>OY982537.1:20420000-21760000 GCA_963859965.1 Ceramica pisi
AGACCCCAAAGTGCATACTTTAAGAACTAAGACCTAATAAGCGTATTTTACGTTTATATTTTTATCTTTTAAGCCCTACGATTTTTTCTAAATCTGTTTTTTAAACAAATATAAACAAATTCAAAACAACGTTTGTAAAAATTTACAGCTCTCTATGTAAGCGCTTTATATGAAAACTAGCTAATGGCCAAACGTTCGCATAGCGGAAACTTGAATTTCTCCGAAGTTTATGCATGCACTAATTTTATTCATACATACACAATTACACACAAATTTTTGGACACATCTCTTTTCTTCTTAAGTCTATGGATTAAAAAAAGTTCCGCCAGGACAACGTTCGCCCAGCGGAATCAGTTTTTGGTGAATTTCTCCACAATGGCTGCGTGCACAATTTTTTTTATACCATACACAATTATACGACGTCATACACTAAATATCTGCATAATTATAATCTTTAAATTCAACAACATTCCGCTGCGCGAACGCACACGTTTTAGTCTTCCACACATTACTTCAAAGTCATCTGTCATCCTTTCATTAGTTTCTTTCATAAAGTATTTTTTATTTTATTTGTCCCACCACATACATCAGCTTATCCTTACCGTTATTCTCTCCCAAGACTAGAGCATAAATGGTGCGCAGACCGAACACGTTGAGAAAGTACCAGGAGGCGGAAGAAACCCATGACGCGTCCAAGTACGCAAGCTCCACGCCGCGCTGCAACATCGGCTTGAAGCGGAGCGTTAACGGGAATGGCACCTTGGCTGTAGGAACAACACAACAGGGGATAAATAATGGTTAAATTAAAAAAACTGTTATGTTATAAGATGAACATCGGGTCTAAAAAGGCCACTTTACAGGTTAACAGAAAATGCATTCAAAACTGGACCTATAAAAACTATAATAAATTGGAGCAAATCAAGCTCTGGCCGAATCAAATTAAAATTTTTTGAGACTATCTATTCCACCATTCACAGCACACTGTTTTTAAACTTCCAGCTTTTTAAGATTTCAACCCTACAGGCTACAACCAACAAGATATTTAGGAAATTGTAACAAAATGAACTTGCAAGTCATAAATCATTTATTTATTTTATAGTAGCTTTCTCCCGTGACTTCGTACGCGCACATCCGCGCGTTTTCCGTTTTCGTTACCGTAGGAATTTCGAGAAATCCTCTCTTCTTAGTGCAATCTCCTACGGAGTGGAGAGAGAACGTAAGGAAGCTACAGCTTTCTACGACAGTAGTTTCGGCTGCGCATTGATTGATCATTCAGTCAGTTTTTGCATTTGTATAGATTACTAGCTGACCCAGGCAACTTCGTCTGCGTCACATTTTCCATTAATGCTCGGCTCCTATTTGTCTTATCGTGATGATATATATGATATAGCCTATAGCCTTCCTCGAAAAATGGGCTATCTTATACTGAAAGAATTTTTCAAATCGGACCAGTAGTTCCTGAGATTACCACCTACATACAAACTTACAAACAAATTTTACCTCTTTATAATATTATTATAATATTATAATTATATTATATATTATAAGTATATAAGTAGCTTTTAAATGGTGAAAGAATTTATTAAATTGGTCTGGTGTTTTTTGAGTTAAATCGTAAACAAACAACCAAAAAATCTAATTTTTCCTCTTTATAATATGTATTGGTATATATGTATAAAAATAAGTAGACTTACTGGTAAGGAAGCCGCTGAACATCCAGTTGATCCAGCCTCCAATGACGATCATGGGCAACACATTAGTCACATTGCCCTTCAACATGTCAGTCATCATGCCAGGGTCGGTCATGGGATTCTGAAATATTTGTCAATGGTTATGTTTTATTTGCACATTTCTTATGTATATATTATAATGAGTTTAGGTGGAAAAGCAATATTATGAACTTCATTTTCCTTAATATCAATGACTGAATTGATATGATTGACAGTTCTGTATTAATTATTGTTCTATTTTATATCAGTACAATTTTAACTTCATTGCCAATTCTGGGGGGCTACTCTCTAAGCCCAATGTTCATAGATTCGGGCTTAGTTGTGGGTGTATTCTACTCCAGTTAGTTCCAAACCCGAGCTAAAAATGAATGAGAACACGGTTTCTCAGCGCCTTCCAATAGTGTTGACATTAATAAATTCTTATTGGTTATGTAATATGGAGCAGAATACGCCCGCAACTAAGCCCGAAACTACGGACTTCAGGCTTAGAGAGTAGCCCTCCTGTTGTTTAAATCTATTTACATTGTTTATTTATTCATATCCATTGCTAGGACTCAATCTTATCTCCAAAAATGAAGTGGGCTATAAATCAATCATTCAGTTTTTGCAAGCAATCAGTAGATGATACTCAGAATTTTGATTAAAAACTGAGAACTGTGCACCTACTGAGTTAACTTCTCATCTTATCTAGCCAGTGAAGTTAATTCTCTCTACCTGAGAAGTGGCTGCTCTCTTCTGAACCTTGAAGTATCCTGTCTCTTCATTGTTGAACCAATGGCGGCGCATCGCAAACGACTGCCGCGGCAGGTACTTGCCGTTCTCGCGGAGTAGACGGGCGCGGATCATCACTTGACTGGAATCCAATTCAATACAATATTGAACTTGATACAGGTAAGAATGTTATCCTCTTTAATTTTATCACACAGGGGTAATTTATTTCAACAAATTACATCCTAATACAGAAAATAATTCATGTAATAAAAATTTAATTTAATTCAAGTGACATTATTTTATAGGTACAAGTAAAATATTCATCAAAATAATGATTGATTCACCATGTATAACGTAAACTTGTAGACAATATATTTATTTACCTGTCTTGAACCTGAAGAAGCTCAATCTTCTTTTGGGAGGACAAAATTAGTGAAACATAGTGCCGTACAATTCCGACCAAGAAGGTGATGATTACGATAGGAAGGAATACCCATAACCTTATATTTGGGTCTAGTAGTAGTTCAGCCATTGTGATAAACTTTAGAATTATACTAATACGTTTCCAATAATATGATACAATTGATTTTAATTAAAACTAAGGAAACATTTGATGAATGACACCTCAGTGACAGTGACAGACAGCGATCGAACCACAGACTACATAGAGATACTACGTATGATCGAACAATCATTGAATCATTTAATCAATAAGACAGCCCGTGACAGCCTCTATGTTGCTCTATGTGGTCTGTGTTATGACATTACTCTTAGAATCTATGATCATGACAGTCGGACGGACGTTATTCTTTGGTCGGACGGTCGGACGGTAAAACCATGAAGGTATAGATAAATATGGAGTCCAGACTTAGAACAACTGTTTGAGTCAAATACCTACGCAACTCTATCTCACTCTATGGTGGCCGACTTCTCTTTCTTGTGTGGACTTAGTGTGGAAATCTCTTTTATGAAATCTCCTTATAACCTCTTAAAAAGACTCACCAAACTAACAGAATCTGAAGTAAAACACTTTTAGATAATGTGTCTACAAATAAATAGTTGAACTACGATTACTGATATAAAAAAGTCTAAAATTGTAGATCACGGATGCTTATCGTGATTGGCATACAACGTGAATTTTAATCCCATTTCCTTGGGATTTGGTAATGTGGCAACATTGGCCGCCATATGTCAAGTTGTCAGTAAAAATTTTCCAACATGGCGCTTGTTTACATTACGGTTCACAGCTTCGTTTAAAAATATTTGTATGTAATTGAAGGTATAATCAAAGAAATGGTGCACAGTTGTGAAGAGCATGGTTACGGTAATACGTGGTGTCCAGGAGGTGATATACAAGTTCACGTGAAAGTGTTTAAATCGTGATTTCTGACATTGAGTCAATTTAAACATATTTCTTTGTATTTTCTATGAATTACTTCACATAACGCTTAACCAATGTGTTCAACATACTAATAAACGAGTATAATGATAACTGTGTAAAGATCAAATAGGTTTTCATCGATTTTCATTGACTTAGTGCAATTTTATCTTTTTGTTTACATCGGAAGTAATTTTGAAGTAGTGTGACCATATTGAGGATATATCTGGGACTTTCTCCGGGATCTTTAATATTAAATGTGAACATGTTTCTTAGTAATTAAATCATACACATACTCATACGGGGAACGAATGTCTGTTATTAGATATTTTATAATTAATTATTTAGAGCATAAAATAATATGCCAACAATTTTTTTTTTTATTTCCTAAAAATAGTACTCAGAGGAAACTGTAGTCATCCATTGCATCATTGAAAATGAAATTTTATGAAAATGCATTTTCAACTACCTAACGGGAACCTCCTTATACATTATTATGTTTTTAGCAATATAGTAGTTGAAATATTATGGCAAAAAGTAATGTTCTTTAAATATAATTTTCAGATATCAAGTAACACATGAGGAGTCTATAGTGAAAATAGCTGATCTGGCTATACCAAGTGCTAGTTTTGGCAGTTAGAGTAAATGACATCGAAAATTAATAAATATTGTATCATTTGTATCACAACATTTTACTCCTCTGTTACAAGAAATTAACCATCCGATCATGAACTCAATTTATTGCAATGAATTGCATGAAACCATACTGCTTAAAAAAATAGTAAATACTATTTTTAACAAGCATAAACGTGCTTACTTATCAGTCAAACAGAAAATATACTCAGTGATTAACGTGGGCGGAGACAGAAACTACACAGAGCAGTGATCGTTAGTCATGTATAAAAGAATAGTTAATAAATGATTTTAATTTGGAAAGTGTTTTTATTTAATTTTTGAGGTTTTTATATAATTACTAGCACTTCGCCCGCGACTTCGTTGGAGCGGGTTAACTAAGTACTCCATGAACTTCATCTCCTATATTATATCCGTTTAAAAATAAAATAACCATTCAAACTTTTATACTGGAACAAACGGCTTGTTTTATGCGTAATTTATACGCATAGGTACATATTGTCCAATCAACGGAAAGCAACTACCTACTTACAAGTGCTGTCCTGAGAAAAAAGAATAACGGTCACCCTACTTAGAAAGAGAGGGTTTGACCACATTGAGCGAGATAGCGATACTTCATTTCTGCTTCAAGTAGGTATTCGAAGTGTGGACTCCATATTTATCTATACCTTCATGGGTAAAACTCAGTCGCCCGTTCCCCCCGTTCCCCTCACGATAGGCATAATGGATAACGTTCATGTGGCAACTGCCGTTGCAATGTGTACTCTCGCGTAATAAAAATACGTGCGTATTTACTATGGCTGACGCGAACCGAAGTGAGTCGAAGTGACCCGAGTAGTGTGGACAGACGCTTCGTGTTCGAACTTCGAGTCCTTTGACTCGGGCGCAAAAACCGACAACAACTGGAAGTCGCCCGAGGCGAAGCGAAGTTGCACGAGGCGAAGCGAAGTGCCCCTCCACACTATCGTATTCGCTCAACTTCGGGAGTAATGTGGAGGCTACTTTAGATTTTCAACTTTATTGCAAGTGATTGGGTTCAAATTTGATTGGGAAAATTTGTCAGTTTCGGATAGCCCGATGTGCTGGCGAGAATGTGTTTTTGTCTCCAATGACAAGGGGGAAGTATAATAATTATTATCTATGGGATAGTGAAACAGCCGCGACTTTCAAAGAAGGCTGACTCGAAGTATATTTGCTAAAGACCTAAGTAGCCAGGTCAGTAAAGTCCCAAAATAGTATTTTTTTCTATGACCGACTGTCATGAAAAGAAAACACAAAACCACAGACTACATAGAGAGAGATACTACCAAAGAGGATACTACGTATCACAAAACACACCAAAAGTCAAAATAAAGTTGTAAAGCTTATTTTACGGATTTTTTTACTAAAATCTCCATGTAAATCATCTCCAAAATAACTTGATTGGATACATAATTTAATATTTTAAAGCTAAAGTCATATTACAAAATTTTCAAATTATTATCTTTCTTAAGTACAATGCCGCGCGGCAAAATAAAAGTTACTGCTAGCGCTGCTGGTCCTGCTAAAAAAACTGGGAAAAATGCAAGCAATGATGATGAAAACATACAGGAGTTAAACTCCGCAAATATTCAATTTAAACTTGAACCTCCTGAACCGGCAGAAGAGCAGTCAAGTCCAAGTAAAGTTGACTTCAGTCAGTTTAAATTTGAGAAGAAACCTCACGTCAAAATTGAATTTGAAAAAGATTCGCCCGAGAAAGAGGTAGTCAAGCATATATTATTTCTAAGAAAGCTTAAATTATGTTCTTCCATACTGAAAACTTAGTACATTGTAGTTAAGTTTGAGATACATCATTTTAAGTTTAAAGTTTTCATCACTAGGTTTTTTTCCCACAGCATAATATTACTGTTATAAGCAGCCTTTGATTCTCAGCAATAGTGTACCTTTCTATCAGTGATAGAGTGTTAGTAATCTGATCAGAACAAACCATAGAATACCTTTAAAAATCTTCTATACAGCCAAATATAGTAGTTAAGTAGTTCAAAACTTCATATGATGTGGTATGAATAAGGTATATAATTTTCTACAGGATACAAAAGGTTTATGGGAGCCACCAAATTGGAAAGAATTCCTTGTGAACTTGAGGAATATGAGATCTAACAATGATGCCCCAGTTGATACTATGGGCTGCCACTTGAGTGGTGATGAAAAGGCTGCCCCAGAAGTAAGTTTAAGTCTGTTTCTACCTGTACTCTTGTATCTCTATGAACCTGTAATATCACACTGCTTCATTTTTTTTTTTAGGGATGGGAAATCATCCAATGACTCCTCCCGCTCTGGGTGTACCGGGAGGGAGTATCAGACTTCTACTGACTAAAACCCATCCATGTTCCTTCATTGCCCTTTGTGTTCCGGAGCCACGGTGTCTCTTGCGAATAATCCCGCGACTCCGGCAGGCGTCGGCCCTTTCGGGCCCCTCTGTGTGCTGACTCTCTTTGAGGCGCGCGTGGAACACTAACGCGCCGTCGACACGGTCTGTCGTCACTAGACGGACGGACGGCGAGCCACCCATAGCTCGCCGTCCACAGGCCCGCGCCTACGGTGGCCGGAGGTCACCAGGTGGTGGCCCCCGACGCCCGCGGCGTCCGACACGGCGGCCGGGACGATAGGGTCTCCTTTCCCTCTCCGCCACCTCCTTCGCTAGCGTGACTGCTTCGCAGAAGGAGGCAACGGCGTCCCATTCCGTCTCGCTCCGGACCATGGCTTGGACCAGGGCCGGACGCGAGGTCGCCGCCGATCGCCGTTTCGAGGACACGGCGGTGCGCCGCCCAAGCGCACCGCCGCACACAGCAAGCACACCTGCACAGTGTGCTCCACCGTGTCCTCCGGTCGATCCACGCAAATATCACGCTGCTGAGCAAAAGTGTCTTCATAACTCTCTGATACTCTTTGCTTGCTGCTGTGCCTTCAAACTTAAACAACATTGAAAAACCCTTAACTCCTCTTAACTAACATTCACTAGCTAGTAGAGCTCAAGCAGTAGATGTTTTCAGGTATACAGATATCAATGTCTGATCTCCCTAATGCTGTCAAGTCAGACAAAGGATCAAGTGACATTTGCGGCTATGGAGCGTCTCCGGGCTAAAGGACTTACAATAGACAATGTGTTGAACATGAGTGATGATGAACTGGGCAAGCTGATATACCCTGTTGGATTTTGGAAGGTAACTGATTAATTTTTGCCAAATAAATTAATTTATACCTGATAATGATATCCCCCATTATTCATAGAAAGCATCAAGGCGCAAAAAGTGCACCTGTGTTTGTTTACTAAAATAATAATTTTTTACATGTTTCAGACCAAAGTGAAGTACATAAAGAAAACAACCCAGACCCTTAAGGAACAGTACAATGGAGACATACCAGACTCAGTGGATAAGTTGTGCAAGCTTACTGGTGTGGGGCCAAAGATGGCACACATCTGCATGCTGGTTGCTTGGGACAAAGTTACAGGAATTGGTGAGTTTGAAATAGAAAATTACAACTCTTTGAAATATTCTTAATTATATATTCATGAGATTCTTAACTATTCTAATCTTCCCCACAGGTGTAGACACTCATGTTCATAGAATAAGCAACAGAATAGGCTGGCATAAGAAACCAACAAGTACTCCTGAAGATACACGAAAATCATTGCAATCTTGGCTGCCTTTCGAACTTTGGAGTGAAGTGAATCATCTCCTGGTAGGATTTGGGCAAACCATATGCTTACCTGTAGGGCCACTGTGCCATGAATGTTTGAATAGAGACATCTGTCCATCCAGTAGTATAGGAAGAAAATCACCCAAGAAGACTCCAGTGAAGAAGGTTAAAAGTGAAAAATCTGATGATGAGACTGATGTTAAGCCACCTAAGAGTAGAAAAGTTACACCAAGAAAGGAATTAAATGATGAAAACATAAATTCTGATACTAAAGCAGGAAAGTTGACTGTTAAAACAGAAATTGCAGAGAAAAAATCACCTTGTAAAAGAAAAGTTACAGCTATAAAAGCTGAACCTTGAAGATGGTATGGATGATTTTCAAATTAAACCTGATCAACTATCTGTTAAAGCAGCACCTCGGAAGAGAGTGACACCAATTAATAAGAAAACAAAAGCAGAAGACATCAACTCCCAAGATAACTTGGATGTTAAACCTGCACCTAAGAAGAGAGTGACACCAAATAAGAATACAAAAGCAGAAGAAGTCAACTCTCAAGATAACTTGGATGTTAAACCTGCACCTAAGAAGAGAGTGACACCAAATAAGAAAACAAAAGCAGAAGAAATCAACTCTCAAGATAACTTGGATGTTAAACCTGCACCTAAGAAGAGAGTGACACCAAATAAGAAAACAAAAGCAGAAGAAATCAACTCTCAAGATAACTTGGATGTTAAACCTGCACCTAAGAAGAGAGTGACACCAAATAAGAAAACAAAAGCAGAAGAAATCAACTCTCAAGATAACTTGGATGATTATGAAATGAAAACTGAGCTTTCTGTTAAAACAGCACCTAGGAAGAGAATAACACCGAGTAAGAAAACAAAAGCAGAAGAAGTTGGTTCACAAGATAATTTGGATTTCAAAAAAGTGACATCAAATAAAAAAGCAAAGGCTGATCAAAGTACTGAAACAGAGACTATTGGAGATGAGAATGATGAAAAAGTTGTAAAAAAGAAAGCTATGCCTGTAAGTGGTGAAGAAAATCTGGATTTTATGGAAAATACTACTGGCACTAGGGCAGATGGTGATAATTCTACCAATTGCAAGACCGAGAAAGTACCAGCAGCTCGTAAATCTGCAAGAAACAAAGTCCTCAATGATGCGGAAACTGGTATTGAAAACTATGATAGTGTGGTACAGAAAAAAACACGAGCAACTAAGAAGTGATCAATGGTTTTTTATTAAGTTTACACAATTAATATTGTTTATATTATAAGTGTTGTGTTTTGTTTAATTTTTTTTTTAGAAATACCTTTAAGTGAAACTCAAATGCAGAGACATTGTTCTTAGACTTACAATTTTATGGGAATCAATGTAGGAGTGATTATGTGAAATACCTCGTTAAAATTGTTGAATCTTTTTTAATGAATCTTATTATTATATCATAGAATTAAATCAGTGTTTTCTTCTACCAACTTTTTTCTTTGATTTATCTTTCCTGTGATCTGGTTTTCCATGTCCTTTCTTTGAGTCAGGTTTACCTTTACCATGTCCTTTCTTTGGGTCAGATTTAGCTTTCATATGGCCTTTCTTTTGCATTGACTTCTTTTTGTTTTGAATTCTATCCAGTTTGCTCTTCATTTGGAATACCTTGCTCTTTTGTATTTTCTTTGTTGCTTGTTTCTTGAGCATGCTCTTTATTTCTTTCTTTGTTTTTATTTTCTCATCATCATCATCCTCTTCTGCTTCAGACTCTCCCTCCTTATTTTCTTCATCTGACCCCATTCCAGAAATTGTAACTGCCTTTTCAGTAACTTTATTTTTATCTTTACCCTGATCTTTCTTGACTTTTTCTTTAGGTTTATTCTCGCCTATTACTAAATCTTTCTTCTGCAAGGTATCTGCTGAAAGTTCCACTATTTTAACATTAACATCCTCATCTTCATATTCATCCTGAAGGAGTTGCTCTATGTCTGGAATGGGTCTGCTAGATACCACTAACTTTTTGTAGGATTCTTTATTCTGAAATAAGGAGAATTTTGTTAGATGTATAGACACTGTTGGTCAATGCAGCCTTTAGTTTTTTAATTAAGGAAATAACACTGAAAAACACTTTTAGTAAATGATATTCCTTGAAAACAACCCGGGGGTTGTAGGCTGGAAAATTCCATCCAACACGGGTTTGTTTCTACAAACTAATCCGTTGCTCTCGACAGCATCATTTTACGAAACTATTGTCATATTCCACATCTAACCTACCTCTTGTTTTATACGTTTCTTTTCCACTTTTAAAAGAGCTTTCAATTCTTCCTGAGCCTTCTTTTTTCGTTCCAGCTTCCTTTTACGGAACCCACATAAGAAATCCCTGAAAAATAAACAAAAACAGTTATCGTAGCGAGTGAGTGAACATGCACATACTGAATCAGAAACAAGATAATATGTGTAATTTACTTTCTCTTAGCTTCATCGAACACTAAAGTGACTTTCTTTTTTCCCTCTTTATTTTTCTTTCTCGCCATTTTATCCAAGAAATTTTACAATGTTCTTCTGCAGAAGTGTAGACTTACACGCTTTGGCATATAACCTATAAAACGTTGCTTGTTAATTGTTATGACATTACAATGACATGATAGCAGTCTGACAGTACGTTTAGTTCACAGCGGAAAGAATCAGGAATTGAAACTAGTGGATATTAAAATTGATAATTAGTAGCTTTTAGTAAGCCAAGAATTATTAATTGTATTTTCATAGTAACTCTCTCCGATAGAATCAATTTAACAAAACAAAATATAGAATCTTTGACAAGTTCAAGACAAGTGTTCTCGAGTCTATGAATTCACAAAGAAAGTGATTATGATTATCGTGTTCGACGTATTTTCTATTTTTGTACGAAAATCACGAATGAAATTTTAAATGTTCATCCAATTCGAAATTAAGCCAATATCAACTTTTTTATTCTGCTGCTAGAAATAGTCATTATTCCTATTCTTTCTTTCCACGTCGAATGGTGATATGATAAGATTAATAAATAATAATATAAAAAATAACCCGTGCAATACTGTTTATCGCTTTATTTTTGGCAAACAATCAAGAATTTTTGAAATCCTTGTTGGCGATTGGTCGAACTGCGCAATTTTTTTTTTTTATAAGCATCTTTTCGACCAATCAGCGCACAAGTCCACAATAAAGTCGGACTCATCAGCAGCATGGCTGTCAGTATAAATTTGAAGCTTGAACGATGCGCTTCCTCTCGTCACGTCGGTTTTTTTTGTTTGTGCTTTTTGACGAAAATGATATCGTGTGTGATTTTGTGTGGCATAAATTATGGAAACCCTTGGGTGCAGTGACCTGATATCTGCCTTGTTACGCAAGGTGAGTTTTGGAATGTGATTGTCGTGTCTAGAACGAGAATAAAGATGATATTCGTACTAAACCATTGCGATCTGAGCAAAAATTGTGCCACAGAAAAATCAATCGGGATTTCGCTCTGTACCTAGGCTTTCGTCACGATTTAATTTGGTTAATTCAAGGTCACTTTCAGAGGTCTTATATGTGAGCGCGAGTGCAATAATTGGAGTAATCAATACGATTGTGTTACCACGGCCATATGTTAACATGCGTGAAAGGATAGTGTTTGTAACGTACCGTTACCGTTCTCGTGGACAATGTTTTGATCTACTATACACGATCGTGTGATTTCCGACGAACGCGGAATTTGTATGCCAGCGATAGGGAAAGTCGGTAGGTATTCAAATAATGAAATTTACGAGCAGAGCAGAGTATCAATGACATACAACATAGCGAGCGTGCATGTTTGAGATACCACATGAAATCAATGAAATGGTATTGATTTTTGTACGCCTACTCGCCTCCCTCCCACTGGGGAATGGAGCGATAGGCTTGTGTAGTACATGTACTATGTACTACTAAGACGCAATTCCTTTAGGTGACCGAGAACGAACTATTCTGTTTCAGTCGTTTAAATAGTTCATTTAGTACAGTGACCGTCTGGCTCGCGAGTGCCGAATCAGAACGAATATACACGAGAGTCTGAGCGAGGAGCGAGTGAAATATGCTGTTTCGGTTGTTTAAATAGTTCATTTAGTACAGTGAACTACAGTGATCATCTGGCTTGCGACTACTCGCGAGTGCCGAATAATCAGAACGAATAAGTACGAGTGTCTGAGCAAGTTGAAAGATTAGAGAAGCATGCGTGCGAGCGTGATGGACGATGTACGATGACCGACTCGCGAATATTCCGCGAAGTTTTATGTTATACCAATCACAATAAGGTCTATTATCACTTTCAATGCATGGAAAAATTAATATTGCCCGTTCTTCTTGGCTCTTTGATTGACAATTTATTATTATTAGTTCGTTATAAAAACAAAACGAAAACAAAAAAAAAAACAACGAAAACAAAAAAAAAGCAAAAAAAAAAGATCATTGTAAATATTTGATTTTTAAATACGCCATTTCGATTTTACAAAATTGCATGACATTGAAATTATTTTAAAATGTTTCATTTATATTTGAAATGGCAGTCCTAAGCTTGCAAAGTGCAAAGTAAAGTATGAAGGAAAATCAAATATGTATTCCATTATGTCCGACTGATGTTCTAATGGTCAGTGAACTATAATGAACTAATAGTACTAGAAGACCGAACTAGTTCATTTCAACGATTGTACTACTTCGGAGCGTTCCATTCAGTGTCCGAGTAAGAACAAGCCTATGGAGCGATATGACATGTACATGAATCTATTAATTTGTTGATACTGTTTCTTGTAAACCTGAATAAAATTGTGGCAAGTGATATGCAAAGTATGTGCACCTTTTTCTTCATTAGTCGAATACCCTCAACTTAGTTTTGATAAACATTTCCAATGTTTACAAATAGATATATAGGTATAGAGAGATAAGAGGTACATTCTATAAATAATAGGTAATTTTGGATGCATTTACAAAAACAGCTTTCATGCTGTCCATGTTTCAATCAACTTCATTCAATACATTGAAAATGAATGTCAACACATTCATAGTAATGTCTTCTTCAAAAACTTAAATGATCAAAGTAAAATAATTGTACAAGCACCTTGCAACCTCTATTATTATTAAGATGCTATTAATTAAAGAAATAGCTATGTTTATTCTATATTACTTTTAAAATGTGATGCTTTATGAAATCTTTTTCACAACTATAATGCTTTTGTTTATACACTAGCCAATGAAGGACACCTAATTTTTACTAAAACTTATTTGTAAGGAAATGAGGAATCCTCCTGTGTACACCATGATTCCATTTTCTATATTAGGCAAGATTTTTGAGACTAACAGAATATTTAATATTCTATTAAGATTAAGATCCCAGTAACTGAGACTGATTACAAACCATTTACATAACAAGTTGACTGGGTCACAAATGTTTTTATAATTTATTATAGACCCACCCAATAATGACCTGGAGACAAATAATTAATAGGTAATTATAATAATATATGTAGAACCGAATAATTTATGAATAATCTTTATCTACACAAGACTTACTGTGTAGAATGTGTAGATAATTCATTTGAAAGTTTACCATACATTAATAAGAGCTACATTTCAACCATGTCTCTGTTTAAATAAAAATGACATAATGGTGAAGACATGTAATCATTAATTGATTTACTCGTAAATAATTTTTGCAACTTGTTTTAAAAGTAATACTTCCTCTTATGTTTAATTGATTATTTAAAAAAATATTTGATTTAGTTCTCTATACTGTTCTCTGATCTTATCTGGTTTTATCTAGATTAATGTGTGTGATTAGTTAAAGCAGTGTAGATAGCTTGTTTACATAATTCAATTGCTAGATTGCTTTAAATTTACCATTCTAAGTTTTTGATGTCTCATCATACCATAGAGAAATCAATAACAATGATTTATTAAGAATTTTTAACCAAACATAAATAAATTGTGATAAAAGACTCTATTTCTTTATTTCTAGAATTCTAGCACAAAATAAGCAGTCTTTTATGTTTCAATTTATAACAGTTAGACAAAATAGTTAAAATCTAAGTCAACTAATCTTTTTTTGTCATGTTGAGTCAAGACCTTTATCAGATGTTATTTTGTGTTTTTTTATCTTTAATATAATTTATTGTTGCTATAATGTTCTAGCATGTCATTAATGAAGTAATCTGAAAAAAATAGGTAATATGGCACTTAATCATGGATAACAGTGCATACAGTTCATTCTTATCTGCAGTAATTTGCAGGGCGTGCCCCTCTCACTGCCGAGACCAGATATGTGTCATGCCCTCAGTGCCTACTTTTTGAAACTTGTTGCTTTCTTATCAGAACTAAGCAGAAAAAGTACTTGGTATTTAGTTTAGTGCTCAATAAAAGTTCACTTTTATTGAGCACTAAACTAAATCATGTTATAACACCGTTCATGTTATAACATGAAGAGGAGCTCCTGTTGATCATGAATTCTACGCAACTGCGTCTGCGTCACATTTTTCACTAATGCTTCGCTCCTTTCGGTCGTAGCGTGATGTTAAGTAGCTTAAAGCCTTCTTCGATAAATGGGCTATCCAAAACAAACACATTTTCTTAATTTGAATCAGTACTTCCTGATATTAGCTCATCAGCCAAACAAACAACATTTTCAGCTTTATAATATTAGTATAGAGTAATTATGGTCTCAGCAGTTGCATTTTAATTTGGCATCCAGAAATGCATTAATGGCCAGTCCAAAAAGGCAACTAATTACCTATTGTTACATTCAAGCAAGGCTGTCATCAAGCTATTGTATGCAGATTAAGAGACAATAACAAATAAACTAAGCAAGTGTTTATTTGAAAATTAATATAGCAGCTGGCGGTGAGTTTGTACCTAAATGACCTTAGGGCATTGTCTGGCGAAAGGGGACGAGCGCAACTGTGTATATCTAGCTCAAGGGCACCTTAAGGGAGTGTGGACTTGTCCCACGGCCGGCAACGGCAAACCGTGCATAGCAAAGTATACAGACCGCGTAGGTACGATGTCGTGGCCATATTTGTCGAAAGATATTTTTTACCTACAAATTCAAGTATGATTGCAATTTAACAGATAGCGGGATATTGGTTTTATTTGGCCTCTCGGTCACGAAGTTCGTGTTTAACAAATCTCTAACTCTCATTTGCTTCGGATATTTTGAGCAACGCCAATGTGGATAAGAAAACGCATTTTTTTTTTTCGTGGTAGGTATCAGACTTTCATATTATTATCTACCTGTTTGATGTCAATACTATGTCTTATTGTATTGTATTGTTGATCACCTTGCATGAGAAATGTAAGAAAATCTAAGCTATCTTATCTGACGATATTTTTTACGAATCACGCGAAGTTTATTATGTGTGATAACGTTTGGTTTTTATTAGAATCTTAGGTCAGCAAAAATGTGTCGTGTAGTGTAGGTACCTACTATGTTGTTCGTCTCGGCATACTCCTAAGTTCTCTTATCCCAGTGCAGCATAGCAGTCGTGATTTCAGAAATCACTCTTTTTCTAGCCGCATCATCTTTCACAGAATATATCCATCCTTTCTTTGATACCTACTCATAAAATCATCCACACATACTCCAAAGTTTCCGCTCGACAAGTTCATCGCATGCCGTAGTTCGTCTACCTACTTACAATGATCTGCAGCAAAACCATTGTGTAAATAAAGACGCTGAAATATTTTTTCTGCCTAGCCTTCCTATCCTCGGATGGGTAACGTAACCGTCTACCAGGGGTAAATGTTTACCCATCCACGGACCGTCCTCTCCAAGCCTTGCTTAACTCAAAGATCAACCCGTGCATGTGTTATTATTTAGCCACGAGTTCGAAGTATGTGAAGTCCTAACAAAGCTTTTCTTGTTCGTCTTGTAGTGTACCTACTTCGCACGCAAACACCGTGCACGTCATACAGGTCACCGCGGGGTCTGCCTCGACTGGGTCAAGGCGTCCATTTCCGATTCCGACACACCTACCTGCTAGACTACTAGACATGCTTGCGAGTTTTGTGGGATAAGTTGAGAAAAAAGAATCTCTTATTGAAATTGGTGTCAATCTTATCGTGTAACTCGAGTTAATTAATTTGGGCTCAATTAAAATGTCAATGAGTCCTCTAATCCTGAGCATTGATATATTTCATCTCTCTCAAGCATACCTCAACGACTGGTCCTGGGTTTCCCGATCCACTAGACTAAAGGCACTTGCTCCACTGCCCTAAAAAGAGTAAATTCGCAACAACTATTAGTGGTATCAGCTACTAAGTCACCTAATTCGACATTACCGAACCTATACATTATGTATGTACATATTGAACGTAGATCATACCTATTTCAGAAGGTGACTTTGTCTGGGGGTCGACTCTCGAACACCGGTTCAACGCACATAGGCTAGGCATATTGATGCGTAGTAGCTCTTTGACTTTTTATTCACATTCATTCGAATCGAGTGGGCGATTGTTTGGAAAACCAAATGCGTGTTATGAGCGTGTATTCCGTCCACTAGCGCCGCCAATCGTTTTTTATTATTTGTGGTAAATTTAGGACACGTAGATAAAAAACCGCTCTGTAGTGCACTGAAGAAATGTATTTATTATGTTTTGAGAGTTATGTTTTGTACTTTAGAACATAAATAGTTGCCAAAGTCGATATTTTTGCTAAAAGTGGCCACTTTTAGCAATAATTGCCGTTTTGGCTATTTAGCCATGAGTTATGTATTAAAAATTGCTGTCAAAAAATAATAGATACATTTCTTTAGAGCACTACAGAGCGGTTTTTTAACTACGTGTCTTAAATTTACCACAATTAATAAAAAACGATTGGCGGCGCTAGTGGACGGAATACACACTCTTAAGGATGACATTCTGTAGATCTGCTGCAGTAGTAACTCTTATCAACGTTATTTAAGTATAAAATAAAACTTAATCATGTCTTTAATAACTACCTACGATCACGAATGAGATCATTAAATTATGATCATGATATTTTAGAGTTTTTTAGCACCTTGCGTAGGTATTTGAAATATTTGTGCAATCTTTCTACTCTGTGCTCCGCTGATGACGAATAAGTAGGCGAGTAATGGAACTCTAAGGGAACTCTGTTATTAATAATATAAACCTACATAAATATGATGATGCAATTCTCAATTAAGTTCTTATTTAGACAATAATAAGCTGAGATGACTAAGGCCCGAATAACAGAAGCTTACTCAAGCATTTACGATAGTTATAACCAATCGCCGATCAAATTAAGTACTTCGAGTTTTAAGTAATGCTTGAATCTTACTTGAAATTCTGCAATACGGGCGGCTTCCAAGCTTCTTGTCCTACGGAAGATGGCAGTTTGATTTTAGCAACATATTACATAGGAAGCTCCTAAAAATTTGTTCTCATGGGGGTTTTGATTTCATCATTTTCATCATTCGTGTACAGGACATCCTGCACATTTCAGAATTTCTGCAAATGTAAAGCCACCTCATGAAAGATCTTCAATCACTACGAAAATAGGGCAGAATAATTTACTTAGTAATATGTAGTCGCCAGCACACCAGGCTAGGTATACAAAACTGTCAAATTTTCCCAATCAAATTTGAACCCAATCGCTTTAGCTGCAAAGTTGAAAGTCTATCAAAGAAATTTGACAGATTGTTGTAGCTTGATGTGCTGGCGTCTGTACTTGATGACAACGAGAGTAGATTTTTTATATAATATCGTTCGAATCGGAAGTCAATTCATATCGATGACGCAAAACAGCAACACACAAGAACTGTTAAATAGTCCATTGTTTTAAATACGTTGAATAATACGCAATATTGATACGAGGGAAAGGGCGTCAACTTAAAGGACTTCAAGTTTTATTTACAGACGTTGATACTGTAACATTATTTATAGCCAAAGTACTTAGGTTTGGAGGTTAAAATTTTTGCCAAACGTTTGAAAGCAGGATGCGAAAAAATAGAAGTCCTTGCGAAATAAGTTATGAGTTAAATACAGATACCTATAGTGCACAGACTCGCAGTGGCCCTGCCAGCCCTGGGAGGACCCACTTGATTTATTTATTTGTGCACATAGGTAAAAAGGCTGACTTTATGCCCTAGGCATTCTATACTAGTCAACCAAGGGTGGTCAAAAGATAAATTAGGAGAACCTAAATGGATGTTCTCACAAACGCGTCAGTATCAGAGTTCGCATTATTGAATTTTAGGGCTAAATATATTTGAACTTCTTGCTATGCCATCGATGCTCAGAAGAATTGGCTTCAGGCACAATATGTCGTAGTAAACTCCATTCTAGTCGATTGAGTATTGTAGTTGCAATCATTCAGTTGACTCACAGAATCTTCCGTGTTGCCTAGCAGGTCAGGCAAAGTTCGTAAGTAACCAGGGGCCCGAGTCTGCTATTACAATAGTGTGAGAATGGTCGATCACTGATTTCAAAATGGTTGATTTTGACAAGTTTGTTAACCTACTAACATAATGGCATCATAATGGCGTCATTATGACATTCCAATGATCAATCACTGACACGCCATTGAAAGAAAGCCATATGAATGGTAATCTCGTACATAATGACAGATTTAGTATTTACGAACTTCTCACTACTTCAGATTGCTTATAACACTAATAAATAATATGTAAAACTAAATATAAATAAAATCTGGCATGAATAAATGCTCAAATTTAGCTCGGTTTTATAATAATGGCAATACGGCATTCCTACCACAATTCTTTTACGAGACCATTGACGTTCCAGTGACCGGCCACTGACGTGCCAGTGACCATGCGATTATGAATTTAGCAGATTACGAACTTTTAGCAAAATGACAATGGCATGACAATGGGATCGTGTCGGAATGACAAATTTATAAAAATAGCAGACTCGGGCCCCAGGAGTCTGAAACGGTGTCGAGCGGATTCGCGTCGTTTCTACCGCACCCGGTCAATATATCTTGCTCTAAGTAATATTACATTGGTCCTCGTTTTCAAAATAAATAAGATGACTCATGATACGTCTTACTTGGAGCGTGGGAGATAACTGCGCGGTGAAGAAAAAATTATACTGGTGGTTTTTTGTGAACGCCTATTTTTGCTTTGAAAGTAATTAACACTGTAAGTAAGTTTCAAATCAAAAATATCCTTCGCGTTTTATTGAATATGTGAGAAAGTGCACCCTACCCGAAAATTTGTATGAAGACTAAGACGACATGTTGCTTCGACCCAATCTATGCTAATATTATAAAGCTGAAGAGTTTGGTTGAGCGCTCTAAACTGAGGAACTATTGGTTCGAATTGAAACATTTTTTTTCGTCTTGGATAGCCCATTTATCGAGGAAGTCTATACAAAAAATATCGAAGTATTCCCGTTAGAGCACCAATTTTAAGAGCACCAATGTTTAGAGCACCAAAACTATTCCCATGAGAGCACCAATCAATATTTTTGCTTGGTGCTATATCGGGAATACAATAAAAAAACGTATTTTATTCCCATTAGAGCACCCGCGGTTCATTTTAGTGGTGTGCCCACACACACTAAACTAAAATATATTTTAAAACATATCGATTAACCATCTAAAAGGTTCACACGAAACAGACTATTGTCTGCACAGACTAAGTTGCGAAGAAAAATTGTAAAGAAGTTTATAAAAGTCTGTACCGTGTGAACGGTCCATAAATCACAACTCAAAATATTTTTTTCAACTACGGCACTTACAAAATTTAACTGACTCAGACAAAAATCAGACATAGGTATCTAAGTTTTTTGTCGTCTTGGGTGAACTGATCACGTAGTGAGCTGTCAGTCCTTGTAATCAAGATGGAATTTTATTTCCAGTAACTAAGTAAATCTATATCTATACTTATAATAAATCTGTAGAGAGGTCAATTCTGTACATGAAATATATTTCCAAAATAACTATCAGGGGGTGATTAGGGATCGATACTGATGCCAAAAATGCAATCAGTACAATTTTTGTCTGTCTGTCTGTCTGTCTGTATAACCGTTATAGAAACAAAAACTACTCGACGGATTTTAATGAAACTTGGTACAATTATTATTCATACTCCTGAGCAGGTTATAGTATACTTTTCATCACGCTACAATCAATAGGAGCAGAGCAGTGAAGGGAAATGTTGGGAAAACGGGAGAAGTTACTCCATTTTTTAAGCTTCCGTCGCGTGTGCAACCTTAATGGTGAAAGCTACACAGAAATCATGTATGACGGAAATGTTCTCCTTAAAATTATATAAAAAAATCCAACGACAGCACATGTCTATCTTTTATGATTGACGAACAATAACACGTGTAACTCCCGATAGCTTAGCAGTTCGAAGCTTTGTGATTGTATTTGTCTACTCTTACGTTTATAAAACTCTCAGTCGTCCCTAATTTAACATTAATACATTATTAACTATTCCATAAAAAAAGAATCATAGAAATCGGTATAGAAACACCAAAGTTATACATGAAAAACGCTAATAATAAGCCATCGCGCGCGAATACTGAATCATGCTATAAGGATTATTTTTGTGGTCGCGAACGCACAGGCAGGCGGCTAGATTGGCGCCTAGAGGCTAGCGAGTACCTTCGGAAAACGGCTTACGACAGTTTGCAATATCCTTTAATAATTATAATGTCGAGGGGAAGATGGTTATAATTTCGCTTTACACCAAACGAGTAATATTATAAAAGTGAAAGTTTGGTTGTTTGTTACTCAATCACGCCAGAACGGCTTAACGGATCTAAATGAAATTTAGAACAAAGATAGATTATAGTTTGGAATAGCACGCTACTTTTCATCCCGGGAATATGTTCCCTAGGGATCACGCGGGCGAAGCCGCTGGCAGAAGCTAGTCTATTATAAAATAAGAAAATTTAAAAACCCCCTACACAAAAAATAAACTCTAAAAACTTACAAATAATATTTATACAATATTTTTTTTTCGGGGCCGAGTCACCCGCGTCCATAGAAGAATACCCTTCAGCGAATCCTTACACGTGGTCCCCGGGTGGTGCTAAATAGGTGACACTAACCGCCTCCGTGGTCTAGTGGTTATACCACCTTCAGACCCAGAGGTCCCGGGTTCGATTCCCAGCGGGGGCAAATTTTTTGCTAGGTTTGGTTGGTGGTAGGACTTGTTCTAAGTCCGCCTGGTAAGCTACCACCATCATGTCTAAGTCTGTCGCCATGACAAAAATGTTAACAGCATTGTTGTGTTCCGGCAGTTATAGGTATGATATAGCCAGTTCCTCTATGTAAGAGGATTCCAGGTGAAACTCGCTTCACCTGGAATGTAATGTAAGAGGATTCCAGGTGAAACTCGCTTAGACCTGAGAGTGGCGGTACGAAGGCTCAAGGCCAAGAATACCGCCCCAGGGCCCGACGGCTTGCCTGGCAAAGCCTGGGCCCTGGCCTTGGAGGCTCTCGGGCCTCGACTAGAGGGGCTCTTTAGCGCATGCATGGAGAGGGGCCAGTTCCCGCTTCCTTGGAGGACCGGGAAGCTGGTCCTCATCCGGAAGCCTGGGCGCCCTGCGGACTCGCCGTCCGCATTCCGGCCCGTAGTGTTGCTCGACGAGGTGGGCAAGCTCTTCGAAAGAGTTATCGCAAACCGCCTCGCCGGGCACCTAGCGGGAACGGGGCCGGATCTTGCGGACAACCAGTTTGGTTTCCGCAAGGGGCGCTCTACGGTGGACGCCGTCATGCGCGTCAGAGCCCTCACGACGGGGGATGCGGTCTCCCGGGGTGGTGTTGTCTTGGCGGTGTCTCTCGACATCGCCAACGCCTTCAACACCATGCCCTGGAGCTGCATTGGGGAGGCACTCCGGTATCATCGGGTGCCGACCTACCTTCGTCGTGTTGTCGGGGACTACCTGTCCGACCGGGCAGTAATCTACCCTAGTCACAGCGGTGAGTGGAACCGGCGAGAGATGTCGTGCGGTGTCCCACAGGGTTCGGTTCTGGGGCCGCCCCTGTGGAACATCGGTTACGACTGGGTGCTGCGAGCCGACCTCCCTAGCGGCGTCAGCGTCATCTGTTACGCTGACGACACGCTGGTGCTGGCACAGGGGGGGTCGTACGCGGAGGCGGCCGACGTTATGACACGCGGGGTTGCGACAGTCGTAGAGAGGATCCGGCAATTGGGTCTCGAGGTGGCGCTGCACAAGTCCGAGGCCATGTGTTTTCATGGCCGAGGCAATACGCCACCGTCGGGATCCTTGCTGACGGTAGGAGGGGTTTCCATCGGCGTCGAGTTGACGCTGAAGTACCTAGGGCTCGTCCTCGACAGCCGGTGGAACTTCGTGGAACATTTCCGACGTTTGGCACCCAAACTGGAGCGGGCCGGGGCTGCTTTCAGGCGGCTCCTGCCCAACCTGGGGGGACCAAACGCCTCCTGCCGGAGGCTCTACGCGGGGGTCGTGCGGTCCATGGCCCTCTACGGGGCCCCGGTGTGGGCGCGTTCCTTGCGGCAGCGTGCTGCCAACTATCTGAACGCGCCCCAAAAGGTGATGGCCCTAAGGATGGCCCGAGGGTACCGCACGATCTCGCGCGAAGCGGTGTGTCTCCTTGCCGGATTGCCGCCATGGGATCTGGAGGCGATAGTCCTCGCGCGCCTGTATGATTGGCGCGTGGAGGTACTACGCCGGGGGGAAACTCCGCTGACGCGGCAAATTGTCGCGCAGCGGACAGACCTCCGGCGCGATCTCATGGCGTCATGGAGACGACGACTGTCGCAACCCAGTGCAGGGCACGCCACGATAGTGGCGATAAGTCCCCTCTTTGAGGAGTGGCTAGAGAGGCGCCACGGCGTCCTCACCTTCCGCCTGACGCAGGTCCTCACCGGACACGGATGTTTCGGGAGGTACCTGCATCGAATCGGGCGGGAGGAAACGCCCGGGTGTCACCACTGCGAGGATCGACCGGAGGACACGGTGGAGCACACTGTGCAGGTGTGCCCCGCTTGGGCGGCGCACCGCCGTGTCCTCGAAACGGCGATCGGCGGCAACCTCTCGCGTCCGGCCCTGGTCCAAGCCATGGTCCGGAGCGAGACAGAATGGGACGCCGTTGCCTCCTTCTGCGAAGCAGTCATGCTAGCGAAGAAGGTGGCGGAGAGGGAGAGGAGACCCTCTCGTCCCGGCCGCCGTGGTGGACGCCGCGGGCGTCGGGGGCCACCTGGTGACCTCCGGCCACCGTAGGCGCGGGCCTGTGGACGGCGAGCTATGGGTGGCTCGCCGTCCGTCCGTCTAGTGACGACAGGCCGTGTCGACGGCGCGTTAGTGTTCCACGCGCGCCTCAAAGAGAGTCAGCACACAGAGGGGCCCGAAAGGGCCGACGCCTGCCGGAGTCGCGGGATTATTCGCAAGAGACACCGTGGCTCCGGAACACAAAGGGCAATGAAGGAACATGGATGGGTTTTAGTCAGTAGAAGTCTGACACTCCCTCCCGCTACACCCAGAGTGGGAGGAGTCATTGGATGATTTCCCAAATCCCTAAAAAAAAAAAAAAAAAAAAAAAGGTGAAACTCGCTTCCATCTTCGGCCTAATCATCACTTTCCATACGCTATCCGTTTTGGATAAAAAAAAAAACAATTTCTAACGATAGAGAGACATGTACTGTCACGCGGACAAAAAGTCACCAGTGCGCTCGTAGCCTTATACAAAAAGTCACCAGTGCGCGCGTAGCCTTATACATTATTAAGTTCTATGTTGGTTTTCAAAAAGTTTGTAGTAATATTGTCAGTATGTTTTTTATTTTTATTTACAATGGGTTAGGTCTTGACTAAAGTCAAATTTAATATTGTTAGTACTGTCATAGTTCTATGCTGCTTCGCCTTCATATACCTCTAATGTTCTTGAATTATTCATTGACGTATGTATCTGAACAAAAATGCCATTCAAAAGTGCCATTGGTCTGAGTGAAATAAATATGTTTTTGTTTTGACTTATATTTTTATCGATATTTTTATCAATCCCCATCACTAGAACCTAATGAACCGCTGGTGCTCTAATGGGAATAAAATACATTTTTTAGAAGTATTCCCGATATAGCACCAAGCAAAAATATTGATTGGTGCTCTCATGGGAATAGTTTTGGTGCTCTTAATTTTGGTGCTATAACGGGAATACTTCAAAATATCAGTTACGGTTTAGATAGGTATCTTAGTCTGAAATGTAGGTACTCTTTTGTAACTAATTTGTTAAAAATGTGCTTTGCCTTTAGTTTGCCATTTGTTATTACTTCCCAGAATTTGATCCTTATTATCTAGCTATACTTTCGGATGGTCAACCGGTTCGATTCTTGGGTAGGAAGGCGGAACAACGATTTTTCACAAATCTGCTGATAAGATAAGGGCTAAGGGATAAGGGCAGGAAGGTGATGCAGTTTTCGTTTTCCATCAAAATCAGACTCGAGATTTCTTTCAGTGTTTTTCGATCTTCCTCATAGTTTCAGATTTGGCCATTGTTATGTATGTGTGTGTACCGAGCATAGGTAGGCGAGCGGGCTGCGTCCCGCCTCCCCGCGCCGGGGTCATGTTCTCTAATAAATCAGTGTGCAACTTACTAGCGAGCGAGTTTGACATGTTTCCCCAGTACCCGTACCTACATACGTAACAGCCATGAAGGCGCACTATAAAAATCACCCTGTATAACATCACAGTATGACCAATAGGAGCGGAGCATAATTATTAATGAAAGATGTGAAGCAGACTCAGCTAGACGAGACAATGATGATCTTCCGTTATTATTTCAGCATCATGAAGTTTTGCTAATGTCTGTTTCTCACCAAGAAAAAACTGTACACCACAGTCATAAGTACAAAATTTCAAGCTTCAGTAGAAAGTTTTATTAGAACGATGTATTTACAGCCCGAGTGCGATAACGGGACGATAAACGACTGAAACCCAACTAGGTCGAATGCAACGTGTTACGCCGACGATAACATGACCCCAAAACCAGTGTTGACATTTTTGGAACTGATTATCTACTCTTGAAATCTTCTGGTAACATCTTCCACTTATCAATCTGTTTACATTTATGGTAAATGTATCGTAATGATAGCTCTAATTTTCTTAAAACACTTCATTGACCCGTTTAGGAGCTGTGCTGATTGAAAAATATCGTGTAGTGAGCGATCGTTGGCACTTGGCAAACCCTCAGCTACTCTGACAGATTACTAATTGTTATCGGTTGGGACTGGTCATTTCTCAGCTGCCATGTTTTTTTTTTAATTATTTCTTTGAATTGTTCCTTTTTTTTCGGATGTTTTTATAATGCTCGTCTTTAACATCGTTCTCACATGTTTGTATAATTTCAACGCGATGTAAACAAAACTTTGTAACAATTTATTATTTTTAAAAGAGAGTCCGTGGAGTGGAGGTTCTTGCACGTTCTTCTCCATAGAGATCTACGCTTTGAAACGTGCAAATAGCTTCATCTTTTTGGCCCGACCGACATTGACAATTCAAAAGTGCCTGTAAATGGTTTAATTGAAATAATTGCTCGAGTTTTAGTTGAGTTGAGTTTGAGGTTCCTAAACGCAAGTGCGTTTAGGAGCTTAACAAAATACATTTAGTGAAAGACCGTTGGCACTTGGCACACAGTCTCTGTATAAGATGAGTTTCACGCATCGACTAATCTAAAGATTATTGCAACTGTAAGATTCTAATGGTTTAATTGAAATAAATGCTTGAGTTTGAGTTGAGTTGAGTTTGAGGTTCCTAAACGCAAGTGCGTTTAGGAGGTTAACAAAATACATTTAGTGAAAGACCGTTGGCACTTGGCACACAGTCTCTGTATAAGATGAGTTTCACGCATCGACTAATCTAAAGATTATTGCAACTGTAAGATTCTAATGGTTTAATTGAAATAAATGCTTGAGTTTGAGTTGAGTTGAGTTTGAGGTTCCTAAACGCAAGTGCGTTTAGGAGGTTAACAAAATACATTTAGTGAAAGACCGTTGGCACTTGGCACACAGTCTCTGTTTAAGATGAGTTTCACGCATCGACTAATCTAAAGATTATTGCAACTGTAAGATTCTAATGGTTTAATTGAAATAAATGCTTGAGTTTGAGTTGAGTTGAGTTTGAGGTTCCTAAACGCAAGCGCGTTTAGGAGGTTAACAAAATACATTTAGTGAAAGACCGTTGGCACTTGGCACACAGTCTCTGTATAAGATGAGTTTCACGCATCGACTAATCTAAAGATTATTGCAACTGTAAGATTCTAATGGTTTAATTGAAATAAATGCTTGAGTTTGAGTTGAGTTGAGTTTGAGGTTCCTAAACGCAAGTGCGTTTAGGAGGTTAACAAAATACATTTAGTGAAAGACCGTTGGCACTTGGCACACAGTCTCTGTTTAAGATGAGTTTCACGCATCGACTAATCTAAAGATTATTGCAACTGTAAGATTCTAATGGTTTAATTGAAATAAATGCTTGAGTTTGAGTTGAGTTGAGTTTGAGGTTCCTAAACGCACTTGCGTTAACAAAATACATTTAGTGAAAGACCGTTGGCACTTGGCACACAGTCTCTGTTTAAGATGAGTTTCACGCATCGACTAATCTAAAGATTATTGCAACTGTAAGATTCTAATGGTTTAATTGAAATAAATGCTTGAGTTTGAGTTGAGTTGAGTTTGAGGTTCCTAAACGCAAGTGCGTTTAGGAGGTTAACAAAATACATTTAGTCAAAGACCGTTGGCACTTGGCACACAGTCTCTGTATAAGATGAGTTTCACGCATCGACTAATCTAAAGATTATTGCAACTGTAAGATTCTTTGATGTAAGTTGTAAACCGGTTTCGGCTTTAGATCTTTTTAAAGGCTAAAATCCAAAAATATATAATTATGTACGTGAAAACAACTACTTTATTTTACGACTGAGTTTAATCGAGGACGAACAAGAAAGGTGAGCATTATTATGAACATAGAAAAGAGTCGGGCAGTTGACGCGAATAAAACTTTTTAGACAGGTTCGCAATGCTTGAAATGTACATACATAAAAGTTAATGGAGGTTAAATTACAAAAGTGACTAATAATAAACATGATCTTCCTTGTTAATTTCATGTTTAAAATAATTAAATAATGTGTCATCATCATCACAATGATAACAATTCTATCAAATTATTAGTATGTGACGAGATAACCTTGGGAGGAGTGCGAGCTTCAAGATTGTATACATAAAGAAAAAAAAGAAGTATCTTTTTTAAGTCTATTTTGTAATAACTGTCTTTTTTGCACCACTCTGGGCATCCACAAGTTTTTTGTTGTGAGGATAATTTGTGTCCCATTGCTGGGGAACCTCCTCTTTCTCCTTCTACACCTCTCAATCCTGTTCGATCTCTGACCAAGTGTTAACGGAAAACGAGATTAGATCGTCACACCACCTCAACAACAAATAATAACATTTATTTACGTTTCGTAGTACAGTCTGTTACCAACATTATTTAACCCACTTGACTATTATTCGCTAATAGTCAAGTGGGTTCGAAAATGTTGATCACAGACCCTACTAGGTCAATCCGGAACAAGGCTGCATTTAAAAGCTCCGATCGATATTCCAGGTCTCTTCGGCCACAGCCCACAAATAAACAAAAATACAAATAGGTCATGTATCAAGTTTGGCGTGGTCGGCGCATTGAAGCCTAGAGTAGCATAGAGGGAACATCGCAGTGCAACTAACGCTATCGTACTGAATTGTTTATTGTTATTTAAAAGTGATTCATGCTTGTTTCAGGAGTGGAATTACAAATTGGGTTGATAAACACACAGCATGACGTCTCGGTAAGTTAACTTTTGAATTATTTGTGGTAAATAATGCATGTTTTTGTTCAGTTCAACTGTTACGTCGCCGGTTTCTGAATGAAGAATTTGAAGTTGAGTATTTTCAAACTCAACTTTAGCCTGGAAACCTGTCTAACTTTGCCATTAAATAAAGGTCTGAGTGCTACGTTCTCGATTCATGTCACTCTGAAAGTAGTGATAATTGCTTTTGTCAAGTGTCACTGGCAGAGTAGAATATTTATTGCAAGCTTTTTATTAACTTGCAACGTATGTTTGTCCGAGTGGAATCTTGCAACTGAATTTTAAATCAGTTATCTTTAACCGATTGAGCTAAATATACACGCTATTGGTATACACGCTTATTTTGGATGACAATGCATGCTTAGCTATGTGATGTCCTTAGAATAATAACGCATAGAAGCCGCGTCTAGAACAAAACCCGAGCAAAATCGTGTGTCCACTTCACTTTCTTTGTGTGCGTGAGCCGAATGTGTCTACGTTCCTCTAACGCACACAGATATAGCTTTCAGTGATACCATTACCAAGCCGTTACCCACAAAATATGGGAAGACGCATTACTATTTTGCTATCAAGGCAAGTATTTTATGTTGTTGGGAACTGGAAAAGGTAAACAGGATTTTTTATGTAATATGACATATTTTTTCGGAAGGTGAATTCAATTTATTTAAAATAAAAGGAAATAAATCGCATAAAGAATGAGATATTGTTCAATGCGTTTAGAATGCTTGATGGGTTTTATTTATAATCAATGTTAAAACATCGGGTTTGATATGAATTAACAGTAAGTATTGTATTTTAAAATTACTTTATTTTAAAATTACATTATTTTAAAATTGAGTACTGATGGCTAAGTTTGACGGATTGACGGATTAGGCTAAGTTTTAGTTGCCTCACTTTGTGCACTCGTACTAGGTTTCTATGCGTTATTATTCTAAGGTGATGTCATTCTAATTCCAATATGGCGGATCATCCAAGATGGTGGACTAGTTTATTTTTTCTGCACTACCGCCGTATGGGTAGGTATCAAATGAAAAGGGCTTGCTGAGGAGAGCACGAAAACTAATACAAAGTCACATTAAATCCAAAATATGGGGGACTATCCAAGATGTATAAAAGCGTGTTTTGAAAAAAAAATACCATTAATTAATTTATCTTTTAAATATTGTGTAAGTAGGTAATAGCTACCTACATGTATGTTTTATAATATTTTTAAATAGGTAGACATAACATTTTAATATGATGTAAGTAGGTACTTGATTTGTGCGTAAAAGGAAGACTGTATTTCATTCAGATACTTCTCGCTAAGGTCAAACGCTCACGATCATAATAATATGATAACTAATTTCCATAAAATTATGAAATACCAGAAGACGCAACGGTTTGGAATGGAAATATAAAACGACCGTAATATTTAGGGTTCTGTCCCCGTAGTGTACCCAACGGGACCATAAGGGTGCGTTACCAACAGAGATGTGCGAGGATGCGTAGCGAGGGATGTATTTGCAAGAACCAATAAAATCGCTTGTGCTGAGCGTGGCTAGGTAAATGAAGCGATTATATTTTTTCTTTGTTTATTTATTTATGTTACTCAATGGCTCTTCAACAATGAGTACACTATAACATTTAACATTTACAAAAAAAAAAAACATTTCAGACTAAGTTAAGCAGTTTACTGTACGCATAAAATGCTATAGAAACAGTGAAAAACAAAAAAATATTATGATAAAAATATGAAAATTACATCGAAAGATTATGAAAGCTTACAACTTAGTATAATACACAAATTATATAGGTTATACAGTGACAGTAACAGTGTATACGGCAATTAAATACGAACATTCACATATATTGTTCTTAACATACACATCCGTCGCTACGCATCCTTGCACATCTCTGGTGGAAACGTAGCCAAATACTAAGGCTGCATGTCAATACGCGGAGCGACGCGCGACTGAGAAATATTAACCGACTAGCTGTACCCCGCGGCTTCGCTCCCGTCAACTGGCTACCTGTCTACCTACCTACCTACCCCGCTACTCTCTTACTTTTACTCACAGACAATAAATTTTTATTTGACTAATGTCAATATTTATACGTTAACATCACTCAATTGTTTTGCCTTCCCGGAACCTCTCCACTAACATTTAAACTTTATGGAATGGGATTAAAGTTCAAATTGACTTTTAAGTATTGTTACGAATCTTTTGTCCCATACAAAAGATTCGTAACAATACTTAAAAGTCGAAAAGAGTATAGAAAAGTGTTGTTTTTAGTCTTTTTCAGGCAATTTTATAAGGTTTATCTCCGTAAGAACCATCCTCTTACTTCAAGGAATATTCTAAAAAAAGAATTAGCGAAATTGGTCCAGGCGTTGTTGAGTTATGCGCTTACCAACACATTTAGCGATTCATTTTTATATTATACTAGCTGACCCGTGCCCACTTCGTTGGGCGGTAAACATTTTAACTTGTGATGAAATTATGAGTGTGGTTCGGTTAGTACTGACTGCTATGATTTATTTCCTGACGGCCAAAAGGAGGGTTTTGTTTTTATTGCATAATAATATGTATGTAGCTAGGCTAGCGAGCCGCTGCGAGCGCTCAGCGCTAGACTCCCTACCCCTTGTTGCAGAGACATGCTGCTTTAAATCACTGAGACGCTGCGCACGTTCAGCGCTAGATTCCCGAGCACGGACCTGCGATGTTCTCCAGCTTTGGTTAGCAAGCCGCTGTGAACGCTCGGTGCTAGATTTCCCAGCGCGTGCTTGCGAAATATTTTCTCTATTCCTCGAGAGGCGCAGATGATTATCAAGAGCAGACTCTGCCGTACGGCGTACTCGAGCTGCTCTTGTCTCATGTCTGGGATGTCTGACGGGAAAGTTGAGATTTCCTTTTAGGCATGATAAACAATCGCTGAAACTGTCCGATATCCCAAAAACAGAAAAATCACAGCAGGCTTCGAACTCGAAGAATGAGAACGAAGTAATATTGTAATTGTGTTTTGAGAAACCGAGCAACCAAAACCATAGACCAACAACATTCAACCAACTACGTACAACTCACGTACCTAACGACAAAAGTTAAATAATAACTGGAGAGGGTCATTAATCCGCGGAAAATCACGATTCAGAAAAAATTACATAATTGCACAAAGCATGTTCTAATGCGGTTCGTGAATGGACGGCGCGGGCGGCGTTTTGCGATTTAGTAATTTTATATTATCTTCGAAACTATTCAACCAATTGACATACTGTTTTGAGCAAATCGTATCTCTATGATGTTCTTGTGATCATTATAACATTGTTTTCGATAAGGTTTAATATTTTGTTGTTTAAAAAATCGTTCAAAGATAAGTACATCGAAAAATACTTTTTTTAACACATAAAAGCTACTATATCTGCTAAAATATAAAAGATAGAAATATGGTGCCGCGGACTTTTTTGTAGAACTATTCAAAGCGGACCAGGTTGCCATACATTGTTTTCAATTATATACAACTGTTAAGGCAGCGCACGCAAATAACTCTGTTGTAAGAGCTATTTTTTTCCGCCTGGATAGACAAAAATTGAGATAGTTTGGCTAATATGCATGATATCTTTATAATTTATAGCCTATAGCATTCCTCATTAAATGGGCTATCTAACACTGAAAGAATTTTTCAAATCGGACCAGTAGTTCCTGAGATTACCCCCTACATACAAACTTACAAACTTACAAACTTACAAACAATTTTACCTCTTTATAATATTAGTATAGAAGAAGATAGATGGAATTGCATAAAAGGTCAGTGATTGATGCATGACAGTGCATTCCCATTAGTTAATATTTATCCGTTTCTCCGCTCCGCTGCCTCGCTCCGCGTCATTGGACAGGCAGCCCCGCAGTCCGTCCGTCTGTGTCAGCGGGCAGTATTTCATGAACTGAAATTGGTTGACGATGTAACATAACAATACAATTCAAGTAATTTAAGGTTAAAGTGGACACATACGGGAAACATGTTATTTCATACGGAACCCTGTGAATCCGACTCGCACTTGGTCGGTTTTATTAATTCGGAATGTTGTTGAAATTATAATTCAAAGCTTTGTTTGTCCACTTGGTAACTTACCTGACCTTTGTAATTTTATTCAGTTTTGTCCTTTTACATAGCGATACTATTACCATTTCATTTATTTATGCTGGTTGTCTTCAATTTCAAGATGACCTGAATTAATTCCGACTGCATTATCATAATATGCGAATATATTATGTGAATCAGTAAAATTTCAAATCGAAAGTCTAACTCACCGATAAATTTACTTCGCTGGAAAGTAAACGTACAGTGGTTTCATAAGTTCTCGGGATGATTTCCATTAGAAGCTTGCAAGGAACTGCAATGCATTCTCTTCGAAGACCTGTTATAGCGTTTGATTTAAATGCAACTCTACCTGATACGGTAGAGACGGGTCTTATGTAAAGTTAGTTAGCTAGAGTTTCTTAGAATTTGCGTATTTTATTCAGTGATGTGCTCACATGATTCATAGAGAGCAGATAAGTACAGACAATGAAAGAGTTGTTTGTAAAAAAAAATCAAACTTAATTAGTTTAACTACCTACAAACGGGGTGAATAGAAATGCAGGGGTAAATCGAATCAAAACACTGAAGACGATTTTTACGCCATTTCATTATTTTTTTGCAGCTTTTACGATCTCCAATTTAATTTAATTTGTATAAATAAAACAAAGTTGGTTTTCTTATAAAACCAATATTATGATAGTAAAGTGAAAAACATCATCAAAGTTTTGTTTCTATTCACCCCTCCGGTACTATTCTGTCAATGTTATTATTATTCAACAATTTTGTCAATGTTAATTCGATATACAAATTCGTGTGAAAAAAGTTAGTGATTTGAATGTGAAGACTCAATTCTTACTTTTAAGCTACACACTTGAACGACTAATGAAAGTGTAGTTTAGCTTACTACTTTGAAAGAAGTTACAACTTTTGATAGTTTGCTGCAAACGAGTCCATTTAAAAATATAACTAAAGTCGGTTCCAGATAAACGTGCAATAAAGTACATTGACCTTACCCTAATATCTCTTCGTAGATACTAGTACAATAAATTAAGAACTGATTTGCATTATTAGAAAAGGTAAAGGATCACGATAGAAGTCGATTCAGGACAGCTTTATGTCATTATTTCTGATTTTGATCTTAAGAAAGTCAATAAATGTATGTGGGTCAATGTACTTTATTGCACGTTTATCTGGAACCGACTTTAGCGCACGTGCAATTACTACATTTACCTACTGTAGATTCATAGATCTGTGACTCAGATCCGGCTCGAAGGACCAAGTAGTAGATACAAACAAACATCATTTTATTATAAAAGAGTATTTCAATCTCCTAAGAGTAGGTACTAAACATAAACAGTATACGGCGCTTACAAGCAGCAAATTAATTTATTATTTGTTTGACAGTTGTCTGTACCAGCAAGCAGTCTAAAAATGCCACCTTAGCAGAATCATAATAGTAACTACACAACAATCTGTCAAATTTCATTTTCATCTTTGTAGTTTAACGCATTAGGTTCAAGGTTGATTGGGAAAATTTGACAGTGACGGGCAGCGTGATGTGCTTTCTGATTCTGCTAAAGTGGCCTTTTTACACCCCCAGATTAACCTAAGTTTTCTTCTCATACGGCAATGTTCTAGCCGGTTACCTAGCTGTTCAAATACACAATTTATTACACACGTTACGTGACGACTGTACCTGTTATTGTATGGAAGCAAGCCATTTGTTATGTAATACTATGTTTTACGATTTTATTTTACGATCACATGCGTATGAAACCAATAAAACATTGCGGGGGTTAATAAATTGGATGCAATTTACCCAGTTTGATTAGATTAAAAAAAACATAACAACACGTAAGCCAAGAGTATTATTTGAACCGTAGTTAACTTATTATGAAAAATGTGGATAAATTTCGCAATGTGTTGTTTGTTTGAACGCTCTTATCTCAAAAACTACTGGTTTAAATTGAAAAGTTCTTTTAAGCTAGACGCGCACTGGTGACTTTTGTCACTGTGACAGTATATCTCTCTCTGTTGCTCTTCACAATTGCGAAAGAGAGAAATGTGCTGTCACGCGGACAAGAAGTCACCAGTGCTCGCATAGCCTTTAGTGTCGGATAGCCCATTTATCGAGTAAAGCTAATATAACACGTAAACACGCTACTCCTACTACCAATAAAAGTGGACCATTCATGAAAAATGTGATGCAGACGAAATAGCGCACCTCAGCTAGTACAAAATATTTATAAAAAAATTATCACTGACTTTTGAAAAAGATGATTACCAGAAACAAGTAAACCAAAAACCATGACTGCAGAAACCTATTTTATCAGCGCACAAATGTGCACAAACATTTGGGTAAAATAACTAAAATAAGTTCTAAATTGTATTCATTATGTCAATAAATAATTATTATTGGGATTTTAATATTATTATTTCTTACTCACCCAGTCACCCGTGTGTTATCACGTGACCTTTAGGTACTTATTTATTATTCCGTTACAAAACCAACAAACGGTACATTGTTTTTGACGTAAATTAGTCTTGTACGATCAGAAAACAGTGTTTTCTGAATAATGCATTTTATTGAGATACCTACAGTTGACACAGGGTCGTATTGGAACAGGTGTTTTCTGTATTTGCGTGTAAGTGTAATAATATATTATTGTGTAAAAAATGCTCTAGATAATGTATTGTGTTTTGAGGACGAAGAGGTGTTTGTTTTGGTTGTGTTGACCGTAATATTGGCGACGGTTTCAACTGTTTGTACAGAAGGCTGCTTGTTATTGGTGCAGGTGATACAACCAGTATAGGTTTTCATCTTATTCTATTGAATCTCCGTACTTTGACATCATAATGTTAAAGCGGTACCCCCTGAAGTGCGATCGACAGTTCACATATCGTGTTATGTTATAATAGTGCATTACTAGACATTCTACAAAACCACGCTTTTCAGTCCTCACAATTTCAAATGGTCTTGAAATTAAAATGTGCGACAGTGATTGGAAAAAAGTAAAACCATGCTTTTTTGCAACAGCGACTGAACGGGGTTCTTAAAAATTTGAAATGGGGTAACTAGGACATGTAACTAGGTATCATATGAAAGTGCACATTCTCAGATTTTTTTTTAAATCTTTTTAGGCCGCCTGGTTTTTGGCTTTTGACGAAAAATGTAAAAAATTTGACCACATTCGCCCCCCTATCTCCGAAGTTTGCATAGAGAAAAATCTAAATAATTCTATGTGATAGAAGTTAAAAATAATCAACAAAAATTACAAAAGTTCCACTAGCGATCGGTCAAGAGATGGCGCTGACCTATAACTGCAATATACACTGCAGTGTTAAAATTCTCTGACTAATATAGGCCTCGCCGATGAAAATTTAAAAACATTTCATGTTTTATAGGATGCTAGGTACGGAACCCTTGGAGTCCGACTCGCTCTCGACCGGTTTTTTCATTAATGCTTCGCTCCTATTGGTCGAAGCGTGATGTTATATAGCATAAAGCCTTCCTCAATTAATGGGCTATCAAACGCTAAAATATTTTTTAATTCAAACCTGTGGTTCCTGCGCGGTATTAGCGAACAAAACAAACAAACTCTTCATCTCATCTGATGGAAAACGATTAAGTGTTCGACGATGGACCAAGCATACCCAGAAGCAACCTATTCACTTACAAGGTTGTAGATCAAGAAACACAAGACTTCGGCACAAAGTCAATAAAGACTTTCTGTTCAGGTTAGACCGGCTGTTCGTACTGCTGGAGGCGGGCGCGGGGCCGGCCACCAGGCGCGCCGCCGCCCGCCAGCTCGGAGAGGTGCAGAAAGCGCACCCTGAGGAACTGCATCGGCTGCTGGGCAGGCTCATGATGCATCTGCGCTCGCCTGCCTGGGAGACCAGAGTTGCTGCTGCTCAGGTAAATATTGTTCATTTAAGCTGGGTTCACATTAATGTGTTGTGTCTTGTTGAATTCTGATGCAGTGTAAGCCATTGAAAATTCGTTTTATTAAAGCATCTGAGAGAGAGAGGCTTCACGCCTACGCGGTCATAAATTATACTCTAGGGGTAGGGCAGATAAGACTACGTGGATAGAAATAAAATACACGTAGGGTGGAGGTATTTAAGATCCTTCGTAGATTACCTAGCTTAAAATCATAATTTTCGTGTAATCACTACATATTATAAAACAAAATCCTCTGCCGCGTCTGTGTCCGCGACGATTTTCATGCTGTTCACCAATGCATAGAGTGGTTCTCGAGGAAGGTTTTAGTATATAATTTGTCAAGCGGACGAAGCCGCGGGCAACAGCTAGTTATATACATAATTGCAAGAAGAAAATTCTCAGTATCACTTGCTTTCAGTCCTGACTAAATATTACTAACAATCACAACCATTCGTAAGATGTACTCTGTAAACAGTCTGGACAAAGATTAGCAGGCAGATAAGAATTGAATACAAATTCTTTGTTACAACACGTGGAACCTACTAAACTTATGTCGCCAAACGCTTATATACATAAGCATTCATCTCATAAGTATCATGGAAATTAGCTGTAAAGTAAGCCTAATTAACATAAACAACTATTTATAGAACAAATTGGTATTTTATTCATACACGCCATACGGTACTGTCGCTTAATAATTTTCCCAGCTATGTTTTTTACCTGTTCTCTTTGTACATTCAACGCACGACTAAGGTAGCAATTTTAATTTGGCAGCACCTTAATTTCGTAGCAGCAAGCCATGTTTTGGTAGTTCAATTGTTACTTCTTTCGGCAATAGACTGTATAACGTATAACCAGAAAGTTTCGCTAGTAGGTAATTTGACTAACAAATCTGTAATCCAATAAGTCCATATTTTAGTTTCGCTTGTTTACGCAGCCTGTTAGCTATATTTATGCATTTATTCGATTTATTACGTCTTTGTGAGGCCGTCGCGTCGGCCAGTCCGAATGGAATGTCCTAGCATCATATTATTATGTTACTAATCCTATTCAAAATGGCTGAACCAACAAAAATGAAACTAGGGAACAACACATTATATTTGATCATTTCATTTTCACACATGAATTGGGGAATCCCACGCCCAGATATAATCGCAATGGGTTTTTCCAAGCTTTCGATATGTTATAAATATTTTTTGGAACGACGATCGTGTTATCTTAACTATTTATAGAGCACATCATAAAGGAGAAAATAATTATTTCCAAACTCGATACTCGTATTAGGCAATTCCAATTCCGCTTTTTGCGGTCGATTTATATATTCATGGTTGGAGGAGACACATTGCTTACAGATGATTCTATCATGTTTTGTTTGACAAGCCACAGTATTGTTGTCGCGTAATTGGCTACATTGTTTTGAACGATAGAGAAATTAATCTACTGGCCGCGTTTGTGTGCGTCTCGATACGTAAACTATGCTGATAACTTTATATTGATTGCCTGTTCCATATTACTGCTATCCAACTAATATTATAAATGCGAAAGTTTGTGAGGATGGATGTATGTGTATGTATGTTTGTTACTCTTTCACGCAAATACTACTGAACAGATTACGATGAAATTTGGTATGTAGGTAGCTGAAGACCCAGAATAACACATAGGCTACTTTTTATCCCGGAATTTCCGAGGGATCGGGATTTACACGGGAATAACGAGAATTTATACGCGGACGAAGTCGCGGGCGGCCTCTAGTGCTCTATATTGCGATTCTCACATACTATAAATAATTGGTTGTCTCTCGCTTTAACATTTTTCCCAGTATATGCGAACATTTGCAATTCTTTTAAGCATTATAGTACAGTAATCGATCTTCAATTGGCTTCACTTTTGCTCTTCAGTGTGCAATTGTGCATATTTGTCACCTTGAAGTCTTTAACACATTAAGATAAGTTATGCTTAATTTTCTTGAAAAAACTTCGCTTTCAAATAGTTCAGCGCCATGGTTTCTTCAAAAGAATTTGATCTTTACAAGTGGCAGTTTCGGAGTCAATTTTATTAACTTGGTCTATTTCATCCACATGCTTGGCCTTTGACTTGATAATTGACACAAGGACCCTTGACTTGATTAGAAAGTCAATTACGGGTATAATTGACTTTCTAATGCACTTAATTCTGGAACTAATTTCTATAGTTTAATTTAAGGAAATTAAGCGTATGTCTCTTGTGTCATTATCTATTGTGTAGGTAAGTATTCTATGCACTCTATGCACGTTTTAAATGCAATAAGTGTTGCTATCAAAGACATAAATCACGTTTTATGTTTTTATTTCAACATTAAACCTTTGAAATTAGGTTAAAGGAAGAACTGTACCGATGCATTCACTTTGCCACGCTTATCTTTATCAAATAACAAGTAATTTATCAGTTTATTTGTGTGCATTCGTTACCATCAGATTGCTGCAAGGTTGTCATTTTATGTAAAGTCCCTCGTGTACTGAAAAGGTAGAATCTTTTGACAGTTTTTACAACGTAGCGTATGAAGCCTGTTCTATGTCATTTAGTTAATAGACCAGGGTCGATAATTTCTGAAACCAAAGAAATTAATAGTAGGATGAAACCCATTGGAAAAGGAAGAGAATATAACAAAAATTAAAGGAAAAATAATTTACTTTATCTATAGTAAATGTTCTCTATCTATTCTATAGGTTATGTGAAAAAAGTGGAAACACAAAAGTTGTAGATCTTTTTATTACCTACAACTTTGTCATTTGTCTTTTTCCCATGAGACTTGTAGTTTTGCCGGAAATAAAGATAAATCGTTATTTTTCCTTAAACACGCACCCCCCTCCACTTCCCGACCTCAGATCGCCCGTAAATTATTTTTACTTTAATTTTTTGTTATATTCTCTTTCTTTTCCAATGGGTTTCATTCTGCTTTAATTTTTTTTCACTTATTACCATTTTCAAAGGCTTCCGCCCTTGTCTATAAGGCCGTAATAGGTACACATGCCTGAAAAGTTTTGAAAACTTTAAAACTTTGCTAGTACCTTGCATACCTACTTTTGCCATAAGTCTGATTAGATGATAGTACTGCGATATCAAAAAACTAATTACGTACTTATGTGTCAGTTAAAAGCATGTGTATTACGGGCTTATTCAAACATAGCCAGTGTATTCTACTCGTGCGTTTATTTATCAACGGTGCCTTGAACCGTTCCGTGTGCATTGTAAACACAAGATAAAAGCTGTGCTCTGGTCATTTGAATACTATTTAAATTGAGTTCATTTTCCTTGCATTGTGTTTGTTGCACTTAGATCCTATGGAACAGTGACACTTGTTTGTCCCCTCTTATGGTCGTTAGCTCACTTCTGAATGTCAAGATGTTCCCTACTAATCTTTTAACGTTCTCCCTCCGTGATGACGATATATTCCCTGTTGCAGTGTGTCAGAGATCTTAGTGTCCAGGTCTTGCTTCACTTGGTCAGGCCACCATAAATATCGTCTCTTGCGTCTCTTTTCTACCATCTTTCCGGTAGCTAAAGTTATTCTAGGATGTCGGATGGCTGATCAGATGCTTGTCAATCTTTATTGTTTCTTTCCAAATACAATAATAGTGATCTTTTCTTTTTGTTCTAAAATTATAAATGTTAAAAACTAATATTACAGACATGTGCTGCAGCATATTCATGCGCATAAAACAAAAGAAGTCGTTGTTCTCGCTTAACTTATGTTCAGCTTTTTATATGTAAGTACCTAGAGTCGTTTCTATTCAGGAATAAAGTTAAACAGAGTAGACTGTTCAATTTGTACATTGAATACTGGTCTTTGTTATTAGATCGCAGAATAGGGAATGTGCATGAAAAAAGTATTTATGATAATATAATATCCTTGGACATTTCACACAACGCCATATAGTCCCAAGCTAAGCAACCTAATGCTTGTGTTATGGTAACGATATGGCTGATAAACTACTTATATACATTTTTTTTTTTCGTAAATACATACATATTATACATAGAAAAACACCCAGACTCAGAACAAATACATGCAGGTCGTACAAATATTTGTTCCGTGCGGGAATCGAACCCGCGACATGCTGCGCAGCAGTCAATCGCTAAACCACTGCGCCAACCGTGTCGTCGATCTGAACAGTTAATCTAAAAATATTCGAAAATATAATACTAACAGTGAACTTAGAATCTAAATTGCTCGAAAAACGAACGAAATACTATTATTTTAAACAAATATATCTGTCCCTCTCGCGAAAACGCTGTTTTCTATGGCAGCTGTATTATATAGTCGTCGTGTAATTTGACGTCACAGTTCGTATCGGACTTCTCTTTCTAACTGTAGTTTTTGAAGCTTTATAACTTTATAAATGATGATGGTATTTAAATAATAATTTCATGATAGATTACTATTTTTTTTATTTTTTTTTATTTATTTAATTAAGGTTCACCAACAGTTGTTACAGATACTATACACATAGGGATATATTAGTAATAGTGTCTTAAATCTAACTGCACAACCAATTACAGGCAAACACAATACTAGAGCTAATAAGTATTTTATTTTGCAAATAAAACAATCGCATGCATATTCCCTATTACAGTGGTATTTAATACACACAAGAAATCTCGAATGATCCATAATATGTTTCTGTTAGGATTCTAATCGATTTTTATACAATTCCTTATAAGTTTAAACGATGTCTTTAGTTAACGTCACCCTTGGCGAAACTCCAATTGCGATTAAAATAAACCTAGGTGGCTATAAAAAGTTAGTGGTTGCCGAGACGTTATTTTCTACGTTCAGAACTTTAATATCCGTTCGGATTTAGCGGGTTATAAATATTTAATACGTATGATCTGCGTCGTAGGTTTTTATTTGCCCTTGAACAAGAGCAGTGAAGTTAAACTAAATATGTGTAGAGGAGTTAACGTTTTCCTTATCCCATATTTGTTTTGTCAAAACAAATTATTTACAACGTTTCCGATCACGTATGAGTGGTGACTGGTGAGGCCTTCAAGATGTGTCTACTTCATAGATAAGACTCGCAGAATATAGTAAAACCTTCTTCCATAGATTTTCTGTTCTCCTAGTACCTCAGCAGTGGATGGTGCTAAGATAGACACGCCACCTGTGTTAGATATAGAAAAAAAATACTAACGATTTAACGAACTTAAGTTAGAATGTCTCCTCTTTAGAGAAAGCGAGCATAAATTCGGAATGTGTTGCTTAGATTTTAATTATATAACAATGACGTTTTAATGCTTATATAAAGTCTTATTTTAGTGTGTTGCTTATTAATTAATTGTTTAAATATGTATATAGCTGTATGGCAAGTTTTTTAATACTTGCTGAATGCTTACTTATTCTGCTTCAATACAATAAAATCGCAAAATATCTGTGCAGTGGATGAAGAAAATTCAGATTTCAATCAAGATAATAAGTAGAAAAATATTACTATAGTTATATGTACGTAATGAAATAATATTGTCAGAATGAGCAATATTAAGTTAATCTTAATATAATATACAATATTATATTTAAGTAATCTAGGACCTCATCATCGCTTACCATCAGGTGAGATAATAGTCAAACGCGTGCCTATCTATAGTAAAAAAACATGATGGTGACATCACATTTATGACAGTGCCTTTACATTGTTAAAAAACTGGCCAAGTGCGAGTCGTATTTGAGCACGAAAGATTCCGTACCATTATCTATAAAAACGGCAAAAAAATCACGTTAGTTGTTTGGGAACCCTCTCAAATATTTATTTTATTCTGTTTTTTTAGTATTTGATGTTATAGCGGCAACAGAAATACATCATCTGTGAAAATTTCAACTGTCTAACTATCATGGTTCATGAGAAACAGCCTGATGACAGACGGACGGACGGACAGCGGAGGCTTGGTAATATAATAGGGTCCCGTTTTACCTTTTGGGTACTGAACCCTAAAAAATAATAGATACTTCTATTTTCAATATATGAGTAAAATATCTACTGTAAAATTACCCAAGTAACATTATCAGAACCTTACCTACTACTGGCGCGTTCTTATCATCGGGACAGGAAAGATTGACCAGCTTGACGCTAACAATCACCCATTTCACATTAAAAATTAAAGTACACAACAGCGAATAAACAAGGATGATTACAGTTTATATGTATTGAACTTGAAAAAATAGTCAATCGTTTGATAGTTATTCGCTTTCTAACAACAAAGATACAATCATCATTACATTATTATCCTTTCTACTGTACAACAAATTGGACACTTGTCATTTTACCATAAAAGGGTACATTGAAACATAAAATTGACAAATTGATGTTTCAATGTACCTTTTATCGTAGTTTAATGGTCTGAATAATATATTGCAATAATCATCATGCTCTATAAACCTTGTTTCATGCGTCTGCCTAATTATTTATTCATCTACCATAATTTACTACTAGACGGAGCGGAAATTTACCTCTATTGCGTGCGTGAGTAATAAAAAATTGTCAGCCAGTATAAAACTAGTATCGCTTTATTATTTACTAGCTGACCCGCGCAACTTCGTCTGCGCCACATTTTCCATTATTGCTCCGCTCCTGTTTGTCTTAGCGAGATAATATATAGCTTATAGCATTCCTCGATAAATGGGCTATCTAACACTGAAATAATTTTTCAAATCGGACCAGTAGTTCCTGAGATACATACAAACTTACAAACAAATTTTACCTCTTTATAATATTAGTAATATTAGTATAGATGTGTAGCCTTAATAGCTAGATATATGGATGTGAAAACGATCGATTTCATACCATTGTCTTTAGTTTTATGTCTTACATCAGTCACATGTATTCTTGGAAGAAAAAAACTTGTTAGTATCCATTAAAAGCATTACGTACTTATGTGCAAGTGTTGAGTGCAAGGTGATGTGACTGTGTCTGTGACATGTTCTAGCTAGTTTTTTTATGTACCTACCTCTCGGGTATTTATGGCGCTCGATAAAAAGTCCTTGTTGTAATTATTACTAACAGGACACATTAGCAATTTCACATGGAATTTCTAAACCTAGTACCTTCATGCCATGTAGTTGCTGCTATCACGAAGTTAATTAATATATTGAGCTAGTCAATTAGAAAAAATAAGTTTACTAGGAATATACCTGAATAGGAATATTCTTTAAAGAGAATAAGAAAATTCTAGTATTTATCAATTACTGGATCGTTTATCAATATAGCTGACCCGCGCAACGTCGTCTGCGTCACATTTTCCATTACTGCTCCGCTCCTATTTGTCTTAGCGTGATGATATATAGCCTATAGCCTTCCTCGATTAATGTACTATCTAACACTGAAAGAATTTTTCAAATCGAACCAGTAGTTCCCGAGATTAGCGCGTTCAACCAAACAAACAAACAAACTCTTCTGCTTTATTATATTAGTATAGATTAGTATAGATTAAAATTAATTAATTTATTTCGGACAACGATACCTATAGTCCATCTTGTTAGTAAGATATCTTATGACTATGTTAGTAGTACGCAAACAAGTATAAAAAAATAAAACAACAAAGTATGTGTCTAGTGTGTAGTGTATGTGTGTGTGCGGTAGTAAACGTCAGATATGGCGTTCGTTCTAGTATTTTTCTGTGTTTATAGAATTATCCAGTTTCTTTGCGTTGTTACCAATGTTTACGAATACGTACCTACTACTTTATTGATCTTACAGCGTTTCCAAACGTCTTTTATAATGGGCATAGCAAAGGAGTGGAACTCTCTGCCTGCGTCTGTGTTTCGGAACGCATTTAACCCTAATCTCTTCAAAGTAAGAGTGAACCGGCTTCTTCTGGGTAAGCTCGCTCCACTGTCGACTTTGTCTCAAGGCCTTGAAAGTTTTTAAAAGCTGTTTATAAAAACAGGCATTCTCCTTTGGTTTGACCTGGAGTGAAATAATTAGGCAGGTACAATAAAATTAAACCAATTCTCATAATCTGCATACATCCTCTGGCCTTAACTGGCTGCCGCAAAGTAAAACCAATCCAGCAAGTTGACATTTGAGTTGCTTACAAATTGTTGTTGTTTTTGTGTTTATTAATGTGGATTTCTATTACAATTGAAATGCCACAAGAAAAAAACACTTGCTGTGTGCGATATTTATAGCACAAAAAAAACTTTTTACAAAAAAATACAACCGACTTCCAAAAAAAAAAACAGTACAAAGATGTCGGTTGTATTTATTTATTTATTTATTTATTTATTTAAACTTTTCGCACAAAAAAAAGTACAAAGGCGGACTTAATGCCTTAGGCATTCTCTACCAGTCAACCAAGGGTGGTGAAGAGATTAGATGGCAGGTGCTCTCTTTGAGAGGAACAATCATAAAAAATAATAATAATATAAGATGTCATAATGATAAATAGAATGGGTACGCAGTACATAAATAAGTTATAAACTTATAATACACTTACATACATATTTACTATAATATATACCTATACTATATACATACATATATTGTATATTATTATACAAAAACAAGAGAAAGAGGTGTTAAAATAACTCTGCGCTATTTATTTAGAAAATAGCTCTGCAATTTCCGCTTAAATGCAAACCGACTGGTGGTCGTCCTGATATCAAGAGGTAGCGAGTTCCAGAGAAGAATAGACTGAATATGAAAGGAAGAATGTACAAAGTCAGAAGTATGGGAAGGACATAGTAGGAGAAGATTGTTAGAAGAACGCAGATTCCTAGCGTGTGAAGAACATAAATATTGGAAGTGAGACAAAAGATAAGAAGGAGGAGTGGAAGAATTGAGAAGGGAGAAAAGTGTGGTCAAAGCGCGCAAATTTCTCCTTTGGCGAATGGACATCCATTTGAGCTCAGCCCTATAGGTCGACACATGGTCATATTTCCTGAGGTTAAATATGAACCGGATACAGTTGTTGAGCAGTCTGTCGAGTTTATCGAGCAAAACCGCATTCAAGTCAAAGTAGCACACGTCACCATAGTCGATGATAGGGAAAATCAAAGTCTGCACAAGCATAGTCTTCGTCTTAGCGGGCAAGAAGTTCCTCAGACGATACAGGGTTCGCAGAGTACCGTTGACCCTTTGACTAACACTAGAGACCTGACGTTGCCAGCTAAGTGTCGAGTCAAGATGTAAACCGAGATCTTTCACAGTAGGGGTAAGGGGTATGACGGTACCATTGAAAATAAGGGGAGGAAGAGAGCTAAGCGTCACCCTACACATCATGCGCGAGCTTCCAATTACAATAGCCTGACACTTTGAGGGGTTTACTGACACCCCAAAACTATCAGACCACTCTTGGATAGCATTTAAGTCTCGGTTTACATCCTCGATAGCGTCAGACAAACCTTCCACCCGCGTCGCTGTATACAATTGAAGATCATCGGCATAAAGATGATACGAACACTGAAGACAGTGAGTTATAAAATTAATGAAGATGGAGAATAACAATGGAGAAAGAATACCGCCTTGTGGAACCCCAGCATCCAGCTTACGCCAATTCGATGAGCTCTCATCAACGCGAACCGACTGCTGACGTCCCCGAAGATAAGAAGAGAACCATTCCAGAGCCTCGGACGAAACCATAAGATGAGAGAGCATGGAAAGGAGAATCTCGTGGCTGACGGCGTTAAAGGCGTTAGAGAAATCAATTAATACCAAAACGGTAACCTTGGTATTCTCCATCGCTTCTCTAACGTCACCAGTCACTTTAAGGAGAGCGGAGGCTGTACTATGCCCAGGTCTGAAGCCCGACTGAAAAGAGCTAACAAGGTTGTTCCGGTGAACAAACCCCGCAAAAAAAAAAACAGTACAAAGATGTCGGTTGTATTTTTTTGTAAAAAAAAAAATATTTTTCACTTTTTAGTGGTACACCTAACAAACACCACTGCAAAATCGCAGAAAAGCAAAATACACATACGCGATTACTTGGATGACATAAAACCATTTCGATTTAAAATCCAAAGTTCGTAACCAATTTTGATAAAATTTAAATGGGTGGTCCCATTTAAATTTGCAAGAATTTTTCAAATCGTTTCATAATTGTTGGAGTTATAAGGTAACAAACATTAAAAAAAATACAACCGAATTGAGAACCTTCTTCCATTTTGGGAAGTCGGTTAAAAAACTAGACAATGCGATGTCCATTCAATTTTTATGGGGCATTCATTCATCATCAAATTAAGCTTGTCCTTGCCCCATAATCTTTGGCCAAACTCGCTTGATTTTAGATATTTCATTATACCACGTTAGGTGAAACATATTTCGTGTGTTTGCGCACGTTGTATACCCATCTATAATTCAATGACCGCACCTCTCTTAGTATAGAAAATGAAACCCAATAAAAACATTAAATGTAATAAAAAATGCCAAGTCTCTCTGGGGCCGTTCAAGTATTACGTAAGCAGAATTTTAGACATTTCTAATTCCCCCCTCTCCTTGTCAGCGATAGTAATCAAGCTCTTCAAGTAGCCAATGTCTGCCCTATTTTTAAATCTGGGGACCCACTTCAAGTTACCAACTACAGACCCATCTCCCTGTTATCCTCAGTGTCTAAAATACTAGAAAAACTAGCCAATAACCGGTTGCAACAATATCTAGAAAGTAAAAAACTGCTGTCCCATAATCAATATGGCTTTCGCCAAAAAATGTCTACCGAGGATGCAGTAATAACACTTGTTGACCATGTCACTGAAAGGGTAGATTCTGGCCATAAATGTGTTGGTGTGTTCTTAGATATGGCTAAGGCTTTTGACACAGTATCTGGACCAATACTCCTGAAAAAGCTAGCGTTAATGGGAATTCGTGGTTTGGCACAGAACTGGTTTCATTCCTACCTCTCAAACCGATTGCAAAGAATAAAAGCCAAACAAGGTGAAGTAATAAGCGAGTATTCTGAAATCCACTATGGCGTGCCGCAGGGAAGCGTGCTCGGGCCGACTCTCTTCTTAGTCTACATAAACGACCTCTGTGATCTAGCAATAGATAATGCAAAAGTGCTTACTTTCGCGGATGACACCGCTATTTTATTTCATAGTAAAACTTGGCCTGGGGTCGTTGATGCAGCTCAGAGGGGTCTGGCTCGAGTAATGCACTGGCTGCAGCGAAACTTACTCACCCTAAATGCTAGCAAGACGAAATACATAGCATTCAAAACAGCCAAGCGCTATGAGAGTGAAAATCCACTCCATGTCAAACTCCACTCCTGCAGGAATCCTAACAGTGATATATGCCAATGTGTTGAGATAGAACAAGTTGACAATATTAAATACCTTGGCGTCTTGATAGACTACCAATTGTCCTGGACCAAACAAATAGATGCTGTCTCTGCAAGGATCCGGAAGCTAATGTGCATTTTTAAAAAGCTAAAGAACATAGCAGACCGCTGTACTATTAGGTGTGTGTACTTAGCATTATGCCAGTCTATTTTAAATTACTGTATAGGGATATGGGGTACAGCAGCAAAGAGCCACTTGATAAAACTTGAACGAGCTCAAAGAGGCATCCTCAAGGTTGCTTATGGTAAGCCCTATCGGTATCCCACTGACAGTCTGTACGAGGAATGTAATGTTCTTAGCGTTAGACAACTCTTTGTGCTGTCTGTAGCATTGCGCTTTCATCGACAGGCACTACTTACCCAAATTCAATCTTCCAGATCCTGTAGACTGATTAAATGGGTCACACCCGCAACTCGTACAAAGTTTGCCCAAAGATCCCCTAGATATGTCGGTCCATATATCTATCAAAAATTGAACAAAATCTTGAACTTAGTTGGTTGTTCCAAGCACAATTGTAAAACTAAAATTACAAAATGGCTATCAGGTCAGGACTATGAGAAAACTGAAGCTCTCCTGATGTAAATCAGCTGCAATAACTCATCCACACATATGTCCTACAAATAAACGTACACAAGCACACCCTTACAGACAATCAATACACATCACTACATTCACTCACATCATATATAGTATATCACATACTTACTCATATCATTTTAGAACATTTACACACACACACACACACACACATACACACCACACAAACAACTTTCATGAACGTAATCTTGTAAGTTTGAATTTTATTTTATTTTGTTTTCTCTGCTTGTATGTTATCTTAAACCCAACTGTTAACTACTATGTGCACTTATATGTGTCATCAACCACGAGGCTACTAGATCCCACGACACAGGGTATCCTAGTGTGGGGTCTAGGGTTACTCAATTGCACACACAGTTTATATTTTATTTTTTCAATTATATCTTGTTACTTTTAGGCTTTTGTGCTTACTATGTCTGTAAACTTGTTCATAATAAATTCTTTAATTCTTAATTCTTCTTAAGTTTTTATTCTCGCCGGACCTGTTTTCCCCACTTCTGTTATTTTTTACTTAACTATGAAACATCGCATGAGAGTAAAAAATAACTAACTAGCCATTATTATATTAATTATGTCAAAGCGAAATCTACTAAGACTTGCAAACTAAATAAGTATGTAAATATTGCTGACATAATCACCATTTAAACCCCCCCGTCCCCCTTGTCATCAAAAATAAGGATAGTGAAGACCCCTCCACCCTTCAATTAGTGCTTACGTAATATTTGAACGGCCCCTCTATGCAAATTCGTTAGTCAAAGTCAGAAGTCAAAGTCAGAAGTCAAAGTCAGAAGTCAAAGCCAGAAGTCAAAGTCAGAATCGAAATTCATAGGATATTAGATACTTATGTGTTTTTGTTGAGTGTATACAGGTTTTTTGTACATAATAAATAAAAGGAACTTCGTTCCATCCGGGTGTCCCTTGACACCTCTCAAGATTTTTTATTTTTATAATATTATAGTGTAAAGTAAAGGATGGTACGGCCGTGCCGGCTTTACTTGAGACTTGGCTGGGGCACTGCCGTGCCCCCAGATTACAGTCGTAGAAGATCTTTTTTTTTTCAGGAGAAACCTTTTTTTTTAATTAACCTGTAATGTCCCTCTGCTGAGCAAAGGTCAACCCGGGTTTTGTCTTCTCAGGCCAATTCGTTAGGAACTCGTTACGCCAGTGTTTCTTTGGCCTGCCTCGGCTAAAACGCTCATCCTCTGGCACCCACTGCGCGTGACGAACCTGCCCCATCGGATGCATCATAGACATACTTTTAAATGCCACATCGGTTCCTGTGTGGAAATCTTTAATTTAATCCATGGTGGATTCTTTGTGTGATTATCTTTATATATAAAACTAGCTGACCCACGCAAATTCGTTTGCGTCACATTTTCCATTAATGCTCGCCTCCTTTTAGTCTTAGTGTGATGATATGTAGCCTATAGCCTTCCTCGATAAATGGGCTATCTAACACTGAAAGAATTTTCCAAATCGGACCGGTATTTCCTGATATTACCCCCTACATACAAACTTACAAACAAATGTTACCTCTTTATAATAGTATAGATGAATTGCTGTTCGTTAGTCTCGCTAAAACTCGAAAACGGCTGGGCCGATTTCGGTAATTCTTTTTTTGTTTAGTTCGCCAGAATACAGGGAAGGTTTAACAGCAAAAAAAATATATTTCAGTTGACGGGAGCGAAGCCTCGGGGGCCAGCTAGTATCTTAATAAATTACTTGCATAGTTAGACGCCATATGTAACACTACAACTTAAAAAAAACCCTATTGTCTTATATTCCTTGAGACCTAATTTATATTTTTTTTCTTCGCAGGCGGTGGAAGCGATCCTCGCAAACGTACCGGAATGGCATCCCACTCCGTTCACGGGCAAGAAAGGTCAGTTATTAAACATGCAGTAAACCATTTTTACGTCGCGCTTTTGTTTTGAGAACATTAACGACGACCTCCAGACATGGTTTTAGCATTTAAACAAGGATTTGGACATACTTGTGGGCGTCAAAACTGCAGGAACTAGTCATTTTCGTTGCCAAAAATGCATTTTTTTAATCACACTGGACTGACGACATCCGAAATAGATCTTATGTGATAGTTCCATGAAGAACAAATACCAAAGGCTAGTGATTCATATGGCTTGTATTGTTTTTGGAAGGATAAGCGTTACTCTCAAGGCTCAATTGGCACAGGCTGGCCGATAAGCTTCTCATCTCATCATCTGGTAAATGGAGCTCCTACACGCTCCATTTAGATATACTATAGTTGACAGCACAGAAGGTTTCGAATATGCAACACTAGATGCCATCGTCAACGCCTTACACGTTCCGTATGACCGGATGCAACTGAATAACAGTTTAACATGGAGCGTCTGCCTTTGGACCTGCACATACCACTTTCTCACAAAATACTCCTTAGCAAGACTATTAGTTTAGTTTAGTTTATGACTGTAATTTTTTTTATGATCCGAACTTCATCATCTGCCTAGTCTTTTCCCAACTATATTGGGGTCGGCTTCCAGTCAAACTGGATTTAGCTGAATACCAGTATTTTACGTAGAGAGGCTGCCTACCAGACCTCCACAACCCATTTAATGGGTAAAACGGTTCTCAGGCAAGACTGGTGTCAGATTTTCTGGCTTCTGGCTATCCATAACGATTGCCAAAGATCTCCAAATGACAGCCGGGGCCAACAGATTAACGTGTTTTCCGAGGCACGGAGGAAACTCGGTATGTCCACAGACCAACCTCGGCAAGCGTTGCTTAACCTTGAAGATCGACCTGTGCAGCTGTTATTATTTAGCCACGAGCTCCTTATGATCTTCGCTTGACTGATCCAGTATTTGTTCAAGCTTACTGCCAGACAAAGTGCCGTGCACCCACGATACATACATCTTAGTGGGCTACGTCTTCAGTGATTAGCCTTATTCGGCAAGGTGACTGCCGCAAATTAGGTGTGTAGTGTGTCACCCGAACGCAAACGAAGACATTATGTAAACAGATTAGGATTTTATATGTTAGGTCAGTGCTGAGCTTAATTGCTTTTTATTTAAAAGACCACCACTGAGGGACACAAAAAATATAGTTGTTGAAATTCTCTGGTAAGATGTGAATAAAAAGAATTACATAGTCGTTAATTACATTCGTTTATATAAGTATTTATATCTTTTGAATTTTTAATTAAGATATCTCATGTACTCGGATACACCGAGTGTTTTTGCACATAAATTGTCACATCTATGTATCTTTAGCTAACCTACTAATTAAAAAATGAATTTCTTAATTAGTGATTTTTCACGTGATTCGCTGTTGTATGTTCTCTCTCATAGCATTTCCGTTGAATCTATGAAAAAATACTTCATGTTCTTGATTGAAAGCAAGAAACGTTCAATTTTAACATTGTTCCGACAGTAATACTTGCTAATAAGTCAGACAATTATTGTAGTACAATTAGTGAGACGAGAGACGGGTTTCATTGTTGTCTGTTTGTCATCATTATTCATTACAAATTCAAAATTAAGATTTTGTTCAAAAATCTTCTATTTTCATTTTTGGCGGACGTTGTCTGAAAATTCCTGCGAAAACTGTCGGAATAATGCAAAGGAAATTCAAATTCAGAATAGAAAATTCATGAAGGTGTCTGTCAGTACGATTTACGGTCACTGAAACAACAGACACATGTTGACAACTTTCATCTAGTTCACAAATAGGGAATATGCATGAAAAAAGGATTTATGATCTGAACAGTTTATCTTAAAGTATTCGAAAATATAATACTAACTGTGAAATTAGAATATAAATTGCTCGAAAAACGAACGAGATACAATTATTTTAAACAAATATATCTGTCCCACTCGCGAAAACGCTGTTTTCTATGGCAGCTGTATAGTCATCGTGTAATTTGACGTCACATTACGTATCGGACTTCTCTTTCTAACTGTAGTCTTTAAAGCTTTATAACTTAATAAATGATGAAGGTATTTGAAAAATAATTTCATGATTGTTTACTAGAGCTAATAAGTATTTTATTTTGCAAATAAAAAAATTGCATGCATATTCCCTATTCTAGAGCGAAGTATCAAATATCAATGACACGTCACCGGTGTTGGAAATGTTCATATCTGCCAGTGTTGCCATCGAACTTATCTCTACACAAAGTATTTGTGCGTACATTCTATTGACAAATGATGCTGCATGCTACAATGAGCTATTCATAGGCGGTCATCATCAATTACTGTATATTATTCACTTAATGTGCTTTATGCTTGTTATTTGTGACACAGATACCAAACTAAACTGTACAGTAAACTGTGTAGTCAGTTGCCTTTGTAGCTAAGTCAAAGGGCTAAGCATTCTTGAATTCTTGGGCCAAGTTGAATAGCTGCTCATATCACAGTGCACACAATCACGGTGCCTAGAGGCATATCAAATGACTCCTTCTGCTCCGCCCAGAGTGAGAGTGTCAGACTCTTACTGTCTTTCGGACTAAATAAAAACCCATCCAAAGAGCATTCAGAGGAACACCTCTGACTGAATGCTCTTTGGGTTCTAGAACCGCGTTGATTCTTTCGATTGAATCACACAACCCAGTCAGGAGAGCCTGAGACGCCATTACTAGTGATAAAATGTCTCATGTGCGCTGAGCAAAAGTTTCGACTGTCTTAACCATAAAGTAGGCAAAATTATCACGGGCCGCCAACTTCAATGAGTAACAGTAACACTTACAAGCACTGATATGTATGGAGTCCATACATATCAGTGCTTGTAAGTGTTACTGTTATATCCATACTATGGACTATGGGTAGCTTTGACAACGCAGTCACATCTAGTGGTGTCCGCTGAAGCATCTAGATGCTCTGTGCTTTCAATCTTGCCGGAACACTATATACGGCACCCTGAAGATTGCCTTATTGACATACAAAACTTGGAGTCCCAGTAGACGAGTGCGAAAGGCAATAAGTATTTTTTTTAAACTTAAGTAGATAAATAATGTACACATTCGGAAGTTTGTTCAATTCGCAAGTCCATTAAATCATGTTCACTGAAAACAATTTTAATTTGACCGAAGAATGACGCACAGGAATCATACTTTAGGCATTATATTTCTATTTCCAGTCAGTCTCGATGAAACGGATGAACATTGGCTACCAAAATAATTTCGTATGTCCGCCCTTGATTCTTGCGAACCCATGCAAATCAATGTATTTTAAGTGCATCCGTTCTGAGTTCTGACCCTTTGCTCTTTCATTGTCTACTTATAGAATTGGACGGATAGGGTGAAGGAGGGCAAAGAAAAGATGGATGGATTGTATGCGTGTTAAGGAAGAAAAGACATTCAGTGATAGCGTTACGGTTGACAGAACAGATTGGAAGAAGAAAACGTGTTACGCCGGTCCCAAGTAACATGGTACAAGGCCAGGAAAATTATGACTGTCGTTGATTTACTGAGTCACAATACTTAACCATTTTCTAGACTTATTTCTGCATTATCCGGGTAACGTGAATTATTATTGTTGCAATAATTATCTTATCTCATTTCACAAGATGTCAGATCTGAATGGACCGGAAGGTATTATTATTTTATTTAGTTTCTTGGATTTTTATGCATCATCATGATGGCGCTTCCCCGCGTTTCTTTGAATAAATAAAGTAAGTATTACCTACGACGATATTATATGACGTGTGAGTTGATTTCTTTATCTCGTCTTGTAGTGATTTTCTTTTTTTTTCTTCATCATGATGTCTTGTTGCGACGCGACGTAGCGATTGAAACGGCTTCGTCATCTAGTTTACAAGTCTATCAAGTCGCTTGATGGTTTCTATACTTAATTTAGTTCTGTATTTATTTGCTTATTTCACGCCTTAAAAAAAACAGCAAATATAAGAAATATTGTACATTCCAATAGCCGTCTGTATTCTAAATTGACACCCAGTTTTTTTTCTATTATAAACAGTCTTGCAAGTTTTAATTAAAAGTCTTTATTAAATTATTTATTTGGGCCAAGAGTTTCCACGTTTTGAATAAAAATAATAATAATTAAAGGACCGATAAAGCAATAACGACCAATGAAGACACAGTGTCGCATAATAAAACTTTTTATTTGCTGAATTGGATAAATCGGCTCCATTGTGTGTTGAAACAGGAAAATAAAAAGGTCAAACCATAATAACTGTAGACTGTAGGTACGTACACGTAGACTTCCTCTCTATTGATAACGAATTACATTTTAATGCGAACAGTCGTGTTTCTGATTAGCGATGAATTGAATGGTTGTAAGTGGGTAATTTGCAGCACTTCAAACCACGTGATGATCTATTATGTCGAGTTATAGGATTACGTTGCACTTGTCATGGTATACAGCAGCAATGATGTTGAAAATGTCGTTTTGCTGTAAGAGTTGTAGTGACTTTGTAAATCTGTGCAGACATTTAGGGTTCCGAACAAAAAACGGAACCCTTACAGGATCACTCGGGTGTCTGTCTGTCTGCCTGTCAGTCACAGCCCATTTGTCCGGATCTACTGGGCCGATTCTGTTGAAATTTGGCTCTTCTGTGACCCATAGACGGACGCGTGACGTATAAGTACTAATAAATTTTTAGTATGGGTGTCACTTTCGGGGGTTTAACTAGAAAACTAAAATAAAATTTTTCAAACTGTGTTGTGTGACATATCATATCAAATGAAAGGGTTTACTGTGAGAGTTTTAAATATGTTTTTTTTTTAATAATTTTAATATAAACAGTTTTGTAGGTAAGCATTCAAGAAATTAGACCAACAATTACCACCTCATCTCCGAAACTACTGGGCCTTAAATTTTGAGAAAAATGCAGATAACAATTCTATACCTAAAAATTACTGAAAAACCTATAAGAAATCTGTAATGTAAAAATATATTTATTAAAATTAAATTGGTTCGGAACCCTTTGCACGCGAGTCCAACTCGCACCATGGCCAGTTTTTTGTTTTTTTTTTTTCAAAGTCTGCGCATACAAAAGTCAATGTCGTGTGGACGCACTATAAGGGCCAAATCATAGAGAATATAGTGGTTTTATAGTCTTTGGGCCAAATGGATGCATGTGTGATATGGCTAGAAAGGTATCTACCCAGATGCTAACGTGTAGAGAAGTTTGGAAAAGAAAGACATGTTCCGCTGACCTCGAAAGATATTGGGATAGCAGCAAGATAATGATGTTGATCATTCATTACAGCTGAGGTAACTCCATCATGACAACCCTCTTCTTCTGATATCTACCATTTCTGAAGTGTTTTTAACTGTTTACCAGTTGAACCAGTTCTATCCTTAGATTTGTGACCCAATAGCGGCTACAACCCACTTGAATACTATATCACTATACCAGACTGTTCCAGCCAGCATTAAATTGATGAGGCGTGCTGTACTTTCACAGAAGTCGCCATGTCCAGTCTTGTTAACTGCACTTTATTAAAACGGATTGACAAGCCGTCGCTAAACTGTCCATAATAGCTGCATGTTATGAGTAGTGTAGGTGGAAGGGGGGGACTAAATACGCGATTCCAGTTATCTAGTTGAAAACAGCCTTTCCCTTATTCAATTTTATAGGCGTGGTACTTGACCAGATGTTTTTATTTACCAGGCTTTGTAGAGTTGCGTTATACATTTTGTCGAAAGTAATTCTGATGAAAAATTGAAAACTGTAGATTAAGTCCTATACGAGCTTATCAATGGGATGCCGATGGTAAACAAATGTTCCTTTCGGGTTTGTTAGCAACAGACCCTTGCAAGGAAAAGTTGGAAGCAATCCATGGAAATTAATCAGAGTGCGTTTGCAGGGTGTTTACAACATTTAACTCCACTGTACTAACAATAACAGTATATCACCGAAATGGTTTAACGTGAAATTGAACACGTGTTGTAAACTTGTATTGTATCTGATGTATGAAATATTGTATTGAATAAATAAACATAATTATAAATAACCTATTTTATATTTCTCCTGTAGTATATTTGGAATATTCCCAAACATTTGGCAATAATACCTCACTTCTTTTGTGGTATAATTAAAACCTGTGAATAATAATGTATTGTATATAGCCCTAAATAAGGTAAAATGGCGTCATCATCCGGAAAATATAATTTAAACTGAACGAAAGATTAAATTAGCAGTGACCTTGCTTACTGGTGTGTTTTCATAATATTTTACACGTTCACTCTGCAAAAGACTGGCAATATTTCTAGTAAAATGAGGGGCGATTCCTGGCTATTTCTAATATTTTTGGAAGTCTATTTGGCGGACTAATTAGATTTTTTTAGTCATCTACCCTATTGTTTTCCATAATAATATGTACTTATTATGTACGTACTGGTATGCTTAGATACATATACACCAACCCTCAGTTATTAGTTGACGCAAATCTGCAAAGCGCTAGGTACTGCTGAGCATGTGGTTCTTTGTGTGTGTGTGGCGCAGGGGTTGAAAGCGGTAAAGGTATAAGGGTATGGTACCGGTATAGAATTACGATACAGCTTCTATTTAAAGGTTGAACCAAAACGGTTGGGAATTACGGTTGTGGTATCGATAAAAAAAGAATTATACATATATTTTTTTACGGTATCGTTATACCTATATATTACTAGTACCTTTTCCGAAATAATTTCGGTACAGAAAAAAATTATGCGACGAAGAGCGAGCGCGAAGCGGCGGCGACGCGACGGCGCGGGGCGCGTGTGTTTAGGTAATATTCTGAGTTGTGAGTCCGTAAAATGTGTCCCTGTCGCTGCATTCGATTGCATACAAAAGTTCTGTTTGTGCCACACAGAGCGCGGCGACGCAAAGAGTTGACTGCTAGACTAGAATTTCTGTATGAAAGCGAATGTAGAGACTTTACGATTTCAAAACTCGAAAAATTACATTCGTTTGGCCTTATTCTAAAAAAGTATAAAGTAACACAAAGTTATAGGTATAATAACGTTAAGACATACTTAATGAGTTTGTACTTTTATCCATCTTGGCGTCAATCTAGTAGTAAAGTTACAACAAAGCACACTTGTGATTAAGTTGACAAACAAAGTAGATGCGGAAACGGCGTCAAATTGAATGAATGAATGGAGGCAAATAAGCAAAACCACAAAAAAATAGCGAATAATTTATATACAAATTACCAAACAAATATACCTAAATAGTACTATTTAGTAACTAGCTCTAAAAATGTTGTGCCACCTTCAGAACAAAATTATTTCGAAATTAAGATACAACCGCCGTATTGACATTAAGATGGCGGGTGTTCTGTAATATTTTATTATTTATCCATTACTCATAAAATATAATTGCACCAAAAAATTGTACCTAAAAAGTACCTCAAGTAAAAAGAAACGCACACTTGATCAGTGGGATAGGTCCTGAAAAATAAAACAACCGTGTCTCGTTTAGGTACTTATGTTATTATTATTATGAATTATTGATGTAGGTACATATTTATATTATACTAGCGACCCGCCCCGGCTTCGCACGGGTGCAATGCTGATACTAAATACACTACAGAAAAACTGTTACCTTGCGTCTGAGCCGCGCGGGTACCTTACTCATAGATCTAAACTCCCCTCCCGCACGCGCACCCCCGCCTTGGTGACGTCCACTTCGCAACGGGCCGTGCAGTAGAAATCGTAATATTTTAATTTCGCCATAACTTCAAAACAAAACGTCCGATTTTAATCATTCAAAGACCAAATATTATCTACATAAACTGTACTTAGTGATGAAATACTTTATTTTGATAAGGATTAATAGCATGAGTAAAATAAACACGTTAAAATGTAGTCCAAATAAAATCAAGATTTTTAAATAAAAAAATTGTTGTTGTGCCTCACTCGACATAGATAGGTATAGTGTGTTGCGGACTTTTTTGTAGATATTTATAAGATCTTCAATTAATTAGAACAATTTATGGTTCTATCTTTTGTTCAAAATAAGTAAACTTTTCTGGTTGATTTTTGTAAAAATCAACCAGAAAAGTTTACTTATTTTGCAAGGTGTACCTTGTGCCCGAAAAACCCAAGTATCTTACGCACCCTATTTTTTTTCCAAAATTAAATATAGCCTATGTTACTTGAGGATAATGTAGCTTGCGAATGGTGAAAGAATTTTTAAAATCGGTCCAGTAGTTTTTGAGCCCATTCATTACAATCAAACAAACATACAAACAAAGTTTTCCTCTTAGTGTAGACTAGCTGACCCACGCAACTTCGTCTGCGACACATATTCCATTAATGCTCGGCTCCTTTTAGTCTTAGCGTGATGATATGTAGCCTATGTCCTTCCTCGATACATGGGCTATCTAATACTGAAAGAATTTTTCAAATCGGACCAGTAGTTCCTGAGATTACCCCCTACATACAAACTTACCTCTTTATAATATTAGTATAGAAGTATAGATATAGAAGTATAGAAGTATATATATCATGTCTGACTATAAATCATGACTGTTAATAACGCGTCAATGTTATAAGATACCTCTTAATTTCGTCCATACATAATGCAATTTGCGATAAGTGGATTCGGAGTTTTGGTTAAAAAATTATTAAGATCATCAAAACATTTCCATTCAGCATTACAATAACAATGAGCTCGAAAGTGGCCAATGTTGTGGATGCCTGTAACATTGCCGCCGGAACTAAAAACTCAATTAATCCAAGAACTTCTTATTTTGTATTATTTGATGTTATTTCCATATTCCAAATTACATCTGTTTAATTCAGCTCAAAAGCTATGGTATAACTTAGTTCGTATTTTAATGTTCGTATGCCAAAATTCAAGTCATTATTCAAATTAGCCTGAGAGCCAGCGCTTTTTAAACGTCAAGTTCTACAGAAGACAGTCCCCCAAAACGCCCGCCCTTCACCACTTCCTAGTGTTTTTGCTGTGGAGACGAAGTTGCCAACAAACTGCCCAGCAACACATCTGTCTGTTACGTTTTAGGAACTAGAATGTATAAAATGAGTAGAAAGCAAAGTAATTAATACATGACACAAAACAAAAAAATGATACTATAAAACAAAATACACACTCAAGCAAGTGTTGACGTTGAAAGATTGACCTACATAGTCAGAAACGAACTGCTTATAGAAAAAGAACATGATAATAAGTCTTGCGTTCAACACAGCGACCAACTATTCTTATCATCTAAATAATCACTAACAGAATAGTATGCCTTCGAACAGAGGTTAGATTTTACTTTAGCTTTAAATGAGTTAAAAGGCAGATCGAGAAAAGAAAGTGGAAGTATATACATTGTATAAACGGGTACCGAGCCCCACAAATGAATCATGGACCTTACGAAGTCGGTGTGAAGGAGCATGTAGTTTGTGCTTGTTAGTTATGGATGTCACTCGTTTTACTGTATAACTGTATATTTTGCCTAATGTATAAAATGTTTGCAAAAATAAATTGAGATGCTACCGTGAGAATTCCAATCTCTTTGAAAATTTCTCTTAATGAAGCTTTTGACCCTAGCTGATATATTGCTCGCACAGCACGTTTTTGTAAGACAAATATATTTTGTATATCAGCAGCTTTACCCCACAATATAATACCGTAGGACATAATACTATGGAAATAACTAAAATATACTAACCGAGCAGTGTCAACGTCAGTAAATTGTCTAACTTTCCTGACGGCGTATGCGGCAGAGCTGAGCCTTCCCGACAGGCTTGATATATGTGGGCCCCATTGCAGTTTGGAATCAACAGTTATGCCCAAAAATACTGCAGTGTCCACAGTTTCAAGCACTTCTTTACTTAAGATTACATTGGGACCTAAATTTCTAACGTTTGGCAAGGCAAACTTTATACATTTCGTTTTCTTAGCATTTAGAACTAAATTATTTGCAGTAAACCAATCCGTAACCATTGAAAGAGCGCTGTTTACGCTATAGAAATCTTGTCTATTTCTATCTACTTTAAAGATAAGAGAGTTATCATCCGCAAACAATAGTACGTCACAGATATCCCTTAAGAAAATGGTAGATCGTTAATGTACACCAGAAACAAGAATGGACCCAGTATTGAGCCTTGAGGCACACCTAAATGCACTGGCAGCCCGGAAGATTTTACACCATTGACATCAACACATTGGAACCTATTATTAAGTAAATATGAATCAACTACGTTAAGAGCTTCACTTTGGAGACCGTAATGACGTAGTTTACGTAAAATTGTGTCATGGTGTACGCAATCAAAAGCTTTAGAGAGATCACAGAAAACTCCAATTGCGTTTTGCGAGCTCTCCTATGCGTTAAATTTATGTTTTAGAAGAGCGACACCCGCATCTGTCTGTAGTCGAACGGCCTTTTGAAATGCCATACTGTTCATTATGAAGTAGTCTATGTGAGTGAATTAAAATGTATTAACAACTACTTCAGTATTAATTTTTCAAATACTTTACTAAATGCAGGTAAGATGGAGATAGGCCGGAAGTTGCCTATGTAATTTTTATGACTTGATTTAAATAAAGGTATGACTTTACTACTCTTCATGAGATCAGGAAAAGTTCCTAAATCCACGCATAAATTAAAAGTTACAGCAAGATAGGGGGCTACTATGTCTATTATATTACTCAAAAGTTTTATGAAAATGCCCCAGAAATCACAGGTTTTCAGCTTTAGAAGGAGACGAATTCAAGGAGCGAGTTCTAGTTATAGCACTATTGGAAAAAAACTCATTAAATGCTACGGTAGCAGATTCACTAATTAATATGTTGTCGACTATTTTTTTTTTTTATTATTTATTGGCCTATCTACAATTGTTACACTGTTTATACTAAAAACACAAGCAATATAATACAAGCATAGTGTAAAATATGATGCGGTAGACAGAGCATGCAAACTGACTATAATCTCTAACTGATTGTCTCGTTTAACCGATTTGCTCGTTTCATTGTTAATGATTTGCCACGTGGCTTTTACTTTATTATTAGAATTTTTAATTTTGTCACTTAATAATTTTGATTTAGCAACAACACAAAACAAAACTGTTATTAATCAAAAAGTTTTGATCTCTTGCGAATGCAATGTATCTTTTATTTTTGATAATATTTTGATCGATGCAATCTATAGTACGTCTGAGAATAATGTACGAATACTGATTGTGTCATTAACAAAGTACAATGAAGAATTACTATTTTGCCACTTAATTTTAACTTGCCAAATATATTATCAATGCTCAACCAATCGGCAGAGTGTATATTATTATATGAAGATAATAACATTGTACAACGTAGACGTAATGACTGCAACGGCATACGAACATTAAAATACAAACTAAGTTATACAATAGCTTTTGAGCTGAATCAAACAGATGTAATTTGTCTTAAAGACATACCTATGGAAATAACATAAAAAAATACAAAATACAAAGTTCTTGGATTAATTGAGTTTTTAACCACCGGCGCGGCGGCAATGTTACAGACATCCACAACATTGGCCACTATCGAGCTCATTGCCACCATAATGCTGAATGGAAATGTTTTGATGATCTTAATAATTTTACCAAAACTCCGAATCCACTTATCGCTAATTGCATTATGTATGGATGAAATTAAGAGGTGCCTAATAACATTGACGCGTTATTTACATTCATGATACCCTTAAATATAATGTAAATATGTACCTAGATCAATAATTCATAATAATAATAACATAAGTACCGTATGTAGTATCTTCCCTACCGCAGTATCTCTACGTTGACGTCGTGGTGGGGCTTGCGCGTCCCGATGCACCTTAGGTCATACCTAAGGTGAGGGGCCAGACAAAGAGAGATACAATCCGCAAGGCAGTTTTGTGGCGAACTGTTGGGCAGTAGTGTACCCACGAACCTTATCTCCCGGGAGAAGTCTTGTTCCTCATCTACGGCTTGCCTTTATTGGCTGGCCAGTGTGAAAACTGACGAGGAACAGAGCTCCCACCTCTTTCTTGCCTTAATTGGCCGGTCTGAGTGAAGATTCGCTAGAGCACACGTGCTCGGGAGAAGGATGTATAATCCAGTAAGATGCTGGTAGGGATCTTGACCGCACTTCCGGGATTGTCCTGATAGCCGTGGTATACCTCTCCACTCCTCTAGTACCTTAGGCTGTGTTGCCTCCTTGGCGCTACGTCACTTTGTGCTAGCGACCGTTTTCGGGGGCCCATTCATTGAGTGTGCAAGTCACCCCCTGCCATTTAAAAGCCGTGTATATTGTTAGTGGTCAGGCAGGGGCCAATAGTTCTTCTATAATAAGCGATTATCAGTCCACTAAACCACCCAAACCCATAGCGTTTCATTTTTTGTTTCCATAATCTGCAATAGTACAGGCTCCAGCCGGGGATTGTCCTTGGGAATACTTTTAGTGCATACAGGGATAATCGCCGGTTGGTGCCCCATTACATTTGAAATTTCTAACGGGCCTCTGCGAGTTGGTTTCGGCCCCTCGTATAGACCAAAGGACCGGGTCTCCAGGGACCCGAGAAAGTAAAAAAAAAAAAAAATATAAGTACCTAAACGAGACACGGTTGTTTTATTTTTCAGGACCTATCCCACTGATCAAGTGTGTGTTTTTTTTTACTTGAGGTACTTTTTAGGTACATTTTTTTGGAGTAATTATATTTTGTGAGTAATGATTAAATAATAAAATATTACAGAACACCCGCCATCTTAATGTCAATATGGCGGGTGTATCTTAATTTTGTCCTGGAGGTGGTACAATTTTTGCAAATAGAGCTAGGTAGGTATTAAATAGTACTATTTAGGTATATTTGTTTGGTAATTGGTATAATTTAATTCGCTATGGTACACCCTAGCGGGTGTACCATAGCGAATTAAATTTCACTCCCACCTTTATCTGGCTGCCGAGGCACGAATATAAATTTTCGATCAAGTACCTACTCCCTTCCCATTGCGGCCGCCTCGGCGCGGGTGGCAGGGTATAAAGAAAACCTTTATTTCATAATTTAGGTACTTAAAAAAGTAATGATACCTCAATATTACAATATCGAAAATATACAGGTACATTTACTTTAAGGTATAGTAATTTAAAGGTACCTTTATTTTAAGGTACCGAAATTTAAAGGGATGACGTCATACCTTTAAATTACGGTACCATATTTTTTCCGGTTATTCAATCCCTGGTGTGGCGTGGCTTGATCTCCATGTCGGGAAGGGTTATTGGGTTCTTCTACCAGAAACGTCTCAAGTAGCAGTCTGGATCCTGTTGCGCGATTGTTCAAAAGAGCTACCGTGAACCTGGAACGCAAAGTATATTTGGAGGAATACAGATGAATTTTAATCAGTAAGAGTCAATTGATGATTTCGCGCGCCCCCTAGGGTCTTATACGTAGCTAGCGAAAGGTGGGTTTTCGAAATGCCTCTGCCTTAACCTTCGGAGAAAACAAGCGTGATATTATCTATACTAATATTATAAAGCTGAAGAGTTTGTTAGTTTGAACGCGTTAATCTCAGGAAGTACTGGTCCGATTTGTAAAATTGTTTCATGTATTATAGACAGGCCATTTATCGAGGAAGGCTACAGGCCATTATATCATTACGCTAAGGCGAATAGGAGCGGAGCAGTAATGGAAAATGTGAGGCAGACGAAGTTGCGCGGGTCAGCTAGTATATAGTATAATGTTAATGAGGAGCTGCGTCAAAACACAAGCGTTGTTTTGACGGTAACATGAGAGGGAGGATAAGTAATCTCGATATTGTGGAGTTGTTATTAAATGGGTAATTATAACAACACACGCTACGTAGGTACCGATAGAATTAACTATGTTATTGTTGTTTAAGGAAACTCTCATTACAATACACGTAGATCCGGGAATAAAGTACGAATTAATTTAGAATGTCGGGGGGAAAAACCTACCAATGTTTGAATGGTGAAAGGCCGTGTGTTTTAGAGTTAATGAATCATGGCTCAGCGGCTAATCGGATGTTTATGAAAGTGGGAACACTATTTATCAGATCAACTTGCACTTGTACATAATATGAACTTTTTATACTGGCAGTAAGTTCTTTTCGGATCATTCCCGATTTTCAGGTGCAGGTAATGCCGATAAAATATAATATCCAACAATCAGGTTAATGGATCTTTTATTGTTTCTTAGCCTTTTTGAAGCATGACTGTGCCAAATCGAATCCGTTCTGTTAATCAATAGTGTTAAATAAAACATTAATTACGTTGAAAGGCTTCACTTCAATCGCGCAGTATTCTGCGTGGTATCTGCCTGTAGGGAAAGTAATGCTACAAGCGAGTTTTATTTGTGTAGCTCATCGAACTGAAAGTGGTCTCTCTCTAGATTGCATCGTTACTACTGATTTTCTCCTTACATATTTATTATAGATTTTCTTATTTTACGGGCACATTGTACGTGATTCTGTTAAGGCAAAAAATAACTGTCAATTCAGCTAGATGAGAGTTAATCGAGATGGATGGCGTGCGATTAGAGAGACTAGACGTATGTCCAGCAGTGGACTGCTGTAGGCTGTCGCTAGTGAGAAGCTGTAAATCCTTTGAAATTTTCATTATTATTGAAGGTTGTGTCTCATAAAATTTTCACCTACCACCTAAGCATGTATATGTGGAATGCAATCAATGAGCAACAGTTGAGCTGATCACAGCAGACATAGGTTTCTTCCAAGCTGTGCTACAATACCCACCTGTTGTTCCACTTTCCATATCCAGTTTCATTCACCTCCTGCCATCTGGCTTGGCAATTAGCTCGGCCTTTCAAAGCCAAAACATGGCTCATAAGTTTTTTTTTTGTCGTCCAGAAGAGAAGACAGAACCAGAAGACAGCGGTCGTCTCCGCTGCGAGACGTTTGACATCCAGCGAGTGCTGCAGCATGGTGCGCACCTCATGGGCTCCGAAGGCAACGAGTACGACCTGGATGAGGAGGCCATCAACGCTGCAGGTAAGCTCGATGAGGAGAGATGATGTCTCACAGAGATGTAGACATTCAGCGAGTGCTGCAATGTGTGTGTCAGTGACGTTCCTTGTATCCGACTGTGGCTTTGGTGGTTCAGAACTGTGTATCCGGCTGTGGAGTGAATGCGGTCAGATAAGTGTGTGAGAGACAAAGTAAGCATGCGGCCTGGAACTGTGGTCAATCTACGGCACAGGCTTGCAGGAGCAGGCAACTTCACACATAATCGGTGTAAAAAGAGAATAGTGTTGGCTGCATAGTCGCTTGGTCTCTCTCTATAGAGTTGTCAATTTTGCTAATGCTCAGTCCATTTCTTCATATGATAGGCATACCAGAAAAAGCACCTTCAACAGCCATTGTCATGTTGGGTTCGGGCTCCAAACAAAATCCTCAAAACGTTTTGCTCTGTAAAATGTATGCAGAAATTAAATGAGCGAGACTCGTTTGAGCATAAATCATAATTTACGTCACAAGGTCGATCGATATATGAAGCTCAACAAATCATTGACTAACAAATTTGGTATATAGGCTTATCTGCGCCGTGTTCGATTTGAAACATCGCTATCAATTTAATACGCTGTCTGTCGGATAATGTTACTTGAAGCGCCAGCTTTTTGACGTCATCACCCAGTCTAGTAGTCGGGAGACGCAGGGCGAATCCCGGCCAGCGTATGCCCGGGTTGACAGCTCGTTGTGTTCCACGCTCCTCAAAGAGATGCCAGCATAGCAGACTGGGCCCGCCAGGGCCAGTGCCTACCAGGGTTGCGAAATTTGTTCGAAAGAGTCACCGCGGTCCTGGAACGCTAAGGGAGAACACTTACTAATGTCAGTAAGAGTCTGTCACTCACTTCGGCTCCGCCCAGAGCGGGAGGAGTCATTTGATGATTGGCAATCCTTAAAAAAAAGGTTATTAATAATTAAGCCTCCTGTAGAACACGTTATCTCTAATCTATAAATAGTATGAAAAACAAAGTAGAGTATGTACATAGTACATAATTAACTTTGTTATGAATATTTTTGAGGAAACAAAATTGTCGTCATTATTAATTTCATAGTAAAGTTTTTCCTACAATAATAAAGTATTATTGGTCAGGTAATGGGTACACATTGTTTAAATTATTGTGTGGTTTTGTTTCATCGAATAATAAGGCACATCAACTGACCTACATACTTTGAATTTTTTAATGAGAGTTAAAAATTAGTCATAGAGGGGCTAAGCGTGTTCTGTTGTATCATTCTTTGAATCTGTTTAAAGCCTACGTGATGGTTATACCGTAGACCAAGATTCCATTGATCGAAAGAGGAGTAACTCACGTATGTATATTTGACTATAGGGAACTTAGCCGTAAAAGGAAGAAGGCTGTACTGTTTCTAATCTCGTCACATCTATCCAAATGACCAGGCCAAAACAACGAGCCGAACTTAGCCGAATGCACGTCTGACGTCAAACGGTAGATTAGCGCTCCATTTCGTCCCCCTTTCTGACAATGGTTGTTAAATTAGTGATATTGTTTTTACCGCCCAATATTTGCTTAATTAACTTCCCGTACTTTATTTGTTCAGATTCAAAGGAGCGCCTGGCGAAACAGCGTCAACAGCTGAATGCCCGGCTGGGTCTGGATGTGGCCGCAAACCTCGGAATGGATCTTACCTCCATGTACAGTAATGAGGACCTGTGTCCCGTCAAACCTGTGTTAAATAAGACTGATGTGGTCCGGGTAAGTGTATTGTTTATTTAAATAGAATAATATTAACTCTTATTAATAGTAAAGTAATAAATAATTTTTTAATGTAGTAATAGGATCTTCTCGGCACGCTCGCTTCATCATAGACCTCATCAATCGCTTTCCATTAGGCATGATCGAGGTCAAGAGCAAGCCCATTGTTAAAAAAAATGAACAACTTATCTATTCGACCTCGAGTAACTGTAAATGATTTATTTGAAATAAAAGATTTGAGTTTAGAGTAAAATGGAAAATGTAACGAATGAATTTGTAACTACATTTAAATATTTGTTACAACTAAATGACAAGTAAAAATAACTGTAGAATGGCGGACATGCCTTAGGCATTTAAGCATGTCTCCTGTAATACTTTAACAACAACGCTGATAACTGTTATTTAACCTACTAACAGCCATTCAATGAAGTTTGTAGTTAAAACTCTTCTTTATTACGGATCACACTAAATCAAAAGCCATTTTTTTTAATGAGGGTGCGAAATAAAAATGTTATGAACGTCAAAATCCACAGCAAGATAGTTCCCAAAACGCCCGTACATCACTTCTTAGTGTTTTAGCTGGCAAGTAGTGGCACTACAAACAATTATTTGTATCACTAATAATATCATACAAACCTTGTACTATGTTAGATGAGATTTTTTGTGTTGTTTGATGGATGTCTGTTACACACTCTTAAACACAAAAACTACTGAACTGTTTGGATGAAATTGGCACGCCGCTGCCTGGATTTTCATCCCTGGAGTGAATTCCAAGTCTGCTGGCGGCACCTAGTTCGCTATATAAGTTCTCCATATTATCAGCATTTTTTTTTTTCAACAGAGACCAGTACAAGAAATAGTAATACCTTCAAAGAACATGAGCTCTCGGGAGATGAACCTAGCCAAGCGCAAGGCACGCCTCGCGTTCAGTAAGCAAAAGTCGCGTGACTGCAGTGAGGAGGGCCCGTCGGCGCCGCCAACGCCACCTGTCGAGCCCGACCGGAAGAAAATCAAGTTGGAACAGCCGGATGAATTTGTTTGTGAGTATAGGGGATGGAATACTAAATAAGAAGCTTTGGTATTTATGTATCTTGGGGTATAATATAGGTATATGTAACATCGAAATTGCTTTCCTGACTAATTTAGGCCATGACGTGTAATACATGCACTCCCTCCTCTTACATCAGTGAGAATGATGACGATGACCGATGGGACTGCAATCAAAAAGAAAGAAAAACAGTCCGACAAGATATAATTGAGATTTGAAAGACTGCCGGTTTGTTCATAAACTTTTGGCTTCACCATGCATTCCGTACTTCGAAAATTATTGTAATGTCTTCTATGTTTCAACACTCCTGACTAATTACTGAAGATTATTAATTTTAAATCGAAGTAAAAAAAAAAAACTGTTGCAAGCAGAAAAACATGGAATATTACATTATAGTTAGAAAAGATGGAAATCTAATTAATTAAATTAAAGTCGTAATGAGATTTCTTACAAATTACAATGAGTTTTATACAAACAAAATTGGACAATTTACTGTAATAAAAACAAACACGTCATAACCGTGGTTTAAAATATGCTAATTGTAATAATGTTACGCAAATTACATAATAACGTAACTATTGTATTCATTACAGTGTAAAACTCAATGCCAATTGTTTGAAACATGCGAATTACTACATCTTATTTAGACTGAAAGATATGTGAACTATGGGGATTTTTGTCACTGCTTCATGCTTACTCCTTATTAAATGCGACCTAAGGGAACGCAAGTAGGTGGTAATTCGAACTTCGGAAAGTAGGGCTACCGTGACGTCTAGCTCGCCGTCCGTCCGTCTTATATGACGACAGGCCGTGTCGAAAGCGCGTTAGTTTTCCAATCCACGCGCGCCTCAAAGAGAGTTCAGAGTCGGCACACAGAGGGGCCCGAAATTGCCGACGCGCGACGCCTGCGAGTTGCGGGACTATTCGAAAGAGATACCGCGGCTCCGGAACACAAAGGGCAACGAAGGAACATGGATGGGTTTTAGTCAGTAAAAGTCTGACACTCCCTCCCGCTCCCGAGAAGTCATTATTTTCCATCCCTAAAAAAAAATGGGCTACCGTGACGTATCAACTGCAGTATGCGGATGTGGAGCTGAGTCGCAAACCATGCTCCACCTCTTATCTTGCCCTCTGTGCCCCAAAACATGCACTCAAAGTGACCTATGTGCTGCCACCAATGATGCTGTGGAAGTGGCAGTGTTTATGGCCACCCAAATTTAAAATACTTATCGTGCTAGAGACACGTAGTCTGAAGAAGGAGAACTTAGTTACAATATCTAAAATATCGTTACAAGAAAAAATCTAAACGTTTAGTTTGAATTAATTAGGTACACATGATTACGACTTACGAGGCAACGTAAGTCAACGGCTGTTGGTACTGTAGTACATACTTATAAATAAAAATAAATTAACGTTTATTTCAAATTAACTGTGTTTCCGAACGCTTACAACCTTAATCTCTTCAAAGTTAGAGTAATCAGGCTCCTTCTGGGTAAGCTCGCTCCATTAGACTTCGTCTCTGTCATCTCTGACCAAGACTAAAGTCAAGAGCAAACCCATCTCAAATAAAAAAAAAAGGGCCCATAGTTACAACATGTATATGTCACAGGAAAACGGCAATCGCCGTTAGATTGTAAAATATAGCGTGAAATTAGAAACTATTGAATTTGGATGGGATTTATTGTATGCAAAACGATTTTTTCATAATCGAGAAATTATAATATACTCAAGATTTATTACAATCTCACGGTGATCGCTATTATCCGGTGACACATACAATACAACACACTGCGAGAAGCTGGTTAGTTTAGAGATGACAGCAAAGATTTGTGAAGGGGGTAGATTAGAAATTCTGCGTTGGCCACTAAAATTTAGATAAGGGCAAGACATGTTGTTTTTTTGTCATTATAAGTTACGCTACGTATTTTTTTTAGCTCAGTGAAAATAAAAATTCAAACACCATAAAAAGAAGATGCATAAGGAGTACGTACTCAAGTTTTAATCTCACCAACGCAACGGTCACACAGTCGTTGGGTTTAGTAATATTATGGAATGAATAATAAATTATGAAAGATGATAACTGAATAATTAATCTCCTGTTATCTGTGCCCGTTTATCGTTGTATTGTAAATTATATTGGCGATTATTTTTCTCATGAAATTTTATAACGATCATCTGTTGAACACACATGAGATAAAAAAATAATATATTATGTGGAAATGCTATTATGGTGCAATGTTGTGATATTCCAACCTGACCGATTCCGACCATGACTGCTAATCTCAACGGAGACCAGCCATCGACGCAGGTCATATTATAATGCACAAGTGAGCGCAAATAGGAGTGCTTCGTGATTTTTCTTTGGTTTCGGGATAAGCCAGATCTTGACCTCGACAGTACCAGATGGGAAGCGATGTATGAGTTCTACTAGATATTATAGAATGAGCATGCTACATTTCAGCAGCTGCCTGTCCGCCCTTGCTTTGAAGACTAGCAGGTCATAGATGTTATTATCTAACCCGTTCATCGAACACAGTGATAACTGAATCAAAATTGATAGAAAACTAACGAGATGTAGCAATTTTAAATTAATACATAGTGTCCCTTTGACAAAAACGCCGTTTTCTATGTCAGCTATGGGCTCAAAAGCGACGTCACTGATTATTATCAACTTTAAAGCTCTAAAGCAAAAAAAAAAAAACTTACATGTTTGTTCACATAACATGCATATTCCCTAGTGTCACTAAGACCGCCTATGCACTCCAACTAGACTAAAGCTATAAATAAACTACCCTAAACGTTTGCTAACGAACTTGAGGTCATCTGTCAGTCTTAATGCAACTGAATATAGTCATTTAGTATTTACACTCCCGCCTGGCCTGGCCTTGACAGATTAATTTGTACTGATACCATTCATCTACTATTTGCATTGCTAGAAGAATCTTCTGGGCTTGAATGACATTGTCAGGGGACACTATAATTACATAGTTAAACTATTGCTTTTTTTGTTTTGTGCTCACACCATGAGTTAATTATTTATTATTCTATCTCTATACGTGAGGATTTTACACTGGCTTGCTGGTGACTATGGTCTCCTTTTTTGTTTGTTTTTGCTTTTATTAGCTTTAAGTCCTCCATATCCTACTAATATTATAAATGCGAAAGTTTGTGAGGATGGTTGGATGTTTGTAACTCTTTCACGACAGAAGACCTGAATGGATAATTTGGCACAGAGGTTAAGGTCAGGAATAACACATAGGCTATATATGTATATCCCGAGAGTATGTTCCCTAGGGATCACGCGGTCGAACTACTAAGTACTACCTAAATCATCATCTGCCTAGCCTTTTCCCAACTTTATTGGAGTAGGTTCCAGTCAAACCGGATTTGGCTAAATACCAGTATTTTACGTGGAGCGGCTGCCGATCAGAACTCCACAACCGATTCACTGGGTAACACGGTATTTCTTGGCAAGCTAATAACTAAATAAATTAAAAAAAAAAAGTTTTGAGAAATCTGTGGAAAAACTAAGTGTACGGATTAGTCGAGAGAAAGAGAACAGACAGCGTGTCGCGAGAATTCGTGTTGCTCCGACCTTAAGGATCATGGGATGTGGGCAGGAAGCTAATAATAATAGGCTAGTTTCCATCATCCACAAATTGCAAAAATATTTAGTCCGTCAGTTAGAGTATTGTTTTTTTGTTGTTCGTATTTTTTGTTTCTGTAAATCAATGAATATTGACAAAGATAAAATGCATCAAAACTCAGGAGTGAGGGCTCGTGACGTCAAGACCCGCTAAAAATTAAGCCAGGGCGTGACGTATTGAGAATTTTAAAAGCGTCGTAACTTCGTCAATTTCGGTTCCCGTAACAAAAGGAAAAATACGGGTCAGTTATTTTTTGATAATCTAACTGACGGACTAATTAGATTTTTTCAGGACACAAGCCTATGGGCAACGTGTCAAAAGATTCCCGTGTAGTTGTATTTCCTAAGGTTAATCCAGTTGGCCAAGTATTTAGTCCACCACTCCGGGGATGTTACCAAAGACAAACACTTCCCAATGCAAACAACATTGTTTGTAAACCTCTTACCAAATTGTTTATAGGGCCGTGCCTCATTTTCGCAACGAAACAGAGGTGTGCCGTCTAGACGGGCGTGTCTATCACCTGACTATTATAAACTTATACAATCGTCTACTTGTAAACAAGTAGTTCATTTAGTAATGGATATTGTGTTATTAGGGTTAACTAGCTTTAGTGTTCCACGCGCGCCTCAAAGAGAGTCAGCACACAGAGGGGCCCGAAAGGGCCGACGCCTGCCGGAGTCGCGGGATTATTCGCAAGAGACACCGTGGCTCCGGAACACAAAGGGCAATGAAGGAACATGGATGGGTTTTAGTCAGTAGAAGTCTGACACTCCCTCCCGCTACACCCAGAGCGGGAGGAGTCATTGGATGATTTCCCATCCCTAAAAAAAAAAAAAAAAAAAAGGGTTAACTAGCTTCTGCCAGCGGCTTCGCCCGCGTAATCCTTAGGGAACATATTCCCGGGATGAAAAGAAACTTATATGCTATTCCAGACTATAATCTATCTTTGTTCTAAATTTCATTAAGATCCGTTAAGCCGTTCTGGCGTGATTGAGTAACAAACAACCAAACTTTCACATTTAGGTATAATATTATTCGTTTGGTGTAAAGCGAAATTATAACCATCTTCCCCTTAACAGTATATTAAAGGATATTGCAAACGAAGCACGAAGCTAGCCTCTAGGCTCCACGCAAGCCGCCTGCCTGTGCGTTTGCGACCTTTAAATACAAAAATAATCCTTATAGCATGCATGATTCAGTACTCACGCGCGATGGCTTATTATTAGCGTATTTCATGTACTTATAACTTTGGTGTTTCTATACCGATTTCTATGATTATTTTTTATGGAATAGTTAATAATGTTAACTTTTTTAATTAGGGATGACTGAGAGTGTTATAAACGTAAGAGTAGACAAATATAATCAGAAAGCTTCGAACTGCTAAGCTATCGGGAGTTACACGTGTTATTGTGTGTCAATCATAAAAGATAGACATATACTGTCGTGGGATATTTTTTATATAATTTTAAGGAGAACATTTCCGTCATTCATGATTTCTGCGTAGCTTTAACCATTAAGGTTGCACACGCGACGGAAGCTTAGAAAATGGAGTATTTTCTCCCGTTTTCCCAACATTTCCCTTCACTGCTCTGCTCCTATTGATTATAGCGTGATGAAAAGTATACTATAACCAGCTCAGGAGTATGAAAAATAATTGTACCAAGTTTCGTTAAAATCCGTCGAGTAGTTTTTGTTTCTATAACGGTTATACAGACAGACAGACAGACAGGCAGACAGACAAAAATTTTACTGAAAATTTTGCATTTTTGGCATCAGTATCGATCCCTAATCACCCCCTGATAGTTATTTTGGAAATATATTTCATGTACAGAATTGACCGCTCTACAGATTTATTATAATTATTATGGTTAATTAGAGGAACCACCTCTGTCTAGGTCTTTTATCAGGATTGTTATACAAAATACAAATACAAAAATATTTTATTGCTTCATGAGTTTACATAAATATTTAAGTGTTTAGAGCTTCCCTTTAAGTAACGAACGTTATGGTAGTAAAATATATTACTTTGCAAATACATTGTTGATGAATAGCTCGTGGCAAAAAGAATAACAGCCGCACGGTTCGATCGTCAAGATTAAGCAACGCTTCCAAGGTTAATCTGTGGATGGGTGACAATCTTAACATACTGAGTTTCCACCGTGCCTCGCCGTTGGCCCCGGCTGTCATTTGTAGATCTTTGGTAGTCATTACGGATTGTCAGAAGACGTTAATCTGACTCCAGTCTGCAGTCTCGCCAAGAACTACCGTGTTACCCATTTAATAGATTGTAGAGGTCTGGTAGGCAGCCGTTCCACGTAAAATACTGGTATTCAACTGAATCGGGTTTGACTGCTGACCCCAAATATAGTTAGGAAAAAGCTAGACATATGATGCAAAAATACATTGTTGAAGTAAGAAAATCAGACACCTGTTTGGCCAATGGTAATTGTGCTATACAAATACAGTTACTTGGTTTTGAAGGTCAAATAAGCAGTCGTTCCTCTGCTGGCATTCAGCTGTATCTAGTGAGCCTGGAAGCTTTTAAAGTTGTTGGGGAAAACACTAATAAAATTTTAACCGTTGTCGTGATTTATACACATCTTTTAAGAGACCAATTGAAAGATTTATCTAGCAACTGTTAAATGGTACTAAAGCAATCATACCATCAGTCAATAATAATTACCATTTAAAATAAACACCTAAAATATTTGAACCATATGTGTGTTCTAAACACTTAGGGCGGGTTGTATCAAACAGTTGGTTAACGTAACATATGTACGTCAAAAAGTTACGATTACGGACGATGTTTGACGTTCGTTAAATTAGAAGCGTTGTTTTAAAACGTTCTGTTATAAATTCCTGCTGATGATCCCAATAGCTAAGTTATTGACACGGGTCCTACCTAAATAGCTTTTTTTGCATTCCACCACTTATGTGTGTCATCAAAAGAACTGGTATTGAGGAATTAAAAAAAAAAATCACAATATTGTTCTATTTGACGCAACTAATGTTACGATAACCAGTGCTCAGACCATCTGTTAACGTAAACGTTATATTTTACGTGCGTTAACGCTGACATTTTGTGAAACAACCCAATTTTTTCATTAGACGATAGTTAGCACCATTTTTAACGTTTACGCGTGCGTTAAGTGTAGTTGAAACAACCCGCCCTTATAGGTAAATTAGCCTAGGTAATAAAATAACTAAATAAAATTGGAAAAAACTGAGAACGTATGTATTTTCCTACTTAAAGCGTGGAATTTAAACCGGTTAACAGAAACGCATTACATCTCAACAACAACTTATTCCGATACATTCTGATGAACAAACATCCTCCACAATGCACATCTGTCCCCTTTAACTTTGATTACTTGATTAGTACTAATCACGAGAGCGATAAGGTCTGAAGTCTGGCTGTGCGCTAAATTGCTCGGGTGATCTCTCGGAGTTCGGCCTAGTTTACGTCAGTTACGCCTACTCACTTCATTAGGAACATTAGAACCTATTAACTGTTAACTGCGACTGCAATCGTGCGTATTGTAAAGTTGAGTGCACGTATACATATGCGCAAATGTTTGCAATTCTCCTGCGGAATTTCTTTCGGAACCCTATTACTAAGCCTTCCGTCCGTCCGTCTGCTTATCAGCGGGCTGTATCTCAACAACCATAATAGGTACCTAGATAGTTGATTTATTAACAGATTTGTGTATTTCAATTGCCGCTATAACAACGAATGATAAAAAATTAAAAATGAAGGTTTATGGTACAGAAACGTTCGTATGCGAGTCCAATCGCACTTGGCCGGCTTTTTGTTTTGCTTCTCAGAGCTTAGTGATTTATCAGTATTACGAAAATACTATTCTGTAAACCCATCTCACTGTAAGTTAGGTGGGGTGAAATGTTATTCCACATTCATTCGATGAATTGGCAGCTCACTTTATGTTAACTGCACTTTAATATTCACGATGAGATTTTTGTGGAATAGCAATACCGGTTTAAATCATGTTTACCTCACCCACTTTTAATGTTATTTTTCTACATTAAAGGCACCTTGCATGTTTGTGTAGATGTAGAAACGGGGCGGGGCTGCTTTCTTCAAATTTTTGACCGGAACAATTTGGAGAATGTTTTATTTTGCTTGTTAGACCGGCAATTTTTTACCGGAACTAGGTAGGTATATAGAGAATGTTTATTTTGGGGTTATAGGATTGTAGTCCCAATGGTATTACGGGAATCAATTAATGTAAGTACAGAAAATGTTGAATTACATCCTATTTGTTTGAGTGCTGATGTAAGTAATATCTACCATGTAAACGACTCGAGAATTGATAAATTGGACTGGAAAACTATTCAGACTGAAACAAAAAAAGATATGACCTTGTCAAAAGCTATGCGGCATGTTTTGGATGGTTGGCCAGATAAAAAATTAATTGACAAGGAACTCTTAATTTATTATAATAGAAGGAATGAAATTAGCACTGACAGAGAATGTTTATTTTGGGGTTATAGGATTGTAGTCCCAATGGTATTACGGGAATCAATTCTTGTAGAGCTACACAAAAGCCATTTTGGCATTGTGCGTATGAAGCAAATAGCACGATCATATTTTTGGTGGCCGGGCTTAGATTCAGAAATAGAAAATCTTACAAAGAACTGTGTAATCTGTCTTAATAATAATAAAAATCCACCAAAATCACAACTTAAACCATGGCCTGTACCACCATCCGCATGGTACCGACTTCATGCAGATTTTTTAGGACCATATTATAATAAAATGTTTTTAGTGATAGTGGATAGCTATTCAAAATGGCCTGAGGCTTTTGAAATGACAAATATTGGCGCAACTAGTACAATTGGAATATTCAAAAAGTTATTTTCCACTTTTGGTTTTCCAGTCCAATTAGTAACAGATAACGGCCCAACTTTCACTAGTACAGAATTTAAAGAATTTTGCCATCTTACCAATATAAAACATACATTTTCACCCCCATATCATCCAGCAACAAATGGGGCAGCAGAAAGATTTGTAGACACTTTTAACACCCATGTGACTAAAATTAAAGAAAGTGGCAGCACACTCAGTTCCGCTGTTAACCTATTTTTGTTTGATTACAGAAATTTACCCCATAGTACTACTGGTGTAACACCAGCCAGGTTAATGCTGGGTAGAGAGCTTAGAAATCGATTTACGTTGCTAAGGCCACCACCCATTACTCAGAAATCATTTGAAATGCAAGAAAAATCAAAATGTTATTATAAAGGTGGTAGAAAAACACCAACGTTAGAAGTAGGGCAGAAAGTAATTGTTAGGGACTATAGAAAAGGGTATAAACCTTGGATTTTAGGAATTATAATTGAGGAATCCTGTCCAGGTGTAACCTATTACATAGATGTGGGGGGTTTAAAATGGAAAAGACATCTAAATCAAATTCGTACTTGTGATCAATTGGTGGATGAGTAAATTGGGTTACGTTACTAATAGATAATATACCGCGTGTATCTGACATCGACGCACAAACGATTTCCATGGGTCCAGGGCATGATTCTGGACACCCCAGTGTTGGAATTTTTCGTCGGTTCTTTTCTCATTTTTTCATTTTTTTCAAGAGTACCACAAATAGGTATAAGCTCAGCTGAGCTGATATCTATTTGTGGTTTTATTCAGATTGCTCTTTTTAGTGAAAATAGTTAATTAATTATTTTTTTATTAAAAATCGTATTGGGTTAGGTCAGAATAACGATTATGAGCAGTCTAAAGTAAAAAAACCCTTGAAAAAAAATGAAAAAATGAGAAAAAAGCCGACGAAAAATTCCAAGTCTAGGGTGTCCAGAATCATGCCCTGGACCCATGGAAATCGTTTGTGCGTCGATGTCAGATACACGCGGTATTATATAGATAAGTTATGTAGTGCAATGATTGTCTTAGAAATAGCTTATAAGATTGTTTTAGTTATGGTGGCGGAGAGTGTGATATCGGAACGCAGTTCACATTTGTTACCTGCTCACTCATCTCGCTATCTCGCTCTCTCGCGACCGAGCAGCCATATTGTAAAAGCGGTGTTAATAACGTGTTTGCAAATAAATACAAATTTAATTAATAAAAGTGTTTATTTTGAGTATACAACATAGGTTACACAATTAAATTACACATACCCTAGATAAATTGAATATCTGCAACACCAAACGCGGAAAGTTGACCTCCCGAAGCGGAAACATGATTGCAAACATTTTTTATTTTTTTTTGTTGCTATTTTGAGAATTATACATAAACTTATCAGCATCACCAACGTGTAGACAACACAAACTTTCCTTTGGTGAAGACTTAGCCTTATGTATGATGATCGTAATTTTTGCATCACCACATTACGTGTGTGCAGCTCTGACGTCAGTGTTTTTATGTAACAAGCACGATATTAAATTAAATGCAGTATAGTGAGAGATAAGGAGGAAGCACGATTTTAATGGCCTTGTGGTTTTTATGTATTAACGTTGACCTCTAAATGATACTGAATGACAATGGTGATGAGCTGTTACTATTTAGGCAGGCAACATAATTGCTGCACAAAAATAAAACTTGAAAATTCATGAGCACACTCTCCAGTGGTCCTCTTGACGGTGACAGCTCTGACGCTTCACGTTATTGGTTTGTCAGTCAATGCCCAGCGACTATTGGGCTTGCAAGTTTCGTACGCCCACCGTACATTGGCGAGATTACCCTGCTACATTCATCTGTGCTCACGACTCGTGCCGGCTATTAAGTATAATACCGTTTTGTCAAGAGAGTGCTTCTTCGACGACCTATTATTCTAGCCTTATCAACCCACCGGTTCTTTTTCCGAACATCGTTCTTGTCAGCACTGGTCGCTTCCTTTTTCCTACGAATATCTCCTATTTAATCATTGAAATGCTCGCGTTGGACCGCAATCTGACCTGATGAGAATCATGTGATGTGGTCGGCAATAAAGCAAGCTCTCGCAGAAGTAACCTATTCACTCTTGACTTAACGGCCCCAGGCTGTAGCTATCAGTAACACAGACTCCGAAAGGGAATTCCACTCCTTAGCTGTATGCATAATGAAAGTATTCCCAAAAAGTTGTGTTTGTATCTACCCCTTAAAATACAAGCCCCATGTTCAAATCCAAATCAAACTTTGATTGAGTCGTCAATGTGCAGCAAATCTGTTACTGACTCTTGGGAGACTCCTGGGAGTCTTGTTGCGCTGGCGCAGCTGGGGGCCGCGCGAGTACGGCGCTTGGCCGAGCTGCTGGCCTCGCTGTCCACGCACCCGCATCTAGCCAGTGCGTAACAGGGGGCTACTCTCTAAGCCGTCAGAAGTTTGTAGTTTCGGGCGTATTCTACTCCGTATCACCTACGGATTAACGATAAGTCCCGAACCCGAACTAAGAATAAATAACAACACCATTTGACAGTAACAGTCAAATCGTCTTGTCAGTCATTCTTAGTGCCTCCGTATGTTAGTCCGAATGGTTTAGTTTAGGCGCTCGCCTTGTGACCTGCTGGTCGTCGGTTCTATTCCCACGGGAAGCATACTTTGTAAAGTTGTTTCCAGTTTGGCTAGGACATTGCAGGCTTGAACCACCTGATTGTTTGGTAAAAAGATGATTCCGTGCTTCGGAAGGCACGTATAAGCCGGTGTTCCCGGAGGCCAAATGGCGGTTGTTAAATCATGTCAGAGGCTCTTGAGACGGTTTAGAACCTCTGACACTAGAGTGTGTGGGGTTTTTGACCTTACTACCTATACGACAAGAAGGAGTAGTTATGGTCACGTGATACGGAGTAGAAAACGCCTGTAACTAAGGCCAAACTACGGACTTCGGGCTTAGAGAGTAGCCATCCTGAAAAACGACGATACATCCACAGGACTGCTTCATATAACTCTTCTTTCTCCATCCTCAGTTGAAAGCACAGCCCCAGTGCCCGACTGCTCCGGTTCGTGGGTGGAATGCACGCGATGGCCGCTGGAGAACTGGGCGGGTGCGTTACAGGCTCAGCTGTTCAGCGCGGCGTGGGAGGCGAGGCATGGAGCCGCCAGCGCACTCAGGGAACTGCTGCGGGCCAGGATTGTTAGTTCTGCGGGACATGATGCCAATATGACTAGTCAGGAGGTGAGTTTAGACCTTTTGTTGTTACTAGGGTTTCGAACATCCGTAAAAACGGAACCCTTAGGTGATCACTCGTGTGTCTGTCTGTCTGTCTGTATGTCTGTCTTTCTGTCTATCCGTCTTTCACAGCCAGTTTCCTCCGGATGTACTGTACCGATTCTGTTGAAAGTTGATATACATATGGACTTCTGTGACCCAAACACGGAGAACAAACTAGAAAATTAATTAAAAAAAGTTTTTCAAAGTACTATATCGTGTGATATATCAAATGAAAGGGCTCAGTGTGAGGGTTGTAATTATATATTTTTTTCATAATTTCAACAAATTAATAGTTTTGAAGTTATTCAAGAAATTAGACCAAATAGACCATTCCCCCTCCCTTATCTCCGAAACTGTTGAGCCTAAAATTTTGAAAAAAAAAAATACTGCAGATAATAAGCTCTATATCTAAATATTACAGGAAAACCTATAAGAAGTCTGCAGTGTTAAAGTAACAACAACTGCACTCGATTCCGACTTGCTTTTTCAGCCAGCTTTTTTTTTGCACCATTTCTTATAGTCCATTTGATCGCGCTTCAGTCAGTTGGCTTGTGCTCTTTGTTCTTTATGTTAATAGTCATTCTGTGAGTGTCCTGAATATAAAATTGCTATACGATGACCGCCTGCACCAGATCCTCCGAAATGCGAGAAACTCATACAGAATCAGACACATCTACAGCCCTTAACGCCCTTTAATGGTTAACATCGTTTTCTCCTCTAAAGCCTAGCGTATTATAAACTTTGATGACTTATTTATTTGTCTTTTCTTTGACAGATGGAGCAAGCACATCAAGAATGGTTAGAAGACATGGCACTTAGACTGCTATGTGTTCTCGCGCTAGACCGATTTGGAGACTTCGTTTCAGATCAGGTAAGACTCTTAGACTGGCCATTTAAGCCTCAAGATTAGTCTTCGAAAGGCGAGCTTAACGCTAGTTTTCTCCCAGCGACCCAAGTATATTTGAAGATATTCTCGTTTTGTTGTAGGTAGTAGCGCCAGTCCGTGAGACCTGCGCACAAACCCTGGGCGTTGCGCTGGCGCAGCTGGGGGCCGCGCGAGTGCGGCGCGTGGCCTCGCTGCTGGCCTCGCTGTCCACGCACCCGCAGTGGGAGGCGCGGCACGGCGCGCTGCTGGGCTTCAAGTATCTGTTGGCGGCCAGACAGGTTAGTTTTCTGACTCTTGGGAGACTCCTGGCAGTCTATATTAATAAAGCGTGTATTAGCACAGAAAAAAATGCAAAAGTCATAAACAATTTAAAGATGAAAAAAAAAATGGCGTTTCGTTTTTTGATAATATTTCATAAAATATTTATATATAAGAAATAAAAAAAAAAAAAGATTCTGAAAGAGGAGGAAATTTCCAATAAAAAACTTTCAGCTTCGGAACTCTATCTCCATTATTTAAAATTTTAATTTAACGCTGAAAATGGGTCTCCGCGCGACATTTTTAAAAAATTTTATGTGCACACGTTTTTGGTACATTTTTCTAGGCATCATCCCGGATCAAATGAGCTATCGCACATAATTTTAACAGCAGTATCTCTATTTTAGACCATTTTCAACTTGTCGACTAGACGATTCGTCGGCAATCGAATCGAAGTTCGGCTGTACGCTAAAACGCAACGTTATTTCGTCATTATGTGTCTTCAATAATTCAAATAGCATTGCAGGCGTAATCATGCCGAACTTCGGTCGCGTACTTTCGGCATAGTGTGTTTAGACACTTAACTCGTTTACACAACCTAGCGAATCTCTATATCTCTTCACCAGGAAGTAGCTTGTGAAAGCGGCGCCCTAGAGCACCTAATCCAAGGCTTGGGCGACACAGCAGAAGACGTGTCGGCGGTGGCGGCCGGAGCGCTGGCGCCCGCGGCGGCGGCGCTGGCCGGGCGGCGCGCGGGCGCGGTGCGCGCGGTGGTGGCGCGGCTGTGGCGCCTGCTGGCCGACCAGGACGAGCTGGCGTCGCCTGCCAACTCCTACATGGCGCTGCTGGCTGCGCTCATGGCGCTGCCGGAGCCGGCTAGTTTGTTGCAGTGAGTACCTATCTTATGAATATTATAAAAAGACAAAGTGTGAGGTTATTTTGGGTAATCTCTGGATCTACTGAACCGATTTTAAAGTCTTTTTCCCATAGCAAGCCACGTTATTTGGGAGTGTCATAAGCTATATATTAACCCGAAAAATGCCACCCAGCGAATTGGGCACGCACGAGTCATAATCTAATTGAAAATATGTATAATACAAATTATAGAAAATACTGTTTCGATTGCAACATCATTAATGACATCTATACATACATATAAATAAAATTGGAGTGTCTGTTTGTAATATTGAAATAACCGTTTTTTACTACATGTGAATGAATAAATACGGTACAAATATTTTTTTTTCCATTTTTGTCTGTCTGTCTGTCTGTTCCGGCTAATCTATGAAATGGCTGGACCGATTTTGACGGGACTTTTATCGGAAGATGACTAATGTAATAAGCTGAGTAACTCTGGCTACGTTTATTTCAGAAAAAAATAAATAAAGAATGACTGTTAGGCGAAACGAAGTTCGCCGGGTCAGCTAGTTCTATATAAAAAATTAGATAAGATAAGATAGATAAGATAAGATAGATAAGATAATATTTATTTGCCAGAATGTAGGTGTACAAAGAAGTGTGATCTTAAATAATATAATGAGAGCCATTTACATTCTACCATAACTTGTGGTGTGCAAATATTTATACAGTATACATTTAATTGATTTAAAATATCATATTCATACATCAGTTATCATAATTGCTACAAAAATGTCTGACTAAACAAATTCATTCTAATATATTATTTCTCAAATATTTGATTAAAAATGTCAAAATAATGTGACATCAGAGGTTTCCAATACCTCATATCGCTATAAAATGTCCATATAAAATAATTGAATGGTCCATGAACATTGATAAAATGTCAAAATAATGTAAATCAGAACATACTAATCCCTACTACCACTGTAAAATGTCGATGTGATTAATCGCCGAACTGTATATACGCTCATTACTTCGTAATAGCTGACCCAAATTGAATAATTCTATTTTGTTGTGTTCGTTAGTTCTATCAGGGCGAGGTCTGTATGAAAGAAAAAAAAAAAACATCCGGGCGATGCCGGGACGGGGCACTAGTTTTATTCTCAAAGATTCAAACATTTATTTCAATTAAACCATTTACAGGCACTTTTGAATTCTCAAGGTCGGTCTGTCCAAGAAGAAGAAGCCATTTGCACGTTCCAAAGCGTAGATCTCTATGGAGAAGAACGAGCAAGAAACTCCACGGACACTCTTTTAAAAATAATAAATTGTTACAAGTTTTGTTGACATTTTGTTGAAATTATACATACATGTGAGAACGATGTGACGAGCATGATAAAAGCGTCCGGACTAAAAAAGGAACAATTCAAAGAAATAATTTAAATAAACCATGGCAGCTGAGAATTGATCAGTCCCAACCGACGGCGCCATGACATGCGCCAGCCCCATTCGTCTCAATACTATAATCATGAATCTAAAATTCCGTTTCGTATGTATTCTAAAATGCACAATAGACGGCGGATACAATACGAAAGTGTTAGTTAGATACTAGAATCATAGACTAATTTGGTCCTACACCAACTCTTTGAAAACTCGGGGATTATAGTCGTAAACTGAATCCATGGTCCAAGTTTTCATAACGATGTCGCTTTCATCGTGCCAAACGTGCCAAAGTAACTTAACTTTAGCATTTATGTCTAAAAAGCCATCCCTATGTTTTTGTTATTCCACCAATTCGCACTAAACGTTTCCAAACGACTTTTATAATTATGATGCACACATCAAAGGAGTAGACCTCCTTTTTCAAACTCTTAAAGTCTGAACTCGATAAAATAATCCCTTGTTCTTAATTTGTCCACAGCCCAATCGACCTAGCAGACGTCCTCCCTCGCCTGTGGCCATACCTCGACCATTCAACCAGCTCCGTTCGCAAAGCCACCTTACAAACTCTACGTACCCTCACAAAGCCTCTAGTCACTAGTCACCGCAAAAACGGAACCGATACCAACGGGAATAACGAACTTATCAAGGAGAAGAATGACGTCACCAAGGAGAATATTGATGTTACCAAGGAGAACAGTGAAGTTATAAAGGGAAACAATGACGTTACCAAGGAAAGCAATGATGTCATTATGGACAATGCTGATGTCATCAAGAAAGATGCGGTCACTAACGGCGATGACGCTACCAAAGGGAGTGTAGTCACGAACGGAGACGACGTCGTCAAAGTGAATGACGTCACGAACGGGGACAATGATCAGTGCTTGAACTGGACGCCCGAGTTGCTGCAGGAGGCTATGAGGCATATCTACCAGAGGGTGCTGTTTGAACACGTGCATGAGATTCAGGAGATTGCGGTGCAGGTGTGTATGAAAAGAAATTGTTCAATTAAATCTCGCTAATGGAAGTTTCATATCTAGTAAAAAACATTTTGTGCTTTCGAAGCATTTTTTTTATGTGTTCAGTGACAGACTACAGACTAAGACGATTCAGCGCAGCTATGACAATATACAGTACATAAATCCGAAGGCAAAATATTACTGTACACAGTGTTCAATGTCTAATATGCTTCATCAGCGACATGCGATGAAACCATCAAGAAATCATTCAACTGTCAATTTTAGCAAATGCTGCTTAAAGAATGGCTGGCCCACCATGACGTCGTATAACGATAATGAAAACGGTGGGAGACAGAGTCATACAAGTCGCATAACACTATCCCTTTTTCACAGCTTAATCATGATTGCATTGGCACGTCATAGTAGGGCCCTTGTTCATACTTAAGCGAAAACCGCACAGCACACGTGAAAGACTGATCTTTTGTTCCGGTGATTATGAAGTCGCCTTAGATTTACTAAAGCTTTAAGCTCTCTACTATACTTGAGATACTATAACACCAAGATTGTACACTTAGTTCGCAATAAATTTTGACTTTGACCAAGTTGTATGAACATTTAATAAACTAGAGATATTTATTTTATTTTATGTTCTCTGTTTACAGGTGTGGGAAAACTTCCTGAAGTACGCGTCGCTAGGAGTGATCCTGCTGGCGGCGTGTCCGATGTTGGCCACGTGGCTCTGTCTGGCGATGCAGCCCGCGCGGCTACCCGTGGAGCCCGCCTTGTTGTTACATCCTCCTACTAAGGTGAGCTAACTTATAAATATTAAGGTACAACCAGAATACGATCGATTGACGACTGTGTGTCATCATCATCATATCAGTCCAAAGATTTCCACTGCTGGACATAGGCGTGGCGGGCGCGTCGCCACAGCGACCGGTTCTGTGCGTCTCGCATCCATCGGCTACCCGCGACCTTCCCCCGGAGCACGCTGCACCTAGTGTCTCGGCCGCGTCAACGTTGCTTGTTCCAGTACGTGGTCGCCACTCCAGAACTTTACGGCCCCATCGACCATCTGTTCTGCGAGCAATGTGCCCTGCCCCCTGCCGCTTTAGTTTGGAAATCCTTCGGGCTCTGTCGGTAACCTGATTTGGGCCAAGAGTTTCCCCGTTCTTAATTAAAAAAAAAAAAAAAAACCGTGGTTCTCTTGCGGATAGCATCGTTCCTGATTCGATCACGCAAGGAAACTTCAAGCATTGCACTCTCCATTGCCCTTTGAGTGACTTTAAGCCTTCTGATGAGACCCATTGTGAGTCTGATAACACCACGTTTCAGTTCCATAAGTAATCACGGGCAACACGCACGGGTTGAAGACTGTGGTATGTGGGACGAGAAGATACCACGCAACTTTCCGAACGCTGCCGAGTCGGATTGGTGTGACACGTCAGTGTGTATGGCCTGGAAATTTTTTCTTCACATTCTTTCGTCAAACTCAAAATATGACACAAATTCAGCGAACAACCGCGATCTAGTTACACCAGTTATCATCATTATCTGCTTTGCCATATCTCGATTATGTCTGGGTCCACGGCATGTAGAACCACTGTATAAGTGACCTCCACAATCAAGTTACTGCGTGACACAGTACTCAACATTTTGTAAAAGTGGTTGTTAGAATTTCGGGCTGCTATCTCTACTAATATTTAAAACCTATACATATATGTTTTTCTTGTTTCCAGGAACGTCGCACCCGCACAAACTCGCAATCACTGGAATGTGTGGCGGTGCCGGCCGAGCTGCGACCCAGCCAGAAGTGGTTCATCGGCGGCTCGGAGTCGCAGCCGTGCGCCGCCAGGGACCGCAACGTCATGCGCGCGCGCTGCCTCGCCGCACAGATACTAGGTATGCTGTCTATGCAATAGGGTACATCGGCGGCTCGGAGTCGCAGCCGTGCGCCGCCAGGGACCGCAACGTCATGCGCGCGCGCTGCCTCGCCGCACAGATACTAGGTATGCTGTCTATGCAATAGGGTACATCGGCGGCTCGGAGTCGCAGCCGTGCGCCGCCAGGGACCGCAACGTCATGCGCGCGCGCTGCCTCGCCGCACAGATACTAGGTATGCTGTCTATGCAATAGGGTACATCGGCGGCTCGGAGTCGCAGCCGTGCGCCGCCAGGGACCGCAACGTCATGCGCGCGCGCTGCCTCGCCGCACAGATACTAGGTATGCTGTCTATGCAATAGGGTACATCGGCGGCTCGGAGTCGCAGCCGTGCGCCGCCAGGGACCGCAACGTCATGCGCGCGCGCTGCCTCGCCGCACAGATACTAGGTATGCTGTCTATGCAATAGGGTACATCGGCGGCTCGGAGTCGCAGCCGTGCGCCGCCAGGGACCGCAACGTCATGCGCGCGCGCTGCCTCGCCGCACAGATACTAGGTATGCTGTCTATGCAATAGGGTACATCGGCGGCTCGGAGTCGCAGCCGTGCGCCGCCAGGGACCGCAACGTCATGCGCGCGCGCTGCCTCGCCGCACAGATACTAGGTATGCTGTCTATGCAATAGGGTACATCGGCGGCTCGGAGTCGCAGCCGTGCGCCGCCAGGGACCGCAACGTCATGCGCGCGCGCTGCCTCGCCGCACAGATACTAGGTATGCTGTCTATGCAATAGGGTACATCGGCGGCTCGGAGTCGCAGCCGTGCGCCGCCAGGGACCGCAACGTCATGCGCGCGCGCTGCCTCGCCGCACAGATACTAGGTATGCTGTCTATGCAATAGGGTACATCGGCGGCTCGGAGTCGCAGCCGTGCGCCGCCAGGGACCGCAACGTCATGCGCGCGCGCTGCCTCGCCGCACAGATACTAGGTATGCTGTCTATGCAATAGGGTACATCGGCGGCTCGGAGTCGCAGCCGTGCGCCGCCAGGGACCGCAACGTCATGCGCGCGCGCTGCCTCGCCGCACAGATACTAGGTATGCTGTCTATGCAATAGGGTACATCGGCGGCTCGGAGTCGCAGCCGTGCGCCGCCAGGGACCGCAACGTCATGCGCGCGCGCTGCCTCGCCGCACAGATACTAGGTATGCTGTCTATGCAATAGGGTACATCGGCGGCTCGGAGTCGCAGCCGTGCGCCGCCAGGGACCGCAACGTCATGCGCGCGCGCTGCCTCGCCGCACAGATACTAGGTATGCTGTCTATGCAATAGGGTACATCGGCGGCTCGGAGTCGCAGCCGTGCGCCGCCAGGGACCGCAACGTCATGCGCGCGCGCTGCCTCGCCGCACAGATACTAGGTATGCTGTCTATGCAATAGGGTACATCGGCGGCTCGGAGTCGCAGCCGTGCGCCGCCAGGGACCGCAACGTCATGCGCGCGCGCTGCCTCGCCGCACAGATACTAGGTATGCTGTCTATGCAATAGGGTACAATACTAAAAAATCTCATTAGTCTGTCAGTTAGATTATCGAAAAATATTGGACACCTATTTTTTGCTTTATCAAATCAATAAAACTATAAGAAGATAAAACGCATCAAAGATCAGGCTTGTGACGTCAATACTAAGTAAAAAGTATACTGAAATGTGACATCACTCGAGTTTTTAACCCACTGCATGTATTGTCTTAATTTTGTGTTTAAGTGAAATAAGTTTTTTTTCGTCTAGCATATTGTCGTTTTACTAAACGGCCCGCTTTAAACTCTAATAGAACTCACTATTTTTCACAAGAAACTGTTCCCTCTTTATCTAGCTTATTTTGTCTGCACTTATTTCTTCTATCTACACTATTTTTTATTGTAAATTGCATTTTTAATGTTTGCAGGATACCTGTCATGCTACCTGGTCCAGCCTGCACCTGGTATAGAGTACAAAGGCGAAGATGAGAGCCCTATAGACTGTTATGTTAAGGTAAACACAAACATTTTAATTAGACATCTAGAACAGACAAAGCAAAATCATTGGCATTATTGGTTAACACAGGTCTGTGCCGGTAACGTCCTGATGTTAATATTCTTAGAACAGTTCCCTTAGGGAATCGCACCGGCGGGGATTGTATATAGCTCTTATGGCTCTTTTCTGCAAAATAAAAATTGACTCGATGTCTGCAGCCCGTCCGCATAGTAAGATGCCGTATGACACAATACTATGAAAGTGACTAAAATAGCCTAGTCTCGCAGTATCAACATCCGTAAAAGAGATTGCCCATGAACAGTACTCTTGATAAATTACTTGTGTCTCAAAACCTTGAACGGCATGAACTATTTAAAATAAAAATATATTTTTTAAAAAGATTTTGATTGATATTTAAAATGGGATAGTTTTTTGAAAAATAATAAGTACTTTTATGTTTCCGACGTTATAGTACGACATTTTTTACTACCGACTGTCAATACTAGGGATGTCCATTTTTTCTATTGCGGGTAATATGCAAAATCGATATCATTTATTTTATGTAGGTAGCTACATAAAATAAATGATATCGATTTTGCATTGATTGTTCAATCTTTTATTGTAAAGTAATAACTGAGTTCTAAATCACAAGTTGTTGCTGGCATTATCAATATCAGTAGTACGATTCACTAAGGCAGAACATCTTTACAACCAGGAAATCATCGTTGAAACATCTGATGAGGCATCTATTCATCAGATGTTTCAACGATGATTTCTTGGTTGTAAAGATGTTCTGCCTTACTGAATCGCACTACAGTGGTTGTAAACGGCGACATCGGCGCTAAGTTGTATTTGTGAAATACCACTGGCTGATTTACGGAAATCGATCAAAAATCGATATTTCATCAGTATGGGTACAACCTTATTTGACGTTTATTGCGCGTCTGTCATATTTTTGCAATACAATACTGTTATTTCTGCTGGTTTTGGTACGCTGTGCTTCGAGTTGAGCCTTTTAGTTCCTCCGTTACTGGTGCCAACCCATTGAAAATAAACATATTTTTAACGCCACTGCACCGTGTGTATTGTTTATTACTAAAAGCCGGACTTTTTGAGTTGTGATCATGGCGAGTGCGACTGTGATGCAATGTCTCAACTGCTCTTTGAGATTAACGCCACTTAGGTGCAGACACATGTTGTCGGAGATTCCGAATAACATCATGGACATTTTACGAGTCTGGATCTCACCAACACCGGTAAGAATGCACATTGTATTTTTAACGTAGTAGGAGTTTTTTCTAGTTAGGAACTGCGCTTTATGTTTACGTACCATATAACAAATCTTAGAGGACACAAGTATATAACATATTTTTAGAAGAATAAAAAACAAGTTTAAGAAATAATCATTCTTTTATTTGTTGTATTTGGTGTTGTGTGTTTTACCATCCCTCTCTACTTACAAAAACCATTTCATGATACCTACCACATCTATGATTTAAGTAGGATCTAGATAATAACACTGAGCGATTGACTATTCTAATAATGATTTCTTCCATGCTTTGCAATTTCATGAAACGCGGGCATGAGATTTAAAAATGCGCAAAATCTAAATCAGTAAGACTTGGTGAAGTAAAACGTTACAGATTTTACACAAATTATGCTTCAAAGATACCAAGCTCACCCGTAAACCCATTCAGACCCTTTTAAATAGCTTTTTTCAACTAATTTTTGGTCGAACATAACCTCAAAATAGTCATTTCATTTTCGTAAATATCTCAGAAATGCCATTGTAGTTTGTGTTAAATCTTTTGAGGTAGTATTTAGACATGCCATCAAGTATTTTAAAGATGATTTTATGAAGACACAACAATGTTAAATTCAGTACATTTGTCCATAGTGCCGTGGGCATTCTCCTTTACGGATTTTCCCAAGATTATATGCTGCTGAGCCTAGCCGTCCTACAGGATATGCTAAATGAGGACTTCATTGAAGCCTTGTGCCAAGTGCAATATAAGACGAATTTCTTTTGCATTATTGATTGCCGATTGCACAGAGTATGCTGGCAATCGGCTAATCGCAAATCATCTCCTTTCTGGGCTTGTGATAACAAGTATGTATGTTCTGTATGGTCAGGTGATGGTAGTGTACCTGCGGTCAGGCAGCGCACTGCAGAGGTTGGTGGGCAGCCTGGTGGTGTCGTCGTGGGCGCGCCACTCGCTCACGCACCACATGTACCCGCCCGGCACACACGACGCCAACGGCCATGCTGCACACACGGTGAGATAGGCCTGCCATGATGTTCTGTATCGTCAGGTGATGGTAGTGTACCTGCGGTCAGGCAGCGCACTGCAGAGGCTGGTGGGCAGCCTGGTGGTGTCGTCGTGGGCGCGCCACTCGCTCACGCACCACATGTACCCGCCCGGCACACACGACGCCAACGGCCATGCTGCACACACGGTGAGATAGGCCTGCCATGATGTTCTGTATCGTCAGGTGATGGTAGTGTACCTGCGGTCAGGCAGCGCACTGCAGAGGCTGGTGGGCAGCCTGGTGGTGTCGTCGTGGGCGCGCCACTCGCTCACGCACCACATGTACCCGCCCGGCACACACGACGCCAACGGCCATGCTGCACACACGGTGAGATAGGCCTGCCATGATGTTCTGTATCGTCAGGTGATGGTAGTGTACCTGCGGTCAGGCAGCGCACTGCAGAGGCTGGTGGGCAGCCTGGTGGTGTCGTCGTGGGCGCGCCACTCGCTCACGCACCACATGTACCCGCCCGGCACACACGACGCCAACGGCCATGCTGCACACACGGTGAGATAGGCCTGCCATGATGTTCTGTATGGTCAGGTGATGGTAGTGTACCTGCGGTCAGGCAGCGCACTGCAGAGGCTGGTGGGCAGCCTGGTGGTGTCGTCGTGGGCGCGCCACTCGCTCACGCACCACATGTACCCGCCCGGCACACACGACGCCAACGGCCATGCTGCACACACGGTGAGATAGGCCTGCCATGATGTTCTGTATGGTCAGGTGATGGTAGTGTACCTGCGGTCAGGCAGCGCACTGCAGAGGCTGGTGGGCAGCCTGGTGGTGTCGTCGTGGGCGCGCCACTCGCTCACGCACCACATGTACCCGCCCGGCACACACGACGCCAACGGCCATGCTGCACACACGGTGAGATAGGCCTGCCATGATGTTCTGTATGGTCAGGTGATGGTAGTGTACCTGCGGTCAGGCAGCGCACTGCAGAGGCTGGTGGGCAGCCTGGTGGTGTCGTCGTGGGCGCGCCACTCGCTCACGCACCACATGTACCCGCCCGGCACACACGACGCCAACGGCCATGCTGCACACACGGTGAGATAGGCCTGCCATGATGTTCTGTATCGTCAGGTGATGGTAGTGTACCTGCGGTCAGGCAGCGCACTGCAGAGAGCGGTGGGCAGTCCGGTAAAAATTTTACTTGTCCGCGTCAATGAAAGGTCACGTTGGAACAGCTGGTCGATTCTGTTGACATCTCACCGTGATCACTTAGGTGGAGTGAATAACAAGTGAGCTATCATTCCATCTTATTTGATGGTTTGACAGCTCACTTCCTAATCACTTCATCCACGCCTTCACTTCGACATGTTTACAGAATCAGTAGGATATACCTACCATTAGGATATGAATCAAGGCAAGTGTAGCGAGCGAGGTGAGAGCATCATTATGACTTAGGGAGAGTTAACCATTTCGTCGTTCCTCACTGCTGTGGATCGCGACCACATACGCCGCGTCTCCAAGCCATGCGGTCTTCTGCAATGTAGACCGCTCTGTATATGATGCCAAGCAATGGTTAAAATTGTGATAAAAATGTCGTTATATTGATCAATTGTTACTTTGACCAGTTAGCTACGGAAAAAAACTCGCTCTAAACGAAACTATATTGCCCATTTGATCATTCAACTGAGAATTGATTGAACTAATATTTATTAATTATTTTTTGCAGCAGGATAAGGCTGACAAATCAAGTAGTGAAGATCAGAGTCCTGTATCAAAGCTGGCGCCACCGCTTCTCACAAACACGTTACACACGGCGCTGAACCAAGCGCTCTACTATGACGAGGTCGCGCTGAACTGTAATAGGTAAGAAAAATAACCTGTGTTGTTAGCTGTTCAACTAATATACTTAAATTGATTTATGAAACAATCCTGATATATAAAATTGTTCCATTACTGAGTGACAGACAGACAACGCACAGCCGAAACTACTGGTCGTAGAAAGCGGAAATTTTGGCTTGTAACTTCTCTCTACACTCCGTAAGGGAGCACTATGAGAGGTTTTCTCGAAATTCTTACGGGAATGGCAATAAAACGGGATATACGCGGGATATACGAAGTCGCGGGCAAAAGCTAGTTTAATATAGAAGGCAACGTAAAACGTCATTTGTTATTGGTAAATTGTACTATTAATTATAAACAATTATTGGAAGATAATGTATTATAATAATAAAGCTTGTGATTTGCATGCCTCAAGGTGTAATATGGTTGGACTGTGCTTTAATTTCAATATCTTTACTAGCTGACCCGTGCAACGTCGTCTGCGTAACATTTTTCATTACTGCTCCGCTCCTATTGGTCTTAGCGTGATGATATATAGATAGATATAGCCTATAGCCTTTCTCGATAAATGGGCTATCTAACACTGAAAGAATTTTTCAAATTGGACCAGTAGTTCTTGAGATTAGCGCGTTTAACCAAACAAACAAACAAACTCTTCTGCTTTATAATATTAAAGTATAGATGTAATTACCCATATTAGCAAATAAATGGTTATTTTTAAATAGACTGTAAAAATGGCTTGAAGTACTAAGATGAATTGCACAAATTCATATTTGAAAGACAATTATTGACTATCATTTGGCTCTATGTTTAATGTTTATGTTATTTTCAGAATACTGCAAGAGGCTCGTGATTTACATGCGATGATGAAACATTATAAATTACCTGTTGATGGCGAAGAGTTGAGCAATATATTGAGGCTAGAACAGGTATATAGATCTCCTTTGCTATATAATATGCTTCTGGGCATAATTGTGTACGCTTTCAGGCATAAACCACTGAACCAATTTGATGAATTGAGTATTGGACCACTATGAAAAGTATACAGGAATGAATAATTATTAGATAGATGTTATTATAAAACAATATGGTGGGTAAAAAAATCGATGGAAAAATAGAGACGTGATTTTGAAGCAATATTTTTACCGTGTCAAGTCTGCTCGCTCTTTGAGAGGCGTAATAAAAAAAAATCCCATCAAGTTATTTTGGTACAGAGATGGAATGGGGTCCCATGTATATAGCTACTACTTTTTTACGAAAATCAATACAAACGCGAGCGAAGCATAGCCAGTAGTTTATAATGACGTTTTCATATTTTTCAGGTAGGATATCTAACAAACGTTTCACAACCGTTGGTGGCCGCAATGAAACTGAAGCGTGTGGCTCAAACGTTGGAAGAAAGGCGGAGAAACCTACAGACTGCCGTCAACCTGTGTACTATCGAACAGGGATCGCTCAACGTCTCGTAAGTTGATCGACATAACTATTTTAACTAATAGGACGAAGAACCAATAGAATTGCATCATTTCAATTTCACGCTTACAACCATAATCTCTTCAAAGTTAGAGTAAACAGGCTCCTTCTGGGTAAGCTCGCTCCATCGTAGACTTGTACCTGTCATCTCTGACCAAGACTAGTCTAGAGCAAACCCATCACAAATAAAAAATAAATTTACCCAGCCTCGATAAATGAAGCTATTGTGTAACTGGTTCTTAACAAATACATTCCTCCCTACGCATCTCACATCTCTGGTGGAAATGCACATGTGTAGGATGGCGTGATAATTTTGGATGGTTGGACGACCACTGGGTAGTGACGCTAGAAAATAATAAGAAATCGGAAAAGTATGCCATGGAATAGCTCCGATCTAACTTTAAATCGAAACTGATTATTCGGATAACTTGCTAGATTGTCTCATACCTGATCGTTTGTTTATTTCCGTTATATTCCAGTGTCCAAGCAGCATTAGCCGGTGCCTGCGCGAACCTACACATCCTACCAGAGAAACTGAACCCAGTTGTACGACCGCTGATGGAGAGCATCAAGAAGGAACCTTCGGAGGAGCTGCAGCAGAACTCAGCGGACACGCTCGCCGCGTTGCTGTCGCAGCTGGTCACCAGGGAGCCCTGTCCCAACAATAAGGTGCTCATCAATCTGAAGGCGTTCTTGAGGTTAGTTTTTTCAATAATCGTAACCTATCAGACCTCGCAAAATTAAAAGACAAAAGTAAGACGCCTACGCCCCACATGTGGGACGGCCGGGCCTGATGGATTAAATAATGGGTGTTAATTTAGCTGTGAGTTTTACAAAGCACCATTTTCTGAAGCTTAGCATATTTGCGCCCTGGGTACTGATTGCAGTTAGATTACTAAAGATGTAGGTCCCCGTGAATCTTGATCGCAATCTTCTCATATCAAACTCATTTTGGCTGTGCGGAAAATTCCCAGCGAAAGCAATAAAGAAAAGTGAAGAACAACCCATTAGTTGTACTAGAACGGTTAAAGTGGTTAAATAAAGGTAAACAATCTAGTGTTTTTTAATATTTCTAATTTAAAATCTCAGTTCAAAAATAAAATACAACTCAAAACCAATGTAAATACAACAATAACGATTACTAAATCAATTGAACCATTAGTTCGACAGGCGCAAATAGCCGTCGCGACGCAACAACAAAAAAAAACAAAAATTGAGACAGAATGTCAACCCCCGACTATGTTTTGACACTCGGGGGCCACAGGATATAAAACATTGCGTTTTTTTTTAAAAAAAAAAAAAAGGTTTATGTTTGGTATTGCATGCGGGGATGCCATGCACGAAATCGTGCCATTGGCGAATGAACGGTTAAGTGGAAGTTTATTTGTTTAATAAGTATTTCTGTATAAAAACTACCATCAAGATTGTTTACCTTTATTTATCTACCTAAACCTTTCTAGTATTGTTATAATGTTCGTGTCGTGTTAAAATAACTTAGAAATAATATTAATCGAATTTTTGTTTTGTGCATTTTTCCTAGGTGCGACCCAGAATACACACCACGTATTTCTTTAGAGAGTACGGAGGAAGCCAATGGCGACTCTGGTAGCGGAGACAGCGGTCCTGAGGGAAAAGGCGAACAGATACCACATGCACCAGCAAGTAAGTTTTTAAAGTCAATAGTCAAAGATATTATTATGGTAGATGTCACCGGAAAATTGCAAACGTCGCACCGTAAAATATCATGAAATTGTAATAGTTCATTGTTACCCTAGGTTTGAAAGTAACTTATTTAGTCCCGAGTATTAGCGAGGACGTCAATAGTTCGAGGGACTAATTAAGTCTTTCATCCGAGGTAAGAACTGTGCTTTTCATTACGAATAAAATAAAATAAAACCACAAATCTGGGCGGCTACTCTCTAAGCCCGATGTCCGTAGCTTCGGGCTTACTTGCGGGCGTATTCTACTCCGTATCACCTAACTACTAAGAATTAATGACAACACGATTTGATAGTTACCGTCAAATCGTGTTACAATTATTCATTCTTAGTTCGGGCTCTGAACTTATAGTAAGTCCGTAGGTGATACGGAGAAGAAAACGCCGGCAACTAAGCCCGAAACTACGGACATATCTGATCTCATAGTGTTAATACAAATCTGCTATACGAAAGTATGAACAAAGCTCGAAAAAACATATACAGTATTACATAACAGTAGTTCCTTGACGAGCGGTGTTATATTCTCGGTAAGTACTATGCGAGCCAAATAAGAATAGGATTGCGCTTGCTGCCAACTTCATACGAAAGCAGTCAAATTAGTACTGCCAGCAAAAAAAGACTGTGAAAAGAAAATAAGTTATATTTTTTTGTTCAGTACAGTACAGTAGTATTTCGTGAAATTACCTTTATATTAAAGGTAATTTCACGAAATACTACTGGTCACCCATTATGTCGCCATTTTGCTACGCAACTAAGAGTTCCGTGTATATGCGCGTGTGTGTTATTTCAGTTACCTACTGGACTTTATTGTGTTTTTTTTCATCATCAATTGTTGACTTTGTTTCTTAAACATTCTTTTTTTTCATATCCTATCATGTATAAAATAATTTAGCGTAAAATTTATTAGAAATCCCAACAATGTGAACAAAAATAATTAAACTGAGTATATTTTTCTTCATTTATTTTTTTGCAAACCTTACGCTTTGGTTATGAAGTTCGCGAGTATTGCGGAACAAAATGGTGTCTTGACAGTACTATTCTTATTTGGCTCGCATAGTACATGTGTACAGCTTGGCAAAAGAGTAGAATATAATAGGGGCGCCACTGTGCCGTTCGTATGGCAACCCTCTGCAATCGAATAGCGTACCAACCTAGTCTTGATACTAGCTGTAACTGTGTGTTTAACTGAACAAGGACGTGTTATTGTTATGCAACTGATTACTAAGTTAAAGTTATGTAGAAATCGAATTTCTAATTGTCTTTTATAAGCCGATGCATTAAAGAAAGGAATCTTCAATGGCGTCTTGTACTTGCGTTGACAGATAGTACCGTTGACAAATAAATTTTTCAAGTCGAAGACATTTTTCAAATTAAATAATAAAAACATGACCGGGTCGTATTTATTTCAAACTAGCTCCTGCTAGTGGCTTACCGCGCGTGTTAAAGTTGAAAAATCTAAAGGCACGTGGAGCAATCTATTATTATAAGATCGTTATTGTTGTTTTCATCGAAAACAGTAAGAAATTTATTCAGGATGAATTTTCCGTTTCTGAACACCTGACAACATAAAACAAAAGGAGGATCCTTAAAAAGATGTTGGTAAAAATTTATTGTACAAAAATAGCACCTAAATTTTAATAAAAGACTGATGATTTTTTTCTGCCTACGGTACGCGCGAGAGTGAGTATAGACGGCACTAGTGTGCAAGCGAGAAAACATGATAAGCGCCGCCATTTAAGATTCCTTTCTTTAATGAACCGGGTTATACTTATTAATAATTTCCTAAAAGATCAAGTCACTCGTGTATCAATTAATCTAGGCGCGCTATACCAGAGAAATGCAGAGCAAATAAAATAAATATATGATATATGCTCGATGTTTAAAAACCCGTCTAAAAAAAATTGTCTAAATCTGAAAGAATAGTTTGGGCCTCATGTTCCCCATATAAATAATCTCCCTGCCAGCACTTCGAATGGTTTTACGTTTATTCATGGCATTTGGCACATATTCATGATTTTTCAGTTTTTACCTATTTTAATCACCGTTTGATGGTCGAAATCAAAATTCTAAGAAATTCAGAACTTTGTTTAAAATGTCATTTTTTTTTTTTTTTTTTTTTTTTTTTTTCAAATCAAATCAAATTTATTAAATTTTGTGTAAATACAGTAAATACATTTTTTGCTTAAATCTATGTCAAGGTAACGGGTGTTATGTGCCTGAACTAGGAAATCCTGTGTTTCAGGCGAAAATAGGTAGGTGAGTGTTATGTAATAATCACGGTAATTATATAAAATAAAATAGTTATCTTATAGGTATGTAAAAAACAGTAAATAATGTAAAAATCATACTTCCTATAACCTTAGTATTCTAACTTAACCTACAAAAATAAAATAAATAGTATATACACAAACAAAACTTTATTTCAATACCTCCAACAACTTCTCTGTATCTTCATAGGACAAAATTTGAAGAGTTTCCTTGAGCGTTTTTTTACAATTTCTATAATTTAGGGCATAGATGTTTGCTTTTGCATTAACCTCTGGCGGACTTCACACATTTCATACGTCACTACCCTTGCGGACCTTGCGTCCCGCGCCGCTCCGCGGGCGGTCGCTTACCGTAAGTGTAATCTGACCCGAGCCACTTAAAACGTTATCGCGGCGTTTCTGTAGCTTGTATCCGAGCACTTGAAACGGTTTCGGGTTCCATAATTATGTCGTCATGAAATTAAGTATAAACAAAACTCTTATTAGTACTCGAGAAATAAATATATCCTATTGAAATGAGAGAACTTGCTGAATGTAGTTATTTTGCTGTTTATGTTATTTCTGACAAAACTATTGCATCAATTTACACCAATTTTTGGGATCTAGCTTATGAAAAGACAAGTAATCTAATGACAATGATCTTTTATATGAGTTCTATAGCCGATTATAGCAATATTCAAGCTCAAACTTCATAAAGCGCGGCGCCATTTGTTGTTTTTTATTGCGTAATTCAATGCGCTATTTTGATAACGATTATCAGAGTTATATCAAACAGATTCCAATTGGAAAAGCTTGTAGAATACTACCTATATATTCATTAACGCATTGTTAACTATAAATCGTTACAATATGCTTACTTTAATTGTAAAAATAGCCAAAAACCCAAACAATAACAATTTTTACCTTGACAAACACTCGGAACTACGTAACTTTTGTTGGCTCAATAAAACAAGTTTTGCTATGTTATTTCATGCAAAAAACTAGCTACATACTTGTAGGAAATACTGATAAATGATTATTTATCCACTTACCCTAGAATATCGCACTAAAAACACACAAAATTCACAAAAAACACCTCACCATTGCGCGCGAAATCACCGTGACATAGAAACTTTTGACAAGAGTTTTAGAAATGTCAGGTGTCATCTTTTTAGTATGTTTTTTTTTCTAGAGTCGGCAAATTTTATACGCCATAGAGAATATTCGTAGACAAACGATTCTAAAGCTTACGAAACACGAAAATAAAGTTTTAATCAGTCGCGGTGTGCTGGGTCCAATTGGACCCAGCGGGGCTCAACAGAAATGCTCACTTGCTGGGTGAAATTTCACCCAGCGGGCCGCTAGAGGTAGCCTATTATAGAGTAGTGGTCCAAGGAAAACATAAAATTTTGCTGTGAAAGCATGTTTTGTACTTTTTGTGGGGCAAACAATGTCTTTTCGTCTCTTTTTAGTAAAATCAGTGCTGTAGCAAAGAGCTGCGTGTTGTTTTAGTACAATGCTCATAATGAATAATTGTCGAACTGTTAGTACTTCACAAGATTTATAGAGCAGGTTAGTGGGAAAGAGGAAAGGGCGGCAAGTAGATACCTTGAGAATCGCTCTTTGAGCTCTTTCAATGGGCAGTAATAAAGTTTTACCTGCTCCACCCCACGAGGTAATGCAGTACGTCAAAATTGACTGACATAGAGCAAAGTAAACTTGCCTTATGAGTATTGAGTCTGCAATATATCGTAGCTTTTTGAATACGTATATTAGCTTACGAATTCTGTTATTTAATGCTTCCATATGATGTTTGAAGGTTAGTGTTTCATCAATTATAACACCCAAGTTTTCATTATCATGGGAATGTTGCCAACGGCCAAAAAAATAGTTCCATTTCTAGACTTTTTTACCAACCTATATTTGAATTCCCCAGTGGACAAACACAAAGGCATCCTGACACTGTGGGAGCAACAGCGCTGTGCGGACAGAAGTGCACCGCGCCGGGGCCGGCCGCCCGCCGCCGCCGCCCTCGCCATAGACCAGCTGCTGCCGCAGGAGGATGAGGTAACTATCTAGATCAAGTTATTGCCGGGGCCGGCCGCCCGCCGCCGCCGCCCTCGCCATAGACCAGCTGCTGCCGCAGGAGGATGAGGTAACTATCTAGATCAAGTTATTGCCGGGGCCGGCCGCCCGCCGCCGCCGCCCTCGCCATAGACCAGCTGCTGCCGCAGGAGGATGAGGTAACTATCTAGATCAAGTTATTGCCGGGGCCGGCCGCCCGCCGCCGCCGCCCTCGCCATAGACCAGCTGCTGCCGCAGGAGGATGAGGTAACTATCTAGATCAAGTTATTGCCGGGGCCGGCCGCCCGCCGCCGCCGCCCTCGCCATAGACCAGCTGCTGCCGCAGGAGGATGAGGTAACTATCTAGATCAAGTTATTGCCGGGGCCGGCCGCCCGCCGCCGCCGCCCTCGCCATAGACCAGCTGCTGCCGCAGGAGGATGAGGTAACTATCTAGATCAAGTTATTGCCGGGGCCGGCCGCCCGCCGCCGCCCTCGCCATAGACCAGCTGCTGCCGCAGGAGGATGAGGTAACTATCTAGATCAAGTTATTGCCGGGGCCGGCCGCCCGCCGCCGCCGCCCTCGCCATAGACCAGCTGCTGCCGCAGGAGGATGAGGTAACTATCTAGATCAAGTTATTGCCGGGGCCGGCCGCCCGCCGCCGCCGCCCTCGCCATAGACCAGCTGCTGCCGCAGGAGGATGAGGTAACTATCTAGATCAAGTTATTGCCGGGGCCGGCCGCCCGCCGCCGCCGCCCTCGCCATAGACCAGCTGCTGCCGCAGGAGGATGAGGTAACTATCTAGATCAAGTTATTGATAGATGAAACTACCAGAGGGCTTAGTTGGCTATGTCTAAGTGTTTGCCAAAAAATGATTTCCATTGTTGTCACCAGGCGGCGCTCGCACTAAGGTCACTAGATGGAAACGATGCATTGAATTTTCGAAATAGATATACGGCATAATATACTATTCTAAACCTTGATGTCTTGTATTAATAGTTGGATGCCCCAAGGGGACCTCCACGAGCGAGAGAATCGCGGCGATATTATCGTTGTGTCACGTATTTCTAAAACAACGCGAACGTGTCTCCACACGGCGACATTACTGCGGCGATTCGACGAGTGAAAATACGTCTACTCGCGGCGATTCTCTCGCTCGTGGAGGCAGTCCCTTAGTAGCACATATTTGTCATGGAAAACCGTCAGTGACTCACTTGAGATTCGGTGATTCAAGAAAAGTTGATAACCCAAATAAGATAATTCAAACTTCTCCTTTCTACTCTCAATAGGCTCGAAAACTACTGCGAGTACAAAGGCGGGGCGCCACATTAGCCCTTACAAGTCTAGCCATGTATTTTGGTGACGAGTTACCTGAGAAGCTGCCCAAACTGTGGGAGTTTATCACCGAGCCGCTCGAGAGAGTACTGACTGATGCTGGTAAGTAAAATAAAGTACTTTTAATGACGGTATAGTGGTCTACTTTTCTAAATAAAAATATACAATAAAGCAAAATAATAGAATAGAATGCATTTATTTGTCAGAATATTGTACAAGGTTGTTGTGTGCATTATTATATACTACCATCCCCCGCGGCTTCGCTCCCGTTAACTGCAACTTTCTTATTTTTTTTATAAGAACCTTATCCTGACAGTAACAAACAACAAAAAAAGAATAAACGAAATCGGCTCAGCCGTTTACGCGTGATGCGATGATCAAGGGAAATAGGGATTCATTTATATATATAATTATATATATACTAGCTGATCCGTGCAACGTCGTCTGCGTAACATATTTCATTACTGCTCCGCTCCTACTAATCTTAGCGTGATGATATACCGCGTGTATCTGACATCGACGCACAAACGATTTCCATGGGTCCAGGGCATGATTCTGGACACCCCAGTTTTGGAATTTTTCGTCGGTTCTTTTCTCATTTTTTCATTTTTTTTTAATTCAGATTGCTCTTTTTAGTGAAAGTAGTTAATTAATTATTTTTTTATTAAAAATCTCATTGGGTTAGGTCAGAATAACGATTATGAGCAGTCTAAAGTAAAAAAACCCTTGCCCTTGCCTTGTAATGCCTTGCGCGTCCAATATAACAATGTTTTCAGGATGATGTTGAAACTCCCTCGTTTCTGTAGTGCCTCGGGGATGTTTGCCCAATGGCGTACAGATGGCTTCCATGCCATCATCAGGAAAAAGGTGGCATCGCTTGTGAGGAGGATTCGAGGGAGTAGCAATAGCATCCTGAAAGTCGTGGCTGAGGACCCGAAAGCTCCTGTGCTGAGGCATTTCATGAGAAGTCATTGTCCGCATGAAGTGCCTCGTAAGTACATGACTCATTAGTTATTTTTAAACTTGTTTTACTAACCTTAGTGTGTAAGTTGTACTAACAGAATTGGTTCCTTATGTTGTTCCCAATAAAAACAATTTGTATTTGTATTTTGTATTTTGTAATAGGAATTTAATACTAACTGAAAAAATATGTACGACAAAACATGCCATCACTGTCACTACATATTATTAAACAAAATCCTCCGCTGCGTCTGTCTATCTGTCTGTCGCGATAAACTCAAAAGCTACTGCACCGATTTTCATGCTGTTTTCACCAATGGATACAGTGGTTCTCGAGGAAGGTAAGCGCGCATTTATACAGTAGAAAAAAATGAGAAAAAAGCCGACGAAAAATTCTAAGTAGAGTGTCCAGAATCATGCCCTGGACCCATGGAAATCGTTTGTGCGTCGATGTCAGATACACGCGGTATAGCCTTCCTCGATAAATGGGCTATCTACAAAAATACAAAAAATACAAAATACAAAATCCTTTATTTCAAATAGACCAGTTTACAGGCACTTTTGAATAGTCAAGGTATGTCAGTCAAATAGATGAAGCTAATTCTGCCGCGCTAGCGACAAGAGTAGCAAGTTATTCTGCAACAAAACAAACTCACCGACCCTATCTCCAGCGCGGCAGTTGCACGTTCCAAAGAGTAGATCCTATGGAGAAGAACGTGCAAGAAACTCCATGGACACTCTTTTAAACACTGCCTTTTTACAAAATCATGGTTAGATTATTTAATGAGTCTATACAATGCAAAGATAATCTTACAATCTTCAGCAGGTCCAACAATGTTTTCACATCTTCATCAAAGTTCGGGCATTGTAGTCGTTGTGGAGCGGACCAGCATTGAGCCAAGCATTTTTGTCGTCAATGTACTCCCCTAATTTATAATATGCTTGTTTGCATAGTGTGCGTTTTACACAGTTTTTAAATTTCATCTCATTTAGTTCTAGTATATGTGGCGGTATTTTGTTATAAAACTTTAAACAGTATCCCATGAAAGATGTTGCTACTTTAGCAAGTCTGAAACCTGGTTGAACTAACTGATTCCTATTTCTAGTGACATAGTTATGTCTGTCGCCTCGTTTACTGAAAAGGTGTAGATTCTTTCTAACGTACATAATATTTTCATAAATATATTGACAAGGGACCGTCATGATGTTAATTTCTTTAAACAGTTCTCTTAGAGAATCTCTCCGGCGCAGATGGTAAATGGCTCTGATGGCTCTTTTCTGCAAAATGAAAATAGACTCGATGTCAGCAGCCCGTCCCCAAAGTCAAATACCGTATAAGACATTATACTGTGAAAATAACTAAAATAGACTAGTCTAGCGGTGTCAACATCTGTAAACTGGCGAATTTTCCTAACAGCATATGCTGCTGAACTTAGCCTTCCTGCAAGAGATGTTAAATGAGGACCCCATTGTAACCTTGAGTCAAGCCTAATCCCCAGGAAAACTGCTTCTTCGACTAATTCTAGTTTCTCCTTGTTCAATATTATGTCACAATTATTACTTTTGACATTTGGTAAAGTGAATCGAATGCACTTCGTTTTTTTCTCATTTAACACTAGATTATTAGCAGTGAACCAATCATGTACCTTCATTAGAGTGTTATTTACATTGTCAAGATTGTTTGCATGTCTATTTACTTTAAAAATCAAAGATGTATCGTCAGCAAACAACACCATATTGAGTTTATTTTCTAAAATATAGGGCAAATCATTTATATAAACTAGAAATAAGAAAGGACCCAAAATTGAGCCTTGTGGTACCCCCATTTTCACGATTAATCCTGTTGAATTTTTGCCGTTTATATGAACTAGTTGCTGTCTTTCATTTAAAAACGATTTTACTAAGTTCAAGGCTGTTTTACTTAGTCCGTAATGCTCTAGTTTCAGGAGTAATGTCTCATGACTCACACAATGCAAGGTCCGGGGAGTACGGTGGATGTCACAGACATTCCAATTGTAGTTCATCTAACTTAGTGGTTGTTTGTTGTGCAGTGTGTGGTCTTGCGTTGTCGTGAAGCAGCAGTGGCCTAGAGCGATTGACAAATCTCGGTTGTTTAGCAGCTAGTTCTTCCTTCATGGTTTGCAGTTGCTGACAATAGATATCTGCCGTAATCGTTAGGCCAGATTTTAGAAAGCTGTAGTGAACGACGGCGCTAGTCCACCAAACACTCAAAAGTAACTTTTTCTGAGTAAATTTTCGTTTAGGACAGGATTTGGCTGGGGGTACAAGTAACTTTTTCTGAGTAAATATTCGTTTAGGGCAGGATTTGGCTGGGTCTCCAGGGTTCAGCCATTGCGACGAGTGCTTTCGATTATCGTACAGTATCCACTTTTCATCACAAGTATAATTCGATTTAAAATCCCTTCATTATTGTGTCGGTTGAGCAAAGTAACACAGCAGTCGACGCATGTGTGCAAGTTCGAATCACTCAATTCATGAGGTAACCATCGTTCAAGTTTTTTTACTTTCCCGATTTGCTTCAAGTAGATTAATACAGTTTTATCACTTACCCCGAAGCCTGCAGCTATCTCTGAAGTGCTTAGTGATGGATCCGCTTCCACAGTAACCTTTAATTCTTCTCTTTCCACTTTGGTCTCCGGCCGTCCACGGGGTTGGTTCTGAAGGTCGAAATTTCCAGAACGAAAACGTTGAAACCAAAAATGTACCATGCTTTCTTTTGCGACACCAGCGCCGTGCACATCATTAATCCTTCGAGCTCTTTCTGCAGCACTGGTGCCACGGTAAAACTCGTACTTGTAAAAATACCGATATTTCATGTTTTCCATTGTGCAGTAATAACCGACGCCAAAGAAATAAAAAATGAGGAAAAAACAAATGAATGACTGTTTTCAAAACTCAAATGTACCAGATAAATGAATGTATAAATTTGAATTTGGAATTCTTTACCAAAGAGGAGATATTACTGATCAAAGTGATCAGTACGACAAAACGCTAATTTCATAATATGTAAGGACCTAATATTATCCTGGGTGCCCTGCGGACTCGCCGTCCGCATTCCGGCCCGTGGTGCTGCTCGAAGAGGTGGGCAAGCTCTTTGAAAGAGTCATTGCAAACCGCCTCGCCGAGCACCTAGCGGGAACGGGGCCGGAATTTGCGGAACACCAGTTTGGTTTCCGCAAGGGGCGCTCTACGGTGGACGCCATCATGTGCATTAGAGCCCTCACGACGGGGGATGTGGTGATGTCCCGGGGTGGTGTTCGCCAATGCCTTCAACACTATGCCCTGGAGCTGCATTAGGGAGGCACTCCGGTATCACCGGGTGCCGACCTACCTTCGTCGTGTGGTCGGGGACTACCTGTCCGACAGGGCAGTCATCTACCCATGTCACAGCGGAGAGTGGAACCGGCAAGAGATGTCGTGCGGTGTCCCACAGGGATCGGTTCTGGGGCCGCCCCTGTGGAACATCGGTTACGACTGGGTGCTGCGCGCCGACCTCCCTAGCATAGTCTGCTACGCTGACGACTCGCTGGTGCTGGCACAGGGGAGGTCGTACGAGGTGGCGGCCGAACTTATGACACGCGGGGTTGCGATAGTCGTGGAGAGGCGCCACCGTCGGGATCCTTGCTGACGGTAGGAGGGGTTCCCATCGGCGTCGAGTCGACCCTGAAGTACCTAGGGCTCGTCCTCGACAGCCGGTGGAACTTCGTGGAGCACTTCCGACGTTTGGCTCCCAAACTGGAGCGGGCCGGGGCTGCTTTCAGGCGGCTCCTTTCCAGCCTGGGGGGGGACCAAACGCCTCCTGCCGGAGGCTAAGAAAGGACCTAATATTACGTCTGGAATAGCATCATTTTTGTTTTATAAATATTTAGCTTATTTTGTTCAAGCCATGTGATAAGTTAATTTATAAAATTTATTTATTATTTTTATTTAATTTTGGTACTCAAAAATGTCGTCATTTTGTTTTATAATACTAAGGGTCGTATTGTCAGCGTATAGAATGCAATTGTGGGGTTGTACACTAGGCAAGTCATTGACATAGAGCAAGAATAATGGCGGCCCTAGTATGGTCTCTTGGGGAACACCACACGGCTGTTTTCAGACCAATATGCAAGCTTTTTATTTCCTTTTTGTCCAGAAATATCAACTCATTGCTGTCGATTTGTAAAGTAGCTTTCCAACCATTTCAACGCGCCCCCCTTAGGCCACATCGATCTAATTTATAGATTAACAGTTTATGTTTCACGAAATCCCTTGCATGCCTTGGACATATCTAAAAAAAGAGGAGACAATTGTACCATTACGGTTTTTCGTTATTAATTTTAAAATAGCAAAACATGCTGTAGTGGTGGATTTATTTTTCCTGAAACCAAATTGATCTTCACTTAGAATTTGTGAAAAGGTGGCAGTAGTGAGTAGGTATAATAATATAGGACAAAAATGTATCGCACGCTTCGCTCGGCTGAATTACTTTTTTTTTATTTTCTTTCAAACAAACATCGCTCTGACAATAACAAACATAACGAAATGAATTATCCAATTTGGGTCCGTCGTTACGAAGTCGTGTACGTACATACATTTCGCCGATTCAATCTTTTTATACAAAAGATTTTATCTTTCAACAGAACTAGAACAACAAGAATGCAGCGTAGCCGAAGAGCTGATCACTCGCCTACAAGTGTTCGAGGCTGTGTGCGGCGCGCTCGGCGGAGCGCTGCGGCCGCGCCTGGCTGCGTGCGCGCGCGCCGCCACCGCGCTGGCCAGGAGCACGTACACCGCGCTGCGGCACATGGCGGCGCGCGCGCTGGCTGCTATGTGTCGAGCGGGCTACCCGGCCGTCATGCACACTGTTATACATGAGGTAAGTGTGCGGTGCGGCCGCGCCTGGCTGCGTGCGCGCGCGCCGCCACCGCGCTGGCCAGGAGCACGTACACCGCGCTGCGGCACATGGCGGCGCGCGCGCTGGCTGCTATGTGTCGAGCGGGCTACCCGGCCGTCATGCACACTGTTATACATGAGGTAAGTGTGCGGTGCGGCCGCGCCTGGCTGCGTGCGCGCGCGCCGCCACCGCGCTGGCCAGGAGCACGTACACCGCGCTGCGGCACATGGCGGCGCGCGCGCTGGCTGCTATGTGTCGAGCGGGCTACCCGGCCGTCATGCACACTGTTATACATGAGGTAAGTGTGCGGTGCGGCCGCGCCTGGCTGCGTGCGCGCGCGCCGCCACCGCGCTGGCCAGGAGCACGTACACCGCGCTGCGGCACATGGCGGCGCGCGCGCTGGCTGCTATGTGTCGAGCGGGCTACCCGGCCGTCATGCACACTGTTATACATGAGGTAAGTGTGCGGTGCGGCCGCGCCTGGCTGCGTGCGCGCGCGCCGCCACCGCGCTGGCCAGGAGCACGTACACCGCGCTGCGGCACATGGCGGCGCGCGCGCTGGCTGCTATGTGTCGAGCGGGCTACCCGGCCGTCATGCACACTGTTATACATGAGGTAAGTGTGCGGTGCGGCCGCGCCTGGCTGCGTGCGCGCGCGCCGCCACCGCGCTGGCCAGGAGCACGTACACCGCGCTGCGGCACATGGCGGCGCGCGCGCTGGCTGCTATGTGTCGAGCGGGCTACCCGGCCGTCATGCACACTGTTATACATGAGGTAAGTGGCCTCATGTAACAGGCTAAGACGTCTAAGGCTGCACTACGGTTTTTTCCCACCGCGGTTAATCGCAATGAAAACAGCAAGAGGAGAGTAAGATCTTGTATGAGTTTTGACTCACAAAATCTCACGATTAAGAAACCTCCTCCCGGTGCAGTCGGGTAAAAACCGCGGCGGTTAACCCGTACTGCTACCATTATGCTTGGTTTAAATACTGATAGCAGATTTTCGATTGAGTATTTGAATGTGTTAATTAGTAATTATTAAACCAAGCATGTTTGTTTTCATAAATAGGGCTGAATGTATCCAAACCGCTTTTCTGGTGTTGTTCAACTCTTATAGCTGTCCCGTCCTCTGCATCTTTTTCTTGACAGCTTTCTGACACATACATTCTGTAAATAACATTCATTCATTCTTTCTACAGACCCATTGCTGGGCAAAAGTGTCCACCATATAGTTCCAACGTTCCCTATGTTTTGCTTTCTCCGGGCGTCGGTAACGAGTGTAAATCGTCTCATCAGCGTTTCTTTAACCTGCCACGGCTACGAATCCCCATTATTCACACTATCATCAATTTCAATATCGCATTGTGTTGTTGCAGCTGATCCCGGCACTAAGCGACGTGCGCAGCGACAGCGTGCGCTGCGGCGCGGCGGAGGCGCTAGCGCGCGTGGTGGACGCGCTGCAGCTGCAGATCGTACCTTATATCGTGCTACTAGTCGTACCTTTGTTGGGTGAGTCTTCTTAAGAGGAAACGCGGGCGGAGAGACTTTGTATGTAAATAGTCATAATTCGAGGTTTGGCTCTCGCCTGTTTCCTTCTTCAATATTGGACAGATTTAAGAGATATTTCATGAACTGAATAAGAAGAATATATTTTGTGTCGCTATGTTTTCTTTTTTGATGATATATTAAACGTAAAAGCACTAGGACCCTCGAAACATGCTCAAAATTGTCCAATAAACTAGAGCCTTACTGAACAAGTTTGGCAACTATTAATGAATAGAAAAAAACATAGGGGCACAGTTTATATCCTTCTTATTCAGCTTGTGTAATATCTATTGAATCGATTAAATATTGGAGGAGGAAACAGGCGAGAGCCAAACCTCGAAATATAACTTTTTACAAACGAAGTCTTCAAGCCCACATTTCATCGAGTCATTATACAGACACATCGTATTTTGTCGTACTCGTGCTTTAATCAACTTGATAGAATGTAATTGGATTTCTCATCAATCAAACCCGACTCATGTGCGGGGGGGGGGGGGGGGGTAGGTAGTGTTGCTTGTACGCCTTGCGCCTTCGGATAAAGGCAGCCCTGTCATCATTTCCTCATATTCCAATTACAGTCTTCAGTAACAAGTGAATCTCTGTCCAGGCCGCATGAGCGACCACTGCGAGGCAGTCCGCGTCATGTCGACGCGCTGCTTCGCGTCCCTCATCCAGCTGATGCCGCTGGACGGCGGCGTGGCCGAGCCGGCCGACCTGTCGCCCGAGCTGCGCGCGCGCAGGCGCTCCGACAAGCACTTCCTCGACCAGCTCTTCAACCCCAAGACCATCAAGGACTACAAGATACCCGTGCCTGTGTCGGCCGAGCTCAGGAGTTACCAGCAGGTACGTGTGGTTACACTACTAACCTAGCTGATGCGTCGTGGGCGAGCTGCCCTACCAGTCGCCCGAGCATGCGCTCCGACTGATGCGGTTTTTTAACCGGCAACATTTTTTTACCACCTTGTTTTTCTTACGTGATTTTGGATTTGCCCATATTTTACTTTCTATTATTTCCAGGCGGGAGTGAACTGGCTGCGCTTCCTGTACGAATACAAGCTGCACGGCGTGCTGTGTGACGACATGGGGCTGGGGAAGACGCTGCAGTCTATTGTGGTGGTGGCGGGCTCGCACTGGGAGCGAAGCCGCGCGCGCGCCGCCGCGCTGCCCTCGCTCGTCGTCTGCCCGCCCACGCTGACCGGTAAGACGCTGCAGTCTATTGTGGTGGTGGCGGGCTCGCACTGGGAGCGAAGCCGCGCGCGCGCCGCCGCGCTGCCCTCGCTCGTCGTCTGCCCGCCCACGCTGACCGGTAAGACGCTGCAGTCTATTGTGGTGGTGGCGGGCTCGCACTGGGAGCGCAGCCGCGCGCGCGCCGCCGCGCTGCCCTCGCTCGTCGTCTGCCCGCCCACGCTGACCGGTAAGACGCTGCAGTCTATTGTGGTGGTGGCGGGCTCGCACTGGGAGCGAAGCCGCGCGCGCGCCGCCGCGCTGCCCTCGCTCGTCGTCTGCCCGCCCACGCTGACCGGTAAGACGCTGCAGTCTATTGTGGTGGTGGCGGGCTCGCACTGGGAGCGAAGCCGCGCGCGCGCCGCCGCGCTGCCCTCGCTCGTCGTCTGCCCGCCCACGCTGACCGGTAAGACGCTGCAGTCTATTGTGGTGGTGGCGGGCTCGCACTGGGAGCGAAGCCGCGCGCGCGCCGCCGCGCTGCCCTCGCTCGTCGTCTGCCCGCCCACGCTAACCGGTAAGACGCTGCAGTCTATTGTGGTGGTGGCGGGCTCGAGCGCAGCAATTTTTGATTCATAATTAAAAGTGCGAAGCCACTATAACTCTGCGACTTTTTTTTATTTTTACAAGCTGTTCCCCGCGAACAAAAGAAGAATGAGCGAACTCGGCCCAACCGTTCAGGCGTGATGCCGTGACCAAGGGAAATAGGGATTCATTTTTATATATAAGACTAGCTGACCCAAGCAACTTCGTCTGCGTCACATTTTCCATTAATGCTCGGCTCCTTTTAGTCTTAGCGTGATAATATAATTACCTATATCCTTCCTCGATACATGGGCTATCTAATACTGAAAGAATTTTTCAAATCGGACCAGTAGTTCTTGAGATTACCCCCTACATACAAACTTACAAACAAAATAAATGTTACCTTACTATGTTACAAGCTTTTTATTAATTTTCAATGTATATATAATGTATGTTTGTCCGGTTGGACTCTTACTACTGTTAGTTATTTGAATATCTTCTCAACCTACTTACCAAATTTGTCTTTTATTTCCAGGTCACTGGGTATTCGAAGTCAACAAGTTCATACCGTCGAAATTCCTGAAGCCGCTGCAATACGTGGGCATCCCGTACGAACGCGAGCGCTTGCGTCACCACGTCAAACACTACAACTTCATCGTGGCGTCCTACGATATCGTGCGGAAGGACATCGAGTTCTTCAGCAGCATCAAGTGGAACTACTGCATCCTGGACGAAGGACACGTCATCAAGAATGGCAAGACGAAGGTTTTCAAGGCTATCAAGCAGGTGGTTGCTAATCATCGGCTGATTTTGTCGGGGACGCCGATACAGGTAATTAACCGGGTCTTCATATATCACAATGTGTTGAACAAAATGCAACACAGATTAGTGTCAGTGAAAATGTAGTACAAAGCCTTAGTTCTTCATATTGTGCCATGTTAACATTGATACCCTGCTGTACAGGTTACAGCACAGTGTGAATAAAATGTAGAGAGGATTTAACAAAAGTGAACCCGTTTATTGGAAGTTGTAGTGTTATAGCTGTTATTTCCTTCTTAATATTGTAAATGCGAAAGTTTGTGGATGGATGGATGGTACTTGGATCTTCATAAAAGGCACTAGGTCTGGATTAAAACAGGCTACTTTTTATCCCGTCTATGTTTAAGTCTATGTGAAGCTAGTTAACCCTTTTCTAGCAGTTAGACATGATGCGGATTTAAAAATTGTTGAAAATTTAAAGTTGACTATAGTTTTTGTATGTAATTTCCCTTAGAACAACGTACTAGAACTATGGTCGCTGTTCGACTTCCTGATGCCGGGGCTGCTGGGCACGGAGCGGCAGTTCACGGCGCGCTACTCGCGGCCCATCCTGGCGGCGCGCGACGCCAAGGCCAGCCCGCACCAGCTGCAGGCCGGCGCGCTCGCCTGCGAGGCCTTGCACCGACAGGTCAGCGACTTCTGCACTGCCACTGCCTTCTCTGACCTCCACATCACAATCTAGTTATTAAGTAACACGATACCTGACATCTCAGCTGCATATGGTCGCAACATAGTTGGGAAAAGGTCATTCGTTTTATTGATAAAGGAATTACTGTAGCATTATGCGAGTTTAGATGTCTCAATAAATATGGATGTAGTAATAAATCAATTTGCGGAATGCTACTGTGATTCTTTGTAAAACTGCTTGCTTTGACTTTGACTTAGTCAAGCAGTTTTAAGTAATTTCGATTGCTATGAAAAACAATTACGTAGTCAATAATAAATGTAGGGTTTACTGTCCTCACCGACAGAACGCGTGGTAACGCATTGCGATGCGAAACTCGACTAGCGAAACACCTGCGTCTGTGTAACGACAATTTCGCAGTACCTTGCGAAACAATAGCGACAAGGACGCAACTATTTCATCTAGCTATACAGTAGAGCGAGACATAACATGTGCGAAACGTTGCCATATAACTTAGTTTTTTCGTTGTTTCGCTGCCGCATACGAATGCGTAGGTGTACTAAGGGCGTTAAAGATTAAAAACAAATTGCAATAACTTACTTAATTTTTCTATCAGGTGTTGCCATTCCTCCTGCGCCGTGTGAAGGAAGACGTATTAAAAGAGCTGCCTCCTAAGATAACTCAGGACTACTACTGCGACCTCAGTCCGCTGCAGAGACGACTCTACGAAGATCTGTCCAAGGAACACATGCCGCATGGCATCACGTCGCATCATACGCATGTATTTCAGGTACGTGTCATAACTATAGCCCATACGATTTCGATATATTTATGTCACTGAAATCAAACACAAGCTCAAGACTAAGATTGGGAAACAATATAAAAATAATATCCTCTCTTATTGCTCCCCTATGCATTGTAGGGTACATGGTACATGCAAAATTTCAGCTTTCTATGAATAATAGTTTCGGCTGTCATGTCAGTCACTCACACAATGACTTAGAACGTAATGGTTAGGAGAATTTGTCGGAATAATACGTTAAGCTTTGTTACTTCGAACAAGTACTATTTTTAACCGACTTCCCAAACAGGTGGAGGTTATCAATTCGGTTGTATGTTTTTTTTTTTTTCGTTTGTTACCTCATAACTCCGACAATTATGAACCGATTTGAAAATTTTTTGTTTTATCTGAAAGGATATACTTGCAGATTGGTCCCATTTAAATCATATCAAAATCGGTTACGAACTTTGGATTTTAAATCGAAATAGCTGGAATTTGACTATTTAGATGATACTTAGATAATCGAAACTGCGTATTTTGCTTTTCTGCGATTTTGCAGTGGTGTTGTTAGGTGTGGGGCACCACTAAAAAGTGAAAAATAAAAAGCTTTTTACAAAAAAATACAACCGACTTCCAAAAAAAAACACTACAAAGTAAAAAATAACTTTAATTTCGTAAGTCGGTGTCAAAATACGAAGAAACTAACAAAAACACCGACTTCCAAAATTAAAGTTATTTTTACATAATAGTGTTTTTTTTTTTTTGGAAGTCGGTTGTATTTTTTTTTCGACATTCGACAAGATATGGTGTATCATATACATTAGCCACAACTTACATTGATCAGAGGCTACTCGTATCATACCGAGATCTCTTCACCACCCTTGGTTGACTGGTAGAGAATGCCTAAGGCATTAAGTGCGCCTTTGTACTTTTTTTTTTGTGCGAAAAGTTTAAATAAATATTTTGTGAATCCACAGTATCTATTTAGCTTTGTAGAGCCTTTGTAGAACCTTGTCACCTATGAATTTATGAAAACTTTCACGTTTTTTTCTCATGTCACACGTATATTTTTGTACTGTACATATAACACCGCTATCTAAATATTTACCCTTATATTTTATTTGTCCAGGCTCTCCACTACCTACAGAACGTTTGCAACCACCCGAAGCTAGTGCTAACGTCGGAGCACCCAGAAGCGCGTGCCATCGCCAAACAGTTGCATGAACAACACTCCACGTTAGATGATATACAGCATTCTGCCAAGCTCCCTGCTCTCAAGTAAGTATTCTATACTTTGGTTGCTCAAAAAAGGTTATTTTCTTCAAGTCTTAATGTGAACTTGAACAAAGGAACAACTTAAATATAACATCGTAGGTTTATATAATATGTATCAAGACGCGGTTTAAATTAATACAGTCAAAAGATGCTCAGAGATTTTTGATTTACTAATACAAATTTCTTTATTTGAAATAGACCATTTATAGGCATTTATGAATAGTGACGGTCTGTCAGTCAAACAGATGAAGCCAATTCAGCCACGCTAGCTACAAAAACAGCAAATTGTTCTACAGCAAAACACGCTCACCAACCACCAACCCTATATCCAGCGCAACAGTTGCATGTTCCAAGAGTAGATCCTTTTTGCAGCAAATACTTTGGTATTGATTCTTCTGCAAATTTATTTTTATGCACGCCTCATTTGAAGTAATGCAATAATAAATAGCATTAATAATGAATAAGTTTTTGGTGCTTTAGTTTCAGACTGTTTAGTAAAAAAATAATATAACATATTTCCAACCGTCTTCTCACCAGACAACTCCTCCTGGACTGCGGCATCGGCACGGCGGCGTCGGACGTGGAGCCCGAGGCCGTGGTGTCGCAGCACCGCGCGCTGGTGTTCTGCCAGCTCAAGAAGATGCTGGACATCGTGGAGCACGACCTGCTGCAGCGCCACCTGCCGGCCGTCACCTACCTGCGCCTGGACGGCAGCGTGCCGCCGCACCAGAGGCACGCCATCGTCACCAGGTTCAACAACGACGTGTCCATTGATCTGCTGTTGCTTACTACTGCGGTAAGTTTATCTAATTAGAGGAGAACCAACAGCTGTAACAGATGGGTAACAATTGTACATGAGGCACAGCGCCAATTACAGGATCTCACGGTTAAAAAACAGAACAAGTAGCAGAAAACTTACGATCATTATCAAGCACGATAGAAAAGAAAAATATTTTACTTAGTTATAATAAGCACTATGCACTTTTAAAAAAGTCAGTGTTCAAGCGAGTGCATGCAGAATAGCTTTCAGTGGTAAATGGGTCTATTAAGTACTCTTTACAAAGAAAAAGTCCTTACTCTTTATAGAACTTTGTTTCTTTCTTATGCTGGCTATGTTGCACTCGTAACCCCCATGTATCAGACTATCAAAAACGAGGGGACTTAGTAATATTGATTCTCAATAAAACTTCTCATCCTAGGGATCGAGCTCTGGACCCCAAAACTTCTGAACGTATTTTAATGAAACTTTACAATAATCATAGAGTAATACCCTTGTTTGGTTTGTCCCACAGGTGGGCGGTCTCGGACTGAACCTGACGGGCGCAGACACGGTGATCTTCGTGGAGCACGACTGGAACCCCATGAAGGACCTGCAGGCCATGGACCGCGCGCACCGCATCGGACAGAAGAAGGTCGTCAACGTGTACCGGCTCATCACCAGGGACACGCTCGAGGAGAAGATCATGGGGTATGTTTGTAAATTGTTATTCCGCCATATTTAACACCATTCAGCTGGGAATGTTAAACATGTAGGCGTCTCTCATGTAGCGCCGCATACGACTGGCCTTCGGCGTCGTCCTATTATAAAGTGATAATCGGTTGATTACGCGATCGACGCTATGATTTTTTCGGTAATAACAGAAAGCGCCCTGTGTCAGTGCGACGACACCATCGAGTTTGCCGTACATTTGAACGCGACGATTTCGTATTTGAGTGTAAACCTGCTAAATCCATTTTTTGGCATTTTGACGTTTTTTGTACCATTCCAAAGTTTAACAATAATTGCACAACCTAGAATAACAGCTACAGTCAGTTTTCTTTTAAAATTGACAAACACGCGTGATGAGTAAAACTGTCAAATCCATAACTTCAAAAGTTCGCGGCTAACTCCAATATCCGCAAGTGTCCGCAACACATACGCGTACAAATAATAAATGTTCAAATTTCTTTAAGAATGTTTATTGTCTCTCCTGAAAATTTACTTGATATGCAGTTATCAGGTTTACACTCTAAGCCGACGATTTGTGCAATGAACAGACAACACGGTATGCTTTCCGTATCTGTCGATTGACCGAGACCTTAATTTGCTGTTGTCTAAATTCCACACAATTGTAGCTGTAATAACTGACCAAGTAAATAACCTGATAAGAAAAAGAATACTTGTACTCGTATATTATAGTAGTATTTATTTAGTGAGGATGGGGAGCCAGCTCTTTAAAAGTTGAAGAAATAAATAACATACTATAGTGTATGTTATTTCTTCAACTTTTATAGAGCTGGCTTTTGGCGGGCTGGCCATTGTATTTTTTCATAATTAAACTTCAATTAATTGTATCCCTTCTTCGACAGCCTACAAAAATTCAAGCTACTAACAGCAAACACAGTGATAAGTAGCGAGAACGCCGCAATGGAGACCATGGGCACCGACCAACTCCTGGACCTGTTCAACTTGTCCAGCAGCAACTGTGCGGCGGGCGCGCAGCAGGCGCCGCCCTCCGGCGCCAAGTCTGTGCTGGAGACGCTGCCCGACCTCTGGGACGACAAGCAGTATGAGGAAGAGTATGACATGACCAACTTTATCAAAGGACTCAATAAAATGGGCGCTTAGTGGTGCCGTTACGGAAAAAAATGTTGTGTCGTAAGATAATGGATAGTCTTAACAACTTCCTAAGACGATGATTGCAGATTTTTGCCTATGCAATGAATGCATAGGCAAAAATTAGGTGGCATTACGAAAAAATTGTGTCGTTGGATAATTTAAAATCTTAGAAAAGCCAAGGCCAGATTTTTGGACTCTCAACAAAATTTTTCGTAATCATGTGAGCTGTTTTCAGAGTCATTGCAAAAATTCGGATAGGATTCAGAAGTCGCAAAGGACTGCCAGGATTTTAGCAAAGAGCCGTATTTTACAATAATTATTCTGCTCATAAACAACTGTATATATAAGACTTGAATTGCGCATGCTACTCTGAAGTGATTCAAATGTTTGTAGTGTTTTAGTAAACTAAGTACCGTGTTCATAGGTAAACTCACATCGTTTTCTTATGTGGGAAGGCAGAGACACCACTGTCCCAATTTACACACTTTTTAGGAAATAATTACAAGGATGTTTGATTTTGGAAAAATACAATTTATTCTTGTACAATGTACCAAGTTAGGATGGGGTCTCACTGGCAATACTCACACGTCCACTCTTATTCATGTTATTATTTCAAATGCTTGATTTCATAATTAAAAATAAATAGTAAGTGCTTGTATGCCAGTATTACCCCGCATAATATGACCTTCCTTCAAAGTAATAGATACAAAATTGAACAATCTTTTACGAAGTTGTTTCTTTGAAGGCAGGTCGCTACGATTGAAGAGGCTGACCCATTCTAGTAGATATAGTATAGAAGTAGACACAGACAGCTTTAGCGAGTTGCCTTAGTAAATGTTCTATGAATCTTGTATTTGTTATTAATGTGTAGTTTTAAGACGATAGTCTCATCACATCGACGGTTCACCATTATTACGTGTAGCAACTCTATATTATATGCTGTTGAAAAGATTGTTATATTAAAAAGTTAGTTTTCTCGCTAAGACAAAATGCACTGTGCTTTCAAAAATTTCGTCAATTACATGTTAGGCTTTTATCAATGTTAACTAAGTAATAAATATTTCCACACTGTTATAGTTACGTGAATTCGCTACGCAATTAGAAATAGACAATAAGGTTGATACATGCATAATTCATGTGATTAAAATATTATTATTAATTAATGCAAATACATTGGAAATAAAGCCATTCGTTTTTAACATTGTTAGCTTCACAACACTTTCAAATATTGATAGAAAACTGTTATCATTACATCATCTAGTTATTTAGGAAATAAAAGTAATATATTAACTACTTGTATATTAGGTGAGCAAACCAAATTAATTTAGATGTAAAATTATTGTAACCTCATCCTCTTGTAAACATCACTGATTCATGCTTATTGTTTCGAAGTACGTAAACATTTCAGTAGTGAGGTTCTGTAAGGTTGAAAACGCGCTGGCTTTCGTGAGACGCCTAGTGCGCAGTGGGGCCGGTTTCGAACATTTCAGAACGTTGGTTCTACTATGCTAGGCTCTAGCCGATAATGCGTTTTCGTCCTAAGTTATTTTCAAATGTAAGGTTCCTTGTGTAAGAAATTACCTCAATGACTTGATTTTTCTCTACGATTGAATAGTTAATTTATTATTGTAGCGTTATAAGGAACAGTCATGCGCTTTAGTCATTTTTGTAGTGTTTAGTAGGCGCCGACGCAGGCTTGGTTTATTTTTACTTTGAATGATTTTTTTGTTTGCTGTTTTGTACCTGCTCAATTTATAACAACAGTAAAGAGTTTTGTTTCGTTTTAACATGCATTTTCTGTTACCTGTATGAAATGTTTTGTGAGACATAGAAAAATAAAATGCAAGCAAAATAATGTTAAATGAAAATGATACGATGACGTTTTTCTATGTCCACAATATAAATAACAGTAAAGTTATGTTTGTAGCAGTATCACACGTACTTCCAGTCTAATTGATGTAGTTTTATCTATGTTTGTCTACTTGTCTGAATAAAATAAAGCATTTTTAAATAATCTTTTTTTTTTTAACTTTGCCCCACTAGTAATTTCTCCTGTATCGACAAACATAAATACACATACACAAACAGCCAGACCCGGAACAAATATCTGTAGGCCATACAAATATTTGTTCCGTCATGTTCTTCTTCATTATTGTAGTCTGGACAAGCAGTGGCAGGCCTCATTCGCATCCTCTCAGATATTTCATGAGCGCTTCGCCGTTGCTCCACGCCGGTTGTGCGCCAGCCTTTAGACCTCGTTTACGAAGACGTGGGGTGTTGAGCGTGCGACACCGCGGGTGTCGCTACGTTTTGCCGTGAACGGAATAGCTGGTTGCATTTTCAAGCAAACGCCTGTCGCTTCTCCGTAAACGCTCTCATACAAAGTCATAATATGTTTGAGTTTGAATTTAGTGCGGGCCCCGTCGCCGCATGCCACGCTCGACGCCCCACATCTCAGTAAACAAGCACTTCTGCCGTCATACAGCCAAGTCTGAATCTAAAAAGGCGCCACTCTGCTCCGAAGTTGGGCCACTAAAATATGACAATATTTTCAAAAATAAATTCCTAAATACCAGCGCAATATTGACGTGTTAGTATCCGCATGCCGTGCCACATGTTGGAGAGGTGTTAGGGCCCAAAGTGCCTAAGACCTCTACTTCGCCTATGATTTGGGGGAAAGCCACTGATGCTACAATTAAAGCTGCCACTTACTGGGCCCAGGAATTAACCTTGGGCGCCGGCAGGACCATTTTCAGGGGGTGCATCTTCAAAATCCCGCCTCGAATAGGCGGTAATATTATTAATAGGCACACATTTGACCACTACTTTTTTTTTATGGGTATCTCACCTGATGGTAAGCGATGATGTGGTCGAAGATGGAGCACGCTTGCCTAGAAGTATTAACCTATTCCACAGACATATAAATAGATTTATATGTCTGTGACCTATTCACTCTTGACTATAGATAATATTTATTTTTGCCCAGAACAGATGGATGCAAGGCTGAAGGCGAAGGAGGTCGAAGTACCTCGCATCGGATCTTCATGTTTTCGTATGTTTTATTAGCCAGGGGGGGTGAAAGTGCACTCCCTAGCACCCCCCGTCGGGTGCCCATGGAGTTAACCATCGACTCGGAAAGTAGAAGCCGACCTCCTAGTAAGTAGAAAAAAGCTAGGGGAGGTAGGTATGACAGAACAACTTTTGACTTCAGTATGAGAAGGGCTCAGCCAGGCTCAGCACAGCAATTGTTTGTCACTGTTTCTCATTGATAGGGATCAATGGGAAACGATAAAAGACAAACAGGAACAAACGTAGGATAATATACAGTAGTAAGAGGGTTATGAAATTGAAGCCGTAAGTTTATTCTATTTGCAAATATACTCTATAAGGGCGCCTTTATATTAGCCGCAAAGTGCCGCGCGGTGGCAATCGCTAGGTTCGAGCATTATAGTGCTGTGGCATTAGGTACCTCGCTTGCATCGAGTGCGACCAAAGACGCTGTGATGGACCACAAACTTCAGAAACCACCGAAAAACTGATGCAATGAGGCCGGCTTTATGAGGGGGAGAAAAGAAGAGGAAGCCTACTTGTCGCAACCAGTGTGATATAGCGCCAGCAGGATCTAATATGCTGCTATGTCCTGCAGTACTGACGACGCAGCTATACGTGTCCCGTTTACACCACACTACGAAGACTGAAAATATCGTAGAGTACATAACTACGGGTGAAGACCAACTGGACCTTGAGGGTGGAGAAGTTGGAGGCACGCCATAACACCAATTTCGTCGTCGTGGTGCGCGTTCCAAGTCATCATTTGGTGAACTTCCTCAAGCAAGAGATTTGGCCGGAAGGTGTGTGTATCGGCTATTTCGCGGCCGGCTTCGCGAAACCTCGCAGCATAACACGACGCCGCCGCCGCCACTTCGAGTGCAGTAGTTTTAAGTCTTTTGTATTAATTTAAGTATAAGTTAATTTTTAGTTTAATTTATATTTATGAGACTCAGTTGCAAAATAAATTAAAAAAAAACCGTGTATGTATGTACATTTAAATTCACGATGGACTCTGAAGACGAAACACGGTAGTGTTACTATTATATTGATTACTAGCTGACCCGCGCAACTTCGTCTGCGTCACATTTTCCATTACTGCTCCGCTCCTGTTTGTCTTAGCGTGATGATATATTATTTAACCTTCCTCAATAAATAGGCTATCTAACACTGAAATAATTTTTCAAATCGGACTTTTAAGTAGGAAGGAATGGTTTCGTTCATTATTAGTTTAATACCGTGCTACTTACCTGCCACCTGGTCTGACTGAGTAGCAAAAATTCTACGTAGTTTATCAATACAATCTTCAATAGTTCAATAACTGCGTTAGTTTTCGGAAATGCGATCATACTCCTTATTGTAACAGCTAGCCTACTGAACAATTTCGTAGGTTTTTACTTTAATGGTTTCCTTGCAAGTATTTATTTGTATACGCGATTGTGATCCTTATTTGTAACAGTCTACGGAACAATTTCGTATGCAAGTATTTTTACTTTATTGGTTTGTCTTTGCAAGTATTTATTTGTAAACGCGATTGTGCTCCTTATTTATAATAAGTCAGGGTTCAATTTCCCATGCAAGTATTTTTTCTTCCAACAGGGCTTTTTGATGAAATAGAAGTAGAAAGTAGAAACTTGAATCGTCGTAAGAAGGTATTTATTTGAAAACGCGATTGTGCTCCTTATTCCTAGAAACTTACGGGTCAATTTCCTATCCATATACATAATACTTGAAACTGGAAGCCCTGGAACTCGATTTTCCAAGTACGACCCAAGTCTACTCTCTCCTCCCAACCCAATAATTCGAAAAAGAATGTAGTCATTCTAACCCACACTTCCATAGTTATACCATATATCTACAACGTATCTGAACTGACTTTAAACTTGTTGTTCGAACTTAGAAGCTTAGCGGAGAATCTTAACACCGCGATTCACAAAAACGCGTCATAAGTACAACGCCATCTATCGATCTACAACGTAACTGAACTGTCTTTATACTCATAAGTTCGAACTTAGAAGCTTACACGTTACGATAAATAATGATAATAATATAATAAAATTTTCACTTTTTTGCTACATTTTAAGTTAAAAAAAAATAACTCAGAAATACATTGTTTCGGGGTCTTTTCACACATTTCTTATTACAAATTTTCTCAATAGATGGCTTTGCAAGTATTTGAAGTCTCAATGAAAACAACCTATTTTAGCGCTCGATGAAGTTTCTTCGTAAACTTTAAAATTCGATATCTTTTGATTTTGTGGGTCGATTTTGATGAAATAAACACTAAATGTTACCCAGATTATCACTAAATATTTTGAAGTACCTAAATTTTGAATCCAATCAGTGGTTTATGCGTGATGCTCCTCCAAACGCACAGACAAACAGAATTACAGACAAACAGACAAACAGAAAAGAATTTCAAAAACTGCTTTTTTGTGTTCTATGTCATTTTTCTGACATTTCTATGTATTTTTTATGCGAAAATATTCAATGTACAGACACGGCAACTCTACGATTTTATTATATGTATAGATTACTAGGTACTTATTAATTTTCCCTTGGAGTCTTGTTTCCGAAGTTCTCAATAAAAATATTGCATATATCTTCCCAGGCGAAATCCATAATCTTTTCGATTTTATTACTGTAGGTACTTGTCTGATTTTGAATCCCGTATCGCTGAACTACTCTCAAACTCATCGATAAATTTAGACTTAAGTAGGTACACAAAATCTGTCTATGGCCAGGGTTTACGTTTTCAATTTTTTTATGTAACATATATGGAATTTAATCATTCATAGAATATAATAGAATAGAATACTCTTTATTATGTACACCATATAAGTTACAGACAAAATAGACGAAGAAAACATTACATAGGGTGACACAATGGGCGGCCTTATAGCTAAGTTCAAGACAACCTTTGGTTGGATTTTAAAGAAAAAGAAAATAGAGTAGTGTAGGTCATAATAAAGAGTATTCTATTCTGTTCTATTCTGTTCTATTCTGTTCTATTCTGTTCTATTCTGTTCTACTCTGTTCTACTCTGTTCTACTCTGTTCTACTCTGTTCTGTTCTGTTCTGTTCTGTTCTGTTCTGTTCTATTCTATTCTATTCTATTCTATTCTATTCTATTCTATTCTATTCTATTCTATTCTATTCTATTCTATTCTATTCTATTCTATTCTATTCTATTCTATTCTATTCTATTCTATTCTATTCTATTCTATTCTATTCTATTCTATTCTATTCTATGTGGGCATCATCACTAGTCGAACGATGAACTGATGCGCGGCAGCTGCGCGGGCGTAGCGCTGCACCCGCGCGTTTTTTATTTATATGGAATGGATTAACAAAGGCTGCGCCTGCAGCGCCGCCGGCGCAGCACTTAGCGCCAAATTTTTAGACGCTCTTAAATTTTTTAGACGTATTATTTATTTATTATTGCACATAATCACGTTTGACTGGGGTAATAAATGAAACCGGGAAAGGTTCCAGACAATCCAGAATGATTTGTGAACCGAATCAAAGTTCTTTGAGGCAAATATTATATCTATACATATATACAGGGAAATTGAAAAAATACCCGAAACCTCTTAGGCAGTGAAAGTACACATGATTATAAGCAACTTTTGTTTTGGTAAAACTCCGAAATCTCGAAAAAAATATCAGCTGTTTCATACAAAATGCAGTATTTAGCCAATGAAAATGTATGAAACAGCTGATATTTTTTTCGAGATTTCGGAGTTTTACCAAAACAAAAGTTGCTTATAATCATGTGTACTTTCACTGCCTAAGAGGTTTCGGGTATTTTTTCAATTTCCCTGTATAAAAGAAAGTCGTGTTAGTTACACTATAAATCAAGAACGGCTGAACCGATTTAGCTGAAAATTGGTTAGGAGGTAGTTTAGAACCAGGAGACGGACATAGGATAGTTTTTATCCCGTAAATCTCACGAAAACGGGAAAATCCCACGGGAACGGGAACTATGCCGGTTATATGGGAGTGAAACCGCGGGGGACAGCTAGTTTCTTATATAAAAATAGGTAAAATGTATATTTCAAACATCCAGAAACATTATTATCTACAAAAGTCAAGTGACACGAGATGCCAAAGAAGCGATCGTGATGCATGGTACTCCTTACATTTGGTACTGCGTTGAATGAAACGTTACGTTGATAGTTCGGAAACAAGCCACGAGAGCGCGCCAAAGTGCATCAACACCATGGCGAAAGCAACGTCAAGCGTGTGAATAATTTTTTGTTTTCTACGTGATAATGTTGTTATCCGCTTGTTTGTAAGTTGAAAGACTCGAAATAAACTAACTCACAGTGTCTGCGTGTTGTCTAGTGTAAATACTGAACATCAAAAGTTGGAAGTTTTGTGTGTGAAGTTGTAACGAACTCTCGGATCACTTTGGAGTTCAGGTGTCAACGAGGTAAGAAACTGATGCTTAATCCAATATTACGACTTCTAAAATTAACGCTTTCGATGCTAACATGAGTTATTAAGCCCGAACATATTACGATTAGCCCCAAATAGTATATTCGGTACAAGATCAAGTATGCACAGGTAGGTAATAGTTATAAATAATTCACTGTAAGGTTAGGATCTTGTCTTAGGTTGTATTGAAGACATTTGTACAAGTTTTGTTATTGTAACTGGAATGGCACATGATTTTGGTTATTTCGTGGCGGGATGAGGCTCACAAAAAGTTTTTGTTTACAAACTTGTGAAGTACCTACCCACTTACCTACTGACCTCATATATTTCATGTGAGGGGTTCCTTGAGGATGAGAGATACAGCTCTATTTATATAAACATGCATCATTTTTATGAGAAAAGTTTGATATTATTGTTTTTTTAGTAAGTTTTTCTCATGATTTGTATCTTGGACACCGAAATAAAGTTACTGCTTATGTTTCTGTGTGACTAACTCCACTAATAGAAATTTAATTATTTGTGTTAAATAATTATGCACTTCAGAACAAACTTTTTGTCTATTTATTTTCTATGAGATAATTAGCTTTTGCTATATATCAACCATCTGTAATATATGTATGCATCTATTATGTAACATAAATAGACAACAACCAAATCTATGTACCAACTCAATATTAACGATGACTTGGTGTGGTATAGAGTTTTTCTTATAACCTCAAGTTTAATATTAACCTCTGGTTGAAAAGAAATACCTCCTTTCTATAAATGGCCATATTATTTTATCAATTTTGTAAGACATTAATATTTTAGTTGGGGTACACAATGAAAAGAATTATTTTGCACCTCACGGCTAGAAAAAGACTACCTTAAAGTAGTATGAAAACACATTTTTCAACAAACAACCCACTTTTTTGTGATTAAATGAACTGATTTCCTACTTTCTTCTATATTTAAAAACCATTTCTTTAACAGCAGTACCTAAATATCTAAAAACAGCAACAAATTATTTTTTTTTCCTAAACTTTGCTGCCAATATGAACAAATTGTACTAATTAAGTCTCATTCATTCATAACATTATTCTATTTTAGTTTGTTTACTTTAGAACTTCATCACTACATGATAACATTTCATTGATTATAATTCTAAATGTATCACTGAGGTGCCATGGAAGTTGAACCACATTAAAAATCAGGGCAGGTCAGGTTCCTTTGATATGAATACAAATTATTATTGCTTTCTTTATATATTTGTACTTAATTACTACATTGATAAAGGCACTTCATTATTTATCATTGAACTACTTAAATAGTTCATTCATAAATCATTTTTATTAAGTAATATTTAGATGAAATCTAATTATTTTCATAGCTGTTACACAGTCGAAGTGGAAACAATAAAAACCATTAAATTCCATTTGCAATAGACCGAAAAAAAAACCTCATATATCCACACGTCCCCTGCAATATCGCACATTGTAAACACGAACGTAAAACAAACAACAAAACATAAAAAAAACAGAATGTGTCATCAATACGTCTCTTTTAAAAAAAAAAAAGCAGGTTTGCAACAATCAATTCCCTTTGTGCGCGACATCAATGGAAGCGGTTACTGTGTACCTATCCTTTGATCTCGCCGCCCTCTGAAGATGCGACAGAGCGCTAATGCCGCCGTCCCGCGGAACAACGGCGCAACCGCCGCTTTGATGCTCGTGTGCACGAAAAATACGATATTATAATTTTAGTCGATTTTATCTCCCCTTAATTTGACTCGACTAAAATAAACTGGTGTATCACATTTTGTTTTTTAATTACCTACGTGGACGCGAATGAGATACGTAGAGCTTTAGTGTATTTCTTTGATTTATTACTTTTTTTATTGTTTCTATGGTTGTGGTTTTACTGACTTATTTATGTTGACTGGTTTCGAACTCGAATAGAGGTGTTCTTAGGTATTTCGACTCCGAAACTTGTCGGGCCAACACGAAAAAATACGTGTCTAAGTCAAACATAATATTAAGTAGGTACCTAATATCTGTAATCTCACGAAAGTTAACATACAATAATTTAGGTAAAATATTTTATTCTAAAAACATTATTCGAGTAATTAACTATAAAAAAAAAAATATTAGTGTAAGCTCTAAGCTTCCAAATGCAAAAGAAAAACCTGGTAATTACGACCAGGGATGTTATTGATATGAAATATCGGATCTAGATACGGATACGGATATCTATACTATATCTATACTAATATTATAAAGCAGAAGAGTTTGTTTGTTTGTTTGGTTGAACGCGCTAATCTCAGGAACTACTGGTCCTATTTAAAAAAATCTTTCAGTGTTAGATAGCCCATTTATCGAGGAAGGTTATAGGCTATTGTATCATCACGCTAAGACAAATAGGAGCGAAGCATTAATAGAAAATGTGACTCAGACGAAGTTGCGCGGGTCAGCTAGTTAAAATAATATTATACCAGATACGGTTAGGGACATATTAAATTATTTCTGTTTATCTGTTAGTTTCGGTAACGGCACTTAGATTTTAATGAAATTGTAAAAATAAAACATAAAATCAGCTATTGTGTTGGCTGTCGGTCTGGCAGAAATACCTGTTTTCTCGAATTTCATTTAAACTCTGCCCTTATTCGAAATTATCCGAAACTTCTATATCGGATTCGGATACGGTTACGGATAGATTTTTTATTACGGATATCCGATAGTTTCGGTTACTCCTTAACATCATTGATTAAGATAACCTTCAATTTGTATGAATGTTTATTCAATAGGTAATGTAGGTAAAAATAAACTAAGAACTTACACGTGTCTCTATAAAACTCGTATAGATCTATTTCCGTCAGCCTCAACATCATAGGAACACTTTTAATTGAATTATGTACTTCACAAATCCAACGTCCTTATCTCGTCTTACCAACTTTTGTCACTGTTTCGCTCAACGTTCTCTTTGTAACTTAAAGGATTTCTCTGAAATAAACTAATCTAAAGCGAGCTGTAAAAGGGAAGTACATTTTATAGAAGTTGGCAAAAATAAATATAATGAAGAAAAATTCTCAAAAAAACAACTCGACTTGTTCAGTTAATTCTGCGTAAGTCGGCAATAGCAGGCAGTTGCGACGTTTCAGTAATTGGCTGAATCGAGACAGATCGCTAAAGGGGACGATTCATAGCTTTGTCGCAGAAGTGAGACTTACTGTCCTTTACCGACTTACCAACGAGAAGTAGTGGACTCAAAGTGAGTAGGAAGTATTTAAAGGTCTTTTTTGGTTGTCTGAGCTCTAGATAGCGTACTTTCTGCTATTTGTTCGTTATTTAAAGCCTTCCCTGTATTTAAACTTTAGCTTATTCTTTTGAGGTCTGAGCTCACTGCGTTCTACCATTCGAAGCAGAAATTATGAACGCGATGCTTTTCAGAAAGAATGTCTACTATTTTCACGACTGAACACGATGAAAAACTATTTTTGGTTCAATGAGAAATGCATTCAGATTACTCACACACAACACAACACATGAAAGAAAAACCTAAGATCAAAAAAATCTCAGAACTGCGCTATAGTAAAAACAAACATCATTTTCAATCCTGAGTTTATAAGATCAAGTTCGTGCAATTGGTGTACAATCCAATGATTTTATCCAATCTTGTAACATAAAAGTTACTAAGAAGTCTGCATGCGGGCATCCCGGCCTGATCCACCAAGTTTCCAACTTTTTCTGATGGCCAAGATAAATATCGGAGCGGGACCGTGATTTGAAAGGTTTCTGCGCTCCGCAACTGTGAGTTGAATTAGAATTGCTACCTCCCACTGTACTGTTTTAAAGTAACATGATTGTCTGATAAATATCTGTTATGTAACGTATTACCGACCTTGCATTGTAACTGAAGACGTCGACGATTATTAAAGACGAAAAGAAAATAAAGAACTTTTAAATGAAACATCAAATCAAATAGCAGCGGCAACATCTCAATATAAATCCCGAGTGCAGCAGCTCCATGGAGGCTACACGTAATATTCATCTCGCTATGCACACGTAATATCAAATCGAATCGCCGCGCTATCTCGTCCACTCTGTGCGTCGCCGTGACTGGCGCCCAACAAGGGTCGCAACGCAAATTGGCGGCGAACAATTAATGGCCACCTGGCTCCGTTGCTAATCGACCGATAGAATTAAATGAACGGACTGCACTAATTGCCCGGTAAGACAAAGGGGCAAACACTCGCCTTTGAGCTGCCGATGTCTAGTGTCACTTGAGGCGTAGACCGCTGCGTCGACAGACGGCCCTCTGCTCGCTTGTGTACTGTTGATACTGAACTGAGACGCTTTCGATGCGTCCTTTGTACTTGTACGTCTGTACGTTTGCAAGGGTTCAATAATAGGAACACTGGACAGTAGACGTAACCAGAAACGGGAGTGTGTTGTTGTTTGACGACACTTGAAAGACAGTATCCGGTGTCTTGTGTCTGGTGGGCACTTGCAGTCAATTCGGAACTTCAGATAGTTTTGATTAAACTCTGTAACGGAGGAATTTGAGTACATGATAAAATCTAGATACAACACTATTGTTCCTAATTATGTGTAGATCCATTATCTAAAATACTTAGACAAAACTAAAAATACGGAAATTACTTTTACTTAGAATGCCCCAATCGTAAAAGAAAACTCAAGTCAAAGCAGCCAAGTAACACAGATGCACCTACATCCTGTACTGCGAAGACCAATTGCAATTTCAAACCCCCGATACACTACAATAAGGCAACACAATTTACTTTAGAAATATCTTTTTCCCAACAATGTGCAGTATTCAAGACAATCGACGCGCCGTAGCCGATGTACGATGGTGCTCACTGCTCAGTCGAAGTGCTCTAACCAGCAGCGTCTTGGACAGAGCACGCCAATTACACAGCATTAGTTCGAGGGCGTTTGTATCTGGCGTGCAGCCTTGCCCAATAAGGAGCTGCGTGCCTACGTGCCATTGTTGCACTTAACTGGGAATTAAAAATAGCAGTCTCTCTTATTGGTGAAGCTGCAGTATTAAATTGACAAGAAAACAACTTTAAAGATTAAGATAAGATACTAAAAGACAGCAGCAAAGGAAAAAATGCAGTTTAACTTATGGTCAAGAAGATACCTAATTCCAGAATCATGGCAAATCCATAAAATTTGCATCAAAGATTTTAATATGTTATTACCTAGTAAAGTCTAATACGAGCCAAAGATTTAATGTATTAAAATAAACAGCAAGGTTTTAATTAAAGACCTTTGACCGATATTGAAAGTTCTCTCTTTGACTTCGTTCCACGTAAATAATTATGTGAATAAGGAACATAAACGTTTTGACGTTTGTGTAGCACTATGTACTGATGAACGTTTCATCTCACTGATACTATCTCCACTTTGCTTTGGAATGGCTTTAATACTGTTGAAGAGTATATTGGGAACAGTTGAGGTCTTGCATTCCCAAACTACAAAATGTTCATAATCTTTGTCAACATGTGAATTAAGCAATAGAACCCAGATTACTTTCTCGTTGTGTGATACTGGACATGTAATTGTAACATACTTGGACACAGTCCGCACCTAACTTCTGGTCCATTTTTAAGTTAACTCCGTAAATAATCTGCAAAATTTGAATGTAGGTTTGTTAATATTCAAAAATGAGATCTAAATTACTCTACTACGAAGTATAAAATGTAGCGATTAATTCTTGTTCCACAGTTCGGAAGTTTATATCGTCATTAACTTCACACAACGCATGCAAATGAAATCTAATTGCAAAGCGTTCTTGTACAATGTAAATAGAGACGGTTTTTATGAAAACGTGTCATTGTAGCCTCTCTGTTATTTGATAGTGGTGTCTGACAGACGGTGACGGAGCCGCGTGACACTTACACAGCGCCTCATTAGCTGAATCAGCTTTGACAAATAACGTTTCCCAATTAGCTGCAATGGACGATCAAAGTCAAAAGTTTGGTCCTTTGAACATTCCTTTGTTAATCTAATTGAATTAATGGATCGAGTTTACAGATCAGATAATTTAAGTGCCGGTGGCAATCAACGAATTAAAACTTATGATCGTTCGCCAACAACATGTCTTGCTCTCTACATTGAATGTATTAGTAGTTATATTTTATGTGGATACTATCTTGAAGAGTTTCTTGCTCACCGCCTTTGAGGGGATTACGGCGAGAAATAAGTCAGGTTGTCTCTATCAGATAGAGTTTATCTCATTGCTACACAGGGTTCTTTGAGCACGGTAGTTGATAAATTAACAGTTTCTCTTCTAGTTTTTTTTTTAATTTACTCTTTTCTTGGAACGTACAAGGAAATTATATTTTCTGTTTACGTTTAGTTACTGCGAAAATATAAAAAGTAACCCGGTTTGTATGAACTGTAAAGTTTATCAGATGTAACATTCACAGTTGAAAAGTAAAAGAGGTGTAGTAAGTCGGTGTATGACACGGTGGCAGTGGAATCAGTGCGCTTAGCGCGGGGCCGCGGGCGTGGAGTGGCTCGTTATCGCACTCCCGCCGTGTATGGGCCGCCGCCGCCGCCGCGCCGCCGCCGCGCCGCCGAGCGACGAGGTAAGCCGAGGCCCTGGAGTGCCGGTCACCGTACCAACGTAGTTACTCGCTCCTCAACTAGACAGTTTTCGACAACTCCGACCAAAATAGAATCGTGGAATGCAAACGTACGCGGAAATTTCTTTATTGCCCGGTTTGGCCGCTCTGGTGCAACCCGATTGAGAAATATTTGGACGAAAGTACTGTTTATAAACCACAACGAGTTTAGTTTGGCGGATAGAATACTACAGGATGTTAGGCATACATTGTTGAAGAAACAGACGATATAGATTGTTGCTATAATTGCACAAACACTTCGCTGTTTATTTTATACAAAAACATCTTTTGCTATCTGTATTATAAACTTACCGTTTCTTTATGAAGACCGCTTCAGTTCCTTTGATCTTTCTGCTAATACTCTACGAAATGTCTACCAATAAAAGTATAGGACGGTAGACTTACGACCTCAGAAGTCAGAACTGCAAGCGGCAGAAGTGCTACGCTACGCAGCTGACGAGAAAATCTTGTAAAGTATATCGTAAATTAATTAGACGCGGGTGGAATTGCTAAATGTAACAGCTTTTGATATACATCTCAATCTCTGTACTAAAGCTTGATCTTTTCGCAAGAACAAGCGTGTAAAATAAGATGTTAGTAATAAACAAGATCAATCAAAGTAGAAAACTTGTACTACATTTATAATTTGGCAGGAATATTTGGTGTGACGCAACGGTTCGCCTTTGATAGAAACTCGGATATATTAATGAGAGCTTCAGAAATGTCACAAAACTCGTGGAAAGGAAGATAAATCGACACTTCACACGTTCTGAAGTTTGAAGTTCACAAGTTGGCATTGATGCGAGGCACGCCGCCCATCCGCGCACAACGAGCTACGAACCACACTCTATGAGAAGATACGCAGAATTACACTGGATAACATCTTAAGATGTATTTTATTTTGCTTTGATCTGTGTGGTGTGTGGCAAAAACCAAATGATGAGTTCAATGAGATTAAACAAAAACTGGATTGTTGGATCAATTTATTGGTCTTTCATCTTCACATCTTGTTCTTTACTCGTGCAATTTTGCTGTACTCATTGATGATAATACTGAATGTGTGAACATGTGGTGAATGATGATACACATTTCATTCATGATCAAGAACATTCGTAAATTATGAATGAGCCAATGAATTTTCTATACATTCTTAATATTGTCGTTGCTACGGTTTATTATAAAATTGACGTTTTTTGAGTGAGAAAACGACCAAGCTATAGATCTAAAAATAAAGATGTTTACCCTTTAATTGATTTGCGATATTTCGAGGCAATTTGCGCCTGGCTTTTGTCATGCCCAAGTTATAAGAAGAAAACTAAATCCCAACTGCTTCTGAATATGCTATGCTTTTTATCCTGCTCAAATATTCCGTAGCAGACACGTTACAGAAGGTGTCAAGACGGTCGCAGGAAGCGTTCTAAAAGAAAAAGTGAGTCGAATCTATGGTTTGATTAATTGATAACAGTAGCTCAGACGTCTCGCTTTAGTGTTAGTAGCTCGCCGTGTGTTGTGGGTAGTGGAAGTAGAACAGGCGAGGAACAGAAGGACAGGTTGGAAAAAACCTATGTACGTTATGATAGTTTTTTGACCGCGTTCGAGTTGGGAGGATATCCAATGATGGTTTAGGGAAAAATAAAAGCTGATTTAATGGTCGATGAACACCATGCACGTGTGGTGACTAATTAAATCCGTTTAAAAGACTGAGAACCTGTTTGTTAAGTCTGTTGAAGATCTTTGGGTGTAGCACTAAGCGTTTCCAAACGTCTTTTATAATGTGCACAGCAAAGGAGTGTAACTCTCTGCCTGCGTCTGTGTTTCGCCTACAACCCTAATCTCTGCAAAGTTAGAGTAAACAGGCTCCTTCTGGGTAAGCTCGCACCATCGGCATCGTAGACTTTGTCTCTGTCATCTGTGACCAAGACTAAAGTCAAGAGCAAAACCATATAAAAAAAGAGATGTAGATGGAGATTGATATTTACAGTCAAAACAGCAACACACAGCAAAGTCTCTTAAAACTGCTTCTTAGTTCTTGTATTATCTCAGGAAATATAGTAAACAGGAACTCAGCGGTAAACAGGATGATCTAGTTTCAAGTGTTCTATGTTCGCAGAGGATAACGAGTGCTGATTAAAATCGTAATAGGCTAATAATAATAAAAACGAACATGTGTTTTGTTTATTTTTTTAAAAGCATACATCCGGCTCGAAGGACCATAATGATAATTATGTTTGCTGGTTTTCGAGCGAAGTGTGTACTAAGTTTCTACGGAGAGGGAATTCTATGTAAAAGTACCGAATGAAACAAGCTTTCCACGAAATTTGATAAACCGTTTGTGCAAGCGCCACTAGGTTTACGCTAAAATCACATACGTGGCTTTAATATACCACACAAGGCGTTAATGACACCGTACAACCTCTTTTATTACGATACATTTGCTTAATTAAAACACAAAGTTATAAAAGCAAATTAATTTACTGTAGATGATCTGACTTGCGGTTCGTAGCTCTCGTGAAAGTCGTGGGGCGGGGAGGGTGTGGGAGTGTCGGCTCGGTCAAAGGGCCCTTTGATGTTTGCCGCCGGCTTAATGCACCGCCCGCGGCCCCCGCGCCGCTCATCATTAGCAATTTCCCTGTAATTTATTATCTTTACCGCTATTTATTTGTACAATTTCATGGGTGCATGACGTTTCGCACCTCGGGCCGTGAATCCGTGACCGATGCGCTTCGCACCAATTATATTGAGACGTTGTACAGGATCTGGGATGCATTTTTTTTCTGTTTCTCTCTTTCAAACTTGCGGGAGTTGTGGTTTTTCTTTTCTTAAATCTATATCTATATATATAAATCAAAGACGGGTTTGTTACAACACTTATAACTCGAGATCTGCTGAACCAATTTTCATGGTTATTGATTCGTTGGATTTGTCTCCGACCCGAATAGCAGAATACATCTTAAAAACAATGAAAACTCGATATGTGCAATGAATACTTAAGGCGAGGTTGCAGTACTGTGTGTTTTGACGAACAACAGCGACTGTCCAGCGAGCGAAATAATGCCTAAATTTTGATTGTTTTTCTTCTTGGCGAAAACTGATAAAGAAATTATACAATATGGTTTCAACATTTACTTCAAAATAAAAAGCTCTATCTATTGATATAACTTTTATATATATTCGTGATGAAATCTCTTAGCAGTACACGTTTAAAATTGTAATTTAGTGTCATGTTTGATAAAAAAAAGTATCGAGCCAATCATTCTAAATCGCGTTTCTATCTTTACGATTTACTTAAGGGTATGTTCAATTTTGATGTAATGATTTTTATTTATTAAAGAACTCATAATTAATTAGATTTTCAGACGTTCAAAAATCTTAAAAAGTACTGCAACCCCGCCTTAATTGACGGGAGCGAAGCCGCGCGGAACAGCTAGTTATAAATAAATAAAACATTTTTAAAACACAACATTTTTAGATGAATTATTTCCCATTTATGCTATCGGTTGATGTTTGTTATCTTTACAATAATGAGAAGCTTAGTTGCCTACTTAGAATAATAACGCATAGAAACCTAGTACGAGTGCAAAAAGTGAGGCAACTAAAACTTAGCCTAATCCGTCAAACTTAGCCGTCAGGCCGTCAGTACTCAATGTCACGTTCCGTCGAACACAGCTCGCGAGTAAATAATTGAAAATGACAGTTTGTTGCGTGAAAGGATGTTATAGCACATCAGGAAAACAAAAAAATGTGATAAAATAACATTTCACAAATAAGTACTCACATTCTATGCACTATTTTTACGTAAATCGATAAATAAAACAAAATTCTAATAACCTAACTTGTCATAACACAGTGTTGCTATTTGTGAGGAAAAAATACCCACATTGCTTTCATTCATGTTTTTCATTTTTGTAATTTTAAAATACAATACTTACTGTTAATTCATATCAAACCCGATGTTTTAACATTGTTTATAATTATAACCCATCAAGCATTCTAAACGCATTGAACAATATCTCATTCTTTATGCGATTTATTTCCTTATAATTTGAAATAAATTGAATTATACCTTCCGAAAAAATATGTCATATTACATGAAAAATCATGTTTACCTTTTCCAGTTCCCAACAACATAAAATACTTGCCTTGATAGCAAAATAGTAATGCGTCTTCCCATATTTTGTGGGTAACGGCTTAGTAATGGTATCACTGAAAGCTATATCTGTGTGCGTTAGAGGAACGTAGACACTTTCGGCTCACGCACACAAAGAAAATGAAGTGGACACACGATTTTGCTCGGGTTTTGTTCTAGACGCGGCTTCTATGCGTTATTATTCTAAGGTTGCCTAATTAGAAGATAAATAAAATAACAGCTTACAGAAATATTTTATTTGCTTACTAAGTGGGAATAACTAACCGCAAAAAAATTACAAATTCTAGACGAAGTAAAAAGTCGGAGCTGTTGTGAATAAAATTCAAAATAACACACCAAAAATTATCTGGCAACCAGGGATGTCAACTATTCCTATGGATTTTTCAGATAAATTACATGACTGACTGAATTTCGTTCAGATATAAAGAGTGAAAAAAAAAGCGTTTGCAAGGACTATTTCCACTATAAATTTGAACATGAAACCTTGCAATTAAACTATTGTAAGGAAGAATAGCTCTCATACAATGCAATGCACGCAGATATGGCTGCACAGTGCACTTCACCAGACTCTCATCTTCTTCTTCATTCAGATAACAAGGTAGGGTCCTCACTATCTCCTGATGAAGTGTCTATTAGATACCCCACAGCAAACATAAGCTTGCTCATTTAAATCTTCCATGCGTCTAACCCTAGGTTCCAACCCTGCAGCACATACGCGAGTGCCAAAAAATCCAAAGCGCGGCACGTGCCTCTGTCGGCACTTGCGGCGAGCGAGGGCACGGACTCATTAGCGACTCGCGACGTTTGCGCGACCTCCCGCCCGCGACAACGCGACACGAACCAGCCAAACAGCTTTTTGTCGCAGAAGACTCGCAGCATCGCAGCCCTACTAATATCATTAAATGCTGCTAAGTTATAACTAAGCTACTTTTTCTCAGACACGAAAATCTATTTTGTTAAAGTGTGGCGTGCTTACTTGTTGAAAAAATTCCTGAGTATAGAAACAAAATATATTTTACTCATGGGAGATACCCATTGTCTGTGTGTATTTCCGAATGCACCAATAACGTAGGCGTTATGCAGCCGTGTAACAGAACGTTTCACAAAACCACCAATGCATTATTGCCATGCATTGCCGAGTCTACAAACGTACCGTGCTTTTAGCTCACAAATTATTTCCAGCTCGCTTGGCACTCGCAAAATATATGTCACTATTTACGGACAGTGTTAATGTAATTAACAAAACGTGAAATCAATCAAAGCTGGTGTAAGGCGGCGACTCGCGCGAGATCAAAGCGGAGACACAAAGGCGCCGCCGCGGTACGGTCGGCAGCGCGGCCCGTTGGCCACTCCACATAGGGTTGCCGGTCGTCGTTTTTGAAATATCACCGACCGGCTACTGTAAATGAATGACTTTATTGAGGTGTGTTTGCTGTGATGGTGATGGCGTAGCATGCCGTAATACCTTTGACGGTACAAAATCAAAATGTGAATCAACAATACACTGAAATACCTAGTAGGTATTATAGTAGCATAGATTTTGCACGTATACTCACAAATTACGGACAATAGTAAGGGAGTGTCTTGCTAGAAATACATTGTCCTTCTTTAAGTTGCACTACATGACGTTTTGTTTCTGCACTCAGCTGCTCAGTCCGGTTCCGGTATAGCTGCTTTCTGGTAGTTATCGTTATGCTAATCACATAATATTATTATTTATTTGGTATACTCGCAAAAATATCGGCTTTCACAAGGATTTTTTTACTTGTAAGTCGAAACATCTGATTTCAATAAATAGTGACAGCCCTAGGTCACCGCATTCTGCTGACCTTACCCGCTATGCGATTGCACGTGCCAACTAATCAACATGTGCTCAAGAACTCGTGTGGGACCGGTGAGCTCCTTTTTCTCTTAGCTTTTGTCTTTGACAACATTTTTAATACATTTAACTAGCTTCCCTTTGACGTGCTCTGGGTAATATTTCCAGCTTTGATGTAAGCTCTAAAAGTATATTTATTATTAAAGCATATAATTTATTATTAAGCATATAATATAATAGTTCTAGGAGTCAACCCTATTTTATTTTGTAATGTGAGGACATAATAGTCAGTGCTCGCCGAAATGATTGGCGAATTTGGCGTTCAGGACTGATGGCTTTTACATGAGCGATTCAAAATTTGAATTTTGGAAACGGTCAAAAGGAATGCTTATTTTAGATACTGGTTATTCAAATGAAAATTTTTGAAATCGATAGACCGTTGAAAATAAGAAGGACCAGGTATTTATACAATCGATATACTAGTCCAAGAATAAGCTAGGACGACTCACCTAATTAAATACCATAATCATCAACGCGAAAGCAAACCAATAAGCAGTCCGTAAACCCGAAGCAAAGTAAAACACACAGATATGAGTACAGAAATGAGTTTATGACACACAAACGAGGTTCGTCACCGCACCGCAATCTGTGGCGTCGTCAAAGGCTCGTAGACGTAGATCTCGATTGTCGACAGATGTTTGCAGAGCGGGGGCCGCGGCCGGGGCAAAGCGACCGCCCAGACGAAGACTTATGATATTTGAGTTGGGCGAGCCGAGGAGTCGCCGAGCACTGATACAAGGATACATACATGCCTTCTCGAACTCGATACATACAGATGTGGAGCTGGTGTGCGTTCGCCCAGCGGAATGTTGTTGAATTAAAAGATTTTAATTATGCAGATATTTAGTGTATGACGTCGTATAATTGTGTATGGTATAAAAAAATTTGTGCACGCAGCCATTGTGGAGAAATTCACCAAAAACTGATTCCGCTGGGCGAACGTTGTCCTGGCGGAACTTTTTTTAATCCATAGACTTTAGAAGAAAAGAGATGTGTCCAAAAATTAGTGTGTATTTGTGTGTAATTGTGTATGTATGAATAAAATTAGTGCATGCATAAACTTCGGAGAAATTCAAGTTTCCGCTACGCGAACGTTTGGCCATTACCTAGTTTTCATATAAAGCGCTTACATAGAGAGCTGTAGATTTTTACATAAGTTGTTTTGAATTTGTTTATATTTGTTTAAAAAACAGATTTAGAAAAAATCGTAGGGCTTAAAAGATAAAAATATAAACGTAAAATACGCTTATTAGGTCTTAGTTCTCTAAGTATGCACTTTGGGGTCTAGATTTTCACGTTTATACAAACCTTGTAAGTGTCTGCAACATGTTGCCAAGTATCAATGATGTTCCGTTAGTAATTAAAGAGTTATAGGACAATTTACCATGAATTGATCACTGTTTACAAAGCAGTCAAATATCACGACGTTCTAAAGGAATTGCATGGTAAAATGTATGCCAATAATTAGTGTATTCATTCAACTATTCACATGCAAAATTTCATGTCATTAAATTCAGTAATTAAAGAAAAACAATTATAATACTGACGAAGCATCGAAAACCTACATAACCCGACCAAGTTCGAATAGCTACAAAAAAGCGGCCGTGCAATATATTTAGGTAACATCCCAAAATTTACAGTATAATATCGGTATTGAATTGGTATAGGTGATAACACAATTGTTGTTTCGATATAATAATGTCATTTATTTTTGTACACTTACTTTTTTAAATGTATTTGACTATGACAGAAAGTAGGTACTATTTACGTAGGTACTTTATTTAAGTATGCTTTTGAGACTTTAGATATAATCTAGATATACCTATTATTTAAGACAAATAAAATTCATACAGCTAATTTCTATTGAAGATTTCACGGATCAGGATTCTAACTAAGTATAGACAGACCCCTTAGGGAAATTAAATAATTACCACATGTAAGTACCTACTACTGTTTAGATAAATATTTATCATATTGTAGCTTATTACACAACACATAGCTCGATGCGCCTCTGGTTATAGAGGTGCTTCGATAGCTTATGTTATTCTATCGAAGATAGACGCACTGCGGTCAAAAGGTGTCCAATTGAGATTGCAATGGGTTCCATCGCACATTGGGTTGCGGGGCAATGAAGAGGCTGACAAATTAGCAAAATACGCAGTTAAAAACGGTAAAGAAACTTACTTTAGTTTGGACTATTCAGAATATTTGCCTAAATTTAAAAAAAAATGTTATGTGCTTTGGAAAGAATATTTTAATAAACGATCATTAGAAGTTGGGATATGGTACAAAACAATCCAATGTCAGCCTCTTTGTGTGCCTTGGTTCATAGATAGCAATTTAAGTAGAAAATTAGTGGTTACTGCTCATAGACTCAGATCGGGACATATTCCATGTAATAAATTTGCGTTCATGATGAAGAAAACTACTTCGCCCAATTGTGAACAATGTGGGGTTGTTGAAGACTTACACCATTTATTGATGGAATGTGTCCGATATGAGTCAGTTAGAAATAATAATATCAGCTTTGAATTTGAACAAGACTGACGTAGGTATTTTTCATAAAATCTTAGCCCAACCGAATGGAGTCGATGCGAAAGTTTTGTTCGAATTTATGGCCCACTTATAATTGCCCATATGTATATTTAGGGTATGATGGGACTGGCATACGCTATGCGTAAAAGTTCCTTTAAAAATAAAGATTAAAAAAAAAAAAAAAAGCTTATTACACTATTTAACCAATGGACTAGGCATGCACGAGCGTTCCCCTTTGCAACTTTAGTGGATCAAACAATCTAATAACTTAAAAAAAAACTACTTCTTGAATCGATTTTTTAATTGATGTATACCGTTGTAGGTACTGGTAGAGACTTATGTATGTTGTGGTTAGGACATTTAAGAATATTTTCTTGAAAATACCTTTTTTATACCAATGTTTTAGTTTATAAGCACTTTTTTAATGTTGATCAAATCTAAACAACTGAATAGTCTAGTTATGTGATGTGATTTTAATTTTTATTGAAGCTCGAAATATTATACTTACCCTTATATTCATAATCGTTTATTAAACCTATTTTAGTTAAAACACATTTAAGTCTATTGCTGTCGTTGCAAGCGTTTGTTAACGTTATCATAATTACCTACTTACATAATTAAGCATTTGTAATTAAAAATATTTTTGTACTCGAATATTTAAATAGAGAAGTACTTGTTAATTGAAGATTTATTTTTATCGTAGATAGTGGCGTTATTATTAAAAAAATAATTTTCATTCAAGAAATGCAATTGTTTTATTTTTTCCTAACGCTTGTGTACGTAACTGTACCATATTAATAAATACTATATTGCAAGGTTAAGAACGTTTCTAAGATATATGGCACGGCCGCTTTTTTGTAGCCATCCGAACTTGGTCGGGTTATGTAGGTTTTCGATGCTTCGTCAGTATTATAATTGTTTTTCTTTAATTACTGAATTTAATGACATGAAATTTTGCATGTGAATAGTTGAATGAATACACTAATTATTGGCATACATTTTACCATGCAATTCCTTTCGAACGTCGTGATATTTGACTGCTTTGTAAACAGTGATCAATTCATGGTAAATTGTCCTATAACTCTTTAATTACTAACGGAACATCATTGATACTTGGCAACATGTTGCAGACACTTACAAGGTTTGTATAAACGTGAAAATCTAGACCCCAAAGTGCATACTTAGAGAACTAAGACCTAATAAGCGTATTTTACGTTTATATTTTTATCTTTTAAGCCCTACGATTTTTTCTAAATCTTTTTTTTAAACAAATATAAACAAATTCAAAACAACTTATGTAAAAATCTACAGCTCTCTATGTAAGCGCTTTATATGAAAACTAGGTAATGGCCAAACGTTCGCGTAGCGGAAACTTGAATTTCTCCGAAGTTTATGCATGCACTAATTTTATTCATACATACACAATTACACACAAATACACACTAATTTTTGGACACATCTCTTTTCTTCTAAAGTCTATGGATTAAAAAAAGTTCCGCCAGGACAACGTTCGCCCAGCGGAATCAGTTTTTGGTGAATTTCTCCACAATGGCTGCGTGCACAAATTTTTTTATACCATACACAATTATACGACGTCATACACTAAATATCTGCATAATTAAAATCTTTAAATTCAACAACATTCCGCTGGGCGAACGCACACGTGGAGCTGAGCTGAATTAAGTTTTAGATAATTTCTCAAATTTGGAGATAGAGTAAAAATAACAAGAAGCATTGATATTAGAAGCTGTAGTCTATCAAGATCGGAAATATCTGTTAGGAAGTTTTCAACTAAAGAGTTAAACGTGAAAAGAAAATCTAAAAAATTGCCAAAAAGCACATCTAAAATCTATAAAATGAGTGTTAAAACTACAAAGATTGCATTGGCAGTCATGTGAATTTCACATGCAGGTAATTAATCGATTCCATGAAGTTGATTGGATATCGCAGAATACGTGGTTAAAGTTAAGGGTTTCCGCTTTTCATCAGGCGGCAAATCAAACTAATTCCGATTGAGTCTCCAAGATTATATTCCAAGAAGTATATATTAATTGACTTCGGGTTCTGTTTACTAGGGTAGCGACGAGACATGACTTCATGCTTCTAGGAAATTTTACTGCTACTTATATCGGTGACGTAATAGCTCTTTAAATATATTGGTAGGTTATTCAAAATTCGTTGCTTATTTATTTGTTTACTTTTTTCCAAATTTGGAGTCGACTGCTATAAAAAATGGAGTCTTATCATTAATCTTTACACTCTTTTTTATTTTTGTAGACAAGGGCTATTTTATTATCCTTCTCGCATTCATAGCCATAAAATAACTAAATTATTCATCACAATATGCCATGAATTCATCATGAAACAGGTCTTTGTAAAGTAAAACAATAACATTATAAAGATTTAGATAAAGATCTCGTAATACATATAAAGGGTTGAGTGTACGCGTGGCCGCTCAAAGCTCGCCACAATATTTATCGGCGGCGCTGTATCAATGCGGCACAAAGCGGCGCCGGAAGCCCACCTCGCCGCGTCGCGACAACACGGGGCCGCGCCAAATATACGCGACAGCGGATTTTCAAAGAATAAAAAGGTTCTGGAGGTGCCAATTTCCCCATACTCACTTATACCAGGTCAACTTTGAAGCTGGAATATGAGATTTTTTTATAATATGCTTCAATTACAATCTTGGGCTTGGCTCTTCTCATCGATTGCCCTGCAAATGTGGTTATACTGTTGGTTTTTAGACTTGGATGTTGAATTCAGACTTGAAAAACAGTCAAAGTTTTAAACGCAGTGAAATAAGAGAACTGAGATCCCGAGTGATTGTTGCTGCTTTCGAGGAGGGAGAAATTTTCCAGCCATTCTGCATGATGTGCTTAATCAAATTTGAGCTACTTTATTTAGTTGTTGTTTAAATATAAAGTACCTACCTACCTTAATTAAACATTTTGAAAACTTTTGAGCTCTTCTGGACTCTGAACAACGGGATTAATATATTTTTGCGTCGCTATCAAGTATAGTTTCAGCAGTCGCTCGCTCGCGCGCGTCGCTTGGCGCGGCCGTTATCTGGCCCATTGTTGACTGCCTCTATCACTGGATTCCTTTTCACACAGAGCCTTTGACGCCGCTCTTTGTTTGCCACAAGATCAGAATGAGACGCCGAAGCCTGAACCGATGCGTAACATCCATTGGGTGTCTCTATACTTTTGACTGTCGTAGTTTTTTCTACAATTTTAATATTTCCCGTCTCATGAGAATACTGGAAGATGGTTTTCTTTTATCAGGTCGTATTTCGTTTATACTGTCTTGTCTATTTTGTCTTGTCTCTGTCCTGGCTGTTTTTTTTTTCAGACTTAGGCAGATCTGAAGGGGATGAGATTTTTAGGTGGTTACGGATTCTCATGGCTTATTGACCAATTCACTTTTGCTGTTTAAAAATTTCGGGTTATTTGAATGTAACAGTAACGTCTCACAGTCAGGACCACAAACTAAAACGTGATTTCACAGCATCGCTGTTTCCTGTTGACAATGCAGTTTTAGTTAATTTGATAGTTGCGCCCGCGATGTGGCGCAGGACGGCCGCCGACCGCGCGCCTTCCCCGCTCGCCCGCCGAATATTAAACTAATTATGAACAAACCGACCAAGCCACAACACAAATTAAGCGTTTCACTCCATTAGCCCAACGAAATGTTCTTACATAATAATACTACGCAGGTTAAAAAGAGAAGTTTTGTTTTACGATGGATGACGAATTTCATTTTAGTTCGCCTTGATTTTGTTTGAGCTTATGCACTATTGTAGCACATTTCGATTGGGTTGTTGAAAACAATGCAAACACACACTGCGACCCCAACCCTTGTTAAATCAACATCAACTCACATTCCGTGTGAAATATTGCACTCAATGTTTTCCAATTTTTTAAATTGTTTTCCAAACTTGAGCTTTCGGAATGGGATTTTAAAAGGAGTCCTCCCTTCCTCAACCCCTTCCTATAAGGAGTTTTTAATAAAAAAATGATGAAAGCCGAGGTCGGGGAGTCACGGATGGAGGGCACTCGACGGCTCAATACAGGCGATAGGTATCAAAGGAGGCCGATTTAATACGAAGGAATGATTTAATTACAAAGTCGCAACACGATCCGCTCTCTACTCGACGACACGACCCGATTCGCGCACCGACATCTTGTTAAGATCCTTGTATATGCTATGACTTTATGAGGTTTTGAAGACATGAGGAAAGACTGCAATTTATGGAAGTTATAACAACTGCATTTAAAATTATAAAACTTCTTCAACCACCATTATTATTGAATTGGTAAAATGGTAAAAACCATGATATTGGAGTAAGCTTTGTTTCAACAGCTAGTTGTAGCGTGTTGTCTTCGCCTACAACTAAACTGACAATTTTATGTTTTATTCTTATTTATAACTCAAAAACATTTCTCCAAAGAAGTATTTGCTATGTAGCATTGCACTTTTTCTTTTACATAAATGATTCTCGACATAACGTCTCAGTCATCACAAGTTTATTTCATCTTAAATTATTTTCCTGAAGAGTCGCTGAAAAGTCGTTTCGTGTACATGAACCTTAAAAGAAAAAGCCTGAAGTTCAAAGGGAGATATAAATGAGAATGTTCACTCCTTTATGTAAGGACCTGCTGAATTTTTTATAGATGCCTCCGCCGTTTGGTGTGTAGAGTGCCTAATGAGTTGTCTTTGACGACTTAAAAACTTTGTACGTTGAAATACATTCTGTCTTTGGGCCCACACACGGATAAAATGCAACATTTTATTCAGAGCACAGTATCCAAATAAAGAAACGATTTAATGAGTCACATTTTAATAATGAAGTCAAAGTATTTATACCTGTAAAGAACAAAAACTAGGAATTAATAAAGGCAGAGCGACGCTTTGACTATGTTTCAAACCAATTGTCTGTATTAAAAAGATTCCACTACTCTGGCAACACCGATATTGTCGCTTTAGGGCTGGCTGCTGGATTGTGTCTTCTCTCGCAAACGAAAACGAAGTCATTTGAGACATCTTTGCTTGTTCGTATGTTGTGTTTTCAGAGATTTTCATCATGACAGTCAATAATCTCTTGTATTCATGTCTTGGATGGGAAAGATAATTAGGCAAAATCTGACCCAGTTAACGAAAGTTTTCCTACAAAAACCAAATTAGTATTAAATTGTTATGTATTAACTCACTCATAATTGTATATACTAGTTATTTTGAGGAGCTCGTGGCTAAACATTTACAGCCGCACAGGTCGATCTACCAGGTTAAGCAACGCTTGCCAAGGATAGTTTGTGGATGGGTGACCATCTTTAAATACCGAGTTTCCTTCGTGCCTCGGAAAGCACGTTAAGCCTTTGGCCCCAGCTGACATTTGTAGATCTTTGGCAGTCGTTACGGATAGTCAGAAGCCAGTAAAACCTGACTCCAGTCTTGCCAAGAAGTACCTTTTTACCCAGTCAATGGGTTGTGGAGGTCTGGTAGGCAGCTGCTCCATGTAAAATACTGGTATTCAGCTGAATCCGGTTGGGTGGAACCCGACCCAATATAGTTAGGAAAGGCTAGGCAGATGATAATGAGAGAATCGATTTAGTGTGCAAAATAATTGCTTTTAAATTTATATTTAGTAGGTACTGACTGAGGAGGCTGATTGAATGAAGAGGTCGTAGCTAAATAATAATAACAGTTGCAAGGGCCGATCGAGCCGTATGTTGAAATGGTCACCCATCCACAGACAGAAATCGGCAAGCGTTGCTTAACCTTGAAGATCGACTCGTGCGGCTGTTATAGTTTAGTCACTATGAAGCATAATAAATAATACCAAAAATACACCGCTTATATTAGTAACACAGTTTACGTATGGATGCAGTTTACAACTTTCCTCCTAGTAAACTCGATAATCCAATCGAAAAACAATAGATTTTTTGCATCATCGATTTATCGATAATACCGCGTGTATCTGACATCGACGCACAAACGATTTCCATGGGTCCGGGGCATGATTCTGGACACCCTAGACTTAGAATTTTTCGTCGGCTTTTTTCAAATTTTTTTTTATTTTTTTCAAGGGTTTTTTTACTTTAGACTGCTCATAATCGTTATTCTGACCTAACCCAATGAGATTTTTAATAAAAAAATAATTAATTAACTATTTTCACTAAAAAGAGCAATCTGAATAAAGCCACAAATAGATATCAGCTCAGCTGAGCTGATACTTTAAAAAAATGAGAAAAGAACCGACGAAAAATTCCAACACTGGGGTGTCCAGAATCATGCCCTGGACCTGTGGAAATCGTTTGTGCGTCGATGTCAGATACACGCGGTAAGTAGTCATTAATTTTATAGCTAAACAAAATATTACTTCAAGATTTAAAAAAAAAGGGCTGAGGTCATGCTACTGCGCAAAAACTTAAAACCGCGATTCAGAAAAACGCGTCATCAGTATAACGCAATCTATCGACAACGTAGTTGAACTGTCAAATATACTCGTACGATAAATAAGGATAAAATAATAACATGTTTACTTTTCATTTGCTACATGTTAAGTTTAATAAAAAAATAACTCAACAATATATATTGTTTTGGTGTTATTTTCACATTTGTTACTACAACTTTAATCAATAGATGGCATTGCAAGTATCTGGAGTCTCAACGAAAACAACTTAATATAACGCTCGATGAAGTTTCTCCCTAAACTTTAAAATTCGATATTTCTGATTTTGTGGGTAAATTTTGATGAAACAAACGCTTAATGTTACTCATTTTATTACTAAATATTTTTAAGTCTCTAAATTTTTTAATCCAATCCTTGGTTTATGCGTGATGCTCCTACAAACGCACAAACAAACAGACAAAAATTTAAAAATTGCATATTAATTTGTGTTCTGTCTTTTTCTAACAGTTCTATATATTTTTTATGCGAAAATATTCAATGTACAGACACGGCAAGTCTACTATTTTATTATATGTATAGATTGCATGCCAATTGCCAATTCAATCTAGAACTCTTCTCTCCGTTGAAATTTCACGTTAAAATATCTTATTAATTACACGTTTATGATTATAATCCAATTAAGCTCACAAAATTATGGCAACCCTGAATCAGTTGTTCAGCGTCGGCGTGCTTCAAAGGGGAATTTATTATTTAAAGTGAAAGTTATTGAGTTTCGCTAAGGTTAAGTGAGCCTTTTGACTCGCCCCGTCTGTGGAATGGAAGTGGTATGAGGAAATGGTGTCGGCTTCCTCTTTGCATGCTTTTTAATGTCCATGAATTATCATCACTCTATTTATATACATCGATGTACAATACAACACGGGTAAATGAAATTTCATCACTCGCAAAATCTTAATAGGGGTAATCTGGCATCTTAATTCAGCTAGCAAACAAGCACCTGCTTTTTCAATAGTTCTTAGTGGTTTTTCCACGATTGGCGACGCGATGGTAGTAGCCCCAGGCACATTTTTAAATAATCTATGTTGAAACAAGCGTCTGTCAAAAGTAAATGACAGGGCAGTAGAACAGCGCTTTTGTAGCAACTGAATACGTTACAAACTTAATGAATACTTGTTTTCTTTGATCTATTTCTTTTCATGTCGCTTTCTTAGAATTTTTGTAAAGGGAAAATATGATTAAAGAAAGCTATTCCTAGTGCTGATGTCATGGAGGTAATGATTAAGCTATTCGTGCAATTGAGATCGATAGCTAATGATCGCTATTAAATTAAAATATAGAAACAAAATAAAAACTATTCTAATGTCCGAAAAATTACCTTAATTGTTTTTCATCATCTTCGTCTTTATTTAAACATTCCTTTTTAAATCCTTTTTGTCAGCTTGTGTCAGCAAGTTAGTGCCTGAGCCAATCTGTTTTCTACGGTAAACGTATCAGTGAAGGATCCATATCTCCCAGTTGATTACACCCACCTGGCGTTAAACTAGACAAAGTTGGATTAGTTTCGGCTCATCATACCTGCCTCGATCCGGTCTTCAATAACTTTGATAATATCCACTGGAGAATTGTCACTGAACCACTACCAACATAATAATGAGGTATTTGACAAGCTCTTTGTGTAATCGAAATGTGTACACAGTACACACTGATGTTTATGAACGTTGAAATTAATTTCAGTAATTTAATTTCCATATCTTTTCGTGTTGCAATAATATTCGTTTTTAATTTACCACAGAGCGCAAAAATAATTGGTAAGGACTAATTAGCTTGCTGATGGTTGGTTTTGTTTATTTTATATTTGTATTTACCATCAATCACTTTGTTGTTGCCTACATGATTAAAATAAAAAGAGACGTAGTAGTAGTCCACTATTTGATATTCCTCAAAAATTTACATTTCATTCCTACACCGGAAATTCTACGTAAAAATACGACAGCGGATATCTTCAAGCACTTGAAATCACGGGATGAACACAACAATGCAATTTAGGCGTGGATGTCTACTGGCCCGCTTGCTGCATTATGTAGATTGTAGGCGAGCCGAGCCGAGCCGTCTCGCCTCCGAGCCTCCGCCACAAACCGAATTTATCACATCGAGCATTGCCTATTCAATTCCCCAGTAACATCTGCCTGATGGATAGAAAAATGTACTGACGGGATTAAAGAATCGTGGAACTGTATTTCTGCTGAATGGTTTTGGAATTTTGACTTGGCGTGCATTCGGATGACCGAGCATGATGTTGGTCAATGATTCAAGAATTAAGCAGTATGTTATGCCAAAACGGCTTTTAAGAGTTGAGATTTTAAAGTGTGATTTGATGAATAATTATTGCCGTACAATTAATTTCACTGTTTAGCCTAGCTAAACCTACCGGCTACTTACCTATCTAATTAGGAAGGAAGGAAGCTTTTTCTGGTTACTTTCCAAAATGGGCAACAGCACCCTTCGACGCAGAGCAAATAACATGTTGTGATGGTATATAACAACATACATATTTGAGAATCTCATTGCTTTCATACTACCTACAAATATGTACTGAAAAGGAAGCGGATGAGATGATTTGGGCAGCAGTGTTTCTTTCAAAAACCTAGCCGGGCTGATTTGTAGAGACTTGTTGCAAATGCAAAACTAGGGATTTCAAAGTTTTAAGATACATATATTTTTGTCATATCCAACAACATTCGCGAATCTTATCGGCTCGATCGCATTCCTTGCTGGATTGACTTAGCTGAGCGGAGTGCGGCCCGCCCAAATTACTATTTCAATCTGAGACGCGAGCCCGCCGTCAAGTCTAGGAAATATTGCGGGGACAATCCAATGTAGCATTTGTATTGCTATTCTTATTTCATTACCGTTATAGAAAAACAGTATATTGTTTCGAGTCGAATTTAAAATATGGAATATTGGCATTTTGATTGTGAGATCGTTTTTCAGTGTAAAATGATGAAAGCTTTATGTATCTCTATACTGTAAACTCTAAACAAGAACCTACATAGGTCTGGAGAGCCACTTTGTTGTAGCCTTTATATCTAATCATGCCATTAAATACCGTTTGACGCATATTTCATGAAGCAAAAGAATATTTATATTAAATTTACGGACAAGTTGATAATAAGAAAAGCGTCTCGCCTAAAGGATACTCTTTTACATCAAACGGAATGCACTAGGGACAGGGTTGACGAGGAAGTATTGTGTTATATTTTTTTTTAGTTTTATCATTCTCTTATTTTAGAAGTTACGGGGGGGGGGGCATAGTTCTAATAGTTTCGGAGAAAAGTGGCTATGACATACGGACGGACAGACAGACGGACATGACGAATCTATAAGGGTTCCGTTTTTGCCATTTGGCTACGGAACTCTAAAAACCGTCAAACTCAAAACGCATACTATCATCTCAGCAACAATCTATGTCAAAAACTTGTCAAAATGTAGGGAAACTTGAGGTGTTTTTGACAGATTGCAATTTAAAATTGAAAGATGTTGAAGGACCGAATGAAAGGAATTATCCTTCAGGACTATCTACTTAGACAATAAATAAAATTGATTGTAATCGCCTACTAAATAATACTAACTGTTCATTAGTATCGATAGTTATCAGTTATCGCATGAGCTTTATGACCCACATTTTGTCTCTTAAAATAAAAAACCTTTAAATCAGCTAGCTGTGTCCGGTTGGTGTCAACCCTGTGTCGTCAGTTCGGCGGTTGAAGGACGCGGACGGCGCAAGATGAAAGGCTGCGAGCTTGTGTTCGGCACAACAAAGCTTTGTCTCCTCGCGCCCCTCGCGTTAACTTTGACTCGTGGCTCCGGCCACTGACAACGCCAATTGGAGCTTCGAACACATTTGATGACTTGATGTAGTATGAGTGATGGAAACTGACTGGAATATTTATATTTAGTTGTTACGAAATGGTTTCATTTGCGGCAAATAGCTTAATAAAAGGTATTTCGTGAAACAGTATCAGTGTATCACAATACTTAAACGACCGATTTTTGGCGCCCAGCATGATAAAATATGTCCCACCCTGGGCGCCAAAAAAGGAAAAAATATTAAATCAAAACATATTCAAAAACTATTTACAAAGTAAAAAATACTGTTTAAAAGACGTATAGTGGTTCTTTGGTGTCATAAACGTTAGAATAAAATGTATTAATTTTTTAATTTTACGTCTCATGGTGGGCGCCAATTAAAACAGCTAATAGACTCTTTTGATCTCTATGGCTTCGAAGGTTATCAAATAATAGTAAATCATGATTTTAGATCACAAATAAGGCCAGGGATGTCAATGTCGCAAATTTAAGAGGTAGACTACGGTTGCATCGACAATGTTCATGCAACGCTGCTAACTCGCCAATTTATGGATAGACGTGTACTAGGTAGTCCGTGTTCGATTATAAAATACTAGCTGACTCGCGAAACTTCGTCTGCGTGACGTTTTTTATTAATGCTCCGCTCCTATTTGTCTTAGCGTAATGACATACAGCCTATATCCTTCCTCAATGGAATATCTAACACTGAAAGAATTTTTCAAATCGGAGCAATAGTTCCTGAGATTAACGCGTTCAAGCAAACAAACTCTTCAGCTTTATAATATTAGTATACATTTGTAGTTTTAAATAATAAGCAGTAATTCTAAGAACATATAGAAAATAATTTCCCCTGTGCTCTCAATAGTCTCAAAAATATTTGCAATTTATTCCTAACTAAGCAAACGGACAGGAACAAGAATTATTTTTGTGTTTTATTTTAAAACTGTACATTTAACCTTCTGTGTCTCACGTTGGGCGCCAATGAGAATTATAAAAGGCGACAAATTGACATTGTATGAAAGCTTTAATTCGAACCGTATGCTTGATGATGATAGCGCGCGTACAAAGAGAACAGAAGTAATAAAGGGGTGTCGAGTGCTTACAAACGACGCAGCTCCGACCCGCCCCAACAAACAGCGGCCGATACTGCACGCGGCTGCTGTACCGCATTGACGAAACATTAACGGCTTGACAAAATGTCATGTGCATTTGACTTAAAAAGTTGTCATTTTACATACAACCAGGCATATCCAACGCACACACGGCTCGGCTAGTTCCGCTGTGCAGCCCACCAGCTGCCATGTTATCGTCCCAATGTTCAGAGGTCAAAGAGCGGCGCGCGGTTTAATCGCAAAGAGACAACTCAAAGTGGAGCGTGCAAATTCGAGGCCGGGCGGGAACAATAAAAGTGCAGGTGGACCGCGGCCGCCCCGCGCCTCTGCGTTCACATCAAAGGGGAGCCCGCGATACCATACAAAAGCCCTAATGAGACAAACCCGTGGCGTAATCGAGGCGACGGAAAAAGATGAGGCCCGAGAGGTACGAGGCAAATTTTAATAATTGTCAAAGCGGCGGCGCCGATCAAACGCGAGGGGGTGCCCTCCTGCCGCGCCGCCGCACCGCTCCCTCCCTCCACCGCGCGCTCGCACCTGTGACGTGTGCTCACCGCGGGCCTCATTAGCGCTACTGATCTAATGCGACTTCGAACTTCGCCAGCGACGTCTAATTAAACTTAAACAGAATTTCAATTTTACGACTGAAATTTTAATACTTAAAGCTGGAGCCGCTGAGGTTCCGCAAAGGAGGCGCGTTCAAAGGCAACGCCGTGCACGTTTTCGCAGATATTAAATGTGTTGACAATTTAATTTTTCATTTCCTTTAGGCAGCGGCGGGGGGCGGGGCGGCGCCTCCCGGCCGCGGGACGCCGCTCCTTTGACGTCGCGATATTGTCTTTGTGCGGCGCGTGGGGTGAGGCGGGCCCGGCCGACGGAGACTTTGTCGCAATACAATGTGTATCAATAAAACTTAGGATTGGCTTTTAGTGGTTGCACTTACGCTTTGTGAGGCGGCGCGCTCACCCTTTGACATTATATGTGGGGCGCGGGCGGGCGCGGGGCTGTGTGCGTCGGTGTGCGCGTGTGGGCGCTCGTCGGGAGCTGAGTAATAATGCAGGGCGAGACGAGCCGGCGCCGCGGGTGCAGCCCGGCCGGCACACACGCGCGCTTTATTAATATCAGCAATCGCAGCGCATCGGCAAACTATCGTGTCGCGAACTCGCGAATCTGCGAAGTGCCGCAACACGACGACATGCACCCAGCCTGAGGCGCCTCATAAGCCCTCGATGCTCTTCGCAATACTTAATTACTTTCTCATATTTATTTGTTTTTGTAAAGAACTCATACTTAATACATTTCCTTACTTCTTGTTATGTACATAATTCGCATCTAGCAGTACCCACCATGTTTCACAAAGAAATTATTTCTTGAGAACAAACATCCCACGCGCACGAACTTTGATGCGGAATGATTTAAATTACTTTAAAACATGAATGTCTTCAATCTTTCTATAGGATGTCTGTGGATTATAAAACTTTGATATTCTTTTGAACGTAACCGTATCGTCTTGAATTACATCGTTCATTATGTAAACTGTTCTTTGTATATTTCAAAAGTTGTTTTTAATTTCGCATAAATTCGCGTCGTTGATCTGTCGCTATTTTCAAAGAGATGCGTAGAGTACAAAACGTTGTAGTTCGCTGAAAAAAGGTCATAGAGTTTCATCCTTTGACCGTAACTGACCCGGTAATGTATTATTGGTATTGCATTCAGCGTCGGCCGTGGCATGCATGTGGAAAATATCATCCGACTGGGGGCCCGAGGGGTCCTTTGCCAGCCCACAGCGCTTGCTCGACTGACCATAAAAAGTATCCACATTTTTGTAATAAAGTTACCTGTTTTAAAAGGACGTTACTACCGAGATTAAGGCGCAGAGCGATGTAGTTAGTTGCCGGCGGCTGATCAAAGGGCCTGCTGCTCCAATCACAAGGCTTAGATTGGCCTGGCCCCGCCCACTTTTAAGGCCACGTGCTGCGCGCGCACTGTTGTGTGCTAAATTCTGACAGTTGCTTGTCGGCAGCCGTAGGCGAACGCAGCGTTTTGTCGTTTCCGCCAATTTTCCGCGCTACGATCGCGTACTTAAAAACTGTATCAACTTGAAATTTTTGTGTCACACATAAGTCGTGTTAACCTTAACTTAAATGTTTTAAAATCGGTGTTTATAATAAGTATAGTCGTGTGTTTTAGTGTCAGTGTTTATCGCTTTACATAATTGGATTGTACGATACATTAATTGGATTTTAAACTTAGAAACAGGTAGTAATTTGAACTTTTCTGAACTAATAAATAACGAATGAACTAACAAAGGGTCACATACCGAGTGTGCTGTGTCGGCATCCCTCTTCAGTTGGTGGTGGGCAAGTTTTTGTCAGAACTTAGTCGTTATTTTAAATATTTAGTTGAATGCGTCTATTGTTTCGTACGTTCGGCACTTCGGCTATTCCATGTTCCGACAATATTGTTTTGTTGCTGTATTGATTTATTGTAGTGTAGCTGCTCTCGCTTTAGAGGCACTTTTGATGCTTTATTCATTTGGTCGCATTGTTTGTATTAAATTGGTTGTTTTAGTTTTATTGTTGCTTAAATGTTCCGTATATGAAGAGCTGTTTATAAAACATGGCAAGTACTTCATTGCTTTTTGTTGTTAGAAACTAGTCAATTAAGTTCTTAAACAAAGTATGTTTCCACTTTTTATACAATATGGAAGTATGAGTATGATAAAAGTATAATCATTGGAAATAAAGTAATAATATTTTCCATAAGACACTGTCCTAAGGAAAAGACATCAACGCGTCTTGGGTGCGTGCGAGCCGAAGTCTTAATATTTAACAGGAATAGAGAGATGTTTCAGATTTTATTACATGTATACTTTTTTGTACCTACTGTACTCATACATGAAAACCACTTTATTTGGAAGGTTTTTTTTTTAAACTAAACTTTTTTTATACCGCTATTATAAAAAAAATATTATACTCTTTTAAAATTGGTATTCTACAAATGCCCCTCTACCTTATCCTTTAGCTCGTTGGAATACAGGCGTGATGTTTGTTCGTGTAACTTTGATAAAACTTTGGATCGTTAAGAATTATCAAAGACGTTGCTCTAATACATGATAGTTATTTTCTTAACGATCCAGATTGAGGAACAAAGACCATTCGTTGGCGAAAAGCAGAGCAATAATGGCATTAATAGGTACTAGACCATTCGAAATAAAAATCGGTTAACAATATTGGAGCCGTAACGAAGTAAATTGAAGACGATGGGTTGTTTTTTCCAATCGTCTGATATCTTTATAAGCTTTCCATTCAAAATCTGTCAAACGTCAATACAATACCGAGGGTAAAAGATTTCAGCCTAAAAATTAGCCCTATGAAATAAAATGGTAATGATTAAGTGTATCGTTAGTGTTTTCGCATTCCGAAAATAGCGTTTCCACTAAACCAAAGCTGAAACTATCAGGCGATGATTACATAAAAAGGAAAAACAAGCCTTAATTTAAATTAAAAGACGTTTTTCCTATAAGGATCTAAGAACACGAGTTCATGGTGAAAAAGCTTAGGTGATATTCTCCGACGAGGCTGCGAATAAAGTCAATTCAGCGACAACTTGAATAATATATGTCATTAGCTACATTAGGTCCAAAGACAAATTATACAAAAAACCCTTCATGAAAGCGTAATGCTAAAAGCTGCTGAAAGGGTGCGCACGCGGCGTCTTTGAGCCGGCGATGAGACTCCGAAAGGATCGCTGTGTGCTAATTTCCAAACTCGGTTTCGCACAGATAAGGCTAGAGACGGGAGGTAGGTGTCTTTGATGTAGCCGCCCGGCCCTCTGACTCCGGGGGTGAGAGCTTTCAATGAAAGGATTTTTTCATCTTCTTTCCCTTTGTACTTAATTTAAATTTCGTTTATATCAATGCTACGAGTTTCCTTTTGGGTGTGTTTTCTCTTTTACTTTGTCGCGTTTATCCTCTCCAATTTGTAATATTCGAGTTCGCTTTGTAATTAAATTTAGTGTTCGTAATCTGTTCTCTCTAATTTTTTTTCTGTGCCGGCCGAACTCCACCGACTGCCGGTGTAATTGCAATTTATAAATTAGGTGTCTCTTTGATTTCGAGTGTTTCTTAGAAGCGCTTATATTTCGAGATTTGATTATATTTTTTCCTTTGTACTGTTCCTTTGATATTTATGGAGCTTTAATATCTAGCGCTTACACACTAGTCCAATAAATATCGCTGTCGACCTTTATGTTTGCCAACTTAATAATCGTGTAATGGCTTAAAGGCAATTTGAAACGTATAATGTATTTAAAGTTGTCTCTACCAGTCCTTAACTTTGTTTAGTGTCAAAGGGTTCGGAGTTATCGTTTCTACTCGTTTTTATTAGCATAAAACCTCATTAGTGATGAGGATTCAAATACTGTTGTAATATTGAAATTATGTTAATTTTGTTTGATGGTATAACAAGTGGTGTAGTTTGGGTTCCTGTTAGTTTTTCATCGGTTGTTTTGACGCTGGGGGTTGCAGGCGCTCCTTTGTGCTAAGTTCCGTCGTCAAGAGGTCGCACAAAGTTGCCTGTGGGTACGGCACCACGGCACCCATACTATTAACATGACAAGGGCACTAGTTAAAGACATTTCTCGATTTAAACATCAAAGTCTATCGAACGTCTTTGATGTAAATCGGGCCATTGATGTAAGGAAATTCAGTGTCATTCGCTTGTTATTTTTGTGTTGGGATTTTAATTAACTCACGGGCATCAGTTATTGCCTTTTTACATACATTTAATTCTGCTGTAGTAAGCAATATTAATCTAAGAAAAATACTGTCCTTGATTTGCCAAAAAAAGTAGTAGGTAAGTATCATCACAATTTTCGCTCGTTCGTTTACGTAAGATTTCTTCTAACGACGATGTTTGTAAACTGTGCTGTGTGTCGGAGCGGTGCATTGTAAAGGCGTCGCTACACAAAGAGTTGTCGCACGGAGCGACTTGAAACACGGAGCGCTTCCCGGCGCACACCGCTTGCCGACGCCGACGCGGCGCACAAAGGCGCCACTTTGCGGACTCGTCTTTGACTTACACGAGTGTGTGACCCAACATTAATAACCTACTAATAGCTCCCCCCTCACAACACTATCCGGGCTTCGCTGAATTGATATGAGATTACGTCTCCTCCTCTAACAAGTTTATACGCTAAAACACAAATCCGCGCTCCAACCAAGTACCGTCTATACTAATTTCGGCTCAGCCAACACGAACTTCAGTAAAAACGTATTCATAAAACGTACGTCGTATTCGTATGAAATATTAAAATTACACGAACCTTTTATCGAGAACAAAACACTCGTAGATTCAATTTTTCGCATAATTTTATTAGTGACAGTTTAATTAGCGCAGCTTTCATCGGGCCCGCTTTGATATTGTGAACGTTTCAAATAGATTTCACAAGGAGCACTTTCAAAGAGAGCACCCCTAATAAGTACTGAAGAGTCCTCGCACGTGTTTATCAAAGACAGCCTTTCGTTACTCACCGTCTGAATGGCCTCAAAAGAAACTCGTGTAAAATGCTCTACAAAGTGCCGTATCAAAGGAAAGGCGGGCGCAAATATCTGTTTCGTAAACTAGTAAAAACGGAGCTCTCAAAGGTACTGCGTACTCGCGGCAAATTAGGCGGAGTTAAATACAAGCGCCGCTCTCACAAATGTATAACTTTGAAAGTGACTCCTCGCTCATTATTTATGTAAGTCGCCGTAATCGTCAAACGGCGGGTGTTTTATTTGGGCTGAGTCGCGGTCCGGTCAGCGGCCGTGGTCTTCATGGCGGTCCTGTCGCGAGGAGCCGGCCAGAGCCGCTCGGCGCGAGGCTCGCGTCCCCGCTTCACATGTGTATCCATTTAATGCTCAATTCCCATATAATTTAACTTTGCGATCAAAGCGAAATTTTGCAAAGAGCTTCCCGGCGGCGGCGGCAGCGGGCGGTGGGTGCGAGCGGGACGCACACATTGGAGTTCTCGAGATCAAATGCTGGGCCAAATTAGTCACTCTCCGTCTCTCTATCTCAAAGCCGATCCGTAGCAAAGTTTGCGCGAAGATGACATCAAAAGGAAACCACACACTGGGGTGGCGCCGCCCGCGCCCGGCGCCCCCGGCCCCATACTTAAATCCGCCGTGTCTCTGCTGTCTTATTGACACGCGACTGACAACTCGCAAGTCGCCAACGCCGCCGACTGTTTCAAACTCACTCCGCTTTACCAGACTTATTTAGTTAATTAATACGGAATGTCCTATCAAGTTGTAGCTCCCACAAGGCTGGCACACACTTACCCGGCCCAACTGTAAGGAAACTTTAATCGCATGGGTATGTTTGTACATACGTAACGTACTGGTACACACCACCCATGTTGTCAATCCCTTTAATTAAACGACACTAAGTTTCTTTGATGGACTTTGGATCCGAGCGGCCTGGAATATCATTTCAGTATTCTAATTGTTTTTGCAGATAGACTATCGTCTGAAAAATTTTGAAACTTTCCAATTTCGCTGGTATATTCCAAAAATAAAATTGTGAAATATCAGACGCAAGAGCATCGGGTAGGCTTCTTAAAGTTCTGAAGCCTTAAAAACAAGTTTTAAACTTATACCAAACTCGAGTTTCTCAACACAAAGCTGGCAATTGTATTCTTATTTCTTGGAAATTGCCTTTTTCGCCGTTTCGTAACGTTCCACTGTGGACATTTGGTTAATAATGGCAAAGCAAACGTAACTTCGTGCTTTGTATGTCGGTTAATACTGAACAAAATAATTATTTTACTTTATTTGCTTGGATATTCTTAAAATTAGGCAAAGTAAAATCTAAAGCTTACTCTGAAACTAATAAATCTTCTATCCACAGTTTTGCGATTCTCATGTCTGAATTTCAAAGTAAAGAACTAAGTATTTTTTGTATCTCTTTGAAATGTATCTTCTGCGTTCAATTTACTGAGTTTCAATCAGAGCCAGCGCGCACTAGCGATTTAAGTTGGCCGATAGTTTGATCGGTCAGAGGATCAGTATATCAAGTGCGCACACTGCCATATATCCATAATCGTTATACGAATGTGACTGAACTATCGGCCAACTTTAATCGCTAGTGCGCGCTGGCCCTCAAACGTTTCATTGCCAAGAGTATAAATATCTGCAAGTAATTTACTCAAAGTGTCTGAATGCAAAAGAATTTGGAGTACTAAATATATTCAAACATTTATCGATGTCTTAATGGGTTAAACAGTCTTGTAGTCAGTGAAGCCTGTCACTCTAAATACGACGATAAAAACTCCTGAACGTTAACACTGTCTTACAAAGTCGATAACTCGTCGGCAAAGCGTTTATTAACAAGCCCAGTTAAAAAAAACAGTTTGGAATTTTGAAATCCAACACAAGTTATCGCGGGGCGCAGGGGTGTTGTGCGCAAGAGTTTATGACGGCGACGGCGCACTTCCACGAAATGGGACCTAACCGACGCCAATACCAATAGATACAATATTCGATTTTTGGAAATCCACCTTTATTGCCTACATCATAAAGTTTGGAGTCGAAAGCTTCAAAGATGCAAGGATTCTGGGTCGTGCGCCGCCACCCGCCTACCTAAAACGCTGTGCCTGCATGACGTCACTCATCTCAATGTTTGCCTTGTTTCCCCTTTAATTGAACTATAGTGTATTGTTTAGTCTTCGTTATTTAATCTGCCTCGTTGTTTTAGGATTCTTGTATGAGCATTCATGATAAACCACTGCCATGGTTTTTGTTTGTTCTTTATGGATCCATTGTTTGTAGTTGATCTTAAATTACGAAGAGAAATATGTGGGCATCAAGGGCTTACTTTTTAACCGACTCCTTCTGATATCCGATTTAAATACCTGCTTGACCAAATGATTCAGAAGGATTCTGACCTTTTTAAGTTACTATATTTATTATTATGTTACTCCTTTGAAGCTCCGAATCTCTAAAATATCATCCAGGTCTCTCTTCTCAAATCGCAAAGCTTCAATCAATGACAAAATAGCATCTCTTAAAGTCCTTCATATCACGTTTTCAACGATTCTGCATTTATCATTGCTCTCCCTTTCATTTAAAATTCATCCATCAACTGGTCTGTGATTTAATACGTCAGGCTATAACCTCCATTTGATATTCTGCGTTTGTGCCATCATTCAACTTTTTGTCCTCTATTACTCCTGTAATATGATTATAATTTTCTCGCATCTGCTATACCTTTTTTCTATCTCAACAAATCTTCAACTTTACTGATAGCAGTGTTAAGGTTTGGTTTAGTTTGTTTGAGTTGTTACAATCGGCTTCCATTGAACGCGGACCGGTTTGGATAAGGAATGCCGCGGCGCAGTGTCCGGGCGGCTTTTTGCTTTGGCTGCGTGCGCGCAGCCCACGCGGACGGCTTGGAGCCTCGGCCCGCCGGCGCCAGCGCCGCTTCCCGCCTTTACGTTTGATGCCTGATAAACGACACGTTGCAAATATTTGATGTATTTTATATTTTAAATAATTGTTTCTGATCGTTGGCTTGCTGACTAGTTATTGCAGTTCCGCTGACAAGTAGATATTATTAAAATTCGGATAAGATATACAAAAATGCTTACTGTAATCCCTCAGACTTGACGATTTGAGTATTTTTTGTAATTTATTTTTTGTCGTCCCTCGCGGTCAATCAAAATCTCGCTTTTGCACCATAAAACTCGGTAGTACCTCCTAAAATGTAACAGCAATCGATTAGTTAGAACAATAACAGTTTGCGTGTGAGCTGCGTCCATGATTATTTCCAAATATGGTGGTCCCCTACCCGAAAGCTTTTAAAGGCACCACCATGGTAATCGGATTAGAATTTGTTTACCTGAATGCTTTCAAACATGTTTAAACTCATGGCCTGCTCCAAAATCTTACGTATTATTTTGTTTCATAGTAATTTTGCTTTTCAAGGAAATAAATGTAAGTTTTATTGGATCAGTTAATTAGTAGGACCATTCACACTGTACACCAGTATTTATATATCTCCCTTGTCCACCTACTAAGCGTCATTGGTACTTGACAAGAACTATGGAAGGAATGGTGTGTCTAGCGGAATGCGCGCCCAGAATTGTTGGGTCTCGCCGCGACTCGATGGCACTGCAAATAATGCTGGATAACCTGCTACCATTAGCTGATTGTTACTTGTATTTTATTGTGAGATTAATAAAGTCTGTTTATTTTGTGGCGACTTTTTCTGTAGCTTGAAAGACTGCAGGATAGGAATAAGGAACATGCATGAAATAAAATTATATAAATCTATACGATTAATCTAAAAATATACAAAAATATAATAATAACAGTGAAAATAGAATCAAAATTTCCCAAAAATATAATTATTTGAAACAAAAATATCTGCCCCTCTCGCGATAACGCTGTTTTCTATTTTAGCTGTATAGGCGTCATGGACTCATGGACTTTGACGTCCTCGGTTCGAAATTCATATCGGACTTCTCTTTCTAATTTTAATCTTCTAACTTCATCGTTGATGAAGATATTTAAAAAGTTACATGATAGTTTACTAGAGCTATTCCTATTACAATTTTATTGTCTAGTAGTCCGTTTATGGCGACAACATTGATTTTTTGGCAATTTAATTATGGTTATTGTGTGATTTCAATATTAAACAATAGATTATTATGATTTTGAAACTTCGTAAGCTGACTGATTTCCAAAGCTTTATCTGAAGTCCATACTTTTTTGGACGCGCCAGAGGAAATTCAATAGGGTGTGGATGCTCGTAAAATGTTGCCAGTCGAAGTATCCACGTTACACTGGTTTATGACCATGGCGGCTATGGGAAGTGAGAGTTACACAGCTATAGCCGTCCGCGTTACACACCTATGGAATTCACTGTTGAATTCTTGTTCGACCATTGAACGAACGACTGAGTAATTCTTGATTTTTCATGTAGCATAATACATATAGTTTATTAACCGTTCGCTCATCCATCCTGAAGAATTGAGTTTTTAGTTTCTTAATCGCCCAAAACTGGGTTGTTATCCATGCTCATTGTCGCAATTGAATCCGATAAAGTCGTACCTAATCTCTAGTCACAATAAAATTCATAAGGATCATTCAGGCGAATATTTCTTAACTTCTTTACTGTTCCGAGCGGTTCGTTGTCGGCAAATACCGCGATCAGCCAAGGTCAACTGACTATCATCTACCCAAATTAGGATCCATTAGTTTCAGTGGCTAAATAATAACAGCCGCACAGGTCGATCTTCAAGGTAAAGCAACGCTTGCCGAGGTTGGTCTGTGGATGGGTGCCCATCTTAACATACCGAGTTTCCTCCGTGCCTCGGAAAGCACGTTAAGCTGTTGGTCCCGGGTGTCATTTGGGAACTTTAGCAGTCGTTACGGATAGTCAGAAGCCAGAAAATCTGACACCAGTCCTGCCAAGGAGTACCGTGTTACCCAGTTAATGGGTTGTGGAGGTCTGATAGGCAGCCGCTCCACGTAAAATACTGGTTTTCAGCTGAATGCGGTTTGACTGGAAGCCGACCCCAATATAGTTGGAAAAAGGCTAAGCAGATGATGATGAGTTATGTCCCTTGGTGCCTATTGGCCTAGCTCTAATCTGTCTCCTGCTTGATAAGGAGGGAAGTGGAAATTATATTTATTTTTCCTACTCCTCCGCTGTACTCTTCTGATTATTTTCTTTGCGGGATCCAAGACAGTTCAATCGTTTCTCCGGGACTCGTCAGGCTTCATTAGCTCGGCGATTTTCTGGTAGTCGCCACTATTGATTCTGGCTTTCAGGCAGTTTCAGGAGTTGCAGTGGTTGATAATGCGTGTCTGGCTGGTCCCAAAAAAAAACATACTATCATCTACCGTATGTTATTGTTGTATCTTCTTTATACTCCTTTCCTTGGCCTTTAATAGTATATTTCTATATTATTTTTTAGCAAATATTTCTTTCTTTTGAATCGAATTATAATTTTGTTGGACTTCACCTAAACCATCACCTTTTTTTAAAGCTTGAGCCAGATACAGGCTGTATCTGGCTCATGGAAAAGCTTAGGAAGAGTAGCAATACATATAATCATCCTTATACCATACTAGCTGACCTACGCAACTTCGTCTGCGTCACATTTTCCATTACTGCTCCGCTCCTATTGGTCTTAGCGTGATGATATATAGCCTATAACTTTCCTCAATAAATGGGCTATCTAACACTGAAATCATTTTTCAAATCGGACCAGTAGTTCCTGAGATTACCACCCCCAACATACAAACTTACAAACATACAAACTTACAAACAAATTTTACCTCTTTATAATATTAGTATAGATATACACAAATTGATGTCTCATACAACAGGAAAATCTATCTTACTTTTTGATAACTTTTGTTTGGCTTCAGTATTGTATACAAATTGTGTCTTCTAAACGGTTTTTCGTGTACGTGTTATACGGCTTCAATTGAGTGGGTTTCAATCCCTGACTAAAATATTGATTTGTTATGGCGTGAGTAGTTAGTGTATACCTTGTGATATGGCTACAAAAAGTACATAATTATTATTAAATTATCTCAAAGATGGATTTAATTTTAGTCGGAAATGTTTAAGTCTACGAGCTCTAAAAGCTGTTTAGTCACTAACTTTTCTCCGCAATAATTTCTCCATTACTTTGTAGATCTGACAAACTGTTATTTCTTTAAAAAAAAAATACTTCCTCTTTGAGTTTCTAAGTAACCAGAGCACTTGATATTAGCATGCTCGCTGCAAAATAATAGGGACATTCTCAACGCCTTTGACAAGCAAGTAATAAACATACAACATAGTTTTCTAATTTCATGCAGTCTCTCTTCAATATTAATTTAGTAACATGATGGAAACTTTGCGCCAGTCTCAAAGAGACTTTATACTTACGTTTATTTGTTTTGTTACAGGATGATATTCTCCTCATATACGGCACCATTCAGCTAAGATTTAAAGGTAAGAATTAATTTAAACCAATCGTGATTAAAATTATTTATGCTACGTAGTCTTATTGCGAAATTGAAAGCCAATTGAATAGTGATTTATTGTGATCTGAACAAATTGCCGTGGTTCAAGTACCAACCGTGATTTATTTTGGGTCCTACTGGTATTAATTGACTACAAGTTAATAGAAACCAGAATAAATAAATGTTATAACTATTTAAATCTTGGATTTGCATATTTTATACATTTCAAATGATTTAATTAGCAAAGTCGTGATCAATTTATACGAGCGGTGTGTTTGATCTTCATAAGAATAACTCAAGTCGAGCGTACTGCACTAAAATTTCTTACAATATACCTTGATTTCCTGTCATTAACTTCTTCCCCATTCAATCATTTAAAACCACAGAACAGAGGGCCAATTCTACTAAGTTTTAAACAACTTTCGCATTCGCATGTCAATCGCAAACTGTCACATTTTTGACAAATTAGAATGCGAATGACAAATGCGAATGTGAAAATTAGTAGATTTGGCACTCTGATAAAATACCTCTTTTATCTGTTCTGTGTTTAAAACAAATATTGGGGTAAACTCACCTACTAGCAGTCTCTGCAGACTACAGAATCTGTTAATAGATGACTTTGGTTGAGTAAGGAGATAACTCCTTCGTAAAATCTGTAGCTGTACAAGAAGTTCACATTTACTATGATTTCTTGAAAGTCTTTAAAACAAAAATACTAGTACCAAAGACCGCAACCGAATAGTTAATTTTCGTATACCTGAATATAATTTGATTTTAATTATTAATTTATTTCGTTATTATTATTATTCTGATAACTGTGATTATCTTGTTCTATTGATTAATTTATTTTGCTTATTTATAAACTTATTTTGCCATTAGGTATTTTTGTTTGATTAATTTGTGATCTTGATCTCAATTGTCAATCTTGGAACTCATTGCAGTTACTTAAAGTAACTGCAATTTGTATCTAACGTCTGCATTTTATTGATTTTATTATAATTTCTAAGTATGTTGTAATTTTATTATAATTTAAAAATTGTGTTATTACTAAGTCAATGTTGGTTGACTTGTAATTGGCGACTGTATAAGAATGAGGCTTGTATTACTTATCCTAAGAAACACAATATACATATACTTACAACAGAACAGAAGCTGTTGATAAACCTTTTTCAATGAATAAATACAAATAAGAAGTGTAACTGTTTACCTACTCGCGAGCACTGATTTCACACCAGGAAGTTTGGAATAAAAAATATTTAATATAGCTACAATATCAATTTCCGATAAATTTTAGACAATGGCAGTTGCAATAACACAGCCATGGTTGTTGCATCTATAGCTGTATCGTAACCTACGGCATTCAATTTATTTCATACGTCCTAAAAGTAAGCCGTCGCGTCGGCAATCTGCTACACTAAGGATTTATTTCGTTAACGACATAATAACGAGTTGTATCGCTTTTGTGATAAAAGCACAATCAGGTAATACGTTACATTCAATTTTCAACTCTACGCGGATAACAATAAAAGTGCCCCCGCATGTGTGCAGCGTAAGCGCGTCCTGCTGATTCAGCTTTTTCGGTTATAATGGCTAAGCCGTCGTTTTTACAATGAGTTATTACTTTCCCTTATTTTTATTCGTCCATTTTTTCCTGCGACTATACCACTTGGCAAGGAAAGCGAAGTTTTCTTTTAGTTGAAGTCTAAAGCAGAATAATTTACACTTCACTTAAGATGAAGGGGATTTCATAATTTATTAAAAAAATTAATGAATACGCAATTAAGTTAGACTTCGATTGAACTGAAGCACCTCTCGATCTGAAAGCCCATCAACCATTGGAACTAGCGAGCCTCCGAGCACTCGTGAACCCAATATTTTTACATACAATAATTTAATTACCTTTCGACTCCAAAACTACCGATCTCGTAATCCCATTACTTCTACGCGTTTACTCTCAAAAGAGGCAACAGTTTAACGTTAAATCTCGCTTCGAGGCAGTAAAAAAGCGAATTTTTATGTTAAACCGGCTCTCGTAGGCTGCATTCACGTGAGGAGGCCCTAGACGGCAAATTAAGTGACATTAGAGGCATAATGCCCGTGGAAGGGAGACGTGAAAGCGGAGTGCTGTTGTGCAACGGTACGCTAGTCCGTGGAGTGCGCCAACAGACGTTCACCACCTGGATGCCGATTAAGCGCTGGAAAACATTGCAGCCGCTTTAAGCGCTGCAGTGCAGCCTAGTTCAGCGACGCTCTGTTGGCGATTGTGCTTTTCAATACTTAAGAAACGTCTATGAGTTTCCTTAGAGTTGTAAATAACATTTATTATGAATAGTGTAGCCACTTGTTATTAACTTTCCTGATGAATGCTGTGCACCTCCCTGGGAGGGGCTTAGGGAGGCACACAATATTCAACCTAAGAAGCTTTTGCAATGGGTTTACTAACATGGACTTTGAAAATAATTGAATCTAGCTCCTAAAACTTACATTTGCTGGCACTGTTACTCACGGATCATAGCTAATGATACTGAAGCACCGCATAAAAATCCTTAAGTCATTTTAAATAGTCTCGTTTGTTTTAAAGCATTTTGTTTTCCAGTTTCAGCTACCCAACATTGCATATTAATTCTTTCCAAATACCTCACTACTCGGTTCAGCTGCTAAACCCGATAATCAGCAAATAAATGTTCCAACGAATTGTGTCAATTTTTTATTAGATCCGGAGACAATTGAAATCGACGCGTCGTTGGTAACAAAATTACTTTTTTTTTTCATCCACAATAATTTCTAACCGATCGCTCGACAGCTGGGACAGCGACTTATTTTAACCGTTTTATGAATTGCTCCTCATTTAATTTCGTCCTCATTTCTTTCATTTTCTCTTATACGACTTCAGTGGGGCTTGATGATAGCAGATTCATAAATTGTTGGTTATGAAACCTTTGATGAATGGCTCCTTGATTTGGTTTATTAATTTTCGGTGAAATGTTGTGACTTCCCACAGTGCCCACTGAGTATTAATTTTGGGTGCGAGTGTTCGCAAAAATCTTCTTATTGAAAAATCCAACAGGTCTGCCGTGAAGACCGATCATTCATAGCATGAACACAAACGTTCTGCTTAGGTAATCATACCTCTAAATACAAGTTTCCCTAGTTGAAGGTGTGTTACCTTAACACACTTTCAACTAGGGAAACTTGTATTTAGATCCCCTCTGACAGCACCAGAAAAGCTAAATAGTTCCGAAACTGATATTTTTTTCGAGATTATGTATAATCCCTTAAACACGAAAAAAAAACTTGCTTGCTTCAACATTTTCTACTTGAGAAAATTTGTTCCTAACTCGTAAATCGTTGCAAAACAAACTAGCAAGACAGAGGGATCTCCGATGACAGCAAATATAAATTATTCTGTTTTAAATACCAATTTGTCTGTAAGTTAAGTGCTTGACTTATTTAGCACACGTCATTAGCTACAAGAATAATGTGGGTAACTAGCGATATATTTAAGTCCAGACTAAATTTTTTGTCTCCGTCTGAAAACTGACATGCGGTGGATACAGGGCTGCCAACTTAGGACCAAACATATTGGATTTCAGTACTTGAAAACTATTCCTTGGTATTTTAGCTTCTTTTGATCATTAAAAAATTTACAGTTCTACAAGACTAATGATAGTAAGTATCTAAAAATGTACCTCGAACGGATGACAAACCTATGTCCAGCCAGGTGCGTAAAAATCAGAGTAGATTTTTTAATTTTAATTATTTTGGCATATCATTAAAACCAGTATTCCTGTACTATCTGGTACCCCTGTCCATGTGGCGTCCATGTATTGTCTCCACAAATAGCGTTGTATTTAGCGCTGGCGCCGGCGACACATTAATTACGCTATAAATAAATGCTTTAGATAAAAAACGTATCGAGAGAGGCATAGATTTCTCTGAGCGACGCGACTTTTATTGTTATTGAATGGGGCGGTAATGTGTTGCGGCCAGTCCGTCTGTCGCGCTCGGGAATTATTCAATGGAATGCATTTGTAATGACTTTTTACTGGGGTACTCGTATGTGTTTCCGTGTCGGTCAGGAAATTTAATGCACGTAGAATTTTAGCAAATGTAACTGACTGTAACTAAAACCAGTGTCAATCTTTTAATATCAAGTGTTTAAAGCTTTATCATAAAATATTAAGACGTAATTTAATTATATATTTTCAAATTTTTCTTTGCAATTAATTTTGTATTTACTGCTATCACTGTCTTTTCGGTAGCTCAAGTCGCCGTAAGAAGACCTGGAGAAATAAATTAGCCAAATCTAATACAGGCACTGCAAAATCTAGCTGGGTATTTCTACGGTGGAAATACAATCACGTCACATAATCACATTGAACCAATACAGAAAACTAAAATGCACTTCTCATCCTGACGTCTACGTTATTAGGAAAACCACTATAAAACAAATGTACAGCGAAAGTGGAAATACGCTTCTTCTAAATTGGATAGGAATGATTTTGTTACAAATCCGAGAGCAAATAAGTTTACACTAGATGCGGAGGGAAAGAGAGTGGAGTATTAGAAGGCTGAAGGGTAATAATATTGTTAAAAATATGTATGTATGTGAAGTATTGTGAAGAGTAGACGGGGCCAGTGCCTGCCAGTGTTGCGGAATTTGTTCGAAAGAGTCACCGCAGCCTTGGAGCATAAAAGGCATAAGGAGGTATGGATCAGGATGGTTTAAGTCAGAAGAATCCGACACTCCTTTCCGCTCCACGCAGAGCGGTAGAAGTCACATGATGGTTTCCTATCCTTAAAAAAAAAGATAAATGAAGAGTGCATGCTTTCTCTAAGAACTGAGTGCAGTATTTTATTCACTTGGCACGAAAGAAAAAGCTATCAATAATTCTGACCCGTCGTTCTAATCTAGTATTCAATTGGGATTGGGTCTCGTCAATTATTGTTAGGTTTTTAACCATTAAAATCGGCCTTTAAAGTACGGTCATCAGCTCCCTGCCCGTATTCCATGTTACTTGGGGTCGGTGCAACACGTTTTTTTTTTCTTCCAATCTGTCCTATCAGCCGTCACGCTATCACTATCTCCCGTTTCTTTCATATCTGTCCTCCCACAATCCATCCATCTTTTCTTCTGCCTTAATCTCCCTCTCCAATCATTACCCACACATTTATATTCATAACTACTAGTTACATGCGTTTCTTCCCTCCTCTTCACCTTTAAAGTATGATGATAACAAGATAAAAATAACTATGGTAGGTACCTGTTGTTTTCGGTTTGTACCATCGTTAAACTTCCAAGAAGCAAAAGGTATTAACAGTAAACTTTTAAGAAGATTATGTTAAACCTTTGATTTGATGCTGGTGTGTCAATTTTAATTTGCATTATTGTTTCTGCTTAAACTAATCATCTAAAACGGCATGGTGCAAACGTGAAAGGGTAAGAGATTATATCATCCACGTATCACTTATCTGTTGTAATTTGGCAAAACGCTTGAACCACATCCATGATTATAATCACAGGTTTTCTCCAGGTAATGCCAATAACGTGTTGTAAACAGTTTAACTTGCATGAACCAAATAAATTATCACACATATGAAACAATTTGCTAAAAATATAACGCTCCTGCATCTAAATGAAATCTCATCCAATTCCCGGTCCAGTCTCAAGGAGGTCCTTCATATCAATTTAATAGGATTACATAATAGCAATTTTCCTCTATAAAGAGTTGCGTCCATCCGCAGCGAGGTAACAATAGTGTAATCTGGCACGTCGTCTCTGGACTAGAGCACTATTGTTGAAAATATTTTGTGCAGCTTCTTGAGAAAATGCGAAATTAACCTGTCTGGAAATGAGGTAACGACAAAATTACCTTTACGGATTATTTTGCGTTTATTTCTCCTCTTTTGGATCTGAGATTTAGTAGGTTGACTTCGATTTTATTTTAAATTTGGTTGAGTTGAGACGATTTTATTTTAAATTGGGTGATTTTTCTACCAATTAATGTAACAGTGTTATTAATCAGTGTGAAGTTTTCTTGTCAGAGTATTATTCACGTTATTAGTAAAGCAAAATTTTGCAAAGCTCTGCCTCTTCCGCTGTTAATTTCAATCACACGGCCGTCATTTAAATAAACTTACAGACCCACCTGATGACGGTACAAATATAAACCCCGTAATATCAATAGACTAGATGTGTTTGACAATGAGCGTCCCTCGGCGAATGTCATTAATGTCATCCGCAGAGCTGCGGAGCCGCGCGGCGGGTGGCCCTACGATCTACGTCTACCATGTATATCATTAAAAGTACCTACTACCTACGATTAAATTACAGGGTATTTTATGCAGTTGAAATTGTTTGTTTTGCGGATCGGGGAGTGAAGATAAAAGGGTGCAGGTGCCTAATTGTCGTGCAAGTCGTGCTGAATGAAGGGGTCGGGTTTGTTGTGTTCCTTTGTGGATGATTGATGGATTTATTAGCAGGCATTTTGACATCGATTTCGTCGTTTTCTTTTCCTGCAGCTCTATTGTGTTCAGAATTATTTAGTTGAAACATTGATTTGGACTATTTTCAGGTGTTTCATTGGCTTTGCTTGTTTATAAATAAAATGTTGATTCTTGATAGGAACTCTCACTTCTTCAATCTGCGATGTAAATTGACGCTAAAAGCTAGAAAGTTTAAGGGGAATGTTAGCGTGCACATTTGTTGCTAAACGCTTTGAAACATCGTTAGGCTATTGTACAAAATCAGTCACGATAGTTTACGAAAGCTATGAAACTACTACGTCCAGGATACTCGCAAATGGGAATAACTTTACAATAAAGCTCGCATTCCATTAAAGATGAACTTTTCAGAATTTGTCAACGGACAGCAAAAATATGAATAGTACCTTCCGAGTACCGACCCTCATTCTAGCAAATGATGTTTATATTAATGTCATACTGGATGTAATCCCGTTTCTACAATACGCGTTTACAGTTATGAATTACTGTTACTTAAAAAAATATTCCTTTAATATAATTAATTTTTGATGACTGCCCACTGCCCAAGTAGCATCACGTTGACAAAACACACATTTATCGTTATTATAAACATTCAACTGAAGGACGCCTCACCCGGTGTCTGAATTGAGAATTTGAATTTAAGTACTTTTCTGACTTTAATAGTTCACTCGACCCAGAACCTTGGGTGACAGGCCATTCAACTGGTCTTTCATCCAGTTTCTTCGGTCGTCGGATGATCCAGCGGATTCTCACTATATAAACACCCCTTAAGTCTGTCGTTACCTAATTCCCTGGCAATGATTGAATATAATTTGTCTTATGCTATACATTTTATCGAGTCGATTACAATTGTTTGCTCGGGTAAACCTCACCCCTTCCGTGTTGCAGACAGCGGAACTGATGCGCAGGGGATCTGTTTGTGATATGACTGGCAAACATGTTATGACGTTTTCTTTAGATTTTTTAATACGAGTAGGAATTATGTATTCAATTTTTTTTTGTGTTATATTTATTAGCCTGAGAAATTAATTTATGAATTCGGTTGCATCGATTACCATCGGAATGGGCTTGTGTCCTGAAAAAATCTAATAAGTCCGTCAGTTAGATTATCAAAAAATATTTGACCCGTATTTTTTCTTTTGTTACGGGAACCAAAACTTGACGAAGTTACGACGCTTTTAAAATTCTCAATACGTCACGCCATGCCATAATTTTTAGCGGGTTGTGACGTCACGAGCCCTCACTCCCGAGTTTTGATGCGTTTTATCTTTGTGAATATTCATCAACAACAAAAACACGTGTCCATTATTTTACAATACTGTCGGTCATTGTCGGTCATTCACACGAAATAAATAGCGATAATGTTATTTGGATGGGATAGTTCAAAGTAACAGAAGCTTGGGATGGAAAAAAGTGACAGCAAAATTAAATGGATCACTAAAAATATATTATTTTATACCGATTCTCATGAATAACGAAACAACGACTAAGAAAGTAATCCAATTTTATCTCACAGTTCTTCGTAAATTAACTGACATACCTATCAATGTTATTAATTAAAATATCTTACATTGAAACCACATCGTTTCCCACTCAGTCGGAACAATTAAATTGACTACTGCATAATACACCACGGGGCTATTACACAAATTGACGAATCTTTTATTCATCAATCCAATCATCCATACCGCTGAGGGCTGTTCGCGGGCGTCGGAGTCTATCGAAATAAGAAATCTCTGTGTATTTTGTCTCTTTTTCTTCCTTATACAGATTCTACCACGCCTGAGTGCGACAGATGATTCGAAATTTACAATTAGACCACAATTGGCTTAGTTAACCACTGTTCTTATTTCATTTGGTATGTTTTCCAAAGCTGTATAATGATGTTTTTGGCATAATATTGTTAATTTTAAACGTCTGATGTAATAAAAAATAATAATGTGCTTTGCGTTGTTACGTTACTGAATGATTTCGAAAACAAATTATATAATTTACATTTCAAGCTTTATTGACCGCTATCTATCATAATGATTTCAGAATAATAAATGGGAAACATGCTTGATTTGCTACGGTAGGTATACCTGGTTTTACAATTTCTCGGAACGAAATCGGGAAATTATAACCTATCAAATTTTGTAGCGTAAAAAACCATTCCAACAACAACAACACAATGACAATTTATCCAAAGTTTACAATCTCTCAAGTTATTTTATAACCTTACGAAGTTTACCACTTTCAACAAATCCCATCCAAAATTCAATATTTTCCTATTTATCCGTGTGTTTTTTTTTATGCAAAACTGGGAAACTCAAATCTCACCTGATGGAAAGTGATGATTAGGCCGAAGATGGAAGCGAGTTTCAACCGGAATCCTCTTACACAGAGGAACTGGCTATCATACCTCTAACTGCCGGAACACAACAATGCTGTTAACATTGACAGTTGTGTTATTTAGAAAAAAAAGTTTACAATTTCACGCGATATTTTACAATCTTACGGAGTTTGCCATTTTCCGGTGACATATACAATGTAAGTGTAACAGAATCCAGAAGTCGAAATCTGTCAACCTGGTCATCCTGTCTCCAATTTCCAATACATATCGGGCCACAGGGAGACGCAGACTGACCGCCTGTCCCGCGATGCGGCCCATGCGGCCATGCGGCTCGTCCATCGAACATGTCCATTTCACTGACGTGCCGATAAAAACTGAATCAACTTTGTGGTCGCAAAAAATGTATTGTACAGTGTTCTGTCGGATAACCTGTCCTTTGACAGGCCGCGGTTTTATCGTAGTTCGATAGTTTTGGACGAAATTGGAAATTTTAACGGTCTGTTTTAGACGGAAAGGAGAGCTGGCTAGACAGATGTCCATTAACGTTTTAATTTTTTTGTTAGAGGGGCCGTAGATAAGGAAAATTGATCGGTTTCGATCGGGAATTGAGTAGTTTACGACGGCAAAAAAAGTTTACAAAGAAACTGGTTTCGGCTACCGTTGAAGAAGAGCACGCACGAATTTGCCGTTGCAAATTTTCTGGTTTAACATTTTGGCCAACTTTTCAATTTATAACCATACAATGAGGGCTATCGCGTTTGAATTCGCCACTAGAGGCGCTAGTGTAGCGTGAGGTCTTCGATATGTCAAGTTTCATTGTTGGTTGGCTTTTGGCAAGAGTTTATTTACTTATTTGTGAATATTTTACTAAAACAGCCTGATATGGCAGATTAAGTTACGGTTCTCGCGACCACTGCACTGAACTTTTTTTGTCGGAAATATGTATAGTATGGCCTTCTTTTTTCGTTTATATGATGAGTCCACGTAACAATGCAATGTGACGATATTTATGATATTTAATCGCACGTTCACGGCATCATAAATTATTTTCCTTGTAACTTTGTCCACATGCGCGTAATAACTACTTAAATGCTACGATTAAGGACCTCACTGGACAGTGGCGCCAACTGGTGAGTACAAAAACGGTAGCCGTCATTACCTAGGTACCAACTGTCTCTAACTATCCCCTTATTTTTCTGCACAGAAAACCGCAAACCAATACTGATGTAATTGACGTTGAGATTCAAATTAGAGACGTTCCGTCTGAAAAAGCCCCTTCCGCCGTCGCCGTCGGAGACAGCTGCATTTTCCTGGCCGACCGCGTCCCGCCGCGAATAGTCATTGTATGCAAAACGTCGCGGCCAGACGGCACTATTGTTCACACGAGATTAAGGCGGAGCCACGTCCATTATGCAAGAAGCCTGAGGAACGGGACCCTATTCCACGGGTGATTGCGAACCTGACGGTTCTCAGGTGCCCCGGTTTGCGTGGGACGACTCTAAATTTTAGAGGCGTTCTTTGAAAACGGTGAGAGATGGATGAGAAAGGCGCAGTATTAAAAGCTGGACTTTCCCGGAGTTAACAAGCCTTGTTTTGAAAACTCCCATGTTAACATTTGAAATAATGAAACTAAATTAAAATAAAACTCAGCGACATCAACAGTGTTCCATATAGTAAATCCTTATGTATTAATTAAAACCACAAAAAAAAGGAAATTTCCCGTCACGTTTTCCGACTTCCCGTTTCGACTGAACCTATTATAAACACGTGATCCATATTATTCGCCGTCCCGTATTTCCTTACCCAATCTTGGGCACTCTATCTAGCGACGCACCTGAGACGTTTCAGACATTTAATCAGGCCTGTAATCGGAAAAACAATGCTATTGAGTGGAGGTATCGCCCTCCGGCGGGCAAGGCTTTTGTCGCGCCGGGACAACGGGACGAACCAATCTGTTTCGCAAATTACGTACGAATCTTGGGACGACGTGCTTTTTGCATGAGCAGTGAAGGAATGAGGATTGCTAGGTTGATTGAGTGGGATATTAAAGAGGAGGAGATAAAAGAAATGTCAGGTGGGTCGGGTTTGTTTACCGCTCTCTTGTTGTGATTGCTTGTCTTTGTTTTTTACTGATGTTGTGGTAATCTATCATTTCTGGTGCACGATTGTGTTTGGTAAACGTTTTCGTTTAGAACTCTGATTTGTTCCATACATTCACAGTCTTGGTTTTACAGCACAATCAATTTCAATGCGTTTTACAACAAAATAGCTTAAAAGGATAACACGTTTTATACAATTTACGCCCCCTGTTTCCGTTCCTGCTAGAACTTTATTCAATTCCCCCGCGACAATTTATCCTTCATTTCATAAGACATTTCGCACGAATAGTTCTCTATCCAATTTCGCCGTACCTGCGGCGACACGTGACTTTCTCCATCATTTGTGTAGGTACATCCACAAATTGAGTTACTTAGCACCTTTTGTCGTAGCAAATAAAGCCCAAAATCCTTTTGACGTGAACTAAGTTGTACTTACGTGGATTTGTTACGACACCGGTCAATTTCCTGAAGTGTAGGCAAATGTATACTTTGATGGCGCTGAACGTGAAGACAGTTGGCGACACTTGAATACCTTCGATTGGACGCTCTCAATTGGAAAACTGCAGGAACAGGTCAATTAGTTCAAGAAGTTTCTGATGTTGGCACCTCGGTGGCAACTGTTTTATTGGCAGAATTTTCCTGTAAAATGTATCAATATCATTCGCAGATTTGTACGAAAATAACATGACAAAACAAATGTATCGAGTAACGGTAATTTAAATACTTGTTCACAATTCGCAATTCGCAATCAACACCTACAAGGGCCAAATTAAGATCAAAGGAAGTTTTACGGTCTCGAAGACAAAATACCCTCACGAACACGATTTATCACCTCACTAATTTACAGTTGTTTTGTCTAAAAGCCGAAAAAAAAAACAAAACATAAAATTGAACCGCAAGCTGAATTTCCAGAATGCCAAGATTCTGCCAAATATTTGACTGGTCGGAAAATGCAGAATATTTACGAAAATAGAATTTATTATATCGATGCCGGTGTGCCGGTGGGCGCTGGCCGAAGATGCGTGCGGTAGAACTTTCGGTCGGGCGACCGCGACATATCCGCTGCAGACGTGCAGACGCTCCGGTAGCGGACTAGAGCGGCCCGCTGCGGTTGACTGCGCTCTCCGCAACACGGAATTTGCGTCATACTGACCGTCAGCTTAATGCATGAATGTGCTCGCAGATACGGCTCTCGTGAAGTAACTGCATTTTTGCGGGTAGCGGAATTTTGAACGATCCGAATGGATATCCTGACAAATATTTCTATCTGCTCCTAAAACTTCACACACAGTTTTTCAACAATTTAGTCAGGGAAACTATACATATACAAGTCGACTACAATGAGGTTTGACTAATATCAGCTAGTGACATGACGGATATGACAATCATCTGCATGGATGAAGTTACATACTTACAAATCCGAAGCCCATCAAGCAAGTGTCAATGTCTACGGACTATTCTTTGTCCATATCTGGTGTTGACAGTACATCAATTTAATTGTTCTACCTTTGACTTAATTATTACTGTGTCATAGAGAAGGAAGACTTCATTACGGCCTAGATATAATTGACTAAGGAAATTACTTTACGTATGCAAGTCTCGTATACAAAATACTATTCTCATTATGTGGTGCCTATCGGTAATGACGTTACGCCTCCCGGGCTGATTCACTTTACGTGACACGCATCTACTTAAAATTGGCACTATAAAGGAACACGCTAAACTATTACATTATGTATGTACCACTCAGATGTAGACATCGGAGATTGATATGAAGGGGATGGTGGTTGTTCAAAGACACTGCATTTGGATTATGAATGGCGTCTTGATGGTAGTTTACTGTTGCTTTTGCATTGGAAATATAAACAAGAATTGGCAACGAAAAACAAATGAATTTCAAATGTAATTTGATAGATTTTTCATCTTAATTGCACTAAGCGGCGACATATACCACGTTAAGACCCTTTCATACTGCATAGCTTAATTAAATGAAATCACAAATATTTTTGTAACGAAGCCTTTTTAAGTACTACTTCCTTTGTTGCATTTGATTTGTTAAAGCCATAGAAGCGTTTGATAAAGTTTATGGATAACGTGAGTAACACGGATACACCATGTTATTCTTCACGTACGATTGAAATGGAACCATTATTATAGACAAACCTAAAGTGTAGGTACGCATGTAGACGGAAAAAGTATAGATCTCCCATATTGCATACTTTCTTTCAGAAGTACATTCATAGATGCAGTATCAGATATTCAGATTGCGATAGCTCTTTATGGTCTATAAAGTCTACTTCGCCAACCAATGTGTCAGTTGCGTCTGCGGAGTACGGAACTAGTAAGTAATCGAAATTGAGGAGTGAGTCCGTTCGACTTTGCAGCTGACACCTGTGTGCGCGAGATGTCTGGTTCAGTGATTCGGTGCTGATCATTGTTGAACAAGTGTTACAAGCTGACAAATATTATCACAAAGACAGGATATTCACCTTTTTTAACCCTCCTGGAAATATAAAGCCTTTGTCGGAACTTTAAAACAGTGCAATACGATATTTAGATCATATCACTTAACACCTTTTCTTCCTTTTTTACCTGGCGGGTCCCCAAACACACAGAGCCTTAAAGTTTCGTTATCTGATTTCGAGTTTAAACATAATGCCTCACGTCCGGTCATTAACCTGTCACTAGCGAATGCCGCAGTAATCTTCAACTTTCCGAAGATGAGCTGGCTTTAAACCAAGTAAAAATAATGAGCCGAAAACCTCAAAGTTCTTTGCCCATGATTCCAGCTACACTTTTGTCCTAAGCAGGTCATCGTTGTTTGACTTGTTGGTAAGGTTTTAAGCAGCTTTGGGTCCATCGATATCTTTTAAAAATCGAATGCTAATTTAGACGGTTGAGGCACAAAGCTCGCGGCCGCGGCAGAGGAGGGACGTCGGACATAGGTAATGTTAGTGGGGGCTAATTCGTCAAAGGGCGCTCGCGTCGCTTTGTCCCGGCTTATGGTAATCAACGTAGGCGTTGTGGCCGCCGCTGCGCCGTTCTCTGCATTTAATGATCGGATTTATTAACTAGCTACGTTAGGTGATCTGTTTTACGTAAAGATTTCGGTTAATTAACGGTTCTTTGTCAGTGGCTAGATGGATTGGAGTACGGGCAAAGGTAACTGTGAACGTAGTATATGACTAAATCTAAGTGTATGATTATTGTAAGGAAATAAAAAAGCCCTCTAATTAATTTCGTTGCGGGATCCAAGACAGTCGAATCGTCTTTCCGAGAGTGGAGCTTGTCTTGCCCTAGGCGCTAGAAAAATAGATACTAGGTATAGGAGAAAGAACGAGATTTAGAAAAATATCTAAAACGGTTTGATGTGAAAATTTAAAAGAAAGTTGCATAGGTTTTCGTGTAGCTATAATCTATACATATAATAAAATCGTAGAGTTGCCGTGTCTGTACATTGAATATTTTCGCATAAAAAATACATAGAAATGTCAGAAAAATGACATAGAACACAAAAAAGCAGTTTTTGAAATTCTTTTCTGTTTGTCTGTTTGTCTGTGCGTCTGTATGTCTGTGCGTCTGTATGTCTGTGCGTTTGGAGGAGCATCACGCATAAACCACTGATTGGATTCAAAATTTAGGTACTTCGAAATATTAAGTGATAATCTGAGCAACATTTAGTGTTTATTTCATCAAAATCGACCCACAAAATCAAAAGATATCGAATTTTAAAGTTTACGAAGAAACTTCATCGAGCGCTAAAATAGGTTGTTTTCATTGAGACTTCAGATACTTGCAATGCCATCTATTGAGAATTTTTTTAATAAGAAATGTGTGAAAAGACCCCGAAACAATGTATTTTTAAGTTATTTTTTAATTAAACACATAATGTTTATAATTAAATGTTATTATATTATCATTACTTATCGTAACGTGTAAGCTTTCTAAGTTTGAACTTATGAGTAGTTATGAGCATAAAGACAGTTCAGTTACGTTGTAGATCGATAGATGGCGTTGTACTTATGACGCGTTTTTCTGAATCGCGGTGTTAAGATTCTCCGCAGTAGCATAAGGTCAGCCCCATGTTTTATGTTGTTTAACTTGAAGATGTATTGTATAATGTTGAAATGTTGAAATTATTAGCTATGGAATTATGGATTTGATTGAATTACTAGATTGTTTTTCGATTTACTGGGAGGAGAGGAGAGTCTCCTCCGGAGTCCGGAGTTACCTGTATCCATAAGTAAACTGTTTTACTAACAGAAGAGATGAATATTTGGTATTATGTTTCAATGTGGCTAAACTATATCAGCCGAACACGTCGATCTTCAAGGTTAAGCAACGCTTGCCGAGGTCGGTCTGTGAATGGGTGACCATTATAACAACCTAGCCTTTTCCTTACTATATTGGCTCGGCTTCCAGACAAACCGGATTCAGCTGAATACCGGTATTTTACGTGGCGCGGCTGCCTACCAGACCTCCACAACTCATTCAATGCAAGATTTCAGTCAGATTTTACTGGCTTTTGACTATCCGTAACGACTGCCAAAGATCTACAAATGACAGCCGGGACCAAAGGCTTAACGTGCTTTCTGAGGCACGAAGGAAACTCGGTATGTCAAGATGGTCACCCACCCACAGACCAACCTTCGCAAGCGTTGCTTAACCTTGAAGATCGATGCGTTCGTCTGTTATAGTTTAGCCTTGAAGATCGGCCCGTGCGGCTTTAGCCACGAGCTCCTCTATAATAAATCGATTCTATGAACCCAGTAAAACTTTTTTGATATTATGAAATCTTAAAACAAACTATATTTATCAGTGGTCTACGATCAGCAATATTGTCAGTAAAAATCGGAGAAAATGTGTTTCTTTTTGGACTGTTCTGGACGAAATTAAGAATCCACTTGATTCAGCACCATTCGTTCGATAGTTGGTTTTGTTGATTTTGATTCAAGATTAGTTTGTACCAGGAGATTAGGTACCTGGGCTGGTCGGCATTTCAACCGATAGAGATGATACAGTGCCCTGCATTAGGTACCCTCTTCATAATTATATTCTTAATTCGAGAGAGAGATCAGGATACGTAACTGAACGTAGATTTTGTATATTATGCAATCTATACTAATATTATAAAGCAGAAGAGTTTGTTTGTTTGGTTGAACGCGTTAATCTCAGGAACTACTGGTCCGATTTGAACGAGCTCCTCTATAATAAATCGATTCTATGAACCCAGTAAAACTTTTTTGATATTATAAAATCTTAAAACAAACTATATTTATCAGTGGTCTACGATCAGCAATATTGTCAGTAAAAATCGGAGAAAATGTGTTTCTTTTTGGACTGTTCTGGACGAAATTAAGAGTCCACTTGATTCAGCACCTCTACCACCAGCAATCTATACTAATATTATAAAGCAGAAGAGTTTGTTTGTTTGGTTGAACGCGTTAATCTCAGGAACTACTGGTCCGATTTGAAAAAATCTTTCAGTGTTAGATAGCCCATTTATTGAGGAAGGTTATAGGCGTATATATATATATAATCACGCTGAGACAAATAGGAGCGGAGCAGTAATGGAAAATGTGACGCAGACGAAGTTGCGCGGGTCAGCTAGTATCCTAATATATAAAATTCTTCAGTTACTTAGTGACTGAGAGACAACGCACAGCCGAAACGACTGGTCGTAGGAAGCTGAAATTTGGCATGTAGCTTCTCTATTCACTCCGTCGGGGAGCACTAAGAGAGGATTTCCCGAAATTCCTACGGGAACGCGAAAAAACGGGATATGCGCGTACGAAGTCGCGGGCAATAGATAGCTTATCTATAAAATTTGTCTTAAAACGAGACCAGTTCTGTGCAGATTCTTTCTAATTACCTTTTATTCTGGTCTCTGCAGTCACCACAAGCAGCTTCTTCAAGCTAGAACCAGCATAGAAATCTATGATTATTGGACAGTCATGAATCATGTGTGATAGCGACATTAATGCTGCTCTCACGACGTTTATCTACGTGTGTCCCCCTTGCGATATGCATCGCCAATCAAATGATTGTTCCCGTTTCAGACTCAAACTAGAGCGAAAAGATAAATTCTAGGCAATTTGCTTTGCTCTCTCCGCTTGTTTTTTGGATTTTTGGCCCTATTTATTAACCCCCAATTTCTGAATTAGGAGTTAACTGATTCGCTCAATATTGAAGTACAACTGTACAAAAATAATGTGAAATTGATATTTTCAGTTGCCTGTCATATCGATCGCCTTACTATTTACGAAAAAGAACCTTCGCCCTAAATCGGCATACAACTACAAGTCATTTCGAATCATGTTTTAATTCTATACTTCAATTAAATTAGACCTCACCGCCTCCCCTAGTGTATGCTGAAAGGGACGAGGATGTACGATGAAATCAATATACATACATTGTGATCTTGCGCTCAACCCTAACCTAACCAATAGTGAGCGCAAACAAGATTATGTAACCGGACATTTGGCAAAATACTGTATTATTAAAAGGAAACTGCAGTCTCTACAAGTCAGATCCTGATTACTCCTAAATTAATTTTTTGACGGGAAAATTGCATAGCCAAAACAATGTAAGCCATTTCTTTGTTATATGTTACACAAACAACGTCTCAACACCCCGTCCGGTGCTCAACCCGACACTCAACTCAGTCACAGAAGGTGCGACAAATCGCAACTCCCCACATTGTCGTATCCAAAGAGTTGCAGGTTTAGGTGGTGCGCGGTATCATCGGCGAGTCAAAGGGCGCCGACAAAGCGCCGCCGCAGCGCGGTGCGGGCGGCATTAGCGGCCCGTTTGATACCCCCACCCTCGCGCAGGGTTGACAACGAACCGCGACCTACGACAAACCGGTCGCACGATACCGTCCATCTAAGTTTAATTGCTTTTTAAATGATGTGATGGATTAATTTTGTTTGACGGATTTTCCTTCTCGTTGAACGTGGGGGACATTGAGGATTTATTGCCCCGAATGGTAAAGTACGAGGTCAGTTTTATGCTGTAGCCGGTTTATAATAAAGTTATTTTCGATCTGGATATTTTAGACACCTAGAAAGCACCATTCGTATTGTTCTACCAAGGCAACAACACACCCTATTTAATTAGGTCAAAGCTTTAACTCTGGAAGAATATTTCACCAACTTTCCTTTAACTATACGAGCTACATTTTTTCCTCGGACCAGCACAGGCCAGCCCTACCACCTCCCCACAGCCGGGCTCAAAGTGAGTGTGTTACTCTTTAACCTGCGCGATTCGCGACCGGCTAAACTTACCACTCCGCTAAATAAAGTTAAAAGGCTCCTCAAGCTTTGTCTCGGCCCGCCTTTGATGTACGGCGAGAACATCCCCCACCCCCCACACCTCCCTCGCTCGCAAACAGTTTACCGCAAGCTGGAACTATTGCCCTTAATGCCTTTTCCGATTGGGTATACGGTGTACGGGTGTACCCCTCCCGATTGATTAGTGTGTTGTTTAGTGCCAAAGGAATTTCTCAGGAAGCAGCCCGATCAAAGTGGCCGAGCCCCTTTGATGAGTGAACGCTAATACGATGAATCAGTACCCTTATCATTTTGATCTCTTGTTACCGATGGTTACTATTATTGATGTATTGGGACGGGACTTTGGGACCGCTTTCAAAGGTTTTTCGCTACGTTTTAAGTGATAGGGTATGGTCAAATGTGGTGTTTGTTGAGGAAACTTGGGGAGATGAGGTTAATTGATTGAGACTTGTTAACTTGAGTTCTTATTGTGGCTTATTAAAAGGAGACAATCAAAGCTTATTTGCGTGCTTCAGTCTAACTAAAGACTACATAAGTGATTGGCCAGAACTGTTGAAATCTAGCTGAGATAAGGAAACACAATATGCTGTTAATCATAGAAACAAACATTTATAATATCTACAAAATATTTAGTACGAAAATATACGAAAAAGACTTGAAAGAACTTTCAAAGGAAAGTAATTTGTTTGGGCGTAAGTAATTTTATACAAGTCGTATTAATACGTCCACGCGCCACAAAAGCAAAACCTCTTCAAAGGATTTGTTTAGGCTTTAGTCTCTAATCAGTGATTCTTTTATCTGTGACTGTTTCACTTAAATACCTATAATTAACTTTTACATTTTCTTTCTCTCTTTTTAATGTAATCCGCGAATGGCGGCCCAAAATGAAAGGACTCTGCCCCTTTGATCTTTCTGACTTGTAAAACCAATCATACAGTCGTATTTTCCCTTTTAACTTCACTTCATAGAGAGTTAGTCTTCTTTACTGAATGATACAGTACCTAGTGAAATTAAAGTTTTTTGACGTAACGGCTACGGTTTTATACCGGTATGTTTTAGGTAGTGTATATTAAGTAAAGTTTAAAATGATCTGAGAGTACCTACTTATATTAAAGAAGACTTTAAACGTTTATCGCCCTTAAATAGAAGATGTTTCTCCAAAGCTTTCATAATGTTTATAGCTTATTATGTCATAACTCGATGCGTAACAGATCAGCACTACATAGTCATACACCATCAAGCATATTAATTGTCAAACATGCGAATGAATTAAAAGCCCCTAGGAACACAGACAGGTACAAACAAACGTTACTAAATCCGTTCCAGTAATACGGCTCGGACTTTGCGAAAATTCAATTAGAGTAATAACAACGCACAGTTCCATTATGCCAATCAAAGGGAAACGAAAAGTTTGCGCACATCAAAGAGTCGCTTAGTGCGTGCTCTCGGCTAATGACGCTTTGGGGGCGGACCTTTATCGATATCGATAGTCGATTAATCGCTACAGCTAATGAAGTTATAGGGATGTTCGCTGTATCGATACAAGATCAGTCGCGAACGTGGAAAGCATTATTAGCGAGGGAGTAAAACTTTATTACCAAAATATGTTTAGAGAAATTTTACTCGCTAATAAGTTGTTTCGACATGTCGGGTAGTATTTTGGTTTATGGAGGTGTCAATTATTACGTGAAAACGTGTTTAATGATTGTTGTATTGGCTAATTGGCTTGATTGAGAGTTAGTGAAAGTTATTTTTTAATTAGCTGTATTTTGTGTTATTCAGAGTCTTCAAGAAATCGTAAAACTAGCTTTGACGTAATATAGATACCTATTACGTCAAAGCTTGTTTTACTATGTGGTTTTTGACAATGAATTGATCATACCCTTTTTACAAGTGAATGTCGTTTTAAAAAAGTTCTAGGATACTAGTTCACCATCTCTCCTCAGAATCAGAGGATGCTTTGTCTTATGATTTATTAACATCGTCTATCTTTATGAACACCTGCAAACGGCTTAAAGTTGGCATAGCCAGGAGGTGTACCTATTGATAAAGTAGTCGTTTACAGGCTGTAGGTAGGTATTCATAATATGTATTGAGTGGAATCAAACATTTGAGACTCCCAGCGACAGTCAAATTACAATACATAGGTACCTACATACCTACAAGATTTTGACAAATCAATTTTGCCGTCTGTCTGATCTTCGCGAAATCGAATATCTGAGCTATACTCAGAGAAACCTCTTTGAAATCTATCTATTCATTTCATCTGTAAATCGAGTTGGAATCCTCAAATTAATTCGCCTTCAAAAGGTGAATATCATGACGTCGAGATACACCTACCTAGGTACTTAGATGCCTACATAACTTCGCAAGCATGCCAATGGAAATTTTAATTAAAAATATTATTCTTTGAATTTGTTTTGTTTGATTAAGGAACTTTTATTTACCTACCTATTAAATATTTTTACCGTTCGTTTTCTGACCATTATTTATTTATTGTTTCAGATAATACGAAGCAAACAGACAAGACACAAAACACTAAAATGCAGCGGCATTAAGCTGCTACACAGGTATCTACTAGAAACTTGCCAATTTTTATCTCATACATCGTCCCCCAATAAAGTTAGCTAGAATATTTTGTGTTATCTTTTATTTTTGCCGCGCTTATGAACTTGCGTAACAGCTATCGTCATCTAGTGGCACTTTTTGACACTAAAAGTGCTTCGCAGTCGTTTGACATGATTCATAGCGTCGTCGAAAGATGGCGTTAGACTGCAGCTGTCTGTCATGGCTGGTTGTCAAACAATCGTCAAACTCGCTTTTGTATACAAAACGGACTCAAGCTAATTTATTATTTATTTCGAAGAAAGTTTTCAATTAATGTCATCAGTTAAATTTTGGTGCGGTCTTCAAAACTTGCGTGCTAAGTAAGAACATTCGTTTTCATGTAAGTTTTCACTCATTATCGTTGTATAAATATAGCCCTTCCGGGTTTCGGCATGGTATTTCGGCGGCATAAATAGCATTTATTGCCGTCAATTCTGTCTGGGATGATCCGCTACTAGATAAAACTGAAGGTCTCCTCTTGTTTCTAGTAGTTTATTCATACTTTTACACGTCGTGATTGTTACCGCGACGTTACTTTTACGAGCTGTGCCTTTGTTTACAACTTGTTTCCTGTGTTTATGCTCATCATGTTCAATGAAAATTTGTTGAATTTAGTACAATGTGACGCTTCGTACCACGCTTGCATCGTGACCTGCTCTAAACACAATTGTTTCAGGTGTAGTACCTCTTGTAAAATGATAACTTTCCAAAACACAACATTTTAACAACCTAATATTTATTTTTAAAAGGCCATAGTATTCATCCTAAATATAAGAAACCCAAGCAAACTCATAATATTACTAGTAAGAACACACCAATAACATTCATTTAGTTCTGCACACCCTTTTTTGATTAAACCTTTTTATAGTCAGTTATTGATTTCATATTTTAATAAACCCTGTCAGAAGTACAACCACTATACAAAATATAAGGGCACGAGATTACTCCGTACCCTATTGTGTTGAAATTTCTGCCTCCGTCTATGGATCTTTCACTCGGACCATTGCGGTAGCGTTGTGCAGTCGTGCTGTTCTTAAAAAAAAAACTTTTGCTCAATAAAGAATATTAACATCAAGCTATAATATTCAGAAAGAATTTTATAAACTGGTGTAACTCAGAAGTGTATTGTTTGTTTAAGCACAATGAACATGGTAAGGTCCTTTATGGTTTTTTGTAACCCTATTATGTATTTTTTTCTTCATAACTTGTTTGTTGAACCATGAAGTTATGATTTAATTTGTTTTGACATGCTCTTATTATAATCTGTCCCTTTTTCCTCTAATACTTAGGGATGGTTGAATAGAAATTAAAAATTAATATTTTCTATTCCGTTTAAAGTTGGTAATATGATTTTTTGTGTTGAGAGTTATGAAATATGATATTTTATTCCTTATACTAAGTGGATTAAAATGCAATGGTATAGCTTACACAATAGGTTTCTATGGCATGGTACGCTCCGATGTGATGTTTCCTTCTAGCACCGATCGATGCCGGAGACTCTTGACTTTGCCACGCTGTCTCATTTTTTGTTTGCTGTCCCTTTTCAACTTATACGAATCAAATACACTGGATATGATCCTTATTGTTTGCCATATTGATTTTTTACGTGGCTTGGTGCGCGGTTCTTGCGGAATTACCAACATTTTGATGTGTGAACGGAACGCTTTGGTATATTCATACTGTTTTTTGCCAGTAATTGATGCTATAATAAGCTTATCCTTACAGATTTCAGTTTTAATTGTGTTTATTGGAGTTTAAATAAGTGGAATCCAAGTTTTTGTGATCTATGTTACTAAGAATGGGTGTAAAACGGCTTGATAAAGCATATCTTTTGGGAAAATTTGCACCACAGGTAAATTAAGGTGTTAAAGTAGTGATGAATACACATGCATACAGTAGAGAATAGACTTTTATTATAAGTTTTAAACATTTTGTGTTGTGCCATCACATAAATTGGCTAAAAATAATCCTTTTCATCACTTCACCCTTAGTAAAATATTGATGTGTTGTATGTTTGTGTGCAGGTGGTGTCTCGCCATGCAGCGCGCGGGTGGGAGAAGGGCCTGTGCGCCATGAGCCACACTCCTATAGGCGGCCACCCGCAAGGTAACGCTATTCTCTACCTATTCCTATTAAAATTGGTAATGGTGGTTTGTCGTATGACTTTTTGAATGGTCAATTACTTTGGGTGCTTTTGAATGTGCACATATTTTATGCCGTAGGCTAAATGATAGTGCTCACTAGAGCTTATTGCATTTTACACAAGGTTTAGGTGCGATTGGACATGTTTAACTTTAAATCATAGGGATCACGAACAATGAGTGAATAGTTGTTTGTTTCGTGCAGGTTGGGAGCACAAGCTTGCTGACAGGTCGTCGCTGCCGCCAGCTTCTGGGGAGGATAAGAGCAAATCTCAGTCCAAATATGTGTTCGCACAACCACACCTGTCCAAGTGAGTACTCGCACAATTATATACGCATGATTGTACTGTCTTCATCAATCCACAAATATTATGATTGACGATTTTCCACAGCAATGCTATGAATATATCGCTTGTCCTACCTAGGCCAGTAGGATGCTAGGTAGGACAAGCGATGTGCTTGTCCTACCTAGGTCCTGGAGAAAATTGTATTCCAGTTTTTACAGAATTATAACGTAGATGTTAGGTAGAAGGCGTTGCGTATTAGATTTTCAGGATACCATTAGATGATTACACTAATATTTTCTTCTCGCAATAAATCGAAGACTGGGTGAATCCATAAGTGAAAGATTTATCATTTGTTTATTTTATGTGTAAGCCAAAACTAGCGAAACTGTCTCCTATAGAAGGCACTCGAAGACAGGTTCATGTATGGTTTCCCGTCAGGGTCAGAATTGCTATAGCGTGAACAAAACTAAGGCGCGTCGGTTTGTCTATTTATGTGTTAGCCAAAATTTGCGAAGCTGTTACGAGAGGCACTAAGGCAGACTTTACACTTTTCGTTGCAAGGGTCAGTAAAGCAGGCGTTCATGTATGGTTTCCTCTCAGGGTCAGCATGGCGTGGCGCGAGCAGACGGAAGGCTCGTCGGGGAGCTCGGCGCGCTCGCCCGCCTCGCCGCCTTACATGCGCTGGGCCCGCAGCCTGCACGAATTACTTGAGGTACGAACTGATGCTTTCTTAATAACTGTTCCTTATTACTAGATTATTGGGCGAAAACCGAAACCGAAGCTTCGGTTCGTCTTTAACGGAAATACATATTAATTGAAATAGATTAATTTTATTCTACTGTTACCTTTTGGTAAATATTCCGGTTTCCTGGTTGTCGTCGTCAAACCGACCAATGGAGAGTGTGCCCAACAGCAGGAATACGATGACAGCCCAACGATAAAGGAAACGTTCCTGGCCTTCATCTTCCAGTTTAAAAAAAATTCCAACTACTTTTTATCTCAACTTGTAGCTAATTCAACTCGAGCATTAACAGTAATATTTGCCTCTCCCGTTAGGACGCGGAAGGCGTGCGCCTGTTCCGCAAGTACGTGGGCGGCGCGGGCGGGCTGCACGTGGACCGACTCAACTTCTACTTCGCGGTGCAAGGCCTGCGCCAGGAGTGCGACCCCTCCAAGATACGCCAGGTCGTGTCGGCCATATACAAGTGAGTAGACAACCAGAAGGACAGGATTTGAAGAGAATTAATTCGCTTCAAAATAGAACTCTGGTATGAGTATTTTCAGGAAAATTTACTCCACCAGTTGGTGCAACATAGGCGAGAGGTCCTCTTCATTGAAAAAGTGACTTTGACATTAACATGACGTCGACGTCAACTTAAAAAAATGTCGGACGACAAGCGATTTGATAGGTGTTTGGGACTGACGCCTCAGTGCTGCCACTTGATGCTCGACATTTCAGAAAACGCTCATTGCTGATGTCCATAGGTGGCGGTGGTCATTTACCGTCAGTTAGGCCGCAAGCTCGTTTGACATTATAGGGCATAAAAAAAACTGCCTGAATTGCTGATATATCCCTGTAAGAATGTGATTTCGGACAGAACAGTGATGTAATGTCTACCTTCTGTTCTATTTATGTATGTATGTAGTAATATTTATAGGTATTATTTGTACACTGGATCCTACTCTCTATGATGAACTTTCTCAATCACTCAAAGGGAGAAAACTCAACTTTGAGTGAAGCCTTTGTACAAGTAATTTATTATGACTGTATCACAAAAGTTGTTTTGATGTACAATAAAGAATTAAGAAAATCTTTAAAGAAATAAATTTATGACATTTAATTCCACGCTAATTACAGTTTGCTGATTTGCCACATCATTTGGTAAAGGAACGCTGTCACCACTTATTGCCGGAGATTTTAGCTATAGACTAATTAGCATAGGTATATTATATTTAACGTAGACTTGGGATAGGGACATTACTGAAGGTTTCTTGTTTGTTCAGATTTCTGCGCAAGTCTCAGCTAGCGATGCCCGAGGAGCTGAAGACGCAAGTGAAGCAGAGCCTCAAGGATGGTTCCAACATCGAGAAGACTATTTTCGACACTATGGAGCAGGAGGTATGTCACAATATTACGTTATGGGAGAACAGATAAATGTTGAGCCTAGAACTTATTGTATAAGTCCTACAGCAATAAGAAATGTGTTAGAAAACATATAAACATGTTCTGAAACTTATGATTCCCCTAAAATTCCCACGAGAAATACTTTCTATTGTCAATTTAGCTTGATCACAAGTCGTGGGGTAATTTTGTATGGATCGTGATCCTTATTTATTAGAGGAACTTGACAGCCCTAGACGACATGACTCCTTATAGCAACCCACACAGGTCACTAGTAGCTGGAAGGCGAACTCACTCTCACAGAAAGGAGGCCGTTGTCCCTGTAAAGGAAACACCATAGACTGTTGATGTAAGCTTAGCTCTTCACGTCTGTCAACCCTGTATTTACTATCAGTAATATCATAAACTAGCTGACCCGTGTCCGTTTTTCGGGTTTATATATATAGAATTTTCCAAATCGGTTCAGCAGATCCAGAGATTATCCCCTACAACCTTACAAACTCACAAATTTTACCTCTTTATAATATTTGGTATAAATTGCCTCAATAAAAGTCACTCCTTCACGTTCCGACAATTTATATAAATGTGTTATAGGTGACGCGCGCGATTACGGAGACGACATACCAGTCGTTCCTGCGCTCGGACGCGTACGTGTCGTATGTGAGCGCGGCCACGCAGCCGCTGTCGTCGCCAGACGCCTCGCCGCCCCATCCTCCTAGAGAGGTAAGATGTCCTGACATTATTGTCGTGTGTGGACGATACTTGAATGAAAGGTTATGTGAAAAGTTTTGTATCGCGACATGAAAAGGTATCAAATGTTAACGAAATTGCAAACACATATTATGCGGCTCTTTTAGGTTACATAATAATGCTGACATTAGTAAAATAAAATAGAACAGTCTTTATTATAAACACCATGTAAGTTACAGAAAAAAATAAACGAAGAAAACATTACATAGAGTGACACGATGGGCGGACTTATCGCTAAAAGCGATCTTTTCAAGACAACCAAAAATACATTTTCAAGAAAACGTTCTTCATAAGATTCTATCCGTGTATAAGTAATTGATAGTGTTACCAACAAACTTACCCAGATTTTTTATATTTACCACACCTATAGTTCAAAACGTGTGGTTTTGACCCATAAGTTAAACACAGTAGTATTAATGTTTTGTTACACAAGTTGTAGATTAGTTGCTGCAGTTTAGGATTTGACCCATAGGCTAAAGATCAGAAGCTACAGAATAGTATTTGCCCCATATGCTCAGGATTTCAGCAGCATTGCAGTACAGTTTTTGACGAAACTGCCAGCCAGAATATATAAATTTTGATTTACCGAATCTTGGTCACAGGCTGCTGTTTAGTTAGTATTGTAGGTCAAAAGCTGCAAAAATATCTTAAACGCACAGCTTATAGATCAGAAGCATCATCATGGTTTATTCGCAACAGGGGGCAGTAGGTGGTCTGGCAACCCTCCACGAAGGCCAAGAACTGGGCACGGGTGCTGCGCCCGCCGCGCGACTGACGCACGACGCGTTACTAGCCACGCAGTCGCGTCGCCTGCAGTCCGATGTCGCACCGTGAGTAGCCCGCTTTATATATTCCTCACTTATTGTATAGCTATAGACTATAGAAGTTGACGTTGTGAATAGATTTGAGATGCTCTTGCGCGGCCAATTAATTTAAAATTTCTCGGCATAACCAAAAATTGTGTGAAAATTTTCATTATTTTGTCCGCGTAAGCGCACCATTAGATATGTCAGATTAGATAATGTTTTACAGAAACATGCATTTGATAAATTATTTCTAACTGTAAGTTATTTTCCGACAGTCAAATGCAAATTTTTGTAGTTTTGTACTCTTTAAGTTGCAGTAGAATTGTTGTAATCAATGTTTAGTTTCATGTTTTATTTTTATTAAGTAGTTTTGAGAATGAGTACAAAAGTGTATTACCTACAGTTCGATAGATTTGGCCTAGTTTAGATCCAGTTTTGAGTACTAAGATAAATGAACAAAATTCAAAATTTATCTCCACACAGAAAACGAACAGTGAATAATACTGACGTATCAAAAATACCGTACTCATTATTTGATATAGGGCGGGTTGAAAAAAAGTTCTAATGTCTGATCATTTAATTGTGAATTATAAAAATATATACTATGGATTATTGCATTTATTTGCAATAGTATTAAAAACAACAAAAGTCTAATTGATATAAGACACTGGCACACATCTCATCTCTGAACTTCCGCCAGTTAATTTAATAAGACTGTATTTTTTCGTATCCAAAATACAGATGATCAACCCGCCTTAGTATATGGCTCGTTTGCACCACAAATCACTAAATGTGTTTAGCGCTAAACATTGAAATCATCGTTCAGTCTCTGTCATCTTCAAATGAATACAGAATGGGAGCAATGTGCTCTATGGTCGCTTTTAGTGTTCTGTGGTGCAAACGTGGCCAAGAGTTCATGAAGTGTGTCCCCAGCATTGCATGAGCGATCCAGCACTTAGCCTTATTACTTTATTTTCGCTCCCGTCAGCTTGACTGATGTACCCATGTATTGTTTGCCCCCATGTTTTGTTCCGCGCTGCATGTTCGCTGCGTTCGCCGCATTACACGCTAATCGCTCTGTCTTGCCACCTCACATATTTATACATACCTACCATTCCCACTATCCTTCTAACTTCGTAACCTGCTGATTGACGATTTTTCCAAAATTATACATACATATTTTTCCCATTTTATAAATCGTGAAAAACGATCAAAATCAATTTGATTTTTGAAAACAAAATACATTGTCAACCAAAAATCATAATTGTTCGTCAATCAATCAACATTTTTGCTCAAATCTGGTCCTCCGCTTACCCTTACCCTCCACGTCCGTGGGTCCTCTCCGTATGTACCGGGTGGCACGGCAGGCACCGCAAGCGGTCGGTGTACAGTGCGCACGTGTCGTACGCGGGCTACTGCCCCGCGTCGCGCCAGGACTCGGAGCGCGCCAGCCTCAGCAGCGGCCGCACCGACTCCGACGCTGTCTCACTCTCCGGCAGCAGTGTGTGAGTATATTTAGTATATATGGTGTATGCGGTGCAAGCGGTCGGTGTACAGTGCGCACGTGTCGTACGCGGGCTACTGCCCCGCGTCGCGCCAGGACTCGGAGCGCGCCAGCCTCAGCAGCGGCCGCACCGACTCCGACGCTGTCTCACTCTCCGGCAGCAGTGTGTGAGTATATTTAGTATATATGGTGTATGCGGTGCAAGCGGTCGGTGTACAGTGCGCACGTGTCGTACGCGGGCTACTGCCCCGCGTCGCGCCAGGACTCGGAGCGCGCCAGCCTCAGCAGCGGCCGCACCGACTCCGACGCTGTCTCACTCTCCGGCAGCAGTGTGTGAGTATATTTAGTATATATGGTGTATGCGGTGCAAGCGGTCGGTGTACAGTGCGCACGTGTCGTACGCGGGCTACTGCCCCGCGTCGCGCCAGGACTCGGAGCGCGCCAGCCTCAGCAGCGGCCGCACCGACTCCGACGCTGTCTCACTCTCCGGCAGCAGTGTGTGAGTATATTTAGTATATATGGTGTATGCGGTGTAAGTGGCTGGTGGATACTCCTACGTCAAAATAGTGAGTATCTATGTACTGATATGTAGATGATGCCAAAATGAACCAATCCACAATCTCGGCTAGGTATCGCGGAAAACTACTTAGCACTACTAATTATAGGTATATTCCGGAGCCACAGTATAGTTTGCACGTATAGATTACTACAGGTTACCAACTGCAGTAAAGTGTTTGACCTTTGATCTTTATTTCTTGTAAGTAAGAAGAAGCAGCGAAACGTCTACCAAGTAAGTTTATCTTTTATTCTATATTATAGAAAGTATCCTTTAGTTTTTCTGTACTTTTGAGCTTTAGAACTGCTTAACTTTTTAGCACTAATTTATCATTTTGACCCCATCCGTGTGATACGCATTAACTTGCACCAGACTGATGGTCCTAATAACAAACTGACAAATGAATACAAGTAAGTACAGATACCTATTTTGATGATTTCGTCATATGAAAAGAAATATAAACTCCCGCATTTTTTAAACTAGTCTCATTGTATTTTATTTTTTTTCAAAAACAATGTGCAACATAATTAACGCAATACCTAGAGAGAAGTCATTGTACTCATCATTATGAACAACTTTTACACTGAGATCAACTCTCCGAAATAGCAATACTAACTGCTGTTCAATAAATTTTTCATTACTAATTCTCGGAAAGTAGGCCTGAAGCTGCTTGAGGAGCGGGTTGAAAGTTGCAGCCCTAGGGAAAATCGTTTTCGACTGACAGTCGTCAAATCATAAAAAAAAACAATTATGAAAATGTAATGGCTGAATAGCTAGCCGGAAATTAAAAAAAAAACACAAGTAGTCGGGAAAACGGCAATCCGATCTTCATTTGTTTTTTCAAGTTTTGTTCAAATATATTCGTACAGCAGATATTTGTATCACGATGAATTCATCAGAATCAGATTCGTGTTTTTATTTTTACTTTGCTTGTATTCGTAATGAAAAGCAAAGTTTGCCTTGGATGATAGACTTCTTTAGTTCTTATATTGAACTCTTTCTGTCTCGGGACTAAATCAGTTACTTTCACCCCTGAATAACAATGTACTATTATCGATTTTTAACGCTTCTGTAGGGTTAGCCCCTAAGGGGAAATTGTTCACAATGATGAGGACTCCTTTTCAGATTTCGCGTTTAATCTGTAACGCCCTGTATTTGCTAAAGTTGTATAAATATATTGTTCAACATTATTGTTAAAGCAAATTTTTCTGAATTAAATTTTCTTTGAATCTCTGTCCAAGACTATCTCCGTCTCAGTCGCACTCACAACTAACCAGTATGCTGCATCCCTCAGCGACGGCATGTCGGCGCGGAACGTGCGCGAGTCCCGCGAGTCGCGCCAGCGCCCGCGCCTGCACGGGCTCGACCGGCACGCCGTCATCAACAAAGAACAGGACACTGCCATGGTAAGGACCACACAATATCTTATACGATCTATTTTTCGTTCATTTTATATCAGCCGAAAGACGTCGACTGCTGGACATATGTAGGTCTCCAATAGGGAATTTATGCATGATAAAAATATTTATTATTTATATAGGTTATCTAAAAATAGACAAAAATATAATACTAACAGTGAAAATAGAATGTAAATTACTCGAAAAACAAACGAGATGCAATTAGTTTAAACAAATATATCTGTCCCTCTCGCGAAAACGCTGTTTTCTATGGCAGCTCTATAGACGTCATGGACTTTGACGTCAAAGTCCATATCGGACTTTTCTTTCTAAATGTAATCTTTGAAGCCTTATAACTTCATCGCTGATGAAGGAATTTAAAATATAATTTCATGATTGTTAACTAAAGTCCAGTCGCGGAGCAGGAAGAATTTCGTACAATGACCTTATTACCTACTGGCAGTGGTCACAAACATTTTTGTATTAAGTGCGGTTTACATGAAATATTTGAAGGAGAAAGTACCAACTTAGAAAATAAAAAATATTATTATCATATAAATGATGTATTTAGATTTTATATTATAAGTTATAAAAATCGAGTTACAATTACTAATACGGCAAAAAATAAAAAATAAAAAATTCAAAAATCAGATTCCGATTCCTCTGTATCGGAGTTACTTTCCGAAAACGTCTCGCCTATCACATTTATTACAAAAGAATCAACAGTTTTATCTACTAGTTTAACTAATTTCGATTCCTTCTTTTTTTACGTGACATACACTTCCAAACAAGAAGAAACATTACACTCTCAGGTAAAGGTTTACAATCCTTGAGGACGGCGGCCATTGCATCTGTGCGAGCGAGACTCATTCTATTAACGCGGGAGTGACAGAGACAGGTAATAACAGGTCAACGGACGAAATTCTTCCTGTTTCGTGGCCGGACTTTAGAGTATTTCATTTTGCAAATAAAAAAATTGCATGCATATTCCCTATTGTCGCTTTTCAACATCCGGTCTTGTTCGTCTCGCATCCATCGTCGTTGCATCTTCCGGTGTATCAAAATCTATTTATTTCAATTAAATCTTAGGTTTTACCGAGTATTTACCGTTGTTTGGGCTTTTAAAGTAACTAGTCTAGAAGACCACCATAAAGGCCAGAAAAAAACGGGTTGCACTCCGGGAGTGCCGGCAGAAGTCTAAACTTGAACATTAACGTTGTGCACTGTTGTCTACTCTCCCTCCGTCTTACGAATTTTCGATCAGGTCACGTGTCCTGACGCGAGTTTAACGTTTTATACCCATCCCAAGAAAAGTGCTCAACGCCGCTAAAGAAGTTTTCACTTCAAAAAACCAACAATCAGGCAAAGAGATAAGTGCAAATTCTCTTGAGATTTAGTTAATTAAATTAAGAGAGGTGTTTGCTACTTTGAATAGTAAAAATTGCGAGGAAGAACAGCAACAATTTCACAACGCTTAAGAGTTGTCCAAATAGCTAACGTTTACAGCGTGTTTTCAGTAGACCAGACATGTCATGCTCGGCTTTAACTGATATGTGTTGTCGTTAAGAGCGAAAATAAAAGAAAACATCATATTCCAAAGGTTTTGATATAATACGTGCATTAATTTAAAGTTGATAAGTTACAGCCTTTTCCCGGGAGTTCCATTCTCACCCTATCCATACCCCCTTCCGTTTATTCACAGTCAATAAAAGCGCAAACAAAAAAATATAACACAAGCAAGGTCAGCAAACATAGAATTTAAATGAAGTCTGAACTTCAAAATTATCATTCCCTTCAGGTAAATATCTAATAATGTAACAATTCAGCCGGCGATAAGGCACGTTCAACGCATTGTTGACTTTTATTATCAATAAATACACTGCAACTAAGATTAATACCATTTTTCTGGCCCTCAGCAGTCAAGTGCAGGACGCCACCTGAGTTTAGTTTGCACATCTACAAGTTTTTTAGAACAATAATATACATTAACAAATTTCCGCAATAAGAGACGTATTCGTTGACAAAATGGAGGTTAAGCAGTGAATACTATACTGTTAACATGTTTTGATATTACTTTCATGTTTAGGTCGACTAACCAATTTTAGAGACAACCATGTAGAACGGCTAAATTTAAAAGTTCGGGTCTGTCACGGTTTCAGAGGATAAACAGCCTTATCATCACTTCCGTTTTACTTGTAGTTTTTTTTGTATTAAATAAAAAAAAACAATCCCTATTAGAAGCTGGCCAATTTTCTGCTACCTAAAACAACAGTTTAACTAACAAAAACGTCCTGCATGAATCTTTGTTCGTCTTTCTAGTATGTTTATGGTGTGTTCAAATGTATGTACCCCTTCCAGGTGATCCCGCGCACGCTGCGCATGCAGTCGGAGCAGCTGCGCGTGCTGCCGCCGGCGGAGTTCGCGCCGCTGCTCATAGAGAAGCTGGAGCGAGTGCGCCGCGACCAGGAGGCCAAGGAGCGGCTCGAGAGGCGCCTCGCTGAGGTCAGTACCGTGTGTGTCCCTTGCAGGTGTCCAGTCGGAGCAGCTGCGCGTGCTGCCGCCGGCGGAGTTCGCGCCGCTGCTCATAGAGAAGCTGGAGCGAGTGCGCCGCGACCAGGAGGCCAAGGAGCGGCTCGAGAGGCGCCTCGCTGAGGTCAGTACCGTGTGTGTCCCTTGCAGGTGTCCAGTCGGAGCAGCTGATCATTTCTTAGGTACCCGTAAGGAGATGAGATGAGCTGGACTTCTTCTTACAGGATTGCGGACAGATTATCAAAGATAGACAGAGAACAGGTTCCCTTGTCCTTGCTGTGGGATACTATGGGTAAATAATAAATTAATAAAATCTGGCGCCTACCATAGCGTATATTCAAAACATAGAGTATATAACCACTAGAGAGCGTATAGGCCGATTTCTTCTAAGTACGCGGCTCACTACAGCGGGCCGGGGGACGAGGAACAACGCGCGGCTGCAATTGGTCCGTTCAAGGTCAAGTTGCATAGGTAGCCTATGGTTAGTGGTGGCACTACTTGATTAAAGGAAAATAGTCGATATCGATAAAATGGATTTTAACATTATAAAAATACTCAATCCAAACCAACAGCGCTATATCTTGTTTAAACAAAGTTTCCCTAAACCTTATATTTCCACTTTTATTTTAATTCTGAAATCTTCGAAAATCTAAAATGAAAACATGTATGTCAAACACACAGATGAAAAATCTGAGACCCTCCTCCTATTTTTAAAGTCGTTTAAAAGTAGTTACGTGTGTAATTTAAGTATGTGAATTGATTAAAAATTGTATTAGTTGTAATTTTATGATCATCGATAAATCGACTTCAATCATTAAACGTAACAGCACAGATTTTTACGATAAAAATACAAAGGGGAAGAAAGGGATAAAAATATAAGTATTTCCTAATGAAAGAAAGAGACTTTTCCAAAAGACATCAACGCGCGCTTCTCACAGTGTGCTCGTTCACCTAACCACCATTTTATATAGACCCCTGCAGTGGCTCATCATCTGATTCAAATCAAAAATATTTTGCGTAGTTTTTACTCTCCGATGAAAAGTTATGCCATCATTTTTGTAAGAAAAGTCTAGGAAGGTTTTTCACACAAATTCACCGGGTATGAAGGCATTTTTATGCGTTATAAATTGCATAAAAATTAAAACTATTTGTAAAAACTTAGCATGCCCACAGGTCTAACAATTGGTCACAACTAAAATGGTTACTAGTGCCTGCTGCCTAACATCTGAGCAAAAACACTAATAGTTTTCGTGCGTCGGGGCACTGTATGCGCAGTCAAGTGGTTTAATAGTCTTTGATTCAAAACAAGCGTCTTCCCAAAAAAAGCTCATTATAATTAAATTGGGCATTATTGAATGTTGTATTTATGTTGATGCAGGGTGACGGCGAGGAGGCTTCGAGTCAAGCGTTACCTCCGCAGCTGGTGGCGGCCGCCATCCGCGAGAAGCTGCAGCTTGACGACGACAACGATCAAGATATTCTCGGTTAGTATACAACGGCAAAGCTTTTGAGGCTTGGAAACAGATATGCTTATAGTCCAGTCAAATGAGCATATAAATGGGTCAAATTCGGAGATAATAAGCTGGAAACTCGTATACACTGTCATTTTGGCGTCTTTAATGTATCAAAAGTCTCATATAATGTCGTGTCTGCGTCGTAAGTCAAATTGTCACAAAAATAGTATTTTTGCGATTTCCATACCTACAAATGATGTTAATTTACCTGTGATCAAAATTGTAGAACGTTAAAAAGGTTCAACAATTTGGAATTGTTATGATTAGGTATTTCACACCGAGATTCATTGTTGACCATTTCAGTATGGCTGAGCGCTACGCTGTCTTCGCGGGCATAATTCAAAGCGATTGAGCGTGTGAAAAATTGTTCGTTACAATAATTGTTGCAAATTTTACGCTCTACAATTCTTATTACAGGTGTTAATGTCATGGAGCTATAGAAACCGAAATAATCGCTAAAAAGCAATTTTCGTGGCCTTTGACTTTCAATAACTTATGACGCGGACATGAGATTTAATGAATCTATTGATATAACATTTATAACGCCAAAGTGAAGATGTATATGAATTCCTGCATATTAGCTCTCGCTCCGAGATCAAACGCTATTTTGACTGGACCATTTTGGTTTTCATGGATTCAAATGGATTGCTAAAGAAGTGTAGATTTAATTGAGAAAATTGACTTGAATTTTGGTGTATTATTAGTAAGTTGTTATTTGGCAAAAAAATAATTATTACAATAACTATATCGTCATGATTTTATGAAATATATAGGCAATCTTAGATCAGTTAATATGACGACAGTTAAAATTAAATCGGTATTGAGAGACGCTTTATGAACCGTATTTATCTAATATTTAAATTTCAAGAGTCGTTTATGGTACATTATTGCAGCGGCCAAGAAAAGAGGCATTGATGGACGATCATGTAAACGTGGGTCGAGGCGTAACCGAGGCACACATACGAAAGTCCATCAATGCCTAGTTTTGGCCAAGGCTTGTATAGTACTTTTATCAAATAATGTGTGGGAATTAAAACTAAGTACCTACGGTAATTATAAAAAAAGCATACAATTACTTTGCAAAATCAATGACGAACAACGAACAAGAATATTTTTTCCTGCGTTAATTTGTTTTTTTATATTTTTATTTTCAATAAACAGATTTTCAAGCAAGCCAGTTCGAAATTGAAATAAAACCTTTGATAAGTTACCTCTTTGGTTGCCATGTTTCGGAGAAAAAGATCGTTCTATTTTTAAATTACACTACAGATATGACTTTACCATGTAATTTTGGCCGTTAAACACGACAGATATGGATTTTAATACATTTTTGCTGGTCGCTGCTCGCATGTATTTGGCCAGTACAGCAATTTCGATTTATCTTGAAGAAGGTTGTCAAAATAATGCTCACATTTCCGAGCATGTTTGGAAAAAATACCTTCGTGGTTTTGAGGTGTAGAAATGAGCAGTGTGTGTTGTTGTACCCCAGACCAGCACGTGTCGCGCGTGTGGTCGGAGCGCACGCCGGGCGCGTCCCCCCCGCTGGGGCGGCGCGCGCGGCCCCGCCCCCCGCCGCCCCGCCGCGCGCCCTCCGCGCTCTCGGCGGACTCGGGCCACTACGACGCGCCGCCCGACTCGCTGCACCATCCGCACTCTTTGACGCGCAGGTATGAACCAATATACGCTAAGAGGATTTATTTTTTAACCGACTTCAAAAAGGAGCAGGTTCTCTCAATTCGCCGATTACACACTTTTTACACCAGTTCATCACATAATATAACGACGGGTATGCACATGTGAATGTCAATTTAGTTGTGGAGAATCACCTAAAAAGTGAAAATAATTATAATCTTTATTTTTGCAAAAAAAAAAACGGCCAGTGCGAGTCGGACTCGCGCACCCAGGGTTCCGATTCCGTACAAACGTATATATTGAGAAAGCAAAAGCAAAAGTTGCGGTTTACGATTTATAACGTACTAAAAAAAACTACTTACTAGATCTCGTTACAACCTATTTTCAGTTCTCGTTCAAACCAAGTTTACATGGTAATACATTGTATATTTTTTTTAGTTTTATGATTCTCTTATTTTAGAAGTTACAGGGGGGGCACACATTTTAACACTTTGGAAGTATCTCTCGCGCAAACTTTTCAGTTTTGAAAAAAAAAATATGTTAGAAACCTCAATATCATTTTTGAAGACCTATCCATAGATACCCCACACGTATGAGTTTGATGAAAAAAAAATTCAGTTCTAAGTATGGGGAACCCCCAAAATGTATTATTATTTTTTTCTTTTTGTGTTAAAATCTTGTTGCGGTTCACAGAATACATCTACTTACCAAGTTACAACAGCATAGTTCTTATAGTTATGAAAAAAAAAAGGCTGTGACATAGGGACGGAAAGACCGACAGACAGACATGACGAAACTAAAAGGGTTCCATTTTTTGCCATTTGGCTACGGAACCCTAAAAAAACACTACAAAGTATAAAATAACCTTGATTTCGGAAGTCCGTGTCAAAAAACAGAAACAAAACCAAAATCACCGATTTTTACAACAGAATACTTCCAAGTAAAAACACTACACTTTTTATTTGGAAGTCGGTTGTATTTTGTTGTAAAAAAGTTTTTTCAATATTAATTAAATGATGAGGACCATCATTTTATATTTTTCTGATGTTAAAAGTTTTGGAAATTTTAGTTTTCTGCATGTCATTAATTTCTCCAACTTTTAGAATCGCAATATCTTAGGAATGGTGATGCTTAGGAAAAAAAGACCATTTTGTAGATCATCATCAAATCAGCCGAAAGACGTCCACTGCTGAACACAGGCCTCCTCCAAGAGCCACAACGACCGGTCCTGTGCGTCTCGCATCCATCGGCTACCCGCGACCTTCACCACGTCATTGGTCCTGTCCACCTTGTCCAATTTGTAGATTTATGACATAATTTTATGATTTACAATTTTCGTCTTTGGTAACTTACCGTTTTCGATAAAAATCCATAAAACCGAAAATGTTGACCTTTGACCTTGAATAACTTTTTTAGCTCACATAGGATCGATAGGCTACAGCCAAATCACATATGGATAGGCAATCAGGAATATGGTCTAATGCTAGGGCGCCGCCGCAAAATGGCGCGCAGGAGCCTCGCCCGTCTCCTGCGACAAGTGGGCTAGGGCTACCGTGTCCGGGGCGGACACGGCTAAAGACAAACGACAACCCAGAAACTCCGCTTTGCAACGTGGAACGTTGGCACGTTGACCGGATGCGCGAGGGAGCTAGCCGATGTACTATCTAGGCGCAGGGTGGCTGTGGCGTTCCAGCAAGAGACTCGATGGAAAGGCAGCAGATCCCGGTCCATTGGGAATGGCTACAAGCTGATACACACCGGTGCCCTGGAGGTGGGAGCGGGGTGGTCGTAGTGCTCTCTGAGGAGTTTCGGGACAGCGTCTTAGAGGTGAAGCGTTTCAGCTACCGGCTTATGATCGTAGTCTTGTCGAAGGGGTCATGACCCATTTGATAAGTGCCTACGCGCCGCAGGCTGGTTGTAGCGAAGCCGAAAAGACGAAGTTCTGGGACCAATTAGACGTGGTACTGCGTGGGATCCCGTTGTCACAGGCGATCGTTTTGGGTGGTGATCTAAACGGTAATGTGGGTGAAAACTGTTAGGAGTTCGAGCGTGTTCACGGAGGCCACGGATACGCCGACCGCAACCCGGAGGGAGAAAATATTCTCTCAACGTGTGCGGCGATATCTCCCGAAGACGCATAATTTAAGGTTGCAAAACGTGCCACTAAGAGAGCCGTTGTCAGGGCCCGACAAGACTACGTACAACCATTGTATGATAGGCAACAACCGTCTGAGGGGCAGAAGCTTCTCTATAAGTTGGCACGTGCAAGGGCCAAAGCGGCACAGGATATCACTGAGTGCCGCTGTGCCAAAGACCCTAACAGCAACTTTCTATACGAGGACCTCGCGGTGAAGGATAGATAGCGCTCGTATTTTCACAAGCTGCTGAACTAGCTGCATAAAGAGGTTCAGCCACCGGACCTCCCTCTAAATTAGGTACTAGTGCCACCCAAAACGCCGGAGGAAGTCCACTCAGCTCTTCGTCGCATGAAAAACCGGAAGGCTGTCGGAGCCGATTGAGTCCCCATCGAAGCCTGGAAGGCGATGGGTCCTCGTGGTGTGGGCATCTTAACCAACCTCTTCAACCGCGCACTCTTCACTGGTAAAATCCCTGACCAGTGGAGGCAGAGTATCATTACTCCAGTGTTCAAGGGAAAGGGATCGGTGCCAGAGTGTAGGAATTACCGCGGTATAAAGGTCATGTCTCACACCATGAAGCTCTTTGAGCGTGTAATAGACTCTCGAATCCGACAGGAGTGTACTATCTCGGAGTGTCAATATGGATTTCGCCGAAGGCGAGGGACCATGGATCCTATTTCTGCCCTAAGGATCGTGATGGAAAATTTCAGGAGAAAGAATACGCCTCTTCACTTCCTTTTTTTGGATATGGAGAAGGCCTTCGACTGTTTTCCCCGAGCGATGATCTGGTGGGCACTGCGGTCCAAAGGGTTCCCCGAAATTTATGTTCACATCATCCGGGACATGTACCATGACTCCGAGTCTTTGGTGAGGACCGCTGTTGGTGACACAAAACCCTTCCCTATGACAGGTGGGGTCCACCAAGGCTCTGCCCTCAGCCCTTTCCTGTGCGATATTAGAAGAAGTATCAGACAGCATTAGAAACGCACATGAGCAACCCCCGTGGCTGCTCATGTATGCTGACGATAATCGCACTGGTGGATGCGGACAGAGGGAGACTGGTGCGACGTGCAAATGCGTGGAGTCGCTAGAAAACGGCGGTCTGAAATTTAATGTGGCGAAGACAGAGTATGTGGCTTGCAACGCTACAGATCCCCTACCAGTACGCATAGGCGAGGATGTGGTCGAGCGTACTGACCAGTTTAAATTTCTGGGGTCTGTACTTAACGTGTCCGGGGACGTCGATTTCGACATCAAAGCTCGCATAACGGCCGCGTGGGCAAAATGGCGTGAGGTGACTGGTGTCATTTGTGACCCAATAATGCCGATTAGGTTGAAGGGACAGGTCTATAAATCCATCATTAGATCTGTCCTTTTATATGTAAGTGAAGCGTGGCCTGTACTTAAGCGGCACAAGCGGGAGCTGCGGGTCACGGAGATGAAAATGTTGCGCTGGATATGTGGAGTTTCGCGGAAGACCGTGTGAGAAACTCCCGAATTCGCGGCAGCCTCCATGTCCGTGACAGAGCAGCATAAACTGCAGGAGGACCGCCGACGCTCGCTGTGACGTACGGCCACGTCTTGCGTAAACTTACAAACTACGTAGGAAACAAGTGTCTGGCTATGCCACCTCCGCCGGGCCCTGGCAGAAGGGGAAAACCCAAAAAGTGCTGGCTTGATGTTGTCCAGGATGGCGTGCCAATGCTCTCACAACCAAGGATGCCGAAGACCGTGCGAAGTGGAGAAGAAAAAGCCGGAAAGCGGACCCCGGACTCCGAAGCAAACCAGCTGAGGATGCAACCGGGAACACGCTCACATGAGAGAGAGAGGGATCGATAGGGAATTTTCGCACTTTATTTCTACTGGTGTACTCAAGGTCTTTACCAAATTTCAGCTCTGTCGGAGTTTTTTGTTATTTAATCACTATGTTCATGTCTGATTTGACCGGACTATATAACTCCAACCATAACAAGACGTATTTAGGGCGGATTTCATCAATCTGAAACTGAATGCGATTAGCATATGAACCACGTTTACGGGCTGTCAGTGTCATTATTTTCTTTGGAATATTAACACTGACAACTCTTGCACGCAGCTTGATCGCGATTAGTTTCATTGGTGAAATCCGCCCTAAGGTAATTTAATAATGAAATAGCCTAAAGACTTGATGAATTTTAATTAATTTATCACGTTCCTGCTACCATCTAAATAACATTACATACTCAGACCAATAAAAAAGTATAGACGGAGCCGTCGTAAACAATCGCGACGAAATAAGTGAGGTCAAGTCTCGGCTTCGTGTGCGTAACTCGGTGTAAGATATCGTAGATTTGCGCATGTGTGCTAGAGAAAAATGTTGCAAGCGTTGTGCTGCGACTCCCAAGTGCGAGAGATATATTTTAGTGAAGTTTTATTATTTATTTATTTATTTATTACATATATTAGATAATATCAATATATATATATCATAATTATATGAGATATACTTTAGTGAAGTTTTATTATTTATTTATTTATTATTATGTAGTATTGTGTTTTATTTGTATTGGTTGCATGAAATGAAAGATAATTAAGTTTAATGAGAGCCATTTATTTTAATATTAACATCAATAATTAATTTTACAAAATTTACGTAAATTTAAATAACTAATGCCCCTTATGTTGTGTCAGTTTTTTATGTCTGGCGTTTAGTCAGCTGTAAACCTATAAAATATCATAACAAACATAACTATTATTTTAATATTTAACAAGTTAATTTTATAAATACTTACGTATCATGCATAATAACATGAGTACCTACCTAATATACTCCAAAACTAAATGTGCAATAACGAAATTTCCTAAAACACACTTAGTTGTAGTCTCCGTAAAAAATTACAACTTTCCTTACTTTTGGGAAAAGATAATGTTCTTAACTTTAACACTGACACAATGGCGTCTAGAATTCGTGTTCCGAGAAATGATGATCAACATTTTACGATTTTGTTTAAATTACACATCAAATCGGATACTTACTTATGAAAAGTAATCCCAGAAGACTTTATCTGTAAACATGAATTGTTTTTGCAGCAGTTTATGACGCAGGACGGCATAATTTCGCAATTATTATTTCACCAAAATTACGTCTCGCGCACTCGCTCACTCGCGGCAGACTACCGCGCGGCCGTCTTCATATTGCCGAATCGTCTTCATATTACGTGCCTCACTTTTTGAGCGCAATGGTCTGTCTATACTTTTTTATTGGTCTGAGATTACATACTTATTTTTGGTCTTTCTCGTTGACTAAAGTACGGTTTACCCGTTTCAGATCGTTCTCCAAGAAGACGGTAACAGAGCTGACGGACAGTGGCGTGTCAGTGGTGTCGGAAGGCGGAGTGGAGCCGCGCATCCTGCTGTGGATGGCGGAGGGCGAGCGTCTGGAGCGGCGCCAGCACCGCGAGCACTCGCGAGCCTCCTCCGCCGACCGGGACGACCTGCGCCGCAAGGACAAGCAGCCGCGCAGCACTCGGTACTACATTGTCACTACTTGATACACCTAGTAAACACTATATGTATCATTATCATAATAACTCCTCTTTTTTACTCGGGGTTAAAAAATAAAACGTTCATAACTGGATATTGATTCTCGCTCAAATATCTCCATAACGACTGGCCAGTGTTGGAAGAAGAGATAAAACAGTTGTTCCATAAAAATGTGTATGGGTTAGAGGACACTTAAAAAATATTTGAGAAAAAAGAAATTCGGAGAAAAGTGGCTTTGACATACGGTCGGACCGACAGACAGACAGACAGACAGACATGACGAATCTATAAAGGTTCCGTTTTTGCCATTTGGCTACGGAACCCTAAAATTTAACACTTTGTCGCGGGAAATATTATTGTTGTTGGTTGTTCGACATTGATTTTGAAAAGTAGGTGTTTTTAATTTCCTTGGTTGCCATTTTGACAAGTTAACTCCTTGGTTGCCATGTTTCGGAATATAAGATCGTTCCATTTATAATTATCACGATAGATATGAGTTTAGAATGTAATTTATTTGGTCGCATCACACGATAGATATGGATTTTCATACTTTTGCCGGCCGCATCTCGAAGAAGGTTATCAAAATAATGCTCACATTTCCAAGCATGTTTGAGAAAAGTAATTGTAATTCAATTTTCGCGCATTTTTTTGAGAATAGTACTATACAAGCCTTGGCCACAACTAGGCATCGATGGACTTACGTATGTGTGCCTCGGCTACGCCTCGACCCACATTTACACGTCGTCAATCAATGCCTCTTTTGCTGGCCGCTGCAGTAATGTACTATTTACACGTCAATCTTTTTTGGTAATTTTAAACTAGATGAGTGTTTCTTAGCTGACTGCTCTGAGAAGAAACACCGAATCAATTTTAGAGGTCAAAGTTAAGATTCCTTTTTTGTATGATTTTCTAACAATACATCTTAGCCAAAAACGGCATGCACCATCCGATATGGGTATTGAACTCAAAACAGCAACGTGAAACTCCACGAAGGAAAACAATATTCCGAGGAGGTGGATTCGCAAGGGTTGTAGGTGAATTTTAAAAGTTATCGAAAATATTGATTATGAACCTAGCTCATAAAGTTGTTTCTCCCGCAGTGGTAGCGGCAGCAAGTCAAGCAGCGGCAGTGGCGGCGGCGGCAGTGGCGGCGGCGGCGGCGCGGAGGCGCACACGGTGGTGGTGGTGACGTTCCTGGACGAGCACGTGCCCTACCGCTTCAAGGTGCCGGCGGCGCCGCTCACGCTCAAGACCTTCAAGGACTACCTGCCCAGGAAGGGCAACTATAGGTAACGTTTTATACTTAACACGTAATCATTACACCAGAGTGTATTCTATTCTATACTAGCGACCCGCCCTGGCTTCGCACGGGTGCAATGCTGATACTAAATACACTACAGAAAAACTGTTACCTCGCGTCTGAGCCGCGCGGGGTACCTTACTCATAGATCTAAACTCCCCTCCCGCACGCGCACTTGGTGACGTCCACTTCGCAACGGGCCGTGCAGCAGAAATCGTAATATTTTAATTTCGCCTTAACTTCAAAACCAAACGTCCGATTTTAATCATTCAAAGACCAAATATTATCTATAAAAACTGTACTTACTGATGAAATACTTTATTTTGATAAGGATTAATAGCATGAGTAAAATAAACGCGTTTAAATGTAGTCCAAAAAAAATCAAGATTTTTAAATAAAAAAATGGTTGTTGTGCCTCACTCGACATAGATAGGTATGGTGTGTCCCGGACTTTTTTGTAGATATTTATAAGATCTACAATTAATTAGAACAATTTATGGTTTTATCTTTTATAGTTTAAGCAGCGTAAGCAAAATAAGTAACTTTTCTGGTTGATTTTTACACATTGTGTCCGAAAAACCCAAATATCTTACGGAACCCTATTTTTTTTTCAAAATAAAATATAGCCTATGTTACTCGTGGATAATGTAGCTTTCGAATGGTGAAAGAATTTTTGAAATCGGTCCAGTAGTTTTTGAGCCTATTCATTACAATCAAACAACCATACAAACAAAGTTTTCCTCTTTATAATATTAGTGTAGACTAGCTTCTGCCCGCGACTTCGTACGCGTTCCCGTGGGATAAAAAATAGCCTATGTGTTATTTCAGACCATAATCTATCCCTGTTCCAAATTTCACCCAGATCCCTTCAGCCGTTTTGACGTGATTGAGTAACAAACATATACACAAACTCACTCACAAACTTTCGCATTTATTACATTAAATAATATATAGCAGGAGTAGGATAACTTACTTCATGAAATAGTACGAATATAATATCAGAGATTATGAATATCATTCTTAATCTTTCTGACACATTTAAAAAAAGGAATATAAATAATAGCGGTCGGCCGCGGCTCCGCCCGCGTGGATGTCGGTTACCGCTGCAAAAAGCCTACCCGGGAAAGACACGGTCAGCAAAATGATTCCCAGGTCAATTCACAGACACCGACACTAACATCGAAGACGCAGTCATTATCCGCAGGTTGCACAGATTGTCTTTCTGTGGATGTTAAAGTTTTAAATTATGAAAATATTTAAATGTAATTAATACTAAGTTTTCACTTCTGCCGGCAGTCCCGGAGTGAAACCCTTTGTTTTAGGATAGATAACTAAAGCGATTATTGTAGAGCTTCTCTTTAAACAACATTTGACGTTAAATTATTTTCAGGTAACAAAATATACTGAAGGTCGGGAGCCCGACCCGTGATAAAAGTTGCCCTTGCGTAAAACATTATTTTCGTCAATCCATTCCTACTAATTTGAATGTTTGGCCCTGGAATTTGTATATCGTTAGTGCGAAAGAAATGTTTACTGGAAATTGGAGCCTTTTGAAGGGTATAGGCAAATCAGTAGGGATCATGGGTATTCTTGGTATATGAGATAATTCAAGAATTTTTTAAATCGGCCCAGTAGTTTTTGAGCCTATTCATTACAATCAAACAAACAAACAAACAAAGTTTTTCTCTTTAGAATATTTAGACTTCGAGCACGACCGCTGCGTAGGGAGCCGTATACCTTACTCATCATCATTCCCCTCCCGCACGCGCACGCCTTGGTGACGTCCACTTCGCAACGGGCCGTGCAGCAGAAATCGTAATTTTTTAATTTCGCCATAACGTCAAAACCAAACGTCCGATTTTAATCATTCAAAGACCAAATATTATCTACATAAACTGTACTTTATTTTGATAAAGATTAATAGCATGAGTAAAATAAACGCGTTTAAATGTAGTCCAAAAAAAAACAAGATTTTTAAATAAAAAAAATGGTTGTTTTGCCTCACTCGACATAGATAGGTATAGTGTGTCGCGGAATTTTTTGTAGATATTTATAAGATCTACAATTAATTAGAACAATTTATGGTTCTATCTTTTATAGTTTAAGCAGCGTACGCAAAATAAGTAACTTTTCTGGTTGATTTTTACACCTTGTGTCCGAAAAACCCAAATATCTTACGGAACCCTATATTTTTTCAAAATAAAATATAGCCTATGTTACTCGTGGATAATGTAGCTTTCGAATGGTGAAAGATTTTTTTAAATCGGTCCAGTAGTTTTTGAGCCTATTCATTACAATCAAACAAACAAACAAACAAAGTTTTCCTCTTTATAATATTAGTGTAGACTAATTTTCACATTCGCATCTCAATCGCAATCTGTCAAAAATGTATGAATATTCAATTCAATTCAAAACATTTATTTCACACTTTTCGGTCCATAGAGTATTAGTACATCAAGTTTGCGATTAACATGCGAATGCGAAAGTGGTTAAAATTAGTAGTATTGGCCCTCAGATTGCTATGATTGCTTTATCGCCAACTCGCTCTGATTTAATTCGAATGACTCTTTACTTAAAGTTACTTGAGGAACAAAATCGTCAGCATTAGGCTACTATTACATATCTAACTCAGGTACTCTTCCTGCTTCTACCAGGCTCCCTAAAAAAATCGACGCGTTCTACTAAGCCTCAGGGGCCCTGAGCCCGAGGCGCGCCAGCGTGCCGATTTTTGCATCCAACCCTTGGTTTGCTTGTAATAAAAAAAGCTATTTTTAAATAACTCTCGTGCTACTACTAAAATGCATTGGTTAGAAGTCAAGATCTCTTGGAGATGATCTATGGGGAAAGCTATGATTTTATATGATATGCACGTACTTCACTATCACTTGTGCTATAAAAACCATCTTCTCTCTTCCAGATACTTCTTCAAAACGAATTGCGCGGATCTAGACACCGTGATCCAAGAGGAGGTGAGCTGCGATTCGGATACACTCCCCATGTTCGAAGGGAAGGTCATGGCGCGGGTCAAGAGCATCGACTAGGCACAGCACTAGTGCGGACAACACTGCGAACGGCGAACACTGCGCGGTTAGGACAACACTATTGATAGCGGGAAAGGATTGTTTATTTTAAGTACTATGCAATTTATAGGATTGACGATCTTTTCGAGTATAGGTGCGTCTAGATTGAAATTGATTGCGTCAAGACATACTCTATGCGTCGATCGATAAACGTTATCATACTGCTACACATAGATCGATCTTAAAGATCGACGTTTATCTAAAGCAATCTAGTCGCATTTGTAATGGGTTTTAGCTGACAGTATTAAGTTATTTTTTTCAAATATGAGTCGGGCTTCAGCTTGTGTAGTTATCTATCCTAGTACAAAGCGTACATAGATTAGTAGCTCTTTGCTAGTACAATAAATACTGGTCTGCCAGCTCAATTGCGCATTAGTGGTAACGCCACGAAAGTAAAAGAGATATTTTATTGTAATTTTCGTACAAAGTTACTTTAATTCAGTTGGTCAAATGACGTGTCAATGTGTTCTTTAACGTTAGAAACGTGATGTTTTATTTTCTTTCGTGGTGTTAACACTAAAACGTGATTGCCAAGTATTTATAAATTGCAAGTAGAAAACAATCTGTAATTACTTATGAAGAATTGTACCGCGTAAATGAAAAGTACTGTCAGTAAAATTAATGAACCGTTCTACATTAGACATGGATGTAGGACAGGCCGCCAGTGCGCACGTGACTTGAGTACAGTATACGCCAGTGTGTGTGCCCTTTACACGCCGCGCGCCGCCCTGTCTCACGGCTCACGTATGCTCGCTATATGTGGGCCCGTCACGTTATTCATTTTATTATTATGAATAAGGTTAAGTTATCGAAAACTGATAATAAACTTTTTAAATACTGTACAGCGACGACAGGGCGGCTATAGATTAAATAAATTATTTATTTTAAAAATGTTACGATAAGTATAATCGTAATAGGTATAACTGCGCGACATTGTATAAATTCTGTTCCTCATTGACTCTTTAAGCTTTTTTTAATTAATTTTAATTATTTTTTTACTACGAGCTAGTTGAGTACGCTTACTATTGTACGATATTTTTTTAAATCGCAGAATGACGGTATGCAAACATTTTTTTTTTATATTCCTAGTGTTACATGAATGACTGCTTAGTTTGTATATTTTTAAATTAATATTTTAGATGTAAAATGACGTGTTCTGTTTAAATATAAAATATAGTATCGTTGAAATTGGAGATTCGTATTTGAGACGGGAGTATGAAATTTTACAAAATGGTGCAGAAAATGCTGGTGATTGGCTTCTCGTATTTATTATTTACTACAAAGTACAATTAGTTTTATAAATACATGTAAACGCTAAAGTTATCGGTTTATCGATTACAATATCGAATGATCAAATCGAGATATTTGTTTGTTATCGTTACGTCTTATTATAGGAAAATTTACATGTATATGCCTGGCACCAGCATGTTGTCCGCCACTTTGCCGTTCAATTCAAAATTATTGACAAAAAACAATCGTACGCACGACGGGATCTCAATCAAATATCAATGTAATGAATTAAACTGCACTTATATGTGTAGACATGTTTTATATAAATAATTTCCGTTCCGCAGCTGTGAATAGAACTAATTAGCGAAATAGTTTGTAAGAATAAATTGTGTTTATTCTGTATTGCGACCGGTCTTAGCCGAGCTCAGCCGTCTGCGCGGTTGTACTGTGGAGAATCTTTTAGTTCTGTTAGTTATCTTTCTATGTAAAACTTTAGTTTTATTAAACTTCCTGAACTGATCAGTAATGGAGATTGTTTTCATATGTCTCGACATTTAGTGACACCACTCATTACTGGTACAGTGAACTCGATAAGGCTGCTATTCGTTTTCTTGTTCTTCCCGTGTTTTATAACTCACAGTACAACTGTGTTGACGACTGAGCCAAAGTACTTTGCTATAATATCATTGCCAGACTGAGTTTCCCTAAGTCAACTCCATTTATATTAACTAGTCTACGTTTGTGTTGCATGAAACTTGTCCCCCGAATCTATATGACTAAATTATCATATCAGCTGTTTGTCTAATTAATTAGCTTCATATAAATTGTTAGTTCGGAGCAAGTGTCGTGCGATGCAAACTGTTCGATACCAGTACTTATTTCGCATATTGTATAATATTGTGTAAGTTAGCCTCACGTCCGGTCCACTATGTACCAACAGTTCAGCTTGTATTGTTTGTCAAAACTTCTTGCAAAACACACAGACCGTATGTGTCACACATATTTACGATTGTAACCACAATTATCCCACATTGGAATAATACTTAAAATTATTTACCCATTCAACTTTCTTTACAAAGTTTCGACAGACGATATAACTTGCAGTGTTGCCATGTAAAATAGAAGTACAGAGGAATGTTGCCAGCGAAGAGTGCACCTAATGTTTGCACATATATGACGAGAATCGGGTGCGGAATCATGTGCCTTCAATGTTGATAAAATTTTTCATAGTTGATGCTTCTAATTAGTTGTAAGTTAACACATTGTAAATATAGAAGTAACGCTACGATCGTTTCGAACTCTTTATTTTTTATTAATTTAATTAAACAAATCATTTTTTTATTTATTGCCTAAGGTTGCGTTGTGACGCGTATCATCAAACACAGAATATCACGGTCGTGTGAAGTATGGTTTAGAATTTGACATAGTCTATTCGGTTTTTTAGAGAATGTGTTTTAATTAGTAATAACTCCAGGTGCCAATTTCACCGGATTTAAGACGTCGCTCAAATTTAGAATGTTGTGTTAATTAACACTTGTTTTATCACTGCCAGTGTGTTTTCCATTTATTTGTAAGTTCAACTTGCCAATTCGTCTAAAGCCCTAGGTTCCTGTATATCGCGGCTCAGTGTAACATTTATAGTAAATAAGTCGTAATATTTTGTGTTTGATACGCAGTACATTTTATATGCCCAGTAATGTAAACAGTGACCGCGCGACGCTCGGCCATTTGACAATATGACTGTATAAATAGATGAATTACTATATCGTTTTTAAATTATATTATACAAGGCACTTACGATGTAAAAGTACCTTTGTACTACCAAAAATGTCCAACAGAGGCATATCTGCGAGTGTCGACTACGGTATGTGCATCGATTTCCATCGAATACGTACATAAATAATAATCGATTTGCTACATCACTATCGAGTCGATACCTGTAGAATTCAGCCAAGGGCTCAAAACTATGTCGGTTAAAATGCTTGTTAAAATTGTAAAAAATATAATGTTTTCCAATTTAGAGTGTACGAATGTGAAGATAAACGATTTGTAATAAAACATAATAGTATTAATTTCAGCAACGATACGACTCGCGGCCGCTTGTACGTCAACGGCCGATGGTTAATAGTAAAAAGAATTTCACTAATCGGACTGTATTATTTTTTTATCTAGCACATGTAACATTTAAAAAATAAACTGGAACTGTGCCATATGCTTTTGACTTTTATTTACTGTTTTCATGTGGAAAATATTGCACCCTACAGTACAGGGTGGTAAGTTGAAGCGGTCACACCCTAAGCTAAGAGCCTTTCTGTGTAAAGAAATACTTGGTCAACTAAGATTTACAATTTCGTTTTATCTGCTTTTTGGCTCATATCTTTGAAACTTCAGTATCTCGCATGATCTCGCCTCTCGCTTCAATGCAGTTTGATTTAAACAATTCATGGGCCACCCCTGATAAAGAAGAAAATAATGCAATGTTTCTTTTTTTTTTGGCGCAGCTCAAAGCAGCTCATATTTACAACATGTAACAGAATAAAAGCAATACTTAAAGGATCATTGTATTATTCATAATGGGATCAACTGCGAACTCGTGAAAAATAAATCAGCTGTACATTTTGCCGAGCTATACGTATGGGCTAGTCGATTTTTTTCGCGATGTCTGCTGGTCTCAGTGAAAGTTGTTCATAATGAAGAGTACAATAACCAAGCGTCTCGTCGCGAATTACTTCGCGTCTTGCGCGCGTTGTCTCCACTCAGTACGACACTGCTTCGTCCGATGTCGGCGCCGGCTGACGCGCGAAACCGAGCGAACTTTGCAGGCGAAGATGAGCGCGTTTTCAAATTTTTTCGCAACGCAAATTCGTACCGTAACACTGCCCCCCCCTAGGTCCAAATGGACACAGTAAATACGAATTCGCCGTTGAGCCCCCATTTGGACCCAGCAATCCGCGACTGATTTCAACTTTATTTGTGTGGAAGTTAAGGTTTAAAATCGTTTGTGAATTGTTCTGTACGGCGGAGAAAATAAAGAGATGAATTTAGAACAGCTCAAAAACGTGACGCTTGGCGTCGCCTCGACTCTGCGCCAGTGTGAATTTAACCTTACACAATGTGAAAGAGAGCTGGTATATACAATGAGCAAAATTGGTATGTTTATAGTCAGAGGATTAGTACCTCCTAATGAAATGAAACATGTCCGAAAATTTTTTTGTAAGCGATTTTCGTAAAGGATTCGATTTACATCAAATGCTTTTATTTTATTGGAAACTTAAATAATAGTAATTTAATAAATATATTTTTAAAAGTCATACATGACATACAAAAAAAGATAATTTTTAAGTGGCCTATCTCTCGTTACAAAGCACATTGATCGGTACTGAGCGTCGCGCAACCAGCTGGATCCACTGGCCTTCAGTAGGCGATGCGCTATTTTGCACCTTAGGAAATACTCCACTTCCGTCGCCGCAATAAACGGGGCCCAAACAATATAGTTAGACGTACCGACAAGAAAAGAAGACTATAATTTTCAGAAATGAAAAGTAAAGAAAAAGCAATATGTATAATTTCCAGTCGAATTTATTACTTAAAACAGGAGTTCCATAGTAAATTTACAAACATCCAATCAGGGTTTTATTACCTTTTTCTTAAAATATCAAGAATAACGTAATATTAGGGAACACTATAAAGCACGAACGGTATACACAACCATTCAGGTAAAACACCGATTAAAAAAATATAATAGAAAATATAACCTACGGATGCTGGGGATCTCCTTATATATAATACTGAACTAAATCCAATAAGTTAAACATTAATATTATTACAATTATAGGTTTAATTTTAAAATAGTGAGCTTTACATAAATTGAAAGGAATTCTCAAAAAATCACGAATCTATACCAAACATCTGAAATTTACAACATTATTTGCATGCTGTTTATTTTATTGTCTCCACAATCACATTCTTTAATCCAGACGAAAATTCTTTACTAGGCATCCAATCCACGCGAGAGCACCAAACTATGCTTATAATATTACTAGCTGTCCCGCGCAACTTCGTCTGCGTCACATTTTCCGCTCCTAAATAACATTGCAACAAAAAAATTTAGATTTAAACTATCATATCTCTCAAGTTGGATCGAACTGCACATGGTGTGCGAATTTTATTATAATCGGTTAAGTGGTTTAGGAGTCCATTGAGGACAAACATTGTGACACGAGATTTATATATATTAAGATTAAGATTTACTTAGGGCTGGATTTTTCAATAGTCATAACTTTTATTGGAAGAATAAATAAGTCATATTGACATATTTTCTATACAAAAGCTGTCAAACTGCCATTTTTATTCCTCAGATAAGAGTCTATTGAAAAATCAGCCCTTAGGAATGAAAATCTAAAAGCTCGCTCTATCGTAGACTGTCTCTGTCATCTCTGACCAAGACTAGGGTCAAGAGCAAAGCCATCACAAATAAAAAAAAGTAAACAAGCAAATTGGTTCAGAGCTTCTAGATAACCTATTTTATCAGAACAACATCACAATATTAAAATCGTTTATTATGAATATTCTTGCTACTTTTGTACACTAAACCAATAAGATATAACTATTTACTTGCTTATGCAAAGTGAACCCCGCTTTTTATAGAGACATAATATTATCATTTTTCTTAGTGACAGTATGTTTCAGACTTGAACACATGTCCTATTTCAATTACATTGACCAAGTGTAAACAAGAACTAGCAATCAATCTTGGTGTTCTTGAACTATGTACACAGAGAAGAGTTAAACCCAAAATGTAGGATGGTTTGTTTCCTATCTGAAGACGTCCCTTATTCCTTGTATTAGTTGTTCGACGAGCGGGTCCGCATCGTCGTAGCCCGCTGAACGCATGTGGTGAGATGCGCTTGATATGCACTGTGGAAAAATGAAAAATTAACACTTTTATAACCCAACTACCTTTTGCCCGCGACTTCGTATGACATATCCCGTTTTTAGGGTTCCGTAGACAAATGGCAAAACGGAACCCTTATAGATTCGTCATGTCTTTCTGTCTGTCCGTCCGTATGTCACAGCCACTTTTCTCCGAAACTATAAGAACTATACTGTTGAAACTAGGTAAGTAGATGTATTCTGTGAACCGCATTAAGATTTTCACACAAAAATAGAAAAAAAAGCCAATAAATTTTGGGGGTATACCTACTTAGAACTGAAACTCAAAATATTTTTTTTCATCAAACCCATACGTGTGGGGTATCTATGGATAGGTCTTTTTAAATGATATTGAGGTTTCTAACATCATTTTTTTCTAAACTGAACAGTTTGCGAGAGAGACACTTCCAAAGTGGTAAAATGTGCCCCCCCCCCTCCCCTGTAACTTCTAAAATAAGAGGATGTTAAAACTAAAAAATGTATATTGTATATTACCATATAAAATACCAGCGAAAATTGGTTTGAACGAGATCTAGAAAGTAGTTTTTTTTTAATACGTCATAAATCGTAAATCGCAATTTTTGTTTATAATATACCTAGGTTTGTACGGAACCCTCGGTGCGCGAGTCCGACTCGCACTTGGCCGTTTTTTTCCCATTCCCGTAAGAATTTCGGGAAATCCTTCCTTAGTGCTTCCCTACAGAGTTTAGGGAAGCTACACGCCATATCCAGCTTTCTACAACCAGTAGTTTCCGCTGTGCGTTGTCTGTCAGTCATTCATCAGTAATTAAAGAATTTTATATTAACGTAATGAACTCAAAGCTAAAATAGACATAGCTTAACTCCTATTACATAGGTCTGAAAAATAACTAGCAAAATATAAGTGTTTTATCAAATTCTCGACCTACTTCTTCAATGAAATGTAGGTGCCTAATGCATCAATCCTCGGGGTCTTACATATAGACCTGAACTGAAAAACTTGCCCTGACATTGATTTTGAACACAGGACCCAAAGTTTAGCAGACGCGCTTGCTTGCGACCATTTTATACAAACGAAAAGTCAAGGCAATTAATCAACAAAGGCCCACTCATTTAAAAAAGATCCACATACCTTTTCTAAATACGTGATCCCGGCTTGAGGACACACATCCTTGACTAAGTCGACACTGAACTCGTTCCGACTGTGATGGTCTATCATCACGGCACGCAACTCTTGCAGGAAGGTCGGCAGGTTGTCAGCGGTGAGGTCTGCGAGGAGCTTCACGCTGATTTGGAAGCCGGTGGGCAGATCTGCGTCGTCGTCACCTTCGACGCGGATACAACTGGAAAGATATAAAGCTTATGTGAATATTAGTTGAATAGGTTTGGGTTGTGAACTTTGGGATAGAATATTTGTCAAGTGTGAAAAAACTTTTCTTTGTCTGACTTTTTAAAGTTCGAATCGTATCAACATAGGTTTAGATCTATAAAGCTTTTTAATATCAGTCGAACTACAATTATTTGCAATTTTCGTAGGTAGTTTTTAAATAACATACAGTATAATTATGTTGCTCAGCGATAAATAAAGCATTGTTGAAAGAATTTTCGAATTGGTCCAGTATTTTTTGAGTTGGTTCATAACAAACAAAACTACTTATAAATCTTTATTTTGATGAATACTAGCGTAGATACTCATTATTCGTGCCAGACCTACAGATGGGCTGCTAATTGTTTGTCCAATCTCTGCCAATAAAGTTCGCTCGTTATCCCTCAGGATAGAAGCTAGATGAGATCAGACGAGAACCAAGATGAAAGGCGTGGCGTCCTTGTAGAGAGGGTTAAGTCCGAGATAGATTACTGTAGAGTGATGACGTTCCTCACCGGTACTGCGAGGCCGTCCTGCCAGTGGGCCAGTGCTGGCTGGTGATGAAGCCGAGGAAGGGCACGTGCGCCCACTCCAGCGCCCTCTGCAGGCCGCGCTGTGACGTCAGGTCCTGCGCCGACGGCGCGGCGGGGAACTGCGGGTGCGAGTGGTGCCAGCCGCACACCAGCTGGCCCACGCTGCGGAGGGACTCGGCCGCGCGGGACTGGGATACTGTCAAACAAGTCTGAAGGGTAAACGGCGCTGGAATATTCGACAGCTTTCAAGTACAAAACACCGTAAACCATTTTGACCACGACCGTCATTATACTGGTGACGCCAGTTATCGCTAATTAAGAGCGCAACGGCCTTGTCTTGCACATCTAAATTCTGATCGGAGCTGATATAAAATAGAAAAGAACAATCATCGAAACGAAGCAGCATTATGGTGAAAAGTGTTCATTAGGCGTGAAAAAGTAATCCAACTATTTTAATTTTGATTAGTAACTTACAATATGACGGCATACCATGCATTTGGATTAGGCGTTACATCTATTATAAATTCTTCCAGATATTCAGAGGTCCTCCTATAAATTACTCATAATTTCCGCTTCCAAGCTGCTAGTGAATTAAATGCCAATAATGAAGTGTTTAAGTTACCGGGGTCCATATCGCAGTGCGTACTGCCGGCGGCGGCGGCGGCGGGCCGGTAGCCGCAGACGGAGACGGGCGGGCGCGCGGGGCGGGCGGGGAGCGCGGGGCGCGCGGGGCAGGCGGCGCCCAGCGCGCCCCCCAGCAGCCCCATGACCTCTGCGCGGGACGTGTGCGCGTGACAGTCCATTAGGAGAAGCGTAGACACGTGCACACGGACGTCGAAAGGCGCCTTAAATTACAGTTATTTTATGTATTTGTATGTATCAGGTATACATTTTATATAAGAATAGAAAACTAACAAATTCCACGTAAATTACTGGTATTCAGCTGAATCCGGTTTGACTGGAAACCGACCCCAATAGAGTTGGCAAAAGGCTAGGCAGATGATGATGATAAGAATAGAAAACTAGAACATGTACTAGATGGAAAACTAAGCTATATATGGAAGAAAATTTTGAAAATATTAGGACTAAGATAGGACTCTTGGGGAACGCCCTTATTTAACAACTAATTGTAAGCTCTGTGTGCTTGGAGACTGGCCACTGGGAAAAACAAATATTTCAGTAGAGTATAGAGACCTTACATTCCTACAATAATTCTGAAGTGACTAAATTCTTTTTATTCAATTATTGTGGCTTAGACACTCAACAGGCAGTGAAAAATGTTTTGAAAAGCAAGCTAATGGTTTCTAACAATGCTACTGACCGGTTTCTCAGCATTATAAACCCGACAGTGCAGCAACTGAATGGGTTGCTTGCGCAGCGCCCGCTCCCTTCTTGGTTCAGCACCCACTGCGAAGAGGTCACCTGATTCCGTATGCATTATAGTGTAACCGCCACCGCCATCCTGTGACATGGAAAGTCATTATATTATAATTTATATGACACTAGCTGTCCCCCGCGGCTTCAATTAAGTATTCATTGCACATATCGAGTTTTCATCGTTTTTAAGATGTATTCTGCTATTCGGGTCTGAGACAAATCCAACGAATCAATAACCATGAAAATTGGTTCAGCAGATCTCGAGTTATAAGTGTTGTAACAAACCCGTCTTTGTTTTATATATATAGATATCAATGCCAGCAACGATCATGGAGGTGACTGCTTGTCGACCATTTGAAGCCCTTCAGGTTATCGCAGATGACAGGCTAACAAGAAATTATTTACTTACGCTATATTTATGCTGTATCTGCTCTTCTTATGATACAAGTTCAAAGTCAGTGTCTAAAGTCTTACCAGGTTGATTTTCTTAGGTCTTTTCGGCATAGGCTCAAACTTGCCGAGCGGCACAGCTATTGGGGCTTCGTCGACAGCTTTAGTTTCCTTCTTGGGCGTAGTTTTAGGTGTGCTGCTTTCACTGTCGCTGTCCACATCAATCTCTATGTCGCTCTCAGGTTCGGAGTCTTTCTTCTTTTCAATTTTTATCTGGAAAGCAATATTTTTTATCAATATTATTATAGCCATGTTCATGTTATCGTGTGTAAGTTTATGAATAAACTAACAGAGGCCCGCGGCTTCGCCCGCTGAACAAATTATATACTAAAACCTTCCTTGAGAACCAATCTATACATTGGTGAAAACAGCATAAAAATCACTGCAGTAGTTTTTGAGTTTATTGCGAACAGACAGACAAGCAGATAGACGCGGCGTATAGTGAAGCCATAAGACATAGTAATACCCCTTCTTGTAGAAGAGATAAAACTCACCACTTGCTCCCCTTCAGAAACAGGTAAAGCTAATCCAGAGCCCAACACTATCTGCATCTTGGGGCTCTTCACACTGTCCTCTGACAAACTCGAATCCTTCCGCTGCCTCCCTGGAGGTGACTTCAGCAACTCTTTACTTTTATTCCTAGTTGGACCTTTATCAAAGTTTCTAGATTTTTTTCTCCTATGATTGCCAATCTTCTTTTCAGCCTTTACTTTTGCCTGATACTTAACTATATTCTTAGACACAATATCAGTCAAGTCTAGATCAGAACCAATAGATTCTGTTGACCCTATAATCAGGTCATCTTCATAAAGTATCTCAGCTGGGTTTATAGCTATCAGTTCAGCCTTTTTATTTTTCAGCAAATCAGGTTTTAATAGACTTTTGGAGTTTGTATTTTTCTTCCTGAATGGTTTCTTTGGTATATTTACTGTGGGTATTCCTGTGGTGACCATGTTAATAACATTATTTATATTGGTCATGTCATCAGTTACTATTTCTTCCTGGACAACTGTTGGCACATCTTCGTGGTCCTCTGGTTTGTCGAGGCCAAATGATGGAGTCTCTAAGTTAACCCCACATTCAGCTTCAATCAATGCCTGTATCTCTGCTTCAGTTTTAGTTTTCAATGTTTGTGATATCTTGCGCACATTCCTTCCATACTTTGACTGTAAACAATTTTTTTTATTAATGAAAGTCAATTTGCAGAATATTGAACCTCTTTGAATTATGAGGACAGACTAAAAAGATGTGGTCCAAGTATTGAACCCTGAGAAAGTCCCAGTTAGGTAATTGAGCTTTATATAATACTGATTGTTCATATTAGTGTGTACTTTGAATAGCTTTAAAATGTGTGGTATAGAAAAAATAGACCACAACACAAAAAGATAGTAGTTTTAATAATTTCTTGCAAGTGCTTTCAAGAGTCACAAAGGATGGCAATTTCAAAACTGTACAACTTCATCTAGCTTAAATTATCAATAAAAGATTGATGTGTAAAGTGTTATGTTTAACCTACTAACAAAATAAATATCATTTATCTGTTGATATTGATAACAACTGTGTCAACAAGATATTATGAATTTGAGTTCCACTATTTTTTGTTAATGGAAAACCGGCCCAAATGCTCACCATTTCTTTCATGAGAACTGCCCTCTCTGCCGAGCTCCAAGCAGTGTGTATGTGACTGTAGTGCTTGTCTGAAGAATTGTTCCCATAAAGCTTCCTTGGAGACCCTTCTATAAACCTGTAGATTGTGAGTTTAATTCATGGTATTAGCTTCTTCTCCATGAATAGCAAAATCTCACTCAAAACAATCAAACTACAATCTGTTTTATAATTTCCTACTTTATAAATGCTAGTGTATACAGCAATGTATAAATCAGGTTAATTATAATGGTTAGGTTTGACAAAATTTAGGATGAATGCATGGAATCTGAAAAGTTTTGCAAGAGACATACCAAAGTAATGTAAATTATTATTATGTGCAGTAGAACTTACCTTTTACTTTGTTTATCGTACCAGTTCGTCTCCGTGGAGTCGAGTAGCCACTGAGGATGCACGGTGTCTTCTCTATTGGAGCACGAAGGGCTGAAAACAACATATAAGAATTTTTTTATTACACCGAATAAATTATCAATAAAACCATGAATTATCACTTAAAATGTGTGGAATGCCAAGAATCGCGTCCTGCTATAATGTATTTAGTTAAAAATATAATAAAATTGAAGGTGAAAACTGGAGAGCTTTCTAAAACATTGTTTTGATTGGAGAATAGGTGTCAACAAAACATTGTAAACACAACCGCATATCTGTTGCGTAACCAGTGTAAATGGCTTTAGATAATGATCTTCTTCAAGAATTTGTTATGATATATTTACTCACATTCCTTGGCTATTTTGAGCAAAACAAGAATTAAAAGAGAAATCTCCTAAAATGTCAATTTCGTCGTCGTCCGCCATTTTTGTTTTGACTTTTGATTTGAAGTTTTGACAGAATTTTCTAATTGACAAAGGCGATCCATCCATTGACTGAAGTTTGGTAGTTATCGCAAGCAACCGGCTGTTATTGAATGGCGCCATTTAATCGGTCTGAATGACATACTGGCATTTAATTAAGCGGCTAGGGACTTGGTTGTAATTGACATTTAACTTGTCTAGCCCAGCCAAGTAACGGAACCAAAGAGTAGTATTAAATATGAACGGAACATTCATTCATAGGATCCAGAGAAGTTAGGGCACCCCGACACGAATCGCAACCTATTCGGTTCTAATTTTAGGACGGGAGCTAGAGTAAAGAACGGAATGAGCGGACTTAGCTCCCGTCATGCATGCCATTCACGTTAGGCTACAGAAATTGTAGTTTTTCATTTGTTTATGCATTCATATTTTATTATTGATTCTTTGGATTGATTGCCATTGGTCCATCTCTTTTTCCGTCAAAAAAATTTTTTTTTTTTTTTTTTCTCCCTAATGCAAAAAAATAAATAAAATTAATTGTAGCTGTCAAGCAAACTGTCAAGTGTCAAGACTGGCACGCAAATGTCAACAAATAAACGTAAGTCGTAATCAAGCAGTGTCAAACTGTCAAGTAGTAAGTACGTCACTTAGTCGGACAAATGACAAATGCAGATGGTAACATCAACAAGGTCATATTCTTCAAATATCAACAAATTATCGCGACTGCCCGCCGCACAGTCATCGCCGCCGCGGTTACTTAACTACTGTGAAGGGGATCATCGTTAATGTGTTAGTGACAGAGCCAGGCGTTTGTTGTGCGGTTTGCGGTTTGCTCGACAACATGAATATCATACGAAAACTTACCGCGGTTTCAACTCCGGGCATTTTCAGGAGTTTCTCCTTCTCTGCTACGAATAATGCAACATATTCGTGAGTACTATTGCTAATAATTGATGTGCTAACTGTGCCAGCCACTTTACACTACCTATAGGAATTTCGTAATAGTATTTGCCAATCTAATCATGGTTATCAAACTTTGCACTCCCTCCTACTACTACTACACTTGTCATTTTTATAGATATTATGTGATTCTTATACAGACAATAATACTTATAGATTACTTAAATACTTATCAATTTTCAATGTTATTTTTTGAATGAATTCTAGACTTTGCCTATGATGGTCTACCTTTTATTTAATAATTACTTGAGTATACTTTGACTGAACTCAAATAATCTGCTATATCTTTCTAACTTCTAAAGTACAGTTTCAGATAATTTAAATGCTTTATAAATGCTCTTTGCTAGATAAGAAGTTTGCTGTAACACTACTCAAATTAGCATAACATTAACAATACACTACTAAGAAATGAAACTGGAGAGTATTTAGTTTTGCTTCTTTTTGTATTGGCGTAAAACCAGTTATAAGTCACTAGCTGACCCACGCAACATTGTCTGCGTCACATTTTCCATTAATGCTCGGCTCCTTTTAGTCTCAGCGTGATGATATGTAGTCTATATCCTTCCTCGAAACATGGGCTATATAATACTAAAAGAATTTTTCAAATCGGACCAGAAGTTCCTGAGATTACCCCCTACATACAAACAACAAACTTACAAACAAATGTTACCTCTTTATAATATTAGTGTAGATGATTTATGTCTTTATTCTATTAATAAATACTATTTGAATACCTCAAATTGGGATGCAGACAATCAATAAGAGTTTTTTTCAATAGGTACTCAGATATTTTAACCTGATGAGTAAATACAGCTATTGCTAAGATACATTTTCTAAACACAATGCCCTTTTTTACCCGACTCCCTGGTGATGTTTTTCGCGCATATTTTGTATGTATGTTTGATATTCCTCATAATACATATTGTATCTCATTATTGCAACATTAGCCTTTAAGAAATTACTGGCTTTCATTAAAAATCCCATATTTTATAAAACTGTTTGTTTGTCTTTACATTTACAACCATCATTCATCATCAATCGGTATCATTTCATACCTACACAATCAGCAGCAGCATACAAAATAAAGTGAACTTTTGTAGAAAAAAATAAAACAAAGAACTGCTTGTAAATACTCTCCATATCAGTTAATGTGTATTTATAAATACTGATCAGTTCTACTACTGTCAACTTTCACTAGTTAGGTATATAGAACAATTGATAAAGTCTAACATACAAAGTTGGAGAAACTTTATAATTTGTGGTAAAAGATATAAATTATATCAACTTGTTTCTTAGATGTGAAAGTATTTCTTATTAATAGCCTGTTGTATATTAATTTTAAGAATAGAATAACTACTAGTAACACACATACCTATTAAAAAAACTTTGATACTGCACGCAAAATACGCGTTTAGTCATGGAGTTGTGGAAACCAACCCGATTTACATTCATACAACAACATAAATAGGTAAATATTATTTCGACCACTAAATGTTTATATGTAATAATATATTCTTAAACAAACCTGGCTGGACAAAAATAGAATTACAAAAAAAAATGTTTTGTTTATCATAAAGAATGTTAACTCCTATTTTTTGAGTGAGAACTTCCATTTTAATCAGATCCTAATTAATACTAGCAACCCGCCCCGGCTTCGCACGGGTGCAACAATTTCGTATCATCATCATCTGCCTAGCCTTTTTCCAACTAAGTATATTGGGATTTAGCAACAATTTCAAATATCATCATCATCAGCCTATAACAGTCCACTGCTGAACATAGGCCTCTCCAAGTGCACGCTATTTGGCTCGATCACCGGCAACTGTCATCCAGCTGCTACCAGTCACCCTGCGAAGATCGTCGCTCCACCTAGCCTGAGGGCGTCCTACCTTACGTTTGCTGATTCGCGGTATCCACTCAAGAACTCGTCTACCCCAACGGTCATCGATTCTACGGCTAATATGGCCGGCCCATTGCCACTTCAGCTTGCTTATTCTATGAGCTATGTCCTCAACTTTGGTTCTCTGTCGGATCACTTCGTTGCGGATTCGATCGATTCGATTCGATTTTTTCGAATATATATATATCTTATTAATTTGTCGTAACGTACTTATAAGTACGAATTACGTTGTCGCACTGAAAAGCACGTTTTTGTTAAGTAATAAGTAATTGTTATTTTCCTCGCTAGAGACGCTTTAAAGACACGCGCGCGTCGCCGGCCCCCCGGCCGGTACCGCGGCAACCGCTATGTCCCTGTATTTTAAATCTGTAATTTCTCCGAAATTATCCATTTCAATGACATGCTGTAAAGGGCCATATTGATCTATATTAAATGCACAATGTGTTTAAGGTAATTGCATAAAGATTAATGCTGTATGTATTGCTTAAAATCGCTTCGTAAATAAGCCATTATTTCTCGTAAAAAGTAAAGGATAAAAAATGGTTATTGTGGGTTATCCGTAAGAGATAGACTATTGCGGATTGTTTTGTAGACCTTTTTAGGGTGTACAATACTGTAGTACATTATTTTGATCTATCTCGTAGGGTTCAGTCAGCCAGCATTTGCAATGTAAGCGCAAAAGAATGTGTTAATTTACGACATCACATTAGAAACCTCTAAAATTATCAGTGTTTCTCTACTATGCATGACGTATTTGATGTATTATTCATAATATAAACCTTCCTCTTGAATCACTCTATCTATTAAAAAAACAGCATCGAAATCCGTTGCGTAGTTTTAAAAATCTAAGCATAGGTAGGTACATGGAACAGACAGACAGCGAGAAGCGACTTTGTTTTATACTATGTAGTGATGATATAAAGTCATCTTCTCTATATTTAAGGCAAGCCTAACATAAGTACCTTTACTTTTATTATAATTCATCTATTAAGCGAGTGAGGTGGTATTTTTAACGGACTTCCCAAAAAGGAGGAGGTTCTCAATTCGGTTGTATTTTTTTTTATGTTTGTTACCTCATAACTCCGTTATTTATTATGTATATATTATTTATTTATGTATATGTATCCATTATTTATTTATCACCATCGGTTAGGAAGTTTGTATTTAAAATCGAAATAGCTGGAAAACGTTTACTTGGATGATGGTTTTGTGTCATGCAAGTAAACGAAATCGCGTATTTTGCTTTCCTACGATTTTGCATTGGTGTTGTTAGGTGTGGGATACCCGTGCTACCACTAAAAAGTGAAAAATAAAAAACTTTTTACAAAAATTCATTCGACTTCTAAAAAAAACACTAAAGTAAAAAATAACTTTAATTTCGGAAGTCGGTGTTTTTGTTAGTTTCTTCGTATTTTGACACCCACTTCCGAAATTAAAGTTATTTTGTACTTTGTAGTGTTCTCTTTTTAGAAGTCTGTTGTAATTTCGTGACATATGGAGGTATCTAAAAAAAGACTCGAAGAGACTATTCCAAAAATGTGACTTGCTTAAATGAAGGAAATCACAACACAATCAATAAAAAAAATCAAATCTGGGGAAGATTAATAACTAAAATTATCAAAATATAAGTACACTAAACTTACTACAAACTAAGATATAGCATCAAAATGTTCGAAATAGATTTGTAATAAATCCCACCGATTGTATCTGACTGCTGATAAGAGGCTGATAACTGACTTGTTTGGAACTATTTAATACTAGCTGCCCCCGCGGCTTCGCTCCTGTCAATTAAGTATTCATTGCACATATCGAGTTTTCATTGTTTTTAAGATGTATTCTGCTATTTGGGTCGGAGACAAATCCAACGAATCAATAACCACGAAAATTGGTTCAGCAGATCTCGAGTTATAAGTGTTGTAACAAACCCGTCTTTGTTTTATATATTATAAAGATTTATTTGCGATCGTTTTTTTTTTTTGCTGTCATCATCGCCAGCCTATGACAGTCTATTGCTGGACACGATCTTCTCCCATGAAACTCTATTTAACCAATTAACCAATGATTGTCAGCCACTATCATTGTTAGGGTTCCGTACACGATGGATAACCGACAGAACCCTATTACTAAGCCTCCAGTAGCTGACGTCCGTCCGTCAGATCTTAATAGGTAGATAGTTAAAATTTTCACAGAGTGTGTATTTCTATTGCCGCTACAACAACAAATATGAACAATTAAATTAAATTCAAAAGAGCTTTCATACAAGAAACGTGTTCGTTTCAGTTTATGGTAGGGAACCCTTTATGTGAGAATCCAACTCGCACTTGGCCGTTTTTTCAAGCATTTTCATTTAAATATTTATTTCCAGATGCAAATTGCTGGTAGTGGGAGGAGGCACAGGGGGGTGTACGATGGCCGCCAAGTTCGCAAGGCGGCTGCCGAAAGATTCTGTCATAGTCCTGGAGCCAAGCAAGGTATGAACTCTGCCCTATTGCTCTCATTTCGTCAATATAATATGTCACTGGAAAATGGCATGGTGGTAAGATTGTAAAGTATCGCGTGTAATTGTAAAGTTTTTTTTCTAAATAAGACACGGATATATTGGAAACTATGTTGAATTTGGATGGGATTTATTGTATACTATTAGCTGACCCGCGCAACTTCGTTTGCGTCACATTTTCCGTTAATGCTCCGCTCCTATTTTTCTTAGCGTGATGATATATAGCCTATAACCTTCCTCGATAAATGGGCTATCTAACACTGAAAGAATTTTTCAAATCGGACCCGTAGTTCCTGAGATTACCCCCTACATACAAACTTACAAACATACAAACTTACAAACAAATGTTACCTCTTTATAATATTAGTATAGACTAACTGTCTACCGCGGCTTCGCTCACGTCAACAGCAACTTGCTTATTATTTTATTTCATAAGAACCTTCTCCTGACAGTAACAAAAAAACAAAAAAGAATTATTATTAGCGAAATAAGTCTAGCCATTCACGCGTGATGCGATGACCAAGAGAAATAGGGTTTCATTTTTATATAATCACCGGAAAATGGTAATCTCCGTAAGATTGTAAAATATCGCGTGAAATCGAAAACTTTTTTTTCTAAATAAGACACGGATATATTGGAAACTATTGAATTTGGGTGGGGTTTATTTGTATATAAAACGATTTTTTCATAATACATCGAGAAATTATAATTTAATTAAGATTTATTACAATATTACGGAGTCTGCCATTTTCCGGTGATATAATTACAAAATGATTTGTTCATAATTTATCGAGAAATTATAATCTAAACAAGATTTATTACAATTTTACGGAATTTGCTATTTACTGGTGACATATATCACATATATAACTAAAAATAAATAACCATGTTATCGACCGCGATAATATTGATAAACGCCTATAAAGGTAATCCATATTCCGTTCATAATGATAATACAATGGTGCTGTAACAAACGATAAAAAGATATTTATTTTAATTCGACGTCTATCATGCAATAGGATTCCCTATTGCATGATAGACGTCGAATTAAAATAAATGCATGAATAAAATATTTATTATCTTAACAAATAAACTAAAAATATTCAAAAATATAATAGTAACAGTGAAAATAGAATCAAAATTACTCCAAAAACAAACGAGATATAATTATTTTAAAGAAATACATCTGTCCCTCTCACGAAAACGCTGCTTTCTATGGCAGCTATATAGGCGTCATGGACTTTGACGTCAGATTTCATATCGGACTTCTCTTTCTAATTGTTATCTTTGAAGCTGTAGAAGTTCAAAGCTGACAAAGATATTTGAAAAACAATTTCATGATTGTGTACTAGAGCTAATAAGTATTTCATTAAGCAAATAAAAAAATCGCATGCATATTCCCTATTGCTGATTGCCACAGCCAGCAATCCAGCATGCAAACTTCTGACGAATACTTTTCGCTTGTAAGGCCAGTAAGGCCTTAGAATCCTCAATGACAGGAGAAGCCAGAGCATAACCTACCATTATTTGTCCGTGAATCACCCAAAACTTGGCTGGTAGAAAATGCAATGTACGTACAATCGTCAGCACATTAAGCTACCCGAAACTGTATTTTTTTCCAATTAACCTCGAACCTAATGCTTCAGCGATAAAGTTGAAATTTTATTAATTAAATTTGACTGATTTTTATGACTTGATGTGCTGGTGTCTGTAGGTACATCTGTGTGCTTGAAATATTCAGAGAGAACGAAAGTTAAACCTACAAGATGTTACAGAATAAACGAAGTACCTCTAAGGAGTCTTCAGTCATTAATATTTTAAGCCGCACCGGTCGATCTTCAAGGTTAAGCAACGCTTGCCAAGGTTGGTCTGTGGATGGGTGACCATCTTCACATACCGAGTTTCCTCCGTGCCTCGGAAAGCACGTTAAGCTGTTGGTCCCGGAGTCATTTGGAGATCTTTGGCAGTCTTTACGGATAGTCAGCCAGAAAATCTGACACCAGTCTTGCCAAGCTGAATCCGGTTTGACTGGAAGCCGACCTCAATATAGTTTGGAAAAGGCTAGGCGGATGATGTAACCAGTGATTTAAAAGAGTGTCCATGGAGTTTCTGGTACGTTCTTCTCCATAGGATCTACTCTTTCAATCGTGCAACTTGCGCGCTGGATATAGATAGGGTCGGTGAGTGTGTTTTGCTGCAGAACAACTTGCTGCTCTTGTCACTAGAGCGGCAGAATTAGCTTCATCTATATTTGACTGACAAATGATATTTATTTTGTATGTAGGTTGTAAATAACACTTTAACACGTCAATCTTTTTTGGTCATTTTAAACTAGATGAGGTCGGTGTTTCCTAGCTGACTGCTCTGAGATGAAATACTAAAACAAAAGGTCAAAGTCTCTTAAAGTCCATACAATCGTACTTGTCAAAGCATATGAGCACCATGTGTGTAATGTCTTTTTTTTTTTTTTTTTTTTTTTTAGGGATGGGAAATCATCCAATGACTCCTCCCGCTCTGGGTGTAGCGGGAGGGAGTGTCAGACTTCTACTGACTAAAACCCATCCATGTTCCTTCATTGCCCTTTGTGTTCCGGAGCCACGGTGTCTCTTGCGAATAATCCCGCGACTCCGGCAGGCGTCGGCCCTTTCGGGCCCCTCTGTGTTGCTGACTCTCTTTGAGGCGCGCGTGGAACACTAACGCGCCGTCGACACGGCCTGTCGTCACTAGACGGACGGACGGCGAGCCACCCATAGCTCGCCGTCCACAGGCCCGCGCCTACGGTGGCCGGAGGTCACCAGGTGGCCCCCGACGCCCGCGGCGTCCACCACGGCGGCTGGGACGAGAGGGTCTCCTCTCCCGCTCCGCCACCTCCTTCGCTAGCATGACTGCTTCGCAGAAGGAGGCAACGGCGTCCCATTCCGTCTCGCTCCGGACCATGGCTTGGACCAGGGCCGGACGCGAGAGGTCGCCGCCAATCGCCGTTTCGAGGACACGGCGGTGCGCCGCCCAAGCGGGGCACACCTGCACAGTGTGCTCTACCGTGTCCTCCGGTCGATCCTCGCAGTGGTGACACCCGGGCGTTTCCTCCCGCCGAATTCGGTGCAGGAACCTCCCGAAACAATGTGTGTAATGTCTGAAGTGGTATTTTGAGGAAAGTACCACACAGATTTGAGTGGACGGTGCAAGCATTTGCTGTTTATCGTGTAGCTCAAACTTAGAACTTTAAGGAGCTCAACAACCTGACGAACAAAGTAAGGACATTTGTGTAGGCCGCATAAAGAACTCAATCCTACTAACATTAAATTAAATGAACTCCTAACAACATTGCAATCTACATGGTCCTCATATTCACAACACGTTATATGAGGACCAAGCAGATCAATGTCTGAAATGGTCTTTTGAGGAAAGAACCACACTGATTTGAGTGGACCTGTCCAGTAAATGCAAGCCTTGGTCAGTAGACGATTAGCTCAACTTAGAACCAATAAGGAGCTCAACGACTCGACGCCAATGAAAGGACATTTGGGTAGGCCATATCAAGTACTGAAACTGCCAAACTGACAGATCATGACTATTCAAAAGTGCCAGTCACTGGTCAATTTGAAATAAAGGATTTAGTATTTGGCGTCATTGTGTCATCACTCATCATAATGAACAACTTTTACTATGGGACCTACCACGAAATCTAGAAAAAAAATCTATAGACTACTTATACAGGGAAATTGAAAAAATACCCGAAACCTCTTAGGCAGTGAAAGTACACATGATTATAAGCAACTTTTGTTTTGGTAAAACTCCGAAATCTCGAAAAAAATATCAGCTGTTTCATACATTTTCATTGGCTAAATACTGCATTTTGTATGAAACAGCTGATATTTTTTTCGAGATTTCGGAGTTTGCAAAATGCATCCTCTACCAGTCAACCTTTGGGTTTTGTAAACTGAATACGGTTTGACTGAAAGCCAACCCCAATATAGTTGGGAAAAGGCTAGGCAGATGATGCATGTCTTCAGTGTCGTTCTATCAAACATATGGCTTTATAGGTATTAAGAGTACACATCATAGTTCTGCTAATTAATAATACTGACTATTGTGAATAGAAACGTAGCCATTCATAGTATAAGAGACAGGAAAACCACAATATTGTGGTCTGTCTGGAGTCTGGGCATGTATCCAACATTAATTATACACCTTTTCCTAGAAAAGAAACATATTTCCTGTAGGTATGTAAGCAGGTAATTTATAAGATTAAATCAGGAGGAAGGTAGTAACAGGTGTTCAGTGAGATAATCATGTAATATAATACTTCGATCATGAGTTTCAAATATTATGATATGACTGATTATACAGGGTAAATTTTTCTAGTGTGCGTGAATGGCCAAATCCGAAACAATGAGGATTAACGAAAAACACAGAAAGGATAGTCTTGAGCTCGCTTTTGATGAGAACCTTAAACTGCATCATTGGATTTTGGAAAAATCGGCATTCCAGCATCCATCTGGAATGCCAAAACCATCATCAGCTCATCAACGTGAAATAATGACTACCGGCCATAAGTATCTGAATTGCATTAGAAATTATATGCAAAGCATTGTATGTGCCTACAAGAGAATTAGGTACCCTCGATTAACCTGGGATCCCGTCATCAGGTTCTGACTTGGTGACAATCGAACCACTTTAAGAGTACACTAGGCTTTCGAATAAAAATGAATTTTGAAAATCGGTCCTCAATTGGCGCAGAAAAAGGTGAATGTTAAAAAAAAATAGTAACATACAGCCGAAAATAGAACCTCCTCCTTATTGAAGAAGTATTTAAAATTAATGGCTCGATCCGGCTACTTGGTTTTGTTTGATGGGAAAACCGCTTTCGGAGATTCGGCCTTCGGCGATCATAGTGATATTGTAATGTTACCTAAGTCTGCTTAAGACTCCTATCAATCTTCAAGTTATGACCCATCTAGGAATGGTATTTGGGAGAGCCCTTTCTTAGCAAGTAGATAGAAACGGTGAGGAAAATATTTGGGGAAATAATTTTATGTTCACCAGTTAATTTTCTAGAACAACGCAAACAAATAATTTTAATTCGTTAGCTACTGGTACTTTTGGAATCTTTAGGTGAAAGTACTCATGAAAAACTGCCAAAAAGTTCTCACGATAATTTACCTTATGATCAATTTATAACGACTATGTAAATTTCTTTCTTCTTATAGTGCGGGCAGTAAGGTCTAATCTCGTTAGATTAGGCAACACACAGACACTAGGGTCTGACTGTTTCTAAACCGCCTCAAGGGCCTCTGACATGGTTTATTTGACGACCGCCATTTGGCGGCCGGGACCACCGGCTTATACGTGCCTTCCGAAGCACGGAATCGTCTTTTTATTAGACAGTCAGGTGATCCAAGCCTGCAATGGCCTAGCCAAACTGGAAACAACTTTACAAAGTATGCTTCCCGTGGGAATCGAACCTACGACCACCGGGTCACAATAGGCAAACGCCTAAATCACTCGACCACGGATCAACCAAAAAAAGGGGCTGCTTGAATTATATGTTTTTTGTGCGAAAGCAAACCACATAGTTAAATTAAAAAACCACATAGTTTGAATAAATCCTTATTTTTTGCAATAATTTAATTTTAATAAATTTTGTTATTTAGGACAAAATTGTTTGCTCAGAGTTGTTATTAAGTTCAGGGAGGCTAAAAAGGCTACTTTAGGAGAATCATATTAGAATAATATTCACACAACAAAAGAATCTGTCTAATTTCATTTTCGGTAACGCGAAAGTTCAAGGTTGATGGGAAAATTTGACAGTGATGGGTAGCGTGATTGAATCGTTGTTTAGGTATGTCTCGGAAAGCACGCTAAGCCGTTGATCCTGCGCCTAATCTTTCTCCGGGCGTGACAAATTGCCGTCCCATCCCATTGGACTATGAGCGTTATGGAAAAGGATCTGCGTTTGCGCACACACTTGTGCATTATAATATGTCCCGCCCAATGGCTACTCTGCGTTGGATTGGCGGCCATGGCCGCAATCGGTCAAGGGGTCCATTAGAGCTTGTGCACTCGGCGTATTTTTAAAAGTCGACACACGGCGCTGTAAATGACCAAAAAGCGATACTGCTCGTTGTCAACGAGTTAAAAATACGCTGAGTGCAAAGGCCCTTAGTTATTTTTCTTTTGATCGTAATATTGTTATTGTTTTTGTGTCCAGGATCATTACTACCAGCCGCTATGGACGCTGGTGGGTGCCGGAGTGGTTACAGTCGACTCGACTCGCCGATCAGAGGGGAGTGTGCTCCCCAAGGGCGCCAAGTGGATCCGGGACTCGGCGGAAAGACTCCTGCCTGAGAAGAACAAGGTCACCACGAAGGAAGGACATGAAATTAACTACGAGTACCTCATCATAGCGGTCGGATTGGAAAATGATTATAAAAAGGTAAGGTCTTGTATCCGTAAGAACTACATCAAAAAAAGTGACATGGAATTTCAGAAAAACTTCGGCATTGTAGAGCTTAGGGTATGTATTCTGATAGCACGGTTGTAAATACCTGTTACAATAAATCCGGTTACTAGTGGGTCAAAATTGAGTGCTTACAATTTTGCAGTCCATTTTGCCTCAATAGTTGTATTTTATGGGGCAAATTTGAGTCATAAACTGACAATTAGTGAGGCAAAGTGGCCGTCAAAATGGCAAACATTATAAGTGGAATAATTTTAGTATTCCGAAATTATAACCACCGTATTGTCTCCAGGTACCAGGTCTATATGAAGCGTTACACGACAAATCGAGCTCTGTGTCGTCGATATTCGACTCAAAGTTCTGCGAGAAGACGTTCGAGAACATGAAGCATCACAAGCAAGGGAACGTGATCTTCACGTACCCGGACACGATGATCAAGTGCCCCGGTGCGCCGCAGAAGATCGCCTATTTGGCCGAATCTTACTTTAGTAAGGTAAGTTTTGCTTTCAATCATCATTTCAATATAAAATACAGTAAAAAAATGATACTACATATATGTAAAAGGTAGTTGATCCCGTAGTAATCCTAATGATGAATACAGCGTCTAAAATTACTAAAATTCTGCTTACGTAATCTTGTTCCGCCCCTATATTGTCACCTTGCCCAGCCTGTTATGAACACTTATGATTATACTTAAAAATAAAACCTTGTAAAAAAATGAATTAAAGTTCCGACGAATACATAAGTAGTTTTATCTTGAACCTCAGAATAATTTACCGTCCAGGGTTTCGGAATTTGTTCGAAAGAGTCACCGCGGCCCTGGAACGCAAAAGGCACTAGGAGGCACACGGATGGGTTTTAGTCAGTAAGAGTCTGACACTCCCTTCTGCTCCGCCCAGAACGGGAGGAGTTATTTTATGAGGTCCCATCCTTAAAAAAAGCAAATAATAATTTGTGGTCAACTTATTTGGCTGTATTACATACAAAAAATAATAATTTCATGATTGTTTACTATAGCTATTTAAGTATATTTTCATTTTACAAATAAAAAAATCGCATGCATATTTCCTATGTCACCGCTTGTTTAACACGCAACAGGTTAATCCAAAACAACTAACATCACATTGATGAATGCTGATGTTGTTTGTAGCTCACTTACTAAAAACATTCACTGATGGCTGTCCATTCATCCGGTTGCTGTCTTGTTTTGAATTTGTCGCGTCTGCTATTGAAATGCAGACTAAATCGCCTGATTTCAATAAAAAAACCTGAAAGGTCATGCTTATCATGATGGTCTAGAACAGTTTAGGTAGGTACTCAACCTGCGGCCCGCTGTGGCCCTGTAGCTTAGCATGTTATGAATGCTTTTTTGGGTCAGTGCATCAATGCGTATGTATTATACTGTACTGCTACACCCCTTGACGATGTGCCAGGCTGAGACTCACCTACTATCAACGTCAAAAGTTGGCGTATGTCATATGAAAACGGTCCTTTTGTAACAAATGCAAAACTTCCATTCATTTATAATTTTATTTTACTAGTGATTATTGCGGCCCATCATGACATAGTAAAAGCGTAATGTAGCCCAGAGAGCAAAAAGGTTGAGTACGTCTGGTTTAGAACATTGATGGCGAGCTATTAATAAATAGTCTAATTAGCATAGCACTTAAACTTTGTATGTAGCTTAAGAATTGGTATTCCTTGGTTGCGGAATTTATTCGAAAGACAATCCCTTCCGCTCCGCCCAGAGCGTAAGGATCGTCATTTCATGATTTCCCATCATAAAAAAAGGAGTGGAATTGCTTGCCAGAGTTTATGCCCGATCTTAACTAACTATCTCTCTACTTCTCTTAACTACAATCTGGTTATCACAAATGTATAGTTATCAGAACTTCTAGCCTTCAACTAAGACCAAACAGAACCAAAGTTCAAAGCCCAATAAAAAAAATATTGCACCAGATGCCCTTGACCACAGGGACTTTTCTCCATCCTCTGAACATTTTATCAATCAACAAAATGATGCAATCTTCAATAGTCTAACAATAGAACGGCGCGCAATATTTACAAGAATCATGTGAGTCAAGCTATTTTTCCTCCAGTCAATGGGAAAAATCTATTTAGAAATAATTTTATGAATAAATAGGGTACTCTAGACTCGTTGTTTCATAATTGTGTATTATTTATTTATTGATTTATTATACACTTTATTGTACACCTCATAAGAAGTACAGGAAAGACGTTTATAAAAACAAGTGTACCTACAATGGGCGGTCTTATCGCACAGGGCAATCTTGTACAGACAACCTTAGGATGGATTGAACGAAAGAAGTTAGATTTAGGGCGGTCAATGTACAAACATCATAAATAATATTAATTAGACATAATAATAAAAAATAAACACATAAAATATTAATATTATATTTTATTTGTGTATTGTTTCACAAGAGGAAAATGGTCATATCGTCCGTCTGATTGATGAGTCAAGTTTGCTTATCATTAAATTTTATCCTATATCAGTGCATAAAGCCGAGTGATTGTTTATAAAAACTTATTTTAAGACAGACCTAGAAAATGCTGCCACTATACGTCTTGAAACTAACCTACCTTTATTATGTAAGGATGAGAAAAAATTGTTTATTATCAAATACATAAACCTGCAAGTCATTCTGACTTCAGTATTACTTAATTAAAACATGACATCATGCCATCATGTAGAGAGTAAATCATTAATTAAGGCTTTAATTTCTACTCCAGGTTTGAGACTAGCGGCTTTATTGTGTAAATGTGTTTCTATAAAGGTTTTTTTAAGATTCATTTTAAACTAAAAAAAAACCTAATTTAAAACTTTATCGAGTAACTTTGTAATAATAATAATCTTTATTTTTCAAAACCATCGAGTACAGGTTAACTAAACACCATGAGTGATAGATACGAATACTACAGCGCATAGCGGAGCAAACCCCAGTTCCGTACAAGGAATTAACCTGTATTACGGTTTGTGTAAATCACCAGTGCTCCGCACACGGCCCGCGTGGTGGATATGTCTCCGGAAAATGGCAAACGTCGTAAGATTATAAATATCGCGTGAAATTGTAAACTTTGTTTTACTAAATAAGACACGGATAAATTGGCAACTATTGAATTTGTAGGGGATTTATTGTATACAAAACGATTTGTTCATAATCAATCTTACGGAGTTGGCTATTTTCTGGTGACAGATACAGCCCACTCTCTGGCTAAGCGATACGCAGGTAACGCAGGTCCAACTAGCGCAGGGCAGAGCAGATTTTACAATGCATGATCCTACTAAGAGCTGCATACTCTACGACGCAGACATCGCTCGTGGCCTATGTTTGCCTCGCCTGCCCTGCCCTGCAAAATCTGTACTGTGCTGTGCTGCGTGACCCGCTTCTTAGCGTACGTTTAGCCTCTATCATAGAGTGTATATTCCTTCTGTGAAAAATATAAGATTTTTGATGACTGCCAAAATGGTTTTCGCAAAAATAAATCTACCACGCTAGCTGTTTATAAATACATCCAGGAAGCTTTAAATATCATGAATAATAAAGAATATGCAATAGGACTTTTGCTTGACATGACAAAGGCCTATGACAAAGTGCAATTTAAAATATTATTAAAAAAGCTGTACGGAATAGGAATACGCGGGAAAGCCTTTGATTGGTTCGTATCATATTTAAAAGATAGAGAGCAATTAGTTGAGATTGAATATTACAATCTCAAAACAAAAGAAGTCCAGCAAATAAGATCTGACGTTAGACCAATACATGCGTCCATTCCCCAGGGAAGTGTTGTTGGTTGCCTCCTATTCCTCATATACATCAACGACCTCCCAAAAACCATAGACGGGCCGTGTGTACTTTTTGCGGATGACATCTCTATTCTCACCTCATGTCATACAAATGCTAATTTAAATGAAAAACTTACCACCATTTTGAAAAAAGTAACTACTTGGATGAGCGAACATAATCTGGAAATAAATTTTACCAAAACTAAAATAATACCTTTCCACCCCCGGCAGAAAAACCAAATAAATATAGACTATTCATTTGATCATCATAAATTAGAAACAGTTACTGATTATACTCTCTTAGGTTTGACAATAGACACACACGTCAACTGGAAAACACATAATATACAGAAAGTAAAATCAAAAATTTCAAAGTTTTCGTACGCCCTCCGCGAAATAAAAAAGACCACAAGCCTTCAAACTGCGCTTGTCACATACTACGCATATGCCCACGCATGGTTCACCTATGGCATCATCTTGTGGGGAAATAGCACAGACGCTCCCTCCGTATTTATCCTACAAAAAAAGCTATTACGAATAATTACCAATATAGAACAGACAGATAGTTGCAAGCCTTATTTTCAAAAACATAAAATACTCACATTAGTCAGTATTTATATCTTGGAGTTTATTTATTTATTTATTTATTTATTTATTTATTTGAGTTGTGTAAACTGGTCCGCAAATTCCCAGAATCCTACAACACACGGGGAGACATACAAACGACCCATTCACTACGCCATAAAAACAGGATAAATTTGCCTCCGTCCCGCCTTAAGTCACATGCTTCTAGTCCGCATTCTATGTCGATCAAAATATATAATAAATTGCCGGAAAATATAAAGCAAGAAACCAAAACCAGTATATTTTGAAATAAGCTAAAAAAATTCTTAATTGAGAAAAGCTATTATACTGTGGAAGAATACCCAACGGAGAAATTTTGATACTAACTAGACATATAAGTAAACTTAATAATAATTAATCAATAAAATTACACTCTCTTAATAAAAATAAAGAAATGACATGATATCCAATTGATAATAATAAATAATTAAATTCTATTCTATTGAAAATAATAATTATTCACATTCTATTCCATTGATAAAAATACAAATTGACATTCTTTTCTGTTAAAAATAAAAATAAGTTTATTAATGACATTTTATTTTATTTTACTATTATTTTTATTTTTATTTTTTTTATTTTGACGAAAACTGATAAATGACATTCTATTCCATCAATAATTATAAATAAATAATATACTATAATATAAAACAATAACTAAGTAAATGACACTATTCTAATTAATAATAATTGATAATATACTATTCTAATTAAATAAACAAAAAACAAATAATTATGAAAAAGTAAATTCGGTATTAATCTAAGAATAAATAGAAAATAAATTATATTAATTATACTAATATCAAATCAGAAAATGCAAGCGAATGAATAATAAAACAACTAAAAATGTAAAGTAATCCAAAAATAATTGTGAAGGTAAAATAGGTATTTAAAAATAGTATCTAACTAATTGAAAACGAAACGCTAACATTTTAAAGCAAAATCAAAAATAACAAATACAAAATAACAATAATAATAAAAAGCGCCCTTCCTCTCTCCTAATTATTTTGCTGTGCCCGACAGGGTCCATAATTGTTTCTAATTATTAATTTTACCACCTATATGACATTATGGATTGCAATAAACGATTTGATTTGATTTGATTTAGAGAGGAAGCCCCGCCAGCAGTGAAAACATTTTTAGCTAATAATGCTATTTCCCAACCGACCGAGCGCTCAGCAGTCGCAAGTTCATATCGATCGATCTTCAGAACTTGGGCGAAAAATGCATTCACGAATAACGATCTCACGGAAGTACGAACCCACGAATAGCGTCGTGGATGAATTTTTATAGTTATTGTTAAATCTATCTTCTATACATATAATAAAATCGTAGAGTCGCCGTGTCTGTACATTGAATATTTTGCCATAAAAAATACATAGAAATGTCAGAAAAATGACATAGAACACAAAAAAGCAGTTTTTGAAATTCTTTTCTGTTTGTCTGTTTGTCTGTGCGTCTGTTTGTCTGTGCGTCTGTTTGTCTGTGCGTTTGGAGGAGCATCACGCATAAACCACTGATTGGGTTCAAAATTTAGGTACTTCAAAATATTAAGTGATAAACTGAGTAACATTTAGTGTTTATTTCATCAAAATCGACCCACAAAATCAAAAGATATCGAATTTTAAAGTTTACGAAGAAACTTCATCGAGCGCTAAAATAGGTTGTTAACATTGAGACTTCAGATACTTGCAATGCCATCTATTGAGAAAAGTTGTATTTACAAATCGCGCGCTAAAAGAGATTGTTTGTTGTTTTCATTGTGCTTCAGATACTTGCAATGCCATCTGTTGAGAAAAGTTTTAGTGTGTGAACAATTTGTGAAGAATCAAAGCAATGTTTTTTGAGTTATCTTTTAATTAAATAAAATTTAATTTGTAGGAAAAGTAAAGTGAAACTTAAGAAACTTCATCGAGCGCTAAAATAGGTTGTTTTCATTATGACTCCAGATACTTGCAATGCCATCTATTGAGAAAAGTTGTAGTTACAAATCGAGCGCTAAAAGAGGTTGTTTGTTGTTTTCATTGTGACTACAGATACTTGCAAGGCCATCTGTTGAGAAAAGTTTTAGTGTGTACAATTTGTGAAGAATCAAACCAATGTTTTTTGAGTTATCTTTTAATTAAATAAAATTTATTATGTAGCAAAAGTAAAATGATCATGTCATTATCTTATCATTTATCGTAACGTGTGAGCTTTGACAGTTCAATTACGTTGTTATAAAATGTTAAAACAAAATATATTCGCTCGATAGTCGTTTTTGTTGATTTTGATTCAAGGTAGGTAGGTTTGATCAAAATCGATCCACAAAATCAAAAGATATTGTTTTTTTTTTAGTTTAGTTGGAAACTGCCTACTATATTCTGATCAATTACAGCGCCATCTATTGAGTAAAATAAAATGCACTAAAGCATGAAAATAACATTGATGAGTTATTTATGAAACTTAATACCTACGCGACAAAATAATAGTGAACATTTTAATACCTTACGTTATTTATCGTTAATCTTATTTAACGTCTTCCGCAGCCAAATATTTTTTCAGTTTACTTTACGACATGGTCGATAGATGGCGTTGCTCATGTGACGCGTTTTTCTGAATCGCGGTGTTAAGATTTTCCACTGGGGAACGACCCTCACACGATTTTTGAACATTGTTGGAGTTAGGTAGTGGTCTAGGTTCGGAATTAAAAAGGTTGTAACAGTCTCAGCTAGGGTCGAATTTCTCAAAACTTATTGTGGTGAGGTCCGTCCGTCCGGTATAGTAGATTTGTAGTTCTGTTGTTGCGAAGCCTTGGACGGTTCAACTTGCGGATCAGGGCTATAGGGTTCCGTACTATAGGTGCGGGACCTTACTTAGTAAGCCTCCGCAATTGAGTCCGTTTAGAGCGAAGCAACGAACGGTTTCACTAATTATCTAGCTTATCTATATAGATAAGGCATTAAGTCCGCCTTTGTACCTTTTTTGTGCGAAAAGTTTAAATAAATAAATAGATGACGTACATTCTTTTTACTTAACATTGTGTTCACGTATAGAAGCAACAAGGACAACCTAACCAGTATTTTTTTTGTAATACATAACTTAATATTTAAAAAGAGTGACCGTGGAGTTTCTTGCACGTTATTTTTCGAGATCTACTTACGCTTTAAAATTTGCAGATATCTTCATGTTTTTGACAGACCTAGACGACATTTGAAATAAATGTTTGAAGTAAATGCTTTGAATCTTGAAAATATCCCAAGATAGGTACTACATACCTACTCACGAAAAAAATTGCCTTATGTAGTATTTCAGACTATAATCTACCTCTGTGCTGAATTTCATCCAGATCCTTTCAGCCGTTTAAGCGTGAGTAATAAAACCAGTCCAGTCATCCAAACTTTCGCATATTATAATTAATAAAAAATAGAAGAAGATAAATAAGCTGGCATAGAATTAATCTATACCAATATTATAAAGCTGAAGAGTTTGTTTGGTTAAACGCGCTATTCTCAGGAGCTACTGGTTTGAATTGAAATCATTTAGTGTTGGATAGCCCATTTACCGACCAATAGGAGCGGAGCAAAAATGAATAATGTGACGCAGACGAAGTTGCGCGGGTCAGCTAGTCTACTAATAAACTTATATCCGACAAATACGGTACCACGTAAATTGACGTCAGTATTTTATTAGGTATTTCTATTGTGTATGTCGTGCATATCTAGGGGGAGCTCGTAGCTATATATAACAACAGCCGCACGGGTCGATCTTCAAGGTTAAGCAACGCTTGCCAAGGTTGGTTTGTGGATGGGTGACCATCTTAACATATCGAGTTTCCTCCGTGCCTCGGAAAGCACGCTAAGCCGTTGGTCCCGGCTGTCATTTGTAGATCTTTGGCAGTCGTTACGGATTGTCAGAAGCCAGTAAATCTGACTCCAGTCTTGCCAAGAAATACCCAATAAAATAAAATACGTGTTACCCAGTTAATGGGTTGTGGAGGTCTGGTTGGCAGCCGCTTCACGTAAAATACTGGTATTCAGCTGAATCCGGTTTGACTGGAAGCCGACCCCAATGTTGTTGGGAAAAGGCTAGGAAGATGATGATGTCGTGCATATCTACTAGAGCGTTTATGTTACGTACTGATATATATACTGCAGCCTCACCATCAGCTCATTTTGATAAAATAAGGTCCATGTGTGTTTTTCTTCGTTTATTGTTCTTAAATTAACTGTAGATTTTACTGTTCTGAGGTTATTAAAAACCAGTTGCCCGCCCGGCTTCGCCCGGATGTTTTTTTTTAAGTTTTCTTTCATAAAAACCTTGCCCTGATAATCACGAACACAACTAAAAAAAATATTTGGTTTGGGTCAGTCGTTACGAATTCATTTTTATTGATTGCATTTACTACTAAAATCCATAGTGACTTCTTGTAGGCAATGTTGTGATATAAATAAATATCTCCTTTTCTTTCCACAGACGAACGTCCGTTCAAAAACGAACCTGATATACAACACATGCCTGCCCGTAATCTTCGGGGTGCCGAAGTATGCCGAAGCGTTGCTGAAGGTCGTCAAACGAAAGAACATCAAAGTGAACTACAAGACGGTGCTGAAAGAAGTCCGGCCCGAGAAGAAGGAAGCAGTCTTTTTTGTCAAAGATGATGAAAATAAAAAGGTGAGGAAAATGTTGTGGTTTTGACTTGTGCTCTGATTGGTCGCCATTTTATTTTAGTTCACAATTTCTCGGAATGAATTCGAGAGATATTAGACTCAAATTTTGATGCGTAAAAAGTATTCCAAATGTTCAGTTGACAATTTATCGAGAGTTTTCTCAAGTTATTTTATAATCTTATGGAGTTTGACACTTTCCGGTGACATACTTATATTAAAGACAAAACTTAAATAATTTTCAACTTATTATTCCACAATTTGTTTAGAAACTCGGTCGGTTGTATTTTTTTGTAAAAAGTTTTTTATTTTTCACATTTTAGTGGTACCCCATACCTAACAACACCACTGCAAAATCGCAGAAAAGCAAAATACGCAATTTTTGTTACTTGGATGACATAAAACTATCATCCAAGTAGACGAATTCCAGCTATTTCGATTTAAAATCCAAAGTTCGTAACAGATTTTCATAAAATTTAAATAGGACCAATCTGCAAGTATATATCCTTTCAGATAAAAATATAATTTTTCAAATCGGTTCATAAATGTCGGAGTTATGAGGTAACAAACATAAAAAACATACAACCGAATTGATAACCTCCTCCTTTTTGAGAATTCGGTTAAAAATAATTGAAATTCTAACAGGAAGTAACGATGGACTACTCGATGCTACACGTGGCGCCACCTATGTACACGCCAGCTTTCCTGCGAAACAGCTCGGTGCTCGTCAACAACTGCGGTTTCCTAGAGGTCGACATGTACACGCTGCAGAACAAGGAATACCCTAACATATACGGTATCGGGGATTGCACTAATACGCCGAACAGCAAAACTGCTGCAGCTATTGGTGAGTAATTTGATGCTTTTCTGTTGTCATTGAAAAATGTACTTAATTGTTTTGGGATAAAGTGTAATTTGGACTAATATTACCTGAAGAAAACTAGCCAATATGAATACTACTTTGTTGTTTAGGACACAGGAATTATAATTAGAAATATTAGCTGACAAACGCAACTTCGTCTGAGTCACATTTTTCATCAATGTTTCGCTCCTGTTGGTTGTAGCGTGTGCTATCCAACACTAAAAGATTTTTTCAATTCGAACAAGTAGTTCCTGAGATTAGCAAGTTCCACCAAACACCTATAGATTGTGAATGAAATAATTTTCACTTATTTTGTCCCAACCACTCCTTTGTGCAAAAAGAGAAAGCAAAAAGTAGTCAGTTGATTCATAGTTCACACTGAAATGTTGCTGTTTATCATACAGCAAGATAAAAATCAACAACAAGTTTATATTTTCAATTAATAGGAGTTCACTAGCAAAGGTTTTAAAAGTAAGATTACCCCTAAAGCTGTGTGTCTGTCTGTAGTAACATAGGTCCCAAACGGATGGATCGATTCCTATACGATATTTTATACCAAATCTTTACCTTTATTAACGAGATCCTCTTTCTTCAGCCCTACAATGCTACGTGCTAGAACAGAACCTACTCAGTACAATGCAGAAGGACGAGCCCAAGCTGAAGTATAACGGCTACGGCGCCTGTCCGCTGCTGACGTCCTACAGCACCTGCATCCTCGCAGAGTTCACCTACGGAGGCATCCCTAGAGAGACCATGCCTTTTAATCAGGTAAGCTTCATCTTGTCAACAATGTTCTGCTGGTGACGTCCAACAACACCTGCATCCTCGCCGAGTTCACCTACGGAGGCATCCCTAGAGAGACCATGCCTTTTAATCAGGTAAGCTTCATCTTGTCAACAATGTTCTGCTGGTGACGTCCAACAACACCTGCACTCTCGCCGAGTTCACCTACGGAGGCATCCCTAGAGAGACCATGCCTTTTAATCAGGTAAGCTTCATCTTATCAACAATGTTCCGCTGCTGACGTTCTACAGTACCTGCATCCACGCCGAGTTCACCTACGGATACATCCCTAGAGAGACCATGCCTTTTAATCAGGTAAGCTTTATCTTATCAACAATGTTTTCTGCTGACGTCTTACAACACCTGCATCCTCGCCGAGTTCACGTTCGGGGGCATCCTTAGAGACACCATACCTTCTAATCAGAAATGTTTTACTAAAAATATATTATCTGCTTTACCAACGAACGTTGTGTCTGAAAGTGGTCACCAAAGCAAAGGATATCTGCAATACCAAGGTTCATTTCCATCTGCCGCCAGCACTGAATACCCTTTTAATTTACAACATCATCAGGGACCCGAAGTCTATAGTTTCGGCCTTAGTTGCCGGCATTTTCTACTCCGTATAAAACAACTACTAAGAGCGGATTTCACCAATGTAACTGATCGCGATCATGCTGCGTTCAAGAATTGTCAGTGTCCATATTCCATAGGGCACGCCACAATAGTGGCGATAAGTCCCCTCTTTGAGGAGTGGCTTGAGAGGCGCCACGGCGTCCTCACCATCCGCCTGACGCAGGTCCTCACCGGACATGGATGTTTCGGGAGGTTCCTGCACCGAATCGGGCGGGAGGAAACGCCCGGGTGTCACCACTGCGGGGATCTTCCGGAGGACACGGTGGAGCACACTGTGCAGGTGTGCCCCGCTTGGGCGGCGCACCGCCGTGTCCTCGAAACGGCGATCGGCGGCGACCTCTCGCGTCCGGCCCTGGTCCAAGCCATGGTCTGGAGCGAGACGGAATGGGACGCCTTCAGTTTCAGATTGATGAAATCTGCCTTAAGACTAACACTGATATGATAATGATTTGCCATTTACTGACAAATCTCGTTTTTTTTCATTCATTTATAGTTCGCGTTCGGGACTAATCGTAAGTTTGTAGGTGATTTGGAGTACAAAAATCGCGTAACTAACACGAAACTACGGACTATCGGCTTAGAGCGTAGCCGCCCAGTTCTTAGGAAGGCCCAAAAAAGCCCAAGATTTGACATCCTCTGTCCTCTGACCCTCATTTTAATACTGCCAAGTCAATATCGTCTAAGAAAGAGGCAGGCCTCCTATCTGCGAATAATGAGTGAGCTGTTTCTTTTGTGTGAACTTAATGTTTCGCTATAACAGAGTTGGTTTCTTATTATAATCATCCGCCCAAAGATGTATTTTCAATCATACATTCGTACCCTGTAATTCCGCAGAGTTTATTCCTGATTATAAAAACAACCAATTATTTACAGGCAAACGAGAGCAGAATAGCATTCTACATGAAGAAGGATCTATTCCCCTTCATATATTGGCACTTCATGCTCAAAGGATACTACCACGGTCCGGAGAAAATTAGGCAACTATTGAACCCCTTCAGAGCTGACTGAACGATATTAGTATTGAGAACGATATCTATGTACGTGTGACGCGCGTCGATGGAGGCACGCAGTTGATTTTGTATGTGAGTTTATATGAAAAATACATATAAACTTATACAGTAAAGACTGGACGGACCGCACGTGTTTTCTGATGCCACAAATTGGTCCGTCTAGCTCTCGACCGAAGCGAACTGGCCACGCGATCGGCAATCTTCGGAACCAGTCGTGTGCGCGAGCGACGAAATATGTCGCGTTCCTTGTGTGGTGAACACGTATAACCAAACGTTCGGACAGCACAATCTTTAAAAATTAAAATGTTTAAAAATTGAATAAGAAATCCCATGAGAATGTACCTAGTCTTGCAAGCTTAGGTCTTTTAAAATATTAAAAAATCCATTATTTTTTCTTTTACATATTTTTTGAAGACTTGGTTTACCTTTTTATAATTTATTTTACAATGTTTTGAAATACTGTTGTTTTTACTTATTTTCTGTATACTAGGCGACACCATGAATAGAATAGTAATATATTGTAGTTTCAGGGTGTTCCAATTTCAAATATCTACTTCACACACAACACGAGAAATACGAATACTCTAGTCTCTGGTTTTAAAACAATGCGCTACGAAATACATAGATATCGTTATAAACATTTTCTGTTAGGTTGTAATAACCCTGTAATATAATTTAAAATCATTTAAGATTAACAGATATATGTATGTAAATAAGAGCGATTTAAATAGGTATAGAGGAAGAGTCGAGAGTGAAAACTTAGTCAACTCGAAATATGTCGAATAGTTGTGAACACTGGTATTGGACAAATGATTTTAACTTAGGGCCTTAGCACACGGCGTTTTTCTAACGCGCGTACGACGCACAGATGACGCGCGCTAACGTGCTTCAGACGCAGACAGTACTGCGTTTTGTTAGTCATCTACAGCGCCGTGACCGTGCGTTCATAAAACGTGTCGCAGGCGCGTTAAAGATACGCCGTGTGTATTGGCTCTTAGCCTACGTGCGCACTAGCGGTCAGCCGCGGGGGCGGTCAAGCGCGGGTCAAATTTAATATGCAACCACCTGTCATTTAATGGCGGTTAAGTGCAAGCATATTCTGACGGCACGGTTGGCGCCGCGGTTGAGCGATTGACTGCTGCGCTGCGTTTCGCAAGTTCGATTCCCACACGGAACAGTTTAGCTTAAAAGTTTGATTTTTTCACAGCTGTAAGGGACTATAGACCTAAGGTATGTTTAATTTCAACAAAATATTTGTAGTGTATGTGAGATTAAATGTTTTTAAACGCACCCACGATACAGGAGAAATTCCTAGTATGGGGCAACGTTTAATTTATTAAAAAAAAAAAACTTAAACGGCCAGCCGCGCGGTTGAACCGCCTAGCGGTATAACCGCCAGTGCGTACGTAAGCTTATAGTAATAAAATCTAATAGTACGACATAAATGACACGGCATAAAAAATCCATCGGGAAATTCGTCTGTCACGATCTTCCATTAACTAGTACGACTTGAGGTTAAATATAAGCGTTTTCTAGTATTTATTTTGGTCGTTTGATAAAATACATCGACGAAGCCCTTGGTCTGTGTCGTACTATTTCTCGCGATTATATTCTGCTTAGCTATCCTAAATATCAGAATAATATTTTTTTGTAAAAATAAAAATATTATATTTTGATTGTTTGTTTCATAGTAACGAAATATACATTACTTAGGTGGCTTTTTAATTGTTCTCATAATGCAAAATACGACTTGCAAGAACACAGTGAAAACGCTAAAATGGAACTTAAAACACCACAATGCGTTTTGAATTGTAACGGTGTTGTAATAGGGATGAATTTGCCATAATGCCTATTGCCACATTAGTAAATATATTTACTTTTGCTAAATTATACCTGTATTTCTTTTATTTTATTTTGTAAGGAATAGTGACAACCAAGTCACGTTTATGTAATAAATGTTTAAATGGAAATAATGAGCCTTTGTATACATTCGTTATATTGTTATATAAAATTTATGTTATACACGTTTTGACTATAATTTGATTGTATTATTTTAATTAAGCTCTCATTAATTACCGTCTCTTTTCAAATTTAAAAATCCGAAACACTCTTGGGTTTTCAAAATGAATGTTCGAGTAAACTTACGCTGTCTTTCACGAAAAAATCAGCAGAGGTGGAGTGCAACAGATATTACCCGTTATAACTGGTGAAAATCGTTGAAAAATTTTGGAAAATGTTTCACTGACATTTAAAAAGACAAAGGTTTCGCACAATAGGCTTGTCTCCTGAAAAAATCTAATTAGTCCGCCAGATAGATTATCAAAAAATATTTTACCCGTATTTTTTCTTTTGTTACGGGAACCAAAATTGACGAAGTTACGACGTTTTTAAAATTCTCAATACGTCACGCCCTGCCTTAATTTTTATCGGGTCGTGACGTCACGAGCCCCCACTCCCGAGTTTTGATGCGTTCTATCTTTGTCAAGATTCATTGATTTACAAAAACAAAAAATACGTGTCCATTATTTTTCAATACTATAACTGACGGACTAAATAGTTTTGCAATTTGTGGATGATGGAAACTAGCCTATTGTCACTAACATCTCGCGCAATCGCCAATGTATGCAAAAACAACTCGCGCACATTGGCTGAGCGCAGCGCAGAGCATTTTTCACTGTCAAACTATTTTTTTTTTTCGACATAGTCCTCATTGAAATAAAACTTAAAATCAATTAACACAAAAGTTTATTCCTGAAAAGCATCGAGGCGACTACATGGGAAAGGTATAGCGAGTTATAGCGCTACTCCGGACGTATCCACTTCCGATTGTACCTACACGTTCGGACGCTGAAAAAATTTGCTAAACGAATAACGACGGTGTCGTGTGCGCATACTCGCGCATCTGCGCGTAGGTATTTGAAATTCGCCTAATGTGTCACGATTTTAGAAAACTTCGGGCATGCGCCGCCCTCATGTGCGCCGGCCCTTAGACTCCGGGCTTAGGCACTTGTCTTACCAACGGCGATCGTGGTTACCGCAGCAAAATAATGTCGAAAATAGTCATTTAAACCATATAGATAATTAGTTGGCCAGCTTCTGTAATTGTTGCACACATTTTTAAATTTGTTGCATTTATAGGTTTTTAGTTATTTCACAAAAACATTTTCTGCTGGGATAACGTTACGGCAGCAAAATGTTTTTCTTTTTAATGGGAATATTGAAATAAATACTAGCTGTTTAATTAGTTGTCTATACGAGGTAAATGTTGCACCTTATTTTGTATTTGTTATTTCTTCGGCTGCGAAGTTATTCAAGATTTTGCTGGAGTAACGTTTTTGGTTTTGCTGGATCTCTGAAACGGTTAAGCGGATTCTTATCATCTTTTGTACACGACTTCTTAGGAAGTAGTTTAATTTGTTGTGCAATAAAAAAAAAACAAAATATTGCACCGTTCAAAGGTTATTCAATTAAATATAAAAACACTTCAATAGATCCTAACAATCTGAATTAGAGCTCTAAAGACTTGCTTTAAGCGTTATTTTGTAGCTTGTAGCTGCCTTCAAATGTTTTTGAAATTACATTAGTATCCTGCAAGTAATTAAAAAGTTATGATGATATTCAGTTCTCTATTTTCACGGTCACAATGCGCGCGTAGTTATTTGGCCACTGATAAACCTGTGTGTGGATATACAAACTGAATGTTATCTCAATTCTTAGTTGGTTAGTTCAGCTTTACACATGTAAAATTTCAGCGTACTACATACAATAATTAACGAGATAGTAAAATAAAAGTCATTAGGAACTGAAAGACCGTGGTAACCCGACCAAGTTTAGGTGGTTACAAAAAAGCGAACGCGTGGTACATTTTGCTATCTTCTAAAATATGTAGGATAGTGTTACAAGTTTAGTACAGATGTGTACACAAGTGTTAAAAAAATCTACATGTTTTTATTTACAGGTAAAATAATCATTTTAATTGAACTTTTAAAATATTGAGTTTAAATAACTTACAAACAATCACAGATGGCAAACGTGCTTTTATGGTATTTTCCATTACTTTTTAAATGAATGATTTGGCACAGTTTACACTTTTTCTTTAAAAATATAAATGTTAATTTTAAAAATATAAATTTAAATTTATAACAATCACAGATAATAACAGATATAGAATCAATGTTTTTAGTTCACACTATGCCTACCTACCTACTTATGCCTACTATCTATTTGTATCGTTTAAAAATCATAGATCAATGGTTATAAAAAAAACCGGAACTGCGGAAGGAAGCGCACACGCATAAAAGTACTCTGTGGCACACGCACTCTACAAGACGAATTGCAAACACTGAAGTATCCCTTCGCCTCACCCAAAGACTATTAAACCACTTGACTGAGCATACAGTGCCCCGACGCACGAAAACTATTAGTGTTTTTGCTCAGATGTTAGGCAGCGGCACTAATAACCATTTTAGTTGTGACCAATTGTTAGACCTGTGGGCATGCTAAGTTTTTACAAATCGTTTTAATTTTTATGCAATTTATAACGCATAAAAATGCCTTCATACCCGGTGAATTTGAGTGGGAAACATTCCTAGACCTTTTTTTACAAAAATGATGGCATAACTTTTCATCGGAGAGTAAAGACTACGCAAAATATTTTTGATTTGAATCAGATGATGAGCCACTGCAGGGGTCTATATAAAATGGTGGTTAGGTGAACGAGCACACTGTGAGAAGCGCGCGTTGATGTCTTTTGGAAAAGTCTCTTTCTTTCATTAGGAAATACTTGTATTTTGATCCCTTTCTTCCCCTTTGTATTTTTATCGTAAAAATCTGTGCTGTTACGTTTAATGATTGAAGTCGATTTATCGATGATCATAAAATTACAACTAATACAATTTTTAATCAATTCACATACTTACATTAAACACGTAACTACTTTTAAACGACTTTAAAAATAAGAGGAGGGTCTCAGATTTTTCATCTGTGTGTTTGACATACATGTTTTCATTTTAGATTTTCGAAGATTTCAGAATTAAAATAAAAGTGGAAAGATAAGGTTAATAGGGAAACTTTGTTTAAACAAGATATAGCGCTGTTTGTTTGGATTGAGTATTTTTATAATGTTAAAATCCATTTTATCGATATCGACTATTTTCCTTTAATCAAGTAGTGCCACCACTAACCATAGGCTACCTATGCAACTTGACCTTGAACGGACCAATTGCAGCCGCGCGTTGTTCCTCGTCCCCCGGCCCGCTGTAGTGAGCCGCGTACTTAGAAGAAATCGGCCTATACGCTCTCTAGTGGTTATATACTCTATGGCCTCACCCCTTCCGCGTCCCACTTAGAGCCGTGACACGTGTTATCGACGATTCTTGGTTGTTGTGATGCATTAATTATTAGTATGCGAATGCTCATTTAGCAAATCAAATGTAGTTGCGAAATTCTGTTAAGTGCGAACTGAATGTAAAGATAAGCAATTAATATCTTATTATCTTTGATTTTCTCGTACTTAGGGTCGTATATTGTATGAATACGTGTGATTGTTTAATTCGTTAAAATTATTAGCAGGGTGATGCGAAGAATGGGATTAAGCAAATTATTACTTTATTATCTTTCTTTCGTATAATAACAAAATTCATTTAATTATTAATATCAATTATCATGCTAAGAATCAAAAATTCGCATGCTAATGAAATTTATGCGAAATCGCATTAATTACCATCACTTCTTGGTATTACTATGCGATTCAACTAAGAATTAATATCTTGGCGCCAAATTGTGACTTCATGCACGCTTTTGTAATTCTTACACGCTCGTAAATAAATAATGTGAAAATAACATTACCAAGATAATAACGATACCTAATAAACATTTTGGTAGGTAATTATTTTGCACAAAATATTTTAGTTAAACGTAATTATCGTCACAATATGGTGAAAGTCATCCTTTTCTTCGTTGAAACACATAGTATGTGCAATTGTGCACATAATAGATACCTACCTATTTAATAAGTAGCCGAAAGATAATAATAACGTTTTCTTAACATTCAGGTAAAGATATAAAATTGTTATGGGTATGTAACAGTGTACGTGTCTGTACCGAACTTGTAAGGTGTATTATACTAAACATTTTAGAAGATAGCAAAATGTACCACGCGTTCGCTTTTTCGTAACCACCTAAACTTGGTCGGGTTACCACGGTCTTTCACTTCCTAATGACTTTTATTTTATTATCTCGTTAATTATTGTATGTAGTACGCTGAAATTTTACATGTGTAAAGCTGAACTAACCAACTAAGAATTGAGATAACATTCAGTTTGTATATCCACACACAGGTTTATCAGTGGCCAAATAACTACGCGCGCATTGTGACCGTTAAAATAGAGAACTGAATATCATCATAACTTTTTAATTACTTGCAGGATACTAATGTAATTTCACAAACATTTGAAGGCAGTTACAAGCTACAAAATAACGCTTAAAACAAGTCTTTAGAGCTCTAATTCAGAGTGTTAGGATCTATTGAAGTGTTTTTATATTTAATTGAATAACCTTTGAACGGTGCAATATTTTGTTTTTTTTTTATTGCACAACAAATTAAACTACTTCCTAAGAAGTCGTGTACAAAAGATGATAAGAATCCGCTTAACCGTTTCAGAGATCCAGCAAAACCAAAAACGTTACTCCAGCAAAATCTTGAATAACTTCGCAGCCGAAGAAATAACAAATACAAAATAAGGTGCAACATTTACCTCGTATAGACAACTAATTAAACAGCTAGTATTTATTTCAATATTCCCATTAAAAAGAAAAACATTTTGCTGCAGTAACGTTATCCCAGCAGAAAATGTTTTTGTGAAATAACTAAAAACCTATAAATGCAACAAATCTAAAAATGTGTGCAACAATTACAGAAGCTGGCCAACTTATTATCTATATGGTTTAAATGACTATTTTCGACATTATTTTGCTGTGGTAACGGACACACGGCGATCAGCGAGTAACGAGTAAAAGCTTGAAACTCGAAACGAGTTGGCGAGTAGCGAGTGGAAAGTTTCAATAGTTTTGACGCCCGGCTTTAAGCGAGTGCTTTTTTGCGACGGGCCTTTACTCGCAATACTCGCTCCGGCCCGCGCTGTAGTTTCGCTGGTTGGTGAACTTACTGTATGGACAGACGACTCCTGCGACCTCCACCAGGTCATCGGTCCACTTTGGCTACGACTTCCGGTATGCGGCAGATACCCTAAAGACCTCATATTAGGTTCGACTTCCTGTCTAAACGGCTGCAGCTGAATATCAATACAGTAATACGGATCAAACATAGGTACCATCAAAAAATCTAGTAGGCTTCTTAGTCAAAATCATCAAGTGTAAATAACGAAATGGTATTCATTCCCAAAATCATAAAATTAAATGTAACATGAGCGTGGTCTGCGAAAGGCTCGCTCCTTACACAAAACACGCGGTCCGGTGGGTCTGTACGGCGAGTAAAACGTACAAGTAAGTATTAATCGGGGTACGACGAAAACAGTGTTGACGAGAAAATATTGATTCTTATTGCAGTCGACCCCCCGTAATCTGGCGCCTCCTGTGTGACTGTACCTATATCACTGTACATAAAATTTATTTTCCTCTATCATAAATCCCACTTACATAGATATGTTGTTCACAAGTAGGATTACAAGCTACTCTCTTGTTAAAATTCCGGACTATACAAAGTCTTATACTCTATAATCCAACAATTTCGATAGTTCGACACTGCCTTGCAAAACATTTGTCGGATTACCGGGGGTCCACTGTATTTCGAGCCTGAACTGTACCAGAGTTCTTCCAGTGTTCTTGCCAATTCCAATTCCTAAGGAAGACATTCCAGTTGTCCCGCCATCTGCTTCGTGGTCTGCTGCCCAGCCCAGTCCCAATTATGCTGCGTCTTCTGAACCACGTAAACGATCTTAGTGTTAAAGCGCAGAATTATGTTTCAAACGCGATCCGTTAATACCAAGAATATTTACTTATAGAAAATATTTGAAGTACAGTCGCCAGCACATAAGGCTATCAGAAACTGTCAAATTTTCCCAATCAAATTTGAACCCAATTTCTATAGCGACAAAGTTGAAAATCTAACAAAGAAATTGGACAGATCGTTGTAGCTTGTGCTGGCGTCTGTACCTACCTATTTTATCAAAGTCATGTTTTATAAAAGTCCTTTTTGTCCATTTCGTTTTGTATGATTTGCTAGAAATATCTTTCAAGAAGGGCAAGTCTCGTAAGACCTATACAAATCATTCCTACGTTGATTTTGTGTTAGTGATTACAGGAATAATTTGCGCAAAATTCCTGTTCATGATAAAAATATATAGGTATTATTTTATCAGTTTCGTTTAAACATGAATACCTTGATATTCGCGTGAAACGGTACATTAAAAAAACTTGACCTTTATAAAATATCGTTTGCATGAACTGTTACCTCATCGGGGAGAGATAGCATCATAGGCATTAAAGTTTGTGGAACCATTAGGTAGGTATCAAAGAAAGTAGCCATAAATAAAAAGGAGTTAAGTAACATAATCCTATGAACCAGATGTAAGCTCCTGGTGGTTGGTGGTGGCGCCGGTGGCTGCAGCGTCGTGTGGCGCTTTGCCCGCCGAATGAAAGAGAACTGCATCATCCTGCTCGAGCCTTCGACAGTAAGTTACTTCTTATAATATTTTTCCTGCAGCCTGTGTATGAAAGTTGGGTATAATAGCAGGCATGAGTCGTGAACACATTCTTTGGCCGGTTTGAAAACGACAGCTCTACGCTTATACGCACGTTATAGTCGATGCAAGTTGCGTTCGCCCACCGTACAATGGCGAGATCACCCTGCTACACTCATCTGTGCTCATGGCTCATGCTGTCTATTATACTACCAAATAAACTATAAAGTGTGAAAGATGATAAAGCTGGAACTGGAATGACTATTATAATCACGACTAATTGAATTGTGTAGGTATGCATGGAGGAAAGAAATGGGTGTGCCATCCAGAGCAGGAGAATAATTTAGGAAAGAACATAATAATATGTCGGACTATCTGTCAGCGACTGTTTTCTCTTCTACATAAATAACGCGTCTACTTTCAAAGCAATACTGCACAAGCACGTTCTGGCCACGCTCGCTTCATCATAGACCCTAATCCATCGCTTTCCATCAGGCGTGATCGAGATCAAGAGCAGCGCATTCGTCAATAAAAAAAAACTTATGGACCTGTCCCACAGCCAGACATAAGTTGTGCTTGTACACTTTAAACTTAAATATCTTTATACCACAATATAATTATACTTACCTAAATTATGTATCACTGTCGAATCTGACCAATGTAAAATAATTTATGTGTATTGATAATACTAATATTATAAAGAGGTAAAATTGTTTGTAAGTTTGTAAGTTTGTAAGTTTGTAAGTTTGTAAGTTTGTATGTAGGGGGTAATCTCAGGAACTACTGGTCCGATTTGAAAAATTCTTTCAGTGTTAGATAGCCCATTTATTGAGGAATGCTATAGGCTATAAATTATAAAGATATCATGCATATTAGCCGAACTATCTCAATTTTTGTCTATCCAGGCGGAAAAAAATTGCTCTTACAACAGAGTTATTTGCATGCGCTGCCTTAACAGTTGTATATAATTGAAAACAATGTATGGCAACCTTGTCCGCTTTGAATAGTTCTACAAAAAAGTCCGCGACACCATATTTCTATCTTTTATATTTTAGCAGATATAGTAGCTTTTTTGTGTTAAAAAAAGTATTTTTCGACATACTTACCTTTGGACGATTTTTTAAACAACAAAATATTAAACCTTATCGAAAAAAATATTATTATGATCACAAGAACATCATAGAGATACGATTTGCCCGAAACAGTATGTCAATTGGTTGAATAGTTTCGAAGATAATATAAAATTACTAAATCGCAAAACGCCGCCCGCGCCGTCCATTCACGAACCGCATTAGAACATGCTTTGTACGGACGTTTTATCAATTTACCCATAGATCACCTGCTTAGCCTTTTCCCAACTATATATTGGGGTTGGCTTCCAGTCAAACCGGATTCAGCTGAATACCAGTATTTTACGTGGAGCGGCTGCCTACCAGACCTTCACAGCCCAATAACTGGGTAACACGGTACTCCTTGGAAAGACTGGTGTCAGATTTTCTGGCTTCTGACTATCCGTAACGACTGCCAAAGATCTCCAAATGACAGCCGGGACCAACAGCTTAACGTGCTTTCCGAGGCACGGATCACATTCCATCCATTTACCCATAGATGGCGTTGTGCAATTACGTCATTTTTCTGGTTCGGATTAATGACCCTCTCCAGTTATTATTTAACTTTCGTTGTTAGGTAGGTGAGTTGTACGCAGTTGGTTAGAAGTTGTTGGTCTTTAAAATTGTTTTGGTTGCTCGGTTTCTTAAAACACAAATACTACTTCGTTCTCATTCTTCGAGTTTGAAGCTGTGATATTTCTGTTTTAGGGATATCGGACAGTTTCAGCGATTGTTTATCATGCCTAAAAGGAAATCTCAACTTTCCCGTCAGACATCCCAGACATGAGACAAGAGCAGCTCGAGTACGCCGTACGGCAGAGTCTGCTCTTGATAATCATCTGCGCCTCTCGAGGAATAGAGAAAATATTTCGCAAGCACGCGCTGGGAAATCTAGCTCCGAGCGTTCACAGCGGCTTGCTAACCAAAGCTGGAGAACATCGCAGGTCCGTGCTCGGGAATCTAGCGCTGAACGTGCACAGCGTCTCAGTGATTTAAAGCAGCATGTCTCTGCAACAATGGATAGGGAGTCTAGCGCTGAGCGCTCGCAGCGGCTCGCTAGCCTAGCTACATACCTAAGCAATAAAAACAAAACCCTCCTTTTGGCAGTCAGGAAATAAATCATAGCACTACTAAGACTAAAAGGAGCCGAGCATTAATGGAAAATGTGACGCAGACGAAGTTGCGTGGGTCAGCTAGTTGATAATATAATAACTTAAATTACTTTCGATATTTCCAATTCCCCAGATACACTTCTACCAACCTGCATTTGCGTTAGTGGCAGCCGGCGTAAGGACGCTAAACAAATCATACAAGCCTATACCCAAGCTCCTGCCCCGGCGTGTCACGTGGCTCCACGACAAAGCCGAGTCCTTCGACCCCTGTCAGAACCTGGTCTACACCTGGAAAGGCGATAAAATATACTACGAGTTCATGGTCGTCGCTGTTGGCATCAAAAATGATTACGATAAGGTACAGTTCCAGGTCTTTTTTATGGGACAAGCCAAGCAAAAGAGTCGACAACAGCACGACGAGTTCCGGGGAAACGATTCAACAGCTGTCTTGGATCGATAACAAATTTAATCAGATAAGAACAGCGGGGGAGTACCTAAGAAACTAATAATGTACACTACCCACCTTCCTAACAAGAGAATATGAGCTTAAATAGGCTTCTATCTATTACTAGAATATCAAATTCGATGGAAAAGTCACAATTGCAACGAGAGGAACCTACCTCTTTATCGTGTTTATCCAAAACATTTGCGGAGTTCTCTCATTTTTTCCACCGTATACCTGCAAAGTTTATAAATAGACGACGTCACTCTTACAGTTATGTACTATATGAACGATAAAATGTCAATTGGGAATTTTAGCGGTGGTAGGTACCTACTTTGTAGACACTCTTTCGTTACTTTGAATCATCATCATCTTCATCAGGGTCTATCAAATACTTATGTGTTCAAATCTTACCATCACTTTATTTCCCCAGATCACAGGCCTTGAAAAGGCTCTGGACGATCCTAACAGCACCGTCTCCACAATCTACTCGCCGTTCTATTGCACAAAGACCTGGCAGAACATACAGGGTTTCTCTGGAGGACACGCGCTGTTCACTTTCCCGGTGTCAGGTGGCAAGTGCTCCGGTGCCGCTATGAATATCATGTTCATTGCGCAGGATCACTGGAGGAAGGTAACTTGATACTGTTTGCGAGGACGGATTTTTGGTTATATCGAGCTGAGGAGCTCGTGGCTAAATAATAACAGCCGCACAGGTCGATCTTCAAGGTTAAGCAACGCTTGCCGAGGTTGGTCAGTGGATGGGTGACCATCTTAACATACCGAGTTTCCTCCGTGCCTCGGAAAGCACGTTAAGCCGTTGGTCCCGGCTGTCATTTGTACATCTTTGGCAGTCGTTACGGATGGTCAGAAGCCAGTTAATCTGACACCAGTCCTGCCATGAAGTGCCATATGTTAGCCAGTTAATGGGTTGTGGAGGTCTGGTAGGCAGCCGCTCCCTGTAAAATACTGGTACTCAGCTAAAATCCGGTTTGACTGGAAGCGGAACCCAATATAGTTGGGAAAAGGCTAGGCAGATGATGATCGAGCTGACTCCTGATCAAGTGTCCTTTTTTGTGGATGGGAATTTATCAAATGATTTCTCCTGCTTTGGACTGAGCAGGAGGGAGGGTCAGACTCTTACTAATGTAAACTCAAGGCATTCAAGAAGTGCAGTGTTTTTGGATTTTTGCAACCGGATTTTTATTTAGTTGTCTGAGCTCGGATTTGTGCCTGGTTATTGTCAATAGACTCGCTTCATATTAGATATTTAAAGGAGGCGTACATACGTGATTAGGTACTTTAAGCATAGGGTGTTTGGGGACGCAGATAGAAGGTATTCTATCTGGCACCTTGATGCGTCTTACGTTGGGGTTGATGATTCAGTGACGAAGTGAAAATTCAACTTGCAGTTAATAATATATTAACACACAGTAACAGTTAACAACAATATTTGTGCAGGTATTTATTAACTAGTTGAGGAATTTGTTCGAAAGAGTCACCGCGGCCCAGGAACGCAAAGGACATTAGGGGGAACACGGATGGGTTTTATAGTCAGTTGAGTCTGACACTCCCTTCTGCTTCAACCAGCTGGGTGAAGCAGAAGAGAGTGTCAGTCATAAAATGGCTCATATGATGATTTCTCACCCTTAAAAAAGTCACCAGACTTCAGGAAACTTACAAGAATAAGTAAATAGGTAATTCACCTTTAGAATAATATACCTAAGTATCACAAGGAAAGTCGCAAGGTAGGATAGGTATAATTATGTACCTAGGTAAATACACACTTTATAGTAGGTAGGTACTGTAAAGTGTGTACGTGACCCGTAGATCAAGGAGTCAGCCACATAATCATTTCCCATGTTAGTAATGATCTAACTCATGGAAGTTTTCTGTTTTTCAGTAAATATTTACAAAATGCTTTCCAGTACGGATTTCCCGTAGTGGAGTGATTTGTAGGTGCCTATACGAAACCGAGTGGTGGAAGGAAAATAGGCAGCTTAGCCAGCGTCTTTATAAGTGTGTCACTTGGGGATTAGGTAATACATAAAGTCAGTATAATATATATAGGTGCCTAGAGGATGGTAGTAGGCGCACCACCGCAAATGTCAGTCTTTTGATAGTTTATTATGCTGGCCTACTTCAACCAATTAGGATTCCTATGAAATATAAGTCTACAGCAGCCTAACTGAAAAATGAGTAATTCCAGAAAAACATCGTCAACAAGACGAACATAACGTACAACACGGGCGCTGAGACCATGTTTGGCGTCCCGAAATACGCAGAATCGCTGAGGAAGTTGGCGGCTGCACGGGGCATAGTGCCCAACTACTACGCCAACCTGGTAGAGGTCACAGCCGCAGAGGCCGTGTTCAAGGGGCCCACCGGAGAGGTTGGTAGTAAGGGCATATTAGTATAAATTATATTTAATTCTTCCAACTCCTCCGCTGTACTCTTCTGATTAATTTCGATGCGGGATCCAAGACAGTTGAATCGTTTCTCCGGGACTCGTCGGGCTTCATTGGCTCGGCGTTTTTCTGGTGGTCGCCACTGTTGATTCTGGCTTTCAGGAGTTGCAGTGGTTGGGAATGTGTGGCGGGCTTGTCCCAAAAAAAAAAGTAAGGGCATATTAGTACTGATGGCTGAGACAATCTTCGGCGTCCCGAAGTACGCGGACTCGCTGAGGAAGTTTGCGGCCACACGTGGCATAGTGCTCGACTACGATGCCAATTTGGCGGTGGTTACACAAACGTAGTAGCCGTTTTCCACAGGACAGATAAAGAAGACCTCCTTTATTATGTGATTAGTGAAGGGATCCTATCTAAGGCCTTTGCCCGGCAGTGGTATAGAATAGGCAAAAAATAAATAAAAACTAACATATGGAATATAGGAAGTTTTCATAGGAATTAGCGATTTTTAAAGATTAAGCTGACACAGTAAAAGGAACCAAGTAGAATCCATTGCTGGCCCATTCTCCACATACTTGCTGCTCAAGTTTGCGTCGCTGACTAACGCAGACTGAACGTAAACTGATTCAAATATAACACTTCTGCCGCAGACAATAAACCTGCCCTACAACATTCTGCACGTGACGCCGCCCATGTCTCCTCCGTGCTGCCTCCTGAAGTGCAAGGCGCTGACCAACGAGGCTGGGTACCTCGATCTGGATGCCCACAGTCTACAGCATCGGAAGTTCCCCAACGTGTTCGGGTTGGGAGACTGCACGAGTACACCTAATGGCAAGACTGCTGCTGCTCTTGGTAAGGGAGAACAAAGAGACTAGGTATATTATCCACTTGGTAACGTCTGGATTAAAAAAAGACTGCTATTACATAACGATGCATAGAAGACGTTCATCAGTTAACGGAAACGTCAATTTCTACTAAAACTGAATGAGCTCCTTTTACTGACTATAGTGGCAAACGAAAACAACCACTGTTTCTAAATGATTTCACAGAAGCGAAAGTAAGCATACAAAACTTGCACTAGTCCCTCGGATATTCTGTCAGGGATGCGCATTAATTGTTCGAAAGAGTCACCGCCGCTCTAGAACGCAACGTACGCAAAGGAAATTTGGAGAAACACGGATGGGTTTTAGTCAGTAAGAGTCTGACACTCCCTTCCACTCCGCCCAGAACGGAAGGAGACATTTGATGATTTCCCATAAAAATCACTTTATATTTAACATAAATTTAAGTGCAAACGAAATAAATAAAATTGTCTATTTTGAACTCATCAGGTCCTCAAAGCTACGTGCTAGAGCGGAACCTGGCCAACGTGATGGATGGTAAGACGCCCACCGCCAAGTACAAAGGGTACAGCGCCTGTCCGCTCCTCACGTCGTACAGCAAAGCCCTCCTCGCCGAATACCTGTACGACAAGAATGTTTGCGAGACGTTCCCTTTTGATCAGGTGAGTTTCTTAGACAGGGAGAGGAGTGGGAACTCGTAGCTATATCGTAAAACTGGCCTCTTCATGAAATGGCGACCTCAAACCTAACGTAATGCCCTGGCTACACGCTCCGTCTTGCCTGCGCGCATGCCTTAAGTCCAGGCTTGTGCTAGGACTGCGCAAGCCTGGATACAAAAAGAAGGAACTTCTGGGAATGCGCTAGCTTCTTTTTTCCGTCCACACGCTCGCGCTACCCTGCGCAAACTGGTTTGTGCAGGCATGTTCTCAGGCAAGGCGGAGCGTGTTGTCGGGGTATACCCTGTGCTGTGCGCTGGCCCAGCGCACCAAATACCGACCTTAAACTGGGAACGAAATAAGATTGAAAATAAATTTACTCTAAAATGGTCTGAAATTCAAAGCGAAGTTCGTTTATACTTTATTTATTTTTAAATTTAGAATATCAATATTGGATACTAGTTTTGAAGTGACAACCACTCTGTTAACTTTTGCCAAATCTAAGCTTAGTTGAAAATCCTTATTTTCAGTCTAAAGAGCGTCGCCTGTTCTTCCATCTGAACAAGCACATATTCCCATACTTGTACTGGCACAGGCTGCTCAAAGGCACGTGGAACGGACCTGCCACCATCCGCCATATCATCAACCCATTCAGGATGTGAAACGACAGTAATTCATATAAATATTTTATTAAAACTTTTTATACAACTTATTTCTATAATATTTTACAAATAAATGGTATTTTTTCGTGTGATGAGTCTTAAATTAAGGTTGATAACTATTCTTTGAAATGTAATTCGTTGAACTGATGTTTGATCTAAACTAAGGGTTCACGACGGTTTTACGCACCATCGACGCGCGTCTTTGTGTCCTGTGCAATCGGTAGGTACTACTACACTTTCAAGGCTGAAAACGAGTACAATAAACGTCGGTTGCTTAGGCCTTTATGTTGCTCATAATACTTATCTCGATCATCGATTTTTTAAATAAGCTCACAAGAAGACACCCAACCGCTCACATTTTAGCGTAGGTATCTCAAAATCTCACTTTACGAAGCATCCTTCCTGAAAAACACAGCATAATTAATGCTATGCGCGTTTCAGTTTTTTTTTTTTTGCTTTTTTTTAAGTTTGCAGCGAAAGTACTTCGTTGCAGAACTAATGCAAATTACCCACCAATTCAATAAAAAAAAAAAACTACAGTTGGAAGAAAGGATACATTTTCTAAACACGATTCGATTCGACACACAAAAGCAATCTACTGAATACTGATATAAATGGCCATCAAATTGTACTTATGACTAAGGAAACTACAATTTTACAATATACACGACGTACCTATTTACAATATTATTTTGGATAGCAAACATCGTCTAACAGCATTTATTCAACTTCAAGTTAATCTACATTTGGTTCGTTGTTTTGGTTATTAAAAACTTAAGTATAAAAATGACTTGCCCATGAAATGGGCTAGATGACTCAAATAACTATGTATACGGTTTAATCTACCGATTTGTGAAAGCCTGAACGAGTCTCTAGCACATACTATCTTATTTTAATTGGTTGAATGAAGTAGTAAAGCAAAAGTGTTGTTATCTTTACTTTTACATAACTGTGGAGTTGGAGACTGAGGTTTCTGAAAAAGTGGGATTGGAGTCTGGGGTTCCTGAAACAGTGGGGTTGATACTTAATAATTATGATATTACTAGCTGTCCCCCGCGGCTTCGCTCCCGCCAACTGCAACTTTCTTTTTCATAAGAACCATCTCTTGACAATAACAAACTAACCAAAAAAGGAATTAGCAAAATCGGTCCAGCCGTTCACGCGTGATGCGATGACCAAACTTTTGTTACATCGCCTCAAACTATTTCGTCTGTGTGTTGCATGTCGCGTGACGGTCGGTCCCTACTCCGCGTAGGGATAAAGTGAAAGGCGCTCGTCACAGCAGCCGAGGCCAATATGGCGGCGCCTATAGTTTGCATCGGCTGAACTTTTTTAGTGAAAAGTTTCACTTTTACCGTGGTTTCATAAAACCACACAATCCTTTTGTTATATATGAAGACAAAGAGGTAAAACTTGTGAGGTTATAGAAGGTAATCTCTGGATCTCCTGAACCGATTTTGAAAATTTTTTTACCAAATAGAAAAATATAGCCCAACAAAGTGGGCACGAGTCAGCTAGTTTCATTATTTAAAAAAGAGTTTGACCTCTGAGTTTGCTTCGGTGTTTCTTCTCAGGGTAAAATTAACAAGAAAGATTGATGTGTAAAAGTATTCTTCTAAACCAACTTACAAAATAAATATGATTAATGAAAAACTATAACTCCAAAACAGGCTTTCAGAAACCGGGAAACATTCACATACACACGATACAAAATTTTGGCTGAATTCTCAAACGTTCCTAAATACGTCACTTTTAAAATATAATGATGTCGCAGTTATTTTTCTTATCAAGTCTCGATTTACAATTAACTGTTATTTGTTGCGAGACTCTCCGGAGTCTTCGTTCATTTTAAATTAACACGTTAATGGTCCCTTCAGAATAACATGGTAACAAATTTCCCTACTCCGTAGCTCCAGACTCCGTAGGGTTACAAGTACAGTATATAATAGGGTACACGAACTTGGTAGCACCGTGTCATGTGTACCACATAGGGTACACTGGTCTATTAACGAGATAAAGTGTATTATAGCTCCAAATTACTGTAAGGCTGCCCGCCCACGTCAGTCTTTTTGTGCACCGATAGAAATAATCGGGCCGTTTTTTCCTAGCTATGTAAAAACTAGCGATTTTTTGTAATCAGTACGTTCCATTCTTCTCCTACAAAACATCGCCGATTATCGGCCGTGGGCAGGCAGCATTACTCCTAAAATAAATTTTATTTATTTATTTATTTATTATATACTTTATTGTACACCAAATGAAAAATAAATAAAAGAAAACCGCATTTCGCGATCTTTTCCAGGCAACCTGGAATTACTAATTTATTTTGAGAAATCAGCCAAAACTGTGCCAAATTAAACTTCCAAGAAGACACCCAACCGTCTCCTAAACTTTACTAGTATTAAGCGTAGTGAACTGTTCCTTGTTCCCGTTGGTGATGTCGGCGGCACTCTGCCGCTTCCTGTTCATGGCCGCCCGCCGCACGCGGTACTGCTTGCGCGTCTGCACGAGGTACACCGCGAGGGCTATCGCTATCAGCAGCGACACTATGATGGCGGCGCCCAAGATCAGCGTGAGGGGGCTGTAGCGGGAGCCGTCTTCTGTTGATGGCTCCAGCTGGAGAAGAAAGAAGATTTAAGTTTAGGTGTCAAATTACTTGCGGAATAGATAGAATGAAAAAGGGTTGGTGAAAGTAAAAATAGTTCGCTTTTTTTTTAAGAAACTGCGTACATTTTAAACAACGATAACGATACGCCACCTTGACGAAGGAGTGTCTCGCGAATATCTTGCCATTTTATTCTACAACAAACTTATGAACGTGTCTCTTGCGAAGATGACTGACTTTGACTAGCAAAAGATAAAATAGCCTATGTAGTAACTATATGGCGTACATGTGACGTCACATCTAAACAAACCAATGCGAGCCTAGTTTCTTGTAGACTTGTGCTCTGATTGGTCACCATTTTATTTCAGTTTACAATTTCTCAGAATGAAATCGAGAAATTATAAACTATAAAAGTTTCATGACTATAAAAGTATTTCGAATGTTCAGTTGACAATTTATCGAAAACTAGCTGACCCGTGCAACGTCGTCTGCGTAACATTTTTCATTACTGCTCCGCTCCTATTGGTCTTAGCCTGATGATATATAGCCTATAGCCTTCCTCGATAAATGGGCTATCTAACACTGAAATAATTTTTCAAATCGGACCAGTAGTTCCTGAGATTAGCGCGTTCAACCAACCAAACAAACAAACAAACTCTTCTGCTTTATAATATTAGTATAGATTTACAAACTGTTAAGTTATTTTAAAATCTCACGAAGTTTGCCGCTTTCCGGTGACATCTACATAATTATGCACAGTCAGCATCGTACCTATATGTTTTAACACATCAGCGTCCGAAAGTAAAAGAACAATTAAAACAATATCATATTGTTTGAATCCTTGAGAGATTCGTATTTAATGAACAAAAAAAAACCGTCAACAACTATCACATAAAATGTTGAATAACTGTAAATAATGTTATATTTATTGCATAGAAATACAAAAAACCGGCCAAGTGCGAGGGACTCGCGCACTGAGGGTTCCGTAAGCAGAAGTTGCGATTTACGATTTATGACGTATTAAAAAAAAACTACTCACTAGATCTCGTTCAAACCAATTTTGGCTGGTAGTTTACATGGTAATGTACATCATATATTTTAGTTTTATCATTCTCTTATTTTAGAAGTTAACGGGGGGGGGGGGGACACATTTTTCCACTTTGGAAGTGTCTGTCGCGCAAACTATTCAGTTTAGGAAAAAATGATCTTAGAAACCTCAATATCATTTTTAAAGACCTATCCATAGATACCCCACACGTATGGGTACGACGAAAAAAAAAAAAATTTGAGATTCAGTTCTAATTAAATATGGGAAACCCCCAAAATTTATTGTTTTATTTTTTCTATTTTTATGTAAAAATCCTTATGCGGTTCACAAAATACATCTACTTACCAAATTTCAACAGCGTAGTTCTTATAGTTTCGGAGAAAAATGGCTGTGACATACGGACGGACAGACAGACATGACGAATCTATAAGGGTTCCGTTTTTGCCATTTGGCTACGGAACCCTAAAAACACATTTATTGATATGTAAAAGTACCCGTCTTTCTATCGTGTGGGGCAGTAAGGACCCCACACACCACCTTAGTGACAGAGTGTAGAGCCGTGCCTTAGATCTTAGTTGCTGATCGTACCAGTATTTTTCTTTCTCAATAAGTATCGCATGAGAAGTAATGCTGGGTACAGGAGGGCTACTCTCTAAGTCCGAAGTCCGTAGTTTCGGGCTTAGTTGCGGGCGTATTCTGATCCGTATTACCTAACCAATAAGACTTAATGTCAACACTATTGGAAGTCGCTGTGAAATCGTGTTCTCATTCATTTTTAGTTCGGGTTTGGAACTAATCGTAAGTTCGTAATTAATACGGAGTAGAATACGCCCGCAACTAAGCCCGAAACTACGGACATCGGGCTTAGAGAGTAGCCCCCCTGATTGGTAAAACGGAACATGAAATGTAACACACAGTAAAAGTGACATAAATTCTCACTAATGATAAAATTGAATCACTATTTTTTTCCTAATTTGTGCCCAACAAAATGATCTGTGCATACCCAGCCCATACTGACCATATAGTTCCCGTGCATGCTCCGTGAGTTGGCGTTGCTGCACATCGCGCGTTCCGTCCAGTTGTACCAGTGCACCAGGCGGAGACCCTCGAATGCTCGGGGAGAACCACACCTGGAAGGGCAATATAAAATTATGTTTATTAGAAAAAAAACACGCTCTTAAAGGCACGTCAAATTCTAATACGATGTTTTGGTGTCAATTGAAGTGACATCGATGAATCTAACGAATTTATTCATATAAAAGGCGTAAGCAGAAAGATCTCAATGTGAGATACTGCCTTTAAGCCGAGGCCACATTATTAAGCTGTGTCGTATCGTGGCGCCTTCTCACGCACTTGATTAGCTAAAAAGTCGTTATGATGCGACTTAGGCTTAGAACAGCTGTTTCCCGCGTCACGCCATTGTCGACACACCTTCAATACACTTCTGTACAATCCTACTGCTGGGCCATAGGTTTTCTCTCAGTGAGTGGGAGAGAGTCATAAAGTGCCCACACTGGGCTAGCGTTGTGGTTGGCTGTGTCACATCATGTCTTCGAATTTTCAAAATTTAGGTGTGGTATCGATCTCATGTCTATCTCTTCGGGATACTAGCATGATCTTTTGTTGTACCTGAGTTCAGCCAGCAGGCGCGAGTGCTTGGTGGCGTACATCTGAGGCAGCAGCTCGTCGACTATCCACTGCATGTCACAGTTGCAGGTCCAGGGGTTGAACTGCAGGTTCACACCCTCGCTCACGGCGGTCCAGTCGACCAGGCTCTTTGGTAGATAGGTTAGGTTATTCTTGCTAATGTCCAGCTAAAATAGAGAGGTAAAATTTCAGTTAGCTTAATCTGTTTATCCATGTACAGGCACCCAGTTGAAATCTTCACAGAATATTTTCGTTTTCATGATATAAAAGGTTAGCTATAATGGCTTTGGTAGAGCAAGTTAGCTCACATGTGGTTGGTTTTTGTTTATTATTGAATTACAGAAAAATCTGCGTTTAAAGAACAACATAAAATTTAAAGTCGTATTAGTCGTTTAATTTTCGAACTCACCATACACAAGGATGTCCCATCAAAAGCTCCTGCCTTAATCTCTGCCAGAGACGGACAATTAGACAGATAAAGAGAGAAACAATTAATATCATTCTCTGTATCATCTGCCAATCTTCCCACCACATTACTAAACGCTTTCTCATCAACCACCTTCAAAGATTTAATCTCATTCATATACAAACTCTTTACAGCAACTATATTTTTAAAATAAACCGCCTCTATGGGGTTGCCATCAAAGTGAAGTTCTTCTAAATTGGGAAAAATTTGTGTGGATATTGTCTTTGGTATTTCGGTTATTGAATTGTAGGATAGGTCGAGAATGTATAGGCTGGGGAGTTTATTTTCGATATTCAGTTCTTTTATTTGGTTTCCACCGATGTTTAGGACCTGAAATAAAAGTTTTAGTAAATAGTTTGTTTCAAAAAAGTCTTAAAATGTCTGAATATTTTGTAAAGGCTAAGTTATCTCACAAATAAAGACAATATTTCATTTTTTTTATTTGTGATGGGTTTGCTCTTGACTCTAGTCTTAGTCAGAGACAACAGAAACAAAGTCTACGATGGAGCGAGCACATTTATCTGTCTCTTTGCCTAGCCCTAATAATTGGATGTTGTCTTCAGGTTGTTGTTAACGATGAATATTCAAAAAAATATTTTATTTCAGTAATGGCAATGAATCTATTGTCTAAGAGACAATGCTTGCAAGAGGTACTTTTGGTACCTTTCAAACTGCCTTTAGATGGGATTTAGTATTTAAATAGTTATTTGTAATATAGTAAAAATAAAGAAGTTACCTCCAAACTGTCAAAATTCACAGCATTTTCATCATACAAATCCGATAGTCTATTATAAGATAGATCAATATACTTAATACCACTAGGAAACTTAGGCCAATGGTACAAAGTATTAATCTTCAGTATGGCAATCTGCAGCGACGGCGGTAGAGCAAAAACAAACGTTATGTTGTTCTGAGCAAGGTTCAATTCTCTTAAATTCGTGCAGGTGAGAAAAGACTCTTCTTCCACTATTTCGATAATGTTGTTTGATAGGTCCAAGAACTCACTAAAAAGAGTATAAAGCCAGTATTAGTATTTAAGAAAATTTTTTATAGTCGAGAATACAGAGTGCTCCCCTAGAATCTATTACCAGATTTGGAAAAGGGACCTAAGGGAATCTACTATGACGTCTTAAAACCATTGTATAGCTCCACCACGAATTTGCGCTACTATGGTACCTATGCCATTTAGTGGGGCAAATTCGAAACGATAACCTAATAAATACTTGGTATTGACGCTTCTATGCTGAAAACTATTGTTCCTGCTCGCTTATATATTATTGGGCTTCTACTTCATTTGCTCAGAAACATCTGTGTATATTTTGTCTAGATAATCACACAAGCTAAACTGTGTATAAAACTGATAAGCCATAAATTAAAATGTACGTACCTGTACCTACCTGTACCTACCCATGTTTATTTAGTCTGATATGTGCTATCTAGTACCTACCATCAATATCAGCGGTACTCGTGGCCATTTTCTATAGATTTATTTGTAAAGTATAGACTACTGTTAAATAATAATATTTTAAGTACCTAAAAAATAAATAGATAGTTTCATATCTAGTTATTTTTCTAAACATTTAATGAATTATAAAGGAGTTCGAATAAATATCTCGAGAACGTGTCACTTTAGGGCACCATTATCGTATAATTTTTTGTTTGTTAGAGTGTCCTCTACCCATGCATAATACAGCGAAGCAAAGAAAGCTTTCTTTTTAATTTTGCTTCGCATAGACTCGTAACATTTAGTGCGTTCAATTTAATATTTTTTATTTTTGTATGAAAACAAAAGTTGTTGATTATACCCTAACCCTGTATATAAGTATGTGAGACTGAGACCGTGTGCCGCTATTTATAAAAAAAAAACGAGTAAACCCTTTCTGCTGACTCGAATTTAATGTTGTTAAATTTTACGAAGCCTTAGCCATTTATATAGTCTAGTGTTAGATAAAACGAGTATAAACTATTCTATTCAACTGTTTCACGACTGTGATAAACTTGTACCCAGTCATAGTTTTGTAGGCGGTAAGACTCGCGAGTAACCATTTATTGTAAGTATAGGCATAAACCTAGGTATATATTACAATGTTGCTTGTGACTACTGCTGTGATAAAGACCAACCGCTATCCGAGGGTCAACCAACGGATCTACGTAGCTGGGCAGATCATAAAACGGCCAATTCTGCGATATGGCCACACTTTGATTATTTTTTCAAAATGTCATGTTTTAAAATCAGAACACAAATTTAACGCACACTGTCTTGAACTTCTCTTCCGTGCTTGAAGTTTACCATTCTGGCCCTGCATTCTCCTCGACAGTTACAGTACGATTCAAACTTAATGGCGGCTCGGAACATCGTACGTTCCGATGCGCAAAACGCAATTTTGGGTATCAGCCAATTAAATTGAGCCTAAATTATTGTCAATTTGGCTGTACCTGCGCGCAACGGCACTCGCAGCTAACTTCCGAACCGCCATTAAGTTTGAATCGAACTGTACCGATCGCCTACCGACCGAATTCGATCGATAAGCCCTTTTTAACCGACTTCCCAAAAAGGAGGAGGTTATCAATTCGGTTGTATGTTTTTTTTTGTATGTTTGTTACCTCATAACTCCGACAATTATGAACCGATTTGAAAAAATCTTGTTTTATCTGAAAGGATATACTTGCTGCAGATTGGTCCCATTTAAATTTTATGAAAATCGGTTACGAACTTTGGATTTTAAATCGAAATAGCTGGAATTCTACTTGGATCATAGTTCTATGTCATCCAAGTAATCGAAATTGCGTATTTTGCTTTTCTGCGATTTTGCAGTGGTGTTGTTAGGTGTGGGGTACCACTAAAAAGTGAAAAATAAAAAACTTTTTACAAGTCGGTTGTATTTTTTTGTAAAAAGTTTTTTTGAAAAAAAAAAACCGGCATTTGGTAGTCTCTACATTCAAAGCTATCGAATGTCTTCGCTAGCAAATGTAGTAAAGTAGGAATTTCCATAGCCCACTAAGCGTATCGATATTATTGGGTAGGCATGCGGCATGACAACAATATTACTAATTCAGAAGAAAATACCGAAATCGCTGTCAATGTCGAGACTTTAGGCTCATGACTGATGGATTTTAGTAACGTAAATAATACTTACAGGCTGTTATTAGGAGGGAACGAATCCTTCGTTATAGATCTTATTCTGTTCTCGTTCAAATTCAACCGCTTTAGTCGCGCCAAATTCTCAACATCGCTTCTTTGTAGTAACAAGTCAAATATACCATTCTTGCTGACATCCAGGTCTTCAAGCGCAGTCATAGGCTGAAGAGCATCCAGAGGAATCTTCTTCAAATTATTACTACTTAAGCTTAACTTTTTTATATGCCTTAGATGTTTGAAATCTAAAGGATTGAAATCCGTTAGCTTATTATGTGACAAGTCTAGATCTTCTAAGTCTTCGATTTTCGTAAAAAGGTCGGGTGTGATTTCTGTCAGTTCGTTGTGCGAGAATGACAGGATTTTCAAATTTGGAACGTCGCTAAAAGGGTCCGGCCAGTACGCTTTTAAGGCGTTGTTTGTGAATCTTAGCGTCTCCACTAGTGAATTTGGCGGCAACCTGAAAAAAATAAACAACGTTGTAATATTAGGTTTTCATAAGGTATGAATGAGGAGAAAACTGAGGAATATACTATAGGTACTAATAATGCTGAAGAGCTTATTCTCTTAAAATACGCCGCTCTGGCTGGAAGTACTAGTTCGATTTGAAAAAATCGTTTTGCTTTTGATTTCCCAGCAGAAAAAAAACGAAGTAATTTAGCGAGCGGGTGAAACCGCGGGGCACAGCACAGCTATGCTAGTGAAATACATAAATCCCAATCGGAGCGACAGCTCCACAATTAATTTGGCTAACCAATTAATTTGGTATATCGGTGATCACTCACACTCACATATAGGTAGGTACCTAAGATTCAAGATTCAAAGAATTTATTTCAAATAAACCATTTACAGGCACATTTGAAGTTTCAAGGTCTGTCAGTTGGTACAAAAAACCTGAAGCTAGATGCAGGTACAAAGTGTACCTACTTAAATCTAGTATATCGAGTAGAACGTGAATGAAATTCCACAGACATTTTGTACAACCGTGACAAATTCATCTTCCTAGCCTTTTCCCAACTATACATTGGGGTCGGCTTCCAGTCAAACCGGATTCAGCTGAATACCAGTATTTTACGTGGAGCGGCGGCCTACCAGACCTCCACAACCCATTAACTGGGTAACACGGTATTTCTTGGCAAGACTGGAGTCAGATTTACTGGCTTATAACGACTGCCAAAGATCTACAAATGACAGACGGGACCAAAGGCTTAGCGTGCTTTCCGAGGCACGGAGGAAACTCGATATGTTGATGATGGATTGGAGATTGAAGATGGTCACCAATCCACAGACCAACCTTGGCAAGCGTTGCTTAACCTTGAAGATCGACCCGTGCAGCTGTTGGTATTTAGCCACGAGCTCCTCCGTACGTTATACCTACTCTGAGTAAAATAAGGTTTTTTTATCAATGGAAAACACTAGGATCTCCAGTTAAAGAATGATGCACGCTACACCGTGTTGCGACGGTAAAACATTACCCACAGACGATGATGATACTTGTCCGGGCTGTAACGCGTTGGTTTCTAAGAGGTTTACTATCAATATCAATTTATGACGGCACACAATTACGGCTCATTCGTCTGCAAGGTTTCATGATCGTAGGTACTTAATGGCTTTGTAATGGAATGAAAGACCACATTTCACGTCCTTTCCGAATAGTAAACCAGAAGTGTAACCTGTGTAAGTAAACCTTATTAGGAAAACCCAAATTTCATCATTATGTTTACTTAAATCCCTTGAAGCTGAGTCTATTGCAATCAACGGTAGCACAAATCCATATTCCGGTGTAATAATGCGTAATTCTAGTGACATGTATTCTTCCAGGCCTTGCAAAGCTTGACTCGATTAAGTGACTAGGAATATGGGTGTAAAGGTATAATTCCGATCTTGGCGGCGACAATGACGTGCGACCGCAATCCACTGCTTTGTATGAATTATAGAACACTTACGGGTGCACGCAACCGACGCTAAGATTGGAATTGTACCTACCTTTATACCTTATCATCGTAGGTACGCAAAATCGCGTCGGACAGAAAACCCCACAAAACTGCCCGACCCAGGGATCGGGCCGGAAAGGGATCAATTCTACCATGCACGACACGACAGGTTTTTTTTTAGCACATAGGTCTCCTTGGCCTCAAAGGACCAATGAGCTTGGTCTCAAAGGACCATTGAGCAACTAGGGTTGATTCTTAATAAATGAAACAAAAGCTAGCCATCGTTAAACACTATAGTTATCATGCGTAAGCATTGCGTATACTTACACAATTGATTACACAATTAATATTTTTTATCTCACGCGTATTTGGACGGGAATCAGTGGCGGAAAACAGCAAATATGAAAAATAAACAACATTTCGTTCGTTTTGTAGAAAGCAATCGGAATTTACCGTAATTAAATAAACAATCATGCTTATTTTACAAATATTTAAATCAATTTCTATGTTTTAATTTTGAAGTTAGGTAGGTAACTAGGTACCACAACGAAGAGTTTAATCACTTCTTCGAAACTTTTTTTAAATAATTATGTCACCGGAAAATGGCAGACTCCGTTAGATTGTATTAAATCTCGATTAGATTATCATTTCTCGATATATTTTGAAAAATCGTTTCGTTAATATATCCCATCGAAATTCAATAGTTTCCAATACATCTACTGTGTCTTATTTAGAAAAAAATAGTTTACAATTTCACGCGACATTTTACAATTTTACGGCGTTGACACATATAAAGCAAGTCATTTGGTAGTGGTACTAAAAGCATACATCATATTTTACTTTTGTGTCATGTAAATTTTAGAAGGAATTTTTAATTTTTAATTACTTTGCATACATACTAATTATTGTAAAATTCTAGTTCCTAAAACGTAACAGACAGTTGTGTTGCTGGGGAGTTTGTTGGCCACTTCTTCTCCACAGCTAAAACACTAGGAAGTGGTGACGGGCGGGCGTTTTGGGGGACTGGGTTTTGAAAACTTGACGTTCAAAAAGTGCTCAGCCTAATTTGAATAAAAGACTTTTGAATTATTTTTTTTTACAAAACGGGGAAACTCTTGGCCCAAATCTCACCTGAATTTTACTCATGTCTGAGGTACTCTGATAACAGAACTGAGTACCGGATCAAAACAATTTGAAAACCTGAAAATACTATTGAAAACTAAATCACCCATTGGCATTCGTTGCTGTTACTAAGGCACTCTACACTACAATAAATTTCAAAACACAGACTCTCAGACAGTGCATACAGTACCTATCTACACAAATTAAAATATTAAAAAAACCTTATAATGAACTCGCTAACTAGGTAGCTGCGAAGTAGGTGAGCGCCTAACCTCAGATACGGCAAGTCGGCCATTTCCCGCCTCACGCTGATGATTCGCAAAACAAACGCAGGTGACACGGTTTTACGCTTGATTGATGTGACAGCCGGCGAATCTTGAGACGCGGAATAATGACCTTACTTAGTTAGAGACAAAGGATTTTAGGGAGATGTCATGTTAATCTCGGTCTTAGGAACATAACATGGATCTAAATGGTAGATGTGTTCAGTACTAAGTACCACATTTATTGAGTTTAATGTTTACTGGCCCGCTTCCGATTGCGGAGTTATATATATGTCAGAGTCTACATAGGTACTATACGGCAAAAAGGAGAATGTTAATACTTGGCCAGAGTAGAGTTGTGCAAATACTCAATTTAAATTCCAATTTCATAACTCGACCATAATGCCCTTGTTACCGAGCATAAATCCGGACAACTGCGCGTTTGCGGATGGAGTTGCTTTACTCAACTAGGGAATTGAACCCAGACCCCGTGCTTCGTAATCGCCGTGCCAAGCCCTTTAATGTACTTGGTTACTCAAACTGAAAGTGTGAGCAGAATTTAGCCAGATTTTATTATGCAAACCGCCTTTATCGGCCTAAGGAAGTCTATTCAAAACTCACAAAAGGTGGGTAAGAGGTTCTATTTTAAGCTTTTACTGATATAATAATTATCTGATAACAGCTTAGCAACGCCATGTCGCGGCATGGCTTACATAAGGACTAACATTGTCAACATCATTTTCAGTTCAGTTACTAACTAATTTCAAGACGTGCCCAAAGTTTCATCCAAAGGATACGAAAAGTACGCTGACAGTCTATTTGAGCTAAACCTGGAAAGGGGACGTACTTTATCCATGTGTTTTGACTAGGAAACTCTCTCAAAACACTAGCAGGTTTTAAGACTTTTTTTTTTAAATCATGATGACAGTGCAATTCATTAACTTTAAAGGAGAATTATAGCGGTTAAGATAACTTTATTAGTTTAGCAGCAATAGTTGAACTTAGGTGTTGTAATTTTGTACCAAATTTAAGATCCCTAAACTAAATCCTTTAAAGTAACTATGATAAAGTACTTGCTTGTTTATAACGGGTACCTAAAGACTTGCATTGAAAAACAAAATCTAAAATACAAAAACAACAGAACCGTTCCATATTGTGATAACGGGCTACTACGGAACCCTACACTGCGCGTGGCCCGACACGCACTTGGCCGGTTTTTTTACTTGAGATGGGTTTTGCTCTTGATTCTAGTCTACGTCAAAGTTGACAGAGACAAAGTCGACGATGGAGTGAGCTTACCCAGAGGAAGACTGTTCACTCTAACTTAGAAGAGATTAGGGTAGATTGAGAGTATAATTGCGTCATCGCGTGGGGGCCGAGTCACCCGCGTCCGTAGGAGAATACCCTTCAGCGAATCCCTACACGTGGTCCCCGGGTGCTAAACAGGTGACACTAACCGCCTCCGTGGTCTAGTGGTTATACCACCTGATTCAGACCCAGAGGTTCCGGGTTCGATTCCCAGCGGAGGCAAATTTTTTGCTCGGTTTGGTTGGTGGTAGGACTTTTTCTAAGTCCGCCTGGCAAGCTACCACCATCATGTCTAAGTCTGTCGCCATAACAACAATTTTAACAGCATTGTTGTGTTCCGGCAGTTAGAGGTATGATAGCCAATCCTCTGTGTAAGAGGATTCCGGGTGAAACTCGCTTCCATCTTCGGCCTAATCATCACTTTCCATCAGGTGAGATTTGGGAAAAGAGTTACCCCGTTTTGTATTAAATAAAAATTTGTATCTTTATATGGTGCCTATTTTCAACAGTATGTTTTCCCTTCCAATTAAGTCAAGTATGCAGATTTTAATTTTAAGAAGATTAAAAGACAGCCAAAAAATATATCCGACCTCTTCTTGTAATATCTGTCAGTCTTTTTGCCCTGTCTTTCATTGACAGGCTTCGGCCATCGGTCTCTTTCAACGCTAAGTAATACCAGGTTAAATAAATGACAATACTAATTAAGCCTAACGATCTTGGGCGACCTTGTCCGCGAATGGCCAGTATCCTCTAATTTGGGAGTAATCCGGAAGAGAATTAAGACGTTTTTGTACCCAACAATGATGGAGGAGGTCGGAAAAGGGCCATGAACTATATTTCAAAAATATCGAAATGGTGCTTACGAACAAGGGGTAAAATACCAAGAAGTTTAAATTTAGCAACAAAATTCAAAATCAAAGGGTGAATTGCAAAAAAAAGTGAAGATACGTACCTAATTGTTCTACTTTAGACTGGTAACCCTAAAGAGTGAAATTGATAAACCTTTTTTTATGGATGGGAAATCATCAAATGACTTCTTCCGCTTTGGGCGAAGCAGAAGGGAGTGTCAGATTCTTACTGACTAAAACCCATCCGTGTTCCTTTAAGTGCCCTTTGCGTTCCAAGGCCGCGGTGACTCTTTTGAACAAATTCCGCAACGAAATTGATAGACCTGTTCCAGTAATAAATAATATTTTAAAGACTCAGACAAAGCTAATTAAGGATGCTTAATATCATGAAATCAAGTAACGCCTAATTCATAGGACCATTGAATTTTACCGTTACTTAGAACCAAAGATGGAACTATCAAATAATTCAATTGATCAGCCGCTACCCCAATAATGAATCACAAACACGATGTCACAACAAAGATAAGGATCCACTTAAGAATAAGTGACAATCGTATTGCACATCATTGACTACCGATAACACTGTGGTCAATATTAAATTGACAACGTAATTATCAGAATATTCTGCTTATTAATTGATTTAGATAACCAGTAAACTAAGTATTTTATTACATTTTCTGGTGAGTCTTGCATTTTCGTAGAGGCGTCCACCTTTTCTTTGTAATCTAATCTTAAATTGGCGATATCATATTATTACCGATGTTTATTGTTTGTGAGAGTTTACCGAGAAATTGCTTATTTAAAGGCTTAATCAAAGTGTTATTTCCTCTTGTGAGCATTGGAGCAGAATTTTGCGCAATTAGTGGTAATTTAAGAAGGAAGCTACTATGTTTTAAGGTAGAGACGAAGGCAAACATCAAGCATACAAAAAGAACTTATTCAGAACAGACGTCGCTCAAAAGGCTGCCCAGCTGGAATAGGACTGGGCAGGACATACCTTTCTCATGTCAAGCTGTGGGTCCGTAAAACACAGTATTGGTTCCCTGAAACCTCAAGTCGAAGCTGCGACAGACCGCGATAGAGATGGCGGGACCTGGATGATTTACTTATGAATTGGAAGAAAGAGGAGGAAAATAGCGACCATTGCATTGGAAGGAATGGAGGGAGACCTTTGCCCAGCAGTGGGATAGTGGGTTTAGTTAGAATCAGAAAAGATAGTTTTTTTGACTGCAGCGACTTTTAATGTAACCCCCTAATGCTACCTCTTTGCTATGAATTATCCGGTTCCTATACACTTTATAGTCGCATTGTAATCATGTTAATTGTAGCTGCCAAAATGTCTTCATTTAAACTACGAATTTTATTTTCATCTACCGGCAAGTACTCAGCGATGATAATGGTTTTCCCTAAAAGAGCTCAAGCAAACAAAGATTATAAAGATACTCGGCATGTAAACAAAATTTCAATGCCCTTTTAATATATAGGTATACTAGCGTGGTTTTATTATAGTCGTAGCGGACTGCGATAAGCAGTCAAGGTGAAAACAGAACCACGCATCAGGGTCAGCAGTCTCAGGACTGTCGGAAGAGTTTAGGAGTATTGGTGGAACAAAACAAATTGAACCCAAGTGTTAAAAGTGTCGGGATGAGTTGCTCTTTCATCATCATGATTCTCTTGTCCTTATCACAACATTTTAGAGGTCGGTGCATCTTGTCTCTACTCTTCCTATGGTTGCTGACGGGGTAAGCAGAAAGTACCTACGCCACGAGTGTGCTACGATCCTTAGATACTCTTTTTGCTTGCACGCCAGTACTATACCTTCCTAGCCTTTCTAAAGAGCATCACAATTTAGGTCTATGTATTACTGTTACTCCTTTTAGTCTCTATGATTGTTTTAAAATACGAACTGAAGCTTATCGAGGTTGCGGTTGCATATGCTTGCAACTTTGTCAAGTATGTAGTAGATAGGCAGGTGATTGCCGCCAGTATTATAATTCCCGCTACCCAGAATGACATCACTCGACTGATCAAAGGACCAAACAGATTTTTATCAGCATTTCTGATTCGAACTTACGACTTGGTCTAAGAATTGTCGCTCCGCTATTTGGGACATTGACCTAACGTTGGAGAACGATTACGCCCACGTTCATTGCTGCTAGAAGCATTCCGGATTAACTGAATTTGGGAGAAGATTAACGGCTCTAATGAAGTTTGGTCAGACCATTTATCTGGGATATAAACAACGGTTACTTACTTTCCTAAAGTAGACAATCCCAATCCATCGAAAGTGGCCGATATCTTCAATCCATTGGGATTCAAAGGCCAGGCGATCTTGTCCAAGTCAGCAACATTTTCTATCCTATCAAACTCAGAACACTGAACGTACAACACTATGTGGGTCCCGTCGATATCGGGAATTTCACTGCACGTACAAACATCACATAACTTAATAAGCTTTAACACTTCTTTGTCAAAAACTTCTTCGTAAACTTCTTGAGCACTTCCATTTTTGAAAATTAATAAAAGAAACGTCAAATAAATAAGGGCGCGCATTTTTACTTTTTAAAAATGACACAGGCCCATCTGCGTTCGACTCGTAATCGCGGTGGAATGATAAGTTTCCCTATCGTTGTCTTATCGGCATCGCCGCTGTGTGTGTACATTGCTGAAAATGACGCACACTAAGATAATAGGAGATTAATACGAACTCTATGTGATTCATGGTCCTATAGTATGAAAGGTACCGGTCCTTTGAAGTGAGGTATTCGTAAAATGTTAAAACTTTAAACAATGATGCCTCGGTGTCGGTGCATGGTGGATATTGCGTAGTGTCTCCGCGGTCCGCGCTAACTAGAGTAACAGATGATCTGGTTGGTAGATCAGTTATATCTCATGTGTTACTTATTTTAATTTATATGCAGTAAAGTTGGAATAAGGACGTATGACTTATACAAAGAATGGAGCGATAGAGGTGTCAATGTTCTTTTTTTATTTATTGTTTCGATTTTCTCGCTATATCGGTTTTCGTTCGAGAGTTCCACTTTCAAGGAGAGTCTAATTATCATTCTTTCTGAAAAAATAATTATGAGGATTACACACAATTTACTCAGTAACAGAATAAAGATATTCGAATTGTTTGTACTACGCACTTCATTATCAAATAAAATGCTTACTGCACTAAAACAAAGTATAATAAGAGGCACGTATCGGACGGGTGAAGCGCGGTAACTAGTTGCCGTCTTCCGTAGGTAAGCGTGTTATGGATATTATGATAGAATAACTCGAGCGGTCGTAGGTAGTCGTAATGCGAGATACATTGACCACAACGACTGTTCAAGGAAAGATTGTGATATAATGTGATACTATTAGTGTGCAGGTTGCTTTGATTTGTTTTAGGAATTAGATTGGTATGAGTTAAGTAAGGAGCTCGTGGCTAAATAATAACAGCCACACAAGTCGATCTTCAAGGTTAAGCAATGTCTGCCGAGGTTGGTCTGTGGATGGGTGACCATCTGAACATGCCGAGTTTCCTCTGTGCCTCGGAAAGCATGTTGATATGTTGGTCCCGGCTGTCATTTGGAGATCTTTGGCAGTCGTTACGGATAGTCAGAAGCCAGAAAATCTGACACCAGTCTTGCCAAGGAGTACAGTGTTACCCAGTTAATAGGTTGTGGAGGTCTGGTAGGCCGCCGCTCCACGTAAAATACTGATATTCAGCTGAATCCGGTTTGACTGGAAGCCGACCCCAATATAGTTGGGAAAAGGCTAGGCCGATGTGAGTAAAGTAACTAATATATTGGAAAAAATTAAAGGTAGAATATAGCGATAAGCGGTATGGAAATTTTGGTTTACAATAAAGAATATTCTATTTCTTCTACTTCTATTTTTTTTTCTGAACATGGCAGTATTATATTAGAAGTTACAATAGTGACCTTCAGTTCAGAAACTAGAATCCGATTTCGGCAAATGTGGATGAGGATTGTGGGTGCATTTGCCAAATCGGGTCGCAGCAAAATGAGCTGTTCAAAGTAGTGTCTTTGTGTGTCTACATTATAAAACTTAGGTGATACACTCGAAGGTTAACGTGACCTTTGAAAATGAATCACCTTAGTTCTTTTCAATAATACAGGAAGGTACGGTTTCTGTTTTTTATAAATAAATCGGGACTGATTTCCCCAGGAAAAAGATGACAAAAAGAAACTAAAAATGCAGTTTTCTTTTTCCTTCAAAACCGAGATCCATTTCTTTGACTACTTTGCTCCACTAGATACCCTTACTTTCGGATTTTGCTAACATCTGTGTTACAGGTATTTCTGTTCCGAGAGATGTTTAATAAGGCCAATTATATATTTCAACTAGCTGACCCGTGCAACTTCGTCTGTGTCACATTTTCCATTAAAGCTCCGGTCCAATTACCGTATCCTGTATTTTTTATTCTTTACTTGAAGTACAAAATTTTCCAAAACAAACACTTTTTTTGTCTTAAGCTTGTCTTCACATCAATTAAAATATCAAAGCACAAAAACAAATAAGTTTACTTGCCAGCCCGGTGAGATTCAAAAACATTTCAGTAAAACTAGGTCAACCGGGGAAATGTTGCCCAACTGATATTTGGACGGCGCGGTGTATAAATGGGCTAACGGCGAATAAATGATGCATTTTTATGTGCAAATTCGCCTCACCGATTTTATGACTCTACAAAAGAATAGGATAATAAAATTATGCACATTTTTATTTGGGAAAAGGAAAAGTTTATGTGTGGACATTATTCGAGGTTCTAAAATCGCATTTGTACGGATCAAAGGACCAAAAATTTTTGCCAAATTTGGCCGTTTGAATGGAACGGTCTTATATAATCAACTATTATTTTGATTACATTTCAGTGTCGTTTACTTTATAGTCGTTAGTTCTGCGTAAGTGTAAATATTTTGTATATATATTATAGGTACAACTACTACTGCTGCTACTACTACTAAGTACCTAGACCTACTTAACTGAAAAAATTAAATGGCTAAATAACATAAATGAAAAATGAATAAAAAACAATTGTACAAAAATACATTTTTATTTAAAATATAACAGTAAAATACGTCGGTATTAATAATATTGATATTGAACAAATGAACATGTTTATTATACTTAAAAAGACTTCTGTGTTTTGACATTTTAAACTTAGCTACCTACGCCTTAGAATACATTATCAAAGTGGCCCCTATAATTTAGCACTTTTTAATAACAATAAAGATTACTATTATATGCGATGGACAATTAGCGTATGTTTATTAGTTGTTAACCTTTATGCTAAATCAGTCACTTGATAATAATATTGTTAAATCCTTAACCAGGATTGACCTAAGTAATACAAACAACGTTTCAATAAAGATAAGTAAGTACATACTAAGTTATAGCCTAAAACAAATAGAACCAATCAAAATAACCAACTTAGCACCTTTAGAAAAAAACTTTGGAACCATAAAGTCTGGAATTAAAAAAAAAAATACATTCAAAAATGGAATGTCCCATTTAAGAGTAAATAAAAATATTTTCATAGGTAACTTTATAAATGCGAAGCCCTTAAAACTATTACAATATGGAGATAACAACTGAAAGAGTTATAAAGCCGTCAAGGTTTACTCGAGAACCGAATTATTTTGGTCAATAAAATGATTTCATGGCGTATTTTTAAAGTGAGTTCTGTAATAATTTTCCTTTGCTGTTGTAATCTGTAGGCGCTTTTCTGGGTTATTTATTCGTTTTCACAAGAATCCACTTTACACTTTTAGTCAGTATTCTCTTTAAGATATTTGATTAAATTATGATGCGCTCAAGGAAAACAAACACGATTATCTCCCGGATTCTAAAACGCCACATAACTTTTAGACGATTTAAAAGTATTTCTGTCGCTGCAGTAAAGTTTGGAGTGAGAGAGATAGAGCTACAATGGCGATTTTAACTATAGACGAATACAAAAGTGTCTATATTGTTGTACTATTTGTTGTCCTGTTACCGTAATCATTTTTTTTTGTACGATTAGAATTTAATAAGTAGGTAATACGTTTTACCTTTTGGTTTATTCAAGTTCATTTACTTATTGATTTTAAATTTAAATACAACTTTTCTGACACTGGCTGGAATAAGAAACTGAAATTAGTCCTTTGAGTCCTTGGTTGTTTACACCATTAACAACGTTAGAAAAGTTGATAATAATCTTTTTCAAAATTGAGCCTTATGTCGATAGAAGCTAAAATGTTTTCCCTACTTTCGATTATTGTCGCTTGAAATGCTTAAAAAACTGCTATGAATTTAGAAATTCTCATAAGAATTTACTGTTTTATAGAAGAAAACAATGGAAACACAAACCGGAAATATAAAAGAAGAAGAAAAGAAATAAAACGTTTAGGATCCAAAACCAGTCAAGTAATTTGTTTCATTCATGAATCATGACACAAGATTCAAGAAACTTAATTCAGAGCAGTGTTATAAGCATATTTTAAAAACGCTTTGTATAAAACCAAAGAAATATGGCAAGTTTTGTGTCATTTAACTTCAGCCTCTTCGTGAAAACACAACGCAGAAACTGCATATGAACATGCCATATTTCTTTCTACACACAAGCATTTCGATAAACTAGTGTATATACTACTACTGTAGAATACTATAATATGTACAGACTACAACCGTAGACTACTATAACATGTATAGACTACTATAACATGTATAGACTACTGTATGACGTATGTATAGCTAGACTAGAGTAGAACAAGTTTACCGGCATCGCATCAAAGGGCGTCGTGTTCCTTCAACAGGTAATGACCGACTAGTCTCTTTTGTATGTCTGTGACACCTCCGTAGATCTGCGTGCCTCTTGCGTCCCTGTTGGAGAATGAAAATTAGAAATCGTCATCACCGTTCTAGAGAGACACTGCTCGATTCAAGCGTTACTGGGCGATAGCTATCTTAAAATCGGTAAGATATTTTTCTCAAACATGCTTGGAAATTTATATATTTATTTGACAAGCTTCTTAGAGATAATTCAAAATAACACTTTCATCCATCAGTGCCTCTTTTCTGGCCGCTGTAGTAATGTACTATATAAAGTTAGCTGTAGTCCGTCGAAAAAAAAAAGAAGTTTTATATAAAAAAGATTTTAATACTTAATATCATGAGACATATGTAAATTATATGTAATGTAATATATGAAAATGCTAATTAATATAATAACCATGTAAGTGTCTATAATATTCAATGCAAAATATGTTTTTTTTTCTCTATTTTGTAACAATTTGCAATTTTTCAATTTTGCAATGCCCAAACACGTAACTAAGTTCTAGGAACTTACCTATGTATACTGTCCTCATGTCCCGTGTACCTACACTTAGTTCGCAATAATGAATTTTGAATTTGAATTTCATTTGGGAACTTTCAGGAACATCGAAAAGTTTAATTGAGTTTTCAAGTTAAATCATTATAGAATAATCAGCCTTACAATGATCCCACTACTGATACAACATAACATGTCATCATGTTCTTTGTCTATAAGTAGTTATTTTATGATAGGTTTGTTCATATAATATTGTTTTTGTTTTTATTTTTATATACTTTTATTTTTAATATATTTTTATTTCTTTTGTCTTTTTTATTATTTACTTATCTGACTATGTAGGTGTATCTTTCTGCAAACGTCAACACTTGCTTGAGTGTGTATTTTGTTTTATAGTATCATAGTGTGCTAGCTTTTAATTTTTCTTTTGTTTTGTGTCATGTATTACTTTGCACTCTACTCATTGTATTGTACGACTGTAACGTTAAGTTGTTCTTTATACGCATTTTTTTTTCTGTAATTCATTAAAACACATATTTTTTATTTATTTCGTTTTTGTCTTTTTATTATTTATTTATGTAGGTCACTATGTAGGTCAATCTTTAATGTCAACACTTGGTTGAGTGTGTATTTTGTTTTATAGTATCATAGTGTGCTAGCTTATACTTTTTTTTTTTGTTTTGTGTCATGTATTAATTACTTTGCATTCTACTCATTGTATAAATTCTAGTTCCTTAAACTTAACATACAGTTGTGTTGCTGGGGAATTTGTTGGCCACTTCTTCTCCACAGCTAAAACACTAGGAAGTGGTGACGGGCGTTTTGGGGGACTGTCTTTTGTAGAACTTGACGTTCAAAAAGCATACTTTGTAAAGTTGTTTCCAGTTTGGCTAGGACATTGCACGCATGAATCAATCATTTGTCTGATAAAAAGATGATTCCGTGCTTCGGAAGGCACGTAAAAGCCGGTGGTCCCGGCTGCTAAGTGGCGATCGTTAAACCATGTCATCGACGCTTGAGGCGGTTTAGAAACTCTGACATTAGGGTTTGTGGGGTCGTTAGACCTTACTACCCACACGGTAAGAAGAAAGAAGTGTCTAAGTCCCCAAATCTACGGCTCAGTATGGGTTCTTGGGTCGGAAAAAATTCTGTTAAAAAGTAGGTACAACGCGATTAAAACAAGAATAGGAACGTCAATGACTTCTATCTGTCAAATGTCTCTTGAAAAGTACGGTTTGCAAAGAAAACTTAGTTGCATTTAAATAACGGTATATTTTACTTTGTTTAAATAGGTACGTCTTAAATCAAAATTTAATAAAAACGTTCAATGGTAGTAAATTAGCTAAATATAATATTTAATTATTTAAAGTCATTATTAGTTATTTTAAACCATACCAAAACACTTTTTTCGCTCAATAAATATAAATAATAATATTTAAAAACAATTATCTTGCTTTGTTCATCCTACCTAATTGGTTCGAATTGACATGATTTGATTGACGCTATGACGTCACAATATGGCGCTAACTCGATTCTATTCTTATTTGAAACGCATTGTAAATATATTCCTTCCATCGCCTACCTTCTGAACCGTGTTCCTCCAATCTTATATTTGTTTAAAAATAATAATGAAGTTTACCTATAGTGTCTCTCAGCGTCGTAGTTGACGGACAGGCCGCGTCCCCCGAGGATCTGCACGCAGTGGTCGGCGACGGCGGTGGCGTTCCGTCCCGCCAGGTACTTGGCCATCGCGCTGTTCTTAGTGCTCACCTCCACCGCCGCCCGGTATGTTGCCAGGCGAGCCGTCTCGACTAACATGCACATTTCTGTTAGGCGGTCCTGGGAACAAAAAGTTTTATTAAAATTCGATATATAAATAAAATAATCTATTCTATATCTACTATTTTTTTTTACTTTAAACAAAATATTTAAAACAACACTTTACCCGATTATTATGCCACAAAGGACCACTAACTTGACCAATTAGGTCAACATGCATGTCATCACCAGCTCAGGCGAAAATCATCCACAGCTGGACTAGGCCTGCCCCAAGCCCCCAAGTATCGCCACATATCACAGTCCTGTCCCACCTTTTGGAAGGCCTACCAATGTTGCATCTTCCGGTAAACTGCTGTCCGCTCCTCTCCAGAACCTCTCGACCCTATTGATTTTCTTGGACATCTAACTATTATGAACCACTAATGATTGACAGAATCAAAACTTTAGTGATTTGCGTTGAACGCAGACCTTCGTTTTTGCAGTTAAAACTCAGCAAGGCATCTAGAGACGAGGGTTTATACTATCACCTCATAGCAAAGAGCGCTGTATGCAGAAATACATTGCCATCCTTTTTTATGTATGGGAAATCATCAGACTCCTCCTGCTCTGGTCGGAGCGGAAGGGAGTATCAGGCTCTTACTGACTAAAACCCATCCGTGTTCCTTCCAGTGCCCTTTGTATTCTAGGACCGCGGTGACTCTTTCGAACAAATTCCGAAACCCTGGCAGGCACTGTAGCCTAGCGGGCCCCGTCAACTATGCTGACATTTCTTTGAGGCGCGCGTGGAACACAACCCGTTGTCCACCCGGGCCTGATGACCTTTGCGTTCCAGGACCGCGGTGACTCTTTCGAACAAATTCCGAAACCCTGGCAGGCACTGTAGCCTAGCGGGCCCCGTCAACTATGCTGACATTTCTTTGAGGCGCGCGTGGAACACAACCCGTTGTCCACCCGGGCCTGATGACCTTTGCGTTCCAGGACCGCGGTGACTCTTTCGCTCGAATTCCGACACCCCGGCAGGCACTGGCCCTAGCGGGCCCCGTCTGCTGTGCTGACATCTCCTTGAGGCACGCGTGGAACACACCGCAACGTCGACTCGGACCTGGACCTGATCAGACGGCGAGCCAAACACACATTTTGCCACCCTGACATGCAGTAAATTTGAAATTTTGGCTGTATATTGAAAATCTTAGAAAAAATATTGACATACCTTCACAGATGCTAATCTGGAAAGTGGTTTTCCAAAAGCTTCACGTTTTTTCGCATAGGAAATTGCTGTGTCGAGTGCCGACTGGGCGATACCTGTGGTAACACAGAAATTAATTAGATGGTGTGTAATCAATAAAAGGCTTATTCAAGACTAGCTGACCCACGCAACTTCGTCTGCGTCACATTTTTCATTACTGCTCCGCTCCTATTGATCTTAGCGTGATGATATAGCCTATAGCCTTCCTCGATAAATGGGCTATCTAACACTGAAAGATTTTTTCATATCGGACCAGTAGTTCCTGAGATTAACGCGTTCAACCAAACAAACAAACAAACAAACTCTTCTGCTTTATAATATTATTATGTTATATTATATTATAATGTTATATTATATATTATATATAGTATAGATTTCAATACGATATATTCCTATTAATTTCAATATTCCTATTTATTTTATTTTCTTTCTAATATTAATTCAGCGTCATATCATCAGTCTCTTTCGATCACTATCTGGGCTTAGACATCTTCAATCACGAGTTTTTTAACTTGATACTGTGCTACTCGCATGCAGATGCTGGCAGTTATCCTGCGAATATCCTAAAGTAGGAATTATTACGAATAATATAGTTTAGCATTGGCTTAGAACGATCCAAAGTACAGACGCCAGCACATCAAGCTACAACAATCAGTCAAATTTCTTCAATATTTTTCAAACTTTATTACTAATGCCATAAGGTTCAAAGTTGGTTGTGAAAATTTGACAGTTTCGGGAAACTTGATGTGCTGGTGACTGTACAGACTCCGTACAGTACAGATAACACAGTTAGACCCTAAACACTAAGGGTCACGGCTTGTTGATGACGTCACTCACCGACAGCATGCGCCGCGATACCAATGCGGGCCTGGTCCAGCTGCTCCATCGCGATGCGGAACCCCTCGCCGGGCTGCCCCACGATGTACTCCTTGGGGATGCGCACCTCCTCCAGCGTCACGGGGCACGCGGTCGCCGCCCTGAGGGTTTCGCTTTAAATCTATTTTATAAGCTCCTCTAGTTTCCTGGCTTGAATTTATGGTAGTGCTAGGTGCAGTGTGCCTGCCTATTTTTTTTTCCTTATTGCATATACATATTCTTAGGACCCTTTTGCAACATTTAGTTTATTTTTTCAGTCTAAGACAATCAGGAGGTGTATTGATAATTGAATTGTAAATACTCAATGGTGTAGTTAATATGAAGATCACTAAGTATAGTATAAAACAAAGTTTCTTCTCGCTGTCTGCCTGTCCCTATGTATGCTTAGATCTTTAAAACTACGCAACGGATTTTGATTGATACGTTTTTTTTAATAGATAGTGTTTCAAAAGGAAGGTTTATATGTATAATACATGCATAATATAGTAGAGAAACATAATTTTAGAGGTTTCTAATGTGATGTCGTAAATTAGCACATTTTTTTGCGCAAACTTTGCAAATTCTGGCTGAAACCTACGAGATAGATTAAAATAATGTGCTACAGGCTACAGTATTGTACACCTTAAAAAGGTATACAAAAAAGTCCGCGACAGTATATGTCTATCTCTTACGGATAAACCACAATAACCATTTTTTATCCTTTACTTTTTACGAGAAATAATGGCTGATTTACGAAGCGATTTTAAGCAATACAGCATTAATCCTTATGCAATTAAGTACCATACATTGTGCATTTAATACAAGTAGATTAATATGGCCCTTTACAGAGAAAAATTATAAAAATTGCCTGAAAAAGACTAAAAACAACACTTTTCTATACTACCATACAAAAGATTCTTAATAATACTTAAAAGTTCATTTGAATTTTAATACCATTCCATAAAGTTTAAGTGTTAGTGGAGAAATTCCGGGAAGGCAAAACAATTGAGTGACGTTAGTCTTCTTCAATAATATAAAAATGAATCGCTGAATGTGTTGCTAAGCGCAAATCTTGAACAGCTGAACCGATTTCGCTAATTCTTGTGTTTGTTATGGGTTTTATGTAAAAAAAAAAAAAGACAAACAAACAAACTCTTCTGCTTCACAATATTATTAGTATAGATTAATTCGTCGTAACGTACTTATAAGTACGGATTACGTTGTGGCGCTGAAAAGCAAGTTTTTATTAAGTAACTAGCTGTGCCCCGCGGCTTCGCTCTCGTCAACTGCATTTTTTTATATATTTTTTTTGCTTTTAAACCTTCCCTGTATTCTGCCGAACTAAACAAAAAAAGAATTACCGAAATTGGCCCAGCCGTTCTCGAGTTTTAGCGAGACTAACGAACAGCGATTCATTTTTATATATAAGACTAGCTGTCCCCTGCGGCTTCGCTCCCGTCAACTGGCTACCCATTTTTTTTGGTTTTAAACCGAGCTGTATTCAGGCGAACTAAACAAAAAAAGAATTACCGAAATCGGCCCAGCCGTTCTCGAGTTTTAGCGAGACTAACGAACAGCAATTCATTTTTATATATATGAGAATATTGTTGCTAAATTCGGTTTGACTGGAAGTCGACCCTAATATAGTTGGGAAAAGGCTAGGCAGATGATAATGATTCCAAATTGTTGCACCCGTGCGAAGCCGGGGCGGGTTTTTAGTGACGAATAATTTCAAATGCATGAAAATATTATACGTTTAACACAAAAATAATGCAAAAATGAACCCAACACCCCAATATCGTGAAATAATTTTAATGAGCAGTTGATTATAAAATTGAATTAGATTTACATTGTTTTACTTTTTAAGCTCTCTTTGAGTTAACAGGCCAGTAGACAAAATGCGAGCGCAATATAAATGTGTATGATTTGTGTGACTTAGGGTTAGGGTTATATTCCAGAAGGGTTATAATCGCTAATACTGTGTTATAGTATAGGTTACTTTTAGGCAAGCGTGCTTCATCTTCAGACCACATCATTGCTTACCATCATGTCAGATAGTGATCAAACACGTGCCTAACAATAGTGAAAAAAAAAAATGTTAGCTTGCTTTATGATAATATATACATTGTGTCCCAGAACTCAACGTCAAGCCGGAATCGGGAGATAGGACAAATCTTAATAGTTACCAGAAAAATATTTTAAAAAATCTTAGTCATGTAATTTTTGTTTTTTTTTAATTACAGTATTTTTTTTTTTTCGAAAAATTAAAATAACTAAGAATTTAAAACAACAGGTTACACAAGCACTACTCAAGATTACAAAAGATTATTAGCTAAAGGAGCTCAAACCATCATCACATGGTGTACATTTATCGAAAAAAAAAGTACCTAATTACCGTAATTTCAAAAGTAATGACAGTTTTTTTTTTTTTTTTGGTAACTATTATGATTTGTCCTATCACCCGATTCCGGCTTGACGTTGAGTTCTAGGACACCCTGTATGACGAAAAACCAGTATGTATTTGTATTTACAAAATGTTTCCATCCTTATTGTGTAGGTAACTAATGCGAACTATAATAATTAATGGCCACTCCAAGTTGTTTTGCATGCAGTGTTAATATGTGTAACTATAATAGATTCTAATACAATGTACCTTACGCTCATGATGCGCTCCTTCTTGCCTCTGAAGACACCTTCCGTTTCCATCGGGATCAGGAAACCTGAGGAAATGATTAGTTATTAAAAGTATTAGCAAAAATCATGTAAAATGCTATGAACATATGAAACTGGAGACTTTTTAGAATAGAATACTCGTAGAATGCATTTATTTGTCAGAATATTGTACAACGTTGTTGTTGTTTACTTTATTATTATCACTCACAGCCCGATTTCGATTTCCTGTTTCGGATACCGGTTTCTTTAAATGCCAATGTTGCCTGTATTTTGTAACAAAAGGACTTCAAATTATGTGACAAGTTTTAAATTCAAAGGCGACAAATGAAAAAAATATTAATTCTCAGGTACAGCCGACCGCATGTCGAACTCAATTGTCACTCACTGATAGAATAGAATAGACTAGGTACTCTTTATTATGTACACCATATAAGTTCCAAAAAAAATAGATGAAGAAAACATTATAAAGGGTGACACAATGGGCGGCCTTACTGATCTCGCACAGACCTACCTAGCATAATACTGAGTAAAGAATTACGTCACCCTATATTAGTTTTGATACCTCTGACAAGCGAATACTTAATATCTTAAAAGATAAAGTCAACTTACAAGCAAGCCCTTTATGCCTGAGTTCCGGGTCGATGGTGGCGAATGTGACAAGTCCTTTCCCCTCAATAGCGTTGGTGACCCAGGTCTTCTTGCCGTTCAGCACCCAGTAGTCGCCATCTAGTTTGGCTCTGGTCTGTATCCCAGCAACGTCAGTGCCCGCGCCTGGAAAGACCAATCATTGTAATAGGTGATAGTGTTGAAGAGCACGCCACTTATAAGACTTTGGGAAAAGGGCAAGAGAATGATGACGCCACTTCCTAACTATTTTCAAAACGTTTTTAAAGGTTAAAATATCGCCCTATTATGTATTTTTTTAAACAACTATAATAATTTGTTTTCCATTCTATCTTCTTTATTGTTACATAATGTAAGTTCATTTTTGCATGAACTTTTTATAAAAAGTTCTAAAAATAGGTCAGTCATCTGATATATGCGCTTTGGAATCTCCACTTTGTTATGTTATGGAAGACATTACAAAGTGCTTGTATGTCATATGCATGTTTAGGTATTACCAAAAATATTCATTTGCATTTTAGTCAGCAATTTTTTTATTTTTGTGAATCTTTTTAGTTAAGTTTGTGATTTGATGTCACAATATTATGACAAATCGCTTAATTCGTCAGGTTACTGCGATAACTGGAGTAAAACTAATTACTTAGTCCGCACTGTTATTTAATACTAATTAGTAGACATTCATTATTTAACATTGTAATTGATTACTGTAGTTACAAGTTCGAGGCGGACGGTTCAATGTTCTGAAGGCGAGATATAGAATCGCAAAATTAGTTATAGGTAATACTAGCTGGCCCGCGCAACTTTGTCTTCGTCACATTTTCCATTAATGCTCCGCTTCTATTTGTCTTAGCGTGATGATATATAGCCTATAGCTTTATGGGCTATCTAACACTGAAATATTTTTTCAAATCGGACCAGTAGTCCCTGAGATTAGCGCGTTCAAGCAAGCAAACAAACAAACAAACAAACTCTTCAGCTTTATAATATTAGTATAGATATATGCATTGATGTACAGACAGCACGAGCATGAGTAGGTATTGTTTGATTTTGACAACGCAGTTCAGACTGGCGATATGTAAGTCGCATCAATAAGGGCGATTTTCGCAGTTCAAAGTCAACTTTCTTAGGTTGCAGCGTAATTTGATTGTACCGACGTTAAATTATGCTGTCATATTTTAGTACTAGAGTTCAAACTGATAGAATAATCTATACTAATATTATAAAGCAGAAGAGTTTGTTTGTTTGTTTGGTTGAACGCGCTAATCTCAGGAACTACTGGTCCGATTTGAAAAATTCTTTCTGTGTTAGAAAGCCCATTTATCGAGAAAGGCTATATATCATCATGCCAAGACAAATAGGAGCGGAGCAATAATGGAAAATGTGACGCAGACGAATTGCGCGGGTCATCTAGTTATAATATGAATGAGCTTATCGGCTTATCTAGTTTCAATTGTTTTGTAGGTTATCAATTTGTAAAATGAATATAATTTATCATTATCACAGCTCATTCTAATTGATTAAATCTAACAATCATCAGCAAGCAGTTAGTCGATTCTTCACGCGACCTGAGGATTAGATCTTTCTTTGGTCAAAGAGCATCATAATTGCCACATTGAATGCTGCCAGTGTTTTGGGCAAATTTTCAGTCAACAGCATTGTGAATATTTCCCCTTTTTATCCCGCTTGTGTATTTTTTTTTTTATAAATAACTAGATTGTGCCTGTGAATTTCGGCAAGGAGCCTACAATGTCAAATTCAGCTTTTTATTACTACTAAAGTCCAGTCGCGGAGCAGGAAGAATTTCGTACAATGACCTTTTCACCTACTGACAGTGGTCACAAACATTTTTGTATTAAGTGCGGTTTACATGAAATATTTGAAGGAGAAAGTACCAACTTTGAAAATAATAAAAATAAATGATGTATTTAGATATTATATTGTAAGTTATAAAAATCGAGTTACAATTACTAATACGGCAAAAATAAAAATAAATTAAATTCAAAAATCAGAATCCGATTCCTCTGTATCGGTGTTACTGCTTTCCGAAAACGTCTCGCCTATCACATTTATTACAAAAGAATCAACAGTTTTATCTACATTATCATCTAGTTTAACTAATTTCGAATTTAAATTCGATTCCTTCTTTTTTTACGTGACATACACTTGCAAACAAGAAGAAACCTTACACTCTCAGGCAAAGGTTTACAATCCTTGAAGACGGCGGCCATTGCATCTGTGCGAGCGAGACTCATTCTATTTACGCGGGAGTGACAGAGACAGGTAATATCAGGTCAACGGACGAAATTCTTCCTGCTTCCTGGCCGGACTTTAGAGTTTTATGTATACAGAGTGAATTTTTAAAGTGTGCCTTCAGGGCCAAATGCGAAATTATGAGGAATGTCGAAAAACACTGAAAGGAGTCTCGAGCCCGATTTTGATGAAAAGTTAAACTTCATCATTGGATTTTTGAAAAATCGTTATTCCCACCTAGGAATCGAACCAATTGATATTAAAAAAGGAACCCCTGCATTATTACACCACCCGGACCCGAAAGTGTAGCTGATAAGAATCAAATTCTGGGAAGTAATGACACATGCAAATTCTTAAGGAAAAAGCTCATTTTAAACAAAATACATTTTTAATTAAAAAATATATATATATCAACCTAATAGCAAAAAATATCTGTTACGGTTTAGATATGTAATTTTAAAACGAATTTGTTAAAAATGAGACCTTTCCTTTACTTTGCCATGTGTTATTACTTCCCGGAATTTGATCCTTATTAACTACTCTTTTGGATGGTATAATAATACAGGGAGTGTTTTTTTTTTTCCAAAATCAAACTGTTCACTTCCTGGTTATGAACAATGATTTTTCAAAAATCCAATGATGCAGTTTTAGTTATCAACAAAACCGGGGTCGAACCTCCTTTCAGTGTTTTTCGATATTCCTAATAGTTTTGGATTTGGCCATAACACACTTTAAAAATTCATCCTGCAGGTATGATGTAAAATAAAAATATATAAAAACGTTAAGAACCAGTAAAAATAAAATACCTGGTTCACTCAAAGCGAAGCTCCCAAGAGCGCCTTTGGTGAAATCATTCAAGAATATCTCCTTCTGTTTCTCAGTCCCTTTCTCATTCACCAGGTTGAGATAGAGGAAATTGTGTATGGACAGGATCATGCCGGTGCTGGCACAGCCGCGGGACAACTCCTCGACAGCTAGGGCCAGAGACAGGTAGTCCAGGCCTAAACCACCTTTCTCCGTACTGGCGCAGGCACCCATCAAACCCATGCTTGCTAGCTTCTTTATCTGAAAGATAGGAGAATCTTAATGGATCAGTTTTAAAATAACATCGCAGAAGAGTAGGTAGGTCTGGCTCGCCATGAGAAAAAAAAAATAGATGTACCATAGTTCGAGTAGTGGTCGCAATTGAGACTTTGGGTCATGGTTTCGATGCCCATAAAGGACAGTGTCATTGAGGGGTCTGGATTAGCTTGCCGTTGATGGGAATAGCCTCGTCCCTAATTTTATGCGACTGGAAAAATGTGAACTGGAAACTGATTTTCGCGTAAAGCAAGCTTGATGTTGTTACCTACATTACGTATTTTTTAGGGTACCGTAACCGAAGGGTACCTAACTATCAGAATACTAATGCAAAGCTTCCACTGTCCGTCCGACGACACGGTTGGCGCAGTGGTTGAGCGATTGACTGCTGCGCAGCATGTCGCGGGTTCGATTCCCGCACGGAACAAATATTTGTACGACCTAGGACCTACAGGTATTTGTTCCGAGTCTGGGTGTTTGTCTATCTATAATATGTATGTACTAGCTGACCCGCGCAACTTCGTTTGCGTCACATTTTCCATTATTGCTCCGCTCCTATTTGTCTTAGCGTGATGATATATAGCCTATAACCTTCCTCGATAAATGGGCTATCTAACATTGAACGAATTTTTCAAATCGGACCAGTAGTTCCTGAGATTAGCGCGTTCAACCAAACAAACAAACAAACAAACAAACAAACAAACAAACTCTTCTGCTTTATAATATTAGTATAGATTTACAAAAAAAAAATGTATATAAGTAGTTTATCAGCCACCACCATAACACAAGCATTAAATTGCTTAGCTTGGGACTATATATTATGGCGTTGTGTGAAATGTCCAAAGATATTTAATTTATTTATGTATTTTCTATTGCCGCTATAACAACAAATAATAGAAATTTAATTAAAGGGACTCCCAAGCAAAAACAAAACGGCATCCAATATAAGAAAAATGTTTTTTCGGTTTATGGTACGGAACCCTTCGTGTGAGAGTCCGACTCGCATGTCGCACTTGGCCAGTTTTTATTTTTACTTTTTAGGGTTCCGTAGCCAAATGGCAAAAACGGAACCCTTATAGATTCGTCATGTCTGTCTGTCAATCTGTCTGTCCGTCCGTATGTCACAGCCATTTTTCTCCGAAACTATAAGAACTACGCTGTTGAAATTTGGTAAGTAGATGTATTTTGTGAACCGCATAGAAATTTTCACATAAAAATAGAAAAAAAAAACAATAAATTTTGGGGGTCCCCATACTTAGAACTTTTTTTTTTCATCGTACCCATACGTGTGGGGTATCTATGGATAGGTCTTTAAAAATGATATTGAGGTTTCTAAGATATTTTTTTCCTAAACTGAATAGTTTGCGCGACAGACACTTCCAAAGTGGAAAAATGTTTGTCCCCCCCCCTTAACTTCTAAAATAAGGGAATGATAAAACTAAAAAAATATATGATGTACTTACATTACCATGTAAACTACCAGCGAAAATTGGTTTGAACGAGATCTAGTGAGTAGTTTTTTTTTAATACGTCATAAATCGTAAATCGCAACTTCTGCTTCCGGAACCCTCAGTGCGCGAGTCCGACTCGCACTTGGCCGGATTTTTTTTAGAATGAACCTACAAGACACTTGCTGATAGCCCACTTGATGCAATTTCTCATTCACCTGACCTTCTAAAGGGGTTTGTATTTTTGTCAGATCGATTAATAAAACTTGCAGAAAGTTGATAGCGATGCACAGTCTTATTTGGACTGGTGACATCATACGCACTTACCCTGTCATAGAAAACGATAAGAGTAATCCCATTTCTTTATTGTGCGATAGTGGGTACAGTGTCATTAGTAAGACTGAACAGTTTGAACTACGAATAGTCCCTTACTGCATCGAAATAAAGGCGCTGTCGATGTAACTGTTGCTTTAGACATGCAGTTGCCTGTACTAAGCGAGTGGGCCTATCCATCTTACTTAATCCTGGCTATGTGTAGGCGATAGCTGTTGGAAGAGAAAGGCACCGCAAAAAAAAAAAACCTGCATAATAAGTACCTAAATATTAAAAAAAGAAGCATTATAAAATAAAAAGTAGAACCATGTTATGTTCAGAGTTTCAGTTATTGAGGTGGGAACAATAACCTCATGCATCACCATAATTTTATCTCTTGATAAACATTCTGTAAAGCATACAGTTTTATTGAAAAGTCAGATAATCTATCTACTTAGTTAGGTACTTACCTACTTATCTCTATGTTCTACAGTTACACTCGTATAGTATTAAACTGTGTGTACAAACTGGGCTGGCAATTGCGTAATAGTGTGTTGACCATAACATGTTTGTTTGTTTTCGATTTTCTATAATGAATGTGGTTTCTATCAACACTAATACATATGTTATTACTTCTTTGTTTTGTCACTCTCAATTAAAACAATGTATGCATGTCATAGACATGTTTTTGACTTTGAAGGGGATGTCCGTCTATTGTGTCGCGTTACCTAAATCCTGCTACTATTATAAACACGTGGGCGAAGACAGTTGGATAGAAGTTTCTTACTCTGTCACGGAAACTACTTAACAGTTTTTGATGAAACTTCAAATGTAAATAACATAATATATTAAGATTAATAAAAAGAGTAACTTCTACAAAAGTGGAACCATTTAATGGTAGCAATTTTTTTTTGTAGTTGGTTTTGAGGTAATCCCTGGAATCTCTGATACGATTACAGAAAACTGTCACTAATTATAGAAGGATTAGGGGCTCCCCCACCCATAATTTCCTTTTCTATCTTTATTAGGGCTTAAAAGAACTTACTCTGATCCAAAACCCTTAAATAAAAAAAACAGAGAACCTAAAAATATGAGAAAAACAATGTCAACTTTTCTATCAGATCTTTAGAGATATAATCACAAATATAATATTGATATGATAACAGTAAATGTTATGTCAGAGGTATGCTATCAAAAGTTTTAAAGAACTAATCTAAATCCATTTTTATAAATATAAAAGGTACTGCAGTTTCTAATCACATGGATAAGCACAGACCAAGGAAACCAAAGTAGTCCTAAACACAGCAGAGCAAAGAAGTTGCTGAACTGTGTCCATAATGCAAATTCCACATTATGGACACAGTTAAAAAACTTCATAAATTTCTTTCTACATTGTAGATGTTTCAAAATTAATGTTCAGCAAAAGGAGTTCCTTTGAAGTCTATAGTAGTTTCCATTCTGTAGTTTCTTTTTTTTTTTTTTACGGTTTACGGTTTTAGACATTTATTTTCTCAAAAGATTTACAATCACTTACAGAGAAAATACAATATTTTAACTTAAAATTACATGAAGCCTATTGGCGCAGTGAGTTTGTTACTAGGACAAATAACAACAAATAACATTAGTATTTAATAACAAAGGGGTAGGTAGTTGTAGAAAATATGTTCATACAAAACTAAGTTTTTAGGGATGGTAAATCATCCAATGACTCCTCCCACTCTGGGTGTAGCGGGAGGGAGTGTCAGACTTCTACTGACTAAAGCCCATCCATGTTCCTTCATTGCCCTTTGTGTTCCGGAGCCACGGCGTCTCTTGCGAATAATCCCGCGACTCCGGCAGGCGTCGGCCCTTTCGGGCCCCTCTGTGTGCTGACTCTCTTTGAGGCGCGCGTGGAACACTAACGCGCCGTCGACACGGCCTGTCGTCACTAGACGGACGGACGGCGAGCCACCCATGACTCGCCGTCCACAGGCCCGCGCCGACGGTGGCCGGAGGTCACCAGGTGGCCTCCGACGCCCGCGGCGTCCGCCACGGCGGCCGGGACGAGAGGTTCTCCTCTCCCTCTCCGCCACCTCCTTCGCTAGCATGACTGCTTCGCAGAAGGAGGCAACGGCGTCCCATTCCGTCTCGCTCCGGACCATGGCTTGGACCAGGGCCGGACGCGAGAGGTCGCCGCCGATCGCCGCTTCGAGGACACGGCGGTGCCCCGCCCAAGCGGGGCACACCTGCACAGTGTGCTCCACCGTGTCCTCCGGACGATCCCCGCAGTGGTGACACCCGGAGTTTCTACCTTACTCATGACATAAAGGCAGACATTATAATAATGTGTAATTATTATTATTCTCAAAGATAAATATTTTCTTGACTGTTCATCATCATCATCATCAGCCGAAAGATTACTACTGGACATAAGCCAAGTGTTACCACAAAAATCGATCCTGTGCATCTTGCATCCATTCCATCATAACTTGACTGCTCACTATAGTAAAAATAGGTTCATTTTTAGAATTAATCTGTGTTCAAATATGAAGTATACTCACAGGTTCAAATGGGAACCGGGCTTCAGTGTCATGTTGGGCTGCAACTGGCTTCAAGTGCTCGCTGGCAAAGTTCCTTGCCATCTCTTGGACACTTTGTTGCTGCTCCGTCAGCTGTGTTGTGAAGGAGCGGCGTTGAGACAGTGTTTTCAGGCATTGTCGAGAGTAAACTGGAAAGGTAAAGAAACACCATGATCATCTGACTAGCCTTGACCTTTTGTCTACCTATTTCATTAGTTTGGTAAGTTCTAGAAAATGAATGAATTAAATACAAAAAATAAAGTCTTTGACACTTAGCTGTGCTTAAATTTACATTTAAATAAATTATTGTAGGCAAAGGTAAGTAACTAACCTCTTGCCACCTACATATAAGTTTTATTTATTTACACTAGGCTCTAAAATTAATTGTAAATCATATGCGCAAAGGCATGGTAATTAAGATTCGACTCGAAAAATAAAAGTTTTTTTTTTTATGAACTTGTGGTAGGTACTTACTGCCTAATTTCGAAGATTTCAACAGCGGACTTGTAGCCATTTTAAAATTCAGATAAGAACTGATGTTATATCACCGAAACAGTACAAACGAACTAACTTACAGTTGACACTCGAATTGCGATACGAATGATAATGATAAATCAACAAGGTCACACAAACATTCTACAAAAGTACCTTCTACTTCCAAAAACCGGTCTACAAAATAAAATTGTGTCACGATTCTCAAGTCAACACACAGTAAATAGCACAGTAATGCAGCCCATCACAATGCAGCTAACCACTTCTTCAAACAGCGATTACAGCAACACAGCATTACTTACATTAATTCCCCTTTTTATTTACGTTTTACTTACAAAATGTGGCTAAACTATTTTAGGTGGGATCATATATATTATAGGCTTTAACTCCCAGAAGTTAAGAATCATTTTATGTTAACAGAAATCAAACAATATTTTCGTTTGTAATGACTAATGACAGGACATTGACACTTGACATTTATGTTAATAACGTTCTGTTTCACCCGGCCCATTCATGAATTTGAATAAAATAAAGAAATTAATCAATTGAATTTTGTATTTGATGTTCTTGATAATTCTATCAAGTCTCATAATTTAAAATTTTTATCGATTTTTATAGAAGAGTTTCCATGCTTCAGAATGTTTGTGACACGTAACGGCACGGATGAAATGATTTTTTAATGACAGTGACACACCAATATTTTTGACTTTGACACTGACAGTCGATAATAAGAATAAGATCCTCCTTGAAGTCACTGACGTATAAATCATAGTTCGATGCTATTGTTTGGGTTTCGCGTTTTTACCGAAGTTTATTAATTAACGGTTTCCCAAACCTATTCAATAGGAATTGTATAGTAGGATAATGTGATCTTATTATCGTTGTGATTTCATCGTCGCAGATTAACTCTGTATAGTGAATAAAAATAAGCCAAAGGTTCAGTCGATTTCAACAACACCCATTTTTCAGTCAACATGACTTCGATTTTCGACCAGTACGAGCAAGACTCGCAAGGTTCCCAACGACCGAAACCTGTGACTGAACCAATGGTGTCCTCGGGATACATCAACATGCAACTAGAAGACAATACACCCATGTTTTCCAAGAATAAAATGATTCTAAAGAATCTGTCGGATCTGATAACCCATGCAGCGGTGTCTAACGATTACCTGGTGCTAGCCATGGCTAATGGAAATCTGTTTCGGCTCAATCTAAAGAAACCTGATTGTGGTCAAGGTAAGACATTTATAACTTTCTTTGTAAATTTGGTAAAATTGTACTTATACTTATTACTTATATTATAATTAACTTTCTATGTTACATGATTTATGAAATCTTACTTTTATTATGACTGAAGAAACAAACTAATCAATTACAGAGATCCAATACTCAAAATTCGTCCAACCAAACTCAAAACTGACTGGCATCTTCCTCGACCCCCTTGGGCAGCATCTCCTCATGGCATTCACTCCAAGAAACAAAAAGGATGGCTCCCCAGAGCTCATTTACTTACATCAAAACAGTTCAAAGTCCAAACAGGTTACGAAATCAAAGAAGTATGAAGTGACAGAAGTGGGTTGGAATTGGGAGAACACTTCAGAGATCAACACGGGTCCGATACTGCTTGGTACATCACAGGGACATATCATTGAGACTGAATTGGAAGCAGACAGTGACAAGATGTTTACAGCCAGTAACCAGTATTGGAGAGAGGTAAGAGTATAATGAAAACCTCTTTTGTAATTTTTGTTGTAATATTTTCAAAAATTTCATTAATATCATACACTTTAACAGCTATTAGTGATATTGAGTTAAGTAAAAATGATTTACTTTCGAGATTTCTTAGTAGTCTGGAAATGTACAATTATTTTGTTGATGGCATTAAGCTCACTAAGAATCAAGCTTTTCTCACTTTGACATCCAGTCCTAACTTATTAACTTAAAATATCTTCAATTTTGAGAGAAAATGTCGACCTAGCAGCAATTTTTTATTTGTAGATGTGTTTGCTTGACTCTGGTCTAAGTCAGAGGTAACAGAGACAAAGACAAATGAGCAATATTTCGTTCTTACTTGACTCACAACTTTTCAATAAACTCAAACCTACTTAATTATAATCTCTGTATAATAATTTGATTGCATTATAATTTTGTTACTTTCCTACACAAGCTGCCTAGTTATCTTCCACTGTATGGAAGCAAGGATATTGATGGTTTGGTAAACAAACATTTTTGCTTTCATTCATACTTTTTGTGTGAACCATCTATTGGCGCGCCTTGGCAGTAAAACCCAATTGTATGCTGTGATGGAAAGGCTATCATGTTGCATGTCGTGATGCTCCCACTATGCCGCCTGTTACGCAAGCGAAATAAGATATTTATTAATTATGAATTCTTAACAAAGATGTTTCACATATGCCCAGCGTCCAGTGACTGAATTTTTTAAGTTTAACTTCTCAAAGTACTGTGGAACCTTGATTATAAGTGTAAAAATGTTTCCTATTTCTGTGCAAAGTCAATTTTCGTTAGATACTATAATTTTCGAAATTGATAATTTACTTTAAATTTTTTTTTAGTTGGTAATTTGTTTTCATTTATTTTTACGTTTTTGTGTGTTGCTTCTGGCGGAATAAATGCATTGTCTTTCTTTCTTTATTTAAAGAATGTTCTTAAAGTAGATGGTCTAGGTTCCACTTTAATATGTTAAGGTATGACTACCAGTTTGATATAATTTGGTTTGATGGTGGTTTGATTTTAATTGTTTGTTTTTCTTTAAATATCAGCCACCAGGTAGTTCTAGTAAAATAATTGGCTTGAATGGCACTTAGCAACAGCAATTTTTTAGTAGGTACTTATTGTAAGTATGCATACCAAATTGAATTCTGGGGTTAAAAAATTAAACTGAAAAGAGCATAGACTAACCGTGAGTGGAGATGACAATACCTGTAAAATCCGTAGCACAGAAAGCGAGTTAGGCGCAATATTTGTGACACCAACTGCTGGGCACAAGCCTACCTTTTCCTGTGCCACAAGTTCCGTGCCCCCTTCATCCAGGTCCTACCCGCGACGGCAACAATGTCGCTGTCAGAAGACCAATATCGTTTCTGCCAGTCTTTGGACATCACTCAGTCACTGCCTTAGGGTGAGGCCACACGAACGTAACTTTGTGAGTTGCATAAAATGAGTAGGTGGAATTTACCCTGCATTCATACTAAAGTCCTGTTTGTGCCACACGGTGACACAAAATGAGTACCTAGACGGCTTAGAAACTCTGACACTAGGATGTGTCGTTAGATATTACTGCCCACACGATAAGAAGTGTGCATAATTATATATTTTACGCAACTTACAACTCACAAAATTATGTTCGTGTGGCCTCACCCTTACTCCACCTGATATCACCGCGCCCTACCATGTGTCCTGGCCGCGTAATAACAAAGGCGGCTGCAACACAGGCAACAGCTGTTCTGTAGCACAACTGGGTGCATACATCTATATCATTACAAACACGACTGTACCACAAATATTTGGTAACTATCTGCACTGTAATCGGTTTCGTAAGACATTGTTTTAACAAAAGCGGCTGCAATACAGAACAGCTCATTACGCACTCGCTTATGTAGCGGCTTTGCAGACAGATCGCGTTGTGTGTCGTTGAGTGGCATAGGGGGGAGGGGTGTTCTTTCCCCCAATAAATCAGGTTAATGATGTATGGTTTCCATAAAAGTGGATCTCACAAAAGATGATGAGAATGATAATGTTTGTTGATGATGAAAATGACGGGACTCGGATAGTTTAGATTAGAAGGGTGCCGCCATACCCTTCGTGGTAATTTTTTTATACTTTCCATAAGTAGGAGCCGCCTTTGTATTTACGCGTCCTGGTTAAGCCCATTTGAGTCCCATAAATCGATTTCGAATATGCAGAAGTGCCATTTATGTCATGGTTCGTGTAATTGACTCCACTGATATGCATGTTTTGTAAGAAAAGCTGACATTGTCCTTTTGTATTTAATTTTCGGTGTACAATAAAGTATATAATAAATAAATAAGTAAATTGTCGTCGCAAGCAACTGTGCCCGCCAAGGTGTCCATGCTCTGAGTAACTGCTACTGAAGTTAGCTTAACTTTCAATTTCCTTTTCAATTCTTGCCTGTAAAGCTTTCGTTTCATAATCAATTCCAACAACTACTACCATTGACAAATACGTTTTCTATTTTCAGATTTTCGACATCGGAAAAGGTGCGACTGACATGCCTATTACAGGCATTCAGTTCCATAGAGTAAACAATACGAGTAAATACTTCATCTTTATTACTACGCCGACAAGACTGTATCAATTCATGGGCCATGCCACAACCCAAGGTGATAAGCCCTCGCTACAGTCGATTTTCTACTCATATTTGACCATTCCTGAAACTGGGTTCCAAGAAATTCCGTCCACATTGAAGTACTCCAAGCTTCAGTTCTTTGATAAGAATGGATTGCCTAAAACCTTTGCTTGGTTGACTGAACCTGGGATATTTTATGGACAGGTTTGTACAAGCTAATATTTACAATTTCAGCTAACAGAGGTCACTGCATTCCCCGTAAGAATTCCATCCATGGACAGTATTTTCATCAAAAATGTTACTTAATGTGTAAATTGAGTCTAAACCTTATAGCCATATAATGTTTCAATGCATTAGGTACATTATTATTTAATAGTAAAATTTTCCTTAACCTCATGATATTATCGTAACTAATGTAGGTACTCGTCATAAACAGTTTCAACCAAAATTTTCGTTCAATTAATTTGAATAGTATTTTTGCCTTATCAGCATCACAAATAAATCGGCCTATAATGTTACCTCTGCTGGGTATCGTGCCTCTACTCTGCGACCTTATCAAACAGTCTTTCAACCCATTAATTTATGCTTCACAGTTAGACCCAAGTTCCCAACAGAACTCTAACTCGTTATTCACACAAGGCGCCCTCATCAGTTACCCGACCGAAGGCGACGAACTTGAAAATGCTCCTCTAAACTTCGTCCTCACAGAGTTCCACGTACTCCTTATGTACTCCGACAGAGTTAAAGTTATCTCACTTGTAAGCCAAGAATTAGTCTTCGAAGACAGATATTCAGAAGCCCATGGAAAACTGAAAAATATTGTGAGGGATACGAAGAAGAGATCCATATGGGCCATCACAGATAAGTGCGTGTTTAGATACAAAGTTGTACGAGAGGAACGCAATCTATGGATCATATACTCTGATAAAGGACAGTTTGATTTAGCCAAAGAGTACTGTTATAATAACCCTGCTTACATAGACGTTATTAACGTGAAACAGGCTGAACTCCTATTTAACCAAGGTGACTATGAGAGGAGCGCGGAAATATTCGCCGACACGCAAAAAAGCTTTGAAACCATATGCCTCAAATTTTTGGAACTAGATAAAATAAATGCCTTGAAAGTGTATTTAGAGAAGAGATTGGAAACATTGAAAGAAGATGAAAAGACATTGATTTCTATGCTAGTCATTTGGATGACAGAGTTGTATCTATCTCAGTTAGGCTTACTTCGCCGTACGGGGAAGCAAGATTCCGAGGAATACCACCGAATTCAGAGCAACTTTGAAGTATTTTTACTACATCCGAAAGTTGCAAAATGTATGCAGCACGTCAAATCCGTAGTATACGACCTGATGGCTTCTCATGGCGACAAACAAAACCTGATCAAACTAACGATTATAAACGAAGACTATGAGAATGTAGTAGCTCAGTATATTTACAAAAAATCTTACTTAGAAGCTATTGAGACGCTCAAAACGTTGAAAAGACCAGAGTTGTTTTACCACTTCGCTTCAGTACTAATGGAAGAATCGCCGAAGCATTTCGTGAATGCTTTGATATCTCAGGGAGCGAGGCTGAGCCCTTCAAAGTTGTTACCGGCATTTCTATCTTGTAAGAACGACACAGAACACTTGTCCGAAGTGATCAGGTACTTAGAGTTTATCCTGCAGCATTACAACGTGAGGGACAAAGCGATACACAACTATTTGTTGACGTTGTATGCGGAACATGACCATGAGGCGCTGACCATGTATTTGTCTCGGCAAGGACAGGATGTTACGATGGTGAACTATGATGTGCATTATGCTTTGAGGTTAGTTTTAGGGTAAAATTTTATACTAATTAACATTTTGCCTCCATAGGACGACACATTTCTTCTCTCTTTTGTGTCTTTTCTCACGAAGACTTGTACTCCAAGTATGCCAGATTCAATTTACATAACGACAAAAGAAATGGAACGATAGGTATTGGTTTTGCGATTTATACATTTCGAACTCTATATTTCCATTGTTTTATGTATACAAATTCAGGAAGTGCACTTTCAGAAAACTATTAAAAAACTTAGATAAATTACAGCTGTTACATTTCACCATAGCGCGTCAGTCATATCAATTCATACTTTATTACAACAACATAAAGATCACATTTTTTCCAGGCTATGTCGGGAAAAGAACCTATCAGAAGCGTGTGTAAAGTTATCAGCACTGCTGGGCCTGTGGGACTCTGCGGTGGAACTCGCGTTACAAGTGAGCCTCTCGCTCGCCAAGAGCATCGCAGACATGCCGGAGCAAACCGAGCTCAGGAGACAGCTGTGGCTTAATATTGGTGAGTCACATATTAGATATAATATCAGTTATCAGCACTGCTTGGTCTGTGGGACTCTGCGGTGGAACTCGCGTTACAAGTTAGCCTCTCGCTCGCCAAGAGCATCGCAGACATGCCGGAGCAAACCGAGCTCAGGAGACAGCTGTGGCTTAATATTGGTGAGTCACATATTAGATATAATATCAGTTATCAGCACTGCTGGGTCTGTGGGACTCTGCGGTGGAACTCGCGTTACAAGTGAGCCTCTCGCTCGCCAAGAGCATCGCAGACATGCCGGAGCAAACCGAGCTCAGGAGGCAGCTGTGGCTTAATATTGGTGAGTCACATATTAGATATAATATCAGTTATCAGCACTGCTTGGTCTGTGGGACTCTGCGGTGGAACTCGCGTTACAAGTGAGCCTCTCGCTCGCCAAGAGCATCGCAGACATGCCGGAGCAAATCGAGCTCAGGAGGCAGCTGTGGCTTAATATTGGTGAGTCACATATTAGATATAATGTCAGTTATCAGCACTGCTGGGTCTTTGGGACTCGCGTTAGAAATGAGCTTCTCACTCGCCAAGAGCATCGCAGACATGCCGGAGCAAACCAAGCTCAAAAGGCAGCTGTGGTTTAATATTGGCTAGTATGTGGGTAGTGGAACAACAATGTCTAAAAATAAAATAATAAACTTTGTCAGGAAAAAAGAAGAAAAAGAGTTTATTTGTGCCAGGTATGACGGTGAAATCTGTAGGCCTGTAATAACACCAATGTGGCCTCGCTGTCCAAATTTACTGTCTTAGCATCCACTACTACATGCTTCTCGGGTAGTTCTAGCCACTGTATAATTTTGTAAAAGGATACTTTAAAGAAATAAACTATTTTTATTAATTTACTACCAATTGTTAGGCACATATTTGACCACTAAGTATCTCACCTGATAGTTAGCGATGATGCGGTTGAAGATAGAGCATGTCTCCCTAGAAGTAACCTATTCACTCTTAACTCTTAAAGCCCCCCAGATTGTAGCTATCAGGAAACAGAGACTCTGGCAGGGAATTCCACTCCTTAACTGTACATTCTGTGCGCACAATTAATGTGTTCCCGAAACGTTTTATACATGTGGGTGGGATGTCCTTGTCCACCATGTACTTGTAGCGCATCGCCCGCCGTACGTCTTGTGGTCCGAGGATGGAACGGGCTTGGCGGGATTAAATGCTAGCAAGCTCACAAGCTGGCGAGATATAGAAAACTAGCTGACCCGTGCAACGTCGTCTGCGTAACATTTTTCATTACTGCTCCGCTCCTATTGGTCTTAGCGTGATGATATATAGCCTATAGCCTTCCTCGATAAATGGGCTCTCTAACACTGAAATAATTTTTCAAATCGGACCAGTAGTTCCTGAGATTAGCGCGTTCAACCAAACAAACAAACAAACTCTTCTACTTTATAATATTATATTAATACAGATAGAGGGAGTTCCTAGCATGATGTCAATTAGTCAATTACGAACCGGTTACTGAAAGTAATCTTTTGTAAATTCTTTTATTAATATTGCAGCCGAAAGCGTAATCACGAAGACGCAAGACATGCAGGAAGCGATGAGGTTCCTCGAAGAGTGTCCGCTCATCAAAATAGAGGACATATTACCTTTCTTCAGTGATGTCGTCACCATTGATCACTTCAGACAGCCTATATGCGAGTCCTTGCAGGTAAGCTATAAATGTGTATTTAATTTCCTATCAATGTCCTTTTTCAACATATATTTTTAAATAACATAGGTAGGTATTTCGGATTTTAAACAAGATCTATTTTTTGATTTTATGGAAAAACTGACTTTTTTTTTTCAATACTTTTTTACAGTTTTGGACGAACGGCGTGGAGCCAATAACTAATTTATGTTTGGTCTATCGGGCTCCACTAGAAAGTCTATTGACTAATTGGTTGTAGAGTTTGACCATAAAAGTACTAGTATAATGGTGATACGAAGGTGTTATTGATGATTTGTCTCTTTACAGGAAAATAACAACCAAATAGAGTATATGAAAGCCGAAATGGAGGAAGCGATAGCATCTGCTGAATATGTAAGTAACACTTTCATGTGCCTCTTATTAGTTGCAACTCATAGTATAACTAGCTGAAACCCACGGCTTCGCCTGCGTGTGTGACGGTTATCGCGACCAAAAGTAATCATGTAATTTTGATCCAGTTCCCGCAACCCATGGGAACCTATTCCAGGGATAAAAGTAGCCTTTGTCTTATTCTAGTCTATAATTTATCCTTGTACCAAATTTTAGCCAGATCCGTTCATCCGATTTTGTGTAAATAGCTTTCCAATTTTTCTTTACTATTAAAATGGATATAGTTTATCCCTAAGTGATAGACATATATGCCATCCCGGACTTTTCTGTAGACCTATATAAGATACATAATTCCATCATACATCATTTTGTTATATATTACAGGGTTTAGGCAGTGTTTTCGTTGAAAACTCCCAGACGGCTTATTTTTTTCCGTCATCCCCAACAAATATCATTATATTTTAGTCATTGTAAACAAATAGTCCAGGATCCATGGTCCATTTTTGCACTTGATTACTATCAAGCAAATTTTCCGTGAATAGCTTCGTTTTGATCAGACGCCCAATAATTTCCTGTATACGAAACTCGATTGTGGTAGCTAACAGAGGAAGCAAGGATAGAATATCTCGATTTGTTGATTCTCAAAAGTTTAAAACATGATTTTTAATACATTTTTGAGACTCAACAAATCTCTCAACTAAATATAACTTGACAAATAATATATACTAAAACCTTCCTCGAGAACCACTCTATCCATTAGTGAAAACAGCATGAAAATCGGTGCAGACGCGTCGGAGGACTTTTTTAATACGTAGTAGGGACGATAGTGAAAGTGAAAAACAGTCATCATTAGTATTCAATCTCAGTTAAATTGTCTCAAAAAATAAAGCAATCTCAGTAAACTGAGCTCATGCTAAAATACCCATTATGTCATTCAGTTTCCTTGACCTTATATTTTCGTTGTAGACTTTACCTTTGTAACCTCTTTTATTTATATTTCTAACTCACAGGTCCGCGGCGAGATCCAGTCATTCCGCAACAAAAGCGTCACCGTGCTAGTGTCAGACGTGTGCTGCCTGTGCGACATCGCACTGTTGCTGCGCCCCTTCTACCTGTTCCCGTGCGGACACAAGTTCCACAGCGACTGCCTCACGCACGAGACGCTGCCTATACTCAGTACGTACATTATTCTTCTTATCGTATCGATTAATTAATGTCCAATTTTACCAAACCAGTATTGAGCAACCTGTACCGCTCTATAAAGTACGATTCAGGGTTCTTTGCCTTAGCGAAGTACGTCGCTATAGGGAATATGCATGAAAAAAGTATTTGTGATCTGAACAGTTTATCTAAAAGTATTCGAAAATGTAATACTAAGAGTGAAATTAGAATCTAAATTGCTCGAAAAACGAACGAGATATAATTATTTTAAACATATATATCTGTCCCTCTCGCGAAAACGCTGTTTTCTATGGCAACTGTATAGTCGTCGTGTAATTTGACGTCACAATTCGTATCGGACTTCTCTTTCTGACTGTAGTCTTTGAAGCTTTATAACTTCATAAATAATGAAGGTATTTAAAAAATAATTTCATGATTGTTTACTAGAGCTAATAAGTACTTTATTTTACAAATAAAAAAAACGCATGCATATTCCCTATTGGTTGCGCAGGATGTCAATTTGACAAGGAACAGAACAGCACATGCGCGGGTAGGTCGCGCATACACCTTCTCGCGCAAGATGGCGGGTGTAATGGCGTCTCAGTCGCTCGTATACGTTCGATGCGTACTTGTGTCCCGCTTTCTCAATGCAATATGACTGTTGATGCGAAAAGTGTTACATGTTGTTATTGTTTTCAATTATTTGTTTTGGTTATTTCTTACTGTTTGATTTGTGTTTTGTGTGTTTTTGTAGTGTATGTGTGTTGTGTTACTTTGTGACCTTGATATTGTTACTGGTTGTGTTTCTTACTTGTTTACAATACAATACGTTTACACCAGAAAAATATTCTACGAACAAAACACTTGTTTACGTGATTGAAACTGCACGGTCGTCACTAGACCTAACTTCGAAGCGGCAATGAACCCTGAATCGTACTGTAATTGGCCTCGTTTATGTTTTGGATGGTGCAGGTGGTTGTGCATGATAGGAAATTAAGGAGGTGATGCATGGCTTGTGAAAGGGCTCCGTACTGGCTCTTCGTCTGGGTTGGGTGAAGAATGCCCCCATTTGGCCAGGTTATTTTTACAGCGACCAACCTGGGTCCGCAGTCGGTTAAGAGATTTCCAAATTGGCTGCTGCAGTTCGCGTCCAGGGTGTAGATGTTCTGCCGGGGTGATGAAGTGTAAAGGCGGAGGGTGTTTGCACCTCGTACGTACATTATTACATAGAGGGTATAATGGCTGAAAATTGGCATATCTAAGCCCAAAAGATCGATCAATACGCCTATTTAATAAAGGGTGGATTACGACCCACCAAGAGCCACCTGTGTTCCAGTAGAAGAAACATTATAAGCTGATTCTAGTCCATTTCCGAATGCATGAGTTGGTCTTATACTATTTTCCTGTAGTCTTGCGGCTTTCCCTATTATTAACCGACTTCCCAAAAAGGAGGAGGAGGTTATCAATTCGCGACTTCATCAATTCGGTTGTATGTTTTTTTTAATGTTTATTTATTACTTATATTATAACTCCGGCAATTATGAACCGATTTGAAAAATTCTTGTTTTATCTGAAAGGATATACTTGCAGATTGGTCCAATTTAAATTGTATGAAAATCGGTTACGAACTTTGGATTTTAAATGGAATTCGTCTACTTGGATGATAGTTTTATTTATGTCATCCAAGTAATCGAAATTGCGTATTTTGCTTTTCTGCGATTTTGCAGTGGTGTTGTTAGGTGTGGGGTACCAGTAAAAAGTTAAACATATTTTTTTTTTTACAAAAAAATACAACCGACTTCAAAAAAAAACACTACAAAGTAAAAAATTACTTTAATTTCGGAAGTCGGTGCCAAAATACGAAGAAACTAACAAAAACACCGACTTCCGAAATTAAAGTTACTTTGTAGTGTTTTTTTTTTTTTTATGTCGGTTGTATTTTTTCACTGACTGGCATCCCAACGTAATACAGTCCTAAGCTGACACCTACCTACAAACCATCTTATCCTCTCATTTCCCCACAGCCCCAGCTCGCCGCAACAAACTATCAGATCTCCAACGCCAGCTCTCCTTGCTATCCAACATTGAGCTATCAACAGTGACTTCCAACGGCCTGCCTCTGCGAGAGATCCTCAGGAACGAGATCGATGACCTCGTGGCCAGCGAGTGTATCTTCTGCGGCGAGTATATGATCAACTGTATTGACAAGCCATTCATTACGGATGAGGATTGGGACCGGGTCATGAAGGAATGGGAGTAAGGCTGTTTTATGTTGTATGGTAGGCATCAGATAAATGTGCAATTATGGTCATTGACCCACATACAATTATTGACTTTCATAATAAATATAATTATATGTATGAAAACAGAAATAAAGACTTTAAAGATATCCTAGATCGACTTCTATCGTGATCCTTCACGTTATCTAGTAATGAAAAACGTTTCATAACTTACTGGGGTATTATTAAAAGTTTATCTGACGCTTACCATAGAGTTGATTATTTTGTATTATATTATCTACTTTAAAGGAAGCAACAAGCACGCGACCAATGGCTCTTATTGCTGATGTAGCAATGTTTATATTGGAATCATTGACACGCGTTCGTAAAATCTAATGCTGACACTCACTGGGCGTACAAAAGATTCGAGCCACTTATGCAATACAAAATTAACTGTTTTTCTAAAATCATGAGGTATATTTTGTATTGCACAGATGACGCGAATGTTTGGTAGTCGTGAAGTCATTTGCTGTATATTTTAAGTATTTGAGTGGCATTAAGATGAAAGTTGTTGCCTGATTATCTTGGTTAGATAGTATGTATTGCTGGCCATCTAGTTTATTAATACATGTTTTGATATTAGTAGAGTACCATAGTGTTGATGTTCCAATATATAATCAAATTTTATTTAAAAAATTATTTCATAATTCATATTATTTGTCTATTTTTCATCTCGATGAGAACTTCTCCGCTGTAGCTTTCCAAGTTAAAGTAGTCACAGAGAATCTAGCTTTTAAATATTTTGTACTTTAGTATAGTTATATGTATAATGTAAGTTCGTATATTATGTAAATAAAAAATAGTAAGATTTTTGCATGTATATTTAATTTGTCAGACTGATGTATTGCATAGATATTCTTCAAAAGATCTCCATGTGCATTCTGTGATAAAAAAATCATAATATCATGGAGTAGAATTCCTATGTTATTTAAATTATTATTTAAGTAATATATTAACTATATTTTATATTATCCAATACATGTATTATGTAGTCAATAATAAAAACACTTATAAACGGATTCATTATTTATTCAGAAAATTGTGTTATCAAGTGATGATAAACAATAAATTAATTAAATATTAGGACAAGGAGACCGTTTCAAATCCTAGAGGACAACAAATATCTTTACACATTTGTTTAATATTAAAAACGTAAAATGTACAAACATAAACAATACAATGTCAACACCTGTGTTATTTATGCACAATATAATTAACACGGAAGATTAAGAAAGGCATACACTGAGGCCGTGTAACGTGCGCGGATTACGAGAGTGTAACTAATGAGACAATTCACTATCGCGAACTTACTTTATTGACTAGCAGCACCGTCTACTTCCATCACCTGTGGCTCCGACTTATCACCTTTGTCGTCCACTTGCATTATTTCTAGGTTCTCTTTCTTTTCTTCCACTTTTTCTTCCTTATTGCTATCTTCTGGCTTAGTACTATCGTTAGGTATATCTTTCTTGTTTTCTTTGCTTTTGTTGCGTTTCTTTACAACTTTAGTGCCCCCCTTCTTGGGGCTTTTGTCTTCGCCTTCTTGTTTTTGTTCTGTTTCGGCTGGTTCTTCGGAAGGTGTGTCCTCTGGTCGTGTGTCGTCGGCAGCTTGTGTCTGTGTGGCGTCCTTGCTTTCTGCTGGCTCCGCTGGAGGTTGAACTTCTTCGACCTTCGCCTCTGTCGTTACCTCCTCTGGTTTCTCAGTCTTCGCTTCCACTGCCACTGCCACTTCTGCCGGCTGTTCGGGTTGCTCTTGCGGCTCGACTTGAGCCTCTTCTTTGGTGGATTCCTTCATTTCAACCTCTCCATTTTCCATAGTCTGTTCAGCCGCCGGCTCTGCGTCTGTATTTTCATTCATTTCTACATCTGTTGGTTGAGGTTGGCTCTTAATGCCAGCGTTACTTTCTGCTTTGGCTTCTAGTACAGCTATACATTTTTGGATGCACTTAATGGCCTCCTTCCTAGCCTGCCGAATGTTTTCTTTGCCATCAGTTTCAATAGTATCTAATTTAATGAGATTCCTAGTAAGCATTTCATCTAGGAACAAGTATTTCTTATCATTTTTGGTACCACCAAAGTTTTCAACCTCAGTCATAAGATTTAGTACATCTGTTTGAATACGAAGAATCTGTGTAATGGGATCGTTGACCGGGACTTGTTTGGGTTGTGGAGGTGTTTGTTCCCGCTGCGGAGCTTGTGGCTGTGGCTGCGGCGGGGCTTGCTTCTGTTGAGGCGGCGGAGGTTGCTTCTGTTGTGGCGGCGGAGGTTGCTGCTGCTGCGGCGGCCGCTGCTGAGCTCTGGACGGAGGTTCAGTCTTAGGTGCGTTCTGTTCATGGTGCACGGGCACTTTCACAAAATGTTCTTCGGTATGCGGAGGCGGTTGTGGTTTAGGTGATTGACCGCGCTGTGGCGACGCACCGCGAGCGAACGCCGCCTGCGGGTACGCTTTTTGCTGCGTGAATGGTTGCGGTCCTTGTCTAAATCCTTTGTTGAAGGGCGTGCCGAAGGCTCTCGCGAAGTTGGGTGGATGGTGGTAGCCAACGGGGCCGTCGTCAGCGAAATACTGTTCTCTGTCGATGTGCGGCTGCGGCGGTGGCGGCACGTACGCCGGCTTGGTCTCGCCGAAGTGTGTGCCGTGGTCGACCGACTTGTTGATGACGGGCTCATCCCTGCCCTCTACGAATATGGGTATGTGTCGCACATTGGAGTGCTGTTCTCCGTGCTGTGGCGGGTGTTCCTGGTGGTTCTGTCCACTCATTTTGAAGCTTTGGTTAGGTGCGCTACTGTCTGGCGGCGCTGACATAGACCTCTGATTTCTGTCGTCCGCATCGACCAGGCTAGGGTCGGCGGCGCTTTTCTGGCCGAGATCGACTGTGTTCCTTAGTCCGTATTGTGGTAAGTGTGTTTGTGGTTCGGGCTCTGAAGGGCCTGGTTGAGGTTCCTGTTCAGTCTGTGTGGCTGCGGTCTGTTGCTGCGCCGGCGGGGACTGCGGCGGGTGCGGCACGTGTTGTTGTTGTGTTGTTGGTTGCGGCGGCGGTTGCTCGTCGCGAGGTCCAAATCTGCGGTTCCAATGTGAAGGGAAGTGTTCTCTGAACTCAGGCGGGATGTCGTCGAAGGGGAATCTGTCGAAGCCACCGAAACTGTCGCCGAAATCTGGAATTACGAAACGTTTTGTAAGCACACCTGCAAAGAAGAAGGTCTTGTTTCAGTAGATGTTATGAGACATCTCTACAGATACACATAAGTATTAAAAAAAACTTAATATGTATTTTGTCTGTAGGCAACTGAAATATGACCTCTGACCTAACTCAAATAAAATAAGAAAAATATTTATTTGACGTGTATATGACAAATCTATATATATTAAAGCAGAAATCAGATATATTAATAACTAAGTAACAAAAGAGAACAATGTTAAACGTCCTGTGCGAAGCCAAATAGGTTCCATAAAAAAGAAACAATATCAAAGCGATATTATTCAAAAGAAAAGTTAGGCTGTTTCCTCCCCACTATAGAACTTTGCCCGCTCATTTGTGATTGAGACAAATAGGGCTGTTCAACTTCAAGCTTCTTTTACTTTTATTATACGAAAGCAGATTTATGGATGCTTATTCTTGAACCATAATATTTATATATAAAATTGAATTGCTGTTCGTTAGTCTCGCTAAAACTCGAGAACGGCTGGGCCGATTTCGGTCATTGTTTAGTCCGCCAGAATACAGGAAAGGTTTAAAAAAGCAAAAAAAATAATAAAAAATTGCATTTGACGGGAGCGAAGCCGCGGGGGACTCTTAGTTTATTATAGTAATAATGCGTACCGTCTGTTGCGTCCTGGCTCGAAGGACGCCTCTTCCTGGCCCAGGTGGCGGGGCGCTGCCGCAGTCGCGCCGCTATGTCAGGGTGCCGCGACGCTAGCTCGCTCCACGCGCCCGACCCCTCCTCCTCGTCAAACGGGAAACCACGCTGTTGACAAACAAAAAATCTCGGTTAAGTTCAGGTTTTCGTCAACCAAAGCTAGACTATTAATAAAGATTTTTCAACCAAGAGTCGTCATCAAAGCTCTTGATCAACCCCAATACCGATCATGATTTCGGTATTGGACTTGATAAAGAGTTTTTCATCAGATGTTTTTTACAATCAATGTAATGTATGTTGACGAGTTACTGGCTGGCTCCAACAGAATAAGACGTTACCGTCATTATGAGATTAAAATACCAACGATATTCAGGAATGTTTGCATAATTATGTGTCGATAATGACTTATAATTGAGCTTTATCCCCAACATACCGACATACGACGATTGCTGTATTAATGTTAGTAGTTAAGTGTATCGGCTAAATGGAATTCTATAATTGAGCTTATATAAAAGTCACATGGCCAGCCAGCAGTGGCGGCCACTTCACAACGTGATCGTTGTAATTCCTAGACTGTTACATAAAATATATATCCGGTGTTGTCTCTTCATAAAACTTGTATTGTTTAAAGCCGCTACTTATTTTTCCCTTCATTTAAAAAAAATCCTCGAGCCAAAACTGCCATCATTTAAATTGTCTTAAAGGAACGTCAAGACAGGAAGCTCATGTTTATTGCATCGATTTTGCGAGTATCCGGATGGAACGTCTATAAATATGTAAAGCGACAAGTGCATGTACCTATATTGCATTCTATACTTTAAGCCAGCTTGCCCGTCCAGTAGTAAAGTGCGAAGGAGACGGAATACACGTCAAAACAGAAAAGGTACATAGTGGTCACATTTGCGTCGCCAGATACAACCATATAAGGCAAGGACGGCCGAGGAAGTGACCTTACAGTCAAGACTTTCGTATTTTGATACTTCACTATCATTACGCGGACGAACGTGCCAATGATTTATAGTGTGAATAAATATTAATAATTTTGATAAGTACTTGTTTTTGACATGTTCGACACAAAAAATGGTCAATTAAAATAGCTCCATCGTTGGTTTACGATGGTTTCAGTCACCAAAAACAAGTTCGAGGGTTCCTGAATATATCTCGGTTTGGTCTTTTCTCGCGGCCTTATGATTATAATAAAATAGATTGTTATCAGGAATAACCTTCGTATGTAATTAGTTACAAGGCTTAACGTTTCTGATTCCGCAATTTATTCATTTACTTTATCCTGTTAATTGGTCCCGGGTTTATTGGAATGCATCGTCAAAGATAGGTTTACTAACAGTTTTGGAGATACATTCTAATAAAACCTAAATACAATTTGCACTTGCGAGATTGTTAGCACTTGTTGGATTCAATTTAAATTCTACTTGTGTAGGAGGATAAATACATGACTTAAAATTGTTTCACGATGTTCAACAATTCTGACAAAAACTTCTTGTAAACAAAATTATCTTCTTCTATCGAAAAAAATACTCACGTCAGAACTAAGTCAGAGAAACAAAGGAAACATCATCAACATAATAGATCGCGAACCGAATGCTAGTTCAACAATACCGACATTATTGTCGGGAAAAGCCAAGAATGAATATTATGCTATGAAAGCGGCATCAAGGTACAAAATGTACAAAAGCAAAGCGATACTGATGATTGTAAACGGTGACATCAGCGTGTGGGTTGGAGTGAACAAAAACCGATGGAGATCGTTGCGTCATGCGATTGTGGACGATTGTTGGAAAACGTAACGAACGTGTGCTGGCGGGATGAGGGGCACGTGGACAGTCTCGTGAGCTAAAGAAGTAATAATGCTGCAATTGTGGTAATTTAAAACTACTTGTCTACACGATTCACGTGGCCCTTGATATCATCACTACATAATTATTATAAAACAAAGTCCTCCGCCGCGTCTGTCTGTTCGCGATAAACTCAAAAACTACTGCACCGATTTTCATGCTGTTTTCAGCAATGGATAGAGTAGTTCTCGAGGAAGGTTTTAGTACATATAATTTGTCAAGTGGACTAAGCCGCGGGCATCAGCTAGTTATTAATAACTATAAGTGAATAAAATGATGTAACTCAGATAACGGTAATTGAGGATTCTGAAGTGTTTACACATCCGAAACTGCACTTAACAGAAGTGAAGATAAGACAGAGGTGGGCCATTTATAGACGATGAGTTAATATTGTCACTTATCTTAGTTACAACTCTCCATACTATGTATTAAACATACGACATGATCTGATCCAATTATACTGGACGTAAGCATTTTGTTTCAAAGTAAAAATGATAGAGTTGCCTCCAAAATCTAAAGATCAAGTACGTTTAAATATGAAAATGCCTCAAAACGTTGCAGTCGCGTCTAGTTGACGCATACGCATAAAAATGGCATGTCGTATTCGCATAATCGTTTCTATGCGCTAGGAATAAGTGCCCAATATTTTGAGAACTCATCTTGGAGGTGGATGACGCAAGTGAAGTCGTTGACCGCCAAACAGCATCCAACTTTCTGATCTGAACTCAGAGGCAAGCAAAACTAAAGACAGTTTACATAATTTAGGAAGCGATAAAGATGAGACGTACAAAAAATCTATCATGTTTTTGCCATATTGCCGAAAACACCGTCCGTTACTGAGTTACTAAAGTCTTCGTTCCTTGATTCGTAAGTTTTATTTATTTTAACATCAGTTCTTCTGTTTCATATCTTCATAAAACAATATTTAATATAGGATTTATTGAAACTCGACACTCCATAAATAAGATTGTAATTAATTTTTTATCAGCTTGCAGATCGATTCCCCGATAACCATACGATGACCCATTTTATCTCCATAAGCAGAAACATGAATCAACGCGTGGGATGGAACTGTTATTTCTACTCATATACTCTTTAAGGTATTATATAAAACATCCGGTGATTATTAACTTCCTAATAAAGCCAAACTGAAGTTTTCTTTCGTTCGGTGACATTTGCATAGGACACTAATCCTCGTGGGCGCTCGTGACGCACCGTTAAAGGCACAACGTTGAAGCCGCATATGTACGTGAACGATACATTTTACCTCTAAGATCACAGTGACATCACCGTCTCAACTTAGCTGAATATTTACAAAGATAATTTCATAGCCGGAAGACCGGTTATCCAAAAACTTGAGTGGTTCGTCGCATGCGTGGTGTTTGTTAACTCTTGAATGTGCGAAAACTTTTCATTGGTTACTTGAATGATAAGAGCCAGCCACTTGAAAACAAAAAAGGCCAAAGAAAATTTGTGTTTTCAATTTTCCAAGTGTGAAGGACGACCCAATGTCGATGTCCAAGGTAGAACATGAGAGTGAATGATAATAATAAAATCACGTTTACAAACAGCAGCAGTCACAGCTGGAAATATTTTGTTTACATATGTAAAGTCAAATATCACGTGGATACAAATATGAAAGTGATGTCGTAATGTACGGATAACACTTAAAATGATGGCAATATTTTAAGTCGAAATCCTGTTGGAATATTATCGCAAAGTGAAACTCTATTATTGGGAGTGTATTGAGAGCGAGCGTGCACTTACAGATAAACAAAGCAGAAGGGGTTTAGCTTTAACAGAAGCACGAAAGGTAACTGAACTTTGAGGAGTCGCTCAAGAATAACGCTGACCAAAGACGATGACCGAATGTGTATTTTAGTTCATAGTACCTATATGGAATTAATATTGATCACTCGAACACTGTGTGCATAAATTATCCGTCAACGTTAATTTAAGAACACAAATAAAATGATTGTAGTGCATTTTAGTAAAAATAAATTTTGTTGGTCTTCGAAACCGCAGTCTGTTCTTAAACCGTGCAAACAAAATGCAATATTCTGCGGTTTCAGATGGGTAAAGAAATTATTTTTCGTAGGCAGTCGCTATACACGGTATTTCGATAAAAGCGCCTCGTCGGCGTCGCTCGTGACTCACGAGACTCGCATGACGTTGAAATGTTTACAATGATCTCGTGTTAGTTATGGACGTTTTTGTGGGCAAATATGCAGCCGCCGGTGCTGTATAAATATACGGACTTTTAAATGAAATTTAACTCGCGAAGTTTACACGAAGGCAATGTGGCACATCAAGTGAGCTTGAATCAATCAAGCGAGTCAAGGCACTGAAAAAGTAAAAGATAAATAGAAATTTTGTGAATTCTTTTACAATAAGTTTTATCTTGCCTTTTCTCAAGGGCTTTAAATGTTTGGGAAAATAAGAGAGGGCAAACGGGAATATTATGGCAGAATCGTTGAGACAATGAGACTATTGAGAGAAAATTAAGAGAAATTTATAAATCCTACTACCTAGGGCAGATCTTTTTGCAATTAGTAACTCCGTCTACTAATGAGTTTCACATGAATTAGTCACAAAAGTAATAATTTCAGCGAAGGTAACACCTGTGCTCCAGACAAGCAATGTCTTTGACCATGCCACCACCTGGCCAGTTTCCAATTTACTAATGCGAACAAGGAAACACTGCAGGTCATTCTGCTTTCTCATACAGTCCTTGTGTTAGATCATCACTGATTTTAATAGTATTGAGTATGTAGTAGAAATCACTTTCATAAAAATTTTAAGAACTAATGTTCTCAAAGGATAGAAATTATGAATGTTAAAGATGAAGTAAATGATATCAGTAAAAGATCAACATCATGTAGAAATAGCAACCTGGCCATATTTAAATGTCAATTATTGCGACCATTAAAGGTCAGAGTGCAGGTGCATCGAGAGAACGATAACGAAAATACCATCATCGCTATAACTGCAAACGACCACAATAATATTTAATTCATGAATTTGTAAACATGAACTTCCGAATATTCTAACTATTGTACGCTGATAACTTTCAAAAAACTTACTTCGCTGCCATGGTACTCCGGTGGTTTATCCAATACAACAGGAGATTCCATTTCCTAATTATAAAACACTGGAATGTTTCACTTATTAAAAGCACTTCACAATAAATAACGCGAAAGTATCGCCGTACTTGGAGAAACGTTCGTCACTTTGTCTCGATTTATACTGCGGCGATCGACGCTGTACAATCGTATTTATACAGCGTGTAGGAGCGCGGCGCCACGAGTTCGTGGACCGTCCCGACGGTTCGAGAACGACCCAGCAGCGTCGCCGTATCGTAGACAACAAAAACACTCGATAGAGCGTTTCTTTCGGGCGATATACATAGCGCGCTCGCTTTTACCAAAACACATTTTATGTTGAGCTCGTTGCATGAAAGCGGCAATGGACGTTGCATGAGCGAGATGGTCGAGTTTCCCGTACTACAATCCATCGCGCCTGCGTCGGATGTCTGGAAGCTTCCCGGGGTGGTGGAACACATAGGGGGTACACCCCCCCAGAGACCGGTGCAAAACAGCTGCTACCCCTTAGGAACTTTATCGAAAATTCTAGAGAAGGATCGCGCTAGAAGTTACGATTAAGTTTCGAGCACCTACGCTTCTAAAAAAGTAGTGGGCAATTGTCGCATACGTTATGAAGGAATTAATTGGAGTGAATAATATAAAAAATACAACAAACGTAATTAATTTTTAGGTCATCACCTGTGAATCATTGTGGACAATGAATTTGTACTATAATGGACATCACAATGGCAATAACAGCTTGTATGAATTTATTTAATTTTTCCTTCAGCGTACCTTATAAACCAACTGATTAATGTTGGGGTGTTGCATTCATACAACCTCTCTACATTAATTTACTTTTCAATTGTTCCTTTAATTAAAATGGACGTTGGGGGCAAACTCCTTGTTGGTAGGACGTGAAATTAAAATGACACTAATTTATATTGTAGGAGCTTTGTGATTTTGATTGCCAGCAGACAATATTTTTAATGAAGATGCTCGTTTCGATTCTTTAACCGACTTCAAAAAAGGAGGAGGTTCTCAATTCGACTGAGTGTTTTTTTTTTTCATGTATTTTATTTATTTATCCTATTCTTTGGTATGGAGACTTACCTGGGACTATTGATTTTAAACCAGCTTTGGGCTAGCAAAAAATATTTTTTACTAGTCCAGCTTGAATAAAATTCTAGTTTAAAATCGTGTCCGGCTAAAACCATGAACCTTTCAGTATTTTACAATGAAGATGTTATTGAACTCTGGAAGATGATGTTTTATCTGCGCCATTACTCATGGTATTTATTGGCTGTATTATATTTTATTGGTTTTCGTTTACCGCTTACAAATCAAAGATGCTAACTCCTCAACATGGATATTTAAATAAAATTTCTTTGTTTCGTGCTTACTTTCAGTTAGTGAAAATGTACTTAAAAAAAAACAAGCAGTTATAAATCATGCACAGTTTCAAGAATAAGGTATTGAGCCCAGGATAGTAGAGAACCTACTCGAACCGCGGACTATTCCAAAAATTTCTCTTCGAAAAAAATTCAACGGACATAGACTTAAATCACCGTTTGCCAAAACTAATTATTGTAGTCAATGCTTTATAGCGTAAAAATACTATTGTTCTTTTCCTTCCCTCATAAAGGATTGTTTAGCTATTACACTTAGTACCATTTTAAAAGAATATTATCCCCTAATAGAAGCTACTCGAAGCGCGGGCTATTCCAGAACTTTGTCTTATTATAAATGAAAGATATTATGGGCTACCTACCTGCACGGATTGTAAAAAAGGTAGTCCACGATCATTAGAACTGTCCTACCCGCAATTCAATGAAAAATAACATGACTATGGGCCTGGTCAAAGTTTCCAGGAACATAAAACTAAAACCAATACTTGGAATTTATATTTTTAAATGAAACAGGTGACATACTGTTTTTAAAATAGCTTGCTGCCAAAATTATCGCAAGGCTATTAATGCAGTAGGTATTATTAATCATTGCTATTATAATCAATTAGATTATACACACATTTTAAGACACTCGACAATTGACAGCTCGACAGCTTCATCAAGGCTGTTATTACTCATTGATAATAATCATTTATATGGACTTACAATCATACTCTGTATGTGCTACACAACTATATTTTCTGGAAACAATAGTGACTACAGAAGCAAATTCAATTTAGACTCCTGCCCAGCTGTGAGTTATATTTTATGAGGAACATTAGGAGTTAAAAAAATAAATTTATTAGGCGACACGCCATCAAGTAAACACATAAAATAATTACAATAACAAAGAAACTGTGTGTAATAAAAGGGAAGGCTCAAATATAACTTTATATATATTTTTATATCCTTTTTGAAAGAAGCTTCGGTATGCTTAAATGATTAAAATACAAAAACAAGCAAATTGTGACACAAGCAATTAGGAGCGCGCGCAGGATAAGTCAGCGCGCAGTTGAAATCGGAACAAAACGTGTAAATTTTATAAGTATGCTAAATAATATAATCTAGTATAGTACTCTAAGGGTGCATTGACTAGTTGTATCTGAATCTGAACATAAGTTCTGTCTAATATAGTTCCTAAGAATTGCTATTATGCCAACGTGGTATTTTAGTGCAACTTTTAAAACTGAAAAATTGTGAGTATGTTCTTGAGAATCTCGAACAGTCTGCATTTTGTTGTTTGATAACAATAAGCTCAGGTAGTAAAATTTATAACAATAGAAGCAGCAGACAAAACTAAATAGCCAGTGAAGGAAGTGAAGAATAATTTACATTCTACAAGTATTTTTGAGAAATAATTCGTTAAATTATAACAGCTATAAACAAAAAACCTAAATGTGTAAATGCGCTTACATTTAAAACATTTGTTTACATACTAATTGACGCGAGTAGCCGGAACGCGTGTATGAAAAAAACATACGTTTTTCGCGCTAGACTCGTGCGACATAATATCTGTTTTATTTTACGACACGATAAATATGTCTTCAACGCGGTCCAGACTGCAGAGGCGTTCTTTTCGTTGCCCAAGGTACTTTCCTACAATATTTCAAACGTCAGCACAATACGATAGTTTTAAAGGAAAACGCTACAGGATACCTAAAATAAAAAGCACAAGGCTTGGAAAGCAGACATTCGTCAAATATTTAAGTGGTTAACAACTGCTCCTATTCAGTTTCGTGATCCAAATGGATTGGAAACCTATATTAAATCGGGTAAACGCTTCGACCGCATTCCGCATCATTTGCCCAAAAATTCGCAATTCAATATTAACTGAAACATTAATCCCTTGCTGGTACCTAACGAACTGCTATCAGCTGACTGCTATTTGGCAATCAATGCATGGTTGTTGACCGGATATCATATGGTTTCGAAGTCGCAGACGGAGTCCTAAGTTTTTCATTCATTCACCATTATTTGTACAGAGCTGGTTAATTTCCTGCGCTAAAAAAGGCGGACTAATCATTGGATAATGACTAATAAAGTCGCAATTAAAAATTTAAAACCGAATTTTAATCAAGGTTTTTGAACAAAGAAAAGGAAGTGTTGAAGAAAATGTTTACACGTCATGTCTGTCCCAGCATAAACTGCGTCTTGCGCTGTTCCTTTTTCATGAATGCCAATTTCAACAGGTATGCAGCAAAGTTTCTATTTTTAACGGCTTTAATGTCAGGATTCCTTCAGGAAGCCAACACCTATCGTTCACATTGCGTAGCCGTGGTTTAGCTAACCGCTCTTAATTAGATCGACTAGCAGGAGTTGCAATGCACATTTTAATATTGAAACGGTAAACTCATCAAAATGGAGGAGAAGCTTAAAATTCTAACACCATTCGCAAATAAGTGAACGTGTTTGTGGTAAACGTCTAACTAGAAATACTTCAGGGTTAATCAAAATACTATAAACAAGCAAAGTGGGACGCACGGCAACGTAGGAGGGCAAGTCGCTCCAAATACCTAACGATTCTTATAATAATGTTGTGCAATATGGAAACAAATTGACCCCTGAATAAGACATTAGGGACACAGTGCGTAGTGACATCCAGAAAATAGTGCGCGGATCATCTGAATGTCATATGCTTTATATCTTCCGTATACGCCTCTCTCTATATCGTGCATTATCGATGCCGATTTAAAGCCTAAATTTGTTAATTAAAGCGTGTAAACAAAACATTGTTTCGTTGGCAGCATCGTGTGATCGGTGTTACCAACAAATACAATATTTGAAGCTATTTATAACTTAGTATGTGGCACCGCACATTCGCACCAATACCAATGTTTGTGGTGTACTCACGTTTCGCTTCATATTCTACTGTCACAAAATTATCTCACGTTATTATGTTTTTTAACTACCGTATTAACATTTAACTGTTGGAATCGACACTGAATTTTATATATCCGTCTCAGCACCACTCACTGGTTCACGTCTGCGCGTCGTTTTGCATGTGCTGTGGGTGGGTGCCGCGCATCACCGAAATAGAACTTTTGGAATAACACTACACAAATTATATTCCTTGCGTCACTGGTAACGTTTGACGAGATGAAGATCAAGAACGTATACGCAGACACTTGGATGGCACACGAAAATTGTCGCAAATAATCAATTTGCCATTAGAAAGCTAGACAAAACATTACATTTATTTTTATTATTTCAAAGAAATCGATGATTATTAGCTTTACTATTGCAATAACTGCAAACTACAGTTGTACATTAGCTTTAAATATTTTACAACAAGCGTACTGGAATCAGACCGCAATGTTTCGTTTTAACGTAAACGAATCAAACAACTGGGTCACAGTACGATAAGATCCTAAATAGCTGGACGATGATTGGCTTGTGTGTGAGTATTGGTTATACGGGAGAGAGCAACGAAGAATGAAAAAACGAATGAAGAGATAACGCTTCATCCCCCATGGTTGACTGGTGGACGAGTACGACATAAGTCTTCTGATCCGTTTTATACAATTTAATTCAGAAAAATAGTAAATTTCTTCGACTGCATAATTATTCATTGAGACTTACTTTGTTGCAGGACATATCTTACAATAACGTAAGTGACGTCTCAAAGGGTCATGCGATCAAGGAGGCACGTGTTCCGTTCTCATTCTCTTCCTCCATAGGTGCAGTAAAAGGGAAGTCCTTGAGCAACCCACTACTGTACTGATTCATTATCACCCACGCGCACAAATTGCATGTTATTTCTCGATAGAACACTGCAGTGTTGCAAGCGATTTGCGGTTAGGGTTAGCAGTGTATGAAGTCAGAAATAATTGGTTTCTTTATCTGACGTGGTTTACATGTTATTCTTGTTTTTGTTTTATAAGAATTAATCTATAGGTACATATAAATAAAAAGGAATCTCCGAAATGTATGTATGCGCATAACTTCGTAACGACTGATCCAAATTGGATAATTCTTTTATACTTAGTTGTGTTCGTAATTGTCAGGGCGAAGTTTGCATGAAAGAAAAAAAATAAGAAAGTTGCCAGTTGACGGGAGCGAAGCCGCGGGGGACAGCTAGTTTAAGATAAATATGAGGATCGATTGCAACTATCTACACCCTATGTTGCACGTATTACAGGCGAAACGTTCCTTCCGTTTTCTTCCAGAAACTCCGCCCTCATCTTTCCAGTATTTTTTTTTCTTTTCTTAAATCGTCCCTCAAGTAGCTGTACTCGACTATCTGAGTGAAGTGGCCAAGATGACAAAAAAAAAAAAGTTTTGGTTTACCATGTCCGCCGCCGACCTTAGGGGATACTTTTGAAGATCAGCGAACAGCGACTATCTTTTTGGAAGTCCCAGTTTGCACCAATAGACATTAGACAAGACGTTCAACCCGCAGACAGAATGATAGTCTTATCGATTGGAGTACCAGACGTCTGAGTATATACAGATCGGAATATTAACGCAATGCAGTTTCCATTTCGTGCAGTGACTTTATGTCCATGGACCTATAGTTTTGTGACGGACGGTTTATGCGAGATAGACGGAAACTATAGATTTCTGTCTATCTCGCATAAACCGCCCGTTTTAAATATGGTACATGAGACTGTTTCAACCCTAACAAACATCAAGTAGCGAGAACTGGTGTTAATGATGATAAATAGATCCGATATAGTACTGTCTTTTTATTCCGGTCGCTTATTTCATCGTTGCGGGGTTTTGTTTCATCGTCTAGATTACATCTCCTGTCTTCTTCGTAAGAAGACTGCGCGCAGGTAGAAAACAAGGTTTATTCTACAATTTTAAAATTTTAGTTTGATTGCTCAATCTTTTTCTGAATGGACTGCCTTGTCTAGCACTAACGTTTCGTAGTTACTTATTTGGCGAAGTAGATTATGTTTAGAAATAACGTCGTTTAATTTTCATAAAAAACATAAGCACGCGGAATGCCCATCGCATAATTTTCGACGCAATTATCGCAAATTCTATGGAATATAGGTAACGACACTTAAATGTCAACAGCAAACAGGCGTGGTGATTTATATAAATCTACGCAATTTCAGGCGTACGACAAATCATAGGATATTTTAGGTCTTAACATAATTTACCTGGACGACCTTGCGCGCTATTATTTAGGTACTTGTGTCACGGAATATTTTTATTTTATTTGCTAATTCGTGCTAATGATATCATGCGATATTTGTGTACTTTGTGTAGAGTTTTTAAGTGTGGTTTAAACCACACTTAAAAACTCTTTACCATGTTATCGAATTTCGTTTAACACGGGGCTTTTAATAAATCCTAGTTTCTTACCCATCTTGTCACACTTTTAACAGGCCAATCATATTAGTGGGTAAGACTTATCGACATAGTAACAACTTTGCCGACCTAAATACTTCTAACGTCTACGTTGTACAAGAATAAGAATAATAATTTTTATGTACTCTAGATCTGTCAAATCTCCCGCGAGCGCGAGTGTTACGTGCGCTTGCGTCGATCTCACTTTGTATGAAATGTACAATAATAGAAGTTTCATTTGAAATCGTCTAAAAAAGCGGTCGTGGCTTCGCAGAATTAATTAGGTATGTTTAACTAGTGAAACTATCCAAATGACACTAGAAAATACAGAGGCAGGAAATCGTCATGATTGAACAACAGAAGGACGTTAGCCTGCTCTATACTTGTAATCATTCAATTAAATCCTCATCAAAGAGAATCATGAAATCGGTTGATTATATCATCGAACCGTGCCGAATCAATCAGTCACCGCCGATCAAGTTTACGACTGTTGTAATTGTCATTTATTGTCCTTGAACTTCCGAATTAGATGGCCCAATATTAATTTGTTCTTTGCCTTTATCCATTAATCACAGACGCAGTGAAACATTTCCAGAGGTTCTAGAAAAGTTACATTCTGTCAGCGAGCTAGCGAAGGCGATTGTCAAAACGTCAAAAATATTGACAAACGCTGTCGAAATGTCATGGGATCATCTATACTAATATTATAAAGCAGAAGAGTTTGTTTGTTTGTTTGGTTGAACGCGCTAATCTCGGGAACTACTGGTCCGATTTGAAAAATTCTTTCAGTGTTAGATAGCCCATTTATCGAGGAAGGCTATAGGCTATATATCATCACGCTAAGACAAATAGGAGCGGAGTAGTAATGGAAAATGTGACGCAGACGAAGTTGCGCGGGTCAGCTAGTTCTCTTATAAAAGTGTCCATGGAGTTTCTTGCACGTTCTTCTTTCTTTCTCTCTCTCTCTCTTTTCTCTTTCTTTGGAACGTGCAACTGCCGCGATGGAGATAGGGTCGGTGCGAGTCTTTTGCTGCAGAACAACTTGCTGCTCTTGTCACTAGCGCGGCAGAATGAGCTCCATCTATTTGATAGACCTTGACTATTCAAAAGTACATGTAGCTGGTCTATTTGAAAAAAAAAAAGGATTTTGTATCATAGCATTTCGTCAATCGCAATCGCTAATAGAATGGCACTTTGTCAAGAGCCTCAGTATTACAAATTAAACTCAGTTCCCCGTTTCCTTGTAAGGACTATGAATTTCTATATTAACACTATGCTATCGCTTTATGACTCAAACTATATAGGGAAGGCTCAGATAGGGAAATGACCGATAACTTGACTCTGAGAAACCCTGAAATAACTTTGTTCTGATTAATTATTCAATTTATACTAACTCAGCTGAGATAAAAGCTTGCAGAGTTCAAGCTCGGGATCCATTCATTATTCAACTTGACAATGATATTGATAAGTTTACCAAGAAACTAAAATTATGCCGTTATTGGTGAATATATATTATTTAAATATGGCAGACAATATCTTATTTTGTATTAAAGAAATTGGCAACCACAATGTCTCTATGAATAGGCTGGACTTTTGCGAGTTCTTGGGAAAAAAAAAATGATTTAAAGCTCACTTTAGTCTTATTTATGAAGGTCGTTGAAATGGCAAATTTACAATTCAACCAAAAATTAAGACATCAAATACGTTTATCTCACTATCCCCAAACACCTATTCAGAAGTATGATCAGTATTCAGTACACATTTGCGCAGTTTGTTGTGTTCATGTCATACCTTATAGGAAACGTGTTATTACGTATTATATGTATTAGCATGGCTCATATAATCACTGTGTAGCCGGATATCTAATGAATCTTAACTCACTTGGCTCAGTATTTGATTTATTGAACACTAGTTCTATTCTACTATCTTCTTATTCAAGATTCAAAGCATTTATTTCAATTAAACCATTTACAGGCACTTTTGCAATGTCAATGTCGGTCAGTCAAAAACATGAGGCTATTTGCACGTTCCAAAGCGTTATTCTTTTCTTCTTTCTTTTACAAAATTTTTAGTTTTAGTTACACGTACTTGCTTCTTCATGTGAGGACAATGCAAAAAAAAAAAACTTATTACAAGAACTTAAAATATAAAGATCAAAATAAGCCGGTGGTGGTTAAGAGATGACCAGTCTCAACTGACGGCGCCCGTTCACGAACCTGACGTATGTATCGGCACCATTCCAGCTCAACCATTTAAAAGGGAACCGAAGGATCCAACACACGCGCCGCCATCAGCGAAACACTTGAGTGAGCATGACATGCTCGTTCACCATGCTCGTTCGTCAAACAAGTAAAATTATAACTAATCACATTATATTATGTAAATGGCCCCATGGTTCTCACATTTACATTTTTTTAATTCTTACTACAAGACAGACAGTTGTAGAGAAAAAAAATATTGTATTATGAGAGTACAAAAACAAAAAATACAAGACAAAAAGAGGATGAGCATCTCTTCCAGATATGAAACCTAACTAGTGGACCCCAGCGGCTGTGACTGTGGAGCAGGACCGGCATTTAGCCAAGCATTTTTACCGAGGATTTTTTATTATAAACGCGAAAGTTTGGATTACTGGATGAACAGCAATAACTGAACAGATCTGGCTTCAATAAAGTATTTTTTTTTAATTGATAAAACTTGTTTATACAGAGAGCATAATATATGGGATAACTTCCGTTTTTTTCACAAAGCCGCTGGCAGAAGCTAATTGTTGATATTTTGAATGCATTAGGGAAAGCAGACCACTCATTTATTTTACCTTATCTATTACCTTACTACGCACGCAATTACGCATAATAAAAAACGAAATATTTTGATGACTGCGATGAAGTGCAGCGGTGGGATTTTTTTAAAAGAAAAACCGATGAGTAACGATAGCAGGTGCAGTGGAATTGAAGAACAAACCAATTATTTTCAGAATTGTGTGATTAATTCTAGACAGTATAGCTAGCTACGAAGCTATAGAAAAAAAAAACGCGCCAATGCCCCGAACTGCCCATTGCTGGCTCATCAAGTGACTGTCAATAGTGTGAATATCAGAGCATATACATAAAAAAACAGATGTTCGAAGTAGATATGTTACACTAGATATGAGTAACATGTAGCTGTTTTTGTATGACACAACATAGCCGTGAGACGATACGCTTCATGCTTCGACGGGTCTTCGCATTGTTCTAAATACTGCACAGATGTACAATACCATTTAAATTGTAATAAAATGTATGCGAATTTCCTAGAATTCTTGATTCATCGATTGACAATAATAGGCTTGTTTACTGAAAAAATCTAATTAGTCCGTCAGTTAGATTATCAAAAATTATTTGACCCGTATTTTATCTTTTGTTACGGGAACCAAAATTGACGAAGTTACGTTACGACACTTTTAAAATTCTCAAAATGTCACGCCGTGGTATAATTTTTAGCGGTTAGTGACGTCCCGAGTTTTGATGCGTTTTATCTTTGTCAATATTTATTGATTTACAAAAACAAAAATACGTGTCCATTATTTTTTAATACTCTAACTGACGGACTAAATCGTTTTGCAATTTGTGGATGATGGAAACTAGCCTATTGCTTCAATGAACATTATTTTGTGAAATAGTTAATTTTGTTTACCAAGAATTAAGTCATTTAGTTTTTAAAACGTTTTACACAATAAGCTTTATGAATGGTTTGATAACGAAAAAGACTTATTCTGGATCGTCCAAGATTTCATACATGCTGGTTGTATCTCTGTTGCCTTGGTTACCTGGACTGGCTGAACACAAATCATACATTGTCGCTACGTCTTATACTGTATGTAACCTGAGCTCCACGCTGAATAATAAACGTTTATGTATCACCTGTTCGAAATTAGTGTGCTAGCATCACTATGCTTCAAGAATCATAACAATTGAAAAATATAACATACTGCATCAAGAGCATGCATACGAGTCATTTTTATCTTCGACTTCGAGTCATAGCATTGACCGACAACTGTCCTGTTGCCAACGTCCCTAGGACAAGAAACGTGGACAATGTGGACATGACATGGCACATTTTAGGTGCCGTAAAAACAACAACAATACTCCAGCTAGTGAATCTTTCATGAACATTTTGTGCTTGCCGGAGCAAAGTGATCTTTGGTATAAGTAGATACGCATAATTTTAAATTAAATTCTTTATTCAAGACACTCGTAACTTTTATCGGAGTGTTTGTGATCAGACGAACATTTTCTTAAAATCATTGTCAGTATTTCGAACAATTAAATGGTGCAATGGGACAGATAATGTAATTGAAAAACCGCTCGCAGCTATAAATTTTGTAAATAACTGAATAATTACTAATCCTGCTCGGCGCGAGATAAAGTATGCAGAAGCGGCGCCAAACAACTGCAGAAACAGACAATAATATATGGTTCAGTTTGATTATTTAAAACTAGCTTTTGACATATCTTGGACCAGAAGAAGTTATATGTAGGCAGACGTGATATCAAAGTTAATGATCAGATGTAAATTCAGGAGGATATTGGTTGACCACTCAATGTAACGTCCAAGGTCATCAGCATGTATAACTGTTTTACCACTATTCATTTAATTATAATGGTTAAGGCTGGACTGTACGAGATTGCCTCTGAAGGAAATCAATCGCAAACAAGTAGAAAGTACAGCAACATCGATGAGCAATTCGTCAATACCTCACGTTGTGGCCATCGTTTCTTACACGATCTGAATGAACAGTCACTATACATTACAGGTTTACAGGTAACTATGACTAATATCAAAGTGTGCCAAGTCCAATTTTACGCAGTTGTGGGACGTTTTCCAGTACGCATAAACACGGGTGCACGATATTTTACGCGAGTCTTCTTGAGATTGATGGTTGTTGAAGAGAAACTGGCGTGGCTTCAGTGTGACTTATCCGAACAATAAATAAATAATGACTTTGTCAATGCATGGGGTATCGAAATTGATAAAGCACATACTTAATCTGAAAACGAACGAAAAATCTTTTAGCATGCGTGCCTTTATATCTTGCCCTTTGATCAAGAGGCCATGCTCAACATCCCGTGAAAACCACAATCAAAACGAGGAATCATATCAGAAATCAGAAGAGCAACCAATTTCGAAACCATAATGCATGCGCTCCAATCTGACAACTCATAATTAAAACATTTAACGCTACTCAGCACATCAATTATAATGAAATTAAAACAATCCATATGTCGAAGTAACTTGTGTGAATCACACGCGATTATTCATTTAATTGATTACTATTGTACCACAAGCAGTGTCTGGAAAAGTGTGTTTTAGCAATAAAAATAATTTATTTCCACATCAATTCTGTATAAATCCAAAACTGGCGTAAAATCAATTACCCCCATATTAATAATTGGAATAACCCCCTTTTTGAAATAACTCTTTCCCAAACACGCTTAAGGCTGAAAGACTAACAACATTCGTGCACTATGGAGCATCTGTTATTTATTTGTTCCATCGCTAAAGCAGTAAAAGTCGGGCAACAACTGCGGGAAGCGATCAGTATTCAGATAGCAAATGCAATTTAAGTCTTATGAGCAGGTTGCATGCAGACCGCGCGAATGCGCTTTGTAAGTGCCAGTGGAAAGGCATAAGCACTTCGTGTTTACGCTACGACTTACGACTAACTCGTCGTATGTGCCACTGACATAATGAGTAGTCGGAGCTGATGCATATGCAGTAACAAATTATAGGTCAACTGTTTTACAACCGCTACAATAGGCTACAAAACAGAAATTGTTTCCTGGCTACACTTAGCAAATTGAGAGCACTCATGATAAATGCCTGCAAATTGTTTCCAAACTACCTGCTAACCAGTTTTGTAGTCCATTCAACCGAAAGCAGGTCGAGTGTAGGTTACGATTCTCATCGACCGACATGTAGAAGTTATGAACATCGTGGTCCAACTCGAAATCACGAGCGTTGACTTCAAACAAGCTGGTGTTTTACTTTGTAACTTTACGACAACACTCCAAGAAGTATAACACAGCGCTAAACATTGAAACACCAGAGGGACATAGGTAAAAGATAGTTTGCCAACATAAAATTGTAACTATCTTCTAGTACGCTTTTTAGTTGAGACAAAGTTACGGACCATAGACAAATAAAATAGGTAATTACTGTATTATCCTCATTTCACATTTGGGAGGCATCGATCGTTAGGCCGTATCAGGAGCCTCCATGACGCCTCGATAGCTAGCTAAATTGAATGAAGTCAGAGATAAACTGATGGTCAGTACTTAACCTTAATGGTAAGTAGGACCTAAATCACGATTGTCTGCAAAAAATGTAAAAGCTAAATAACAGAATTAGAAGGGGACACTACAGTGATGAGCAACGTTTACCCTTGAATTTTTATAGATGCTCTTTTCTAAAAGTAAATATTGCGTCTGTTTTTTGTAGTATAAAAACACAATGCACACATTGGGCAGCAGACATAATATTTGGAAATCAATAAAATTCATGAACTGGTAAAATAGGTCGGGTTTACGACTTAGTAGCGACTAAACAAATTTACGGCGAGGCCCAACATGTCAGTAGGCCAAATACAGCGCAGCGGCAGAGATTTCAGTTTTATTCAAACAAAGCAAGTAATAAAATATTGGCACATTGATGTATGGCTGAAGCAATGATACGCCTACAAAAACGCCCACTGTGCTTGTTGAAGCCAAAAAAATTGTGGGCACTGGTGAAGCCATTCATTACTTCTGGGGAGGAGGCGGCTAAGATTACTCATATTGTAATGAGTAGTATTGGTTGAGTGTCAAAGCTGTATCGTATGATGAGGAAGTAACAATCAGTATCAAATAAAAGAATATTGGGCTAATGACAGTTCCGATTCCGACCTTCGTTGAATTCGTCTACTAACATACGTGTAGGATCGTTTAACGCGTTTTAAAACGTAGCCAACCGGCACATAGTTTCTGGTTACTTATGTAAATAAAGAAAAACGTTTTGCAATTGAAGAAAACTGTATTTTCTTTTCAACACAATGAGCACAAAGAATTAATTGGCGTCCCAAATGTGAATATTTTTAACGCAAGAACTGAACTAGCAAATTGCAATTCCTTATTTCAGAGTGCAGATTGTTTATCAACACCTTTTCTAAGAAAAAATAAACGTTCAAAGAGTCTGTTTGACCCAGAAAGGAAATTATAGTCATCCGCTTTATCTAGCTTTTATAAGGTTTCCTCTACGATCACTTTGGAGCCATTTCCGTAACATGTTCCATAGCAAATGATGTAGCAAATTTGAAGTAATCCACAGGTTAAAGACCTATGACCCAAAAAGCTTTGCACAGTATAAACCCTTCTGCTTAAGAGCTTGCTTCACCACAAGATCCAAACAATATCATTGAAATACTTAACAAGAAAATTACGAAAACATAAATTGCATAATTATCACATACTTTAAAACTTCATATTGTGTTGTTGCTAAACGTTAAGTATGCGAGCTAAACAAACAAAATGCGAGGAATTTGTACGACAGAAGCAACTCGCGGTTTCTAAGAAAAACACGACATTCAAGGTGAGATAAGTACGAGCGCAGAACGGCTCGGAATCAGCTTCTGTCGCGCTAACGAATGAACGTAATGAGAATATGTTTAAGATTATGATTTATCACTTGTCTGTACTCGCTACTATGGGCTTGAATCCTGATACAATGATGACAAAAGGATAGAAATAGGCGGAAGCATGCAACGATTTAAATCTATATGCCTATCCTACCACCTACCTTCATAATGACTCTATTCGAAATACATGTTGCTTAAAAAACTTGACTAAAACATTGTACGGTCGACCAACAACAGTCATTTGTGGCCAACATCCGCCTTTATGTACAAAACCTGTAATTTGCCTATGTAAATATTTAGATATACCCGATGTTCAAGCTAGAACTCACTTCGCTATTAAATTCCGCTTAGTAAAAGCAAACTAAATTCTAGTAGCATTCTGAAATTGTAATTTTCTGAACATGACCTTCAAGATAGCGTGATATAATTAATGGTAATCATCTTGATTGGGGTTGTTGATCAAAGTACGGATTCAACATAACATAACATCAAGTCAGTATTCCCTTAAGGGCTAGGCAGAGGTGTACCTATAGTACATACAGACCCACATTTACATTTCTATGGTTATGTCTAAGTTCCATGTCAAGGAGTTCAGCTGATTGCCATCAAGCACAAATACAATGTCCTGGCCCCTGGCTTCCACTGAGGAAAAGCAGATGTATGGACCAAATAACAAATTGCCCAACCGAGGATGTATATCTAGGACCTTATCATGGTCAACAATAGCGCCTGCGATCATTAGACCAACGCGGTAGTATGATTTAATAGTGAATAATAAGAATTTGAATTGATCACATAAATCGTCACCCTAATCCACGGGAAAAAAGAAAAAATAAGTGAAGAACGATTACTGAAATGCTTCAGCAATCACTTATCAGTAACGTTTCATACATTCACCAATCAATGGTACTGAATGCACCCAATCAATTAGATTCAAGTTGAGCTCTTAAGCTAATAGGAAATATGCACGCGATTTTTTTATTTATAAAATGAATTATAAGCTCCAGTAAACACTCTAGAAAATATTTTTTAAATATCTTCATCAGCGATGAAGTTATAACGCTTCAAAGATTACTTTTAGAACGAGAAGTCCGACATGGAATTTGACGGCACATTACGTGACGTCTATACATCTACCATAGAAAACAGCGTTTTCGCGAGAGGGACAGATATTATATTTGTTTAAAATAATTATATCTCGTTTGTTTTTCGAGCAATTTTGATTCTATTTCCACTGTTAGTAATATATATTTTTTTTAAATATTTTTTTTATGCATATATTCCCTATTATACGAATTGCTCTATAACAATTCTCAGGCCGATATTAAACACTTTATTGCGACGTTTATTGAGTCGACGAGATTATTATGCGCAGCTTACGTGCAAGATATGCATAGGTATTACATGATGATTTATGCAGTATAATAAATCACTAAGGATAATAAGATGCGTGACAATTACTGCAAACTAGTTTACATCTACTCATGAGTGGCTGAGAAAATTGATCTTGAACTATGGACGCAATGGTAGATTTCAGAATTGAGTGTTAAGAGTTAAGAACAAGTCAAATAAATAAAAATAAAAAAATCATTAAATTTTAATGTTAGTGACCATGAAAGTTTAAAACAATATAAGTCAAAGCATACTTTATTGCCAAAGTTTGACATGTTTTCAGGCAGATTTGACAACCACTGAACATGAAAATTCTTATTATTCTTATTTATGTGTTATGTATTAACGGCGCTACATTAAAAATCGAAAATATGAGCTTACCAATGTTGCCATATTTTTTTTTGCAGCCCATAAATAATATCTCAATAAAGTAACTCTGCGGGAAATTACTTAAGAACTGTTAAATAAGGAGAGATATAATTTCTGTAATTTATTCGTGTCTCCGTAAACACGGAAAGAGAACAGCTATTGAAAGAAGCTTGACACCTACGGACCAAGCGTTTTGGACATGATTGCCGATTGCGTAAGTAAATGATGATAAATGATTATATAAATAAGACGTCTGACCATTCATTTTGCCTCATTAACTGAATTCCCTAGATTTATAAGATACTAGTTTCTGTCAGCGGCATAGTCCATGTGAATGTTTAAAATGATCCTTCGGGAAATTACTAAAGGGAAAGTCCTAGTTTCTAATCCAGGCCACTGTCAACCTGTGTGCCAAATCTGTTTTTCGATATGGCACGATTGAATGACAATATCCAAACACGTAGACTTTCACATTCACTTATAATATTAGTAGGTAGGATGCATCCTTTGAGCCAAGTATGGATTGGCGTAATTAGCGCGGACAGAAGACAAAAGATTTCAAATGCTGTATGAATGGAATTAGATATTGGGTTGGTTTCTGAATTGAGTGTTTGGAGTTAAGATCTACCTAAATGAAAAGTTTGACAAGTTTTCAGCCAAAAGACTTGAATTTGAGTATTTATCAAACTCTATTGACAAATACACAAGGTTTTTTTTTGTTATGTAAGAACCTTTCGTCGTTTGGTTAGGAAAGTAACATGTCAATGAGGAACATGAAGCATCCTCCAACACCCACAATATTGTGATGTCACTTGGCGTGTGCTACGTGAGACTATAGTGTCGTAGAATTGTCCACGTGCGTGCCAGGCCAATGGGTTCTAATACGGCTGGAACGACGACAAGAGCGCGTCGGATAGTGTCATTGATGTTTGCGTGCCGCGCTATGCGACCCGCACTTCGACTGCATGACAGACCGTGGTGCCCGAGGCTGTTGACAGCTTCGCCACAGTGGCAGCGATGAGGAGAACAACAGGATGCGCCTAAGCGAAGGGAAGCAGCGAGGCGGAAAGTTTGCGTGAAGCCAGTGGCCCAACTCCCACTCACTCACAGCCAGCAGGCGCGCACGCTCCAAAGAAGTGGCAGTAAAGGCAATTAGTTTTTCTGAACTTCTCTGCAGAACGACTCATACCACCGTCTCTGGTATGATGGGTTGTCGGGTAAATTTTGATTCGGGCAAGCGAGTCTCCAGGCATTTACAGCCTCGGTAAAGTACGGCACATCAAAATCAGTCAGTGTAGAAGCTAGGATTTTCCTGACTAATTTTTCAGTGCCGTGAACCGAGGATATAAAAGCCGGTAAACTAATACTGGTAATTTTGCGGACGCCAAGGCCTCCCATGCGGATGGGAAGAGTGGCTTGAGCCCAAACTCGGCCGTCCATGGCCATATTTAAAATTGAAGATATTGTTTGCTTGATAATTTCGACCATTTTTTTGAGGGTGCTTCCATAGATGGGAAGCACGAAGAAAATATTATTATGTTAATTTAGGGTCGAAACAGCAGTAACGAATTATGGTGATGGCCGAATGCATGTTAATTTTTAATAATCTTTCCGAAAAATCATTGAAATTATGAATTATTTCTTCGACAAAATTGGGAAAGGAATTCTCAAAGATTGGCGACCCAAGGAGGCGAAGAGAGCTTTTACGCTCTTACGTTGAATTTTGAAAGAATGAGTTGTCGGTCAGAACTGTCAGATAAAAATAATTCACATTTAGAAAAAAAATGAAACTGAGTTTTTAAAAATTGTAGATCATCTAAAACCGAAATTACATCGCCACCAAGGGTTCCATCATCGAGATACCAAACATTAAATTTGTAATATAGCTGTCGAATAATAATATTGGATGAATAGCTAAACTAAAGATCACTGGCCCGAGGGGATCACCTTATTGACAGCTAACAGCGGATGCCAAAAGGTTGTCCTGGTAAAGTAATTTAGGTGGTTGTCTATAACATAGCCCGAGAAAACTAAAAAATTGAGGTAGGTATTTCTTTTTTAGATTCTGCCAGCAAGGTGTCCCTATTAACAGAGTTAAAAGGATTTTTGATGTCAGCCTTCAGAATGAACTCTCCTTTGCCAGAATTTACGTAGGTCGGCAATGCGATTATTGATTAGATTACAAAGCGCTGATCTAATTATCTATTTTTTAAAGGCTCGTGATTATCATTGCAGTGCTGCGTGGTTCTCGGCTGAAAATAGTCAATAATATTAATTTGCTACTTCTCAGCTGCAACCCTAGAAAATGGTAAAGGCTGGGCATTTTGGGGACTAGTTTTTAAATTTTAAGAACTGAAAATCCTCAGCTCGAATTCGAAAATCAAGAATGTTTATTTGTAGAATTGATAATTCCAACCTTCGATGTTTTGATACATCTACAAATTAATCACTTTAAAGAAAAAACTCAACCATTTCAGTTTTAAGCTCATCCATTATCGAATTTATAGGACTAAAGAGCAATCAGTCTAAAACTAACTTCAGGGCGGTCACAAAGTTTGGCGAGGGCTGTAACTATCTTGCATTATTACAATTTGGCATCCAACAGAAATACATAATATTTTTTTTGTGGGATTCAACTCCAAAAATATTAAATTGGGATTCAAAACTGGGATCCAACGAAAATCAATGTGCTTCTTTAAACTTGGGTCCTGAGCATACTTTAAAATAAAAGAGGAAAAAGTATCTCTCGGTATACCGATCAAACTTTGAAGAGCCACAATTACCCCGTAAAAGTGTGTGATTGATTATCAACCTGACAAACATTATTTATTTATTTATTTATTTAATCATTAAATAATTATAACACCTTTACAGTTAAATCCAAGGCGGTGTTATAACTAATATATAAAATAAACTTACATTACATAGGTACATTAATTAAATTCAGTCACCATTATTTATATGAACTAGACCTTATATATTATTATTATACTAGCTGACCCGCGCAACTTCGTCTGCGTCACATTTTCCATTACTGCTCCGCTCCTATTTGTCTTAGCGTGATGCCATATAGCCTATAACCTTCCTCAATAAATGGGCTATTTAACACAGAAATAATTTTTCAAATCGGACCAGTAGTTCCTGAGATTAGCGCGTTCAACCAAACAAACAAACAAACAAACTCTTCTGCATAAAGCAGAAGAGTTTGTTTGTATAATACATATAATATTAGTATAGATTATCTGATAGGCATGTCCGACATCATAACGCGAACGCTATGGACGCACACATGCTATGTCGTATGTAAAACAATATTCATGTCGTCTGCGGACGTAGTTGCGTATGTAAATATCCTAATAACAGTTAATCGAGTGTGCCCGGCACATAAATGTTAGCCCAACCCAATTCTCCGAGTGTGCGAGCATGACGTCAGGGAATGTCGAGATTTGTAGTTTTGTACTGTTTATTATTTTTGTGTCTAGGATTTTGACTATGATACGACTCAATCCTACTAAAATTATAAAGTGAAGATCTGTTTGATAATAATAATCAGTTTCATCTTTCTTTTTGACTGACGTTATTTGAAAAATGCCTGTGAATGGTTTAATTGAAATAATCATTTGAATTTCAATCGCGCCTCGAATGATGAACCGATTTGAATTAAACTTCGCACAAGGATAAACTATGACTTTCATTTGGACATAAAATAGGTGAGATTGTGGTGAAACGCGTGCCTATCCATAGTAAAAAAAAATATCTCGGTAGTACGTTCCTGAGAAAGATTTAGGACATTCGAGCGGGCGGAGGCTATGGTAAGTCATTTTGATTGCATTGTTGCAATAGGAGCAAAGAACCGATCAAGAGTGCGCATTGAACGCGTGTACATAGCTGTGGTAACGAAATTTATTATTAGTAGAGAATACTTGTGTAGGCAGCAATAAATGTCAATCAGTTTAGTCAGAGTACAAATAAAGTTGGGCCGTTCGAGGCGTGCCCAGATGCATGGATGTTCCCATAAATATGTTGTACTGGAGAACAATAGTACAACACCAATAGGCTTGTTTACTGAAAAATTCTAATTAGTCCGTCAGATAGATTATCAAAAAATATTTGACCCGTATATTTTTTTCTTCTGTTACGGGAACCAAAATTGACGAAGTTACGACACTTTTAAAATTCTCAAAATGTCTCGCCGTGGCATAAATTTTTGCGGTTAGTGACGTCACGAGCCCCCACCCCGAGTTTTGATGCGTTTTGTCTTTGTCAATATTCATTGATTTACAAAAACAAAAAATACGTGTCCATTATTTTTCAATACTCTAACTGACGGACTAAATAGTTTTGCAATTTGTGGATGATGGAAACTAGCCTATTGGTGAGATACACAGACTCGCTAGACGAGTTTGTGTCCTTTGTGCAAAAAGCATTTAGAAAATAAATTATGGTGGTTATTAACAGTGGACAGTTTAAAAACTTAAAGATATTCTTAAAAAAATGCCTTTTGATGGACTGACAGCAGTGAGAACCATAAAGAACAAGGAGATGAATCTAACCTAAACTAAGAGGTACCAATTGTTTTATTAAAATTCGTTCAACTCACCTACACAGTCACTTAGTGACTCGTTTTTACCATGGAAAAATGCATGTTTCTGTGAGTTATTTTTCAGAAGAGGAGCGAAACCCCAGGAAGTGCTAGTCTATCCTTAGTGGATCCTTGAAAGTTACACCTTTCAAGGCCCAATATTTTTGTATTGCAGTTTTATGTAGAGAGGAACAGGCGAATATTCGTGCCATAACTATTAGACTCCTTTTGTCGCGAACATGACATAGCTAGATAAGTGTGGCCTTAGTCTTAGAGTAAACATTACATGTACTATGCCCATGTTACATCATTTATTTTTTATTGCATACTCCTTTTAAAGAAACTATGTTAAGCAAAAGGAATGGTGTTGTCCTTTATGTTCTTGGATAGCTGTAAATACAGTCTTGAGATTCAACGGTAGTAAACTAAGCTAGGCTGTTAATGGTAGGCGCTAAATAAACCTGCAATAAAGGACACTAGCCTGTCCCTATCATCCCTTCATAGATACCCGAACAATTAATTATGAACCATTTTTCATTACAAGAGAATACAGGATCACGATAAAAGTCCATTCAGGACAGCTGTATGCATGTCTTCATTTCTGTTTTTAACCGACTTACCAAAAAGGAGGAGGTTCTCAATTCAGTTTTTTTTTATGTTTGTTACCTCATAATTCCGACAATTATGAACCGATTTGAAAATATTCTTGTTTTATCTGAAAGGATATACTTGCAGATTGGTCCCATTTAAATTTTATCAAAATCGGTTGCGAACTTTGGATTTTAAATCGAAATAGCTGGAATTCGTCTACTTGGATGATGGTTTTATGTCATTCAAGTAATCGAAATTGCGTATTTTGCTTTTTTGCGATTTTGCAGTGGTGTTGTTAGGTGTGGGGTATCACTAAAAAGTGAAAAAAAAAGAAACTTTTTACAAAAAAACAACAACAACCAACTTCCAAAAAAAGACTACAAAGTAAAAAATAACTTTAATTTCGGAAGTCGGTGTCAAAATACGAAGAAACTAACAAAAACACCGACTTCCGAAATTAAAGTTATTTTTTACTTTGTAGTGTTTTTTTTTTTGGAAGTTGGTTGTTGTATTTAGAAAATGAATAAATGAATCTTACGCCTACCATATTGGCATATTTAATTATAAAACGAAACACAGGCTTGGAAGAAGAATGTCTGGGTGGATTTACAAGAGGCCCTTGTCCAGCAGTGGACCAGTATAGGCTGAATTAAATCTAAAATTAGGAAAAAACATTTTCATTATGAGCTTAAATATCAGTTTACTCTACTAAAACAAAAGTAATATTAAAGAATAACAAGACTTTCTTATCTAATATTGGAGTTCTCAATAACGAAAGAATGTTTAAGAGGTTAATGATTTGGCCAGAAACCAAGAGATTTAGCCAATAACTTTTACAATGTTGTAAATAATAAAATTCTCTTTTTCTTTGTATAGTGTAACATACTTTCACTTTCAAGGATACTCTGAGACTTCTACAGTCGACTTTCTAGTTACGTCTGCACTTAAATTCTTATTTGAGAAACTGAGTGTAGTGAAAATTTCAAAGGTGTGAAGATTTTTATAAGCTGAATCATTGTTGACCATACTTTAAAACTTTTTCTTTAAACTTTGTAGACAGTATTAAGTTTGAAAGATAAAATTTTAACAGCAGATAAACCTGAGCCATAAAATATAATTTTATTACATTACAAAATATAACTTTCAACATTACACCAGTCCAGTAGCATCTGCCACCATACATAGAACAGCGCAAATATTTCAAACTAGTACAGACACATCAATATTTGACATTTCATGGTCCAATAATTTGGCTTCTCAGTACTGTAAAAAGGACTTACACATCACAGTTTTGGCACAAAATATAAATGCATTGTTAAGCACAATAATTTATGGTTAGGACACAACATAAATTTTACAAACAAATCAAATGCAAACTTCACAAATTAATGACCAATTCTTGTTCAAATATTGGTTTATCTACACCAGAGAGGCAACAAAATGTATAACTAACCTCAAAAGCAGGCTGTTAGGAGGCACTCGGGAACACTTGTGTTATAGCAGGCACGCATCAACCGTCCTGTGGAAGACCACCATATCAGACCTCTGGCAACACCTTCAGTTTGATGTATTAATGTTAATTAAAATATTAGTTATTACACAGTCAAGGATACTACAGTTGGGAGTGTGCCAAAAATGTGCTGCAGCTGTAAGCAAGCAAAACTGAAACTCATCGATGCAATCGTCACAGCAACTTTGCACATGAATATACCGTATAATTATGTTAGTATGTCAATAATGCAGATGAATGTTGACTACAGTCAAAGGCATCCATAGGAATCGGAGACCGAACACCGGCGGGAGCAACATTAGATACATGCGTGAGATAGCAACGCTGCGCACAACATCGCAACACAAATCGGAAGGAAATAAAAAATATCGTCTAACATGATCACTTACAAAACTTTTTCCTCTCAAAGGCATCTCACGCACAAATAAAAATATCACACAATTATTGTCACTTCGTATTGAATTGAGTAATAGCACTCGTTTCACACACACAGTCTTCACACAATATTATATTTCAATTCAACAGCAGACAGCAAGTTGCCTTGCAGATTGCAGATAAAAATTTGACAGAACAGAAGCTCTAACAAATTCTAGAACAATCATCACTCCACGACCATAGACTAGCAAATGACTAAAACTAAAATGACATATACGTGCATGTCCATAATTAAGCCGTTTCAGGAGAATAAAACCTAAACCTATTAAAACAAAGCGAAAATAGCTCTAAAAATCTGTCTTGTAACTTTTGCTGCAAAGAAACGGAATGAGAAAAAACCATTAATTTTTTATCTAAGTTATGGGAACTCAATAAGATTAAGACCACAGACTACATAGAGATACTACTTATATTAAGACAGGTAGGTAAACTAATAATATTCCCAACTCTCAGTATATGTATGGTCTTAGATTATATACCTCTAGATGTAGCCACCTCGTGGCCGCACATGAGACAGCTTAGATTATATACCTCTAGATGTAGCCATGAGACTGTAGGGAAGTGTGGAAGTGAGAAGCATATATACGAAACATGTGAGAAAATTGAGACAAAACATAACATGCTCTGTCTCATACGGCGTGCCGGTTTTTTGCTTGGCGAACTTTGGAAAGTTAGCCAAACAAAGGCCTGTCACTGTCACTGAGAGGTCGACTCGAGTCAGTTTTTTATGTTTTTAGATAATTTCGGCACTTAAAGTAATAGTTTTAGTGCATTTATGAGAAATAGACTCCAATAGTTAAGTGTTTTGTGCATTTTGTGTGCTATATAATGGGATGGTGCAGTATTTTAGGCTGCAAAAGCCGCACAGAAAGAAAGGAAGATGAGAATGTTACTTTTCACTCGTAAGTATGCAAATGTTAATAGTTATTGTGCACTGATTGAAGAAATACATTTGTGTTTATGTAATGACATGACTTTCGATGAAAATTAGGCGTAATTCTAGCGATATCGTTTACTTTTCTTTCCACATAACCTATAACTTGATATTCCTTGTGTTGCCATACCTTGTCATCTTTTTTTCCCTTAACTCTGTAATAAAAAGTGCAAGTAGTTAAATAAATAAAATTCAATAAAATAAATAGTTTGTTCACCAGATTACTTTGAATTATATAGTAAACTTCATATTAATCTAATCTACACTAATATTATAAAGAGGAAAACTTTGTTTGTTTGTTTGTTTGATTGTAATGAATAGGCTCAAAAACTACTGGACCGATTTCAAAAATTCTTTCACCATTCGAAAGCTACATTATCCACGAGTAACATAGGCTATATTTTATTTTGGAAAAAAATAGGGTTCCGTAAGATATTTGGGTTTTTCGGACACAAGGTGTAAAAATCAACCAGAAAAGTTACTTATTTTGCGTACGCTGCCTAAACTATAAAAGATAGAACCATACATTGTTCTAATTAATTGTAGATCTTATAAATACCTACAAAAAAGTCCGCGACACACTATACCTATCTATGTCGAGTCAGGCACAACAACCATTTTTTTATTTAAAAATCTTAATTTTTTTTGGACTACATTTAAACGCGTTTATTTTACTCATGCTATTAATCTTTATCAAAATAAACTATTTCATCACTAATTACAGTTTATGTAGATAATATTTGGTCTTTGAATGATCAAAATCGGACGTTTGGTTTTGACGTTAGGGCGAAATTAAAATATTACGATTTCTGCTGCACGGCCCGTTGCGAAGTGGTCGTCACCAAGGCGTGCGCGTGCGGGAGGGGAATGATCATGGAATTATGATGAGTAAGGTATACGGCTCCCTACGCAGCGGTCGTGCTCGAAGTCTAAATATTCTAAAGAGAAAAACTTTGTTTGTTTGTTTTGTTTGATTGTAATGAATAGGCTCAAAAACTACTGGACCGATTTAAAAAATTCTTGAATTATCTCATAAACCAAGAATACCCATGATCCCTACTGATTTGCCTATACCCTTCAAAAGGCTCCAATTTCCAGTAAACATTTCTTTCGCACTAACGATAAACAAATTCCAGGGCCAAACATTCAAATTAGTAGGAATTGATTTACGAAAATAATGTTTTACGCATGGGCAACTTTTATCACGGGTCGGGCTCCCGACCTTCAGTATATTTTGTTACCTGAAAATAATTTAACGTCAAATGTTGTTTATTTATAGAAGCTCTACAATAATCGCTTTAGTTATCTATCCTAAAACAAAGGGTTGCACTCCGGTACTGCCGGCAGAAGTGAAAACTTAGTATTAATTACATTTAAATATTTTCATCATTTACAACTTTAAAATCCACAGAAAGACAATCTGTGCAGCCTGCGGATAATGACTGCGTCGTCGATGTTAGTGTCGGTGTCTGTGAATTGACCTGGGAATCATTTTGCTGACCGTGTCTTTCCTGGGTAGGCTTTCTGCAGCGGTAACCGACATCCACGCGGGCGGAGCCGCGGCCGACCGCTATTATTTATGTTTCTTTTTTAAATGTGTGAGAAAGATTAAGAATGACATTCATAATCTCTGATATTATATTCGTACTATTTCATTAAGTAAGTTATCCTACTCCTGCTATATATTATTCAATATAATAAATGCGAAAGTTTGTGAGTGAGTTTGTGTGTATGTTTGTTACTCAATCACGTCAAAACGGCTGAAGGGATCTGGGTGAAATTTGGAACAGGGATAGATTATGGTCTGAAATAACACATAGGCTATTTTTATCCCACGGGAACGCGTACGAAGTCGCGGGCAGAAGCTAGTTATTCAATATAATAAATGCGAAAGTTTGTGAGTGAGTTTGTGTGTATGTTTGTTACTCAATCACGTCAAAACGGCTGAAGGGATCTGGGTGAAATTTGGAACAGGGATAGATTATGGTCTGAAATAACACATAGGCTATTTTTATCCCACGGGAACGCGTACGAAGTCGCGGGCAGAAGCTAGTAATATATAAAATTCTCGTGTCACATTGTTTGATACAAAAACTTCAATTCAATGTGCAAACAACGAGGCAAAAATATTTCATAAAATAGACCTCTTGAGTCTCTGCGATTAATTTGTTCAATCAAATAAACCATCAAAGTTTTAATTCTGCTTTGTAACAATAGTTATGTAAGTATTTAAAGTATCATGTAACATGTTCCAAGATTGTTTTACTAAAATAGTACTGTTAATATCATTAGAATCCTGTTGGCAATTTTATATGTTGAATGATATAAATAATTTTGCACTCTTCATATGAATGACATTATGCGACTCATATTAATACATTAATAATAATTTAGTATGTAGTTGTTACAACGAAACACCCTCACGTTTTTGGTCATATTTAGGGAAAAGTTTCCATAATAGCAACATTGAAGTTTTATAGTGCTGTCTCATGTGCGGCCACGAGGTGGCTACATCTAGAGGTATATAATCTAAGTGAGACAGCACTATAAAACTTCAATGTTGCTATTATGGAAACTTTTCCCTAAATATGACCAAAAACGTGAGGGTGTTTCGTTGTAACAACTACATACTAAATTATTATTAATGTATTAATATGAGTCGCATAATGTCATTCATATGAAGAGTGCAAAATTATTTATATCATTCAACATATAAAATTGCCAACAGGATTCTAATGATATTAACAGTACTATTGTAGTAATCTTGGAACATTTTACATGATACTTTAAATACTTACATAACTATTGTTACAAAGCAGAATTAAAACTTTGATGGTTTATTTGATTGAACAAATTAATCGCAGAGACTCAAGAGGTCTATTTTATGAAATATTTTTGCCTCGTTGTTTGCACATTGAATTGAAGTTTTTGTATCAAACAATGTGACACGAGAATTTTATATATTATTAGATTAATATGAAGTTTACTATATAATTCAAAGTAATCTGGTGAACAAACTATTTATTTTATTGAATTTTATTTATTTAACTACTTGCACTTTTTATTACAGAGTTAAGGGAAAAAAGATGACAAGGTATGGCAACACAACGATTATCAAGTTATAGGTTATGTGGAAAGAAAAATAAACGATATCGCTAGAATTACGCCTAATTTTCATCGAAAGTCATGTCATTACATAAACACAAATGTATTTCTTCAATCAGTGCACAATAACTATTAACATTTGCATACTTACGAGTGAAAAGTAACATTCTCATCTTCCTTTCTTTCTGTGCGGCTTTTGCAGCCTAAAATACTGCACCATCCTATTATATAGCACACAAAATGCACAAAACACTTAACTATTGGAGTCTATTTCTCATAAATGCACTAAAACTGTTACTTTAATTGCCGAAATTATCTAAAAACATAAAAAACTTTGTTTGGCTAACTTTCCAAAGTTCGCCAAGCAAAAAACCGGCACGCCGTATGAGACAGAGCATGTTATGTTTTGTCTCAATTTTCTCACATGTTTCGTATATATGCTTCTCACTTCCACACTTCCCTACAGTCTCATGGCTACATCTAGAGGTATATTATCTAAGTGTATGGTAGTCTGTTTTCCCAACACGGTAAGCATTTTTTGCCTACAGCGGATATTCTAATCTATAAAATAAAATCTATTAAATAAAATTGGACATTTAGTTGATTTACAAGCCTGATTAGTTGATTCCTCTAGGCCTTGGACTCTATTGTCAATGGTCCGCTGTCATCAATGTCAAAGTGATTGTCACGAGTGTCAATGTCATTTGTTCACTTGGGAACACGGACAGGACCAGCATTGAAGATGTTTTGTTGTGTTTGAATACGAAGTTTTGGTTATATAGTTGCTTATTTTAGGGGGTATTTTACGTTCTGGCTCAACAGCCTTCACATTAAATAGCGTTTCTTCATGTTAACAGTTGTGAAACCAAATCTAAGATGGAATGTGTTAAGATACAAAATAAGATTAAGTTATTGTTTGAAAAACTTACAGAGCCGAACTATGTGCTCGATAACTACTACGCCGATGGGCTTATCACGAAACTATCAGACTGCTCCGATCCTGGTAAGTGCTATCTTTCTTACATCTGTGTATGTAGGTGTACCTATCTCTGTTTACTTTTTTCAGTGTAGTGAGATAAGATTCCAGACTTGAATAAAGGAGAAACTAATTATCTATTGTGCAAGACACGCACTATTTGTAGTTGATGCGGTACTAATTGTTAAAACAAACAGGTGGATCGTGGTATAAATGCGATGTGTGATGTTTAGATAATTATTTTATATATTTTCCTCATTTGAACAAACATGTTTTGGCTTGTTATGTATGTTCCCCTTAAGTTCTAAAAACTCATTACAGCCTTTCTTATTTATTTTTTTACTTTTGGTAGGCACACATTTGATCACTATCTCACCTGATGGTCAGTGATGATGCGGTCTAAGATAGAGCATGCTTGCCTAGAAGTAACCTATTCACACTTGACTTAAAGACTCCTAGGTTATTGCTATAAATGAAATGAAGTATTACATACTCCATTTGACAAAATGATCACTGAAAAAAAAACAAGTAAGTTTGATATGGGGAAAAAGTCTCTGAAATTGCATATGCAATCAACAAAACAATCTTTTGCATTTGTCATAGAACAGAATACTCTTTTTTATTTACACCATTGAAAATACAGAAAAAATAGATGTTGAAATCAGTACACAATGGGCTGCCTTATTGCTAAAAGTGAACTTTTATAGACATCCTTTGAGTGAGAGAAGGAAAGACAGTAGTGGGGGTATCTTTGTCTTTGTCACAACCGTGATTTATAAACTTTGAAGTTGAACCATATAACATTGGACGCAAAATAGAAAAAAAGGGTCATTAGCCAGCACAGCTACTAAAATTGTATTACTTAGTGCTTAGTCACAATAATTGTTTCACACACATTGTATATTGTGTGCACTATAATAGGCTGAATTGAAAAATAATGGACACATTTTTTTGTAAATCAATGAATATTGACAAAGATAAAACGCATCAAAACTTGTGAGTGGGGGCTACTGATGTCATGACCCGCTAAAAATTATGCCAGGGCGTGACGTATTGAGAATTTTAAAAGCGTCGTAACTTCGTCAATTTTGGTTTTCATTACAAAAGAAAAAATACGGGTTAAATATTTTTTGATAATTTAACTGATGGACTAATTAGATTTTTTCAGGACACAAGTCTATTGAAGGAAAAAACGTATTAATGTTGATAAATGTACACCTTGATACCTTATGTTTAAGTTTTTATTAGAATTAATGAATTATCACTACTTATTATAAAGCAAAGTCCTCTGCTGTGTCTGTCTGTTTGCGATAAACTCAAAAACGACAGCACCGATTTTCATGCTGTTTTCCCCAATGGATAGAGTGGTTCTCGAGGAAGGTTTTAGTATATAATTTGACAAGCGGGCGAAGCCGCGGCCATCAGCTAGTTATTATTAAAACGCTTTTGCAGCTACCTACATAGTTTCATGTAGCTGAACAAAAAGTCATCTATTATATTGACATTGATTTCACACATCGAAAGCGGCCTTGTAATGTCATAAAGATTCAATATGATGTCAGTATTATGACTAGCTAGTCAGTTATATGCTACTAGTGCGCCTTTTTATTAAAAACTGGCCAAGTGCGAGTCGGACTTGCGTGCAAAGGGTTTCGAAACAATTTAATTTTTTTTACAGTTTTATATGAACATCACAGACTTCTTATAAATTGAGCTATTACCTGCCTTTTTGTTTAAAAATTTTATACTCGGTAGTTTCGGAGATAAGGAGGGGGATGGTCATTTTTGGTTAAATTTTTTTAATAACTAAAAATATATTTGAAACCCTCACAAAAAGTTCTTTTATTTCATATGTCGCGCGATATGGATTGAATAACTTTTTTTTTTTATTTTCTTCCTCGACTCCCGTAAGTGACCCCCATATTCAAAATTTATTTATTACACGCGTACCGCGTCCGTTTGGGCCACAGAAGTCCATGAAACAGAACAAGTTTCAAACAGACCGACAGACGTCTGTCTGTCTGGTCGGGTGTCTACCCGAGTGATCCTGGGTTCCGTTTTTAGTTCGAAACCCTAAAAGCAAGTATAACAAAACCTGTTTTAAGGTGAATGCTCCAACCAGTCCGCGAAATTCAAATTTTCTTACGGTTTTTTGCAATTTGCAGGCCAGTGCTAGGTTGTATGTTGATTAAAATATAATTCGCGGCTGTAAGACATATGTAGTTGCAGAATTATAATCATCAAAATCATCAATACAACGCTCTAAGTTCATAAAGCTCTAGGAATGACTTTTTCTGTTTTTTTTTGTTCCTAGGCTATATGAACTTGGAGGGGGTTGTATTGGTGATTTTGATGATTATAATTCTGTAACTACATACGTCTTACAGCCGCGAATAATATTAAAATAATTGTAAAAGATATGAAAACATACCTAAAGTTGCAAGGACAAAATAATTCTGTTATGCGTGTATTAAAAAAAAACTTAGTGCCATCAAATGCGTTTGTGATCTGGGTTCGATAACATTATGCGTTATCGGATAATGTTTGCCACGTCGCGCGTCGAGGGGAATGCAATCAAAACAGATTGTTTTAATGTTATCAATGTATATTAGGTACCAAGCCATGTATCCAACGATATATTCCATCGGCAAATATGATGAAATGACATTTAAAAAAAAATCCGGCCATGTTCGAGTTGGACTCGCGCACCGAGGGTTCCGTACAAACCTATAGGTATATATTATAAGCAAAAGTTGCGATTTACGATTTATGATGTATTAAAAAAAAGCTACTTACTAAACCTCGTTCAAACCAATTTTCGCTGGTAGTTTACATGGTAATATACATCATATATTTTTTTTAGATTTATATTTTTTTTAGAAGTTACTGGGGGGGACACATTTTACCACTTTGGAAGCGTCTCTCTCGCATACTGTTCAGTTTAGAAAAATATTATATTAGAAACCTCCATATCATTTTCGAAGACCTATCCACCCATAGATACCCCACACGTATAGGTTTGATGAAAAACATCTATCTACAACAGAATAAATCTACTTACCAAGTTTCAACAGCATAGTTCTTATAGTTTCGGAGAAAAGTGGCTGTGACATACGGACGGACAGACAGACAGTCAGACATTACGAATCTATAAGGGTTCCGTTTTTTCTATTTGGCTACGGAACCCTAAAAATCAGCCCCAAATTTATTACTGATGAATATTTTGTAAAAATCTTCTATGATATTCTTTTGCCCATAATTATCCCATGTTACTTGGGACGCAAACGCTACATGTTTTCTTCCATTCTCCCTTGTCAACTGCCTTGCTCTTAGCTTAAAACTCACTTTCGTTTTTAATGAATCCTCGTCCAAAATATAATTAGATCATAGATTACCTATTAACACTTGAAAAGTCTAGAAAAAGAAACCGCCTTCAGAGTTTTTGTATTTGTTAGCCTGTACAATGTGCTGTCACTGTAGTTGTGTAAAGGATTCCCTAAATTCAAGATGGATTGTGAGATTCAGATTCAGATGTATTTATGGAACGTGGGAACCTTTGATTTCCTCGAAACATAAAAATTGAGTCAGTTAAGCGCCGTCGACACACATCCGGGTGAATTCCCGTCCCTGAAGGGACAAAGAAAAAGCAAGTTCGTACAAAACGTGTGTAACCGATTTTTATCTGTCCCGACTCCCGTTCTCTGTCCCGTCAGCCACGGGAACCTGGATGTGTGTGGACGGTGCTTAAACCGATGATTGACAACAGTCGAGAGGTCCACTGTTAAAGTCTGTTAGAACTTATGATAAGATAATATGATATCACAACTTTTACCCATGGCAACAGTGCTTCAAACGGTTCGCCGTTTCGTAATACTTGTTATCGCGGTAGTTATTATTATTTCGCTGGGACAGCGGCTCGGTCTTTGACTTGACTCGGCGGCCAAGTGCGAGTCGGACAAATTTGTAGGTAAATTTATTATTTTCAGATTCTTCCTTATACATATACTTGTTGTATAAAAGGATATCACTTGCCAAATTTCATAGTTCTAGCCTGGCAACGGGAAATACCCTATAGGTACATTTTTATTCCCTTGAGTGTGGAACATACGTTTTTTGCGGCATAAACGACCGAATATTTTTTACGTTCACTTAGAAGTTTTTTACAGCTTGAAGGTACTTTAGACCTGAGTACATAATATGGTTTTAATTTCAACTCGATACATCTTCGCGTTCCCGAGATAAAGGGTCCTGTCAGACAGACGGAAGGAAGGAAGGACGGACAACAAAATGATCCTATAAGGGTTCCGTTTTTTCCTTTTGAGGTAGGTATGGATAATGGAACCCTAAAACCGGCCTAGTGCTAGTCACGCCACCTTTAAAAAATGGTCGATTAAATAGTTTTTTTTTTAATTTTTATACTTGCTGACACGCGCAACTTCGTCTGCGTCACATTTTCCGTTATTGCTCCGCTTCTTTTTGTCTTAGCGTGATGATATATGGCCTATAGGCTTCCTCGATAAATGGGCTATCTAACACTGAAAGAATTTTCAAACCGGACCAGTATTTCCTGAGATTAGCGCCTTCAACCAACCAAACAAACAAACAAACTCTTCTGCTTTATAATATTAGTAAGTATAGATAATTATGTTACAAACCCTAGACTTCTTATAGATTTTCCCAGACACTTGATTAAAAAAAAAATACGTTCAAGCGTTTTTGAAAAATTTTTAGGTAGGTACTTATCTTAAAAATAAAATAGCTTCCCGAAGTAGATATTCCGCGCGGACAAAATTGCGCTCAAAAGCTAGTTTTATTATATTCTCAGAAAAACTTCATACCTAACCTACCTATACCTACTAATTATAGATTACGCACCGTAGTATCAGGTACCTATGTAACTATTATGTAAAGATATCACTATAATAGTGATACTGATAACTGGACGTACAGACGCCAGCATGTCAAGCTACAACAATCTGTCAAATTTCATTAATAGAATTTCAACTTTATCGCTGAAGTACTTATATGCAATGATAATATAAAACTATAGATACGTTGTCCGCACTCTAAAATGACAACATGAAATGAAGCCAATTGGCCACATCGCGCTTAGTTACGCACCAACCTGTCGAGCGACACTACGTTTGTTTTGATGTCAATTTTACTATTACTTATCCTATGACGTAACTGAAGATGTATATTTATCTCCCTCTAGCAACAGCAACAGGCATCCCGCCGTACGGTGACATATTTTCTTTCCCTTCATGCGTATTAATAGCTATCTAGTATTTTCGCCGTTTTTAAGCGCCGCGATGTTGGTTTATGACGTGTCTAAAATACGTCATTGCTTATATGGTTCAAAGTTGATTGAGAAAATTCGACAGTATAGGGTAGCTTGATGCGCTGATGACTGTACGTGGTTGATGTTTTTAAGAATAAAACCATTGTTGTCGCTCACCATCTTTAACAGCCTATGAAGGCGTGGTTCTGTGTCACTTTAATCCCAGCAGAAGTGATTTATCTTTCATTAATAATAGTACAACGATATCACAATAATATTATCTTTTATCTTGTATCTCAAAAAGTGTAGATATGACATCATGCAGAATGTTTGTGAATAATCGTTTTAACACGATTTTTGAAGTGAAAATTTCTATAGCGGCGTTGAGCACTTTTCTTGGGATGGGTATAAAATGTTAAACTCGCGTCAGGATACCTACGTGACCTGATCGAAAATTCGTAAGACGGATGAGGCGTCAGGACACGTGACCACATTAAGGCCGTACCCTGAGCAAATAACCTTGAGCATTTTTTCCCTCAATAACAGCGCAAGAGATACAATAGCGAATACGCTCAGAGTGTTGAATAAAATCGTTATAAAATCTAATTTTGGTCGTTTGAAAAAAATACTTCTACCAAAATGTTCATAATTAAATTGCCTATCCATTAGTGTAAGTACAAAATCAAAATAATCGTTAGTTTTCGAGAAGATGCATGTTTTCAGTAATTTTTTCTCATTTCTGTTGTTTCGTTGTGAGGAGATTACTTAAACATATTAAAAAATAAAATCTACCATTTTGAAGCCAAGATTATGTAGAAATTTAATGTATTTTTTATTAAGTAGTTGATATTTCTTTTGGATAAAGAGTAGATAGCTCCAAAAAACTGCACAAAAAACGGCTAGCGCTGCGTTTTGCTCGGGGACGCGCCATAATGTTCAATTTTTCACTTCTGCCGGCACTCCCGTAGTGCAATCCGTTGGTTTTTTTTTAGATCGATATGAACAAGGTCGTATTCTATTCTATTCTATTAGGGGGTTTTGGTTTCCGCACTTAGTCCTGATGTCATGGCTCACGTACAATGGTCCAACATTGTACGTGAGCTATGGCGGACGTCATTCCAACCACCCAACTTCCCTCCAGAAACAGATAAGTTTTCTCGGCGAGGGCTATCCGTAATACCTATCGTGTGTAAGTGTTTATTTAGGGCTATATTTCACCGGGACACCATGGCAGCGCAACCAATCGCCGCTACCAACAAAATCTATACAGCTCTGTAGAGAGTTACTCACCTGGTGTCCGTTTGGTTGCGCAACCAATTTGGCGGCGCGACCAACTCGTACGCGTGCACGGAATGTTACTGGTTGCGCCACCACGCTGGTCACGCCACCACCAATTACTGAAGCGCTGTATGGTGTCTCACTCACTCACACATTTTGTAACTGTCTCAGTGTGGTGTGGTGACTCTGGTGTCTGTATGGTGTCTAGTTTGGTAGCTTACGGACACCACGGTGGCGCCGCCATGGTGTCCCGGTGAAATATAGCCCTTAGTGTGCAGTGACCGGTGATGGTCCCCGTCACCATTCGCAGGCTCTGCCTATCCAGTCGCAGAAGGCGCCTGGTTAGTTTTCGGTCCAGGTTTGGCATGACTTCTTTGGACTGCCTGCAGCCTGGTGCCAAGGCCCACCAGCGTTCCGCTTGTTTGTGGGTGTGTTCACGCAGCCATGTGCGCAGTTGGACGAAGGGAAGCGGTACTATGGGTTCGGGTCCAACAGCCACAGCACCAGATCCCCTCCTGGCCAGTTCATCGGCCGCATCATTACCTAGTGATCCGCTGTGCCCTTTTATCCACTGCAGCGTCACAGTGTTGCGGTTGGTCACCGTGACGTGTTCTAGTGCATTGTGGCATTCTTGTATGAGTTTCGAGGTGGTGTAGTTCTTTTTTAGAGATTTGAGGACTGAGGCACTGTCGGAGAGTATCCGGATGTGGATGTCCGTGACTTCCCTGGCCTCTATGGCATGAGCTGCTAGGATAATGCCCACGCATTCCGCCTGGTAGACGGTGTTGAGCTCACCTAGCGATCTGGATATTTTAATGTTGAGGTCATTGGAGTAAATTCCAACTCCCGTTCCGGCGCTTGTCTTTGATCCATCGGTATAGATTCTTAGCTCGTTAGTACCTGTGTGGTCGTCCAATTCCTCTGCTAGGACTATGTTGTAGTGTTTCCTAAAGTGGTGCGTTTTTTGAGCCTTGTCATTGGGTGATGTCATCATGGGTTGCCGTTTAACAGCTTTTTCCATGATGCGTGTGTGCTTGACTCTAGAGTCTGTACAAGGTCGTATTATATGAAATCCACTTTACTTAATCGCTTTTTCCCGCCAGGACGGTTAGACCGTCGTATCTAAATTAACGATTATATTTAATTATGAATTATTTTTCATGCCTGCGCCAGATGAGGTGACCCATTGAGTATAAATGAAAAATTTTCATACAAACTCGTGCTCTTTTTAAACGATACTTAATAAAAATATTCAAGCGATTTATTATTTAAATTGCCTAACGCGTATAATAAACGCGCATTTGTGTAATACTAAATGTATTCTAAGGGTTTCTTTTTTTAATTAGAATAGGTGTCAACTAGATTCTCTAGTTCGTTTGCCGCTGAAAATACTTTCCACCAATATTATGAAATATGTATAAGTATTGTGCATTAATTTCCATTATCAATCACGAGCGCTAAAAAAATATTTAGGATTGACGTCGTGCGGCGCGTGCGCATGTAACCTCATCACGTCATGTGATCAAAAGCTTTGAACACGTTGTTTTACAATTAGTGTTCTTATCATATAAGTGAGATGTTTACAGAATAGATCCGCTCATGCATAGCTATTCTGTAAACATCTCATCGTGATTCGTGGACACAGGTGTGAACTTAATGTGAGCTGTCAGTTCACTTCACGCTTATATTTACCTTCACGTGACGTTTTAATAGAATAGACTAATGGCTAACTATCAGTGTCTAAAGTTCCAACTGCTGGGCTGGGAAACAAGAATCCTCTCCGCGAGAAGAACTGGGCATAAATGGGCCACCGCGGCCATTGCGCCTTCGTAGATGTCGAAAGTCTTAAAAATTTTCGATGCCGGTTTCCCGCACAATACTTAGTTTTATTTTATTTCATTAGGATCTCCAACAAAGAATACACCTTAAATGCTATATTATTATAAAGTAACAGAACAAAAAACGATGTGCTTCCTCAGTAGGGAATATGCATGAAAAAAATATTTATTATCTAAAAATATACGAAAATATAAAAGAAGAAGAAAGAAAAATGTTTAAGTATTCAGGACTCGCACATGCACAGTACCTACACATTAAATAAAAATATGTAAAACTAACTGCAGAAAATAGACTGCTAAAATAGAATAAAAATTGCTCTAAAACGACAAATGAGATAATATCTGCCCCTCTCGCGGAAACGCTATTTTAAATTTTAATGGCAGCTGTATAGGTGTCATGGACTTTGACGTCAAAGTCCTTATCGGACTTCTCTTTCTAATTGTACTCTTTGAAGCTTTATAACTTCATCAGAGATGGAGGTTTTTAAAAAATAATTAGTATATTGTTAACTAGAGCTAATAAGTATTTCATTTTGCAATTAAAAATATCGCATGCATATTCCCTAATATAGAAGACCACATCATGCAATAAAGAACAATCAAACAGTATGGAATACCGAACTTAGACAATTCAATTTCAATGGTTGGTATATCACGTCCTAATGGTCGTCTCCTAAAATCTACTAAAATTATGTTTGCATAGCTCTCTTTCTTCAATAAATGGCCTATCCAACACTAAAATATTTTTCAAATTGACGTTCCTGAGATTAGCGCGATTAACCAAACAAAACAACTCTTCAGCTTTATCATATTTGATTAGCATAAGTAAATAAATAAATGTTCAGGGCTTTTAAGGTTACGACAATAAACAAACAAAGCCAGTTCTGCCATGGAAAAAAATAAGAAACGTCACACATTGTTCGAACTTTAAACCCGTCGTTTATTCTTCCAACCGGTTATGGGCTAACACCTTGCTAACAAACACGACAGCAAACTTACCGATGCTCAACAAAATAACAATGATCATAAATTTTGACATTGATAGTCGCTGAAAATATATTGCATATGAATTGTTTTATTTGAACGCTTTTTATGTACAAGAAATTGTTCTTCAGATTACATTATATCAGTAAGAGCGTCGCGTGTGTTGCGTTGCGTCTTCGCAGCGGCGACGAAACGCAATATTTTTGAAAAGCTTGTAGGTAACAATGCAATAACGCCATTTTGTAAAAAAATATCAGTAACAGTAAGTTGCGAGGACGAGGCCATCCTCCATACAAAAAAAAGCCGTAGTACGTCCTTTAAAACTCACAAAGCCACTAAAAGGTAGACTGGCTCCGGCACTTGATGTAGAGTAAAATATTGCTTTTTCATTATGCATGATTAATCTTTAAACCATGGTGACTCAAGTTTAAAACCAGTATCTTAAATTATATGTTCTACATATTTAAATATACCAGTAAACACCATTTGATGTGCTCGAAAAGTAGCCTTCTCACTGTTGACTTAAAGACCCGCATAGCCATCAGGAAACACTAAAACAGGGAGGGAATTCCTCTCCTTAGGTTCACTAGCTTGAGATCTTTCGCTATCTTTGCCTCGCGAACATGGTCGACTGGTAGAACATAATAGAATAGAATAGAATAGAATAGAATACTCTTTATTATGTACACCATATAAGTAACAGATTCTTTTTATTTTTTATTTTTTTTATTTTTTATAATTATCTAAAGCAGTAACACTACCCCTGTACTCTATTTTCTATAAGTAATACTAGCTGACCCGTACCGGAGTACCGTGTTACCCAGTTAATGGGTTGTGGAGGTCTGGTAGGCAGCCGCTCCACATAAAATACTGGTATTCAGCTGAATCCGGTTTGACTGGAAGCCGACCCCAATATAGTTGGGAAAAGGCTAGGCAGATGATGATGAGTATGATGACTAGCTGACCCGTGCAACGTAGTCTGCGTAACATTTTTCATTACTGCTCCGCTCCTATTGGTCTTAGCGTGATGATATATAGCCTATAGCCTTCCTCGATAAATGAGCTATCTAACACTGAAAGAATTTTTCAAATCGGACCAGTAGTTCCTGAGATTAGCGCGTTCAACCAAACAAACAAACTATTCTGCTTTATAATATTAGTATAGATTAATTCGATAAAACTACGCAACTTTAAAAACACCAAACTTTAAAAAGGTACATGTTAGCAATCCCGATATGAACTATTTTAAAAACACCGTTTCACAATTCACAATTCAATTCACTGTTTAATCATAAAACGAAATGCCAGTTCATCATTGCACGAACTTTCCTTTGTCAGATTAAGACTTGTCATTTTCTAGCAAAATTCTCGTATGACTTGAGCATGATTTGATAAAATATAGTGTAAACACTAGATTGTATAATAAATCGTAACTCACTCAGAATGTTAATTTATAAATCTGATGGGCTGTCCAAAATAACAATGCTTACCGCCTAAAACCCTCTAACTTACTGCATTTTAAATATAACATTCACATAGAGAATTTTCCGTTTACCAGCTAGCCAGCCAGCCACCAGATCTAGCTTCTCACTAGACCTGGCGGTTTACACCCTATAGCAATGGCTACTGTGTGTGCTAGGTCTGGCAAGTGAGGCATGGTTTTTTTACATAAAAAAACCATGCTTTTTTTATGAGTTTCTACTTTCTTGGGTAAAATGATATTTTCTTGGTTGTGAATGTTCCATACCTTGTAGATGAGTCACTCACAGTAGTCAATAGCCACAACATCAATGTCATCCTTGCTCGATTAAACTGCTTTTTTTGCTTGCTTCTGAGTCCGAACTTGCCCTCGTCATCATCACTAGTATTTCTCTTGACAATAATTCATTGCCGTGTGTCGTCTGTAACTCTGTACTGCTTATAACTTGTGAAGCCGTTTAAAGTTTATATTCTTCAGTAAAACAAAAACGTTTCACATATTTCGGCTAAAGAGTTACTTATTATCGCAGGATGTACCATCACAGATTCCTAATTATTTGTTTCTCATGAATATCGTTTTCTTTGTTTTCAGAGGTAGCATTCTTGAAAAGTGCGCCATTGCTATCTGATATGATAAACGAAGCTCTAGACAAGGCCGATAATGCGCACATTACAGTCAAAGTGTTCCTCACGAGGGTCCTCGCCATCGCGTCACAGAAAGAGCTACATTTCGCCAAAATGTTCGCTAAGCACGGAGATAGAATGCTCGCAGGCTTCAAAGAGATCTGCACACCAAACACTAACCCAAGCATAAGAGTCGCCTACATGGAAGCAGCTCTCAAAATCGTAACACACAACTCCGGCATAGCTTGGCTTTTACAAACCGGCGTATGGAAAGAAATACTCAGTTTATGTAATGAGAAACCGACCGTTTTTGTCATTCGCCAAATATACAAGTTCATGTCAGAATTCCTTTGGAAACTCAATGACTTGGGCGATGCTGAAAACATCAGATTAATAGTCAATCACCTCATACAACCCATTAGTAAATATGACTTCATTAATGTTCAATCACTAACGAGTGAAGAAGAAGAAGAAATATGCATTGCAGTAGAGCCCACGATTCAAATTTTGCTCTCTATGGTGAGCAAGGAGTGTCGAATTGAGAATGTAACTTTGCTTATGAAAATACTAATCAAGGAATTCACTATCTCTAACTATTTATATGTAGCGTACGACAGAATACGCACCGACGACTTGTCGTTGGCATTTTTGAAATTAATGTTTTGGTTGGCACTTGCGAAAGTTTTCCTCGGAAAACCGATGCAATCCGGAACACTTTACAGTGCAGAAGATTTCCTTGAAGTAGCAGCTTTCAATTTTAATGTCATCCAATCCTTTGTACAGCGTCGCAGCGCAACATTAATTCTAGACTTTTGCGCAGCTTGTAACATCATATGGAACAAGTTGTGCCAAGATAAGGAACCTGGCATGTACCAGGAAGATGATCAGAAGCGAATCAAAATGAAAAATCAAATGTTGTTTGTATTTTTAGTCCCTGTTTTGGTTTTTGTTACTTATGGGAAGCCTCAATCGGCTCTGACTGATCAAAGGATCCATGATTACGTAGAGAGACTTTTAAACCTCTCCTGCGAGTATACAGCGAAAGCCGCTTATGCCTTAAGAGATTTAACTGAGCAATTAGACACTTTGCAAGTAATTCTTCAGTGTGTTAAGAAACTGATCCATTTGAAGGATCATTTGAATGATGAGCAAGCAAATTTAGTTTTTCAAGCATTATTTTATGTACTGCAAGAGTATAATCCGCTGGATATGAACGGGGACCCGAAGTTGGAACATTTCGAGGATAGTGAGGAGAAGAACCTCGTGATGACGTATGTGATGGACAGCGTGCTGTCTCTGGTGACCCATCGGAACATCAACTGGCATGAGAGTGTGGAGATTATGTGTCTGTACAATATTGTTATTAACAATCTGGAGAGATCTAACTTGAGTTGCAAGGTGAGTTGAGCAATATAAGGGGAGCGCGATTTGGTACGGGCGTGGTGTTATCGGTCGGGGCTCTAAGTCAGTTTGCTCCACAAATTCGTGCTCCAATGCGTGAATCAAGCTTTATATTTGTCACCGGGAAATGGCAGACTCCGTAAGACTATAATTAATCTTTATTAGACCATAATTTCTTTGAAAAATCGGTTTGTATACAATTAATCCCATCCAAATTCAATAGTTTGCAAAATATCCGTGTCATAATAAGAAAAAATAGTTTACGATTTCACGCGGTATTTTACAAACTTACGGCGTTTGCCATTTCCCGGTGAAATATTCATTGCCTTTCCACCACTCCTGCTCTATTCTTTTTATCAGTAGTATTTTATGTATCATTTCATTTTCAGTTTGTGGTAGTATCCCTAAAAGTAATTGGGTTGACGATGAAGAAGTTTCTGCAGCCAAATTTGAGTTTATTAGTGGATGCTCAGCCGGGTGGCTCGATCCATGACTTGGGGAAGCTGATATACAGGAAGATGCAGGACCGCCACTGGGAGATCAGGGACACTGCGTTGGAACTGTTGCACATTTGCACCGATATCGCGTATATAAGTAAGTGGTATAATATTTTTCTGTAGTGTAATCAAACTCGATATTTTATTGCTGACAGATGTGAAACATCGATATTATTTTGTTTAGATAATAGGAATATTTTCCCGGAAAATGGCAACTCCGTAAGATTATTAAATAACTTGAGGGATTGTAAACTCCCGATAACTTGTCAACTAAACATTTAGAATACTTTATTCACATCTATAGTCTATAATCTCTCGAAGTCAATTTCTCCGAAGGGTGCAGAGATATTATAGAATAGCAGATTTTTATTCATATAATTTTAGAACAACTGTTCATTTGACATTTTATCGAAACTTTACAATCTTTCAAGATATTTTGCAATCTTACGTAGTTTGCTATTATCCGGTGACAGATATATAGGACGGTATGAAACAAGAAAGTGTGTTGCGCCGATCCCAAATAATGACAGGAATGTAATGGTGATGACTTCTCGGCGAAAAGGGCATTTATAACCATTAAAAGCTTCGGGCAAACTTGTTTCAATAGTCATGTTACGCGCCAGAATTAATGCCGGGTTCACAACGTACTACTAACGCCATCTAGTATCGAGTAGTGGAACTAATTGGGTCACGATCTTTCTAGAATTTTCGATGCTAGAACATTCTCGATGTTTCGACACCTAGTCAGTCGGGACCGGTATGTTCCCGAACTTTCTAGATATTTCCATTCTCGAAGGTTCTGGAAATTACTGTCGGACTATATAAGGTGCGCAAAGCTCGCGACTCAGGCAGTATTGAATTGGCGATACAAGCGAATCTTCGGAAGCGATCTTCAACTGCGAATTGAGTGAAGTGAAGTGTTTAATAGTGCGATTGTGTGTTATAATTAGTGCGTTTAAAGTGTTAATTAGTTTTGATAATTAAAGTGTCATTTTTTTTGGTTAAATAATCGGCTGTTTTTATTGTCACGAACCCCAAGCTCGTAACAATTGGTGTCAGAAGTAAGGATTATCATGCCGATTCTGCCAAAGGACGACACGGAGGGTATCCGTACCCGTAGTCAACGCCAGCAGGAGACGGATCAGAGGGGTTTTGGTGGTGCAACGCCGCAGCCGTCGGAAAGTCAGCTACCGACCATGGAAGCCGGTCCGTCCACAGCAGCTCCGGCATCAGCAGCACCAGACTTTGCTGCTCTGATGATGATGCTGCAGGAACAGGCTCGGCGACAGGAGGAACAGGCCCGTCGGTTGGAAGAACAGCTGCAGCACGACAAGGCGGAGCAGGCCCGACGACAGGAGGAGCAGACCCGCCGACAGGAGGAGCAGGCCCGTCGCTTGGAAGAACAGCTCAAGCTTGACAAGGAGGAGCAGGCGCGCCGCCAGGAAGAACAGATGCTCCTCATGAAGGAAATTCACGCTTCTTTCGGGAAAGACATTAAGGAAGTGAAGGATAAGGTTGCTCAGCATGACAACCGCCTGTCAGATGCTGAAACACAGATCAGCAAATGTAGCAACGATATTGCTTATATGAAGAAAGAGTTGGGCAACCTTAAACTTGGAGATGGGATTGCAACTCCCGTAACTAATACACCTTCACTACGTGGATTCAAAGTGCCGCCGTTCGATGGGACGTCTTCTTGGTCGGCCTACAAAATTCAGTTTGAGGCCGTCATGAAGGCGAACGGTTGGAGTAAAAATCAAGCCATGACTGCCCTCACCTTAGGCCTGCGCGACCAGGCCTTAACTGTATTGGAAGTTCTCGGTAAAGAAGTAACTTACGAGCAGCTCCTTGAAGCACTGGAATCCCGGTATGGTGACGCTCATCTGGAGCACGTGTTTCGAGCGCAACTAAGGGATCGCGTACAGCGTAGTGGTGAAAACCTGCAGCAGTGGGCCCTTGAAGTGGAGAAGCTGGTGCGGAAGGCATACCAGTCTGTACCTGCGCTTATTGAAGGGAACCTGGTCCAGGCTTTCATTGACGGCATCCGCGACCTTGAAGTTAGGGCTGCAGTGAGGCTCGGGCACCATGGGACACTTAAGGACGCTTTGGCACATGCACTGGAAGTGGAAGCTGCGCGGCAGGATTTTCGTCCCTGTAGCGTTAGGGAAGTTGCTGCAGTAACGGTTCACGACCGGTTTAAAGGATATAGCCCTAGGTGCTACGGCTGTGGTGAAAGAGGTCACCTTCGACCTAGTTGCCCTAAGCGAACTACAGAAAAGGAAGCTTTGCGGCAGGATTATCGATCTCACCGAACCAAGGAGATTGCAGCAGTTGCAATTAGTGACCGTTTTAGAGGATACAGCCCTAGATGCTACGGCTGTGGTGAAAGGGGCCACCTTAGATCCAGTTGCCCTAAGCGAAATGCAGGAAGGGAAAATAGCCGATCTCTTAAAGGTAGGGCGGCTAACGACAGCGCCCAGCGGCTGCAGGAGAACGACTTGTTGGTGGCACATTGCAGCGAGAGATCTCATAGCAACGCAGATACATTGTCAAGAAGACCTTGCCCTGAAGACTGCAAGCATTGTACTAGGCAAGAGGGTAAAGAAGCTGTACCTGTGAGGATGGTCAAGACAGACCTCAGCAACGACTGGAAGGAAAGCTTACAACGTGCACAACAGGAAGATTCGGACATCAAGCCGATTTTGAACTGGATAAAGGCTAGCGCTTCTAAGCCTACATGGAGTGACGTCTCAGCGATGAGTTCGATTACAAAAAGCTATTTGGCTCAATGGGACAGCTTAGTGATTCAGGATGGAGTCCTGTGCCGTAAATGGGAGAATACTCGGGGTGACAGCTGTCATTTGCAAATGGTTGTCCCTAAAGCGAAAGTACCGGATGTTCTACAGCTGTACCATGATGGATGTTCAGGAGGCCACATGGGAGTGAAACGGACTCTACTGAAGATACGGGAACGTTTTTACTGGGTACACTGTCGTGACGATGTCGAGGACTGGTGTCGCAAATGTACAAGTTGTGCGGCTGTTAAGGGACCTCAGACTCGTAGCAGAGGTGCGTTGAAATTGTACAATGTTGGTGCACCTTGGGAAAGGATAGCCCTGGATGTTGCGGGACCGTTTCCGGAAAGTGAAAGTGGTAACAAGTATTTCATGGTTGTAATGGATTACTTTACCAAGTGGCCGGAAGTCTTTGCCATTCCGAATCAAGAAGCTTCAACAGTTGCAGATAAACTCGTTCATGAAGTCTTCTGTCGTTTTGGAGTACCTTTGGAGATTCACAGCGATCAAGGACGGAATTTTGAGTCACAAATATTCCAAGAAACTTGTCGAGTTATGGGTACTCATAAAACGAGAACAACTTCTTACCACCCACAGTCGGATGGAATGGTGGAACGATTTAATCAGACATTGGAGAGATACCTGGCTAAAGTTGTGGAAAACCGGCAACGCGATTGGGACAAGCACATACAACCGTTTTTGCTGTCATACCGAAGTGCTGTTCACGAAAGCACATCGGTAACACCAGCTTTCGCAAACTTTGGTAAGGAATTACGGTTGCCCGCAGACCTGATCACCGGAATACCACCTGTTGCCCCACGCAGTATAACCGATTATGCGAATGACTTGCGGAACAAAATGAACGACATTTGTGAGCACATCAGACAATCGGGCCAGCAAATGTCAGAAAAGATGAAAACCCGTTATGACCGCAAAATGAACAATAAAGGTTTCGACGAAGGCTCACTAGTGTGGTTGCACAATCCAGTTCGCAGTAAAGGGAAATCTCCTAAGCTTCAAGCTAAATGGGACGGGCCGTACCGGATTGTCACAAAAATCAATGACGTGACCTACCGTATCCAGAAAGGTACGAGAAGTGCACCTAAGATCGTTCATGTGGATCGACTGGCGCGTTATTATGTGTTCGATGCTCGGGACGAACATGTCTTAGGAGGGGGCAGTGTTACGCGCCAGAATTAATGCCGGGTTCACAACGTACTACTAACGCCATCTAGTATCGAGTAGTGGAACTAATTGGGTCACGATCTTTCTAGAATTTTCGATGCTAGAACATTCTCGATGTTTCGACACCTAGTCAGTCGGGACCGGTATGTTCCCGAACTTTCTAGATATTTCCATTCTCGAAGGTTCTGGAAATTACTGTCGGACTATATAAGGTGCGCAAAGCTCGCGACTCAGGCAGTATTGAATTGGCGATACAAGCGAATCTTCGGAAGCGATCTTCAACTGCGAATTGAGTGAAGTGAAGAAGTGTTTAATAGTGCGATTGTGTGTTATAATTAGTGCGTTTAAAGTTTTAATTAGTTTTGATAATTAAAGTGTCATTTTTTTTGGTTAAATAATCGGCTGTTTTTATTGTCACGAACCCCAAGCTCGTAACAGTCAGTTCTATATCTTGTGTATAATACGGGCCCTGAAACTTACACGAGTGGGTCACTATGAGAAGTAATTATCATCTTCCCTGATCCTTGGAGTCGGTGCAATACGTTTTTTACTTTTTCCTCCATTTTATCTTGTCCACCATCATACTAACACTAATTCCCTTTTTCTTACATATTTTTACGTGCAATGCACTATTGTAGATGCTTTAAAACGAATATTTCGTATGATTTACTACTAAAAAAATATGACGTTGTAAATCTACACCCTACTTGAGAGGATTTATATTAAAAAAAAACGACGAAGACCGTACCTCGTATCATCTATACTAATATTATAAAGAGGTAAAATTTGTTTGTAAGTTTGTATGTTTGTAAGTTTGTATGTAGGGGGTAATCTCAGGAGCTACTGGTCCGATTTGAAAAATTCTTTCAGTGTTAGATAGCCCATTTATTGAGGAAGGTTATAGGCTATATATCATCACGCTAAGACAAAAAGGAGCGGAGCAGTAATGGAAAATGTGACGCAAACGAAGTTGCGCGGGTCAGCTAGTCTATAATAATATTATAAAGAGGTAAAATTTGTTTGTAAGTTTGTATGTAGGGGGTAATCTCAGGAACTACTGGTCCGATTTGAAAAATTCTTTCAGTGTTAGATAGCCCATGTATCGAGGAATGCTATAGGCTATATATCATCACGCTAAGACAAAGAGCGGAGCAATAATGGAAAATGTGGCGCAGACGAAGTTGCGCGGGTCAGCTAGTGGTCGATAAGTTCGCTCAAGACACTTGTTTGCAAGTACTCTTTGAGTCTTTGTAGAACCAACTTCAACCAACTCAGGCGTACGCTCACCGCGGCTGCGTCGATTGGTTGATAGGTACCTACAATAAACAGTTTGGCTCAACTGATATTATGTTTCTCAGCAAGGCTATATCCAAAAAAGAAATTGTGTTTATTTCAAGTGATCGGAACCCTAGTAATTAAGTAATGTTTGATTTTTTATATATATTATATTCGTTCTTTCTAACAACTAGTAGATCTGTGTAGTAATATCTGGATAACATTGTGAGTAGTGTACTTGTAAACTCTAATTATAACACAGCTGTTTGTTATCCGTGAATATTTTACTCCACACACAATCCATCCATCTTTGCTAAGGTATGCTTATAGAGGATAATTTTATAATTATTTTCTTTTCAGAGTTTCCACCATTCCAGAAGCAAATACTGGAGAACAACCTCATCAACGTGGCGGCGACGATCGCCTTCAACGATTATGAGCCCTACGTTCAGGTGTCTGCGCTCAAATGCATCGGCTCCGCCAGCCGGATCAACTCCGTGTGGGACCAGCTGATTGTGGAGTACCCTGATATAAAGGTAGAATACATCATCATTTCACCCGGAGGAGAGCTTGTGGCTAGATAATAACAGCCGCACGGGTCGATCTTCAAGGTTAAGCAACGCTTGCCGAGGTTGGTCTGTGGATGGGTGACTATCATAACATACCGAGTTTCCTCCGTGCCTCGGAAAGCACGTTAAGCTGTTGATCCCGGCTGTCCTTTGGAGATCTTTGGCAGTCGTTACGGATAGTCAGAAGCCAGAAAAACTGACACCAGTCTTGCCAAGGAGTACCGTGTTATACTGTTAATAGGTTGTGGAGGTCTGGTAGGCAGCCGCTCCATGTAAAATACAGGTATTCAGCTGAATCTGGTTTGACTGGAAGCTGACCCCAATGTGGTTAGGAAAAGGCTAGGCAAATGATGGAATTAGGCTTCCTCGAGTCTCGCCACATTGACCGATCTTTTGCGTCTCGCATTACAATCTCGCGGCCGTCACCAGCGGCTCTAAAAAGGCCACTTTAGTATAATTTGCCAGCTCGTCAAAATACCCGAAACTGACAAATTTTCCCAATCAACCTTAAACCTAATGCTTTTGCTGTAGAGATGAACATGAAATTTGACAGATTGTTTAATGTTATGATCATAATATAATTTTACTAAAGTGACTTTTTAGAAATGCAGGTCAGTAGTTCACCTTTTGGGAGACCATTTCAGATCCTCGAAATAGAAAATCGATGATTTGGACACTTAACATTATATTTATATGTGTTGTTGTTGTTTCTACTAGAGATGCCACGAATAGTGAATATTTGCTTTTGCCGAATACCGAATATTCGGCATGGCTCTCGGCCGAAGCGACGCATATTCGGCGGTTGAATATTCGGCAACACTTAGTTGGTACATTTCGCGGGTGACCTCTGACCATCATTGGAGTATTTGCGGTAAAACCGACGCCGCGGCGTGGGCGAATTATTTCATTTGCGAGTAGGTCGTGCCACAATACGCATTATTTGTTGATTGTTACATCAAAGTATAACTCGCGCGCGATCAGAATGGGATGCGACCTTTTGGAACTGAGACGCGCGCGGTCCGCCGGCCAGCCGTAGCGTCGGCAAAAGTTGCCAGCGGGTTTAAAAAGGCCACTTAGCAGAATCAACCAGCAATTCATACTACCCGAAACTATCAAAGGATTTGTCCATTCTTGGCTTCGCGTTAACACGATGCACGAAAAGATAAAAATAAATCAAAAATCATGTTTTGTTTTTAAACGCATATTTATTCAATACTTTTGTATCAACTTGCGCCTACGATGTGTATTTAATTAACAAATAATTAAATTGTTTTATTCTTCGACATATTTACATAACTCGTCCTTCAGTGTTGCCAGTTTCCAACAATTAATCGTACCTAGGTATATTTTGTAAATAATTATTTACAAATCGATTCAAATTGTTATTTTTGAAGTTGAACGGGCTAAGTTCAACTTATTCTTAAAATAAAATTAATTGTTTTATTATAGCTGTTATTTGTAATCACTTACATTCATTCAAACATGTTTTATCCATATAATTGGAAAACAAAAGTATCGAAGATGTTCAATGAATTTCGATTTTTAATGTACATAATATACTCGTATATCTAAACATTATTATTAAAAGGATGGCAACCATGAAACTTTTCTGTATATTCACACAACCCTATGACAGATCGTAGAAAAACTAATTTATAATTAATTCAGAGTTTTTTCGCTAACGCTACTTGTCTTGAGAACTGCCATTTTCTATTTACTTTGATAAGGTTCCATCCCTTTTTGATCGCGCGCGGATTATAATAATATGTATCTCTTAAAAATAAAAAATAATTCTTCATGTCATTACTTACCACTGATAGATAGGTTTTAAAGCATTAAATATGATGATTTATTATAAAAATAACAACCTTTGTGACAGATATTTGCGTTTCTCTTTTATGTTTTGGTTTTCGGTATTCGGCCGAATGGTTCGCAATATTCGTCTGAATACCGAAAATAAAACAGGTAACGGAAAATGCCGAATACCGAACAGTTTCCAAATAGTCCCCATCTCTTATTTCTACCACGTACCTGTAAAATATGGCTACAACATGGCCAGCTTCAAACAAATAAAAAAATTTGAACAGTTTCTTTACAATGGGTTTGCAACCCGTCCGTCTTTGGCGTGGTAATACAGATGCCTATGCGGTGACCACTTACTTGCACTTCCGATGCTCACGATATATGCCATTATATGGCAAAGATATCAAATTTTTACTTCCTATTACTTTTTAAGCTCCTAGTCACAAAACGCCAAATAGCACTCTATCTATTCATTGTAATATGACGTTAAAAACCCTAATTCTATCATCATGTCTGTAATTTTCATTCCAGAATCGATTAATCTACATTCTACGTAACAGTGAGGAAGGCATTGTAAGGAAAGAGGCGTGCAGCGTCCTTTGTAACTTGTACCAGAACAACAAGTTGTGTCCCGGCTTCGCCCAGACCCTCTACGAACACATGACCTCCTCTGCCCTCACAGACTTCCACTGGGAGGTCCAGATCAGTGCCATCAACTTCTGGAAGCGTGTCTACTGCTCCCTCCTAAACGGACAAGGTATGCTCGATGGCACATTCCCCCCAGTAACATTCTCTAGGGAAACAAGAAAAATCGTCACATTAAACGAAGCAGAAATACAGAAGAGACTCCTTAAAATACTAAACGAACTATCCGCCATCGGATGTCTCACCGTCTTTGTTACGTTACTCCACGACCAAACTGAAGCTTGCATAATGGATGCCACCCTCAACATAGCACAAGAATTGTACGATATTCTCAAAAGATACAACGTGATAGAACTATTAGAACCAAAACCAGGAGAAATAACTAGCGTAGAAGAACTCCTTGGACATATCAAAGAAGAAAAAGAAGATGTCGACGATAATGTAGAGATGGTGGATGCGCAGAATTCTGATAATGTCATTGAAGATATTCTAAACGTAGATGATGTTAACTTGCTCGCAAGTATATACGAAAGGCACATGTCGTTACAAGGAACCAAGATGGTAGCACCTCTAAAACCAAAGATAAAACTAATGAGATTCGCATCACCATACTTATTCATTACTTACTTTAAAAATACGGACTTTAAGCAGATTATTGAAGATAAAAGAAAGTGGAACGACGGTATTAGAAGTTTCTCGTCGCTTCTCGATGATGTCCTTGGTTTGTATGAAGTTAATCATGAAGCTAATTCTTTAGATTGTTACTAGTACTTAACTATTAAGATGTTAAGTTACTTATAAGTAATGTTACTATCGGTAAGCTTGAGATTATATTTTCTTTGTAATCAATGTCTTTTTTTATTACAAAACAACAATATAAATAATACACAACAAAATACTTAGATCATTTGAAACTTATGTAGTACTCTCCGTGCTTAAAGCTAAAACTTAAACGTCTAATATTTCGTCTAGCAATACGTCTAAACTATTATAAACTTCGGAATTCCATTTCTTTTTGTCTTTTATGATTGAGCGAAAATCCGTACCTTTAAATGTTTCTAGAAACTTGTTTGGATGTACCATTTCTTTTCTTGGAATGTTAAGTCTGTAATCTTCCTCCATTTCATCGGATGTTGTTTCAAAATAACTGTCATGTAGATTCACTATGAGCTCACTTTGATCCGTATTTACTATACTATCTATAACCTTCTCTCTTGTTCCCGCATTACCTGCGACAGTCAAATCCATTGCCATTTCTTCGTCATTCTCTTCCAGCTTTGCTTCCATTTTGTACGTAATAGCGTTGTCTTTAATAATTCCGAATTTGTATTTATCTAGTATTCCTATCAGTTCTGTAGCCATGCAGTAGGATACCTCCATAATTTCTATATTGTATACTTCGTTCATGCATTCGTAGAGTACCGTCAAGCAGCCTATTGAAGATAGATCGTGCATTATTGAGGTGAGTTGTCGTAGGATTTCTTTATCATGTAACGTTATGATTTTACGTTTCTCTTTTGAGAAGGTGACGGATGGGAACTTCCCGTCGATCATTCCTCTGTACGTCAGCTGGTTCGATATCTCGTGTTTCCAGAACTGTAGTGCTGCTAACTGCACCTCCCAGTGCAGGTCGTCCAGTGCGGCGGCCATCATTACTTCGTATAACGTAGTTTTGAAGTTTGTCGCCACCTTCTGGTTTATATAGACTCTGGTCAGAACGTTTGCTGCTTCTTTCCGCACCATTCCTTCTGGATTGTTTCTTAGTATGAAGACGAGTTGTAACTGAAATATTGTAAACATTTAAAGTTAACTTTTTTGAAACGATTTCGACTACTCATTCTCACTGATCGCAGATATTGACAGTTTTGAGACCATCTCATACGGGTTTTCGTTTTTTTTACCTTTCTATGGCACATGTTATGGATTGTCAGAAGCCAGTAATTCAGACTCCAGTCTTACCCAATTAATGGGTTGTGGAGGTCTGGTAGGCAGCAGCTCCACGTAAAAAACTGGTATTTTGATAAGGTCACCTAAATCCGGTTTGACTTGAAGGCAACCCTTGAAAAAACACAAGAAGTGGCAAGGGGGCGCGTCGGTGTCCGCGCGACTTGCTCACGTTGACCACGTTATAGGCAAATGGTAGTCACGAGACACAGGGTTCCGATACATTTTCGTCTACCGGGCATATCTCCTTGTTTATTATTATCTATGGGCTAAGCAGATGATGATCTTTCTATCTCACGCACGTTGTCGTTCCCTTTACCATATGGGTGTGAATGAAAGGGTCGACAGTTTTTAACAGACCCGCAAGACCAAGAAATAAACAGAGAAGAAATCAAAATTTCAAAGATAGAAGATGATGAACTTACATAAATATGAGGGTTATCAGCGAGCACCTTTTTCCATATGCTCTCGATCTTGGTGGCGGCTGCAAGGCACCGGAGCGCGGTGCTCTGAGCGTAGTACTCTGGGTCAGTCAGCGCCATTTTCGCAGCGAAGAGCATCAGGCTGTTCTCGCTTATTACCTTCTGTAGAGGTATGTATTCTGGAAAATAATTGATATGGAATTTATAGAGGAATTTAAATCTACTGTATCATCGTTAGGCGCGGGACAAATAGAGCAGGCGTCGAGCGGAGGCGAGGCGCGGGCGCGACGCCACTTCTTTGATATTTCATACAAAATGTATAGAAGAGGTGGGGCGCAAGACATACTGAGACGGCGGGGCGCGGGCGTGGAGCGGGCGCCGCTTCCTCGTCCCGGCGCACCACAAGAAGACGTCATGTTGCATGCATTCACTGTGTTCGCCCGCGCCACGTCTTTGCGACACCGTTTGCGCGCCTGTTCTTCGCTGCACCGGCGCCGCGCCCGAACCTCGCCCGCGCCACGCCCGCGCCTCGCCTCCGCCCGACGCCTGTTGTATTTGTCCCACGCCTTAGTGCCCTATTGAAGCTTCGGTTTCGGCTTGTTTCGGCTGGAAAACCACCTTCTGCGAAACCTTCGACTAGCTATAATGGGCCGAAGTTTTGTCGAATCCGAATGTTTATCCTAGAACTCTCTGACCCGCGCAACTTTGTCTGCGTCATATTTTTCATAAATACTACGCTCCTATTACTCTTAGCATGATGATTTGCCTGTAGCCTTCCTTCCTCGACAAACACACTATTCAACTTTATTATTATTCGTAGATTCACATTTATTTTGAAATGTTATACAAGTGCTACAAGTAGCAAAGTAATTATTATCATCCGCTATAGATTAACTTCTATGGATGATTAAAATCTTGAACTGAAATTAAGGGTTTTCAAGACTTTGGCTTTGGCTGAATGTTGTGGCTGTAACCGGTTAACCGGTTTCTATTTCGGCTACGTAGGTACAGAAATCGACCTTCAGTAGGACTCCTCTAGTCGTATCCAGTATGTTCACTCCCCTCTGTAGATCGACATCAATTTGAAAGTAAGGTCGGTCACATTTAACTTCACAAAAAACCTACATGATTCTGTTGTATTTTTGGCTGCTTATGATAAGGTAGACGTGACCTTTCTCGTGTGTAAGCCCAAAACATGTTTTTACAAGTCTAGCAGTTTTTGTTTAGTGTTCTTGCAAAATGTGACCACAGACCATTTTTTTACGACATTTAGTGATTAGACGTGCGTCTTTGTCGACTTGAGGCGATTTAAATTCGTTAATTGCATGATTTTGATGCGAACGGGACTAAAAATACGGACTACAAAATTATTATTTACCTAGTCGGACGTGCATGTACTTATAGTACTAATATTTGTCCGCCATCATAAGCATGACAGTGCATTTTTTAACTGACTTCAAATCAGAGGAAGCATCTGTACCTACCTACCTATTCGTCTCTGTATATTTTTTTACACCAGCAGATCATGCATGGAACGAGTGCTTCTTATTATCATTCAGGTTCTAAATTGCGAATTTGAATGTAGAAACGTGTCTACTCTTCATTGATGCAAAAATTAAAATTTGACAGGTTTTCATGCTGAGGAAATTTTTTACAATAATTTGTGATGGAGCTGCTCTTGATGATGGAGATGGAGCGAGCTTACCCAGAAGTAGCCTGCAGTGCGATTCTGTAAACATGTCGAAGTGAACACTAAGGCGAAGTGAACTACAAGTGAGCTGTCAAACCCTTAGACTAGTCAAACCATACAAACAAGATGGCATGACAGCTCACTTGTCGTTCACTCCACCTAAGTGATCACGGTGAGATGTCAACAGAATCGACCGGCTGTTCACTCTAACTTTGAAAAGATTAGGTTCGGAAACACAGACGCAGGCAGAGAGTTCCACTCCTTTGCTGTGCGCATTATGAAAGACGCTTGGAAACGCTTAGTGCGAATTGGTGGAATATAGCAACAAGGTAGGCATGGTCAGCGACTGATCAAGAGTTCTGACCGCCCTAGGCTAATTATGAGGACGCCCCTCGCCAGGTGTATTACGGACGGCCTAAGTATGTAGAGTAGTAGTGTGAAAATTTTAACATGGTTCATAATACCTACAAAAGTTTTCAGATCGATTTGCAAGCGAATTAAAGTTGTCCTTTAATCTGCATGACATTCAACCTTAAGGTGGCAAACCATTTTTTTTTTATGCTGACCGTACATAAAGGCAGCCTGCTGCGGTCGCGGGATTTTCTAAACAGGATACCGTGGCCCCAGATCGTAAAGGGCATCCGAACCCGGGTGGATTTTAGCCAGTAAAAGTCTGACAGTCCCTTCCCCTCACCCAGGGCGGGAGGACTCATTTGATGATTTTACCATCCCAAAAAAAAAAAACCGTACATAAAGGCAAAGTACCGGGGAGTCCCCGCACATCGTTGCCATGTCAATGTGTTCTATTGCGCGCGGCAAGCTACGCCGAGTGCCTAGTGCGGGTTTTGTTTATTTCGCCTCATAGTCACTCATAGAACAGAAACGCGCGTATACGTGAAGATTATTTTCTATGGGAATTTAAACAGTGCAACCTAAAAGGATAAATAATAGAATACGGTACAGAGTCATTTAGCGGCAAACGCGAGAACTAGGTTGCACTGTTTAAATTCCGAATTTCCCATACAAAACAAAGTTAAAATTTACGCCCGTTATCGCGAGGCGGATTAAACAAAACTCGCACTAAGCACTCTGTTGCCAGCTCACCCACTCGCTCGCTCGACCACCTACCGATTCGAGTAACAAGACAGTGTTTGATCCAACCGCGCTTTTCAAAATTTCAAAATTTATTGTTAAAATCAGGGACTCTCAAGCGCATTTAGTTTGTGTTGTCTCGGTCTAGTTGAAATATGTAGGGTAGATGCAATGATAGACTAGATTAGTGCATGCGAAGACACGATTTCAGCGCGCCCCCCCCGATCCTCGCGCCCTAGGCTGCAGCCTAATTAGCCTAAGGGTTAATCAGGCCCTGGGCATGGTACCTAAGTAAGTAAGTGCAGTGCGTCAGTTTGGCATTATAAATCGCATTTCTGATTAAAAAGTTTAGTATGTCCTATTATCAAAGTAATCTCGAGAGATATGATTGGCTGATGTAAATGTTATGTTGTTTGTTTTATTTTAAAGTAACCAATTTGCTAACACATTTTAGATCCTCTGGGGTTTTCGCAACCAAATAATGTCGTTGTAACTAAAATAATTATGTAAATGGAGAGGAAGGAGCCACAGAAAAGATGGATGGATTGTGTAAGGAGCGATATGAAAGAAAAGGGAGTTATTGATAGCGTGCCGGCTGATAAGAGAGAATGGAATAAAATAACGTGTTGCTTCGACCACAAGTAACATGGTATAGGGCACGGAACAGAAAAAACTGGTACTTATAAGGGCTAGGAAGATGATGATCGTCATTTTGTGCGGCAAGTTAATACTCACTAATGAAAGATATATCTGTACAGCTCAGAAGGAGGTTGAGGGCGGAGTCCCTCACTTCCCAGTCCTCGTGTTGCATATACATTTTCATGACAGCCCCTATCACGGTAAGGGTGCTCTCTTGTCGGCTTTCCACCAGCAGCGTCATGTTCGGAGACAGGAACTTCTTCATGCACAGGTCTATCAGATCTAAGACTTGGACTATTTGCTGAAAGAGGAATGTTTGTGGTTATTTTATCAGTGTTTTTTTTTTCATTAGCTATTTTTGTTTAGTTTGGTAATTTGTTCTTCTGTTACTTCGATTCGAAACAACAGTGCAATTCTGTTACCGTCTCACTGTGTTAACTTAGGTGAAGTGAGTTAGCTGTAATTTTATACAAACTAGATGGAATGTTAGTTCACTTATCGCTCACTCCACCGTCACTCCTTTCACGGTTTGTAGGTTATACGTTCATCAGATCCGGTACATATCATATGCAGTCTAATAAATACATCCATACTTTCCAACTATAAATTGTGATCCTAGGTTTGAAAGTAAAAAGGAAAGTTAAAATAAAAACATGAATTAAAAAAAAAAAAAATATCTGAATCTGATAAACTCATCGTGTTAATACAAAACTCAGCTATACGAAAAGTATGAACTAAACTCTCTCTACAACTCGAAAAAACAAATAAATAAAGATCGGATTGCCCCTTTCCCGCCTATTTTGTTTTTTTAGGGTTCCGTAGCCAAATGGCAAAAACGGAACCCTTACAGATTCGTCATGTCTGTCTGTCTGTATGTCACAGCCACTTTTCTCCGAATCTATAAGAACTATGCTGTTGAAATTTGTTAAGTAGATGTATTCCGTGAACCGCATAAAGATTTTCACACAAAAATAGAAAAAAAAAACAACAAATTTTGGGGGTCCCCATACTTACAACTGAAACTCAATTTTTTTTTTTCATCGAACCCATACCTGTGGCATATCTATGGATAGGTCTTCAAAAATGATATTGAGGTTCCTAAGATCATTTTTTTCTAAACTGAACAGTTTGCGCGAGAGACACTTCCAAAGTGGTGAAATGTCCCCCCCCCCCTTAACTTCTAAAATAAGAGAATGATAAAACTAAAAAAAATATATGATGTCCATTACCATGTAAACTACCAGCGAAAATTGGTTTCAACGAGATCTAGTAAGTTTTTTTTTTAATACCTACCTACGTCACAAATCGTGAATCGCAACTTATAATATGCATAATAATACCTACTGGTTTGTACGGAACCCTCGGTGCGCGAGTCCGACTCGAACTTGGCCGGTTTTTTTTTGTGACCGCCAGCCAGCTTTTCAGCCACGACATTTTCATCATTTTTTTTTTATTATTTGACGGCAGTCAGTTGAAAGCGATTCTCCCTAGGGTTGAAAGTAATACTTCCAACCCGTTCCTCTGGCGATTTCAGGTCTAATCTCCGAGAATTAGTAATGAAAAAGTTATAGTTTACCTTTCTACATGTTCTTTTGATCTGACTTGTCACACGGGTACACTATGTCCTGGATTGGGACATAGGGATTTAAACCCGGGAATAAATAGGTATGTTACCTTGGAATGATTTCTGATTTTCTCGCGGGGCAGAAGCTCGTTATTCATAAATTAAGTTTATCAGTGTACCCATGACTTTCGAGTGACAAACATCAGATGTGACGTGATTCTTAATATTATAATAATCTAGTATAATTATACTTATTTACCTTTGTATTTAAAATATCCTGTTTGAGTAAATTCATAAGTCCCTCTTGAAGGCTAGCGATTTCGACGTTCTCATACCAGAATATTTTGTGTTCCTTCAGTAACATTCGAATCGCCTCCAATACTAATGATATCAGTCTCACATCGTTCGGACATTTAATAGGGCTTTCAGTTAGAATCAATCCTCCTGCTCCATCCGACAGTATATAAACATCCAATACGTGGAAAAGACTCTGGAAATACAGGCCTGCTTGAGCGGCCGTAAGATGACCCTTCAGTCGAAAAAGTTCTCTTATCGTAGCGATGGCGACTTCTGTTAAATCATTGGCTTCTATCAGTATCCTGTATGTGTAACAAGCAGTGAAGATGTGCTCTGTTAAAGTTTTACCAATCTTTGTAAGAAACTTATCAAGAAAATCGTGTTTCTCTTCTGGTGTTCCAGGCTTATTCTCAAACGCAAAAATCAACAGTGGCTCTACCAAGTACACAATGAACTGATTCGAAAGTTGTAATTTCTGTCCGTTCCTCTCAAATGTAAGCGGTAAAGCTAGTTCGTCTTTGTAAGTCTTCTCGAAGTTCAACCAGAATATGTTACACTTTATACAAAAATCTGTGACGGCTTGGATTTCACGTTTCTTGATGCAACGCAATATACTATTGTGATAAAAGACAGCAAATTCGTTACAAAACTCGTCCACTCTACCACTGAACAACAAGTGTCTATGAGAAGAGTAGTAAAATCTTAGACAAATGTTATTTACGCAGCCAAGTAAACAAGAGTACCGCGTTGCTTTTGCAATAAACATTAATGGGCGCTCTATTAAAAAATATGACCGCAAAATAGACACTACATGGTTAACAGGTACATTCTCCATTTCTGTTAAAATACTTAGTAACGCAAACATGTGAGAGCCAATTTTTGCAGCAAAAGTTTTGTCCAATTCATGATCTATGACTTCTACAGTTTGATATTCGCTCGTCACGATAGGTCTTACGACATATTCCAACACTTGCGTCAATTCGCCTTCCATTTCATATTCGTTTAACTGCCTTACAAGTTTTGTAATAAATTTGAAGGCGGCTTTTGCAATTGGGATGGATGAGCGATGGGTGTCTGGATGAAGTATGTATTCCCATACTTTATGTTCTAGAAGTAATTTTAATCCAGAAAGGTGTGTTATATGCACCGTTGCTAACTTTATACAAGCCAAGTGAAGTCCACGGCTCTGAATCTTCGTGCTCAAGTTATTGAGAATGCAATATTTGAATGCCGGACCTTGTAAGCCATGCATTTGCATTTTGGTGAATTGGAGCTCATTCTTGAAGAGTATTGTGATGATTTCAAAGAAGAAAATTTTAACCGACGTCGTAGCATTTTTGAGGTTGGCGACTGAATCAAATATAACATCGGAAAAGCAGGGGTTCTCCAGAAGACATTTACCAGGACCTGGAACATACAAAATGCACATTAGTTCTATCGACTTTTGGGCTTACTACCCACCTTTCAAGTCGACTTTACATCTAGCTAGCGAAACCGCTAAGCTTATGTCTGTATTTCGGAGCAGAATTACAGGATAAACATGTTTGTTGTTTTTGCTAATCTCATGTGACACTGACGAGACATCGACACAAATCACACAAAAGTTTTCTACACTAGTATTATAAAGAGGAAAGATTTGATTGTTTGTTTGTTTGAATTTAATAGGCTCCGAAACTACTGGACTGATTTAAAAAATATTTCACCAATGTGTAGAATAGACTGTCCGTATGAACATAGGCTATATTTTATCCCGTTAAAATAAAGGGTATACATACCCGTACGAAGTCGGGAATTATACTTCTCAGGTGGGATCAAACATGTAGGTACAGAAAACTTGACCCGATGTACAAGAGGGCAATCAATATTTAGGTATTGTATTGATTCATCCAGTACGTAATCGTCAGAAAGCTACGTAATGATGAGAAGTAAGTCTTATAGTGAATTTAATAACAGCATGACTAATCAATTCGTGAGCCGCTGACTGGTGAATATTTAACATAAGAAGCGATTAGATTAGCGAAGAGAGTACGCGATAGAATAGATAAGGATAGAGAATGCGGGGGGCAGCCCAATTCGGCTTCCGATTTACGACCGATTAGAAAAGGAATCATCGCGGGTCACGGTCAAGATCCAGCTGGCCGTGCCTATACGATCTACGACTTCTTGAATTTATTGAAGGAACGCAAGATTATTTTGTCTATTAGGTAGGTACCTAGACTACCTGCCGGAGTCGCGGGACTGTTCGAAAGAGATACCGTGGCTCCGGAACACAAAGGGCAATGAAGGAACATGGATGGGTTTTAGTCAGTAGAAGTCTGACACTCCCTCCCGCTACACCCAGAGCGGGAGGAGTCATTGGATGATTTCCCATCCCTAAAAAAAAAAGAAAAAGGTACCTAGACTAGATTTTTCTTGCGGCTAAGCTCCCGTAGCCTGTCCCACAGGAATGTGGTTTTTCAGTATAGAAATAAACAATAATCTGGCCTACTTTTTACACGACTACCTACTCCAGAAAGAGGGTGGCTTTATCTAAAAGAAATGCAGGCACTTGGCAATCATCACCATCATCCACAGCCTGACTTCACCCACTTCTACCTGCGATGGCAAATTTCATCCGTCCGTCTCGCCGTCGGCCGACCTCATCTATCTTCTATCTATCTATCTATATCTATCTATACTTATAATAAATCTGTAGAGAGGTCAATTCTGTACATGAAATATATTTCCAAAATAACTATCAGGGGGTGATTAGGGATCGATACTGATGCCAAAAATGCAATCAGTACAATTTTTGTCTGTCTGTCTGTCTGTCTGTCTGTCTGTATAACTGTTATAGAAACAAAAACTACTCGACGGATTTTAACGAAACTTGGTACAATTATTATTTATACTCCTGAGCAGGTTATAGTATACTTTTCATCACGCTACAATCAATAGCAGCAGAGCAGTGAAGGGAAATGTTGGGAAAACGGGAGAAATTACTCCATTTTTTAAGCTTCCGTCGCGCGTGCAACCTTAATGGTGAAAGCTACACAGAAATCATGTATGACGGAAATGTTCTCCTTAAAATTATATAAAAAATATCCAACGACAGCATATGTCTATCTTTTATGATTGACGCACAATAACACGTGTAACTCCCGATAAATTAGCAGTTCGAAGCTTTCTGATTATATTTGTCTACTCTTACGTTTATAACACTCTCAGTCATCCCAAATTTAAAAAGTTAGGTAACATTATTAACTATTCCAAAAAAAAGAATCATAGAAATCGGTATAGAAACACCAAAGTTAAACATGAAATACGCTATTAATAAGCCATCGCGCGTGAATACTGAATCATGCTATAAGGATTATTTGTTGTTTATGGTCGCGAACGCACAGGCAGGCGGCTAGCTTGGCGCCTAGAGGCTAGCGAGTAGCTTCGTAAAACGGCTTACGACAGTTTGGAATATCCTTTAATAATTATAATGTCGAGGGGAAGATGGTTATAATTTCGCTTTACACCAAACAAGTAACATTATAAATGTGAAAGTTTGGTTGTTTGTTACCTACTCAATCACGCCAGAACGGCTTACTTAACGGATCATAATGAAATTTAGAACAAAGATAGATTATAGTCTGGAATAGCACATAAGCTACTTTTCATCCCGGGAATATGTTCCCTAGGGATCACGCGGGCGAAGCCGCTGGCAGAAGCTAGTATAACATAAATCATAATAGCATTCCGAGTATGCGTATTTCCATTATCTTTGGTCTGTGATCTACATAGAAATGTTTATAATTTATTTATTTAAACTTTATGTACAATAGTGTTACATGGGCGGACTTAATGCAACAATGCATTCTCTACCAGTCAACCTTTGGGTTAAAAAGACTACACTATACGAACAATAAAAAAAACAAAAACATTTCAATTGAATCTTTTCAATACAATACCTACATTACACAAATAATATAATAACATATATACTAATAAAATACATATACATATATATGCTAAAATAATAAACTTAAAACGCAAAATTAACAAATTATACTAAACTAACAAAAGACTAAAGTAGAGCATCAAAATATTCGTCCTCCACGCTGTCAGCTGGTAATGTACCCAAGAGACTGGCGGCATTGCCACGTTGAATGGCAATGCTTAATCTCTGCCCAAAGTAAAAGCCAGCTCTTGGGTCACGGGAAGTGTCAACCAGCCGTTTCGAAATTTCTTTGAAAAGGCTATGAGCACAAGGGCCCCACGGCCCTAGGGTTTCAACCCCAAACGGCTCGAAAATATAGTTACCAATAAGGTTACTATATTTACGCCGCTTGAGGTTTTCCGCAGCCGCAGCGGCAGCGCCAGCACAACACGATGAACTAGGAAGATGGGATGGCGCAAGAGTATCGACACAGGTTGCGTCCCACACTAAAGGTCTACCCATCTTCCAAGGAAACAAAGACATGCCGTCCGGTCTTTTGCCATCGTCACGTGCCAAGCCATTGGGTTCTAATACGGCTGGAACGCCGACGGTGACGAGAGCTCGTCGGATAATGTCATTTAAATTAGCGTGTCGCGCAAAACGGCCTGCACTGCGGCTACAAGAAAGGCCGTGGTGCCCGAGGCTGTTGACAACTTCCCCACAGAGACAGCGATGAGGAGAACAACAAGGGGCTCCTAAACGTAAAGAAGCAGCGAGGCGGAAAGTGGTGTCGTCGAACAAAGTGCCTAGGCTCGACGACGGTAGTGCATGAAGCCAAAGACCCGACTCCCATTTTCCCACAGCCAGCAGGCGTGCACGCTCAGCAGTAGAAGCAGACGTGGACAGTAAGTTATTCTGAACTACTCTGCAGAGCGGCTCGTCCCACCCCCTCTGGGAAAATGGATTGTTAGGTAAGTCAGTACTCGGGCAAGCGAGTTTCCAGGCATCGATAGCATCGGTAAAGCACGGCACGTCAAAATCAACCAGTGTGGAAGCCAGGATATTCCTGATTAATTCCTCAGTGCCGTGGACCGAAGATATGAAAGCCGGTAAACTTAAACTAGAAATTTTGCGAACGCCGAGTCCTCCCATGCGGATGGGAAGAGAAGCTTGAGCCCAAGCTTGGTCGTCCAAGGCGACATTCAAAATTAATGACAAAGTTCGTCGGATAATTTGATCCATTTGGTCTAAAAGATGAGTGTACTTCCATAAATGGGAAGCACGAAGAAAATATGTCAATTTTGGGCCAAAACAGCAGAAACGAATGATGGTGATAGCCGAATGCATGTTGATTTGGAGCAAAATCAAAAAATAATAAACTAATAAATATGATGTTTTACCTATACTATTTTTCTGATTAAGAAAACTTACAATAGACAGGCTTTTAAGTAGTGTTTTCGGAGTTTAATTTAAGAAAATTTTGACTCGGACTTTTTGATGTCAAGTTATATCAAATGTAAATGTTATATAAGGTATCTGGGTCATTCTTCAGGACACGTTTTTTAAGCGGCATCACCTTAAAAGAATTTAAATAGAAAAGTCAGCAAGCCCCCTTTTTTTTTAGGCAATCTACAATTAGGTACTTATTCTTTTACCTGATAAATTAATCACTTATTTGAGAAAGTTAAATTAAAAAAAAACATTTTGGGGGGTGTTTTGTGATTTGCGTGGCCTCCAATATTTTAAACTCGATTATCTCTGTAAGTACCTATATCGCTCTCTGAGGTGCCTCTTCTATAAAAAATATTACTTTTACGTACCTATATTTTAAGAAACAGAAGTCGATTAAAAATATTAATTTTAAAAATTGCCACGCAAATCACCAAAGAATGCCTTGCTCGAAGAATCACCCATCTATGGTGATCTAGGCCTGTGTGAAATAGCGGACGTTGGCCACATAGCTGTGAGGCCAAAGTGACTAGGCTAGTCGTTCTGCCGCCTGTCGGAGGAGCAATATAGGCAAAGATTACCACGAAGTGAATCCCAAGCGCAAGGACAGCAGAAGGCAAGCAGAAGAGATGGTGAGACGAGCTGTACTCCTTCTCAAAAGACTGGCCCAAAATTGCAAAAAACGGGGGACAGTCGAAGGAGGGAAGGGGGGCCTTTCCCTCGTATTTCTGAGCAGTTCAGACGTCTTATAAGCGAACGTATTTTACTTTTTTACAAGAATTATTTTAGAACAACAATAAAAAATGTGTGCAAAGTATTAGGAGTGCAGACGAATTTAAGAGTTTGCAAGCGGCGCGTGGCGCTGAGAGACCCACGCACACTTCAAACATCCCTGCGGGTGAGTTACCACTAAGCACTTGTTACTACTACTTACTTAACGACCCCCCCCCCCTTACGCCACTCATTAACGAGCTGCGGCGACATTAATGAAGGTGCCCATTATTTACCTGTGCGCATAATTCATCGTAAAGCCCTAGCAGAGACAGAAATACGCAATTAAACAAGTAGGTATAGATCGAGGTCAGCTTATAGTGGACGGAAAGCAGTTTTCTTCTGATCCGAACCCCACTTAAACATTGTGTACCATCGATTGTGTTTGCCTCTTTTCTCGTGTAGTTCCGGAGATTTGATTTATTTAGAATTGCAAATTGAATTGTATGACTCCGTCTCCAATCCGAGATTCGGAACATATTTCGTTCAAAGTCTGAAGTTGTAGTTGTTGACTTCACCAGCACTATAAGGAAAGAATCATTGCTCTCTGTTCAAGTTTAATCACAAGAGCAGGCAACATTGAACTCTCAGCTCATTAATCTACCCGGTGCCCCTTGCACCCTATACATATCAGAATACCTACCTACCTACCTAACTTCTAAAACTAGGTATCTTCTCTACGTTGCCCGCCTAAATGTTAATAGTAAAAAGCTTCAAACAGCGTGGAATTCATTTGGGAGATATGTGGAAAGCAAGACGAGAATGCAACACCATTTTGTATTGACCTAGAAATTGATCTACAGGAGCTTACGATTTGACTAGATTTAAAAACTGTAAGTATGCTCGTACTTTTTAATTAATACTAGCCGATGCCAATATTATACTAAAACCTTCCTTGAGAACCACTGTATCCATTGGTGAAAACAGCATGAAAATCGGTGCAGTAGCTTTTGAGTTTATCGCGACAGACAGATAGACAGATGCAGCGGAGGATTTTGTTTAATAATATGTAGCACAGTGACAGTGATGGCATGTTTTGTCGTACATATTTTTTCAGTTAGTATTAAATTGTATGTCATATCTTTTACTTATCACTGTTTTTGCAGAATTACACGTGTAAACACTTCAACCCTTCACTGTACTTACAACTTCTCCCCAACACACATCACTTCCGAGCGATATGCAAAATACTTAAAGAATTGTCATGAACTAACTATTGGGTTTAATCTCTTTAATGGGTTTAAAATATTGGGGATAATCTCTTGTCGTATGATGATAGTAAAGCTATTTATTTTCCAGATCTAAGTTTATGTAAAGTAATTATCTTCCTATTTCATCACGTAGGTACTACACGTGACTTAGCTTTTCTTTAAAAAATATCTACAAGTAAGAACATGCAAAATTTGTTTTCTTTTACATTCTTTATTTTGCGTGTGACAAGAAAGTAAAAAAACACATAACTTTTCATAAAAATACTATCAATATCCTATCACAAAATATTCGTAGCATCAATCGTACTACGGGAAACTTCGTCACACTTCTTCAAAGATCCAAACTCCCTTGGGATATATTGGTCCTCTCAGAATGCTTGCTTCCGTCTACAATAGTAGGTACCTACATTGTTATCCAGGGGTGAAAGTAATTGATTTAGCCGCGAGACCAAAATAGTTCGAGGGACTAAATAAAAGTCATTCACCGTGCTTTTCATAACAAATACAAGGAAAATAAAATACGAATCTGAATCTGATGAACTCATCGTGTTAATACAAATCTCTGCTAATAGGTACGAAAGTATGAACAAACCTCGATAAAACAAATGAAGATCGGGTTGCCGCTTTCCCGTTTATTTTGTTTTTTTTTTCTGTGACCGGCCAGATATTTAGGCAAAACATTGTCTCCATTGTTTTTTTTTATTTGACGGCTGTCAGTCAGTCCCTAGGGCTGCAAAGTAATAGGTACATTCAACCCGCTCCTCAGGCAACTTCAACTTCTCCCCTGGAAACAAGGTATCCGTGGAAATGCAAAATCCGTCTGCTTTCTGCCACGATGACTTATCAAACTCCCACCTAAATTCATTGGTCATCCTCCCCACTGATATCACTAGGATTTACCACCTTTTACACCTCCCCACTGGATTTTCCATCTTTTCAACAGCTTAAAGGATAAATTATGCGCAGAGGTAATACATGTATGCAATACATCATGTACATGATTAGTGCCAAACAAGTCAAAAGATACGCTAACCTTCTTACGTCCCCTATCACTCATATCTGTATAACCTGGCAGTCTCTACAGGGATGTTCCCAGAGGTATTTAAAATAGCAGTAATCAAACCTATCCTAAAGGCTAGGGGAACGGACTGTATAAATAACTTCCGACCGATGTCCATTTTGCCAGCACTTTCCAAGGTCTTAGAGCGTCTGATCAAGTTGCTGGAGACAAATAAACTGCTTTCCCCTTCCCAGTTTAGCTTCAAAACCGGCAAGAGTAGGTACCGATGATGCTGTCCACAAGCTGGTTGACTCTATAGTTGCCAGTCTGGACGATAAAAATAAATTATTGGCGCTGTTCCTGGACCTTGCAAAAGTGTTTGACAAAGTCTCAATCCTACACCTTCTAAAAAAGCTGGATCGGTTTGGAGTACCTAAGAGAAATCCACTTAAATTATTGTAGGGCTACCCTTGCTGGGAGAAAATAAAAAGTGAAAATAAAAAAAGATTAAGTGTAAGTCAATTTCGGTGTCCCACAGGGCAGTATTATCGGTAGGTACCTACAACGTTCTTCTTGGTGTACATAAGTGACCTCTGCCAGCTTTCTCTCACCAAAGGAAAAATTTAAACTTTTGCAGACGATACAGCCTTGTTCTTCTGTGGCGATAGACCCAACAGGGTATTGACACAGTTCGCCAGTGGTTGCAGCACAACCTATTGACACTAGACTAAACGCCTTGAAAATTAAATATATAGGTACCTATATAACCTTTGCACATAGAGCTAACCTTCTTCCTCCGTCATCCCTCACAATGATAAACTTTGCTCTATGCGAGTCATTAATTGAGTATTGCATCACATGGGGAGGTGTCGCATAAACCCACCTGTTTGAGATCGAGAGGGCGCAGCGCGCTATACTCAAGGTTGGTGCTGGTCTCCCTTTTCGTTTCCCCACTGTTGACCTATATAAAGCATGGGACATTTTTACAGTCACACAAACATTTATCCTGCTTAGGTACTTTAGTTAAGAAACACTCCCAGCTTAAGTTGACCCCAAGCTCAGCATTAATAAATGGCGTAAGCCAAGGATATGCCCCTCGTCCCACTTTAATCGGCACTCCCTCAGAAATTATTTTGCTTCCTTGGTCAGTTTTTATACAACAAATAAAACGCCACCTTTAACATTATATCTTAAAACTAAATAAAATTGTAACAAAGCCGTCAAAATATTCCTCAAAACCCTTGACTATGAAAAAACTGAGAATTTTTTGTCTGTTCTCAAATAAACTGGCCCCGTCCCTCGTCTTCCACGACTGACCCTCACCCCATAATCGCTCCCGTACACTCTTTAATAAATATGTTGGAGCCCGGGCGGAAAAACTAAATGGAGTTTCCCAGAACGCATATTAATTCATATTATATTCACAATTCATCTACGGTAGGTATGCTACTCGGAAAAGCTTGAGAGAATAAGATGTTTTAAACTTCAACATCTATACTTATAATAAATCTGTAGAGAGGTCAATTCTGTACATTAGATATATTTCCAAAATAACTATCAGGGGGTGTTATGGGATCGATACTGATGCCAAAAATGCAATCAGTAAAATTTTTGTCTGTCTGTCTGTCTGTCTGTCTGTCTGTCTGTATAACCGTTATAGAAACAAAAACTGCTCGACGGATTTTAACGAAACTTGGTACAATTATTCTTCATACTCCTGAGCTGGTTATAGTATACTTTTCATCACGCTACAATCAATAGGAGCAGAGCAGTGAAGGAAAATGTTGGGAAAACGGGAGAAGTTACTCCATTTTTAAGCTTCCGTCGCGTGTGCAACCTTAATGGTGAAAGCTACACAGAAATCATGTATGACGGAAATGTTCTCCTTAAAATTATATAAAAAATATCCCACGACAATGTCTATCTTTTATGATTGACGCACAATAACACGTGTAACTCCCGATAGATTAGCAGTTCGAAGCTTTCTGATTATATTTGTCTACTCTAACGTTTATAACACTCTCACTCATCCCTAATTAAAAAAGTTAACATTATTAACTATTTCATAAAAAAGAATCATAGAAATCGGTATAGAAACACCAAAGTTATACATGAAATACGCTAATAATAAGCCATCGCGCGTGAATACCTAATCATGCTACCTATAAGGATTATTTTTGTATAAGGTCGCGAAGGCACAGGCAGGCGGCTAGCTTGGCGCCTAGAGACTAGCGAGTAGCTTCGTAAAACGGCTTACGACAGTTTGCAATATCCCTTAATAATTTATTATAATGTCAATGGGAAGATGGTTAGAATTGCGCTTTGTGAACGTTTAGTTGTTTGTTACTCAATCACGCCAGAACGGCTTAACGGATCTTTAATATAATTTAGAACAAAGATAGATTATAGTCTGGAATAGCACATAAGCTACTTTTCATCCCGGGAATATGTTCCCTAGGGATCACGCGAGCGAAGCCGCTGGCAGAAGCTAGTACCTAATAAATGTAGAAAGAAAAACAAAGGATATTACAATTACTTAGGTAGGTAACCTAGGTTAGGTGTGTAGCCAAGAGAGAGATTGTAGGTTTTTCAGAATTCAATTGCTTTCGAATCACACGTCCGAAAACATTTCAGCATGTATGGTAGGTTCATTATGGCATTACGGGGGAACGGAGGACTGTCAACCCTTAGAACCCGACCCCTTGACTAAGGTACAGCCTGACAGGGTTAATTGTGGCCACGCTTTACGCCGTATGTTTTTAGAATAAGGAGGAGACATAAATTGGCTTGGTCATCCATGTTTTGCCGCCATAATATTATGGTACAATGTGTGGACTCTAAACTACGGCTAATGGCTTTGTACCTACGTACCTAAATACCGAATTATTAAATCGCTTATGTGAACACAATAACATATGAGATGAGGTTACCGTTTGATGCAATACCTACTTACTAGATAATATACCACAGAACAAACTACTAGGAGTAACATACAACTCTCTATAGGTACATAAACAGAGTATTATATTATAGAATAAAGTTGCACTCACTATTATCACTTCGATCTTCAAGGAAATTCAATAATTTCTCCGTTGTGTGCTCGTTCAACACCACCTTCCCTTCAAAAACGTATTCCACAAGCAATTTAAACTTTTTCAAGTAGTTGCTCACTTCCATCTTCTGAGTAATAATGATTACTGGCACTATTTTGTCCCGCTGCGATTACATTTTTATCATCATTTTTATAGATTTGATAACGTACCCAAACACCGCGGCGTCGCAAAAGTTTTTTCACACAAAATTGAATACACAACACTCATTATTATTGCCAAAAGTTGAATAATATCTATGTATTTTTATGTAGGTATTTATTAGAATCACGTCTGTAAATCATAAAGTCATGAGTACCACTTGCCAGTCAAGAGCGAACTAGGAAATAATATACAAATACAACTTGTATCTCTGAGCAAGGCCAAAAACTAAAATCGAATAACGCGTTATGTAATGAGATATATGATAATCACTTTTTTCTGTCTGTCCGTCTCTACGCGTTTTTATATCCTATATGGTATTTTTTTTATCGAACTTGTATGGTAAAAATTAGAGTCTATACATACTTACTTACAAAGCTATATTCATGATATGTATAATTGTTTGTACAATGTTTCACAACGCAATCTCAGGGTCTGTTTGTCTCTCACAGATAGAACACAAGAGGATTAATCTGGTAGGTAGGTAACTGGGCATTCTGATGTTTATGGGCCAGGGCCCATGGCAGGCATGGCATGGCAGGGCTCATGTTATGTGTTTAAGCAAATCATATTAATTTATACTTTTACTGAGGCAATTTATTTCTAACATTACGTTAAAGCAGTGCAGGTGCACCTAGCCTATCATTATTGTGAGCAGAAAACTGTAACTAAATGGGTAAGCGTTTACCTAAGCGTATCCAGTAATAATAAGAAATTATATATTTAAGCATAATCCCATACCAAAGGTTTTGTTTGTCAGATAAAAATATCTATCGACAAAAGACAGGCACATTGGCGGTGTAAAGTAGATTGCGCAGGTAATAATGGCAGGCGTTTGGTATAGTCTATAGGTATTAATATTATAAAGCAGAAGAGTTTGTTTGTTTGTTTGGTTGAACGCGCTAATCTCAGGAACTACCGGCTCTAATTGAAAAATTATTTTTGCGTTGGCTAGTCCGTTTATCGAGGAAGGCTATAGGCTATATAACATCACGCTATGACCAAAAGGAGCGGAGCAGCAATAAGAAATGTTGCAAGCGCGAAAAAAACTTCCGTTGCGCTGCGTAAATGGTTTAAGTTACGCAAAAATCAAATATTACGTATTTATTCCTCTTTAAAACTTCTAAACAAAAGTCCTCGACAACATATGACTATCCCTTTAGGTTAACTCACTTTAACCCTTTTTATGGAAATCAAATTTGTTCTAAAATAAAAAATAATGCATTGAAGAGTTTGTTTGAACGCGCTAATCTCAGGAGCTACTGGTCCGACTTGAAAAATTCTTTCAGTGTTAGATAGCCTATTTATCAAGGAAGGTTATAGACTATATACACATATATACACGCTAAGACAAATAGGAGCGGAGCGTTAATGGTTAATGTGACGCAGATGAAGTTGCGCGGGTCAGCTAGTATCAGATAAAAGGACTTAATGACAGGCGTAGTGTGTTACATCTATTATTCAACCGACTATCTAGCCGCAATCCACCCTTAGATAGAAAGGTCACTATGAAACGTTCTATAGAAATCAATATAAAAATGCTCAAAATAACTTCCAATCAGCATTGTTTGTTTTGAGCAAGTATTTTATGGACTGGGAGAAGAAGTGTTGGTCGGCTGACGGCGAGATGGACGGATGACATTGTTGCCATCGCCAGTAGAACCTGGATAAAGCTGGCACAGGAGCATTGGGATCGGCACAAGAAAAAATGTATGCTACGCAGTGGGCGAACTCAGGCTTTGGATGATGATGATGAAGTATTTTATGATAGGTTTGGATGGATTATGCCACCCAAACCCAACTGGTTTCTAAACCAAACAAGGGAATGTTCAAGGATTTTGCAGCAGCATTTGGTATGCCCATTGAGTTGACTCAGCCCAAATAAGGGCAGGACAATTCTAAATGGGTACAATTGATAAGCAATAAATGAGCACTAACAAGTTGGTACATACTCAAACCAAAGGCCTATATTAACCTGAAACATAGAACTGGTATAAAATAAATCGTGAGTATGTAATTGACAATGGGACTCAAAATTTTGATTGTCATTAGAATAGATAAAATACACATCAATTCAAATGCAGTTGTATATTTTTATTTCAGTATTTTTCTAAATAATTTACACACTAATTGCCATAACCTAAACTATTTTGCGTCTATTCTATTTCTATGACTCCGCCAACTTTGCTAAGGGCTTCCTTCAACTTCTCTGCCTCATCTTTGGACACATCAGCCTTCACAACAGTGGGTACACTTTCAACAAACTTCTTTGCTTGCACAAGATTGAATCCTTCTAGAAGACTCTTGACTTCTTTGATGAGTGCCACTTTCTGTTTGTCATCAAATTTTGTTAGTTTTACCTGAAAAAAATAAATAAATTAGGTCAAACTGCTATGGTAAGTAAAAAATATTATGTTATGCTTAGCACAGGTTACCAGTTGAAAAGAGCAGTGTAAGAAGTTTTAAAAGAATACTTACAGTAAAGCTTGTCTTCACAGCTTTAGGGGCAGCTTCTTCTTCATCCTGAGCAGCAGGGGCAGCCATTGCAAAGCCCCCCATTGGCATCACAGGAGCGTCAGGAAGATTCAGTCTCTTTTTTAGGACTTGGCTGAGTTCAGATACTTCAAGGAGGTTCAAGTTGGTTATTTCAGAGACAATCTTTTCAATTTTTGGGGAGACGGGTTTGTCTACGCCCTCTGGCACTGGTATGGACATGGAAGCGGCTGCTTGAGCTACCTCTTGGCGTAGGATCGCACTGAAAGGTGAAAACAAAACATTTTTCAAGAATCATAATATTACACTTTTCAAAATTAAAGGGATTCCGGTAGTATTAAACGAACGACTAATCAGTACTATATTTTATTAGATAAAGTTCAATTAATATGAAACGAATTGTGATGGTTATAGTATGATGGACGCTATATAACCTATTATTTTATTTACTGTAGAGACCATAATTTTAGACTCCTTACCATCTTGAAAAAGAACGCCACTGAAGGGGAAGGCTTTTGATAATTCTTACACCATTCATTTTTGTTATTATCTGGCGGTCTTCTTCAGTAGAAAACTGTTCTCCTTTCCTTTTGTGCCTTTAAGGTTAGGAATAGAGTATAGATTTTTGACACTTGAATTTTGATTTGATTGACAATCAAACATAGACAATCCTACTAATATTATAAATGTGAAAGTTTGTATGTTTGTTCGTCAATCACGCAAAAATGGCTAATGGGATTTGAATGAAATTTGGCACACATATAGTTCACATCCTGGAATAACACATAGGCTACTTTTTATCCCGATAAAAGGCATAGCTTAATGGCGGCGGAGAAGGAAGTGGAAATCAGACGTTTCTGCTGCCTTAGTACTTCAGATTCACAAGTACCAGGAGAGCATAAACATGTCGAAATATTTTCGGGTCTGAATTTGTGAGCGCCAAAGATTCTCGAGTACCAGGAGAGCAGACATAATATGACTTGAAAGTATTTTTGGTCAGGTTTTTTTTTTGCTGTAAAATAGATTGGCTTTCATTGAATGCGTTCATGTTTGTAGGTTTCGATGTTTGTCCGTCAATCACGCAAAAACGGCTGAAGGGATTTAGATGAAATTTTGCACATATGTAGGTCACATCCTGAAATAACACATAGGCTACTTTCTATCCCGGTGACATACATGACTTAATGGAGACAGAGGAAGAAGTGGAAGTACAAAGTTTCTGCTACCTTAGTACTTCAGATTCAAAAGTACCAGGAGAACAGAAACATGTCGAAATTTTTTACCGGGCTAGAATTATATTAAGATTCACAAGTACCAGGAGACCAGCACCATGTCAAATTATTTTTGGGCAAGTTTTTTTTTTATTACAGCAGAAACTTTTCGAAGTATTTTCGGGAATGGAATTCCGAGCGTTACAGATTCATCAGGAGAGCAGATACATATTAACAAGGTATTCCGGGGCCGGACTTACGAGCGCTACAGTTTCACAAGTACCAGGAGAGCAGTAAAATTTCGAAGCAACGCTATACATTCACAAGTACCAGAAGAGCAGAAACATGTCGAGGTATTTCGCCAGAAAATTACGAGCGCTACAGATAGATTAAAATACCAGGAGAGAAATATCTGAAAGTTTTTAAGTTGCTGGAATTATGAGTGCTATACATTCACAAGTACATGACGAACGAAGTTTTTTCAGGGCTGGAAATTGTAAATGCTATAGTTTCACAAGTACCTACCAGGACGCAGAAACATTTCGAGATGTTTTCGGTGCCGGAATTGTAAGCGATAAAGATTTACAAGTACTAATAAGTAATTAGTAGGATAGTAGGACTTTAAGAGTAGTTCAGTTTTTCTTGAAATTGAGATAAGACGAGATGAGATGAGATGAGATGAGATGATTTTTCTCACCACAATCCTACTAATATTATTAAAAAAACCAGTCAAAGTATTTTCGAAGCGGGAAATATGAGCGCTAAAGATTCACAAGTAACAGGAGAGCAGAAACATGTCGAAGTATTTTCGGGGCTGAATTTGTGAGTGCCAAAGATTCTCGAGTACCAGCAGAGCAGAAACATGTCAAACTATTTAGGGTAGTTTTTTTTTCTGGAAAATAGATGACTTTCATTGCAAGCGATTCAAAAGTACCAGAGTAACAACAACATGTTGGAGTATTTCTGAGGCTGGAAATATGAGCGCTAAAGATGCATAAGTACCAGGAGACCAGACACAATCATGTTTAAGTATTTTTGAGCAAGATTTTTTTTACCAGGAGTACAGAAAGATGTCGAAGTTTTTACTGTGCTGGAATTGTGAACACTATATGACTCACAAGTACCAGGAGAGAAGAAACATATCCAAATAGTTTTGGGGCTGGTATTGTGAGCGCTAAAGTTTCACAAGTACCAGGAGACCACACACATCAAAGTATTTCCGGGGCTTTAATTGCAAGCGGTTTGGTAACCAGAAACATATCGAAGTATTTCTGACTCTGTAATGGTGAACAATTAGGATTTAAAAGATACCAGGAGAACAGAAACATGTTGAAGTAATATTGAAGCTAAAAATATGAGCGCCAAAGATTTACAGTACCTGGAAACATGTTGAAATTTTTTCGGTGCTGAAATTGTGAGCAGTTAGGATTCAAAAGTAACAGGAGAACAGGAACATGGCGAAGTTTTTTCCGGGCTGGAAATGGAGATATGCGCTTTTCTATGTTTCTTGTCAAATTGACATCCTGCGCAATCGATTGCGACGTACTTCGCATGGGTAAACTTAGATTATTCGTAGGTACTGATAAGCTTCCTCCACACTATTCCGAAGTTGCACGAAGCGAAGTGCTCTCCGAAGTTGACCGAAGTCCGAAGTAGGTGTCCACACACCTCGAGCAACTTCGCGAGGAGCTCAGTCGCTCGTTCCCCCCGTTCCCCTCACGATAGGCATAATAGATAACGTTCATGTGGCTAGGATAAATTGTGTTCTGTGTTCATGTGGCTACTGCCATTGCAATGTGTACTCTCGCTTAGTAAAAATACGTGCGTATTTACTATGGCTGACGCGAACCGAAGTGAGCCGAAGTGACCCGAGTAGTGTGGACAGACGCTTCGTGTTCGAACTTCGAGTCCTTTGACTCGGGCGCAAAAACCGACAACAACTGGAAGTCGCCCGAAGCGAAGTTGCACGAGGCGAAGCGAAGTGCCCCTCCACACTATCGTATTCGCTCAACTTCGATCAACTTCGGGAATAGTGTGGAGGCCTTCACTTTTAGTTGAAACCACGTTGAAACTAAAGTGGGGTGCCGGACCTTTTTCTCTACGCGTCACGTATGTACATAAAAAAGTACTCTGTGCGTATGTCATATATAAAAGTACTCTGTACGTATACTTACAGTGACACACGCACGAAGAAGGACGTCGAGCAATAAGGGCCATATTATACTAGCGGTTTGGGGGCGGCTGCGCGGCGGGGCGGGCGCGCAGCGAATGCGTTGCGAACACGCTGCGGCTGCGTAGCGAGAACTTCGTGGACGCGTGGCAGATACGTTACGTTTTCGTCGCGTGTTTTTAGCAAATTATCGACGTACAATACACTCAGTAACAAAATGGATTCCGATGAGGAAACACTGCTGTTAGCTTTATTACTTCGAAGACGCTGGAGACGAAAACGAAAGCATTGACGAATTTGGGAAAATCCGTTATCAATTAATCGAATGGAAGAGAGCGACAACTTTGAGTTGTTCTACAAACTGATAAAAAATAAACCAAAATAATTTCGTTCCTACCTGCGGATGTCAAGACATAAAGACACATTTGAGATTATCAGCGTCACTGAAGAAAGGCTCGTAATAACTTTATGGTATGTTTATAACATTAAATAAGTACACAGGAGATGATTAATTAAAATAATATCAATCAGTTAATTAATCATTTTACTTATAAATTTTGAATTTCACTTAAAAATAACTCTGTATCAATATCCGAATCTCCCAATGATGCCATGATGACGTCCTCCTCTCACATTCGTGTTTCGTTACGGTCTGGTGTAAGGCGGGGCGGACGGGCTGGCATTTCTACGAGACAGTATAAAATGGCGTCCAACGTAAAGCCCGGTTTCCACCGCAAGCGGAACGGACCCATTAATGACTTCGTTATATATTCAGAACAAAAATTTAATATTCAGAGCAATATCTGTCACGAATAAATGTTGAACTGACTTTCATAAGATGAATAGATTTCATGATACTTCAGGTGGTGGATGATAAAGAGCATTTATGTATGCAGTTTGCGCTTGCGAGTTTAACGAAGTCATTAATGGGTCCGTTCCGCTCGCGGTGGAAACCGGGCTTATTCGTTGCGCGCCCCCTCCGCTTTGAGGACGCTCGCAATCCGCTAGTATGATAAAGCCCTAAGTACGCGTACTTGCTTGCACTTATCACCCACTTTCTTTACGTAAGACTACAGTGACTCTTTGCTACAGTGGTTTAGGTAGGGCCGGCCGGTAACGTGTAACTGCGTGTAACAGCTAGTTGTCCATGTAACTAAACCATAATATCATTTTAAATTTAGTCGATTAATTGACATACGAAATCGTATTACTCCACTATTTATACGTCAGTGTATTACTCGTACATCTTATTTTTTATCACTTGACACTTGACATTGACAAGACAATTGACAATGGCAGGAAAGGGTTACAAGCTTTGTATTATTAGGTTCCCAAACGAGCAATAACAATGTTCATTTGTGTGTTGTAAATTGTGATTTTATCGAAAAAGTTTTGAAATACTACAACTAAATTGCAGATAATAAATAAAATAGTGGAAATTTAAAATTTTGGGTGTGCGAAGTTATTATTTCCGTTGACTTCCCAAAAGTTTGGCTGCATTGCCAGGATTCACTGGAACGCACCTTTTACAGCTAGTACTTGGCTGCTTGTTTGCTATTTTATTTATATCTACATCTTTAATGAGGAAAGCGTTACCACATAAACACAGTAAACACAGTCACTAAGTTGTCCCCACAGACTACATAGAGATACTACGTTGTCCCAAATATTCGGGAAAAAAAAATAACAACATTTGCAACATTACACCTACACCATGTCCGCGATAACAATAATAATATTATGTTATTATCCGCGTTGGAAATTTGTTTTCCAAGAGTTTATCTATTAGTCTGTTATTATTTTGAAGTGTTAGCGGACTCAACATCAAAATAATACAACATTGTGCCGTGGTAGCTACTATTATTTCGACTTGCCGACGAAAGTTTACAGAAAAACCAATGGGGATTGGATAAAACTTCGATCAGCTGTTTTCCTTTTCTGCTTACCGAGGTAAGTTTAAAGGTACCTATCTATACTAATATTATAAAGCAGAAGAGTTTGTTTGTTTGTTTGTTTGTTTGTTTGTTTGGTTGAACGCGCTAATCTCAGGAACTACTGGTCCGATTTGAAAAATTCTTTCAGTATTAGATAGCCCATTTATCGAGGAAGGCTATAGGCTATATATCATCACGCTAAGACCAATAGGAGCGGAGCAGTAATGAAAAATGTTACGCAGACGACGTTGCACGGGTCAGCTAGTTACTTATAATTACTTTCTGTTCCTCATGGGTTTCGGCGTATATTAAGATAATTAACGTACTTTTTGGGTCAGTGGGTATTAGGGGCGAAGTTGCGACAACATTCAACCGTGTCTCATAAACTGTTAGTACAGTAAACAAATAACAACATAATAATTATGAGATGACACTCGGAGTCCTCTGATCTCAACTTCTGCAGTTTGATGACAATAGACAGCACCTAAGACGAACCACTGACCTAGAGTTCTTTGTAATCAATGGGCTACCGATGTTAAACTATAATTTTTAGATCACACAGAAATCTAAATGTTATACTTACATAAGTAAGTTAGCTATAGTGCATATTTTTACAGTCAAAATAATGTTATAAAATAAAACTTTTTATTTATTATCGCATAAGTTAGAATGCTGCATAGTTTATGTTGATACAACAATTAATACCGCGTGTATCTGACATCGACGCACAAACGATTTCCATGGGTCCAGGGCATGATTCTGGACACCCCAGTGTTGGAATTTTTCGTCGGTTCTTATCTCATTTTTTCATTTTTTTCAAGAGTACCACAAATAGGTATCAGCTCAGCTGAGCTGATATCTATTTGTGGTTTTATTAAGATTGCTCTTTTTAGTGAAAGTAGTTAATTAATTATTTTTTTATTAAAAATCTCATTGGGTTAGGTCAGTATAATGATTATGAGCTGTCTAAAGTAAAAAAACCCTTGAAAAAAATGAAAAAATGAGAAAAAAACTGACGAAAAATTCTAAGTCTAGGGTGTCCAGAATCATGCCCTGGACCCATGGAAATCGTTTGTGCGTCGATGTCAGATACACGCGGTATATGTTAACATTACCTATTTATTTATTTATTATGGACAAAAAAACAGTTACATGTTAAGGCGATACAATAAGAAACTTAAGATAAGTAAGTAGAACATATAACCCACACTATTGCCCACAGATTAATCAAATATGTGATTGAAAACGGAAGCTGATCTGTGATTTTGTTAATTACTTTAATTAAGTGTCATTTTAAAATTTTGATGCTAATGAATGTATAGCGAGATTTTTACATTTTTTATTAGAATAAAAGAAAATGTTGAAGTCTGTAAAGTGTTCGTTATAAGTCTCCACAAGGCGTCGAAGAGGTACTTGTGCCCCAGCATTGGTCTTACATGAATTCAGTTGGAATAAGCGGAGCACGCGAGTCCCATGTCTGATTACATTTCTGGGTACCGTGTAACATACTTTATTTGTAATTTCAGAGCAGTCAAATCTATTGTGGCACAAACCATGCAGCATCATTACATCCAAAAGTAATTGTCTACATTGTAGACTTAAAATTTTGTACTTTTGTAATAAATGTGTGTATGGAATCTTCGAATGATAACATTTGTAGTTCATACCATGCAAGAATTTTTTCTGAATCATTTCTCATTTGCTATTGTATTTAGGGTAATATGGATTCCAAATAGGCACGGCATATTCCACTTGCGAGCGTATTAAAGGACGACACGGTTGGCGCAGTGGTTGAGCGATTGACTGCTGCGCAGCATGTCGCGGGTTCGATCTAAATATTTGTACGACCTACATGTATTTGTTCCGAGTCTGGGTGTTTTTCTATCTATAATATGTATGCATATTCATATGGTGGAGGGTCCGTTATGGTGTGGGGTGGCATAACTTTAACAGCACGCACCGCTTTGGTCATCATTGATGGCGGTTCTCTGACTGCACACAGATACATCACCGAGATCTTGGAACCCCATGTAATGCCTTTTGCCCCATTTATAGGCCCAGATTTTGTGTTTATGCACGATAACGCACGGCCCCACACTGCTCGCGTGGTTCGCGATTACCTAAATGAAATCGGAATTACTCAAATGGACTGGCCAGCACGATCCCCTGACATGAATCCGATAGAGCATGTCTGGGACATGATTGGACGGAAAGTGAGGGACAGGATTCCACCTCCTAGGAATGTTGAGGAGTTAAAATTGGCGCTAATTGAAGAGTGGGCAATTTGCAGGAAATGATTGAAAGTGTCATTAGAAGCATGGGCAGACGTATTCAAGCCCTAATTAGAGCTCGCGGAGGCAATACAAGATATTGATTATGTCTTTTCAAAGATAATTAATTTTTAAAAATTGTTCTATAAATTCAAAATGTCTCAAATTTCTTATTTTTTTATAATTATCTATAAATAAATATTGTTTAACCCTAGTTTCTGTTGTGACTTATTTATATTGAATAAACAAACCCAAATGAAGCGAAAAACATGCATAAAAAGCTAATAAATTTAAAAAAAAACTGTCTTTTTTTTGTGTTCCTCTAATTTTGCCGGTGTGTATTTACAAAAAAAAAATGTATATAAGTAGTTTATCAGCCATCTCGTTACCATTCTATTCGGTTTTGGTTTCCGCACTTAGTCCTGAAGTTGGACCATTGTACGTGAGCCATGGCGGCCGTCATTCCAACCACCCAACCTCCCTCCAGAAACAGATCAGTTTTCTCGGCGTGGTCAGGATATCTGCTAGCAGGTTTGGTGACCCTATGGTTTGCTTCCGTATTTCGGCGACGCCCTCGCACTCAAGGAGTACGGGCGGTACCGTTTCCTCCCCCTCCACGCATGCTCTGCATAGAGGGCTATCCGTAATACCTATCGTGTGCAAGTGTTTATTCAGTGAACAGTGACCGGTGATGGTCCCCGTCACCATTCGCAGGCTCTGCCTATCCAGTCGTAGAAGGCGCCTGGTTACCTAGTTTTCGGTCCAGGTTTGGCATGGCTTCCTTGGACTGCCTGCAGCCTGGTGCTAAGGCCCACCAGCGTTCCGCTTGTTTGTGGGTGTGTTCACGCAGCCATGTGCGGAATTGGGCGAAGGGGAGCGGTACTATGGGTTCGGGTCCAACGACCACAGCACTAGATCCCCTCCTGGCCAGTTCATCGGCCGCGTCATTACCTAGTGATCCACTGTGTCCTTTTATCCACTGCAGCGTCACGATGTTGCGGTTGGCCACCGTGACGTGTTCTAGTGCATTGTGGCATTCTTGTATGAGTTTCGAGGTAGTGTAGTTTTTCTTTAGGGATTGGAGGACTGAGACGCTGTCGGAAAGTATCCGGATGTAGGTGTCAGTGACTTTCCTGGCCTCTATGGCATGAACTGCCAGGATAATGCCCATGCATTCCGCCTGGTAGACGGTGTTGAGCTTACCTAGCGATCTGGATATTTTAATGTTTAGGTCATTGGAGTAAATTCCAACTCCCGTACCAGTGCTTGTGTTTGATCCGTCAGTGTAGATTCTTAACTCGTTAGGACCTGAGTGGTCGTCCAATTCCTCTGCTAAGACTATGTTGTAATGTTTCTTAAAGTGGTGAGTTTTTTGAGCTCTGTCGTTGGGTGATGTCATCATGGGTTGCCGTTTAACAGCGTCTTCCATTATGCGCGTGTGCTTGATTCTAGAGTCTGTACCTAAGGTTCCAGATGCGCTGAGCCTGAAGACCGCTAGAGCCGCCACCTCTCGCACTATAAGGTGTAGTGGTGGTAGTCCCAGCATGGCTTGCAGGGCTGCAGTGGGAGCTGTTCTCATACTGCTAGTGATTGCCACACAGGCAAGACGTTGCAGTTTTTCGAGGTCTTTTTGTGCCGTGCTCAAGTCGGTCCTGGGCCACCAGACTAGAGCGCCATATGTGATTATTGGTCTAATAACCGTGGTGTATAGCCAGTAGGTGATACTGGGGCTAATCCCCCAGTTACCTAGTAGTCGTCTCGTTACCATAACACAAGCATTAGGTTGCTTAGCTTGGGACTATATGGCGTTGTGTTGTGTGAAATGTCCAAGGATATAAGGATATTTCCAAGAATGTCCAAGGATATAAAGACCTATACAACATCAAAAAAGTAGAGGGTCGCACAAAGTCCTTTGAGGATCTCATGACGAAGCCACACATTTGAAAAGCCTTATCTATATCTATACTTAATATTATAAAGAGGTAACATTTGTTTGTAAGTTTGTATGTTTGTAAGTTTGTATGTAGGGGGTAATCTCAGGAACTACTGGTCCGATTTGAAAAATTCTTTCAGTGTTAGATAGCCCATTTATCGAGGAAGGTTAGAGGCTATATATCATCACGCTAAAACAAATAGGAGCGGAGCATTCATGGAAAATGTGACGCAAACGAAGTTTCGCGGGTCAGCTAGTTTATTATATTTTCAATATGCGGGTTGAAATGCAAACACGAGTCCATAATAACACCTAAGTCGCGAACAGAATCTACTACATTTAAATTTTGACCATTGAGAGAATAAATAAAATTAATTTTATTCTTATTCTTTGTAAATGATATACTATTACATATAGGGAGACTAAGAAAGAGCTTGTTCTCTTTGCAAAGGTATCAAGTCTGTTATATCGTCCTGGAGGAGTCGGCAGTCTTGCATGTTTTTACATGATTTATATATTTTTATATCATCTGCATACATTAAGAAACGAGAATTAACGAAATATATTTTAATGTCATTAAGAGCGCTTTCACATTTTTTCTTGAATTTTAGCGTTTTATTCGAATTTTGATGTGTGATTTTGCTTTAGATATAGCCTTAAAAAAATAAAAATATGCCTAAGACAGTTTTGTCAAAGCGCTCTTACAAAATCGAATTGCTCAGGTTGACTAAAGTTGAATACCGCGCGTCACAAGATTATATTGATTTTCGACAATTATTTAAAAATATTTACTTTACTTTTAATTAGACCAATTTTTTTTTCAAGCAATATAGCAATGCCACCTTAATTATTAAATATTTTTTATTTGAATTTTGATTATAATTTCATAGATAAAAATTATAGTTTCGTACGGAAAATTGTCAATAACTCTCAGTTTTACAGAATTATTTTTGGTGTATTACTGTATGAATGACTTGATCGCTGGACAGCACGAATAACTTCATGGCCAGGACCGGCAGGGACTAGAAAGCGAGGCAGACCTGTAACAAGATGGGCTGACGACATCACCCAAATAGGAGGAAAAGACTGGATAGAAACTGCAAAAGATAGAGAGAAATGGTCTTCACTGGAGGAGGCCTTTACCTTCACAGGAGGGGTTCTCACAGAAACTTGACTAAACATTAGATATCAATTTCGTCAAAACAATAAATTTCTATATTAATGTATTTAATTGGTTAAGAATAGTTTTACTGAACTTAAGACATAAGACATAGATTAAATTACTATCGAAATGAATGTCACAAATTATTAGAATTTATTAAAATATTAAGACATTAAGTAATAATATATATTATTTACCTATATCAAATTATAATTGCATGTAAAATTATTTATATAGAAATAATGAGTTAGAATTAGGATAAAAAAAATAATCAAATTTTTCTTTTGTTTATTACGTGGGAAATAAAAAGGCTTTTTATTTTTATTTTATTTATTTATTTATTACTGTATGAATCGTAATAAATTGATTTGAACATTCCAAAGTAGAAGATACAGTTGTACCGTGGACATTTTTATAAATGATTAAATTATAATATCTTCGGTGTACCAAGGTATCAAAAGATACCCTAAAGCATCGTTTTGTGAAACATCCTTTGCGGAGTCAAGGATTTTACTGATGTACGTGAACAAATTGAAATATTTATTTAGAACACTCCCAAGATAAATGATCAAACTAGCTTAGACATTTTTTTTTTTTTTTTAAGGCTATATCTAAAGCAAAATCACACATCAAAATTCGACTAAAAAGCTAAAATTCAAGAAAAAATGTGAAAGCCCTCTTAATGTATAAAATGAAAAGAAAAGGTCCTAAAATGGATCCCTGGGGAACTCCTGAATTTACAGTAACTGTTTCAGATTCGTAGCCGTTAATAACGACTTTTTGAGTCCTGTTAAAAATATATGAAACAAACCAACGCAGCAAGTTCCCACGAATTCCGTTAAAGGCCAGCTTTTCCAAAAGAAGCTTGTGATCCACCTTGTCAAAAGCCTTCTGAAAATCAGTGTACACGGCGTCAACTTGTACACGGTGATCCATGTTTTCAAAAAGGAAGTTGGTAAATATCATAAGATTAGTAGTTGTACGACGCCGTTTAACAAAACCGTGTTGTTCGGGTATAATTAGTAGGTGAAATTGAGGATATAAAGCACCGTGCACAAGCTTCTCAAAAAGTTTTGACAAGGTGGAGAGGATCGAAATGGGTCGATAATTTTCGACGTTTTCTTTATCACCATTTTTAAAATTGGCGTAATAAACGCTCGCTTCCATGCAGCCGGGAAAATCCCCTCACCTAAACATTTATTAAAAATTAAATAAAGAACTCCATGTATGCTATCGGCAGTTTTGATGAAAAAAGTGGGTGTGCCAGCCCCTTTAGAAGGATCAATTGATTTGAGTGTCCTAAGTATAACATCCCTAGATAGATAAATATCACATCAAGATGAGTTATCGCCAAAGTTTTTCGAAGGTTGCCATTTCTCAGGTTCAAAAGTAGAGGGTTCGTAAACAGATGCAAAGAAGGTCACAAACAAGTTACATATATCCGTAGGATTATCGGAAGAGGTGTTTTTGAGATGCATGTTGTCTATAGACCATGTCATGGTATTCCATGCCCATGATATAGGACCATACTTAAAAAATAAAGAATAATGATCAAGATTTTTGACTATCCCAATGAATTATGACAATAATTAGTACGGCTAATTGCATCATCACAGTACATTCATTTTTAACTGACTTTCCAAAATAAAAGAGGTTCTCAATCTGACTTCCACATTAAATAAAATAAGAGACTACAAAGTAAAAAGTAACTTTAATTTTGGAAGTCAGTGTCAAAATACGAAGAAACTAACTAAAACACGACTTCTGAAGTTGGTTGTATTTTTTTTTTTTCAAAGTTTTTTATTAATGTTCTACTGAATGCAGTAAATAGATTACTAGTTTTAATCAAATAAAATAATTATTCATAATAGCACACAGTTCAACAAGGTTTATAGTTTATCTTGCAACGCCTGCAATAAAAAGTATGTGAACTTTCTATTTATAGCGACAGAGCCATTAACGGCTTGTACAATGACAAGCTTAGCAGCTGATATAATTATCTCATTCTCTTGGTGAACAGTGAACTAAATCAGCACCTAAAATCTTTACTAATATTATAAAGCCGAAGGGTTTGTTTGTTTGGTTGAATCTCGGGGACTGCTGGTTCAAATTGAAAAATTCTTTTAGTGTTGGATAGTCCAGCGCTGTGGCTCTATTTCGCACACGAGTCCCAGCATTCTGCTGAGAGATCGCTGCTTTGCATTTATATGACGCATATCTGCCCAATTTTTCATATAGGTAATTGTAATTTAGTGTTTTTGATTTTTTTTTACTATGCGTCATACATCGCACAAATAAACTCTTTGTCGTTCGTTCTTTCTTTCATTTATGGAGGAAGGCTATAAGACATCACGCTGAGACCAATAGGAGCGGAGCATTGAAACGCAGACATAGTTGCGCTGGAAGCAGAACTATTTCCTCTTATTCTAAATTAGCAGGTATTTATTTATTTATTTATTTATTTAATACTTTACGCACACATGTACAGAGGCGGACTTAATAAAAGGAAATAGTTCTTCTGAAATGAGTAAACAAGTAAAAAAACATGACATCGTGCTTGTTTCCCCCATAAGTTTAGGCAGAAGTGTAACAATAGTCAGTGGCGGATCGAGAATTGGTCGTTTGGGGGAGGAGTGACCCTGCTGAGGGTAGGTTTTAGCAAAGAATACACTATAAAGCATACCTATTACACCGATTTTCGAATTCGATCACTAAATTAACGCGTCATAGAAATCCAGAACACGAGTTGCATAACAAAATCTAGATCGGTACTGCAACTTCCATAAAATATGTCTATGTAGGTACATGTAGTTCTAGCCTAGCACATAACAATCGAACAACTTTAACGAAGTAAAACCTTCAACAAACGTTATCACGCGAAAATGAGTTGTATGCAGTCGCAATAAAAGCGAATTGCCTGCTAAACAGTACTGTTTTAAGTATAGGCACTGGAATTGCGTAACAGGACTGATCTAGGTCTTTTATCGCTTTGGTAAACCACCGATCCAACTGCCGATGGTCACACAGGATTTAGATGACAAGTCGAAATAGGAAACATTAAAATTTATATAACTAGCTGACCCGTGCCCACTTCGTTGGGTGGTAAACATTTTAACTTGTGATGAAATTATGAGTGTGGTTCGGTTAGTACTGAGTGCTATGATTTATTTCCTGACTGCCAAAAGGATGGTTTTGTTTTTATTGCATATGTGCTAGGCTAGCGAGCCGCTGCGAGCGCTCAGCGCTAGACTCCCTATCCCTTGTTGCAGAGACATGCTGCTTTAAATCAGTGAGACGCCGTGTACGTTCAGCGCTAGAGTCCCGAGCACGGACCTGCGATGTTCTCCAGCTTTGGTTAGCAAGCCGCTGTGAACGCTCGGAGCCAGATTCCCCAGCGCGTGCTTGCGAAATATTTTCTCTATTCCTCGAGAGGCGCTAATGATTTTCAAAAGAGCAGACTCTTCCGTACGGCGTACTCGAGCTGCTCTTGTCTCATGTCTGGGATGTCTGACGGGAAAGTTGTGATTTCCTTTTAGGCATGATAAACAATCGCTGAAACTGTGCGATATCCCAAAAACAGAAATACCACAGCTTCGAACTCGAAGAATGAGAACGAAGTAGTATTGTGAAACCGAGCAACCAAACAATTTTAAAGACCAACAACATTCAACCAACTACGTACAACTCACCTACCTAACGACAAAAGTTAAATAATAGCTGGAGAGGGTCATTAATCCGCGGAAAATCTTAACACCACGATTCAGAAAAATAACGTAATTGCACAACGCCATCGGGTAAATGGATAAAACGTCCGTACAAAGCATGTTCTAATGCGGTTTGTGAATGACGGCGCGGGCGGCGTTTTGCGATTTAGTAATTTTATATTATCTTCGAAACTGTTCAACCAATTGACATACTGTTTTGGGCAAATCGTATCTCTATGATGTTCTTGTGATCATACTAACATTTTTTTCGATAAGGTTTAATATTTTGTTGTTTAAAAAATCGTCCAAAGATAAGTATGTCGAAAAATACTTTTTTTAACACATAAAAGCTACTATATCTGCTAAAATATAAAAGATAGAAATATGGTGCCGCGGACTTTTTTGTAGAACTATTCAAAGCGAACCAGGTTGCCATACGTTGTTTTCAATTATATACAACTGTTAAGGCAGCGCACGCAAATAACTCTGTTGTAAGAGCTATTTTTTCCCGCCTGGATAGACAAAAATTGAGATAGTAATATGCATGATATCTTTATAATTTATAGTCTATAGCACTCACGAATAATGTAGCTTTCTACCAGTGAAACAATTTTTAAAATTGGTTCATTACTTCCGGAGATTACCCCCTACATACAAACTTACAAACAAATGTTACCTCTTTATAATATTAGTATAGATTAGTACTAGATGACTCGGCAAACGTTATTTTGCCGTAAAAAATAGCCTACGACCTATTCTCAGACCTACCAAGTACCTTTACAAAAAAAAAACATAAAAACCGGTCTAACCGTTTCGGAGGAGTTCGAAAATAAACACCTTGTCACGACATTTTTGTATTCGTTACTAGGTACTCTAATATTTGTCTATTCTGCGGAAACATGACGTCCACCGATGACCTGGTGAGGATCGCGGGTAGCCGATGGATGCGAAACGCACAGGACCAGTTATATTAAAAAAAATATTATAACCTTCACAGTAAGTATACGTGACATGTCAAATTAAAGGGTAATTTGATATGTCAGAGGATACAGTTTGAAAATGCTTTTTTTTTTTTTCAATTTTCTAGTTTGACCCCCAAAAAGACCCCCATACTCATAATTTATGTACCTATTTAAAACGCGTCCGTGTAGGTCACAGAAGTCCATATGTATACGAATTTCAACAGAATCGGTCCTGTAGATCTGTAGACAACTGGCTGTGACAGACGGACAGACAGACACGACACCTGAGTGATCCTATACTATAATTATTATAAGGGTTCCGTTTTTCACAGATGTTCGGAACTCTAAAAAGACGGTGAAATATGGTTTAAGAGACTTCAGGGTGTTTCTAACCATGTTCTTGCACAGTATCAATATCACTCTTACTTTAAGGAAGGCCTGCGAACCAGTAGCGTACTTAAAAAAAAACACACTGCTCTACTACGCTCAGTACTACCTACGGAGGTACTACTTATCTACACTAATATTATAAAGAGGAAAAGTTTGTTTGTATGTTTGATTGTAATGAATAGGCTCAAAAACTACTGGACCGATTTTCAAAATTCTTTCACCATTCGAAAGCTACATTATCCACGAGTAACATAGGCTATATTTTATTTTGGAAAAAAATAGGGTTCCGTAAGATATTTGGGTTTTTCGGACACAAGGTGTAAAAATCAACCGGAAAAGTTACTTATTTTGCGTACGCTGCCTAAACTATAAAAGATAGAACCATACATATTGTTCTAATTAATTGTAGATCTTATAAATATCTACAAAAAGTCCGCGACACACTATACCTATCTATGTCGAGTGAGGCACAACAACCATTTTTTTTATTTAAAAATCTTGATTTTTTTTGGACTACATTTAAACGCGTTTATTTTACTCATGCTATTAATCCTTATCAAAATAAAGTATTTCATAACTAAGTACACTTTATGATTAAAATCGGACGTTTGGTTTCGAAGTTACGGCGAAATTAAAATATTATGATTTCTGCTACACGGCCCGTTGCGAAGTGGACGTCACCAAGGCGGGGGTGCGTGTGCGGGAGGGGAGTTTAGATCTAGAGCAAGGTGGCCGCGCGGCTCAGACGCGAGGTAACAGTTTTTCTGTAGTATATTTAGTATCATCATTGCACCCGTGCGAAGCCGGGGCGGGTCGCTAGTGTATTATAATACATTGGATGAGGTAGTCACGTGTGTGATGTAACTCCATAATGTAATGCGATACCTTACGATATTGGCTATTTCCATTAGTAAAGACTTCATATTGCTGTGTCCATTGTTTTCAATTTGTTGTTATGAGAAACTGTTAATGAAATGTTCGTAATTGGTATGTGACTATGTGTGTTATTTTTGTACATAATGGTTTGATATTGTTTATATCAAATCCAGTGATACTATTTTTATCAAAATCTTCATCCATTTTTTTGGTTCATTGGTCTGCCTATCTGTTTGTTGCTTAGATCTCGAGGCCAAAAACTCTGTCATAGACGAAAAAAGGGATCCTATAAAGGTTTCAGTCACCGGTCCCTTTTAAGGTGCATCCACACCAGTTACTTTCTGTGGAGCAACAGAATGCAACACGATAACATTAGATAACATTCTTCAACTTAATTATGACTAAGTTATAAATTAACAACACAGTCATATTACATACCATGCTATCGGATGTTGCCCACGTACACTTGGAAACGGTGCACCTTTAAGTTTGCAGCTGTTAAAAAGCTAAACGCTTTTTCAAAAGACTCAATAAAGAGTATGTCTCTATCTTGCATTAGTTATTGTTCATTATTTTCTTTATTTTGCATTTGGCCATTAACATACACAGAAAAATTCAATGTGTCCATCATTTTTACTCTGAGTGCCAAATGTGCCAATTCTACTAATTTTCACATTCGCATCTCAATCGCAAACCGACTTCTCAAAAAGGAGGAGGTTCTCAATTCGGTTGTATGTTTTTTTTTAATGGTTTTTACCGCATAACTCCGACAATTATGAACCGATTTGAAAAATTCTTGTTTTATCTGAAAGGATATACTTGCAGATTGGTCCCATTAAAATTTTATCAAAATCGGTTACGAACTTTGGATTTTAAATCGAAATAGCTGGAATTCGTCTACTTGGATGATGGTTTTAAATGTCATCCAAGTAATCGAAATTGCGTACTTTGCTTTCAGCGATTTTGCAGTGGTGTGGTGTGGGGTACCACTAAAAACTTAGACTTTCGGAAGTCGGTGTTTTTGTTACTTTCTTCGTATTTTGACACCGACTTCCGAAAAGTTATTTTTTACTTTGTAGTGTTTTTTTTTTTGGAAGTCGGTTGTATTTTTTTGTAAACAGTTTTTTATTGACAGTTTGCGATTGACATGCGAATGCGAAAGTCGTTTAAAAATTAGTAGAATTGGCCCTCAGGTATTTGGTTTTTTCTCGTTTATAAAAAGAAAAACATTTCCTCGTCGTAAATCCTTTTGCAAGTCGACTCGGATTGTGGGCTATTACGCAATTTAACGTATAAGGCAATAAAACAAGCTGAAACTCTTTGCTTTGACTGGCGGTAAACCATATTTTCCGCAGGGTATTAGTAAATATGGGTTTCAGTACTTTCAGTCGAGCAATTGCTCGGTAAGTAAGGTTTCTTGTGTCAGAAATAAATATGAATTGCTCTTGCTATATCGAAGGTCTTTGACAGGTTCGGGCATGATAGTGTGTTAAGTAATTCTCTCTTCCCGCATTCGGCATCCCTGCTGAATTTTGCTATTGAATTTCAAACTTCTTGAGCATGTTCTTGATCTGTATTTATGTAACTTCTTGATCGATCGTAGTGATCATAGATGGCTGCTAATCGGATTCTATGGCTATTGTATCCGGTGTTCCTCAAGGTTCTGCTCTTTGCACGACTTGTATCAACGACCTGATTCAGATATGCTGCAGTGGCGCTCGAGAAAATATATCGAGACATCTGAATAAATGTGATTTTCTTTTCTGTCCGACCTTGTGAGCTTTGAACTTTTACAATCAAGAAACCATGAAACCTGTTTTCAGTTAGTTCTGTAAAGAAATTCTAATTATGATCGTGATTTTTGTTTCTTTACTCAAGTAACTTTTTGTAAATGTTTTAAAGAGTTCCTTCGAATTTCAAATAAATGCTCTAACAAAATGAACCTTTAGAAATGTTCTTGAAACCATATTTTTATTGTTTAGTTATTTCTTTTTCACAATTGTAACTTTTATTATTTCTCTTACCCTTTACTGTGCTATGTTTTCCGAACCTCGGAGACCTGATCTCATATGTCTGAAGTATATATGTATGTTTTTCAAATAGTATACCTACCCAAAATATGGAACATAACTGCTACAATACGAAAGTTTTGCCTAACTTTGCAAGATTCACATGCGTGATACTATGTATCACCAAAGAACCAGATATTTACGCAACGGCTTACAAAACACAATCTAAATGTCAATCTCTCTGCACCAACAATAGGATTAAACTAGGTAATATGCAAATAACAAACAAAGAACCTTGTTTCGATCACCTAGGGAGGCGTTCTGCATTGACAATGATATTGATATTCTATAAAGCCAGACAGCTCCAGATTCAACGTAACTCTACTACATTGTTAGAATCATAGTTGTTTCTATCACTCAGTCGAGTTACGTTACAAATTAGTCATAGTACCCGTAGATAATATCGATTTGGTTGCGTTTTTCAAATTAACAAGAAAATTATTAACAAGGATCATGATTATTTTGCCTTTATACCAAAAAGAATCAGCTTTATTAGTCTATGGAATGGGCCTGTTTCTCATCATGTAATTTTTTAACTGCTTTTTTTTCCTATTTGGTTTATTTTTATAAATTAATAAAATGTGCGTCGGTTCAGGAGTAATACATTCTTTGTCTTTAAGGTGCATCCACACCGCAGTTACTTGTTGTGAAGCAACGTTTCCAAGTGTTAGTGGGCAACATTCTATAACAAAAAGTTATATGTTGTAAATAAAATAAGTCATTATTTGAATAATGTTATCGTGTTGCATTCACCACAAAAAGCAACTGCGGTGTGGATGCACCTTTAGAATCGGTAACTCATCAGTCGCCCTCTATAAAGTTTCATTTCATGTTTCACACAGCTTATCTATTCTGTCTTTGGTCTTCCCTAAAGACTCAAAGACTATTTTGCTCTGTTTTAAAATTTTGTTCCCTTATATTAGTGCTTACATTGTCTGCATAGGTGTATGCCAAATAAACAGTTTTTAATTATGTCTATTTGTCTGTACTAGCTTGTGCCCGCGACTTTGTACGAGCATACCCCGGTTATTAGTAGCGGAAGAATCTTATACACGACGTCTATTTTAGTCGTCTTACAAAGGCGGCCCACTTAATGTACCCGATATAAAGTACCTCTAGCCTCTAGCCGCTTTAAAAAAAATTATGAATTAAGAAAATAGGTACAATTTAAAACAAACAATGCATTAGAATAATAAAACACGTAATAATGTTTACGTACCAAATCAATGTCATAGTTCCATTCCTCGCCGTCCTTGAAACACAAGGCTCGGACTACGCTCGCACCTGGATGTTCCAAACTAGGTCATGCGTCATGATAATATATATTTCTATACTAATATTATAAATAAGTAAAGTTTGTAGGTAATCTCTGAATTTACTCTTTGAAAATTGTCTTTCCAATAGAAAGCCACGTTATTTGTGACTGTCATAAGCTATATATTTACCCGAAGAATACCTCCCGACGAAATTTTTTTTTTACTATTGATAGGCATACGTTTCACCGCTGTCTCACCTGATGTTAAGCGATGATGCGGTCTAAGGTGGAGCACGCTTGCCTAGAAGTAACCTATTCACTCTTGACTTAAAGACTCCCAGGTTGTAGCTATCAGGCTATTTTGAAATTTTTGAATTTTCAGGAAACACAGGCTAGGGATTAGAGTTACGGGCCGATCCTTATTTTCTGATTCACCTGTCTTACAATTTACTTGTCCCTAACTCCTAAGGGCGGATTTCACCAATGACACTGAAGTGAACGCGATCAGCATTCGAGTTGTGAATTAATGTATGTCAGGACCTCAGGACTCAAGACTTCAAGGATTTTCATTCACTTATACTCTGGACCTTCGACGTTTTTGCCATCCAAGGACGAATCAATTTGTTCCATTATTGCCTGCTATCGACACTGATGGGAAAAGTATATCTGTCTGTTCTATATCTAGTATGTTATACGAAAGCTATCGAGCTAGTCTGGCCTCGACTAGGGCTCTGCAACAGACGTGAATGCGGTAGTGATTCAATCGAGAGTATCCAGACAGTTATATTCAAAAAGGTAACATGTTAATTGTATGAAGGAGGGAATCTCCGGAATTTAGGGAAATACTTAATAAATCAAATAAGCATTTTCTTCCACTGATGGAAATTTACACTATTGTTGAATCAGGTCAGTGTCATAGGCTACTTTTACATTCCGAATGATTTCTGTGGGATATGTCCAGAGGGCGAAGCCGCTTTTATTAAAAAGCTAGTCATTGATATAATATCAACTTCGTAGGTTGATAGGAACACCTACTCTTACTTAGGTAATTTCAATTAATTATTGCATTATTAACACCTTTATGCAATAATATTATTTCTGTAGTTATAAATGTAAACCTAATCATCATCGTTTTTGTTATTGTGATTGTTATAATTGCTTGCTCAGCTATTTTTTACGTACGTAGAAGTTTGATTGATACCTTTTTAGTTTGGTCAATAAGTTTTTTCCGTCGCCATTGTTTTCCATTTAACTGGGGGACGTACACGTTTTCATCTATTATTATTGTCCCTTGTCAACCATTGCGCTATGATTCCCCCAAAACACTCTAACAACTAGTCACATTATTATAGATCATACCAAATGATCCTGAATTTCACAACGCAAACACAAACATAAGCACAAACGTCCATTTAAGGAGATCAAGATCCCTCGACAAGGAAGTTCCCTTGGAATAATAAGCCTTGGAAGTTTCTGGCAATGTTCAATAATGTAAATGTGTTTACAAATTCGCGAATACATGGATAAATTGCAGTGTAGGTCAAATTTTCTGCACGGTGTAAAATTTTGCATGGCCGACATAACTATTTATAGGCGGTTTACATGTAAAGGAAAATGGTCGTTTACTACTTATAAGAGGGAATTTACTTACTATGGTGAATAAAGTTGCTAGTTACGAGTAAGTAATTAATATTCAACTTGTTGAAGTACTTGCGTAGTGTTTTCGCCTGCATTCTTCATTTTAACGAATCTCAGTTTGATGTTCGTGCATTCATTGCCCGTGCATGATTGTTGTTACTAAGCATTTATACATTGTTAGGAAAATGCAGTACGTTCGCAACTGAAGTGATGGTTTACTTAGCAGATTTGTGACTTAACTAAAGTACCGTCCCAGAGTCTCGAAAACATCCCAAACTTAAAAGTGCTTGCAATGATTCATCGTTGCATGAATGTTTCATGATACCGTCGCTGAAGTGGCACAACTGTATAACTTTATATACCCTAGTGCTTGTACAACCTGCACAAACACTTCCTTTACCAACTTCCCTTGATCCATCCAGCCCTTTTTTCATCCCAATTCCAAATGTAAAGTTAGGTTTTCCTAAGCTCAACCACAACTGGTCGGTCGATTTTCAAAGGTTGCTTATTGTGCGATATCGGAGTCGTAGAATGTTCTAGAAGGTATGATTTTATAAGCTGCTGAGTTTAGCGGAGTGTCGCCCTCAGTACGCATTCGTCTGTCAGACCAGTGGCACGTGTTACGTTTTATGGGAATCTCGATCTGAAATTGAACGAATTCGTTGTGAGTATGAGTGAAAATGGTTTGTTTATTTTGTTTTAGTATTCATTCTTGACGTACTTAGATTGATCTTGAGTGTTGATTCGTCGCTTCTTATTGAGTTTTTGGTCGTTGGTTTAATTATTATTGTTTTATTTGTAGCCGGTGCATAGAGTTGCATAGAGTTGTGTTGTGTGTTCGCCTTGCACTCGACGGCTCGACTGTTATCGCTATGGCTAGGTTGGCTATAGTGTATACGGAAGTGGAGAGGATTAGGTATTAATGTAGTACAGCAATCTTGAATAATAGCTTGTTGTGATTTTGTGAATCATGGTAAACAAGTTTTCTGTGTTTAGAACTGTGCATTCTACATTATGTAGTTTTAGAGCAGCCATGCTAATGGATTCGTACGACCTACGACATCTTAATTACCGTCTTGTCGTAAACCAATTAAGTATAACGAAATTAATTTCAATAAGAACCTAATATAGGTAGATTCCATCTCATTTGTTGTTGTTATTTTGTTTTCATAGGTCTCATACAAAACTTCAAGCTGAATCAACAAGATATAATTAAAATAGTTTCAGAAATGAAATTACTGTAGTTGAAATTAAAACTATAATCATTACGAATATTATAAAGCTGGAGGGCAATCGCGCTAATAAAATTCGGCTGGAACGCAACTGAACTGTAGCCATTTCACAACTTTTTTAAACATTCCGTATCGCGCTAAACGTTTGACAGAAACTTGGAACGCAACTGCATCACAACTGTAACGTTACCGCTGTCAAACAAAAAGTTGGAACAGTGCTACTTTTTCTTGACTTTTTCTCAATCGTTCGCGTTGTGTTGTTTGGATTTTGAACGAAAATGCGAAAATATTTGTAAAATTTTGACAACGCAACTTTGGTTGAAGTTTAAACTTTAGCGCGATACCAAATTCCTTACAGGTGAATCGAAACTAGATCATAACCAAAACTGAATTGGAAACGAATTGCAAGCGGACTTAAACTTTTAAAATTAGCGCGATTGGCCTCCTGAATAGTTTGTTTGGTTGTACGCGCTAATCTCAGGAACTTCTGGTTCGAATTGAAAAATTATTTTATTTTTGGATTGCCCATTTATCGAGAAAGGCAGGTACGCTACGACCAATAGGAACGGAGCATTAATGAAAAAAGTGACGCAGTCAAAGTTGCGTGGGTCAGCTGGTCAGCGGGTCTAAAGAGGCCACTTTTGCAGAATCATATTATTAACCACACAACAATCTGTCAATTTTCATATTTATCGCTAATGCCTTGAACCAATTCTACTAAGTTTTAAACAACTTTCGCATTCGCATGTCAATCGCAAACTGTCAAAAAAGCCAAAAATTTGAATACATTTTTGACAGTTTGCGATTTAGATGCGAATGTGAAAATTGTAGAATTGGCACTAAGGTTGATTGGGAAAATATGAGACGGGTAGCGCGATGCTCTCTGATCCTGCTAAATTGGCCATTTAAGACCCGCTGTTCTAAAATTTAATGGATGAATTCGTAACTATCAAAGAAAAATGTAAAGAGAAATCTAAAAAATGTAAAATAAAAGTGTAGAGTGATGACGCATTCATCCCTAATACAATTTGTATGTACTAAGCGCGGCAGGAGTAAACTAATTGGATCAACTATATTTCAATAAAGCGACTAGTTAGGTTAGGTTTCTATATTTTAGCACATTTTGCGCAAACTTTGAAGACTTTTTGTTCAGTGTGTTGCTCTCGTTGGCATGATTGTCGAGCAATATTTGTACATTTGATTATTTATATAGTCTTATATTATTTTTAGGGGCCTAGTGAGTTTTTTTTTCATATCTCTGTAGTCACCCATCACCCCCTTGCGGTGTTCATCTTCCACTGTTTCCATTGTTTCTTATCACTTTTTCTACTCTTTACACCCAATTCGTTGCTCAAATTTTCGCCACCATATTCTCTTCGTGAGACATCCACTTTAAGGCCATGTTTTTGCCTAAAATCGACTTGCATGCAAAATTTACATTGCCAGTTACGATCGAGCGATTGATCTCATTATATCGATGTGGCCCGCAATGTAACGCAACTTACATGCGCGCTGCTTACAGGTGGTAATGCGGACTTAGAATAAGGCGCCGTTCACACACATCCGGGTTCCCGTCCCTGACGGGACAGAGAACGGGAAGGACATAAAGCAAGTTCGTACAAATCGTATGTAACCAATTCCTCTCCGTCCCGCTCTACGTCCCGTAAGGAACGGGAACCCGGATGTGTGTGAACGGCGCTTAAGGCTGCGCTTCCACCAGATACCTACGTGCGAGGATGCGAAGCGACGTATGTGTTTGTTACAAAAAAAAAAAATTATTACTCTCAGAATATTTTTTGTTAAGAAAAGAACCAATAGAATCGATTGTGCTGAGTAAGAATGGGTAAATGAAGCGATTCGCATTCTCGCACATCTCTGGTGGAAATGCAGCCTGACACTCCCCCGAGCATCGACACTCGACCGGCCCTGTTCATCTCGCAATCAGCTGATAACTCCGACTTTCATGAGGTGGTCGATTTTGCCGACAAATCACCGTGATCACCTAGGTGGAGTGAACGACAAGTGAGCTGTCCTGTCATCTTGTTTGTATGGTTTGACAGTTCACTTGTCGTTCTCGTCGCCTAAGGCTAAGAACTCACGGAGCGATTTTCACCCGCGACCGCTGCGGTTGCGGGCCCGCAGCTTCTGTAGAAACCGCGGGCGTAAATCGCGTCGTGAGTTGTGCTTTAATTTTTAAATATATCTGCTTTCTACAGAAGCTGCGGGCCCGCAACCGCGGCGGTCGCAGGTGAAAATCGCTCCGTGAGTTCTTAGACTAAGTGTTCACTTCGACATGTTTATAGAATCGCACTGCAGGTCATCACTTTTTATACCCTTCCCAAAATTGCATTCGAATAATTGGCGTTGATTCGAATATCAATCTCGTTTAGTTTCATATTATCTGACTGGAATCATTTACATGACAGGTCCATGATCCGTGTTAGAATAGTTTTATTGTGGCTGATTATGTCAAAGGAGAAGGTATTGACGATTATCTAAGCTTTGTTTTGAATACGTGATGGATTATGGTTATAAAAGTTGGAAAAGATTAAAGGGACTCGCTTGTCTTGGTATGATCATGTGAAGAGGAAGTAGGAAACGCATTTAACTAAAAGAGTAATGAACATAAATTTGGATGGATGGAGAGGGAGAGGAAGGCCAAAGAAAAGATGGATGGATTGTGTGAGGAGCGATATGGAAGAAAAGGGAGTTAGTGATAGTTTGACGACGATAAGGCAGAGTGGAAGAAAAAAAAAACGTGTTCCGCCGACCCCAAGTAACATGGGATAAGGGCAGGAAGATGATGATGGATTATGGTTATCACACTACAGTGAGTGAGTGAATGAGTGAGTGGTGGAAACTTGAGATTTCTTAGTGTAGGTACTTCGCGCTGATTGAAAACACTGAAATATTTAAATCTTGTACCTACATAAATGGACTTAGTACTAGGCAATAGACTTCCATAACCCTATTTGTTTTGTCACTTAAGTACTAGCTTTTCTGTTATTTCATTTCTGGCGCTAGGATTTTTATTCGCGCGGAAATAAATCTGCACCGCCTCATCGCGTACATTTCCATCAAATCACAGTTTTACCGTCAGTGCGGATACTCGTATAGGATTCAATGTGTTACCGAATTGCGGAAAAAAAACCGCGCGGTGAAAAATCGCAGTACGGACAGGGTCAAATACGATAACGGCAAAGAGCTTCTCAACTCTCCAATATTTTCATTTCTCCAATAAAAAAAACTTTACCCTGCTTCTGGACTTCTGGAGCAGTCGGGTAACAAGTTCTGCCTTTCGCTGCTTACTACTCTCGTAGTATCTCTAAATTTGCAGCTCGTTCACACAAATGTACAGCGGCGAACTTAATATTATGTAATATATTTTTATGCATTAGGCATATTCTTTCTTTTCTCCTGCGCCTCCAAGAAGGAGGAGCTTTTGTCCTCTTCTGCGCATTCCGCATCGTTCTCTCTTTCAAGTCATCCAATCGACAAAGTATTAATCTGAGGACCAGTTCTGCTAACTTTTAACAACTTTCCCATTCGCATCTAATTCGCAATCTGTCAAAAAGCATCATTTTTCATACATTTTTGACAGGTTGTGAATAAGCAGAAGAGCTTAAACTAACAGAAACGGCACTCTGAAATTTTTACAAGCTCAAGGACTTAGCCACGGTAATATTATCTGTAACTTAGCCTATGCGCGCACTGGTAACTTTTGTCACCGTGACAGTACATTGGGAAATCTTTCGCAATTGTGATTTTCAACAGATAGATATTATATATGTCACCGGAAAGCGGCAAACGCCGTAAGATTGTAAAATATCGCGTGAAATTGTAATAAACTATTGAAATCGGATGGGATTTATTTTAAACAAAACGATTTTTTCATAATATATCGATAAAATATATTGTAATCAAGATATATTACAATCTTACGGAATCAGCCATTTTCCGGTGACATGTATGTATGTTGTCGGACGGTTTTCTTTGTGCCTTATTATAGGACTAAAGAAACAAAACACTTCACATTACTCATATCAAGTTTCCTCGTTTTCTAACATTAATGTTTATCTATACTAATATTATAAAGCAGTAGAGTTTGTTTGTTTGTATGTTTGTTTGTTTGGTTGAACGCGCTAATCTCAGGAACTACTGGTCCGATTTGAAAAATTCTTTCAGTGTTAGATAGCCCATTTATCGAGGAAGGCTATAGGCTATATATCATCACGCTAAGACAAATAGGAGCGGAGCAGTAATGAAAAATGTTACGCAGACGAAGTTGCGTGGGTCAGCTAGTAGTTTATATACAGGATGTCCCAGAAGTCGACGTCAAGCCGGGATCGGGTAATAGGACAAATCATAATAGTTACCAGAAAAATATTTTAAAAAATCTTAGTCATGTGTTTTTTAAATTACGGTAGTTTCTTATTTTTCCAAAAATGAACCCTGTGATGGTTTTGAGCTCCTTTAGCTACAAATATTAACTTTTTTGTAATCTTGAGTAGTGCTTGTGTAACCTGTTGTTTTGAATGCTTAGTTATTTTAATTTTTCAAAAAAAAAATAAATAACTGTAATTAAAAAAAAATAATTACATGACTAAGATTTTTTTTTATATTTTTCTGGTAACTATTATGATTTGTCCTATCACCCGATTCCGGCTTGACGTTGAGTTCTGGGACAACCTGTATATCGGCTTACACTAGTTGCTTAACGTTGTCGCTTATCGCCATTATGTCACTACACTACACTGCAGTTTTCAGGGTCATTTCGTTTCAACCGTTTACTCGATTGGCTAACCATTCTGCGGTTATTGCGACTTAATTTTCCAGTAAGTTGGTACTTTTCTCCCCTTTCATTGTTTTGGCTTCAATATGTAACAGTTTTAAAACGTTCAAGTTTTTCAAGGACTCACAAGGGGCGTTCTTGTAAGGGTTTTCTTTTACTGGGATTGTCTTGGCATTTTGCGGGCTTCTTATTCAATTCTATAAATGTTTTATGCCAGTTTAGTTTCAGTTGGAAGCATTTTCTGCTCTCTCACTCTATGATGATTCTTGATAGAATTATGATCATCATTTTAACCAGGTATCATTCCATGCTGGGGATATAGAACCCCTTTTATTCTGTCATCTTGCTTGGTTCCGTGTGCTTGTTCCGTTTTCTTTTACGTTTAGGAGTTGTTCATCCTGAATAAAGGCTTGTTCTTATCTATTTTTCTCTTTATTACCAGGTATAACCCTCAATCGCCGCAATGCTTGGTGGAAGCGTCCTTTGGTTCCGGCACGGGTTGCGCCTGCATGACAACCCAGCCTTACATTCTGCGGTGGAAGAGAAGGGTTTCCCTTTCTTCCCTATGTTCATCTTTGATGGAGAAACTGCGGGTAAGTGTATTTAGATTTTGTAAATGTTTTTATAGCTGAGATGCTGTTAATCGCACTAAACTTATCTTGCCAGACAATAGGCTTGAATGTAGAAAAGATGCAGAATTTAGCAGATGTTTATTACCTATTATTCAATCGGAGGGTTGCTTTAATTAATTTGACACAATCAGTTATCATGAAATAGAAGAAAATTCTGATTTAAGGTGAGTGCTCCAACCAGCCCGCGAAATTCAAATTTGCGAAAGCTCTAGGAATTACTTTTTGGGTTTTTTGTTGGTCCTACGCCTTTATGAACTTGGAGGGTTATATTGGTGATTTTGATGATTATAATTCTGTAACTACATACGTCTTACAGCCGCGAATAATATTTTAATCAACATACAACCTAGCACTGGCATGAAAATTGCAAAAAACGCAAGAAATTTTGAATTTCGCGGGCTGGTTGGAGCACTCACCTTAATTTTGGCCCCATTTCGCGAGTTAGTGTGATTTTAATTTCAAACGATTGAGTGGGTAGCGGACATTGGTTATCATCATGAGCACAATCAGTATTATCGTCAAATAGAAGAAAATTCTGGTTGAATTTTTGTCTCATTTCGCGAGTTATTGTGATTTTTAACCGACTTCCCAAAAAGGAAGAGGTTTTTTAAGTTTGTTACCTCATAACTCCGTCATTTATGAACCGATTTGAAAAATGAAAGGATATACTTGTCGATCCCATTTAATTTTTTTTATGAAAATCGGTTTGAAAGTTCGAATTTTAAATTGAAATATTATATGTCGCTGGAATTCGTTTATTTGGATGATGGTTATTTGTCATCCAAATAATCGAAATTGCGTATTTTGCTTTCCTGCGATTTTGCAGTGGTGTTTTCAGGTGTGGGGTACCACTAAAAAGTCTTTTTTTTTCCGCTCGTCGGTGTTTTTGTTAGTTTCTTCGTATTTTGACACCGACTTCCGAAATTAATACCAGTACTTATTTTAAGTGGAGCGGCTGCCTAACAGGCCTCCACAAGCCAGTAACTGGGTAACAGTGTACTTCTTGGCAAGACTGGAATTAGATTTACTGGCTCCTGGCAATCCGACTACCAAAGATTTACAAATGACATCCAGGACCAACAGCTTATCGTACTTTTCAAGGCACGGAGGAAACTCGATATGTTAAGATGGTCACCCATCCACAGACCAACCTTGGGAAGCGTTGCTTAACCTTGAAGATCGACCCGTGCAGCTGTTATTATTTAGCCATGAGCTCATCAACCAATCAAACAAAACGAATATACAGAAAAGACATACCTAACCTACCTAGATAACGGTTCTACGCTAATCAAACAAAAATTAGAAAACGCGAGAAACGTTCAGAGAGGGACCTCGGCTTGTATATAAACAACTAGTGCATTGTCATTGGACCATAACTAGGTCAGTCAGTGAATCTATTTCATGGATGGTCCTGTATGTGTACGTGTACCTAGGTAGCCATTAGGGGAAGTAGGTCCAAAATGACATACGGTTTTGTTTTTAATCAGATATTTTAATTTCTATCACTATCCACATTAACCTACATGGTTATCCATACGATTTGACCAGTACGATTGTATGGAATTTAAAAGAGACTTTGACCTCTGAGTTTTTTTCGATATTTCTTCTCAGAGCAGTCCTAGCTAGGAGACAGCGGCCTCATCTAGTTTAAAATGACAAAAAAAGATTGACTTGTAAGTGTTATTATAACTTACTTATAAAATAAATATCATTTATTATTATTATAGTCAGTCAGTCTTTAATTTTAATAATAAACTTTGGTTCATTGGTATAAACCTACGTAAACATAGAATTGCAAGCTGGGGTCCCGTGCCCCGGGCGGCAGATTCAAGGGGCGCCAAATTCGAATGTTTGAAAATAAAGGTGCAAAAATGTTCGACTCTCTTGGGCATTTCCAGTATTTAAGCATAAAAACTCCTAAGAAAACCTTGCTATGGTTTTATTGTTCCCGTTTCGAAACGGAGATTATAATCGATTATGTATGACTGCAAGACAACAGAAGCTACCTCTTCTAATAACCAATTATTATTAGTGAATATTAGCAAGGTATCTTCTGGCAGTAGTACTATAATTCAAGGTATAAATCCTAAAGGAGGGCAACACACTTTAAAATTGTTTAGTCAGAATATTAAAGGTAGCTCTTCCAAATTGCTTGAAATAGAAATGTTTTTAGAAAAACCCAAGTTTGATGTAGTTTGCTTAACTGAACATTGGTTAAAAGATCACCAAGTAGGATCCATTAATTTCGAAAATCATTATGAAGCTAGCCATTTCAGCCGACAATGAATGATACATGGAGGATCACTAATTTTAATTAAGTTACTTTAAATCTAAAGAAAGAAAAGACATTGTTAAACTGTCGGTTGAACACACCATTGAATTGTCCTGTGTTGAGTTGGATAAGCATGTTGTTGTATGTGTCTACAGACCTCCAAGTTACCAGAATCTATCTGTGTTTGATTCTGTAATAGAAGATGTGTTAAAAAAAGTTTGTACCAGGAAATTTAAAAATACTTTGGCCAGTAAATTATGTGTTCAAAGTTTTAATAACATAGAAGACCCAAATGAGCTTTACGGCGAGTTTTTTTCAATACTAAACGCTCAATATAATGATAGTTTTCCAATAAAGTCTAAAAGTATTTACACTAAGTTTATATTCAATGATTGGGCAACTACGGGCATTCGAATATGTAGGGAAAAGCTATACGAACTATATGGCCTTAAAGCAACATGTGAATAATATTAGTTTTCATAAGTATGTAGTGAAATATTCAAAAACATTTGAAAGTGTATGAAAAATAGCAAAAGCTCTGTTTATTAGCAATAAATTAAATTCAGCAGATGACAAAATAAAAACTACCTGGAAAATAATTAATAATGAAACAGGTAGGAAGAAAAAGTGTGAAACTGAATTTAATTTAAAATCCGTACATGGTCCCATAAACTCAGATGCTCAGGAATTTGAAAACTTCTTTCCTGATATTCCTCGTAAAACTACAGAAGGACTTAATTCGTCACCCGCGCTCTCTGCTGCCTTACTTAGGAAGAATGTCAGGGTATGTCCGTCAGAGTTCAAGTTTAAACAAACAAACCCCCTAGCTATTATAAAAGCTTTTAAAGATCTTAAAATTAAATCAAAAGGTAGGAAATGTCTGTAGATCTATTATTGAAACTATTGCTCCCCACTTAGCTCTTATATTTAACTCTAGTGTAGACCAGGGAGTATTTCCTGATCTCATGAAACAGTAAAGTCGTTCCACTGTTTAAATCTGGTGATAGTCAAGATCCCAACAGTTACAGGCCGGTTTCAATCCTGTCGGTTCTCAGTAAGGTGTTTGAAAAGTTAATGCTTAACCAGATGTTACTACATTTTAATGAAAATTCCATCTTTCATGAACATCAGTACAGTTTCACCACAGGGCGTTATACAACTGACGCCGGTGACACTCTAATAAAGAACATCTTTAATGCCTGGGAAGATTCGCAAGACGCCATTGGAATATTTTGCGATCTCTCGAAGGCGTTCGATTGCGGTAACCATGAAACACTTTTGTTGAAACTGGAGCATTATGGGATTAGGAATACATCTCTTGATCTGATTAGATCGTACTTGAAAGACAGGCAGGTTAAAGTACATGTAAACAGCGTGAACTCACTGGGGTCTGAAATGACAATGGGCGTTCCGCAAGGTTCAATATTGGGTCCATTCCTTTTTTTAGTCTACACGAAACGATATGCCCCAATTGCTTCAAAATGAACCAAAGATTATTTGCTGATGACACATCATTGATATTAAAGATAGAACGACGGTCACAAAATCTTGATGATGTCAATAACTCTATTCATCAAGTTCAAGATTGGTTTACAGCAAACAACCTAGTATTAAATGAAAAAAAAAACCAAATGTATTAAATTTACTTTAACAAATGTTAAAAGTAACGAATGTGACATCGTATTGAATGGGGACCTCACATAACATCTCTTGCGGCGCGGCTAAGCTCAGCCGCTTAAGCTGTTAGAAAGATAAGACAGTTAACAGATGTAGAAACTGCGCGTTTGGTCTATTTTAGTTACTTTCACAGCGTTATGTCGTATGGTATTTTGCTATGGGGTCAGGCTGCTGACATTGAATCCATATTTATTTTACAAAAGAGTGCTGTCAGAGCCATTTATAATCTAAGTCGATGCGATTCTCTTAGGGTTTTTTTTATGTCGGAGGCTTTTTATAGCAATCCTCCATCAATTATAGAAATTTAAAAGAAATAACTCATCCTTTACAAAAAACAATAACCGACTTCCAAATAAAAAAAACCGAACGAGTTCGAATCTGACTCGCCCACCGAGGTTCGTACCAGTTACCTAAACCGATATATCTCAGCCAATAGCCAGCCAATTTTGAAAAAGCCGGGTGTGTCATTTTATCCGTATACATATATGTAATTTCGGACGTACTTCCCCTATACCTTTCTATCTACGTCATCGCTTTCATAATGACTAGTTGATGGTAAGCTTTCGATGTTTGACGGCAGGTGATTATTGGTTTTTGGAAAGGATTACATCATGTAGAGTTATGTTTGAGGGGTTAGCTACACTAATACGATAAAGAGGATTTGTATGTTTTTAACGAATAAAGTCAACAACTACTGGACTGATTTAAAAAAAATGTTTCACCATTAGAATGTTACATTATGCCTGAGTAACATAGGCTATATGAGTTACTAGAAAAGATTTGGCCTGCATTTATTTAATCTCGAAGCTATCAAACTAATTCCTAAAGCCAATTATTGTCGTGTTTAGTCCGTAAGTATTTGTTTAGTTTATATTTTCTAGTGATTTTCCAACCATTTGACTAATACGTGGTTATGTAATCAGTAGGCAACAACCCTTACAAAAATATCTAGAAATAGCTTCGTTACGTCGCCGTCGCCGTCGGTCGGTGTCTACATATCGGGCAATGGTGTACACTCAGATTATGCAAAGGTAACGATCGTTCTAAATATAACTACATCGACTACTTCATTTTATTATCTTTTTCATTTTTCCTGCTAAAGAAAAGTGGTATGGAAATTAGTTAGCGTGGTATGTTAATGTGATGCTGAAAAACCGGCAGAGTGCGAGTCGGACTCGCGCACCGAGGGTTCCGTACAAACTTTATAAGCAAAAGTTGCGATTTACGATTTATGATGAATTAAAAAAAACTACTAACTAGATCTCGTTCAAACCAATTTTCGCTGGTAGTTTACACGGTAATATACATCATATTTTTTTTAGTTTTATCGTTCTCTTATTTTTAGAAGTTACAGGGGGGGGGACACACATTTTACCACTTTGGAAGTGTCTCTCGCGCAAACTATTCAGTTACTCACTTCACCGTCACTTTCCATTCCAGGTTGCCTGGAAGAGATCGCGGAATGCGATAAGGCCGCCAAATGTATGTCTTTAGTTTAAGATTTTCTGTACGTTTTTTTAAATTTGGTGTACAATAAAGTATATATAAATAAATAAATACATATATTAGAAACCTCAATATCATTTTTGTAGACCTATCGGTCAAGCCGTTTCAGAGGTTCGATAACAAACACTGTGACACGAGATTTTTATATATTAGAAGACTGATAAAATAAAAATGACAAAAGAATTAGCCTACGACCTTTTCTTAGACCCCCCCTTCACCATCCTTAATATGGTTCTAATCATTGGAGAAGCTTCAAATGAGCTTACGTTGTTTAACAGGTACAAAAGTGGTTGGCTACAACCGCATGCGATATCTCCTGGAAGCTCTCGAGGACCTGGACAACCAGCTAAAAAAGCATGGAGGCAGACTCATCATGATAAAGGGAAAGCCTGACGTTGTGTTCAGGAGACTTTGGGAGGAGTTCGGTATGTGGATCATCTTTATTTTTTAAATGTCGCATCATATACTGAGATAGGAGTCTTTTTGGCTTATCATCAGTTAATCATTTAATTTGTTGTTTATCCTGTGCGAGTGAAAAATATTTGTTTTTTTTTTATTTCATTCTGAGGCTTTTAAGCTTCTTTCTTAGAAGATCATAATGAGGAGGCCAAAAAATGTGCTTCCTATTATTTTTTCCAAGTGAGGTCTACCATCAACAACTTATTCCAGGCATCCGTAGGCTCTGCTTTGAGCAAGATTGCGAGCCAGTGTGGCGCGCTCGAGATAACAATGTGAAGGCTGGCTGCAAGGAGATCGGAGTTGTCTGCAAGGAACATGTGTCTCATACTCTGTGGGCGCCGGATACTGTGATCAAAGCCAACGGTGGCATCCCACCGCTTACTTACCAGATGTTTTTGGTAAGTTTACATTTACAGGCAAAAGAATCAAAATACTATTATCTCAAAGTAATAAGTATGCATGTTGTGCTTACCTGTAAGAAATTGGTACACTAGTAAATAAGTTTCTGTGATGTATTTATATACTTGGATATGTTTATTCAATTGTTGCCTGTTGGTGAGCCAAATAAAAAAAAAAGGTACCACATTTTGTAAAGAGAATTGTATTTCACGTGCAAATCTTCAATATCAGAATGCTTTTCTGTCAGACATACTTAGCAGTTTTTTTAGGACCTGTCTGCGTAGAATTTTTAGGCGTACTTACATAATGTTTGTAATTTTCTATCTTTTTTATGTAGTAAGACTTATAATCCCCTTCCTTTAGCATACAGTAGCGACTATCGGCGATCCTCCGCGTCCAGTCAGCGATATCGATTTCACGGGAGTCAAGTTTGGCAGTTTGCCGGAAAGCTTCTACCAAGAGTTTACGGTCTTTGATAAGGTAAGATATCAATTTGAGCAATCTGATTAGTTCGTCAGATAGATTTTCAAAAAATATTGGTCACGTGTTTTTTGCTTTATCAAATCAATAACCAGCGGCCAAATGCGAGTCGGACTCACGCACGAAGGGTTCCGTACCATTATCTATAAAAACGGCAAAAAAAAAACAAGTTTTTTGTATGGGAGCCCCGTTAAATATTTACTTGATTTGATTCTATTTTTTCAGGAGTGGACTTGTGACGTCACACGTGTTTTCAGCGCACTGTAGCGCGTCTTTTTTTTTGTTAAAAAGTAAAAATACCTGTCCAATATTTTTTTGGAAATCTATTTGACGGACCTGACCAATTATTTTTTAAGCCATTTACCCTATTTTATTTAATTTATAGGACGAAAATAGGCCCCAGAACCTTTGAGTAGACTTGTGAAGGCCATGATTCATCAAAAGGAAAATAACGCCTGACTTGATAGAGCCTACCTTCTCAGTGAGGCTGTAGTAATAGGCTAGTTTCCATCATCCACAAATTGCAAAACTATTTAGTCCGTCAGTTATAGTATTGAAAAATAATGGACACGTATTTTTTGTTTTTGTAAATCAATGAATATTGACAAAGATAGAACGCATCAAAACTCGGGAGTGGGGGCTCGTGACGTCACGACTCACTAAAAATTATGCGAAGGTGTGGCGTATTGAGAATTTTAAAAGCGTCGTAACTTCGTCAATTTTGGTTCTCGTAATAAAAGAAAAAACACGGGTCAAATATTTCTTGATAATCTAACTGACGGACTAATTAGATTTTTTCAGGACACAAGCCTATTGGTATATTCGAATTAAAGAACAGTGATTCGAGAGGCATACCAGGTTGTGTGTGAGTGCTATTGGCTGATTATGAGGACAAAAAAACATACTTTTTTATTTACATTTTCTCTAGCTTTTGTCCGCGACTTCGTTCAAGCATATTCACTTTTTTCGTGTGCCCGCTTTAATTTTGCAGATCTAACTGGTAGTTTCAGAGATCAAATTTGACTGGTGGGTCCAAAGAGCAAATCCGACTGGTAGTTCTAAAAATAAATCCGACTGGTAGTTCTAAAAAGCAAATACGACTGGTGGTTCCAAAGTTCAGATCCGACTGGTGGTTCCAAAGAGAAAATCCTACGAGGAATTAGCTCGGTCATACAAACTCTTCTAACTCTATTCTCTAACTTATAATTATTATTTATTATATATACTTTATTGTACACATCATAGCAAAACAGGAAATACGTTTGTAAAAAAACAACTGTACAATGGGCGGTCTTATCGCACAGGGCAATCTCTTACAGACAACCTTTGGATGGATTTAACGAAAGAAGTTAGATTTAGGGCGGTCAGTGTACAAAACATCATAAATATTATTCATTAGACATACTAATATAAAATAAACACTACAATAAATATACAATCTATACTAATATAATATTAGTATAGATTATAAGTTATTAGCTCGGTCATACAAACTCTTCTAACTCTATTCTCTAACTTATAATTATTATTTATTATAATTATATACTTTATTGGACACATCATAGCAAAACAGGAAATACGTTTGTAAAAAACAAGTGTACAATGGGCGGTCTTATCGCACAGGGCAATCTCTTACAGACAACCTTTGGATGGATTTAACGAAAGAAGTTAGATTTAGGGCGGTCAGTGTACAAAACATCATAAATATTATTCATTAGACATACTAATATAAAATAAACACTACAATAAATATACAATCTATACTAATTTAATATTAGTATAGATTATAAGTTATAACAGCCAGTCCCTTACTGTATCAGGTATTAAGTAGTGTATAAGAAGTAACAAAAGTCTATTTTGTTACTCTTATACACTCCCCCGGTCCCTACAGACCCCAAAACCTGAAGACCTGGGCGTGTTCCTCGATAATGAAGACATCCGAATGATCCGCTGGGTAGGCGGTGAGACCACCGCTCTCAAGCAGATGCAGCAACGCCTAGCTGTGGAGCATGAGACCTTCCTCAGGTATGAACTTGATATTATTAATTATCCTTTATTTCAGAAAATCTAGGGCCATAGAATACGAATACATATATTATAAGCATAACAACTATAACTATAAACTATACATAATTTTTACAACGAAGTTAAAAACGACTGCACACGTAGTGTCGGCGCAGCATCGTGTTGCGCTGCGAGGTGTCGTGTAGCCGGCCACGGAAACGCCGATACAGCACACCTTTCGGCCAAAACTGTTTCTTGTGAAAGGTCACCAAATAATGGGTTGGAACGCGCCCCACGAACGATTTGAAATTGGTTTTATGGTGCGTCTCAGACTTCTCCACACTCAAGGTCCACCCGTGTGTACACCACGATGTCGTCAGTCTTCGTAGAGTGGCACTTCAGGACGCAGCAGTATGTTAGATCCTGCCGGATCATTAACCCTTTAGTGCTGAGGCGGACCTGTACGCTTCAATCCATATTTTTCTATCCCCTTTAATCGCTGATGATGCAAGCATCTTATCGATATCTTGCAAGGAAGAAAATTGTTTATCTATAGGTACTAATATCTTAAAGAGGTAGTGTTTGTAAGAGTGTAGGGTTAATTTCTGGATCTACTGATACGATTTAGAAAATTCTTTTACCAAAGCCACGTTATATTTGAGTCCATAAGCTATATATTAACCCGAAAAATACCGCCCAACGAAATGGACACGGGTCAGCTAGTTTTGCATAAACACGGCCGCAGAAATTGCTCGCCACACGCTGATGCCGTAGAGCACAGGTTTCTACGAGAGCGAAAAAATGGATACATACGGTCAGAAAATCAAAATCAAGGCGAACAGGTGTGGTTATGATTGTCTTCCTGGACAGAAATCTTCACTAATATTATTTGAAATGTGAATGTATGTATGTCCTCAGGGGTTCGTATCTGCCGACCCACGGCAATCCGGATTTGTTGGGACCGCCCATATCGCTAAGTCCAGCGCTACGATTTGGATGTCTCTCCGTCAGGAGGTAATTTTACTAATTTTCATTCAAATTATTGGGACCTGAAATTGCGAAGTGCAATGATAGAAGGGAACTAAATTTTAAACATTGATTTCAGCTTCTACTGGTCTGTGCAAGATCTCTTCCGCCAAGTGCATCAGGGACGTCTCGCTACCCAATCCGCTTCTCATTTTATTACCGGTAAGATACTTCCCACCTTTCTAGAATGAAATGAATTACTCTGGCGAAGTCGTTGTTTTCTGATAGATATAAAGAGTCTCATGGCCTGCAGGCGGATGATTTAATTCCTCGACCCCAATGCTGTTTCCAGGTCAATTAATTTGGCGCGAATATTTCTACACGATGAGTGTGAATAACCCTAACTACGGCCAGATGGCTGGCAACCCCATCTGCTTGAACATCCCCTGGAAGGAGCCAGAGGGTGACGAACTGCAGAGGTATGTGTTGAATCTTAAGCAGTGTTAATTTACGAGTATTATACAGGGTGGTTTAGGCCAGATGGATATATATATTTTTTTAGGTAGTCGGCTTAGGGACCTATTTGTATCCGCCAGGAAAAAAATTGCTTGTCACCCGCTTACAAGATATGTTTTTTTTTTAATTTTAGAAATATCACCACTTTTAATGTTTTCATGATTTTTATTTACTTTTAAAATGAAAAATTCTATTATTTTTTGTTTTAGGTCCTTACTTAGATATTGCACTCAGAAAAAAAATTCAGTCCGATCTGCAAATTTGAAGTGCATTTAATTTCATATCAATGCAAGAATAATTACTTTCCTTGAAATCGACAGATTTTTCGTAAACTCCAATTAAAAAAGCGATTTTTTTCCGGGCGGATAGAAATAGGTCCCTAAGCCGACTACCTATAATTTTTTTTTTTTATATCCATCTGGTCTGGACCACTCTGTATTTTGTTTAGCTTACATTACCAGGCCAATAACGAGCTCTTATTTTAATTGTCCGTCTGGAGAAAAATACTTTATATTATTTCCACTAACGTGGAAATGTAAAATGGTGGTGCAGAAAAAATACCCATACTTGTTAAACTGAAAAAAATCAACAATCATTGTTTATCACTATTTTAATGCGGGATTTTAGCGTAGCAAACTATCGAATTCATACATATAGTTTTTAATTAATTTTTCAGACGTTTAATATCTGAAATTCCAGATGGCAAGAAGGCCGCACTGGGTTCCCATTTGTGGACGCAGCGATGCGCCAGCTTCGTACAGAGGGCTGGCTCCACCACGCAGCACGCAACACTGTGGCATCCTTCCTCACCCGCGGGACGCTCTGGCTGTCCTGGGAACATGGCATGAACCATTTCCTCAAGTATCTGCTGGACGCCGACTGGTGAGTAGTGTCTATGTCTGAATGATGACCAGCACGCAGCACTGTGGCATACTTCAAATTCAATTCAATTCAAAAGTCATTTATTCAAATGAGGCTATCAGCCAGCACTTTTTGAACGTCAAGTTTTACAAAAGACAGTACCCCAAAACGCCCGCCCATTACCACTTCCTAGTATTTTAGCTGTGGAGAAGAAGTGGCCAACAAACTCCCCAGCAACACATCTATCTGTTGTATTTTAGAAACTAGAATTTATACAATAAGTAGTATGCAAAGTATACGTGAAACAAAAAAAAAAATGGTTTATAACTTGTCAGCTAGCACACTATGACACTATAAAACAAAATACACTTTATCCACAGAACACTTGCTAGTAGACTTTTCGTTAATTTCTTTCTTATTTGTTGACTTTTTCGCTTCCTCAGGTCAGTTTGCGCCGGCAATTGGATGTGGGTGTCTTCATCAGCATTTGAAGCGTTGTTGGACTCGGGCGAGTGCGCTTGCCCAGTGCGGCTGGGGCAGCGCCTGGACCCCAGCGGAGAGTACGTCAGGCGCTACGTGCCCGAACTGGCGCGCATGCCTGTGCAATACATGTGAGGATCCATCGACGAGACGTTTATAGTCATGTGAACATTGAAGCATAATTCTCACTTCTCTCTGTTAGACGGAGTGGGCCATAATACCAACCCATTTGGGATGGTAGTAGTAAATGTATAAACAAATGATCCAAATTTTTAAAACGAATGATCAAAATTTTTAAAACGAATGATCCGAATTTTTAAAACGAATGATCCGAATTTTTAAAACGAATGATCTGAATTTTTAAAACGAATGATCCGAATTTTTTAAACGAATGATCCGAACTTTTTAAAACGAATGATCCGAACTTTTTAAAACGAATGATCCGAACTTTTTAAAACGAATGATCCGAATTTTTATTCGAATTATTCGAACTTTAGGCTCTCCAACTTATTTTTTAGTCAATTGAAATTAGTTCTGATAATTAGGGCCAGCTTTGGGCCATATTGTCCGCATTGCGCTGAAGTCGTCATTTTTAATAGATTTCACGTACAAAAATTTACTAAATCTTGCATGGGACATTGGAATTAACTGTATTGCACCACACAATCTCAAACATTCCACTATTCCACAATCTTTCCATTATTTTCCAGTTATGAACCATGGAAGGCGCCTATCGACGTACAAGAGCGTGCTGCCTGCGTCATAGGCAAGGACTACCCAGCACCGGTAGTGAACCATCTGGTCGCTGCACAAAGGAACAAGAATGCTATGAAGGTATGTTGTGGAGGATCTTTGTGCTGTGTGGCGTTGTAAAAAAGATTAGGGAAAATAAGTTGCTGGCAACACTGCACAAATTAGTATTGCCCGCAAAACAAGATCTGTTTATGCTTACCACGCATTTCCACGGAGCTTGCGAATACGAGAGACAAATTGTAGTTTCAGTGTTGTGGTTTTTTTTTGAAGTACCTACCGATTTTTTTTTATCAAACAATCGGGTAGTAATTGATTTTATACACCGTTTAATAAACCGTTTTAAAAATAATGTATGACTGTATTTAAAATTTTCAAATGTACCAAGTTGAGGTTTTAAGACAAAAAAAAAGGAAATTCTGATCTTTTTTAGTGATACCGTATTTTAAAGCCATAATTTGTAAATACCATGATGTTCATTGTATAATTTGTATATTATATTTCATCTATCATTACGTCATGTGCTATTTGATGTTTCTATAAAAATGTATATAATCCCCGTGCTTTGTAGAAACTTGTGATGAATGAATTATTGTGTTATAAGTAAAACGTTTGCTTTTTCATAATGTATGTATATTGTTATTTTGACAAATTGTTAGCCTATCTTTTATTTTCTTAGAAACAAACAAAATATCTATTTAGCGTTATAGGTATAGCAAGTTCTGATTGTGAATCTTAAAAAATCACTTTCTAATTTCTTTTAGAATGCCTTCTGTCATTATATTCTTAAAAAAAAAGGTTTTATTTTCCTCTTTTTTTCTTTTTCCAATCAATCTCAACGTCATTTTCATCTTTTGTCGCATTAGGTTTACCTAATGCGACAAAAGATGAAAATGACGTTTGACACATTGTTGTATGATTAATATTATGATTCTATTAAAGTGGCCTCTTTAGGGTTCCGGCAAATGGCAAAAAACGCAACCCTTATAGATTCGTCATGTCTGTCTGTCAGTCTGACCATCCGTATGTCACAGCCACTCTTTTCCGAAACTATAAGAAGTATGCTGTTGAAAGTTGGCAAGTACCTAGATGTATTCGGTGAACCAAATTAAGATTTTCACACAAAAATAAAAAATAAAACAATAAATTTTGGGGGTCCCCATACTTAGAACTGAAACTCAATTTTTTTTTTTTCATCAAACCCATACTTGTGGGATATCTATGGATAGGTCTTCAAAAATGATATCGAGGTTTCAAAGATAATTTTTTTCTAAACTGTTTGCGTGAGAGACACTTCCAAAGTGGGAAAATGTGCCCCCCCCTCCCTTAACTTCTAAAATAAGAGAATAATAAAACTAAAAAAAATATATGATGTACATTACCATTTAAAATTCCACCGAAAATTGGTTTGAGCGAGATCTAGTTTGTAGTTTTTTTTTAATACTTTTGCTTATAAGTATTAATATACCTACATGTTTGTACGGAACCCTCGGTGCGCGAGTCCGACTCGCACTTGGGCGCTGGTTATTTAACCCTATGGTCATTGTGAACTTGACTTTGGGACCGGGACCAGTCCTCTCTTACCTCAGTTCAATAAGGCTGTAAAATATAATAAAAAAATAGCCTTTTTACTATTGAGATTACATGCAAAAATAATAGTAAATAAAGTATATTTAGATCTATCTTTAATACCGTCTTTGTCTTTTGCATTCTACTTTCTCTGACTCTTCTGTCATGCATATTGGAAATTGTGCAGCATATAAATATGTCACCGAAAAGTGGCAGACTCCATAAGATTGTAATAAACCTTGGTTAGATTATAATTTCTCTAAATACTGTAATATAATCGTTTTGTTTAAAATATATCCCATACAAATTCAATACTTTCCAATACATCCGTGTCTTATTTAGAAAAAAAACAGTTCACAATTTCACGCGATATTTTGCAATGTTACGGTGTTTGCCATTTTCCAGTGACATAAACATTCCCAGAATTTGTCACAACAATATAAATACACTAAAAGTTTTTGTAAGGCTACACCAGCTCGAATCCATTATGCCCTTGTCTTCCGCAGTGGTTGGGCCGTACGGTAGCCGGCCGACTGGACACAGAAACTTGGTTCAAAATAGTCGGGGTTCGTAGACAATTACCGACACATAACCCATCGACGGTACACACCATACGCTTTACTGCAATCCTTATTTATTGTAGTACGATTCCAATTAAGGGACTACTCACACTTATCCAGCACCAGTCGCATTTCGCTGAACGATTGTGGTCATTATACAGTTCTGCTTCTATCAGTCGCGTACAGCGTCGTAAGAATGAGAATGCGGCAGCGGCAGAACAGTCCTGAACTGAATCTATAGCACTCGAATGAAAATAACACATTTGTTCCCATTTTATACCTACTTGTTTGCCGCGAAAGCAGAATAGACGCGGAAAGCTAAACGGATGCGTACGCGTCTCCATACAAAATGGTTGTTTTCTATGGGCATAAGCTGAATAAGTGTGAGTAGTCCCTAATGGTGGAACAAGAACAACGAAGTCAGTCACTGCGCCGCAGTAGTAAGTTCATGTGACAGCTGGGTTGAGGGTGAGTGGGGTACCCCGTATACTGCGCGTACTTCACATCCCGCCATAGTTTGAATCGTACTGTACCTACCTATATCATATTATATTAAATTTCTTTTTTATGTATTACTGTATGCATGTGCACATCTATATATTATTCGTATAATATTATTATACATATTGGCTAGTATTATTATTTATTTATCTTCATTTTGTGGTGTTTATAATTCATCTTTTAATTAACTCATAGAACCCCCAGTTTCAGATTATCGACATTAGGTGATGATGATGAATTATTCAATCGAACTACGAGTCTTGCATTTGTGACGCGCAATTTATTCTGGCTGTTGATATTAATTCAAAACAATCCATAGAGTAATTAATAAAGTATACCGCGTGTATCTGACATCGACGCACAAACGATTTCCATGGGTCCAGGGCATGATTCTGGACACCCCAGAGTTCGAATTTTTCTTCGGTTCTTTTCTCATTTTTTTCAAGAGTACCACAAATAGGTATCAGCTTATCTGAGCTGATATCTATTTGTGGTTTTATTCAGATTGCTCTTTTTAGTGGAATTAGTTAATTAATTATTTTTTTTTGTTAAAAATCTCATTGGGTTAGGTCAGAATTACGATTATGAGCAGTCTATAGTAAAAAAAATGAAAAAATGAGAAACAAGCCGACGAAAAATTCTAACTGTGTGTCCAGAATCATGCCCTGGACCCATGGAAATAGTTTGTGCGTCGATGTTAGATACACGCGGTATTTATTCAACACTAGCTGTTGCCTCCGGCTTATATACTAAAACCTTCCTCGAGACCACTCTATCCATTGGTGAAAATATCATGAAAACCGGTGCATTCGTTTTTGAGTTTATCGCGAACAAACAGACAGACGCGGCGGAGGACATTGTTTTATAATATGTAGTGATATTCACTGCTTATGAACATTTTCATAGCATTTCTTTTATGTTAGACTAAGGATGGGGTTGGTATTAAGCAATCTTAGCATACCTGATTTTATACTCTTTGGTGTAAACCAATCACAATTATCTAACTCACGCTTGACCAATTTTTCACATTAATTTTGTAGTACTTTTCGTTCTAGATACTTGACCAAAATCACAAACATATTTCTCTATTTAATGTCTTCCAAAGATTTCTGAGTATTGCATCAGAAAATCCTGGTAATGAATATTCACAAATGTGTTTTATTTTTTTCAGGAACTGCGTCATATTTTAAAAAAAGCTCCCCCCCATTGCTGCCCCTCCTCAGAAGATGAAATCCGCCAATACATGTGGCTCAACGAGTAAACAGTGAGGACGGAATTAGACCATATTTGTATCGACGTAAAGTTTATACTGGCACTTCACTGCGCATATTTTTCAAATTATTCGAGCGTATTGCGCGATGCAAAATTAATCTTTATTTTTATTAATCATATGGTATTTTTTGTATTACACGAATGACGTGAATATTTTGAAAAATTCGCTAAGTGTAGTGCCAGCATTAGATTAAGATGACTGTCGTGTCATGGTATGGGGAAATAAATTGTTTTGAAACCAAAACTATATTTGCCACACCAGTGCATTTAATTTTTTTTATTGATAGGTATAATCTTTGCTTCGTATTTCCTCAAAAATGCTTTCCATGAATGTTTAAAACCTCCACTTCAATACTCGCGAATTACTTCGACGAAGTACTCTCCGAAGTTGACCGAAGTCCGAAATACGTGTCCAAGTACTCGAGCAATTTCGCGAGGAGCTCAGTAGCTCGGTCCCTTCACGATAGGGATAATGGATAACGTTCAAGTGGCAGCTGCCGTTGCAATGTGTACTCTCGCGTATTAAACGTATTTACAACAGCTCGACACAAACCGAAGTGAGCCGAGTAGTGTAGTAAGACGCTTCGTGTTTGAACTTCGGGACACTTCGAGTCCTTTGACTCGGGCACAAAAACCGACAACGACTGGAAGTCGCCCGAAGCGAAGCGCATTATCGTAGTCGCTCAACTTCGATCATTTCGCGAGTAGTGTAATGGAGAGGTTTAAGTCTAAGTTGCTTTTATTTACTAGCGAAACTCTGCAAATGTAATGAGTAGCGACATATAATAAAAAAAATAATATATATACAACTTTTAATTTCAACTACGGGACGAGGTCAATGACCGGGTTTTAGGGTACCTGAAGTATAATCACGAAAGAAACCTCTTGACCTCCGCTATCCATCCACTGGTCTATCAACGGGCTGTATCTCATGAGCCGTAGTAAATGTACAGAAAAGCTACCCATGCAAGAAACGTTATTTTTTCGGTTTATACCATAAAACGTAACACTTTTTTCTACAACAATGATACTACTTTAGCGGAGTTTCCCTAATTAGTTTAATTTGATTGATAGATCTGCTTCACGTTCTATGTTAGTATAAGATAGATATTTAGTATCTATTCAACCCAGTGTCCTTGTTACACCAAAGTGTTTGTAGTACAATGCGATTACAATAAGAATATGAACTTCAAATACGCACTACCGTCGTCGAACATAGGCACCTTGTTCGACGATACTACTTTCCGCCTCGCTGCTTCCCTTCGCTTAGGCGCATCCTGTTGTTCTCCTCATCGCTTCCACTGTGGCGAAGCTGTCAACAGCCTCGGGCACCACGGTCTGTCATGCAGTCGAAGTGCGGGTCGCATAGCGCGGCACGCAAACATCAACGACATTATCCGACGTGCTCTTGTCGCCGTCGTCGTGCCAGCCGTATTAGAACCCATTGGACTGGCACGCGACGATGGCAAAAGACCGGACGGTATGTCTTTATTTCCATGGAAGATGGGTAGGCCTTTAGTGTGGGACGCTACTTGTGTCGATGCTCTTGCGCCATCCCATCTTCCTAGCTCGTCGTGCTGTGCTGGTTCTGCGGCTTCGGCTGCTGAAAACCTCAAACGGCGGAAATATAGTAGCCTTATTGGCAACTACATTTTTGAGCCGTTTGGGGTTGAAACTCTTGGACCGTGGGGTCCGAGTGCTCACGTCCTATTTAAAGATCTTGCAAAACGCTTAGTTGACGCTTCGCATGACCCAAGAGCTGGCTTTTACCTTGGACAGAGGATAAGCATTGCCATACAACGTGGCAATGCAGCCAGTCTTTTGGGCTCACTTCCAGTCGATAGCGATGGGGACGAATTTTTTTTTGATGCCATTTTTTAGTTAGGAGTTTTTATTTTTTTCTATTTTAAGTGTATATAGTTTGTTCTTTAAATACATTTCTTTTAATAGTACTTTCGACAACATGACCTAACACTTCAATGGGCAACGAACGCATATAGGATGCGGTTGTCGCTGCCACGTTTTTGTAGCGCTTCGGGTATGTTTGCAGCAGTAGGTACATACCTACAGACGATTTGACAGCAAAACTGAGGGACACCTGATGGGACAGTTGTGTGGGAGACACTTGTTCCTATCAGATGTGGCCAGAAGATTTTGTAAAGTACGTAGAATTTAAATACAATTTTTTTAACATAGTTTATAAGTCAATACTAACACATGTATGGGTTTCTTGCCTGAAATGAAGTTTTTAATGACCCCTATCTGTCAAATAAATGTCTCTTGAAAAGTACGGTTTGCAAAGAATATTTAGTTTCATATCAATAACGGTTTATGTTGTTGTTTAAATAAGTCTTATGTAAATCAAATTTAAATAAAACCGTTTAATGTTAGTAAATAAAATAAATATGTATAGTAGTCATTAGTTATTTTAAACTATACCATAATACTTTTTTCACTCAATATTTGTGGTTATTGTTTTTTTTTAATAAACTTGCTTTGCTCACCCTACATAACTGGTTTGAATTGACAGCTATGACGTCAAAATATGGCGCTAAGGCGATCCTATTCTTATTTGAATCGCATTGTAAGTAAGAATATAAATGTTATCTAAATATAAGTAAAATGTTCGTATTACTGTACGCTTTAGAGGCTTTGCACACGGCGAGAAATTCAGACGCAGACAGTACAGCAGTGCGATTCTGCCGAACTATTCTGTCGACATGCCAACCATACAAACACGATGAAATGACAGCTCACTTGTCGTTCACTCCACCTAAGTGAACACGGTGAGATGTCAACAGAATCGACCGGCTGCTTTTTGGTCATCTCGCGCATTTCCGCGTCGGCAGTGTGTTGTGCTAGGCGTGATTTCTATATAAATTGAGATACTTGCATACAATGGTCAATACTTGCATACAATGGTGGAGCGCCTGACGTCGTGAGCGCGCGTTCGTAATTCGTGCGTCGTCAGCGCGTTAAAAATGCGCCGTGTGCATAGGCTCTTAGTATTAAAAATGTTAGATTATATGAATATTATCAAGAAATTGGTAAAGTGATAGAGCGATATGTGATGATTTTATTTTTGATTTTGGAAAGATATTAAGAAATTTTTGAAATTATGTCTCATTCTCATCTGTTATAGGGTTTAGTTTTGAAAAAAAAAAAAAAATGTAGGTGTACGAAAATGTTTTTATGATTTTTTTTTCGAATATTTTTAATTGGTTCAGCTTAGTTTACCAATTTAATTTAATTGGTGCTACATGACATGTAGTAAGAGTATAAAGTCTATAAAATTAAATGTGGTATTATTTTGCGTTAAATTTATTCTCAGCTTGTGTTAAGTTTTATGATATATTTTATTGACGATATACGTTTAAAATTGAATCTAAGAAATCCATTGAAATATGAGCTTTATATTTTGAAGTCAGTAACTTTTTCGGTGTTCTGTCAATTGATTTTAGAAAAGTCACCTTATGTAGGACGATTTAGAGCTTAACTTTGTGTCAAGTTGGTTTTTAAGCAACGCTGACGGCTATTTACTGTTCCTATGCTTGTAGGTAGGGTATTATTGGGCGTTCCTTAGTTACCACTATCCCCCTCCAACAATTCTCACAAATTAAATGTGTTCAGTTTATTTTCTTGTATTATCTTCTTTTAGTAAATAAGTCTCATGTCACGGTGTTTGCTATCGAACTCCTCCGAAACGACTTGACTGATTTATATTAATAAAATATCTATATTAGGTCTGATAATAGGTCGTAGGCTATTTTTTTTTTGTGTGGCAAAACAGCTTTTGCCGAGCCAGCTTAGTTTACTTATGTTTTCAACCTTACTGATGTTTTAATTTATTTTGAAGTTGGAATTGTTGTTATAAGTGGTAAACAATTAATTTTCGTGACTTTAGTTATCTACATCTACAAGGCAGAGCAGTATTCTAGAGCAAAGCGAAATCTCTGAGCTACTGAAGGGACGTAATAAAGAACACCCACCTACCCTACTGATTATATTCTGTGCAGTCTAGTCTATAAGAAAATTCATTTTTTTTTTAATTGTGCTTCTAAAACAAAGATTATTATTTCTGATTTTAACGAATTTGTCTGAATTCCCCATGATAAAATATTAAGTTAGAATTCAAAGATATCCACATGATTTACCTAAACTTAATTTTGTCTTTAATTTAATTATATTTTACGTAAACTTATTATTTACATCCAAATTTTATGTATGACAATTGAATATCAAATAGCAGGGTGTCTCAAACTAAGATATTTTAACAAATAAAACACTAACTAGAAAACAAATATTTTTTATACTTACTTTAATAATGTAAGAATGAAATCCAGAAATCAATGCATTTTTAGAGCGTGTTTTATGTATTTTGTGATAGACATAAAATTAAACAAATAAATAGACTCGAAATAACAGGATGCATTTTTATTTACACCATAATCCAACGGAATGATAGGTATTTTACAGTTTTGCTTACAACTAAATTGCGCACACTGAGCAATATTGGGCAGACAGGGCTATAGGTACTCAGGGTATATGTTGGAGTGAATGGAATTCTTTGGCAGTTCCTTCTGCCTTGTACCGATTCCAATAAGGGAAGAGAAGACTGTTGTATGGCATAGTCAAGCGAGCTCGAAAATTTGAACCTCACCTTGCGGAAGTGCTAGGTATTAGATACATTTTTTTTTTATTCTTTTGTTATCGTATTTTAATAGAAAGCCAGAGGGTTTCATTCCATGCAACAGTCTGTCTGCCCATTTACATTATCTTCAATAGTTAAATTACATTTTATAGTACATCATCACACTTATATTAATGATAAAAACAAAAGCAAAAAAAGGATTTTAAAATGATGAACGTTCGTATCACTAATAAACATGGTATCACAACACATTTTGGTTTCAATTTAGATTGCCATGACTCATAGTAGCTTTACAATCTGAAGACTTCATTTTCTCGTCTAATACAATGCGATTATAGCGTAAATTGGCGATCGTCACGTTAATTTGTCCGGATAACCGGAAGATCAGTTGCCGCGACGACACGATCGAGTTTGTATGACTATAAGGCATCGTCGCAATTGGCTAGAAACCATACGAGTTAAGGCGGATACAGACATTGCGAGGCATGCGCAACGCACGGGCGCTCATCGCATGCTTCGCCATGTGGACAACTGGACATTTATATTCGCGGTGAGGCATGACTGCCCAGGCAAATTTACATCGAAGCGTTTGCGTTGCGAGGCGTGCGCGGCGCATGCCTCGCAATGTCTGTAACCGCCTTTAACGATGCGATTTCGTCGCACGATGAGATTAAACACACTCATCGCTTTAGAGTGCCCTAATTGAAGCTTGCAAATCATCGCGCGACAAAATCGCATCGTTAACTCGTACGATCGTTAACCAATTAGGATTAGGACAACGCCAGAGAAAACGCGACGATCGCTTATATGCGCCATGATCGCTTTGTATTATAACGACCCCTTACGTCATGACAGTGCAAAAAATATTTGTTATACAAATAAAATGCCAATTTCACCATGATTACATACATCACACATACATACTTCTTCATAAAACCTCATAGTCCATTTGGAGTATCAGCCAGCTGGTTTACCAATTCATTGAAGATTTTACTTGTTGTTGAGTCAGGCAACTCTTTGACAGCAGCTAAACCTTGTCCTGCCAACTTGCCAACTCTAGGGTCGATTGGCAAGCTCCCCATGAAGGGTATTTTGGAAATATCTGCCAGTGACTTCCCCCCACCACTTGAAAAGATATTGGTGCATTCACTACAGTTTGGGCACTCGTATCTGTAATGGAAACATCAGAAATAATCTTAAGGGTAAAGGGGATGCTATAAATAAAAAACTTTTATTAGTAAAAAATAGTTTGGTAAGGGCTAGGCAGATGATGAAATTCCTAATATGGAGCTAGGTCTTGCTTTGCGCTCTACTGTAACATGCCTAAGGTCCATAGTCACTGTCAGTGATTGTAATAATTATTGTTGTTGCCTGTGATTTTGCTCATACACCATTACCATGTAGCAATCTGTAGTTAAGATATAATCAAAATAAATAATAAATAAATAAATAAATCTTTATTTTTCCAAAAAAATATACACAAAAGTTACAGTTTTAGGATCATGGCTAAGTGGGCAATGGCAGAACAAAAAGACCCTGACTTCTAAACTAGGAATAACCTGTTTCTTAGAAGTCAGTGCGCCTTCGAGGTTATGTGCGCAAAAGCCAGAACAATTTCAATGTTACCTGGATAGGACACAATGTTATCCAAAGAAATTAAAAGTAATAATTACAGAACATGTAAGCTAATCCAGGGCGAAAGATTATTGATTGCAAAACATAATAAAGAAAGAAAATAAGAAAAATAAGTATTTTTGTCTTTGGTGAGTGTGAGGGTATTTGTAAAGGTGTGTGTGATTGGTTGTAAGAGTGTGGGTTGAGTGGGGGTGTGTTTGTAAGAATTAGTGTGAGCGTAAAATTTATCTACCTATGAATCATTAATTTTTACTTGTCGATAAATTATGGAACTCAATTATTTAAGTTGTAGTAACTTCCCATCAGGAGATTCTCCGTCTTGCGATAGTCGAGTTTTAATAGATGTTCTCGCAAGGTGGACTTGCACTGATATGTAGTTGAATGAAAAATTTTTAATACTTTGTTCAACTGGTTGTAAATTTTCGAACTGCTGATATAGTAGTGTCTTTTAGCGAAGGATGTTTTACAGGATTGCTGGGGAAAGACTGTGTATTTAACTCTGCCAGTTGGCTCTGATAGTGGACGCATGGAGTGCTTACGGAGTATGGTCTGGAGAACATACAACTGTCGCACTGTCAGAACTTTTGACTCTGCATATAATTGTGCTGTTGAATATCTCAGCGGTCGACAGAGAAGAACTTTCAGTACGGCTCTTTGCGCACGCTCCAGTCGTAAGAAGAAATTTTCAGTGGCTCCACCCCAGACCGGAATACAATACGCTAAAATCGATTGGCATAATGCAAAGTACACGACTTTTAATGTGTCCTTATCAGCAGAATTTCGTAATTTTTTAAAAACGTAAATCAGTTTGCGAGTTCTGCTTACAAGTGTGTCGAGGTGTTTTTGCCATTTCAGATGTTGGTCGATATGTACGCCTAGATATTTAACACTTGGTGACTTGGCGACAGTGGGGCAGTCACAAAAAGTCGAGGACGTACATGAGTGTACTTTCAGAGTATAGGATGCTGGTGGACAAAGATTTGATCTAATAGCGAACGGAATGTAAAACGTTTTACTTACGTTCACTGTTAGCAAATTATTACTTAGCCATTTCGTAATACGCGACAGCGCCATCTCTGCGTTATGATAGCATTGGGCCCAGTCTTTTCCGTCAACTAAGAGTGAGGTGTCATCTGCGTATGAAATTATTTTACAGCTATGGATCGGTAACTGACATAGCTCGTTGATATATATCAGGAAAAGCGTGGGGCCCAAAATGCTACCTTGTGGTACACCGTACGTGATTGGGCGCTCATCACTATCATTCTGCCCAACTCTAATGATTTGGGTGCGACCCCTCAAGTAGTCACGAAACATTTGCAACACTACACCCCGGATTCCTATGTTCTCCATTTTTTTCAATAATTCCGGCGCGGAGACGGTGTCGAAGGCTTTAGATAAGTCAATGAAGATACCTAGACATTTATGTTTATTATCAAGGATCTTTACAGCGTGCTCTGTCAATGCTAGAACGGCATCTTCGGTTCTCATTCCTTTACGAAAACCAAATTGGTTTGGAGATAAAATATTATTAGCGTTGAGGAAAGAGAGAAGACTTTTGTTTAAGACGCGTTCGAGTATCTTTGACATGGCGGAAAGGACCGAGATAGGTCTGTAATTATTTACATCGTCTTTGCGTCCGGATTTATGAATAGGGTGAACCACTGCTCGTTTAAAGACTGCTGGGAATACACCTGATGAAATGGCCAGATTGCAAACATGCGTGATGATGGGAACCAGAACTGTTCTGGTGGCCCTAATTATATTTATAGGAATGCCATCCCAACCTGTAGCGGAATCGAGCTTGAGGGTCAGAATTATGGCTTCGACATCCATTTCTGTGGTTTCTAGGAGAACCATAGAACCACTTGATTTTGAAGATAAAACGATAGGTGTAGGGGATATAGGCTTTATTTTGGATGCAAGACTTTTACCGATACCAGCAAAGTAGTCATTAACTATGTTAAGTGAGAGGCGTGGAGATTCGGAAAGATGTAACAGTTCGACAGGAGGAGTAGTATTAGAACTAATATCAGCCACCTTTTTAATTACGTCCCAAGTTGCTTTTATATTATTTTTAGCTTTTGAGAATTCTTCTTTCTCGTACGCGCGTTTGAGCTTTCTTAATAATGTGTTGCAGTGATTTCGATAACGGTTATACGTGATTCGCAAAATGTCGTTATCACTACATTTTTTTAATTTGGCGTGCATGCGGTCACGGTTACGAATACACCTTAGTAAACCAGGTGTGATCCAGGGCTTAAGAATTCTTTGTTTTCTAGGTATTTTATATTCGTATGTATTGTCCTTAATTATGGTAGAGAGACTTCCTATTAATTCTCCCGCGGCACTGTCTGCATCTGTTATCTTTAGAATGGGGGACCAATCATTGCCGTTTATAGCTTCTATAACTGCATTAAGATTTAATTTGCACTTGGTATGAGGTAGGCTACGATCCTTATTACCAGCTTGCAGAAATAGTAATAGGGGTTCATGGTCTGTGATGGACGATTCAATGACAATTGCTGTGGCGGATAAATTGGTTTTTAGAAGGATATGGTCAAGACAGTTAGAAACACGCGTAGGATACTGGTGTGCGGGAAGAAGGCCGTGTGCAGCGGCACAGGATAGGTACTCGTCTGAGTTGGTATCATTGTTGCCGTTCTTGATGTCGATATTCATATCGCCGATCAAGACAACAGATTGAGTGGGGAGCTTGAGGACTTTGTCCAAACTATCGATGAAGTTGGTTATGTTTCTATAAGATGGCGAACGATAAACAGCGATGATTGAGACGGACTCAATGGTACAGATAAGACAGTTTGCGTCGGCGAAATTGGGTTCTATTACATCATGTTTAATAGAAGATTTAATGTAGACTGCACATCCGTCATTTTGGTTAAAAGTATTTTTTGTATAGTAGGAGGCATAACCGTCTAAAGTAGGTAGGAGAGATATTTTGCTTAGCCAACACTCAGATAGGACAATAACATCACATTGTAAGCCCAGAAGTTTCATTAACGCTGGGATTTCATCAAAATTTTTTTGAATACTCCGAATATTTAGATGTAGTATCTTTAACCCTCTGTTTGGATAAGAGATATACCGCAAGCACATTTCAGGTGCACATTTATACGAATTGGCAACACTGAGTGAGTCCAATTCGTCGTCTAGGTTATTGGGGTTAGCCATTTGTTATAAATGTATAAAGAAACCAAAAAAGGAGGTAGGTATTTGCTATGAGAAAGAGATTGGTCAGGGAAGCACTGATAAAAAAAAAAGATTTTAACTAAGTACATAGATATTACAAAACGCTCATATGTTGATGTTGAATAAAGAAAAAACTTACGTGTATTGTTGTGAGTGTGAAATGCTGAACTTATTCTAGAAAATAAATAAAAACTATAGTATAAACTTAATATTCTTAGGGCTATAAAGAGTCATTGATTCACTTCCATATCTCGCAGAGTCTGCTCCGATTTTATGAGAATCTGTTTATCGCCTTCAGCTTTTCGTAGAAAAACATTCTCGTTATTGGACCAGCAGAACTTGAAGTCTTTCAGCTTAGCGAATTGCCTCGCAGCAAAGAATAGCTTTCTGGTACTCGGAGGGAGATACTCGGCAACATATATTGGGCAACGGTCACCGGCGATACCGAGGGTATGGGTGCTAAGTCGTTCTTCTTTACTCAATTTCTTGTTGAAGTTTCGAACTGATGTGAGGAGTTCGAGTTTAGTCTGCACGTTGGTGAATTCAGTAACTATCGGCCTTGTAGATCCCGATTTTCCAGGGAGCCTGTATATGTCCCGAATGTGCATGGTATTAATGGGTACGCTTACCGCGGTTCCAATTTTGGCAACGATATTGGTCAATTCTGCCACAGTTTCTTTCTCTTTCGAGGGAGAAACATTGCGGATCTCAACAGTGGATGAACGCGAGGATAGCTGGAGATCTTGCATTTTAGCTTCCAACGATTGAATGCTATCTTTATAAGCAGTTTTTTCTTTTTTGAAAATCTCCATTTGTTTCAATATGTCGTCGTATTGTTTACTGATAAAGCTGATAGTCTTCTCAATCTCCATGTTTGATTTCTGAATAGAAGTATTTTGTGATTTTAATTCAGCTATGTCGGAAGCTAGTTTCGTCATAGAAGAGGCCTGACCATCCAGTATTACATTAAAATAGGACTCCTGTTCACTTTTCCACTTCTTAAGCATTTGGAGAACCTCGTGTTTGAAGTCTTGCAGCTCATTGGAAGGCGATGACTCCACTTGAGGTGATGATGACTCCCCACGCGCCCGCTTGTGTCTTGAGGAGGTATTTACGTTTCCGCGTGGGCTACTGGATAATGACTGCGGTATGTCTGAATCCGAGGATACTTGCGCTAAGTTCTTGTTACCCGCGGGCGGAGTTCGCGGTAAGCGAGACATCATTTACGATGCGACGTCGTATGTAAGCGTTAGTACACCTGTACTCGATAACAGGTTCGAATAATGTCTTAAGCGAGACGACACAAGGTCACGGTCGGTGCAATCGCAAATGGTCGAGCGGGACAGCAATTATGGTCACTGACTTTGTCTAGCACGGAGGAGTGGCCAGCCGGGCGAGCGCGGCGGTGTGGTAGTTATGATAAATGTTGATTATTTGTATTTATGGAAACTAAACTCAATAACTTTGCCCTAGCGGTTTATAGTCGCGTGTGCACTTAAAACTTTTTATTAAAATCGGTGACACGTCCACTCTCGGTAACGATCACGGGCGAAGAGCATAAATAATGTTATTGAATAAATATAAATCTTTTATTTGTGACTAGCTTTCGTCCACGACTTCGTACGTGCATATCCCGTTTTTTCCCCGTTCCCGTAAGAATTTCGGAAAATCCTCTCTTAGTGCACAGAGTGTAAGGAAGCAACATGCCAAATATCAGCTTTCTAAGTCGGTGAGTCAGGTTTGTCTTTTATATACATACTAGAGGCCGCCCGCGACTTCGTCCGCGTATAAATTCTCGTTATTCCCGTGTAAATCCCGATCCCTCGGGAACTAAGGAATAAAAAGTAGCCTATCAATTAGCATTTATATAATTTGGTATGTAGGTAGCTGAAGACCCAGAATAACACTTCTGGGTCTACATACCAAATTTCATTGTAATCGGTTCAGTAGTATTTGCGTGAAAGAGTAACAAACATCCATACATACTCACAAACTTTCTCATTTATAATATTAGTAGGATATAAATTTACATCAGCATAATAAAAGTTGATCCACTTAATGTGTGGAACATGATTCAGCAGAAAGTTATTTATTGAATGAATTTGCTTCCTTAGGAACAGTGTATCAGCTGTAGCTAATTGATTTACTGAGCAGCAACTCAAAATGAATGAATAAATACTGTCTAACCACTTGACTTCCAAGTTGTGGCCATCATAGTCACATTGATAACAGAGTGCGACAGGATGTAGCTAAACAGCAATGTCATTGTTATTAGATAAAATTCGCCCACATGGGAAAACAATGTAATCAAGTCACAATACATTGATAAAAATGTGGCTTTGTCACCCACAACTTAGTGAGTCAGGAAAGTTACAATTACTATAAACTATTATGATGGGGAGGAATGTTATGATGATGGAATTTTCACGTCATTTTAAAACTCAACCCACAAAGTAGCCGGCAAAAGCTAGTGTAGTTATTACTTATATATAATTTCAGGAATTTCTTTGGGAAATTCGAAAACTGAACCCTCTTTATAACAATTTTTAATTCATTTTATAAAAAAATGTCTTCTCATGTCTGCTGTATATTGTTGTTTAACTCATTTAGGTGCAGTGACGGAGCATTTTTTTAAATGCCTCAAACTATTTTACTTTATTCATATATTTATACCAAATCATTGTTCAGACATACCCGCTCATATTTTCAATAATGCCCAGTATAGGAATGCCAGTCTTTCTGCAGAAAGTGATTTCTTTGCGAACATCCTCTATTGCCACTTCTTGCGGTGTGGTCACTATAATTGCACCACATTGCGGCACTTGACGGAGATTCTCCATCACTGTGATGTGCTCATCTGAGGTTCCTGATAAATGAAAACGAAAAATGTGGTGGTTATTATTTTTCATAAGTATAGTAGTAGTAGGTAATATTTAGGAAACAGAAGAGAATTTTTTTTTTAACCCTGTAAGGCATATCTTCAACCAGTATGTCACCTGATGGTAAGCGATAATTTCGAGAGTTAAAAATGTTAAATTGTGTTTTAATAGTAAAATATTATAATAACATACCTGGAGGAGTATCAATAACAAGAAAATCAAGTTCCTGCCAGCATACATCCTCAAGAAACTGTTTAATCATTGATGTTTTCTTTGGTCCTCTCCACACTACTGCATCATTTCGAGAGCCTAATAGGAAGCCTATTGACATGACGCCCAGCCTCTGTTCACTGTCTAGGTACACTGGGATCCATCCATCGGGTCCCTGGTGCACATTTTGATTCTCCAAGTTGAGTAAGTATGGAACGCTGGGTCCACATAAATCTATGTCTAACAATCCAACCTGCAAGCAGTTATGGTAATACGGTGAATATAGAAACGAAAGGCGTTTACAGTGACTCAACTAAGTTTAAAAACAAGTTAGAATTTTAAATCCAGTAGGATAAATACCTTATAACCTCTTTCTTTTAAGGTTAGCGCTAACTGGGTGCTAACTGTGGATTTTCCAACGCCTCCTTTCCCAGAAAGAACTAATATTACACGTTTTACAGAGTCAAGCATTTTGAATGAATTTTAATCTTGATAGAAAAATAATATAAAAAGAAAACTAAGAAAAGTACAAAGTAAATAGAAGAATTTTGACACACTTGAACTCTTGAAGGTTTGACTTTGACAGCAACCAGTGCACAGACTACATAGAGATACTACGTATAACCAGTGCAACCACCGAGAAATTTACATACTCTATGCAACCCTACTATTTATATGTCTGTGATGCAACCCACAGACATATAAATAGTAGCAGACCAAACATTAATACGTAGATATATTTTTTTGTATGGTATGATTCTTTATCCTTTTTTTTCTAAGTGACAATTCATAAGCATGTCTCGTTCTGTCACGTGTTGTCACATTGACTCATACATAGACAAAATTTGACGCGTAGCTTGTCTGCCATATTGATAAGCATCAAATGTTTTTCAATCGCGTTTAAAATTGATAAAATATTACTTGTTTGGGACATAAAACACACGAGGACGGTAAAATATGTGAAGTGCTGTGCGTATCGCTGTGACAGTGCTAGCTACCACAAAACACCTGGATTGACCTTTCATCGGTAAGTTTTGGGAAATCTTAGTGCTTTCTTTACTAAATTCAAATGTTTCCATACTGTTTATTCGTATTTTACATACAGTTTTTAACAAAGATGCGATTTGTCTGTACCGTTAGCCTACAACTAAAGAAATAAACCATAACAAGGACAAAATAGTCAGAAAGTGGCATCAAGTGACAGCTCAAGTACCTGTTCAATTAGTCAGGGACGAATTAGGCAACAAAGACGAAACTTTTAGTAAATTGCATTTGTTGTATGTATTTATGTAAAATATTTATTTCCATTGATAATCAAATAAAGCCTCAGTTTAATGTATGATGTTTTATTCTTTTTTGGTGATACAATTCCAAAATACCTGTAGTGGTTTCAGTGTATGTACACATGTCATGCTAAATGCTAATATTAAAAATAAATTATAAAATCAATATTATGTTACCCAGTGTCTGTGTTATGGAGAACATCAACAGAGGCATATGTATAAATACAGTATAGGCTACTCACATAACGATGAATTTTCATTCAGCAGGCAATAATTGAGCATACTAATATTTTTCCAGGTTTCGCAAGGATGAAAGTTTACGGAATGCCTGGATTAAAAACCTGAAACTCCAGGATTGGCAACCAAGACCTTCAAGTGTACTTTGTTCAAAGCATTTTGAGAATCACTTGATAGATCCCAGCGCTTTTCGAACAACATTACGTCCCGGAGCAATTCCTACACTGTTTACCGAATTTACTCCATATGTAAGCATTATGAGAGTGTAAGATAGAAGAGTGTCCCTGGAGTTTCTTGCACGTTCTTCTACATAGAGATCTACGCTTTGGAACGTGCAAATAGCTTCAACTTTTTGGACAGACCGACCTTGACAATTAAAAAGTGCCTGTAAATGGTTTATTTGAAATAAATGCTTGAATTTTGAATTACATACATTACTTTTATTTTAAAAATCCTGATTTATTCCTAAACCAGCTTTCAGGCATACTAATACCTTGACTCTCGGTTCTACAAAACATGGCATGCGGGTTAATGACTGCAGTGCCAGTTTTTCTAGCTGATACTGACGTCCGTCAATGGTTTGTAAACACCGTCAAAAGATAAAGAGTGGACTGCTGCCCATCGTCCTCTTAAAATATTCCCTTAGTCGCCTTTAACAATAACCACGGGAATAGAGGGTGGTTCTATTCGTTAAGACTATTGATGAGTAATCTATTACACGGCACGGAACAAATATTTGTAAGACCTACAAGTATTTGTTCCGAGTCTGGGTGTTTTTCTATCTATAATATGTATGTATTTACAAAAAAAAATGTATATAAGTAGTTTATCAGCCATATCGTTACCATAACACAAGCATTAGGTTGCTTAGCTTGGGACTATATGGCGTTGTGTGAAATGTCCAAGGATATTATTATCTATATTTCATGTACCCAGAGAATATAGATTTTCAGGGATTTTCAGAATATCGTTAGATAATACTGGCAACCGGTCCTAATTCGGCCCTGTAATGATATCATTCCCTAGGTGTGCGTAATGGCTACGCAAATTTTAGCGAATGTTTGGTCTGCTACTATTTATATGTCTGTGATGCAACCACCCACAGCCATCCAGCAGTGTGACCAATACTGATCACAGAGCACTAATTTAGATACTGTATGAGTGGAGCTTGAAACAAACTAGGCAAAACTTTATAGAAAGATTTGAAACCTCTTGAAAAATACTATTTCGAACTCTGAAGAACCATCACTGGAATTGATTATAATACATACCTACTATTTATATGTCTGTGATACACTGTGATACATACATACCTATCTAAAATGATTTTGTAGTTTTAAAGCAGCTTGCAGTTTCATTTCGTGTAACGGGGTCACTTCATCAAACATTTTGACAGCGCTTGCGCTCGATCGCAGCGCCACCATCGTTTATATTTTTCAGTTTTGTAAAGATTTTTGTAGAGGTGGTTGTGTTGATCGTTTGCCGGTGCACATAAAATAGGAAATGCAACATTTTTCACATTTTATATACGTTTGTTGGACGTTTTATGACACAATCAGTTCGTGTTATAGTTTAATGTGTTGATTTGCTTTAATATAAATAGTGAACGCCTTGTGTTAGTGTGTTTTATTTTCGTATAATTTCAGTTTAGTGGTTGTGCAAGGATTTGTCCCATCGACACTTGATTTGCTGCCTTGATCTACAATCTCTGGGGTTTATGAGGTATTTATGAGCAATATTAGCTTTGGAAACTATAGTTTTAATTGATAAATATAGGTTTTATGTCACGAAGTTCGAGCATGACGAGTGGTGTTCTAATAAAATCTTCCGATGCGGGCTTTTATCATTAGACCCACCCCTGGGTTAAGCCGACGGGATCGGTGAACGGATAATACTGTGCGTGTGATAAATGTCATTATTTATTGTACATAATACAGGGGTCTGAGGTCCTTACATTTTATTCTTATTGATTTTTTAACAAGTGCATTCCTTGTTTCGTTTGCGAAGGGCAAGTGGCTGATAGCCGTCTTCGTATGTTTATTACCTTGAAATTAACTTGTACGTTTTCAGTTAGCACTTGGGAAACTATTTTAAATATGACAGTAACTTGTAAGTAATTAAAAGGTCAGGACTTTCATTAATCATCTGACTTCTGATTTTCCTGTGTCTTAAATTTTAAGACACAGGAAAATCTGAAGTCAGATCATACAATCAACAATTTTATAAAAGCAAGTTAATCACCCTTTTTACTGAATTTTTGATAATTCATTCATGAATTCTACCTATCTTATAGGTACTCCAATAGGAATGTTGAATAATATTTTCTAATTAACATATTAATTCATGCTTAGTAGTTTTAATAAATAAAGTTAAACAGTATGTAAATGAGGACAGTAATTTTATTTTTACTTGTATTTTTTTTTGTCATGGTACAATAAACTTGAGACCTTATTGGAACAGATGTTCTTGATATAGAAACTAATAATAAATATCTTAGGCCAGCTTCCACATGACATTAAAATTAAAATATTATAAAAGAAACTGAATGACTCAGAGAAAAAAATGCAATCAACTACAAGCACAGTAATAAAGAGACGTCATAGAGCAGCTGCTGTTTTTTTTTTTTCAGGTTCTGAATGTTGACTTATTATCATTGACATTATACTACTACCTGAATACAAACAAGACACAGTTTTTTAACATTCAATTGAAATAAACCTACATAGTAAATCACTTTACGATTAACCCTAATAAAAAAACAAGAAGCTTTACTCAGCTGCATTCCTAGCCAGTGTCATGTATACCATGGCACACTACTAGCATGCTAAAAAAAATGATTAACCTCTTGACCAAGTGAGTATCAAACTTCTTTGTAAAAAAAGTATAGCAAGATTATTTACTCTGCCCATGAACTAGTGCCTACTTAGATTATATACCTCTAGATGTAGCCACCTCGTGGCCGCACATGAGACAGCACTATAAAACTTCAATGTTGCTATTATGGAAACTTTTCCCTAAATATGACCAAAAACGTGAGGGTGTTTCGTTGTAACAACTACATACTAAATTATTATTAATGTACTAATATGAGTCGCATAATGTCATTCATATGAAGAGTGCAAAATTATTTATATCATTCAACATATAAAATTGCCAACATGATTCTAATGATATTAACAGTACTATTTTAGTAAAACAATCTTGGAACATGCTACATGATACTTTAAATACTTACGTAGGTAACTATTGTTACAAAGCAGAATTAAAACTTTGATGGTATATTTGATTGAACAAATTAATCGCAGAGACTCGAGAGGTCTATTTTATGAAATATTTTTGCCTCGTTGTTTGCACATTGAATTGAAGTTTTTGTATCAGATCAAACAATGTGACACGAAAATTTTATATATTAGATTAATATGAAGTTTACTATATAATTCAAAGTAATCTGGTGAACAAACTATTTATTTTATTGAATTTTATTTATTTAAGTACTTGTACTTTTTATTACAGAGTTAAGGGAAAAAAAGATGACAAGGTATGGCAACACAACGAATATCAAGTTATAGGTTATGTGGAAATAAAAATAAACGATATCGCTAGAATTACGCCTAATTTTCATCGAAAGCCATGTCATTACATAAACACAAATGTATTTCTTCAATCAGTGCACAATTACTATTAACATTCGCATACTTACGAGTGAAAAGTAACATTCTCATCTTCCTTTCTTTCTGTGCGGCTTTTGCAGCCTAAAATACTGCACAATCCCATTATATAGCACACAAAATGCACAAAACACTTAACTATTGGAGTCTATTTCTCATAAATGCACTAAAACTATTACTTTAATTGCCGAAATTATCTAAAAACATAAAAAACTGACTCGAGTCGACCTCTCAGTGACAGTGACAGGCCTTTGTTTGGCTAACTTTCCAAAGTTCGCCAAGCAAAAAACCGGCACGCCGTATGAGACAGAGCATGTTATGTTTTGTCTCAATTTTCTCACATGTTTCGTATATATGCTTCTCACTTCCACACTTCCCTACAGTCTCATGGCTACATCTAGAGGTATATAATCTAAGAGTGCCTATGTTCACACATGGCTTTATGACCAAAGAGTAAAAAAAAAGTCCACACATGACTGAGGACTGCAATGTCATGTATGGTGAATTTTGTTTTTATTTAGCAACATTAAGATAGGTATCTAATGGTTGTGACTCCTACACATGCAAACAAACTCAAATCACTTAGTATGCTGTATGTGTTTGTTTTGCATTTTACAAGCTCTGCATAATGATCAGCAAAACATAGTGGGCTGTCCTTCAACTTGATATTGTGTAAATATCTTGCGGTTTTTTATTAGTTTACACAAATTAGGTTTGCAAATATTTGCATGCCTAAATGTTTCAACATTGCATGTTTTAACAATATGTAATTATGTTTTAGTTTTCTTTACACGCCAATATGATTCTTATGGGTAGGTACTGGATAAGTTAGCTACCAACAACTATCTTATGAAGTGGGAATTTTTGGTTTAAAATCCTCCTCCACAAGACGCATGACCTTCTAAAAATCAAAGTTAAAAGAAAACAACAGAAAATAATTTATATTAAAACCACACAATTCTTGATCTACACTACAAAATCTACTGAAACCGATTTCCGATTGAAAGAACTTTCACGAAAAGACCTTGCGAAAACTGGACGAATGAGAAATTAAGTGGCTAGATTGGTCTACACTAACGTAAGGAATACTATAGATCGGATCTGTGTGTACCGCAAGGAAACTTAAAAGGAGTTCTTGAATTTCGATCCTATAATATCTTCATCTTAGCCCAGAAAAGAAAAATTATCAATCGCCTTTAATCTATACTAATATTATAAAGCAGCAGAGTTTGTTTGTTTATTTGTTTGGTTGAACGCGCTAATTTCAGGAACTACTGGTCCGATTAGAAAAATTATTTCAGTGTTAGATAGCCCATTTATCGAGGAAGGCTATAGGCTATATATCATCACGCTATGACAAATAGGAGCGGAGCAGTAATGAAAAATGTGACGCAGACGAAGTTGCCCGGGTCAGCTAGTTCTCCATATTGCACCTACCACTATTCTCTGCATCACCCAAAGGTTGACTGATAGAGAATGCCTACGGCATTAAGTCCGCCTCTGTACTTTTTTGTGCTGAAACTGTTAAATAAATAAATACGGTCTTAGTAAAAAAGCGGAGACTATTTTGTGCGTGCGACAGGAACCGTCTATTTTACAGGATTATAAGTAGCCCGTGTCAGAGCGTGCTAATGCTACCTATCAGTGAAATAAATTTCGTAGTTAATTGGATCAGTAGGTACTCCCAGGTACAGTCACCAGCACATCAGGGTATTCGAAACTGTCAAATTTTCCCAATCAAATTTGAACCCAATCCCTTCAGTAATAAACTTGAAAATCTAACAATGAAATTTGACAGATTTTTGTAGCTTGATTTGCTGGCGACTGTACCTATTACCTTTCACTAACATTTAAAAACAAACTTTTTTACATCTCTTTACTAGCTTTCTACGGCCAGGACTTAGCTGGAGTTGTGTCAGTCACTCAATAACGGAAGAATTTTATTATATTAGGATTAGAGCATGCAATACCGTATATCGTTACCGCAATTTCGCGAATCTCGCGCTGTTTTTCAGTAAGTACCGCAAGAGCGAGATTAGAAATGCGAATTTCGCGGTATTAAAAACGAACCGTAATTGGTTGGGCGGGCGGGATACACGATTGCGACTATAAATTGAGATGTAAGCTACCCTATCTTTCAAGTATGATCAAACTACACACGGTGTGAAAATTTTATTAAAATCGGTTAAGTAGTTTAGGAGTCCATCGCGGACAAACAACGTGACGCGTAATTTATATTTAAAATAAAACGTTTGTTTGTAGTCTTATATAGTCTCAGTATCACTTGCAACTACTCGCATGATGATATACTATTATCGAACTTCACGTCACGGTCTGATTCTTAAAATTATTCGGATGGGATTACTTAAAATTACTACAAATAAATATATTTTAAGTTATTATTTATTTATTTACGATTCTCGATTTTTTTTTATTTGATATGTGTTTGCTCTTGACTCTTGTCTTGGTCAGAGATGACAGAGACAAAGTCTACGATGGAGCCTGTTCAATCTAACTTTAAATAAAAACTCCTGCCAAACATTATAACTTTCGGTGCTCAAACGTAACGTAGAGCCGAATAGAGCTGAAATAAAAGGAACAATGCCGCCTCTAGGAACTAGGAAGGCCACAGCGGTGACCTCAATACGGGTCGGCCACCGGGGTGACTCACCCTGCGCGTGGCTTACACTTCACAGCTCTAGTGAATGGACTCCTCGATTCTCAAGCAGATGCCTATACTATTCTTTAACGGGGTCGCATTTATTCTTCAGATAGAAGAGGAAAGAAGAAGAGTTTGTTTGCGTCAAGCATGAAAAAAACCGGCCGTCGACTGACGACGGAGTCGGACTCGCGCACCGAGGGTTCTGTAAAAACCAGTAGGTATTAAATTATAAGCAGAAATGGGGATTTACGGTTTATGACGTATTAAAAAAAACTACTTACTAGATCTCGTTCAAACCAATTTTCGCTGGTAGTTTACATGGTAATGTACCTACATCATATATTTTTTCTAGTTTTATCATTCTCTTATTTTAGAAGTTAAGGGTTTTACCACTTTGGAAGTGTCTCTCGCGCAAACTGTTCAGTTTAGAAAAAAATGATCATAAAAACCTCAATATCATTTTTGAAGACCTAGATCCATAGATATCCCACACGTATAGGTTTGATGAAAAAAAAGTTTTCGAGTTTCAGTTCTAAGTATGGAGTTGATTGATTGATTGATTGATTGATTAAGTATGGTGACCCCAAAATTTACTGTTTTTTTTTCTATGCTTGTGTGAGAATCTTTATGCGGTTCACTGAATACATCTACTTACCAAATTTCAACAGCATAGTTCTTATAGTTTCGGAGAAAAGTGCCTGTGACATACGTACGGACAGACTTGACGAATCTATAAGGGTTCCGTTTTTGCCATTTGGCTACGGAACCCTAAAAAAGAATAAAATAAAAAAAGGTTGATATGCGTCACATATATCGCACCCCTAGATGAAGACCCCGGCAACTCAAAAAACCTCATTTTTCAGAAAGGACGAAAAACTGTTTTTTAATTATATAAGAAAGATATCAAAGATTTAATGAGACATTCATTAAGGTAACGTTTTTGTAAAGCTGTTGAATTAGCTTATTTGTATTTTGTCAAGTAAAAATCTGGAAAATAACCAGATTTTTTAGTTACTCTAGTTTTGCAGCGGGAGGAAGTAATTTTTTTGTGTACTAAGTCAAGTTACTTTACTTCATCTGAAATAAAATTGAGTTACATTACTTTTCATCCCAGAAATAAGATAACTCTTTTTGTCAGGGTTTTGAGTTATACTATGAATGGATGATTGCAACATGCTAATAATCTTAGGAATACAAGCTTTAGTTTTAGATCTAAAATTGTTGACCGTCATTATTTAATGTCTTCGTAATTTAGTGTGCAAATCAGTATTTTTGTTATACAGTGGGTAATTAGTTGGGAGATTTAGTTTGCTTCATTTTTAAATAGAGGTGCAATTAGAAATTCCCCAAATAGAAGACCCTATTTAGAGTCCGGAAGTTTTCCGTGCTTGAGTATCGGTACTTCGGCTTTATTTTAGGTGTATGTCGTACAATGTACTCAGACGGAGTACATTCGCTGATGATCACCGAGTTTCCAAAATGCTTCAAACCAATTTTGACGAATTGTTAAGTTGAACTTGGTACTACATTTCAAACGACACTTTTCTCCGCAAGGTGGTCGAATTGTGCGAGCTGGAATTTCTTTTCATAGTTTACCTGAATTTTTGTGGGTTTTGGTTATATTGACCTTCCATGTTTCCGGTTGCCTAAGTTTCTTTTTACACTGTTTTGATCCTTCTTGCGCTAGTCTCATCACTAGGATTAATATTTTGTCCCAGATTGAGATCCTCGTAGTTATTGTCGGCATTGTTATTTTCGTTGAGTTGAATCTTGCTATTAGGGCCAGTGTCGTCATGTTCATTCGTTGAGTTGCTACTGCAGCTGATAGAGCTACTGCTGGAGCTACTACTCGAGCCTGATGAACTCAAACTGCTGGACGAAGATGAAAGGGAGCGAGTTCGTGGCATTTGTGAAATAGGCGAGTTACGCCAGGGAGAGAAAATTATTTTTCTTTTGAGAATAGGGTTTTCATAGTGCGGATCTGCATCGGAATCTTCAAAATCGCTTTCTTCGCCACTATGAACTGGCGAGGCAGCATACTGACGTTTAGGAACTCGTCGTCGTCCCTCAGCGTTTGTAGGCTGCTCATGTAGATTTAACGGAAATTCTAAAATGCTCGGTGATGGAACTAACCTTCTCTCAGCTTGCAACTCAGGCTCGTTTATATTATTGAGCGTTTCTATACCAGGAATTATAGGTCTCGAATCATCCCTTGCTGCTCGTTTGGTCAAGATCCTCTTTTTTTTCGTTAATCAATTGTACCATGAGTATTCCTCGCCCTGTCATTATCCGTAAAAATAAATAATGTTCAAATTCAATAATGGATCAAGTAAAGTCAATCAACTCAAAAAACCCCCCAAAAGCACGTACTATGTTCAGTTACTGTATAACAAATAAAAACAACAATTTAACCTGTCATGAACAACCTATTTTCTCTATATAAAGTTCATATTTCACTAAACAGGCAAATATAAACAAAGTTAAATATAGAATCAACAAAACTACGGTAACTCGAAATTTACCTTTACTGTCATGTAAATTTGAGGAAGTCGAAATATGAAAAAAAAAATTGCAACATAAAATCATCAAAACCCCCGTAAATCAGAATTAACTATAACTTTTACAATGAAATTTCAGCAAAACTCAATCAACTCAAAATAAATAAAGAAACTTACTCAATAAATTTCGTGTAAACTCCTGCAACTCAAAATCTGCCACTATTCAAACATGCGTCACTTACGTCAACCAGAAAACAACTAAAAATGACGGACTAGTTCTCGCGCTTTTCGGGGCAAGATCATTTAAGTAAAGCAGCGTTTAGCGCCATCTTTTAACAGTGGTTGAAGGTATCGTTACGCGAGTTATATTGATGTATAGGTATTCCAGTCAGGAATTCGATAAAGCCACTAACTCAAAACTCGTACTTTTTGAGTTAGTGGGGTTTTTATCTAGGGGTGCGATATGTACACAAAATATCTGCTGACCATAACTACACGTGCCGTAACAAAAATCTGTGTCTTTAAATCTTCTTAGAATTTCGTGGTGTTAAAAAACAAACCGCTGATCGCAGGTAATCGGATCGCAACGGATGAGTTTCAGAGGGGGCAATACGCCGCTGTGTCATGTGGATCATATCGCAATAGTAACGCTTCTTTCCGGCAGCATTTGATTTACATTATCATCATTCCGTTTTGCTTTCGCTATAAGTAGTTTAGAAGCTTTTAAAAGAGTCTTGGTAGGTGGTTCGTGTTTTGGTAAATTGGTACCTACTAGGTTAGAAAAAGTGTCTGCCGCCAATCCAACTAAGTCCAAAAACAGCTCTAGAGTCGCCTCTTGCGATACCAACGAGAAGAAATAGAATGGCAACCTATTCTTAGACTAGAACCACGCGACTGCAAACAAAACACATACACTTCCACCATCAGTTGCGCGACGAATCTAAAAATAACGTCTACGGGATACCCAGTTAAACTTAATTGGGAACAACCCCAAGGCCGCTCCGAGTATAAATAAGGGTGAAGTTATTGCTTCTGGTCACCCCCGTGAGTTCAACCGGGGGTGGATTATGTCGCGTCATATTTTATGCACAAACCTCCCCCGAAATCTGATTCGGTGAAGTCGGTTATTTTTATGATTCATTTGTACACCTACGCAAGAAACTGAACACGGAGCACAAAGCCAAAGCTTTCCCGTTAAACTAAAACGCGGCCCGGAGCTTTCAGTTTTTAATCAACTTATAAATATACATTGCGATCTCTTGTGTAGGCCCCTGTGATATTTGAATACAGTATGCTAAAGCTATGCATGACTTAAGCAAGTGTGTCGGGGGAAACTTGGCGTTGGCACTGTACCGCGATCTCATTAACCTTTATTGGAAGCTTAAACAATAAATACCGAGCGTAATGGCAATCTCGATCAGTCGAGCAAAGGGTTTTTCTAATTGACGTGCACGATAGCTGCACCCAGGTACAAAGCCGAGAGAAACTTGTGTAATGGACCCTAAAACTTAGAAAGTTAGATTTTCCACAAACAGTTCAATAAACCTATTTTACTCGCGACCATGCGATATCAATTCAGAACCGCGTAACCGAGTTCTCAAGTAATAAATCAAGAGATTAATTCCGTAACCACCATGATTCGATGGCGTTTAACACCGTTTAAATCTCCGGCCGGAGTGAAACAGTTGTTCCGCTCAACCTCGGAGCACTTCAGCGCGGTTGCGTAAAAACTAAATGCCAGCACGTTATGAAACTGCAGCCGTAATCCGTAATGGCACGGAAAAAGTCTTTAGCATAATTACAGACCAAAGTTGTTGGGATTTTATAATGAAGTCGACCGCAGATCCCGTCTGCTACCTGGACTTCTAATGCTCCCCTTTCATTGTGTTTTTGTAAAAGCTTTCTTGCTTGACATCGTTCTTCAAAAAGTATTGTTGAATTATGAGGATCACTAAAACAATTGTTTTTCACAACACGATCATTAGGACAACTTTGGGCACACTCGGATTACAGATTGCAGCTGGTAACCGTAACAAATTGTCCTGTTTTTGTACGATACTAGCCAGTAGCGAGCTTGAAACAACTACTTTCATCGAGGCTTGATGATAATATAAAAAATTAATATAAAATAACTTGTTCCTGGGTGTAATCCACCTAGTTTTGTACTTGCTTTAGTTTCGGAAGTCACTCAAAACGTTGCCTGTAATAAAATCCATTCAGATAGTTATTACTGGCAACACCAAAGCATAGCAGTGGTCATTCCGTGCACGTGGCCGGATGCTATGAAACTTCAATCGTTACTGGACATATGGCTAGCTGACGACACTGATAAATGACAAGGCTGCGGGGGCAAAGCACTCATCTTTCATATCCTACATGGTAACAACATTCAGAGCTACTGTTTTGATAGACACACTATCAGCTACACACTTTTCTTTTAAAGTGTCGCACATGTAAACAACACCCCGGCAATGTTCTTGAGGTAGTAAAACATGGCATGCTACGCCTTTTACAAAACCGCGGGCAGTAACCACAAAATTGCAGCGTTCCGAGAATAAGAGCCAATTTAATGTATTCTACTGAATTTTCGGCGTAGACGGTGAAGGAAGATAGGTTGTCGGAACCAATGCGTTAATACCCGTAATACCAGTAACTATGCAATAAAAATCAGCAGGAAGCTCTTAACCAAGAAGAGTGTCCAGGAAACCACCAAGAATAGCGTAGTGTAGCGGAACCCGTCATTTAGCGTCATTCGGCAGGCTGGAACGCGCGCGCCAACTCGTATGCCATAAATCATAATGATTACGTTGCGAGAGGGGCACCACCAGATGCACTGTGTACACGGCTATTGCTCTCCTTCCTCTATTACTAAACGAGATTAGGCGATTAGTCTCGTAACTAAATTAAGCTTGTACAGATTTTGGATTAAAATTATATGTGATGTAACATCAATTACAGCTTCAAAGCGGTTCTATTCGGGTTTTATTAACTGCGTTTTAATGATCACGTTCGAAACGGTAGGTATTGAAAAGTTTGATGCGTCATATTATGGTCGGAGACTAGGACCATTGGCCCAATTGCTTACTGTCAGTTCTCATTATGTCCTCATTATTATTTTCTCATTTCGCTAAAGCTCTTAGAAATAGGGGATATTAAAGGAAACATCATTAATTTCGCTCCCTCTTTCCGTTTAAACGAAAGAAGGGCAGGGTGACAATCCCTAGGCTCCCTTTCCGGCCTCATTAAGGTATTTCGCTGTGTTATAATAATGTTGGCTAAAAATATAGAGACTGCGCTCGTTGGTACAGGGCTCGGTGACCGCAGAGATGGCACTCGAGATAACAGACTCGCAGTCTGTGACACTAACGACCCGGCGCTGTGAATTGGGTTAATGTCTCTTTTTGCAAAACTACATCTGTCACGGATAAAACATTGTTTCACTTTACACAGTTTCAGAATGGTCCTCGTTTGTTGTTATCTGGAGCTAAAAATCCAGATGTTTTTTTATTTGTGACGGGTTTGCTCGTGACTCTAGTCTTGGTCAGAGATGACAGAGACAAAGTCTACGATGGAGCGAGCTTACCCAGAAGGAGCCTGTTCACTCTAAGTTTGAAGAGATTAGGGTTGTAAGCGTTCGGAAACACAGACGCAGGCAGAGAGTTCCACTCCTTTGCTGTGCGCATTATAAAAGACGTTTGGAAACGCGTAGTTCGAATTGGTGGAATAGCAAAAGGGATGGTAAGTTGCAGTACCACTGGATGTCCGATAGTAGAAGGGGGCCGGTGGGATGAGGTCGCGGATTTCTTAGGCACACTCACCGAAGTACAATCTGTAGAAAACCGACAAGCTGGGTACCATGCTTCACAGCTTAGCATCCAACAGTTTTTCGTCGCCGATGAGCCTCTTAGCTCTGCGTTTCACCGAGTCAAGCGCGGCAAGCTGGTACTTGAAACTTGACTCCATGCAGGTTTTAGTGCCTTACTTGCTATATTTAATGGTCTTCAACCATGTCTTCTCATATCAGATTGCTTGATTAAGCAGTAAATTGGATGAAGATTCAATCAATCCTAGTCCAGATAGTACGGACAACAGAATTTAATTGCTAACAAGAAATCGATTGAGCAGTCCAAATGAAATAAGCAATTACGAGTATAATTTGCGTGCAGTGCAGCGGCTACAAAGTGCATGCAGTTGGGGTGGCTGCGAGTCCTCCAACTATGTCGTTATAGCCCTGTGATGGCGTTAGGGTGGGAATCCAATCAACTCTCCATTCCCTTGAGCCATTGAATCGCCGGAATGCGTCATCAAATTTATTATTATTGCCTTTCATGACACTTTTAAATCTACCAGGACGTGCTTAATGTTTTGAAAGATCAACGGAATGCTACGGAATCCTGAGTCTGACCAAAATGTATGAGACGATGTACATGATTTATCGTGTCGTACTGTGTTCCTGTGTGGGCAGCTAGTTCGATACAATTGTTTTTACTAGATACAACCTTACTCTCTACACATGATCAGTAGGTGGCTAATTTCGTCATATCAATATTTATAGGAAAAGCCCTAACAGTTTTACATAAAATCGATTATTTTTGACAAACACCAAAGTTTAACGTACCTACTAAATAAATTTTGGGACGATTGGAACTGTCTTGACCTTACGTTTAAAGGTCAGTTGACACCGAAACGTAACACCAGCTAAAGGATAACAAAACCACGTGTGATTTATTTGAATGCTCGACAGTTAACTAATTAACCTGCCACTTGTGGAACTTTCAAAGCGCGGCTTTTACTTTGCTCATTGCGCTGATTTCCATTTCCGTCTTTTAAGCACTTGCTAATTTATTGGCTTCGGTTACCTTTGGCGTTTTTTCGTCTTGAAATTGGCCCGTTTATTAGAACGATTTATTAAACAAATTCTTTGCTTCTGATATTTTTAAATGTTGTAGAGCTAAATGAATGGATGATAATATAATACCCGATTATATTATAATTCGGGAAGAGCAAGATTTCTACCGAAACCGTGAAAAAGGGAGAGGGAGGATTTTGCCCTATAGTAGGACAATGAGGCGAGCTAGATACACCGCCTCAGTGATTAAGAGTTCTTTGATTCTCTAAATCACTTCGAACAACAGTTAAAAATTTGTAGGTACCAGTACCAAAAATCTGCGAAGTCAACTTTACTGCGGTCATCTTCAGTTTTCTACAAAAAATAAAACTTCTTTTAAATTTCTGATAATGAATTCATATAAGCCTTAGTGGGTTGTCTTGTAGAAAGGCCGTGAGTTCAAGCTAAGTGAGGTGTGATGAAGCCCTCCACGAAAAAGGCTTAATAGTATTATGAGTAACCTATGTGTCACTGTTTGTTTATTTATTTTTTTCCTTTCATTGTAAATTAATGCGTTTCCTTTTGGATTCTGCGGTCAGAATTTGCAACATTGCGTTTAGGTCCAATCGTCGATTCCTTTGGTATTTCGACGTGCTCCCGTTCCCAACTTATTATTTTTCTTTTTTAAAGCCCTTTGGCAGCTCCTCACCTCTTTAACGAACCATTAGAGTGTCCCTTCTCCTGCATACAATCCTGGGAACATAGTTGCAATCAGTTGCAAATTGTAGCTGTTATCATAATTCTCAGTTATCGAGGCAAATTGCCGGCTGCACCGCTGCCCCGCTCCGATAACCGGGGTGATAAATTAGTAACCCATATTGTATTGTTTGATGCCTAATATATTTATAACTCATTTGGTTGCCGGAAGCATGAGTCGGCTATAGATGAGTCAAGCTTTGGACCCGATTTGATGTCATCTAAATTATGTTCTGTATTGTTGGTTTTAAAATGATTAAATAATGTGTTCTCTGTCTGCGTATTTCTGTGAAGTATGTGTTTTTACGTAATCTAGGGTTGTAGTAGTTCGATGGAAATATCTGTTTACATATTCCTGTGGGAAAATAGGAAACACAATGCTACCGTTCAAGTTATCTGTGATGAGTTGATGACATTGCTGTATCTATCTATATAATAATGTAGTCACTGTAGGCATTACTACTTTTATTTTTAACATTCCGGTACGTTGTGGTCTGGGAATTCCCCATTATTATAAAATACCAACTTTACTGCGATGCGTTATCGTAAAAAGACATTTAATATTCAGTTTTTATATCACTGCTTTTAAAATGATGGCTCCGAAATTGTTATACTCGATAACCGAAATTCCGAGCTACTAAGTTTTAACGATGTTTGGGCTGTAATTAGTAATTAACCCGACATACATGATACTAAAGTAATTAAAGCTTGTTAATTGCGTGTGGACTTAATAAATATGTTTGGTGAAAACCAATAACCTAAAATACAGGGTTATTTGAACGTGAAATTTAATTACTTTACTAACGAGAATCAACGTTCAAAAACTATTGTGTCAACACCAGCAGCTGTCACTCCGAATCAACATCCAAAAATAAACGGACGCAAACGATAACTCGTAACCCGCATGAAACGAAATTGATATAACCACAACCGTAACAATAACGTTAACGAAGGCGTTAACGTTAACACGCTGGTATAATTAGCATCTCCCGCGCCGATCCGGACGATCAATCATGAGCGCGCATATAATTGCTTAAGTAATCGCATTATCTCGATTGCTCGGTGTACCGTTGCAACACTTGCAACGTTTGGACGATGTGTCGGGTTGCCCTGTTACAGTGGTAAGCTAGTTTGTGGTCTTATTGATGTAAGGAGAATATATATACATAATACATATATATATGTCACCATAAAATGGAAGACTCCGTAAGATTGTAATAAATCTTGATAAGATTATATTTTCGCGATATATTATTTTAAAATCGTTTTGTATGTAAAAAATCCCATCCAAATTCAATAGTTTCCAATCTAATTTAGAAAATAAAGTTTACAATTTCACGAGATATTTTACAATCTTACAGCGTTTGCCACTTTCCGGTGACAATATACACATTTGACTGGTTGCTGGATAGAATTTTGGTGCAATTGGTAGACTGCTTGCTTATTTGTGAATGTTCCGGAACTTTACTTGGTCGAAGCAACACTAAGTTACGATGCCATATTACCGGGCACGGCGCCTGCGCATTTACGCGGAACGGGTTGTTTTACCGCGCTATTATTTCTTCCACTACTTGATTTATGTCTTCTATGTCTATTGCATTGACGAATATGTAACATTGGATTCTATTTATCAATTTATGTGGCGTTACCGACATGTATATGTTACACATTGAGGTTTCAGAAAGTTACAGCCTAAAAATCTCTAAAACTCGTAATGTACAAAGCAATTTATCAAGAGCAGACGGCTCTCCACATTAAGCTATCTGGCATGTTTGATGAATAATTAATATCAGCAATTCCGGCTCGGTAAGCGAGGCTTAACCACATGAAAGATGAGACGCACGCATATCTCAGTTCAGACGTTCTTTACATTAAGAAAATCGTTAACGAGGAATTTGGATTGTGATGTTAGGATATTTAATATCCCATTGGAATCCATCACGAATTTAAACAGGAAGCTTTAAGTAAACCAATAGTAGACAATGCTATAACCCTGGCCGGATGTGGGAGTGCATTGAATCAATGCTTCCCGTGGCCGAAGACGAGCTGCCCAAATACGTCGGTGTTGAAAGCACAAACAAATAGGAAGCCGTGCGCCTTGCATACTTACTCCAAAGTCCGATGATGAAATATTAATAAAGGTACTTAAGCGTAAGCCACAGCCTAAACATGCACACATCCGAATATCGACAATGCGTCAATACACGAATTTTCACGTGAACAAGTTGGTGTTTGAAGTTGGGGAATAAACGCGAAATCGCGAATTTTTCGCGTTTATGCACCAACAAAGCATGTCAGAAATAGGTTAACTGCAAACTATATGACATACTAGCTGGCCCGCACAACTTCGTCTGCTTCACATTTTCCATTACTGCTCCGCTCCTATTTGTCTTAGCGTGATGATATATAAGTACCCTATAAACTACCTCGATAAATGGGCTATCTAACACTGAAAAAATTTTTCAAATCGGACCAATAGTTCCAGAGATTAGCGCGTTCAACCAAACAAATAAACAAACAAACAAACTCTTCTGCTTTATAATATGAGTATAGATTCTGTGCACAACCCATGCACGGGGTAACAGCACGCTAACTGAATCCTAAAACTGTTGGCTCGTCATGTGGGCATTAGTAAACGCAACGTCATGTGTTCCCTTATTGGGCGAAGTCTCTGAAATAATGCGGCAATTAAAGGGTTACGAAGGTGTCTGCGAAGGTAAGAACCTTACCTAAACGGCATCCACCGTTAATGCGGTCTTTAAACCCTTATTGTATGTGGTGGGACGCTAAAGCTCTTTTACATTAATTCCATTTCAATTCATCTTTAGTCGGCTTTGAAGATAAGCGTTTGACAGCGTGTTATTTTGAAGAGAAACTTATATTGCTTCATTTTGATTGGCGTTTAGAGCGAAATTCATAGTGGTGAATAACGAACACTTAAAAACAAAAACATTCTGATTGATGATGATGACACATATTTTTATTGGCATCGAGCGTCAATCTCAATGGACTCACGGCTACAGCTCCTGCGTCTCAGACGTAATGACGTCAACCGAAATAACCAACGAAACTCAGATAAAACGTCTACGAGCACGTATATAAAAATGTCCAGCAGTGTCTGTGATTGGCTAAACAGATCTGATTTGTTTGGAACGATTTAATATGTCGAAAGCTTTACTCAGATCCGTTAGCCGGTACTCTACAGATAAGCGCATGTTTGAAGTTTGTAGGCACTTTCAAGAGTTGTTCTTTGTAATTGATGCATGTTTCCATTAACATAGTATTTGTTGATGGCTTGTAGCCCTTGTTGCTGTGATTGCTTCATCAACTTCCATTACCAAGGACTTGTCTTATCCGGTTCTATTCTTAGCAAGGACATTAAGTTTTGCTACAGGAGCAGGGCCGGTACTTAATTCATATGTTATGGTAATTTCAGAAACCCGACCATCATTAACAAAACCGATACATCATTTTTATTGGGTACTTAATTAGCTTCTGCTTCTCAATGCCATGACGAAAATCCAAAGTCAATATATAAAAATGGAAGTTACGAATTTAACAAATGAGTGTACTTATACAGAAATGATTTCTCGTTATCTATTGAATATTCTGTCCGATGTTAGAGAGACTATGTGGACGTATTTCCCATGGTGATCGTGTCATTCATTTGTTAAATTAGATTCGTGAATATGAGGAGTATAACATGATTTCATGAATACGATTAATAAATATTGCAGTTGATACTGCTTGAGAACAGAATTGAGTTCTAAAAGATACCACATCATTCCGTATAGTACTCAAATCCTTCATTTTGATTTGGATGCGCTTATTTTTGCCACACATAAGATCGATTTTTCCGATCTGACATAAGCTTCAACGCCTTCAACCAAGCTCAACCGAACCTTAAAGTAAACGAAAAACACCTTAATCCTGACTTAACGCTTGACTTTCTTTTGAACCCAAGATTTCTTATAGATAAGAAGCCATTAGAGGCCCTAGAGAAGTTTCGAAAATTGTTAACGCCTTGTTGCTAAGGCTTCAAAATATATTTATACTTCAAGGGACACTTCTGTTCATTGAATAGCCGTAATGTCTTATGTATTGGGTACTCGTCCTTCCTCTAAACACAAAACCGTGTGTTATGTTTTGTTACTTATGTTAGAATATATATTATGCCTATTCTAAACTGGGTCGTCAGTACAAAGACTGAGTTCTGAATTAGTAATGACTGTAATGTGTATATTATGTACTGTTGGTACAATGGTGATTTCTCTGATTTATATCTGACCGAGTTTCCATTGATTTAGTAATTTTCAATACGGATCCGATGATTACTACTTTAATTGTATTGTGTCGGTGATTAGAACGAGTACGTTTGCAACGCCTAACTTCTTTTTAGTGGTGAGCGAGGTCAACGGTCATGATATTCAGATGTTCTGTACAAGGATTTTTGACAAAATTTTAAGTGGAACGCCATAGATCTGTTTTTTCAATAGCCAGATGTAGAAGTCTGAATAAACAGATAAGCTTGTGATGTTCTAATGCGACTAACATTTTACAGTGCTCTAAATTTTTTCTATTCTATTCTACTATTTTCTATATTTTTTTCATGTAAAAAACAGTACTTCTAAACAAAACTTAGGATTCAATCAAATTTGTTATCATGGAGAGATCATTTAATTTTTCATAGCGGACGCGAGCGGCGCGTTTAATCAAATAAACCTTTTTTGACTTGAATTATTCATCGACACATTCGGAAACTAGTCCACTATAACTTGTGCCTAATGATATTCAAAGCACGATAATTTAATAGTAAACCGTGAATGGTTTAGCATCAGTTACTTTAAAAACTGAACAGTTTACAAAGATTTTATGGGTTTGGTTTTATGTCGATCATTGTCTGATCCTATGACGGACGGATGGACTACAAGCCGAAATATAATCAGCTTCTTAATGGAATGTGGCAAGGGGATAAGTAATTAAAAACAAGTTAACTTTCAAAACCATAAAAAACCTCTTCAACCGGTATACTTACCTATTTAAATAAATTGCAAACATTACATGCGTTGTCAGAATTTGTGACCGCATTGTATCCTCGTAATAATTACAGTGGTTCTATGAAATACGCACAAACGTCATCTGCTGATAGTATTGCTGCGGCACCATTCATGTTTACTTTGAAACATTAATAAATAATAGATGAATAACAGTTCGGTTACATAGTGTAAACAGTTACAGTGACTTCCTTTGTAACAGATGTAAACAATGGGGTTCTATCCTTAATTAAATAAATTGTAGCCTTTATCAAAGTTTAAGTTACATCGAAACTCGTGTTAAAAAATTTAAAGTTTTCAGAAAACTATTGAAAAGAGGCCAGAAGATAAATATAAATTCAACAAAGCAAAACAATTCATATTGTCGCTGTGTTGAAAAGAGCAAAATTAATATCATCACAACGCTTCAAGTGTTCCAGAGACTGACGACTTGCCTACGATCCGCTTCCACGGGCTAATTTAATTAATTGATTCGTGTCTTCTTCAGAACAAATCGACGATTTGAGTTTTTCACATTTTTTCAACAGTCCATTTCCAAAAATGTAACCTAAAAGAACGCAGTAAAGCTGAATTTGCAAAGTATGAATAAAGAGTGAATCGTTTTGGGATAAACTGGATGATACCGAGCAATTGATTTGAGTATCATAATGGTTTTTATATGGAGACGGATAGGCTGAATTTGTAGATTGGTGTGAATGTAATTCATACGTTTGGCAAATGAGAACTCCGCACATGACCATTGAAATAAGAATGAAAGAATTAGAATACCAAATTGAAACCATATTTATTACGTTAATAGAGCATTTACTTTTCAAGTCATAAGTTCTTTCGATGAATATCTATATAATGAATACAAATCTTCAAATATTAAATGGATGATATCGGTAACAATAACATTAAAGATAAAACGGCGAACAGTAGTTCGCTATTAGCAAACAGTCCAGCAATAATTTGAAACCATGTAAAGCCAACAATGCAATGCACCATTGCATCATATTCGTGGGAAACCTGCAGGAAAATAAATACTGCAGGCTTTTATAGGTCCTTCACAGCAGAATCAATCCGATATTTTAGTAGCATTGACTTCAAAAGTGATTGTTGAAACAAATTGAATAAAACATTTAAATCCTGACTATTGATTTGATATTTTGTAACGTACCCCAATACAAATTGTCGCATTTATGTAACCTCTAGCAGAAACTCCAATACATTTAGATGGTTCTCCGTAGATAATGTCGGATTGGAAGAGCAATGTTACCAACAAAATCCCTAATGTTATGCATGAGAAGCTCGAGACGTCTCCATATATCATTCATGCGCGGGATGCATCGAGGATAATGCAACTTGAACTTCGCAGCCGAGGAACTTACCTGTATATTTCACGGCAATTCCGAGCGTCTCGCTTTAGTTTATGAGTTTGCTAAGCGTGTGTCGGTGATTAATGAATTTTTGGCAACGTTCAATGTTGTATTATTAAGAGGCGCCTTTGTTTGTAAACGCCAAGTGTAAATTTGATGTGATAATTGTGCTAAAAATGATGGATGAGAGTGAAATCTAATGGAGTACGTTTAACTTTTTAATTGTTTGCATTAAAGATAAAAGAGTACTGAGAGACTGTTTAAATTTAATCTCGATTATTTGCCAAGATACCGTTCAGACTTGCGTATCGAGCCTCGGAGATCTCATTGGCATATTTTTAATGTCACACATCAAATCTTCCATATACGCCGCGATCACCCAAACAACTCATCTAGCATAGTCGACATCGCTAAAAGCGTTTGAGAAGTCGTTCGGTGTGAATCGTCGCAACTTTTCCACTTGTTTCTGTTGTAAGTTTCCCGCCAGCACTTCTCCGGTGATTTGAGGCCCGACACCGAGTCTCGACTCTTTGCCTTACAGTTGCAAAGAAAAAGTGTTTGTTGAAGAATTTCAAGTGGTCAGTTTGGGAGACGCCTGTGTTAGTAGCTGCGATATCTCTGAATATTTGTGTAAGATCTATATTTGTTACCTCAGGTACCTATCTTAGTAGTTTACTAGCTAATTGGTGTAAAGATAACAGGCGTTTAAAATCGTCGTCTTTATTTGGTTAGGTAGGTAATAATTGCTTCCTGCTTAGACTTTGCACAGACAGATTATTTCTGTAACAATTTCGTTTTAATGCATTTGATCGGTGAAGAGTTACAGTAATAGAGAATATGCATGCGTTTTTTTATTAGCAAAATGAAATACTTATTAATTTTAGTAAACAATCATGGAATTATTTTTTAAATACCTTCATTAGCGACGAAGTTATAAAGCTTCAAATATTACAATTAGAAAGAGAAGACCGATATAGACTCTGACGTCAAAGTCCGTAACGCCTATACAGCTGCCATAGAAAACAGCGTTTTCGCGAGGGGTATAGATATATTTGGTTAAAATAATTATATCTCGTTTGTTTTTCGATTAATTTTGATTCTATTTTCACTGTTGGTACTTGGTATTATATTTTTGATAAACTGTTCAGATAATATTTTTTTTTCATGCATAATATGTAATTCTGTGAGACGTATCAATAGAATTGTGGCTCAAAGCCAGACAGCGCGTCTAACAGTTGAAAACATTAGGTACAATATTAAAAACTATTTAATGTCAAAATCATTGCGGCCAGCAAGGTTAACGTGTGACAGGGTCGTACGTAACATTTTGTGTCTAATCTAATATTTGAGTTTTAAATTACCAAATAAACATGCCATCATCATTCATACTGTATACATTTAGAAAAATGGCCTTCCAAGACATTTCAAACCTCACACTATTGCATAGCCCACGATCGATAATAAAAACGTAAAAATATAATGTACAGTACAGCATTGACTTTCTAAAAGCATTGCTTGATAAGGAAAGAATCATTTAATAAGCTAGCTTACTTAGCTATAAAATAAACAATAACATCAAAGGCAGACCTTGTTAGCAACCGGTACATGTTAGTCATCTATAAAAAATATTGCAGCGGTGCTGCTGCAGCGCTTTGTTACATAGTATCTTGTGCAGCTTTCACTCATAATAGTGACATCACCTCTGTGTTGCAAAGTGCGCAAAGTAATGCGAACAATGATCGCGTTAGCAGAAATAATATTGCCTGTACTCCTGTAGTCACAACAGTCACTTGATGTCTCATGTTCAAGTGGCGAGCCATGGAGCCGCGTCGAGCCTGCCATATTGAATGGTGTCGGATTAAAATTAAAATGCGAAGGAATTTCTTGATGAAATTCTTAGGCTTATTCCAATGCTCAGCTGTTAATAAGTCGCTGTTCTCTTTTTTTATGTGCTTCTAGATTTTAATACGCATTTTGCGTTTAATTCGTACTTCATGCCTCTTACATCATTAATGGCTTCGTTTATTAAGCAAGTGTGTTCTTCTTGATGTTGTTATTCATTAGAATGAGTGTTTGATTTCCTTGTGTCATGTTTTTGATGGCACTCAAAAGATGTGCTTGTTACTCTTTTTTGTTCCTGTCGTAGTTTAATGAATCGGAATACGAAATCTAGCAAAGCCTTATTTCTGACGACAGACACTTGGCTGTATGTAACAACTCATTTCCACCCCATTTTCATTCAAAATGGTAGTAATTGCCCACACATTCTGAGCATACAGTATCCCAGTACCAAAGGAAACGGTGTCAAGACTGAAAACTCCCGTGTGATAGATAGCTTGTTAGTAATAGCTGTTCTCAGCGGTGTCAGATTTATGGGATGAGCGCTAATTGGATGCTGGAATGTCTTTGACGGTATTCATAATGAGGCAAAAATGTGATACTGCTGTGGCCTTTATTTTTCCTTTGTAGGTTGAATTTTTACCTGGAAGGGCGAACTTTTTTAAAAATAAGCGTACATATTTAATAATAAATAACATTATAGATCAGTGAGGTTTCGTTCTGTAATGGAAGCCAAAGCCGTTCAATAAAATAAACGTCATCATTTTCTTTGTCTTTGTATCCCGCCTACAACAAAAACTAGACCGTCGTGGAATCATAGACAGCATCACAAAATCATTTTTCATACCCAACGCCGCCGTCTGACATTTTACGAGTAAGATTACGAACGAATTTAGACTTCAAAGCATAGGTACACAGTTTATTTCTAACGTAAGTATTACTTTCAATAGTGAAGGTCGTAATTATATTTGACTTTTATTTAGCTATGGCCCCTGGTGCGATAAACCCGGACCCGAGGTTATCGATGAGCCAATTTTTATTTCTTTTTATTTGTTCATTGACATCACCTTATGATTTAATGCCTGACGGATGTGACCGCGAGGTCGAACTTAGCGGTATTATAGTTGGCTACTATGCGATTATTGCCTTATAATTTCGTTGGGAATTTACGTTTGCGGTTGAGAGACTAAGCTCTATAATTTGCTCTCAAATGTCCCTAATTATTGTCTTTCCGTCTTTTCTCCTCATATTGACATCAAAATATATTTTTTTATCCTCATATTGAAATTTTTTACTTTATTATCTGCTTCGCAAAATCTTACACATGCTTTCGCATGTGTAAGATTTTATAAAAAAGACCCCTCTTAAATATGCCAAGATCAGCAATCTTCCCGGATATTTTATTGAGTCCTTGGTTTGGTTAACTGGGCTTTTTTGCCTTGAGTGAACCTTGCTTGATGTGATGACACACAAAATTCAAATTTCAGTGACCATTGTTATGACTTTCAATTCGTACAATTCGAAAGCAGTTATTTACCATTTTATTGCACTGCGTGCGTTAATCGGTGTTTGTGTCAATATTTATTCCAATTCAATGCATAGGCATTAATCTGATTCCATCTAAATATATTGAGGCGGTCAATCGTTCGCCGCAGGTCATTCGTTTATCCAGTGCTATTCAATATAGTCAATTGCCCATATTTTATTATCAGCTACCCATTGATCGGTGGTCTATTCTATTGCAACTCAGTTAATTCCCATTTATTTAACATGATTGGATGTTTAATTAGTTAAACTTTCATAGTTTCCAAGTAAACTGCTGGATTTATTCACGTTTGCGTTTTCTCTTCCGAAATCAATATTATAAATTGAGCAAGCATTTCGTGGGTTTGCTTTGAATAAGAAATAGTAATACACTTTACCGTTTCTCCGAGTCTTATTTGATGCCGTTTCAAAGTAAAATGAACGCCTCCCCCAAGTTTTTGGATTAAATTGATTTTAAAGATTTGGAGCGTTTGAAACGTGATGACTGATGAAGTGATGACTCTTGCGATACAGAAAATAATGTAAACAAGTCAGAGCTTGCAAAATAATCATTGCCGTATAAAATAAAAATAAAATAACTTAGAGGTGCAATCAAGGATGTCTCCACTCAGTTAAGCTAAGTAAATACTTAAGCGCAAAGAAAGAATACGCGAGGACTTCTAGGAGACCTAATTTAATTAACTATTGGAATAGTCAGTGTGATTTGTATGCTGATGTAGACTCAGCTTCGAGTTGACTTGTACTGGGAGTCGGTGTAAAGGCTAATTCGATATGCCCCGACACCAGTTCATTAAATGGCTGGCCTAATTCCGCGCCTACGGGATCGGGTGCATGCTGTCACTTTTATTCCCGATGTCAATTCACACGGCCAGCTATCGGTAGCATGCAGGTGATAATTCGCTTACGTGAGATTTATTGCGTCGACGGATTTTTAATATGAAAATTGGCAAAATGTAAAATTCGTATTGTGGTTTATTTTGATTTTTATGTTTTGGTAATATTAGTATTATAGCTCTTAGGTATTCTACTGAAATCGTTAATTTTTTTATATAATAAATGGCGCCCAGCGTGGGTCTAGTTGGGCGCCATAATACTGGAGCAAATCTTTGGTTTTCTATTTGTAAAATGATCCTTACATTAAGAATTGTGAATCACGTCAGTGGTATTTATTTCGTTTAAAGTCAGTTTACACGTGGTGGTACCGGTGAATGAAGCACGTGGGTAGGAGCGGGCGCGGCCGCTCGATACAGCGGAGGCTGCGCGCTGAGCTCCCGCCCGGAACAACCTCTCAACCACCCAATCTTCGCTGACCTCCCCCGCTCCCGCCACACAGTTCACTGACCAACAACCGAGGGAAACCTCTGCCAAAATTCAGAGCTCTTTCACCATTGGGCGCCTAAACACCAACCATCACACAAGACCTGTGATACTCCTAGAAAATTAATGCAATCTCTGAACAGATACGGGTCTCAATTAGTTGGGCATGCAGATATTAAAGATTCCGCTCTCCCGGTACGAGCGTACGAGGCTCGTATCTAATGGCACTGTTTTGATTTACGATAAGCTGTCGTGTACGTTATTGTATTTATAATTTTATGCATTTATTCACGAATTGATGATCTCTTGATCATCAATTCGTGAAAATGAAATTCGTGTTAATGTTGCACTATAATTAAGATGTGGTTAAATGATTTGTAGTCTCAAAACGGAACAAGTTCTGAGGTTTATAAAAACATTTGTAACAGGAGACATTCCAAGAATATGGGCGTGTTTCTGGTTTTGGTGAATTAATTGAATGGCATTTCATTTGGCGAAGGATATCGGAATTATTATTTCCAATAAATTCAAATACCTACGTTATTGTCCATTTAAATAAGGACATCCTTATATATTCTTGTTATGTTTCCTGCATCCCTTATATTATTTTTACAGACTGCTTCACTATGGGCAAACTTCAGATAACATCTTTATTGTTGAATTGGCGTGTGGAATTCAACTGGGGACTGCGAATGTGTTCTAAGGGCAAATAGCGTTACGTAAATTGAGTCATTCGGTTCTTCAAAGGGGAAGAATAACTTACCATTGCTCTGTAATTCTGCTAAACCCCATGTTATAAGGAGAAAGCTTTGTAGAAAGGTGCAGAAAAATAAATTTACAAAATAAGTATTGTTGATGAGAATTTAGTATTCTCCTTTGTTATGAGCTTCTTTTATCGATCTTCATCTAATTTGATCTTCAGCTTTTTTCGTTCAACATATCATTGTGGCTTCTGCTTCGCATGACTTGATTTTGGACTATATTCAGAACCACAACGATTGCCTAACATTTCGCGAGCGAAAATGTAACGTCCATTCTATCCAGCGAATTCTCAACGAGCTATCAACCGCCACATCCTCAAATCTCATCCGGCTACAAATGTCCACTAACAGAATAGTTGCGTCTCAGCATCCTTGCTTATTTTTAGGTCGCCACACAAGGGAAGTGGTCTGAGAGGGGAAGCCTCGTTATTCTGTTAGCACATAACTGCTACGCACTAAAGCAGCTTTTAGTAGACCGTAGTTTTGTTCTTAGGACGGAAAGATGAATAAATTATAGAGGGACCCTCCACGGATGTACAAGAGGTCTCCTCGCATTTACTTGGACGACTTTTTTCTTGAGTTTTTTACCGTGTAACCCCATTTCGTTAATGCTTTATGGGTTTTGTAGTGCTCTTGTTTTACTTTGGAGATTTTTATGTATTAGTGAATTGAAAGGGTTAGTTTTTGTACTTTTTGCTAAAATAAGTAAGGGTTCGTAGGTGATCAATGATGTATGATGAACATTTGATCTGAAATTATTTTTTTCGGTTTCATTAGTGAGCAGAAATTCAAAACAGCCCCCAGCCATGCAAACAGAGCTCTAAAATGAGATTAAAACGCATAAATAACAAAACGCTACTGAATTCAATGTTTATGTATTTTAATCATTGGTTTTAATATAATTTTATGAAATAACTTACCATTCGATATTGCAAACGGATTTGATTAAATCATAAATGGGTATTGCAAACACATTTAATTTCATTTCCGATCGCATTACACTAAACCGGAAAGCGATTCAATACAAAATCGAGTTTGCACAGCCGTACCCAAAATCTTTTATCTAATCTAGACAAATATTGGCATTGACTTGGCGCATCGCGAAATTGGGAACATCCTTAACGTTGCCGTTGTGAGAGGACACGTGCAAAAAAATGAAAGCTTTAATACCATGACTAGAAGTACTAGATTCCCATACAGGGTAAAGATACTTAGGGTTGAAATATGCCTTATTGTTAGGAGATAAGGTCCAAATCTAAATACTGTAAAATCGATTAAGTTCTAAGGCGTGAGGAGATGCGGATTGTAGATAGATAAAAGTTGGTGTCCGAGATAAGATGGGTCGTTGAACCCGCGCCTACGGGAGTTCTTCCCTTTTCTTATGTTGATTTCGTTTGGATTGAATACAGCGTTTATTGTGAAAAGGAAACGGTTTTCTTTATTTCTTTTTCCGTCTGTCTTGTTCTAAGCGTTATGAGTTTTGATTAGTCTTTCAGAAATGGAATAGACGGTTTAAGGATGAGAACGATTAATGCTTAAGTACACATGTTAATTATTCATTAAAAAAAAAAAGTAATGGTTAGATTATTTTTATGTATAAGCCCGCTATTTTGAAGGTGTTAATAACTAAACTGATCAAATACGACAACAAGCTACCGATTCCATAGAATCAACAAATGCAGGTATTTCATGGTAATTGTATAGAAAACCAGTTTCGTAGTAACATCAGGAATGTGCCCATGTGAGGACGATTCCACCGATGACGCGTGGTATTTCTAATTATTCAACTGTCGCTTATGTAATTAACACGAATCTTCTAACATTCGAATAAATTGATTTTGACAGAATCCATTATGTTCTATTTCGAGCTTGTAAGGTTACCGTGATGTGGTTTCTGACAGGGAGCAGTTGATGTTATGTGACTGGTCTAAGAATAAAATGGATGGGACGTAAAAATTTAGATTGGTGCTCTTTGGCGTTTTAGACGTAGTGTTTTCAGAAACGTTAATCTATGAAGCAGATTAAACATTATTCAATGAACTAAGTATATTTAAATCAGCTTAAAAAAATAACAATATTTCAATTCTCAGTGACAGACACGGAAAAATAATAAGTACCAACTAGAATTGAAAGTCTAGTCGCATTTGTCATTAAAGTTCTTATGCTCGGTTTACGTTTTCCGATAAAACATACACACGTATATTTTATTACTTAACCCGAAACAATAAAGTTAGCCGTAAACATAATTTATTATGCATATAGGCCAGCCTCCAAGCGTTTAACATCTCTGAGAGAATCTCTTTTAAATATTTAAAGACGGTTCAAGGAGTTTCTCCTTTCATTTACAAATTTGCTGGCGTAGAAATAGAACGTATTGGGTTTGAATCTAGTATTTGTATCCGTGAACTTATTTCATCGAGTTCTACTTTTTGGAGATTTGTCATGGCTTTATTGTAAATACTTATTGTAATAATAATATACTATAATAATAATATCCTTGGACATTTCACACAACGCCATAAAGTCCCAAGCTAAGCAACTTAATGCTTGTGTTATGGTAACGAGATGGCTGATAAACTAAATATATACATTTTTTTTTTGTAAATACATACATATTATAGATAGAAAAACACCCAGACTCGGAACAAATACTTGTAGGTCGTACAAATATTTGTTCCGTGCGGGAATCGAACCCGCGACATGCTGCGCAGCAGTCAATCGCTCAACCACTGCGCCAACCGTGTCGTCAATATATTGATCTGTTACTGTATTTTTTACTATTGGTAGGCACACGATCTTTGGAGATACAGAGCTAAAAGAACAATAAAGGTATACTAGGCTGACTGTGGGCCAGTGGAACATTCGATGACTTCACTGATGAAAATAATGTTTTAATTTTAGTTATGTTTTTGACCCACTATCTCAGCTGATGGTAAGCGATGATGCGGTTGAAGGTGGAGCACGCTTGCCTTCAAGTAACCTATTCACTCTTGACTTACATAAAATCTCCCAGGCTGTACAAGGGTGTTTGTAATCATTATTTTATTCTATTTCTCGTCCTCAATCTTTCACTTTGTTTCTTCCTGTCTTCCTGTCTCTTTGATTTCAACTTTGAGAAGACATTTTAGGGCATAATTTTCAAACATATTGATTATTGGCTGTTTACGAGAGAGTTTTCGTAATCAATATACCTATTATTCTCTTTCACGCCTTCTATATCTCTTTTCCTCTCTTGAATTTCAAAACGAATTGTATTATTATCATCGTAGGTTGTAGTGTGTTGGTGTGTACCTGTAGAGAATACATACAAACATTTATGGGATAAACTGATGACCCTCATGTTATCCTGTCGGTGTGGGGACTTGACGATATCATCTGCCGCTTAGCGTCTACCTGTACTTTTGTCTCTCTCTAACGTAACACTAACGGAATCAGATTGCATAATATCTTAACATGCTGATACCAAAGCATGATAATGTGCATAGAATCCTAAAAATACCTCTTCCTAGTGTTTTCTGGATCCTGTTATAAAAAAAATAGAATCCAGCAAACACTAGGATGTAGTCGGATTCTGGACTATAAAACTATTAACGCATATAATTGATTGGATATAGTTAAGAAACCATGCGTCAGTTTCATTCAAGCTTCAACTAAACAAACAGAAACTTCCTTTTTCCTCAGGGGAAATGTTATCGATAATTGAGTTACTAAGCTTCCTATACCTACTGCAGTTGGTATGAAGTTGTAAAAAGTGTCATGCTGTAAAAGTTACCCGCAAACTTTAGGTTATGATAAAATTAGCAAAAAAGCTTCTGCGTGCAATTTTTGTCGTGCTGGCATTTTCTGAGATAAAACTTTTTGATAAATTCGTCGTTTTTGTGGAAGCTTTCCAAGGATAAGAAATAGTAAACAGTCAGACAGTTAGCGGGTTTGCACGCATGAAATTTGAAAAATATCCCAAGGGAACATACTCCCGGGTAAAACTATTTATTCCTGGATGGGGTCTACCCGTGTGCTAAAAGGCGGAAAAATAGAATCATTTTTGAATGAATAACAGATGAGTGCGTCAATACATGAATGACGAATCGTTAGGGACTCTATTGATCAATTTACCCACAGGAGTGCAATAGACAAAGATTTTGTTGAACGTGGAATTAAGGCTAAATGCGTCATTGATGATGCACGTTGTTTATTCATTCAATGGTAGCCATTCAATTACGATCATAAATACAGGAAAATATGAGATCATATTAATACGTACCTTTTACGGAAACTTTACTATGTAAAAGGAAAGAAAAAGAAGGATAAAGCATTATATTGCAAGGAATACATTCTTTTTCCAATACAGAGGCTGCATTTTTTACAGGCTCACTTTTTACCATAGTATCTGAGTGATATAGATGGGAAGCGATGACGATCCTCGACGGGGACCACGCTTGCTAGAAGTCAACTATTAATAGGTTGTAGCTATCAGAAAACACAGACTTGCTTTACTGTGTGCGTTCGCCCAGCGGAATGTTGTTGAATTAAAAGATTTTAATTATGCAGATATTTAGTGTATGACGTCGTATAATTGTGTATGGTATAAAAAAATTTGTGCACGCAGCCATTGTGGAGAAATTCACCAAAAACTGATTCCGCTGGGCGAACGTTGTCCTGGCGGAACTTTTTTTAATCCATAGACTTTAGAAGAAAAGAGATGTGTCCAAAAATTTGTGTGTATTTGTGTGTAATTGTGTATGTATGAATAAAATTAGTGCATGCATAAACTTCGGAGAAATTCAAGTAAGAACTAAGACCTAATAAGCGTATTTTACGTTTATGTTTTTATCTTTAAAGCCCTACGATTTTTTCTAAATCTGTTTTTTAAACAAATATAAACAAATTCAAAACAACGTATGTAAAAATCTACAGCTCTCTATGTAAGCGCTTTATATGAAAACTAGGTAATGGCCAAACGTTCGCGTAGCGGAAACTTGAATTTCTCCGAAGTTTATGCATGCACTAATTTTATTCATACATACACAATTACACACAAATTTTTGGACACATCTCTTTTCTTCTAAAGTCTATGGATTAAAAAAAGTTCCGCCAGGACAACGTTCGCCCAGCGGAATCAGTTTTTGGTGAATTTCTCCACAATGGCTGCGTGCACAATTTTTTTTATACCATACAAAATTATACGACGTCATACACTAAATATCTGCATAATTAAAATCTTTTAATTCAACAACATTCCGCTGGGCGAACGCACACTGCTTTACTATACGGGAAAAAATACAAGCTTGGACTTGTTTGAACTTGAACAAGTTTTGAAATAATACAGGTATAGTGTCACCGGAAACGATACTGAATGTCGACGGATCATCAATCTTAAAAAGGTTACTCGAGTTATAGAATCCTTTTTGGAAAACAACTCCATAAACTTTAATGATAACATCGATAGCAAGATTTCCATTAACACAATTTTAATTATAGTGCTGTGCTTTTGATACAAATCACGATAACGGTAGCCTCATATTGATAATGTCATCGACGTATCGAGACTTGTAGCCCACTAGATAAAATCAGTGGACAACAAATTGATTGAAAGAGATACTACGAACATTTTATTAGTATTCAGTTCACGGGCATTATGCTCCTATTATGAACGCTTATTAATAATCATCGTGCGACGTGCTCCGTGATTTGTGGCTACGAAGTCCACCTCAATCAAGACTGTAGCTATTTGCTTGATATAATACTTCGGTACGACAGACGTATTGATTGCTTATTTCCTACAGATGATGCTCTAGAACGAAAATATATTTCCCCAAGAAAACCGTGCATTAACGATCAGGATGAAAGCGTACGAGGCAAAAATATTGAGGAATGATACCGTAAATGCGTTTCCATTCGACGCGCTACCCTCCCATGAACATGCTCCCCTTTCCTCACTAGTAGAGCGTTAATAATCTGTTACAGAATAAGATAACGATAGCTGGCAGGATCCCAGGGTTTTACTAGCATCCTAATTAGGCAATCGGCGCCCTTTGCACAGGAACCAACTTCCGAATAGTCCAAAACGACAAGAAAGTTTGGTTAACTGCCGGAATCGAATTAAAGTTTGTTCGGTCCAAGAATTTCTGACTTTTAATCAGTTTTTAGATAAGGGTTACGTTAGTGGGGCTCGACAGTTCGGTAATGTTTAGTGGACGCACATGTGCCAGTTTTGGGATGCTCCATAAGGATGTTACTGTAAAATGTATCAAAATGGCCGTAAGTTCATGCAAAATCAGGACAATCAATTTACCATAAAACATGAACCCTCACTGAAAGTTGCTTTTTTTATGTTTACAAGAAATGATTACACCGGTAAGGCCTTAGAAATCTTTAGCCAGCTGGGTGTTAGTCAGCGAAAACTCGAAACAATAGCGACCTATCGTACCGCAAGGCAAAACCTCGTCACCTATAAACAAGCCATGCATTTCGTTCCGAACAAACCCTCCGTCACCAGCTGCGGTTCAATATGGCACACGACCGCGTAAAAAACACCCTAAACGGTCCCCGAGACCCCGCAGATACTCACCCAAATGTGAACTTTACTTTCTGAATATAAAGTCGGAAAGTGTAGCATCGACTCCGGCATACGTTGCATTGAAGGCTGAACTTTGACTCCAAATGGCGACACGTTCTTTTTTGGTAGGTATGACGTTTGCTCTTTCATATAAAAAAAGACGTAGCTGCCATGAGTTACGGTTTATTCCAGAATGCGCGGTGAATTCTTTGTTAAAATACTTCGCCAGGAGTCGGCGAAATGCTCACGTGCGTATTCCTTTTGTTGAAGGCTCCGATGGAGACTCGTACAAACCTCGACGGCGTTACTTGACATTTCTTATGAATAATAGCGTATTTTTATTCGTGTAATGCGTCGTAACCTTTTAGAGAAAGGATTTCCTTAACGCCATTTTGGGAGCAGTTGTATGGGTCGTGCCAACTATTGTGTAACATGCGTTTTAAGAATCCTTTCTTTAGTCTTCCCCTATTTGTTATCATGTCTATTCGTTTTTAATGCGTTTTACAGTACTGGTAGTACTAGTAGTTCCTTTTATAATGTTTTAGCCTTTTCATGGGATCTCAACATTAAAATGTCATGAAAAAAATGTGCATAATATAAAATGATACAAAGAACGAGTTCCTTTATGTGATTGAATAAAACGGGTTTGTACAATTGCTTTATTGCTCTTATTATAAGTGTCAGACGATCTGCGGTTGCCTTCAACAGTTTCTCTCACGATTATCCTAGATTTTTTAGTCTGCAAAGCTTTTTGTGGTATATTTTAAACTATTGTTGCTCTGACTCGCCCTGATAATTTCGATTCATCCACTTTCTTTATTTCGACGTCTACTTCAAGCTAGAATTTAGTTTTTGTATCAGATACCTTTGTACAGGCAATTATAAGCATGCATCCATTCAAGATTCCATCTTCTTCCTACTAAGTGACTTCTACATAGTTAAGTTCTACTTAACACGACATTTCCATTACTTGACATCGTTGATCGCCATCGTTATCGTGAAATCTTAACATACGTCTCTGCATAACTTTAGTAGGCAACCATATGTTTGTTAGAAGCACAATGGTGCTTCAATGTTATTGTTTCTTCACAATGGGCCAATGGGTTTTCTTACATATAGTTGAAGTACTTAAGTAGGTACATTAAGTATTTAGTATTATTTATAATTAACAAAACACCCATTGTTATTATTGGATTTGTTAAGTCTAATAAGTTGGACTGTAGGTACAAGAAAAATATGTACTTGTTAAATGGACGACTATCGATTTGAGAATACGTCTATGATGATACCATGTTTTAAATTCAAAAAGCAGATCTCTTACTAGTCTTACTTGAAAACGTGTATTCGAGAAATTTTTGAAAAATTAAAATCTTACTAGGTACTACTAAATTATTATTTTATAACTGTTACAACCTCCTTATTTAACTTATATCAAAGTTATAAATACAGAATTTATCGGATCCATGTTTTTGGAATCAAAAGTTAACAAAAGTCAATGTTCGCGGAGCTATCAGAAAACATATTTTTATTTTGGGTCAAACATTGCAAATAACATTATCAATATTAAATAAATGATGTCATAATTCCTTAGGGTCACTATGATTGGTTCAGTTTCGCCAAATTGTATCAAATTGATAAAGCACTGGCCTGTGGTTGGCTCAATTGTTTTGATAAGATTATATCCGAATCAATGTTTACCATCAACCCTTTTGTTTTCCGAGGACCGTATTGCGCTCTTTCTCGTAAATTCGAGTGATAATATTTCATGGAACTTATCTGTAAATAAACATGTCAATATCTATTTTTCTGTGCCGTAGAGGTTAATTATGTCTCCTTGATTCTCCTTGGTAGATGTATTGGCAAGAAGGGAATCCCCTAATCATATTTTTTCTTTGTGTCTATTACTTATGTTGCTAAATCTTTCGTTATCTCATCTTGTTAGTTTTTAGTCTGCTGCAAAAACAGATCAGAACTCAGATAATGTGTGTCTGTTGCAATAGCACTCCCTTTCAGAAATACATATTTTCAAATGTTCTCACAGCTATCCGTCTGACTCGGTCTCGACTTTGCTAACGCTATTCACCTTTACGTTTGTAACCGTTTAGATAGAGACTGTATTGACGTATAATTATTTAGTTGTGTATTGAGTACTGGGAACGAGTACAGAGGCAGGGTCTCGTAATTGATTACCATCGCCATCCGTCCGTGTGTCACGCGATCTGCTTCCTCGGCTGCCTCATAACCGATAACTTACCAGTGGCTACTTTTAGGGTTACCTTCGACCAATTTACATATTCCCCCTAAAAATATTTGTTTGCCATCAACTCTGTAGTTGCTTAAATAATAACCAACGTTAACGTATATTATGCAAAGTAACGTTTACTGAAAAGATAATTGCACAGTTGGTTGCACACCTCAGACTTAACTGCACATAATTCATCACATTATTTTGATCTGCGCGAGAGTTTACTGCTTTAGGACTAAGTAAGCTTGTGTAAAGTCAAACAAAACACTTACTTAATTAATCGTGTCAAACTCGTATTGCTGGGACGAAACGCATAATCGGAAACTATCTAAACAACTAATTGAATTTACTGCACTCATTTGGGTGCCGGCTAAAATGTATCCGTTGATCCGTCCATTACATTACCCATCTAGTTTTCAAACTAAATGCACTTTGTACTAAGGTTGAATTTCACTGAATTCAGTTCAAACATCCCATCAAAGAGTAACTTCTGAAACAGACGGAATATAATTTATGCAACCTGAAGTTAAATGTAAATTCTTCCACTTTGATTCAGTCAAAGAAATATATTTGTAGAATGCTTTGTTGTGTCTGTCGCTAAAGTTATCTGAGGAACGTTATTAACTTGTGTACTGTAGTTTCAGCCGTTTTTCGATTGACTACTTCTGAACATTTAAAGTTCCATAATGATTCCTATCATTAACGTAATGTTTGAGTTATTAACTGAGAATTTAAACTATTTCATAATGCCGTAAAGTCATTAACTTGCTTAAAGTTTTGTCTTCGTTGGAACTTAGGTGCTATAAAACCTGGCCACTAGCCAGTGGTTTTAGTGAAACACTATCCATATTCATAAACAACGAAGTACACATTAAATTATTGTTGAAAATAATTAAAGATCGTGGAATTTCGTGACTGAAACAAGAATTAATGTAGCTTAGGTATAACAAAATCATAGACTTCTGAGGCTACCTAAGTTATTCCAAGCTCGAGGCACGAGCTAATCCTTGTTTAAAGCAGTGGAACAGTCTGTTCGCTCAAACTGATTTCACGGATTGTCGCCTCCGTTCCGCCCTGTTGACATTCATTGTCCAAGCAATTGTCGGAAAAACAGTAAAAAGACAAGTAACGGTCGTGTCCGATTACCAGGGTTTGAAATGAGACTGAAAACTGTACCTAGTATAATGAAAAATATCGGCTCCGGCTTTTTCATTAATTTTAGTTGAAAATGTGAAGCTTATTTTTCCTTTCAGTCCAAACAAGAAACGCTAAACAATAACAAAAAGAAAGTTTCAATCAGAAAAGTCCATTGTAATTCGACAATCGTTGAGTTATTACGAAAAATGGTCATCCATTTTCTCCATTGCTTTATTTCATGGAAAGCGTCTACCGGCGTCAATTGAAAACCCTCAATGAATGGTGAATACAACAATGGGTCGTTCGTAGACACATTGTATTATGTGCGTTGTATCGATGGTTTATTCCGAGAAGGTGAACCGCAACTGCCACGACTGCGGGAAATCGATATGGAATCAATGACCAACGCTGCAGTCTCGTTAAACATTTACTAGTACTACGTTACAACCTTGTCTTGTGTGAACTTGTGTCGCCGTGCTATTGCCCTTGACAGTTTGTCTCTGGTTTTCATTAATATCGGGCGGCTGTGGATTTGCACGTTTAGCATGTATTAATATGTCGTCTAGGTAAACCTTCCTTATGAATTTGCGATCTGGAGAAAACCGGGACGGAAGTCTTCTCAGTTTTTGCGTTCTTTAGTTCTCTCTCTGGGTTATTTATTGCTTGTAATAAGTTGCGATGTAGGTTTTTTTCTATTTTCTTTTATTAGAACTCTGAACAGGAATTCGCTTGTGCATGATTATTATAGTGGACATTTATAGACGAATATGATTTTAATCGGTTGCAAAAAACTGACCATTCTCATTCACACTACAAAACTTCTTCTACATTGTCTGCAAGTTGCACTAAGAGATGCACTACCTACTACTACTACTACTAACCCAACCTTGATAAGTTCCATCTCGACATTCTCGACACAATAAATAGTGCTCGCAATATCTTAGAATATCGGCAGTTATTTCCTTATAAACCAGCTTTGTCTCACCTGCGATGTTTCGAGATACGGCAAGAGTTATTATTATAGGATCTACCTAACGTGGGCGGAGACTTACGACAGACTACTACTTACAACGCCACTTATTATATAGGAATATATTATATACAACATTTGTACGTAGGCCAAGAATCGTATCGCAATAAGGACAGTGTAAATAAGCAAACCTATAGTTTCTATTTCATTCTCTGAGGCGAGATTGGTTGGTTCATTTTATGCGATCATTTCGAGGATTTAGTGTTGCTTCAGATGCCAATCCAATTCTTATTTCAGTTTCTATACTAGTAAAGAACTTTTAAGTTTTCGAACAGGTTAATGAAACTTGAATGAAGTCAAGTCTTGCATGTTAAATGTCAATATTATAGCAACAGAAACCTTCATTATTAGACACAATGAAATAAGTGCAAAGTAATAGAAAAACTTTGTGTGCGTGACAAAGTTGGTTTGGTTCAAAAATAACCACGACCTCATTCAGAATGACACATAAATCAAGAAAATAATTAACAAGAACGTTAGTTTGTACATATGTTAAAAGTTACATAATACTCTTTTGTCAAAGCTTACATATTATATGTTAACATTTATATAATACTCTTTTGTCAAGGCTTTTTGGACGATGTATATATTTGTTTTACAATTAATTTAGACAGACACATACATCCGATAAACAGACAAGAAGAAGGAAGAGAAAATAGATAGAAAAAGTTATGCTTGTTTCAAAATTTAATCTCACCCATGCAGGGTGAGATTAAATTACTTGTGAGAGGAGAGTTGAGAAATAAAATGATGTAGACTAAGTCACAATCAGTTCATTTATATCAACTAGATCAACTGACTAGACCATTAAAAGACACTTTTGAACGTCAAATTACACTTTGAGAATAAAATATTAAGGTGGAAGCTCCAGGGTAGCCCGCGAAATTCAAATATTTTTATGTTTATTGCAATTTGCCGATCAGTGTGAAGCTGTATGTTGAACAAAATACGGTTCGCGATCGTAAAAAGTATTTATCTAAAGGATTATAACCATTTAAATCATCAATATAACCTTCTAAGTTCATAGAACTCGATTGAATGTTTTTTCGTGAAAAAGTCATTCAATCGAGTTGTATGAACTTAGAGGGTTATATTTATAATTAAAATGGGTATTCGCCATTCGCAAAAAGTAGACTCTTTAGGAGAAGAACGTACAAGAAACTCCGTAGTTACTCTGTACTGACACCGCTTGTAAGAGCAAAGGGAAAAGACATAAAACAGTTCACTTAAAATAATGTTATGCAATTTTATTATCTACTCCGGTTGCCAATCAGTCTTGAAAGTTAGTAACAATCATTGCAGCAGGCATTCCGTCTGATCCTACGAGGTCGTCGGCCTAAGGTCGCTACATTGTTTTCTGTTTACCACTGAGCTATCTGGCACTGGCTATCTCTGACCCAATGGTTCGTAACTAAATGTAACGCTTTATAACTAAATATAATGGAGCTTTCAACTAAATAATAATGATGATTTGTGTGTTGTTTCAGGTATGGATCGATATTCTTTGCTGGTTACTTCGCGTCATAGCGTAAGTTTTTTATCACGTGCAATGATCGGGTTTTTTAGTAGATTACATTGATGATATGTTGGTTTTTTTCAGAGAAGTTTTTGTCTAGCGGTCACTTTGCTTAATCGTCGTGAGAAAATCCTATTGAAAGAGTTCCTTACAAAATGTTTTCAATGTTATTTTATTAAGTCGTTAGTTCGTATAGTGCCAATGAAAAACATTACTATGAGTGGTAGAAACGTTATCTAAATGTGAGTAATACAGCAAAAGTAACACAAATATCACAAATCACTGAACCGAAACATATTTAAAATCCAACGTCGAACTTTTGATCTGAAATCGTATTTGATTGCAATTTGTTCACACTTCAACGCCTCTCACTCATGTATTTATGCATGCACTCGCTAAACAACTTGGCATTGCCGTATGTGCCCTGCATTGGGGGCGAGGCGAGAGGAGGCGAGATATCTCACAGAATCTCTGGCCTATTGAACTGAGTCCACGAGTCCACACGTCACAGTCCCGTTTGCATAGACCCGTTCTCTTAGCCCTGTTGCAACTGTTGTAATTTGTTAGTCGTCGTGGAATGAGAAGAAAGTTTCGTAGGAGTTGCTTATCAAACGTTTCTGTGGAACTTTTTGATGGCACTCGTAGTGTCGTTGAATTTGAAATAAGAATCTTGTCTGTGTTTTGTTGGTTTTGTTTTCTTTTTTAATTTATTTTAAGGCATGCGGCCTGTACCTGCGTGCCCTTTTAACTAACGATTGGTTTTTACCTCTGAGTTCTTGATCAGAGTGCCTATTCCACTAATTTTCACATTCGCATCTCAATCGCAATCTGTCAACATTTTATGAAAATGAAGGCTTTTTGACAGTTTGCGGCTGACATGCGAATGCGAAAGTTATTTAAAAATAGTGGAATTGGCCTTCTGAGGGGCGATATTCTTATTTAAGTTTCAGAAACACCTTTTATTTTTCTACATTTTGTAAATTTTTTGACATTAAATTTTATCGGGTTTTATGTGTGAGAATTGACCTTCTAGTTATCACTGTATAAATAGCCACGGCTTAGTTTTTTAGAAACAATACCAACAATAGAAGTTAATATTGTAACAGTATAAAGTAAACCTGATTGCAATAGCTTAGGACATTTATCTCTATCCTAGATCTATAGTGTTATAATAGCACAATAATGGTTGGCCAATCAATTTATCTTTATCTGAGTATCTCAAGTCACAACTAACTCAATTGCTGTCTTTAAGCTGACATGTCATAAATTCTAGAGTTTCTAGCAAAAGTGGTCACAGCTCGAAAGATTTGATGCGTATTTCCGGACGTTTAACAAATACTCCTTTTTTCAAATTTCACATAACTACAAGACTCTCATACTGGAAGGACTGGTCCGCAAAAATGGTAGAGGTTAGACGTGTGTAGAAATGGTAGATATTTGCCTAGTAGTGGGTACTTTAGATAGGAAAGCTGGTTACGGACGGGGTCAGTGGCGGCAGCTTGCAGTATTGGCAGTTACTCATTTAAAAACCGATACATAGCAAAAACCTTAACCCTTCAATTTCACGCGTGTAAATAACCTACTATGTGGGCGGTTCTCTATAAATACTTTTGTCAATTTAATCACCCTTTTAAACGTCGATCTATATAAAGCTGTCTGTACACAGTCACAGTCGGTAAACAATGGCGACCTTGGCAGGCAAGCGTCTGCACTGCAACATTTTGACGGTCAGTCAGCAAGGCCGTCGGTCAACGACCCGCCCGGAAATAGATAGCCCACGTGCGGGTGATAGTCATACCTACGCTCACTTACGTTACATGATATAGGTAGGTAAATAGACGGAAAGAAAACCCCTATATTTTTGGTACAATTGTACAAACGTTCGGTAGTGTAGAAATGGACGTTTCAGTGGAAAGCCTTAAATAATGTTAAGTTCCTAGATCTTGTTGATAGGCACAATTTAAAAGAAGTGATAGGTACTACATGTTTAATGAACACAATTTAAAAGCCAATAATTTTAAAAGGTAACCGTACACTTCTTAATGGTTCTTCTTCACATGAAACGGCCAGTTGGAAACGCACAGCTGCTGCAATTTGATACTGTTACAACCCATCGTACGTTAAAACACATCTAGGTTTATGTGAAATCAAATATTTTGAATTTGCAATACACACATTTTGTGTTTGCAACACTAATGTCTTCAAATTCGTCTTCAGTCTGCTTGTATAGTCCCAAGTGAACAGAGGGTCGCTGAAAAATGTTTTCCTCTTACCTGTATCTCCTGCTACCTGTCACGCCATCATTTATATCCTTTTCGTCTGACAACTGCGATTTCAGACATATTTATTTATTTGGACTGTACATGTGACACAATAGTGGTACATGGGCGGACTGAATGCAACAAGGCATTCTCTACCAGTCAACCTTTGGGTTAAAAAAACTACACTATGGTAGGTGTACAACAAACAACTAATAAAAAATTATATTAGATTTTATCGATACAATATACAAGTAATATATTTAATACTAATAATTATAAAATACATATCGCTAAAATAATAAACTAATAAATATGATGTTTTATAATATTTTTTCTGATTAAGAGAAATAATATAATGTGGCAGACAATCTTTTCAGCTATTAGGGAAGTTTTCATGCTACAATATTTCGATATTCAAGCGGGTACCTATTCTTGAGGAGAAAGATTTAGCATTACCATTCAACGTAGCGATTGGCGAATCTGCGAGTGTTTTGCCCATTTTCCCATCCCGCTTTTTCATACTTTTTGATTAGCTTGTTGCCTTGTTTATGTCACCGGGCTGTTGTAAACGTCATAAAATTACTGATAACAAACCGCTTGAGATTATTAATTCTTTCTTCTTAATAAGACCCGGATAAGTATAATGAAAAATACTATGTTTGTATGGGCACCTTGCAGATTTTTAATTCCGTATTTATAACAAATACTCGGTGTATTCAATTCCGGTGACATGTTTGTGTAAATAAACACTAAAGTACTTGTTGATAAGTTACAAGCACGTTTTAGGTAAAGATTACTGTCGTATTAAACTACCGTTACTTGCTTACGGTTTAGATGACGCTTAATGTAACTTTCAGCGAAATTTCATTAAACTTCATTCAAGTGACGCGCATGTCTTCGCTCGATACAGACGAAGGTTCTAGATAACCATCTCGTTCAAACAGATGACAGTACTTAAACTTAGTTTATCTTAGTCGGTGTATTACTAACTAACGCTTAATCTAACGACTCGTTTGATCACTTAACGATTACGTTAGAGATAACTATCTTGTTGAACTACGGGATTAAGACTTCGTCGTATATTTATTTGCTGTTTCATTTTGAAGTGCTTGTATTTTGTTGTAGGTGTCGGAAGTGCGAGACGTGCTTATTTGACGAGTGGGCAGCCTCCTTTGTATACTGAAAAACGCTATAATGATACAGGAATACCGTACCGTATTTTATAAAATCGATTGATGATACTATCATCATTAGTTTTGCTAGAAGCGATAATACCAATATTTCTCAGCAACCTCCCTTTGTTCCAAGACAGTTGAATCGTTTCTCCGGGACTCGTCGGGCTTCATTAGCTCGGCGTTTTTCTGGTGGTCGTCACTGTTGATTCTGGTTTTCAGGAGTTGCAGTAGTTGGGAACGGGTGGAGGGCTTGTCCCATTAAAAAACCTCCCTTTGTATCTGTCCAGGAAACGTCCATAGTAAATTGTTAACGGTATAACTGATTGGATGGACGGAATAAATTCAGGATTTTATAATTTAATTTGACAGATAAGCTTATTTACCAGGAAAATGTCGGGCTTATTTGTACAGATAAATTCCGTCTGAGTTAAGAGTTTACGAGGGCAATTAAACACTCAGTTTGCCTTTAGCCTGTAAGTACTTGAAAGTGGTACCATAAACATTCTACCGATTGAAAGCATGCTCAAGAACCAGATATTTTACATGTAAACGGTTTGAGAATCGTCCTTTATATTTTAAATTGATTTGGTTCAAAATGTAATGGTAAGTGATGTTTTAGTCTAATAAAGTTTGGTGTGGTTACATTTAAATGTGTGTTTCTATAAATGAGTAGCCATAAGAAGGTACCATCATCTGCCTAGCCTTTTCCCATCTATATTTGGGTCGGCTTCCAGTCAAACCGGATTTAGCTGAGTACCAGTATTTTACGCGGAGCGGTTGCCAACCAGACCTCCACAGCCCATTAACTGGGTAAACACGATACTTCATGGAAAGACTGGAGTCAGATTAACTGGCTTCTGACTATCCGTAACGACTGCCAAGGATCTACAATTAATGACAGTCGGGACCAGCGGCTTAACGTCCTTTCTGAGGCACGAAGGAAACTCGATATGTTAAGATGGTCAAACATCAACAGACCAACCTTGGCAAGCGTTGCTTAACCTTGAAGATCGACTCGTGCGGCTTTTTATTATAAAGCCACGAGTAATACTTATATAAATAGTGCCAAATAGTAATATTTATTATTCCATGTTATGTTAGTTCAGTGGCTCCTATCGCGCCCCAGGATACTGGCTGAAGAGTCGACACCAGTTCTGTTGCAAAACAAGATTTTTTTTTATTTTTTTTTTGTATAAGTTAATTGCCACTAATGAAAACACTGACCTAATTAAGGTAAGCTCTTCGCCTAGGAAGAACTTAATCATTGGTGTATCAAGCCATAAGGAAGCCTTAACTAAGAGAAAATCGTTTCCAACTAGCACTAACTTACCCTATCAGAGATAGCGTTATCTTTAGGGTAAACGCACATATTGCTGTCTAACAGACACGTTTTCGAACATAAATAAGCGCCTACGCAAAGGCGGACTATAGTTTAACCACCCGATGGAATGGTGAAAGTCAATGTAAAATATAAATGAATGTAGAGTCGTTTGGTATTTCTTATTTTTTATATAATTGCTATTTTATACCAGCCTTAAATAATAATTGTGATTATGATGATAAACAAGGTAGTTTAAATCGATTAAAACGCAATACAACTAATATTTTGTATTGCATTATCTATAATTATATATAGTAAGTGCGCACTAACAAACTTTTCCGGTAGGTAGGTACTGTGTGGCCCATTTCATTTTATGGCAATTCATTTGAAACAGGATAACCGCTGAATGTCCTATAGGTAAGTAGGTAGTTCTAGACGGTTCCATAATTATGTTTATTTTCATAGAAAATCATAATTATTTTATTAAGAACTAGTTGATGCCCGCGGCTTCGCCCGCTTGACAAATTGTATACTAAAACCTTCCTCGAGTTTGGGCTTGTGTACTGAAAAAATCTAATTAGTCCGTCAGTTAGATAGATAGATTATCAAAAAATATTTGACCCGTGTTCTTTCTTTTGTTACGGGAACCAAAATTGACGCAGTTACGACGCTTTTAAAATTCTCAATACGTCACACCTTCGCATAATTTTTACTGAGTCGTGAACTCGTGACGTCACGAGCCCCCACTCCCGAGTTTTGATGCGTTTTATCTTTGTCAATATTCATTGATTTACAAAAACAAAAAATACGTGTCCAGTATTTTTCAATACTCTAGCTGACGGACTCTCTCTCGAATCTAGCCTATTATTCTGAAAACAGCATGAAAATCGTTGTTGTAGTTTTTGAGTTTATCGCGAACAGACAGATATAGACAGACGCGGCGGAAGACTTTGTTTTCTAATATGTTAGTGATTAGTGACTATGGTCATCTTAGTCAAAAACGGCACGTCACTGCAGGTGGCCAAACAAGTGAAGGTGAAAACCAGTGCTGGGTGTCTTAACGCCCAGAAAAAGTTAAATATGTCAATTTCTCATTTTGTAACAACATTATATTATAAGTACCTACTGTTATATCGAAAAAAAAAGAGCAATACATATTTAGTTTACTGCTAATTTGCAATGATATAATCTGAAACTTAATATAATTTAAATATATTTTTTTTATCTCGAAACCTCGACCGCACAAACCCAATGACAAGTCTTATCGTCCACTTCCTCCGCCACTATGTACGTTACATTACCTTAGCGAGGACCTTCCACGCACATAGATAAATACATCGCAGTACTTTCCCTTGTGACATTGACATGTGTCTGCGCTAATGTGTTTTAATCGACGACGCCCGTAATGGAACTCTTTCATGGGCTCACTAAGCCAGCCGCACACGACGTAGCGTGTGTTTGTTAAACCTAACCATTAGAATCGATTCATTTACCTAGCCTCGCACAGCGTAAGTGTTACGCATCCTCGCACATCTCTGGTGGAAACGCAGCCTTAAGCGGAGAATTCACCGGCTCAACTTGCCCTTGGCATGTCTCTGCTAGCACGGCATGTCTGCCGAATTTGGCACAATGCTGACCAATAGCAGTCCAGCTCCGTTCGGAGCCCTGTTTAGTTTGTGACTGTCACAGATAGACACCTATAGTAGCAACTGTAGCGAGATTTCCTCTTCGGCTGTCGCCAGTGTTGCCATGAGAAGGTATTCAGGAAAATAACGACAGCGACAAAGAAGATAAATATTTGTAGATGACTTTTTTTTTACTTTTTATAGGCATGCGTTTGACCACTATCTCACTTGATGGTAAGTGATGATGCGGTCTTATATGGAGCACGCTTGCCTAGACCTCTATCAGGAAACAGATTCCGGCAGGGAATTCCTCTCCTTTGCTGTACGCACTATGAATGTGTTCCCAAAAGGTTTTGTGCGTGTAGGTGGGATGTCCACCATGTACCGGTGGCGCATCGCCGTTCGTCTTGTGATCCGATGATGGAGCGGGCTTGGGGAATTAAATCATGCAATTCCGTCGCACATTCCCCAAAATGCAACTGGTTGAAAACCGACAAGCTAACAACTAAGCGTCAATGCTCCAGACTTTGGAGCTTCGACTCGACGAGCCCATCATTACCGATGGCTCGTTTCTCAATTGACTCAAGGTTAGGTTAGGGAACATTTAGTAGGTCATCTTGATCGTTTTGAAGCCGTCACAGAATTTTCAGGTATAAATAGACTAATAGAGGAGTCTGTTAAATAAACACGTTAAGTTAGAAGTTATTCACCCAATAACAGGTTGGTGGAGATGAGAAAGGCGGTCGCTTCATATTAAATTCTATTGGTCACCTGTATCCAGCTAAAGGAGAACCCCACCCCAACGTAGTTGGTAAAAGTCTAGGCAAATTAGTCATAAAACGAGTCGCTAGAACTGAATACTGTTTTTTCTTTGTGTAAAAAGTCGGTATTCATTCGTTATAGTTATTACAACATTTTCATGTCCACAATGTTGGTAACGCGCAATAATAATGTCAACAAAGCGATGAGACAGACTATATTAAAATACCCAAGTAAAGAATTAAAGCACCTGAAAGACGTGCTTGAAATACCTTTATTTAAGCTGAAGCTCAGCTCGAAGAGTACCAAGTACCAACGGTATTTATTAAATAACGTATTTCGCACGTATCATGTAAATTACGATAGCAAAGTAAACACGTGTGTGGGGGATCACCCTTTGTTTACAGTGCTTGTGAACGCCGCCTAATATGAGGCCGTATTTATCAGTAAACAAGTCTGAGGAATATCCGAGTATAATAACATAATAATGTTAGTAAAACGTAATGTCGGTGGTTTGTAACTGGCCTTAAGAGCGGACATGCTGGCTGGATAGACGATAAGACGACCAAGACGACCGACGCGCGACGCCGAAAATGTAGGTATAACGAGGAAAGGCTATCGCAGCACATAAACAAGCCCTAAGACTAACAAAACAACAGTTGCGTTCAGTCACAGCCGTAACAACTGGCCACGGGTCTTATAATGAACACCTCTATGCCATAGGAGCCACAGATAGCCCACTATGCAGAGCCTGTATGGAGGAGGATGAGACAGCAGCACACCTGCTTCTAAGTTGCCCGGTAGTCGCGGATTACAGGGCCCAGTACTTCGGTAACCCAGGTACCCTCTGTGAGATAGTTGGTAACACCAAGGCGTTGCTGGCCTTCTTTGGGGAGCTGGGGTGGATCGAATGTTGCGGAAACCAGCCCGATTTACATACATACATACATACAAGGCTATCGCAGACTAGCAGCGTTCTTTTGTCTGTGGTGTGACCAGAGACGTAGGTTATGCCCGGTTCTGACATAGTGTCAAATAAATTGTACGAAAAGTCGACATCGGCTTTGTTTGCCATATAAAATATGAAATAGAATAGGTTTTATTTAGTTAATAAGTTGTTTTTTTTATAATTTTGTGTTTTTGCGTCATTTCTGGCAGAATAAACGTATTTTCTTTCTTTCTAGCGTGTCGCGTTAATGCGACTAAGATGTCCTCATTCTTTGTAGAACTCTCCGGGTCGGTGTCTATTTCGATAGTCAAAATGTAAAGAAGGTAATCGCATTTTTGCCGCCCCCTGCGACGCTCCAGGCGGTGCCCTTAGCGTGTACCTACTCCTTTTATCTTTGTATTGAAATCATCAAATGACTTCTGTGCGGAGCGGGAGGGAGTAACCGACTCTTATTAACTAAAGCCCACCCGTGTTCCTTAAAAGGCCCTTTGCGTTTCAGGGCCGTTACAACTCTTTCCAACAATTCCACAATCGTAGTAGGCAGCGTGAAGCCGCTTAGTTTTTAGTACCTGCTGGACTGCTGGAGGCTTTAAATTTTAGGGTCGACCAAGCAGACGACAACGTCATAGGCCTTCATAAAAAAGTAGTCGCAATTTATCGTTGTTCCTGTTTGTAGAAGCCTTTAGATATCTGGAAGCTAAAACGTCGCGTCAGTGTAACTGGCCTTATTACGGCGTAATAACGTGGGTATGAAGGCTGGATACACGACACTGAATCTGAGCGTTTATGATGAAAAATTCATTCTCTCTTAACCTCAGTATTGCTTTCATAATATTTTGTAAAAGAAAATCTAAATGTGATACGTTGCGACTCGACATTCATGAAAACATGATTTATGGCTTGTATGTGAAATAAATGTATGGGATTAAATGGGCAATCAATGCATCAGATCTTTAATATCAGTATTTCTTCTCGTAAGAGATGAATGGGGACTGCGTTAACGTTTTCTTTTGACCGCTTTGCTTGTGAAATTGGCCCTCAGGGAAAAATCGATAAAAGTAAATCAACTGGTATTATGCGTGCGATTAAAATAATCACTTCCACGTATCGATTCTAACCACAGTTACCATTATGGCTTCGATAACTCTGCGAGCAGTATCTGATATCAATTAACAACAGAATGACAATTAATTTAAATAAACCCTTTTAAAACTAAAAGTCACAAACGATTAGTAGGCAATTATAATTCCATTATGTTTCGGAATACCGGGAATTCCCTTTCCATTTAATATTAAAAATAAAGTGAATACGTGGCAGCAAGCGGGTTATTAAATCAATAAGCCCCTGAAAAGCCCACATGCCGCTCAAATTTTTATTAACCTCGGATTCTTTTGTTAGCAATTTAACGTTGACGTAAGGGCTTTAACCTGTCATTCCTTGTGTATTGGTCTTTTGGTTCCACATCAAAATACTGGATTGATTTATTTGAGGCCTTATTTTGAAGTATTGATTTAGTCTGAAATATTGATCTTTCAGGCCTCATTATAGTCTTATCAGTTCGCCTTTTTTCTTTGCAATCGACGGATAATTCGTGGCTATGAATTCTGTCCAATCGTTGGTGTTGTTGTAACTACGTTGTAGTCTGGCGCATTCACAGGGCCTCTAAGCGCGGATTAAATCTGATTGGACCATTTTATTGGTGAACTCCCGCGCTGCCTACTACCCTCTAGTCTGTTGGTATCACCAGGCGCTGTATTACGCCTCGAGGCATAGCCAAAGAACTGCGCCCTTACTCCCAATCTATTTAAGGGTTGGTCCCATATAAATATAAAAACAGGTTGCTCCGCTTCCATCTACCTTTCACACAATCCATCCATCGTTAGGTCTTCCTCTACTGTTATAACTTTATAACCATCCACCTTAGACCGCATCATCGCTTAACATCAGGTGAGATAGTGGGCAAATGTGTGCTATCAATAGTAAAAAAAATAAATCCTCATTCACACTCATCCATCTCGCAACGATTCCAAGTATAGATATATATTTTTTTAAACTCCCATTGCTTTATTTTACGACTGTATTGTATTTTCAATCACGGTCCGGCAGCCATTACTGAAATTAACTCTTTAAAATGGGTCTCTTTTTATACGGGAGACTGCGTTTACGTGCTATTTAAAACGACGCCTCGACCAATTACGTTTAATAGTAAAATGTATTGGCAGTCAAGGGACTTGCTTTATTGATGAAATATAAACGAACTGAATGGCTTATTGGATGAAAATAAAAATAAATGCTGATGCTCTATGGGAATCCTTGTTGATCTGGTGGACGCAACGCTAGTGCTAAGAATGATGTCCTGTTTTCTATTCCCGGGTCAGGTATATTGTGTTATTGGGTTTTTATTTACATCTGTAATTTTACAGTAGCAGTCCAGTCTGAATTTATAACCGTTGATGGTAATAAGTGGAAAGGAAAGGAATTCCCTGACGGAATCTGTTATTTCTGATAGCTACAACTTTTTTTGGAGTCTTTAATTCAAGAGTGAATAGGTTACTTCTAGCCAAGCGTGCTACATCTTAGACCCGTAATATCGCTTACCATCAGGTGAGATAGTGGTCAAACGCGTGCCTATCAAAAGTTTAAAAAAAGTTCACAACCGTAATAATCTCTTCAAAGTTGAAGTGAATAGGCTTCTTCTGGGTAAGCTCGCTTCCGACTCTGTCTCTGTCAACTCTGGCCTTATCTGGAGACAAAAGCAAACCTATCCCAAATAAAATAAAAAGTTCGCCCCCTATTACATGTAATTTATACTGACATAGCCGGCGAAATGTCGGTGTACTTATGAGAACGATGATTCATACTCTATCTTTTGAACACATACTGCCATTTAAATAGAATTTAATTAGGAGATTTAATGCGGGGATCCTTTTTAGTTACCCGCAGTAAACGTTATCTCTGACTATTTCAACCGTTTCATATTATATACTAGACATGGTAAATTGTGACGATTTACGCGTTGATGTTTCTACCGCCACCATCCCGTCCCGCTGGCTGCGAATTTGTTATCTCTAGTGGTTCATTAGGCGAGGCTTGCAAAAGGCTAGCTGGGACAAAGGCCCATTGGACCCACCCTCGGAAGTCGTAGGGTTACATGAATATACGATTGTACTCGAGAATTTTAGTTGGGTTTTCTCTTTATCAAAAATCGTGGTATGGGATTTTGTTCTCGTTTTTCAGAAAGCTTTTTTTTTTCATTTGTTTTGTTTACTTATTCGGCTTTACTCAGTTTTCATGTGAGGTACGTTTTATCGACAGCGGTAGTAAACATTCGTTTCGTTTAATAATTGGCAGACGTGGATCGTATTTCGCTTTCACTGACTGATCAATCATCATATCATTAATTAGTCTATTTTAATTAATTGACAAAATATATGATTTTGTAACTTTTTACAGACTAGCTTTTTTAATGGGTGTCCCACTCATGATGACACTGTTTCTATTAGGCCTTCTAATGAAATTTGTTCTCGTTAGAGGTGGACAATTGGGCTAAACCCCCGCATTTTTGCCCAACAACCTTCGAAAGCTCGAGAGGTTATTGTAATGTGATCAACGTTGAGATAAATATTATTTAATTGTATACAGTTTACTACAATTTATTTGCTGACAGTTGGTTGGTCTGTTTTTTGTGCTTCTACAAGCAATAAATAAGGCTGCTTTTTCTTGGAAAGGCTGTATGGTTTTGCTTTTGATCCGTGACTCAGTGTGTGACTCACAGTCAGGGGGATTCAGTTACTATTTGGACATTTTGATATTTATGGCATTCTGTGCATTAAAAATGTTTCCGGTTTGAATTATATTTTGTATTTACCTAGTGACTTGATTTTATCTTCACTGCTAATGTAAGATATACCTGTGTTTAAACTAAAAAAAAAACACGCATATTTTGCAGTGATAAAGAAACAAACAGGTATCATTTAATTGTTCTGGTGTGCTTTATTTTACCTTAAGAATGCCACTAAACGACCGACCCTTTGCATGAGAATAATACCTGCATGGATCATAATGTCTCAAACTGATATCATCTCCTGTAATTATTTTGTTGTTTTACACTTGGCTTGTTTTTATTTGTATTTAAGTGAAACCAGTCATCAAGTCTTCCTTTATGGTTCTCCAGTCGATTGTTATGGTCTCGCTCTGTCTGCGTCGTCAATAAATCGAGATACGTGATACGAATATCCTCAATGTCACGATTTGAACTAACTTTATACACCCACAGTACATACTAATTCCATGCTTCCATATCAGAAATAACGTTTGGATGACAGATCAAGTTCAAACATCGAACTTCTGAAGATAGGTGCGATGTCATAAATATTTCATGTCTACAATTGAAATTAGAATTTCATGTTCTGTTGAGTGGAATACAAATTTTTGTATTTTATGTATTGAATGTTGTATTAGATTGATTTTATTTGTTCTGTATTGACATGAGTCACCTGCTGATCGGCAATCGATTTTTTAACCTGACACTGCAAAGGAAATGTTCAATAATAAAGCTAATAACGAATTACCTTTCATTTGTTCGGTATTAAAACTCAATGAAAATTGACGGTTGGTTATGCATAATATACTCGCTTGTATTTCGCTGATTCATGCTTGCAAGGGTAATATAAAATAGTCGATATTTCGCGTTATACTCGACCAGCCATAATATTCAAATAAAACACTGGCTGGAATTATTTCCTCGTGCTCGTTCGAAATTCGAACGACTGCTTCCATAGATATTGGTTTATAATGACGGTTGTGGCATTGTGCAAACAATAAAAGGCTTCTGAACGTTTAAAAAGTAAAAAATGCATTCAATTTATGGTACAATAGGAACTTTTTGAAATAATTAAATTCTTTGGCGCCGTGCTCGATTGCCCGTCTTCGGTGAGTCAGCTTGTATTTCACAGAACGTGACTGTACCAAGAAATTTGATAGAAAGCTGGATAACGGTAAATCGAATTGGGGGGCGGAAATCTCTTGCATTTGTATGTAAGTGTCATTCTAAATTGGCAAGAGTTTGTTAAATCTAATATAGCAGCATATATTTATGTTTAAATTCGATTTGACATTAAAAAGATTCTTTGCTCGATGGGATTATTATGTAGTTTAAGTTTTATGCAAAATAGGCTGTTATATTCTTCCTCTTATTGTCATGATGCTCTCTTGTCACCGTGTTTTTTTTCTTCTATTTCCATAAAAGGCGGCAGACATGCAACATTTAACTTCGAATGACTTATTACGGATTTCAAGGGGAGGATTCTTTATACAAAATTGGAGTGGTAGGAAAAAATATTCAAAGGATATTTCTGAAGGATATTTTCTCTTATTGCTTCTAAATCACGATCGTAAATATAATGGAGGTTGAATGTATTTTTTTCTTCTTCTTTATATTTGAGTTTGGTTCTTCGAGCCGGATACGACCTCGATCTAAAATAATAAATGATATTTCAGCTGAAAGGTGTTACTGTAAATCAAATGTAAATCTAAAACATCCTTGGGAATTATTTTACCCTTAACCTTACCCTTTTTTTAAATTTACAGAGATTCTGGCATGTTTTGTAAATTAAATTACAATAACTGCCTTATTAAATCAAAATAGTTTGCCGTAAATTATGCTGGTGTTTTATCACTTCCGGACTTGTTAAAGACCACAGAAATATTTATTATATCTATGGTAAAGACGGAAGAAACCTAAAAACAGTTTTGAACATTATGCCCATGTCCGTATTGTTGAGCGTATTGTTTTTAAAAACTGAATTTTACGATAAGCGTAGGATGAAGTTACTGATACAATAAATTTTATGACCTTACAAACGTATAATAAATGTCTATATTGTTTACGATATTTAGTACAAAATTAGCTTTGAGACCTATAAAAAGCTACTAAAGAGGTAAAGAGACTTAAATAACCTTATGTGTTTGTTTTATTAATGCAATAAAGTGACCATATCGTGTGACGGTACTTTAAGTATGTTCGACGCATCCTGGGAAGTGAGGCTATAATGCAGCTGAATGACGACTAGGGTCGCTGTCATTCCAGGGTTGCGGAATTTGTTCGAAAGGGTTACCGCGACTCTGGAACGTATTGGAAATATGCAGGAACACGGATGGGTTTTAGTCAGAGAGAGTCTGACACTCCCTTCTGCTAGACGCAGAGTGGAAGGAATCCTTTCTCATCCTTAGAAAGGATAACTGTCGTTTAGGATGGCCCAACAACAGACGAGTAACAACGAATAATCTCACTACTTTAAATATGACAAATACTGTAGAATTTAAATACTCATTAAAACAAAACACGGCCGTGATCCTGGTTAACCTGGTTCTTCCTCGTAAAAATCTTTCAGAAAACTAAGTTGCCTCGACGACTTAGCCACTGTTGGCGTAAAATGATGACCAGAGCCACGTAAAGGGATAAAGCCAAACAAAGAGGCAGATAAAGAAATTCATTCAAATACTTGATAAAGAAGCTCATCAACGCAACACACAAATTCCAAAGTAGCTGTAACCACTAATTCTAAGCATATTTGTTTTGTTCTTTTAAAACTGACCAATATTCAAATACAGTGTAAGCAATTATAAAGCTTGTTTAAGCGGTGTCGTTCGCAAACAATCAGTTTTGTAATCTTTAAAGTTCCTGTAGTGTTTGACAGACAAACAGACTTTGTAGCCTTTTTATAGCGCACGCGTTAGTCAAAGGTCCATGGAATTTTGTGGGTATCAAATGCGAGCTTAGAGCGAAAGATGCTTGATGGATCTATAAAATAATTGCTCTAGAAGTTGTGTGGAAGAAATAAGCAAAAATCGCGGAGGCGCATGAATTGTAGGGTTTCCCGAATAAAAAAGTATTTACGTAGTTGTCATAACTTTAAACCCAAAACTGTAAAGGATTAAATTTCTCTTATCTGATATTTAGGCATTTGGTCTCCACATCCCTTGTTTTCCTTGTCACTGCACTAATTTTTTATCTATTTATTTAATTGATTGACCAAAATCGGTTCAGTAGTTTTCTCGCCAGTTGGAAACATACACCTCAAGTTTTACTATTTTATTATATGTATAGATTTATCAATCGTTTATTTTAGGTATTAGCACCCATAACATTAATAAAACAGGCATTAGCACCCATAACACTAATCTCTCCATAAATACGGAAATGTTAAACACCAACATTATTTTGTACAAAACACAAGGCTGAACAAAATAACCTTATCTGGTCTTCCATCCTGTCGCTGTGCGCCTATCCCCGGAGCCGTTGCTATCGGCTCGGCCATAAACAAGTACTTTTATTGGATGGTTTCAAGCTCGATATGTCATGTGGAGAGTGCCTCTCTGGGTCCTTGAGTACCCACCAGATGGAAGGGCTACGGATAAACAGCTGTTTGTTGTATGCCCTTGAGTGGTTAAGATGTGGTAATTGCAGAATTTAAATTCATTCAAGATGAAAGAATAAAAAAAGGTTTTCCGTTATTATCACCAGATAGCGTTTATTCAATTTCAATACAAATAGACGTTTACGCTAACGGAGTAAGAAATTTAAAAAACTCACACTAAGACCACTGGTCACCCCAGACCACCAGTACCGGCCACAGGACAGACCACAGGTATGTCAGTTGCGAATACCACGTACCTGACCTTAATAAAGATCATAACCAATCACATAAAGAAGGCTCTTCTCTTGAAGTAAAGGACTTTCTTCCAAACATAAATCTCAATGATTAATTTAAATAAGTATAAATATAGTTGAAATAACCAAGCATTTAGTTATAATCGCATGTCGAATTAAAATGAAGATGGATGTCATAAGCTTCTATTGTGTGTGTGGGTGGACTATAATCATAGTTATGATTTAAATAACTGTTTGTTTCATTGACATGATGGCCTTTGGAACATTTATTATATCGAATTGAGATTAATTTGTTTTTGCAATAGAAATGGGTGACATTCATTTTTAAAGCGACTCAATTGGCGAACAAGGTTTTTTATATTTAAGACTTAGCTGAATTTGGCAGGCATAATTCCATGATTTAATCGTTTATTTTATAACAAATTAGCTTCTGCCTGCGACTTCGTATGTGCGTGTCCCGTTTTTCCCCGTTCCTGTAGGAATTCCGGGAAATACTCTCTTAGTGATCCCCTACATTCCCCAAGGAACCTACATGCTAAAATTTAGCTTCCTACGACCACTAGTTTTGGCTGAGCGTTGTCTATTAGTCACTCAGTAACGGAATTTTTTTATATTCAAAGCATTTATTTCAAATAAACCATTTACAGGCACTTTGAAATGTCAAGGTCGGTCAAAGCGTAGATCTCTATGGAGAAGAACGTGCAAGAAACTCCACGGACACTCTTTTAAATCATGTGATTTTTACAAAATATATCAAGACAACATAGATAACAGACTTATTAAAATACAAATACTGGTTTCAGCTGTCCAAACACAGTTGTAACAATTCAATTTTTTCCACTATAGAGGAACAAAAGCCCTAACTATCAGCACTTTCCATCTTCTACAAAACATCTCTACAATGGGCCCGTTTCAATCCACAGTTTAATAAGGGCACGTCAATTAAACGCTCCGAATCTACACATCCATATCTAATTACACCACCAGCCAATAAGAGTTCTCGCTGTGTAACATTCGTTATGCTATTGAAACGTTTTCGGAAACCGTGATGTAATTTCTGCCCGATTTGCGTAGAGCTGTTTTCGGGAGTCCTGAATTTCCTCCGTAGTGATATGGTTTAAGATTGCATTATGAAAATTTAAAAATGAGACCTTCCTTTTTTTGAAGTCGTGATGATGGGTTTCGCGAAATAGCTTGGGTTATGAGTTTCAAACATGGATTAAATGTTTGAAGTCGGCCTGCGAAATTCATCCCTTTACCGCCTAGAATCCTAGATACTCCATCTACGCTATAATCTGCAGGACAGTCAAAACCCTGCGAGTAATCCTATTCCAGTAAAAATGCAACCATCTAGTAAAGTCGGTCGTCTTGCATCGTGCGAGGCAGGGTGGATCAGTTTACAGTGGTCGTCAGAGAGGCAATGCCGGGGCCGAAGCTCAGCGCGCAGCCTCCGCTGTATCGAGCGGCCGCGCCTACCCCACGTGCTCCATTCACCGGTACTATACCACTACCACGTGTGCTCGGCCATAGTATCGGCTAAATAGGCCGTAGTACAAATAAAAATAGTTTTTGCTTTTGTCTGCCGCAAATACCGTACTTTACAAACAACATGGGGCAGACTACGGTCGTAATTATTAAATTAACTTCATCGACACCACTAACGAAATAATAAGTAGTAATCGGGTTTACGGCTTGCACACGCGATCAAACCATAAGCAAGCTTAATACATACAAAAATAACTGGATTATGGTTGAAATAAAATTGAGCTTTTCAGTCCCACGCTGGGCGCCAACTCTTATAATGTATTAATGGCGCCCAAACATGGGACTTAATTGAATCCGAAAGGATGGGTTGTACTGCATAATTGATGTATTAAAATGTTTGTTGAAAGGAAAATTATAAGTCCATACCACTTAAAGTGGAACCATAAATCTTGGGTTGAATTAACAAAGCTAAGTACCTATACATTTTTCTCAAAAAACAGTTTTATTATTTGGCTATAGCTACGCATGCGCGTAGCCATTTAAAAAGCGGAGAACCATTAATTTTAGCGGCTTTTGATAAAATATTAGCAGCATTTCTTAATTAGGCCCTCGGACTTTTCTTTTCACGGTTGGGATTAACGGGTCGTTGTGCTGAAGAATAATGATCTCGATGAAAGAAACAACAAACTTTTGCGTCATTTACATTCTGATCTGGTATGTACTGACTTTTAATTAAGTGAAAAATCATAATATAATTAGGTTATGATTATGAATAAGTAAGTTAGTATTACAAAACAGTAGTAAAATGTAGCAATGAGTACATACTCACTCGTTTCAACATCCCAAACAAATATAATGATGCTCACGTTGTCGTCACTGAAAGGGTAGTCTGAAAATTTACGGTGGTGTAGTGTCAAAAATGAGACAGCCTCTCCCTTATTTTGTTTGGGCCTTTTTATCACTAGCTCTTGTAAAATTCTAGACATTTATTTCGTTACCTACCCTGTCTTTAAATACCTCAATGTCAATATTGCTTTCTACACTTCATTTTACTAAAACATTTAAAATAAATTGTCCAAGTAACGAATTGCTTTTGGTACAAATTAATCCCTTTGAAGTTCGCATCAGACGTTACTCAAGTTATTAACGTCAAATTAAGACGATTATATTCGATACTGGCTCTGAAAGATACCTTATTTGATTTTGCGCTTTGAGATGGCCCTGATTGGACGGTTCTAAACTTTTAATTCGAAAATAACCTGAAGACCAATTTTCGTAGATTTTAAATTCAAATCGCAATATCACCTCAGCATCGCTATAATAACTGTTTAAGTTTTTTTTTAAATGTACATAAATTATAGGTGACAAATTCTGACTGTGACGCAAATGTGATTACTACTTGCGTACCCCTTCATCTGTTTGTGGCCATCTGTAAGGACGAACTGTAATATTTTTCGTATCGTTACGACAAAAATAATGGCAGCGACCAGTGGCCCTTCAAGGATGATGTGACAGATGCGAGAATTTGACATTTTATCCTTTAGGACAGTGAAACAGATGAAGGGATACGAGAATTTCCCCTTTCATCTTCAAAGTGTCTGTTTGTTTCGTCGTTTCTTCTCAGTGGAAGTAGTGTGACTGAAAACACCGATCCTGTCTAGTCTTTTTTAAATTGGTTATGGTTATACTGAAGAAATATTAACGAATCTACAATTTGCCACATCACTCGCGAACCTCCAGGGAGCCTTGGTATATTGGAACCTTGGTATCTGGTTAATGAAGGCGGTATTGCGCGAGTCCTCACGTCTTGGTTTCAATTAGTCGGTTTGTTTTCCAGACGCGACACAGTATCTGGTCAGGTAATTCAATTAGATCGCCTTGACTACACATTAAAATTTGATTGGAAACTTCCTCGCTAGCAAAACTAGGTTAGAGCGAACAGTTGCTGGGCGTAGTTACAAATTGAGCTCTTAGGCCCCGTCGGATAGGCGGCTCCTAACAAGACAATTGATTTATAATTACATTGCTGGCTGTGCGTTGCGATTTCCTTAGAGGGTCCGCAACGATGGAGATGTCTAGCTGGGGACTGAGAGTATTTGAACATCAACATAGGTTTTGAATGATCCATTTGTTGGTCTGCCTTTTGGCGTAAAACCAACCAACCATAGTTATCCACTGAAAAGAAAATTATGCGGTAGGAAACTTGATTGCAAGGGACCAGAAGTGTCTGATTGATTTAGTTCCGGTTAAAGTCAATTGAATCTGCAATGCAGCCAAAGAGGTTTATCAGGATAAAAGTAAGATGTGGAAATAAAATCAATTTGTTACATCGCCGCATCGGATCGGGATGAATTCGAGACACAAGCTAAAAAATAAACTCTTTCAAGAGAAAAGGGGAGGGTCTGTAGAAGATGAATGCAAAGATGCTTTGACTCCTAAATAAGTCTATTGAAAGTATTATATTATTTATCTGATGTGGTTCGTATACTAAATGTCTGTGTTGTACGAGCAAAACGAGATGTAAAACGACTTTGAATTTTTACGCGGGTCCCGTTGGCTTGTTTCTATGAATATTCTCCGTGTTGTCCGTTTAATTTTGCACACGCTCCGCCAACCCACGGTTTTATGTACTCTACATATTGTTTAAGTTTGTCGGGACTGCGTTATGTTTCTACGGTCCGCTTAGTTGAGTTAAATGGGATCCCCGTTTAGATTTCCGGGTGGAAATTCATAGGTTTGTGCTGGGCTATCGATATACATACGTGTGTAAATTTAATTCAAAAATGTTTCATTATTTACCGTAAGTTTTTAATAATCTTACTTGAGATCTTTTACTAACCCCCTACCAAAAGGGATTTTATACGTTTGACATGTGTGTCTCTATCGAAAAAGGGCTTGTCTTGATTAGTGTCAATGTCAGTCGGCACTTCAGTAGTCTCCTCTAGTTTCTGTTAACCAGATGTGATCTACATAAGTGTATTTGCCTTTGCCATTTACAATGATTTCAAAATTAATCCACTAAGAATAAACTTGCCAAACTTGGCATCCGCTGTACAAAGTTCCACTGTTGCATCCGGCGGTGCCCGGCGCCGGATACTAACCGGACAGCGTCCGGATATCGGATGGACGTTATCTACCGAGTGTCCGTCATGTGTCCACTGCAACGATTCTGTTAATCCATTAGCTACATTAGTACGATGAACTAGCTCGTTTTTCTATTACAGTTTTTACCATGACCGGGGTTTCCATAATAATTCTTTGCTTTTAAACAGGCGTTTCTCCAGTTGGATTAACTTTTGCATGTCGTGCCACAAAACCTAAATTCATAACTAACTGAAAGGGAAACCAAACGAAAGCTACGTCAGTATTTCCACCAATCACACCAAATTGGTCTATTTATTGGCCGTTATCTGCTTTAGGTACACCACAACATTCTGCCTGATAAAAATAGCATTACAAAAAGTAGGCATGTAATATCCTTTGTTTTGCCGTTTTATTTATGTAGGTGCTTAGCGTCACGCATTATCGACCGCAACGAACCACCCAACGTTGAGGGAAATCCTGTAATGAATCATCTCTGCTGCTTCCTACAAGTAAAACGATGTTTGCGTGTCAGTTTGATCCCAAATTACATTATAATTTATGGAGTTATCCTGTTGTTTTTAAATTTATAATATGACAGACAAGGAAGCATTCTATAGGCCCCATACGTTTGCAGTAGGACGTGACTACCACTACTTGCGCCATGCAGCAGAGGAGTTGGTGCATGAAATTGTTTACGAGATGTCCCACTGAAGCTTGTCTGCAATGCTACATGCGGTGCGATCGTGCGGGTCATGCTATAGCCCTATGCTTCCCAATTACTTTGTTCACTGAATATAGGGACGCTTATTACAGGAGTTGAAGTGCTGAGGCGATTCATACATTATCGAAAATCCGTAATTATATAAGTTACTGCTTGTAAATTCGTTGCTAGGTCATTGAAAAAATGGGTAAGTACGTGCGTTTGAAATTGTGCTAAAGACAAAGCTGACTTCTTCAAGATAAGCTGAAAATATTATGCAGCAGATGGAGGTCATTGGAACAAAGCGATCCTTGTAGTCCAACAACTATTATAGTAATATGGAGGGACGATAATTCAAAACGATCGATGGGCATGAGTCTGACATTGACGAGCACCTAATAATCATGTTTCACGTCCTACCACACGTACGCATTATTATTAGCAACACGTGTGCAGAATCACAATAGCCAAATAGCCACAATGGTCTCACAATGGGCGTCCCGTGGTCTGTCGTACTCCTGATAGCTTTGTATGTAGCCGCATGTGTATTGATGTCGCCAAACCATTTGTGATGCATAAAACTGACATACGACCGGCTCGAGTCGACAACTTGTTTGAAGATATACAGCGGTTCAGTGCAATGACAGATTGGTTGTCGACGCTGTCATAAAACAACGTTGGATGTTTGTTTTCAAGTGGTGTAGGACATTTTGGTTAGAGCAGCTAAAATTCTGAAGTCGGAAAAAATACTCGCATTCGTTGTCTCTATTGCGTGAAATGTCGATATAGCTTCTGGAATCAAGTCAATTTCCAGATTAGATTCTACTAAACATCACATGCTAAGATTTAAAGTCGTGATGAAATAGCCTAATTGAAAAAGTAATAATCGCAAATTCGTACCTGATAATACACACACACACACATAGACTCACCACAATCACAAATTCACACCTAAGCATTAACACATACACACACACCACACAAGAGCACGCTGCATTATTTTAATTATTATTTTTCTTTTTTAATTTCTGATGCAAAATGATATGAACCCCAGCACCAAATAACGGGTGAAGACACTGACTCCTGTAACACAGGTCTCACCTAGCACAGGAGTCAGGGTTTCAAATGAAAATGTATAACTTTTCTTTGTGTCAATAAAAAATGTTTATGTTTATGTTCTAATATAGGTTTTACTTTACATTTGGCTCGTGCCAAGCACGCTAAACTTAAGCAATGTGAGACCTTCCTCTAAGATACGTCATAGACTTACAGTGAAGCCTCACGCCAGGCTGTTTTGATAGCTTTTCATTTGGCAGACTTGGCTCGCTACCAACACTGGGGTCACGTTGCCAAATGTGGCTGGGGAGTCAATTTTCACACTTTATAAGACAGCTCATGCAGTACGTCACTTTATAACTTTGCGCCGCGCCGGTTTCCTAGTCAGGTTTTACGAAGCTCGCAATTTGTGTACTTGGCCATTGGCACAGTTAAGTCCACCATATGTTTACGATGCTACGAGTAGTCGTTGAGTTTATAGCTACAATCAAACGGAACCACTATCGAGACAAGTGTTGGATGATTGAAGTAGGTATAGTAGTATAGTTTATATTGAAAATCCGTCGTTTTTGTAATTTGCTAAATGTTTCAACGACAATGATGAATGTTATCAAATTGACATTCAAAAAGACTAACGAAATATCGAAACGAAAATTCATGACGTGCCATAAGATATTATGAATATTTGGGAGTAAATTATTGTCTTGTTTGAACGTTGATGCGTTGATAAGATAGGGTTGAATAAATGACAGCGCATTAAAAGTAACAGCGGGACGTTTACGTTTTGAAATGCTCTGGTAAAAGTAACAATTTCAAATGTCAAATTGTGTAATTTCACCGAGCCTTTATGTTCAGTAAAAGAAACAAAGATATTAGTTTCCGAATTGAAATTATGAACAAACTTATTTTCAAAAGACTGCAAGTCTTCAAGGTTTAGTTTCGGAGTCACAAGAGGTTCAAAGGTGAACTTTGAAGAAAACAAAGTTCACACAACTGCCATCGGTCACACTATCATTGTCCAGTGGAGTAGAAAGTTCTAGAAACAATAGCTTGTAAAAGTGATAATTATCTCTTACAATGGCCAACACAACACTGATTGATTGGGTGCGCGCTTCAAATTGAAGGTTAATGGAAGCTTTGTTTTGAAAGAATAATTTGGCTATAAAGACCTATTATCTCCTTTGTTGTATATTGGTTATTGTCCTCTCCTCATCGTCCTCTTGCCCTTGCCCAAGTTTATTTGGAGAGACCGTTACTGTGTGAGTGTTTTTTTTTTGTAGTTTTCGTCCACAATCTCATCTGATGACAAGCATGATTATAGCACGATTGCCTAGGAGAAATGTATTCGCTTTTGACGTAAAAACCCCCAGGTTGTAACTGTTACCTAACACCGACTGTGGCAGGTTAATTCACTCCTCAGCTGTATGCACACACAGCTAAAATATTCCCAAAACATTTAATGCGTAAGGGTGGGATATCCACCACGTAACGCAATCGCTGTACGTCATGTGACCCGATGATGGAACGGTCTTGGTGGAATTAAATTGTGCAAGTCGTTCCGCCAGAAATTCCGTTTTGCCAAGTCAATTTCATCAGCCTATACATTGCCTAACATGCGTACCAGTGTTTGGGTGCCATCGTGGTCTACAAAGTGCCGAAATAACGAAGTTAACTCTACTTTTGTGCTCTGGAAATTGCCAATTTGCCAATGCTAAAGATGTTTCTTTCGCTCCCGCTACGTTCTTCCATTGCTCGTTATCAAGTCCTTATTTGGTGCCGAGTGTTAATACAAAATGTACTTATTCGATAAACTTTTTGCTTTTAATATTTTAGTAATTGGAGCGTTTTATCCAGTTGACATTTAAATTATTAGCCATCTACAAGAACTGGTTCTGTTATGCATAAAATCAGTGTATTCACCATATGGTGTGCTTTTAGTAGGTTCTGTGTTAAAAGGGCTATTACAGGAAGACTTGTGATTTAAGTTTAATGCGACATTCACTCTGAAACCACAAAACCGCATCATATTGAAATGAATTATGTACAGTTTTTTTACGCGTTTCCCTGTGCATATCTCTTTTAATAGGTACAACCATGTTTTACTCATATTGCACACACGGAAACCTTAGATTGCATGATCTAATCCATGCATGCTCACAACATGTATGTCGATTTGCGCAGTTCAATCTCGTATGTGGTGATGGCATGCTATCGGCTCATGTACCAAACTTGAACAACTTTGAATCAAGTTGCTTGTAGCTCCCCCCACAAAGGCGAGTATTCGAGATCGCGTAACGGTATGTATGGTGCAATATCCTATTCTATATTTGGTGCGCTCATGCCACTTGCACTCGTTTGCTTTAAGGCTAATTTTGGCCAGCAGATTACCAACACTACTAGATAAAAAACTGTATATATACTCTATGTCAACGGCAATAAGAGTTTTGCTTTGTCACGACGTGTTTCCGCTAGATTTTGTCAGTAAAGCAACTTAAGTCGAAGCTTCAGTGAGTCATCGATTTATACAATGCACGACCTCTTTACTGATTCAAATTATACATTAAGCTGTCGATCTCAGTTTATTTCGCTGAACGTATCTATAAAGTGCAGATAATGTGGCTTTCTATTCGTTTGACAAACGTTGGCAGATGTTCCAATTTTCACAGTTCATTTTGATTTTCTGGGAACAATACGCGGATATATGCCACGTTGGCAACGCATTTGGGAATTGGAACGCATTGATTAGTTCCGTCAGTGTCGTTGATGTTCCACATTTGTCTGCACCCATTTCCCCATGGTTATCATTCTGATCTGTCACCACACCACTATCAATCAATAATAGGTTGATGTTCGGGGAAACTTGCATCCAAGATTTTGCAAACAGTTTTAAGGTCTTTCGATTTAATTGCTGTATTATATCTGGGAGATACTTAAGCTTTGATGACAGCAATAGCATAGCCACTGATTTTTTATATTATTTGCACCTGCTGTAAACTGGTAACGAATCTAAGCTGTGGTCCCTATAAAGCACAATTTCTCTGAGTCAATTTATTGTATTGGCTACAATGTTCAAGTCATGATAACATTATTACTTGGATGTCGTGACTTCGTGAGTCTGTATAGGTCAATATCGATTGGATAATAATGCACAGTTATTGTTATATTCGCTGCGAACTGTACGGTAATAGCATTTGTACCCCAAAGCGCGATAACTTGGATAGTAGGTACATAATAAAGAAATCGTTCAGTTTCCTTTGTTTTATGTCAGTTTTAATGAAGTTCTGGCTAAGTGGTTGGAAAACGACTTCTTTACTAGCGAGCCAGCTTTATGAGCAGCTTTCTTTGTGAAGTGAGTAAGTAGGTGTGGGCTGCACATCAGGTATACTAAACTTGAGAAATTGTTTTTGTTTGCTTCAAAGCTTGGTTATTAAAATTTGATTTGTTTGCCATCTCAATAATAGAAGTTCATCTGGATGATACACGGAGCAGATAAATAAGCATTTTGTCTCTACGAAATAAAAGTATTCCGTTATATGTATTCATCCAGAATTGAACAATAAAATAAACTTTTTCTAGCATCCCCATAAACATATGCATGAATAACTAACAGAGTGTTATGAACTTCAGTACAGTGAGTCAACGCAGCAGTCCCTCCTTATGTTTGCTATAAAAGTTTACGAGGCCATACACGCGACTAGAGCTTTCTATCGATCTAGTTTTAGTACTTCTAACTATTCGCACTACTGCGTTAGCTATTTTTAGAAACGAATCAAACTTGAATGCCTCTGGTTTTGATAATTTCGATTCGAAAACTAACAAATCACAATTGTCATTAAGCCAACAGACTTCCAGTACTGATTTGTCTTTCTCTAGGATTGCCACGTCAACCATGCCTCCTTCAAACTTGAATTTGCCTCTGTTTTTAATATTTTCGATTCGAATTTTAGGAAATCACAATTATCATTCATCCAAAAGACTTCCACCACTGATTTTTCTTTCTTTAGGATTGCCACGTCAACCATGCCTCCTAGCAAAATCGCCTCGTTGAAAAGTCCTGTGCCTCTCGCATCAAACAGATTCTCGCAACCGTTTACCAAGTTCTTTGTTCCCCTTGTCAACGATGTTTTTACATTTACAAGCTGAGACATGTGTCTCTATAGTACTGTCGTATCAAATCGAGAAATCACCTACCTGCACAAAAAACAAACCAGTTCCATAGCAAATTATATCAACATCGTTAATTGAATAATCAGTTTCGCCTGCTAAAGTTCTCACACGCAATACTTGAAGGCAGACGAAGAATGCCGGGCATCTAGTCGTCGAGATTACACCGGTCATACAAGGGAATGTGGACCAAGTTCAGTTGTCACTGTAAAAAAGATACTTTTCACGTCAACAAGTTGTGAAACCAGTCATGACTCAGAAGCTCTTAGCTTTCGACACGGTCTAGGCTACGATATTAAGCGATTTGCAACAGGAATGTTAACATGTCCGTTTTATGATGCAATCGAATTAAATGTTTTATTGATGTTTGGGTTTTTTGGACATTCAAGTTGATTTCGAAATCTGACCACTGTTGTGATTGGTATATTGCTGGCCATGGGTTAAATCTGCATAAACTATCACCTAGGTGAAGACGACTGAATAAATATAAAGAAAAAGCATTCGATGACACTGGCAACGTGTTCATCACTTGTGGTATTTCTCATGTCGCTTCGGGTCCATATTCTCGACCATAGGTTTCTACTAAAGATGCTTTGCGCTGGACGCCACATAATGGAATTTCAATACGAAATAATATGGGCGCGTGCCTGACCAGTTATGAGCACATAGTTGTTCTGTTCACCTATAAATAATGTATTGGCGTTTAGAATATTTCCAGAGATCCGTCTAGGGTAAAAGCAAACTAAAATGTGGATGCCAAATTCGGCATCACTCCATAGTCTACCACTCTCTGCCTTTGAAGCGGCTCACTTATTCTGTCGTCGAACTCTTCCACATTTCTGACTTACCATGAGATCGACGCGACTTTAAGAGCGGACTTATCACTTCTAGCATTCTCTGCCTGGAAACGCTATTTTAATATTCCAGCTCGAAAAACTGGTGAAAGTAAAAGCCGATCCTTTCAAGGAGCTCTTAACTTCCCATAGCACATTAGATTACAATTAAAAGCAGCTTGAGCACAAACTGCTCAATGGCGCCGCGGGCTCGTCTCAATTGTCTGTAATTCGTTGCGTGACACCGCGCTACGCTTGACGTCTCGTAATGTCCCTTTTATTATGATTTTTAATGCGTTTACTTATGTTCCGCTGAGTTCTGCTTGATTCATTGATGAGTTGAAGACTTCAGAATAAAAAATTCACTAGTTTGAATAAGGAAGCCTGTTTCTGAAATTTAAATGTAGCACGCTTTCTGTGCTGGGGGGCTACTCTCTAAGCCCGAAGTCCGTAGATTCGGGGTTAGTTGCAGGCGTATTCTACTCCTTATCATCAACTGACTTACGATTAGTGCCGAACCCGAACTAAGAATGAATGACAACACGATTTGACAGTAGAGCATGCAATACCGTTATATCGTTACCGCAATTTCGCGAAATTCGCGCTGTTTTTCAATACCGCAAAATCGAGATTAGCAATGCGAATTTCGCGGTATTTAAAATCAAACCTTATAGATAATATCCCCGCTACGAATCGTCGCATGTTTGTCCTGTAGTGCTATTCTGTATCAACATTTTCGTGTCTCGACAGCGAAATCCAAGGCTAGTATCAAATTCGTATTTATGTAAGATCTTATAATTATTGTGTTTGATTGTTCTGTCCCTCAGATGAAGCTTGGTATCAAAATAATATTTACAGAAAGGGCTACAGCAAACTAACCTTTGTTTATAGTCTTACTCAGTCTCACTCGCAAGCCGGGTTATAATTATTTTTTTTGTAAAAAATAATACTACAATTAATGCTATTGAATTCAAAGACTTCAAAAGTTCAAATATAGTGTGGAATATTTTTTAGCGATCTATAGATCTATCGTCAATCAGCAAAGTGTAAACTCTGACCAGTTATTATTAAAACTAGTGGACGATCAACAAGCGGACTACATACTACTACATTCACGGACTAAGCATGGAACCTTAAAATTTTAATTCCGACGTGATATCAGAAGAGTTTGATTGCATTTACAGAAAACAAAACTTATCTGAAAAATGTGTCTCATCTTTAAGTGTCACAATTAAGCAACGACGCAGAAACCTAACAAGTGTCTTTATGTATCTTCAAAATCCCTCAAAGTATCTTTATGATTTGAAAGATACCAATGTGAATGAAATATTTTCATTACCAATCGAATCTATAATTTAAAAAAAAAATATAAACTTGTTAGAAAGGTTAAATGAATCAGCTTCCACATTTAATGAGGCTGAAGGATGTCCCGAATCTGACCAGCACAGTGTTATAGATGATGATAGACCATTATCGAATTTCACGTCACAAACCAGAGAAAATCAACTTGCAGTCTCTACATCATCTTTAATGTCCCTTATAGATGAACTTAATAATAAGCTCAGGTCAGAATATACTACTCCAAACAGAAATATCAATTCCAATTCTAGGTTAGATTTGATCCTGAAAAGGAAATGACTTTAATATGAAACTGGAGGCACAAGAGGAAAATATCTGGATAACTATCTGGCATTTTGAACATTTTCGGCTGCTGGATACTTTTGCAATAAAATAAGAAGTATTATATGTGCGGTATTGCATGCTCTATTTGACAGTAACTGACAAATCATGTTGTCATTAATTCTTAGTAGTTAGGTGATACGGAGTAGAATACGCCGGAAACTAAGCCTGAAACTACGGATTTCGGGCTTAGAGAGTAGACCCCCTAGTTTGCCGTTTATTGGACGTTTTGCTGCTTCCAATTTCACAGGCATGTTTTAGTTTGATGATTTCGTGTCAGATTTTGGACGTTGTAGTGGTATGATGGAGTTGATCAGACTAAAAACAAACAACCTTACAAGGACACACGACAACCTACCTTACCTTACAAGTTGACAGCTTATTTGCGATGCCTCTCAGCTTCGGATATTGCAGATATTTATAGTTGTCAGACCACTTACCACCAGGTGTGTCTAGTTTCCTATGTCATAACAGTAAAAAAAACACTAAAGCTTGCTCAGATTCATAGTCCACGTCGTTAACCCGCCACGTCACCATTATATATCTGGAGATAACATGAAACCGTTTATCTCCTTCATAAAATCCCCGTCTGCTTACGTAACACTATCCTAGACCATTCCTAGTTTATACAGTGATCTAGTTATCTGAGAAATGCGAGCGAATGCATTCGAGATAATTGTAATGGTAGCGATAACACCACAGTGTAACAACGAGCCCTAGTTGGCGCATTTAATGGGAAGTAGACACACCGCGTGTGGTCGGTGTTGTTTAGGCCACGTATGGAGCGTACACCCAAACAATTATGTTGCTACATATATCATTCTGATTGTTTTACAATGTCACGTTGAATCTTTGAGGAGGACTGTATGCTCGTTTCTTGTTACCGTCTACGTCTTGGAATTGAGGAAAATTGATGTTGGGTTTGTTTTCAGTAAACTGTTTGTCAGTGGTTAGATGTGTTTTGACTAGAGCTGCCGTGTTGGTAGAATGGGTTGTGTCGAGTATCTTTGACTGCTTGTATACCTCTTATCATGTGGCCCTTGTTTATTTGGCCTGATTCCCTATTCTGTTTTAGTGACACATAATTGTTCTGGTATTTATTTTCTCCATAGCCTTCCACATGTCTTCAATACGGAAGTAGTCCAAGCCATTCTATCACACAATATTCAGCAGATTCTCACAAATTAATCGTGCCCCATCGTTTGTTGCAGATGTCCTCTCGGTGAAAGTGAAGTACCATCGGTCCGCCCGCCATGGCGTCGTAAGCAGAGATCCTGATAGATAGTTGCGGTAAGTACCAAGTACCTATATCTATGTACGAGTATATCCGTGCCTAGCGGGAGACATTGGGAAGACAGGACAGGACGCCATCAATTTCATATTTTCCCTAGCACAAGTAATAATCAACTGTATCTTCGAAATGATAGGGTTCATAATCCTTTGCAGCGACACGTACAGTTCGTGTCAGAAAAGTTTGCGCACATATCAAAACTTTGTCTGGAAAATTCTGTCTCGTGAAGGGATTACATTTCGTAATATAAGTATACATATGCTTCAGAGATATTATTGTTTGTTTTACTGCGCCTCAGCTGAAGTTTTTTACAGGATGCAACAATTCTTCTAACTTTTTATCTTTGAACTGCGTAAGATTCCTGAAGACCCTCAGATCTTTTAGAATAGGAATTGATAACAATATTCTTGTGTTATCCTATTATAGCTCCATTATTTCGCAGAATGGTGATTTATGTCTGTAGGTACTCCAAAATCCACGAGTTCCATACTTCCATACCTTATTTGAAATCCACTTAAACTAGTTACATTCCTGTTGTTCTATTAAGTGCATTCAAGCCCTCTCGTCTCGAGAGCGTGACGTTTGCTGCGTGCTAAAGATTAACAAAGAATTCTCCTTTAAAAAGGTTTACCCTTTACCCCTAAGACGCGAGTAAACAAGGCAAAACTACATCTAAAAACATTTGCTAGAATTTTTATTTCGTATTTTGTCAAGACTCTTGTTGGATAAGCATTTATGGTAAGCCGAAGCTGCGATCTAATATTTCTCTTTGGAACATTATAATGAGACTGTCAAATAGAAGTGGGTGATGGAGATGATGGACTTTTTTCTAAGGGCGCTTTTCGATCAAAGATGTGCTATATCTAGCACATTTGTGGTGGAAAGGCGCTTTTACACCAAAGATGTGCTATATCTAGCACATTTGTGGTGGTAGGACGCTTTTCCGTCAAAGATGTGCTATATCTAGCACATTTGTGGTGGTAGGACACTTTTCCATCAAAGATGTGCTATATCTAGCACATTTGTGGTGGCAGGGCGCTTTTCCATCAAAGACGTGCTATATCTAGCACATTTGTGGGGGAAGGGCGCTTTTTCACCAAAGATGTGCTATATCTAACACATCCATTTCGGATAAGCGCCCGCGAGGCGGTGCGAGGATGGGTACCGACGCTATGTCGATCAAAGGTGTGCGAGGGAGGTGTGACCACGGAAGAGAAAAAACAGTGTTTTTTTCTGTTCCGTGGGTGTGACAGTGTGAGGATGCGTAGCGATTAGCGAAACTGTGTGTAGGTGAGTGGTGGGAGGATGCGTAGGCGAACTCTTTTCAGCTTTACTTGCACTCATTCGTCGCCCACGTCCCTCTCAGTACTCACAGGCCACAGGCATTCATCGCCTCAGCTCTCGCACACATCGCTTGTTTTTTGTTGATAAAAATGCTTAGTAGAACTAAGCATTTTTATCTAGTCCCTTTTCCCCAAAAATACCTTGTGCCTAGCTAGAAAAATGAAGGGATCCTATTGGTGCATTTATTCCTCGCACATCTTTGACGGAAGAGCACCCATAAACTCGATGAGCCATATTTGCGGCCTAATAAATACTGTAGTTAAATAATTAGACCGATTACTTGAAGTAGGTAGACAGGTAATGTAGAAGAAATTATCAATAAAACTTATCACCCGTTCTTACGTACCACTTGCAGTGATAAAGATATTTCAAAACATATATCAGATGCAGTAATCGAAGTGTAAGTATGCCGTAATGCGTTTAGGAAGACGATAATACTGGAGTAACCTAATGCGAAAGATAAGCGCCCCATAAACCTGTAATCGTCCATCCTAATATATTATTCTTATTAATTGAAATGATTTATGGTGAATTTGGGGAGTGACGAGATAGAATAAAAAAACTTTTTACAAAAAATTACAACCGATTTCCAAAAAAAAACACTACAAAGTAAAAAATAACTTTAATTTCGGAAGTCGGTGTTTTTGTTACTTTCTTCGTATTTTGACACCGACTTCAGAAATTAAAGTTATTTTTTACTTTGTAGTGTTTTTTTTTGGAAGTCGGTTGTATTTTTTTGTAAAAAAAAATTATTTTTCACTTTTTAGTGGTGCCCCCCACACCTAACAACACCACTCCAAAATCGCAGAAAAGCAAAATACGCAATTTCGATTATCAAAGAATCATCTAAATAGTCAAATTCCAGGTATTTCGATTTAAAATCCAAAGTTCGTAACCGATTTTGATATGATTTAAATGGGACCAATCTGCAAGTATATCCTTTCAGATAAAACAAGAATTTTTCAAACCGGTTCATTGTTGTCGGAGCTATGTGAGGTAACAAACATAAAAAAAAAACATACAACCGAATTGATAACCTCCTCCTTTTTGGGAAGTCGGTTAAAAATGAGAGATTTTAGAGGAAGTTTGAAAAGGGAATCAGGGAGACTACTCTCTAAGCCCGATGTCCGTAGTTTCGGGCTTAGTTGCGGGCGTATTCAACTCCGTATCACCTACGGACTTACTTTAAGTCCAGAGCCCGAACTAAGAATGAATGACAACACGATTTGACTTTAACTATCAAATCGTGTTGTCATTAATTATTAGTAGTTAGGTGATAGGGACTAGAATACGTCAGCAACTAAGCCCGAAACTACGCATTTCGGGCTTAGAGAGTACCTAGCCCTAGCCTAGGTGAGATATTTGTCAAACATATTATGTCTAGAAATAGTTTAAAAAAAATCGTTTGTTTTGGTTTGGTTAAAAACGTTATAATTTATGGATGGATGGATCGCAAAAGAAGAGTCACAAAAAGATGGATTTGCTGTGTAAGGAGTGATGCGATAAAATTGGCCAAGTTCGAGTCGGACTCGCGCACGAAGGGTTCCGTACCATTATCGTATTATACAATTTATGACGTATTAAAAAAAAAAACTAATTACTAGATCTCGTTCAAAGTTTCAAACCAATTTTCGGTGGAAGTTTACATGGTAATGTACATCATAATTTTTTTTTTTAGTTTTATCATTATTTTATTTTAGAAGTTACAGGACACACGCACACATTTTTACCACTTTGGAAGTTTCTCTCTCGTAAACTTTTATTAGAAAAAAATGGTATAAGAAACCTCAATATTATTTTTGAAGACATATCCATAGGATACACATATGGGTTTGATGAAAAAAAAAATTGAGTTTCAGTTCTAAGTATGGGGACCCCCAAAATTTATTGTTTTTTTTTTCTATTTTTATGTGAGAATCTTAATGCGGTTCACAGAATACAACTGCTTACCAAGTTTCAACGGCATAGTTGTAAAAGTGGCTGTGACATACGGACGGACAGACAGACAGACATGACGAATCTATTAGGGTTCCGTTTTTGCCATTTGGCTACGGAACCCTAAAAAGGGAGTCGGTGATAGCGTCACGTTTGACAAGACAGAATGGAAATAAACGTGTGCATCGACATAAGTGACATGAGACAAAAGCAGGAAGATGATGAGTCAAATTTAATTTTGTCCGCCATTCATGTCAGCTTTCCCACCATATGGTCCACATTTGCGATATAAGAGTTAATTTTAGTTCACTATTAGCTAGATGTGATGGTTCGCGTCTGCATTAAAGTTTCATTGGTTTGTCCTTGTGTGTCCCAAATGAAGCACAGATAATGAGGTTAATTATGTTTTCTTAATTAGGCCAGCGGAATAACTGTGCTTTAACCAGTTTGGAGTTCAGGTGACAAACTTGGCTAAGCTTTTCGTTTCCGAATAGTGTATGGTTTTTGGAAGGTTAACTCAATTAATACTTCGTTTAGCCAGCCAATCCTACAGTTTGCAATGATTGTGATAGATATCTAAGTAAGTATAATTTTCTGGTTTCCACCACGATTACTATCCTAGTAAAAAAAAAAAATCGTTGAATTTTCAATAAATATTGGAGACGTATTTTTTGCCATTTCAAATCGATAAAGATAAAGCGCTTCAAAGGTCAAGAGTGGGGGCTGGTGACGTCACATTTTAATGAAAAGTGTACTAAAATGTGAAGTCACGCGAATTTTCAACGTATTCTTCTGAACTGCATTTTTTGCTTAGGTGCAAAAAGAAAGAAAAAAACCAATGTTTTTTGGATATCTATCTGACGGACTTCTTAGATTTTTTTCAGGAAAGTACCCAATTATACGAAATATTACATTTAATAACATTTCTGATATTTATGCAGCATGACCTTCAAGATGTACTAAAGACCTGCAGGTCTAAATATTAGAATCATAATGTTAATCATACAACTGTTTGTCAAATTTCATTTTCATCTTTTTCACTTCAAGTTTAGTTCGGTTCAAGGTTGATTTGAAAAATTTAACAGTGACGGGTAGCGTTTCTTGATTCTGCTCAAGACTCTGGCAGTCTGACAGTGTACCAGGTACAGGTATAGCCATTGTGGCGATGCTAATAGTCTTTAGTCCTCCCAAGAATCTTAGAACTGAAAACTTCTTAATTATAGTCCTGTCCTAGCACTTCTTAGGGCGGATTTCACCAATGAAACTGATCGCGATCAAGCTGCGTTCGAGAGTTGTCAGTGCCAATATTCCATAGAAAATAATAACACTGACACCTCGTAAACGAGGTTCATATGTTGATCGCGTCAGTTTCAGATTGATGAAATCTAACCTTGAGCATTTTTTCCCTCAATAACAGCGCAAGAGATACAATAGCGAATACGCTCAGAATGTTGAATAAAATCGTTATAAAATCTAATTTTGGTCGTTTGAAAAAAATATTTCTACCAAAATGTTCATAATTAAATTGCCTATCCATTAGTGTAAGTACAAAATCAAAATAATCGTTAGTTTTCGAGAAGATGCATGTTTTCAGTATTTTTTCTCATATCTGTAGTTTCGTTGTGAGGAGATTAAATAAACATTATACTTAGTAATAGAAAATAAAAATCTACCATTTTGAAGCCAAGATTATATAGAAATTTAATGTAATTTTTATAAATTTATACTTCTTTTAGATAACGAGTAGATAGCTCCAAGAAACTGCACAAAAAACGGCTAGCGCTGCGTTTTGCTCGGGGATGCGCCTTAAGTCGAAATATTTAATCTGCTTATCTCATGATCTCTCATTTGTTCTCCAGGAGTGATCGTGTTTGGTCGCGATGGGCGCGCCGGGCGTCTCTGACGAGTATTCGCCGCCGCGTCTCTCGCGGCTGCTGCACGCCTTGCCGCATATCAACGTGACGCTACATCGCGTCAACGACACCTTCGCGCCGAACTCGCCCGTATATCTCGAGGTAAAGATGTGATCATTTTATTCTTAGTCCGGAAATTAAAATAAACCGTAATAAACATAAAAAACAAGTATAAGATCAATTGCGTCATGTGGAACTAATGGTTCCACTGCCATATCTAACTGGTTGAACCATATCTGTGACCCTTGTATTCAATAAGAGGACCAGCAATGCGATTCTGCAAACATCTCAGCTTGTAAGCTTAGGTGAAGTGAATATTATGACGTTAGCTGTCAATCTATAGGTACAAACTAGTTCGAATTACAGCTGGTCGATTTTGTCGACATCTCACCGTGATCACTTAGGTGGAGTGAACGACAAGTGAGCTGTCAAACCATACAAACAAGATGCTCAAGATGTCGACAGAATCGACCTGTTCACTCTAAGTTTACACGGTGGGTTATTGTTAACTGAATATACCTGCAGATCTTCAGCCAAAGCTATGTTATGCTTCTGCTTTAATATTTTTTTGGGCTCATCCACTTTAAGAACGAGGTCCAAATTACGTTGTTTTATTGCAAAGTCATAGTTTTGCTGTATATTAAGCTGGTTGCAATTAAATTTGTTTGAAGACTGATTATAATATGTAGAGGTTCTCACAGACTCCAAAACAAAAGTGTTATTTATAGAATGTCACAGTAAGGCTGCGTTTCCACCAGAGATGTGCGAGGATGCGTAGCGAGGGATGTGTTTGTTAAGAACCAATAGAATCGCTTGCGCTGAGCGAGGCTAGGTAAATTAGGCGATTCTATCGACACATCCGTCGCTACGCATCCTTGCACATCTCTGGTGGAAACGCAGCCTTAAGCTGAATACTGACTGATAAGCAGGGTACCTACGTGTCAGTGAGTGGGAGCACATCCACTGATTACTGTCTATGGCTTGTTATACGTACAACAGAGAACAGACACGCAACGACAACAGATCACAATCTAGATTGAACAGCACCAACATCCCTATTCCACAATTCCAGTTCACAAGTTCAACAAATCATGTCCCGGAACTGTATACTTTGCTTAGTACCTACGAAACGTTTGTCAACAAAACATGACACTTCATTAACGTCTGTTTGTGCCAGGAGGGAGATGCAGGTTCGTTATTGAAGTTTACTATATTTGGCACGACTGGTTAAGTTTGGATAGAGTGTAGAGATGCAGGCGCAAGGGTGGATGATTTGCGAATATGAGAAAAACACCAAGTCGGTACACACAGTTTATATTATCACGAAAACACAAAAAGTACAGGAACAAGTTAAATAAACACAAGAAAGAGAGATATAAAAATGAAGATAACGTTACCAAGAATCACTATATACAACACATATTTACAATATCAGCCGGTTGACCATTTACACTATTAATTATACCATTGTTTCTGTATGACTGCTTTTTGATGACTGACTGTGAGACTGCTTGATGACTGTTTGATGACTGACTGTGAGACTGCACCGTTCGCCCCAAAATGCTCTATTTCTATACTATTGTTTTGGGGCGCACGTAGTGTAAGGCTTGACCTACCCTACGACCAATTAATTTAAACTAGGGGCGTGCTCGAGACCTCTTTAGCCAATCAGCGCTTAGTGCGCGTCGGACAGGTTTCGACGTGTCTGAACTTGCTCAGACCTGCCGGCGTCGAGCTCGCCACATCGTTTGTTTACACCTACCGTTCTATTGTTCATACAAACTACTTTTTCTTATCGGAACCTTTCACAAACTGATTAGGTGCATTAATGACAATAATACTATCTAAATAAGCATATACTTGAGATGGCTGTGCTTCCCAACATTTCCCACCCCCGTAAGAGGGTTCAACCGATTACATCACCGTTGGTAGGAAGCACAACGACCTTTACAACGGGTCGACGCAGGACCCCATTATTAGTTCTTACATCTACAACCCTAACTATGCCGTCTGACCCGGGGTACACTCTAATCACTATACCTCGGGTCCACTGATTACGTGGCTTATTTTCGTCAATGATCACTACCACGTCATTAACCGATACACTTATTGTCTGTCCACTTATGACGTCGCTGTAGCGTCGGCAGGTACTCTCGGAGCCAGCGCCTCCAGAAGAGGTCGGCCAGCGCGTTGACCCGACGCCACATCCTCCGGGAGTCCACGTCGGCTGCGTCTGGACGTGTGCTCGGTGCATCTCCCGCGGCAGTGCCCAGCAGGAGATGGTTCGGCGTAAGCACCACTGGGTGCTCTGCGTCGCTGCTGACGTAGGTGAGAGGCCGACTGTTGATGATCAGCTCGGCCTCAGCGAGGAGCGTGTAGAGAACCTCCTCGCGCGGCGCGCGCTCACGAAGTGTAGCTTTGAGCGCGTTCTTGACTGAGCGCACCAAGCGCTCCCAGCACCCGCCCATGTGTGGGGATGCCGGCGGGTTGAAATGCCACGTGATTCCGCGGCTGGTGGCGTCCGTCTTCAGACGGTGGTGATCGAGATCACGGAGGGCTGCACGTAGCTCGGAGTATGCCCCCACGAAGTTGGTACCTCGATCGGAGTACATGTCGGTCGGGGCCCCGCGGCGCGCAATGAGGCGCCGCAAGGCAAGGATGGCGGAGTCGGCGCTAAGAGATGACGCTAACTCGAGGTGCACGGCGCGTGTGGCGAGGCATGTGAATAACACGCCCCACCGCTTCTCTCGACGCCGGCCGATGGCGACCTCCATGGGGCCGAAATAGTCCACCCCACAGTGGACGAAGGCTCTTCTTCCGATTTCCAATCGGGCGGTCGGTAAATCTCCCATCTTGGGTGCTGTTGGACTTGCCTTCTCAATGCGGCATCGCTGGCACTTTGCTGATACGGCTTTAACTGTTGACCTCAGATTGGTCACCCAATACTTCTCTCGGATACAGTTGACCACGGTTTCTTGGTTTGCATGTAGTCTTGCCACGTGGTATTTGAGGATCAGACGGCGCGTCAATGGGTGTTTGCCGTCTAAGATGACAGGATGCCTTTCGCCGAACTTGAGCTCGCTGCAGGCGCCCAGCCTGCCGCGGACTCGCAACAGCCCGTCGTCGTACAGCATGGGGTCTAGGGGCCTCAGCTTACTGCCGCTTGGCAGCGACCGGCCCTCTCGCAGCGCCGTGATGTCGGCTGCGTAGCTGTCTGCCTGCGCCATTCGCAGCAGGCGCAGCTCGGCCTCTCGCAGGTCCGCCGCTGTCACAGCTGATGATTGCCGTCGTCTGCGGCAGAGGTCACTGAAAATGATTAGGCGCGCCACGACGTAGAGGGCGCGCGTCCATGTGGGGAGCCGCTCGTAACTCAGCAACGGCTCTTCTGGCGCCGCCACTGCGTGCGCCCGCTGCACCCGCTCCAGCTGCGTGTCAGGCACCGCTTCATAGTCGGTGCTCGCCGGCCACTCCTCCTGCGGACAACGAAGAAACGAGGGGCCCGACAGCCACTCGCTACTGTTAAGTGGCCAGTCCAATCTGGTAGCCTTGTCTGCTGGGTTCATCGCTGACGGGACCCAGCGCCAGTCGGACCTCTCTGACCGCCTATCTATTTCCGCTAAGCGGTGCGAAACAAATCTTTGAAATTCGGATGCGTCTGAGTTTATCCATTTTAAAACAGTTTTACTATCTGTCCATAGGTATTTATGTTTGAATTTTATACCTAAGTCTTTTTCTACTGTATTGGCTAGTCTGCAGGCTAACACGGCTGCCTGCAGTTCTAAACGAGGGATAGACACTAACTTCTGCGGCGCTACTCGAGCTTTTCCAATAACAATAGCCGCATTCCTATTTCCCTCGGTGTCTAAACCCGTTATATAGGCTACAGCTGCATAAGCGGACTGACTCGCGTCCCCAAACACATGCAAGTCTACCGCGTCTAACCTTAATCCATACCAACGGGGTATTGATATTTGGGACAAATGTTGCAAGTCTTGCAACCATTTGAACCATAACTTGGCCTCTGCATCTTGCAGTTTCTCATCCCATTGTATACCTGTTTGCCAAATTCTTTTCATTAAAATTCTCGATTGTATTATGCATGGATATAAAAATCCTAATGGGTCAAATATTGACATGATAAAGCGTAGAAATTCCCTCTTAGTAGGCACGAGTTGGCCCTCTACTATTGTTTTAGGCAACCGTTTAAATGATAAGTCGAAAGCTAGCTTATCAGTGCTCGGCGACCATATCATTCCTAAAGTGCGTTCCGTCGCGTTCTCGCCCTTATCTAGACTAACCCTATCTGGCATCTCGACCTGTAGTCGGTCGCGCAACTCTTGTGAGTTGGTGACCCACCCCCGTATTTCAAACCCACCTGCAGCGTGGATGCGGGTCACCTCCTCAATCAGCTGTCCGGCTTGCGCGACAGACCACTGACTGTCGAGATAGTCGTCCATGTAATGCCTATCGTGTATGGCCGACACCGCCTCTGGATATTTATCCTTATACATGGCTGCATTTTTGTTTAATATATATATAGCAGACGTTGGTGACGACACAGCGCCGAAGATCATTGAACTCATGACGTAAACATCGGGTTCTCGGCGGCCGTCCGTATTCCATAAAAACAATTGCGCACCCCGATCCTGTTCTCGTATCTTTACCCTAAGGAACATATCGGCTATATCTCCGGTGTACGCGATTGGTCCTAACCTAAACTTAAACAGCACACCTAGAAGCGAGTTCAACAAATCCGGTCCCGTGAGTAAATTGTCATTTAACGATGTTCCGCCATAGTTGGCCGCGGCGTCAAACACTAATCTTAGCTTGCCCGGTTTGTTTGGATTCATTACCCCAAAATGCGGTAGGTACCATATCGGTTCAAGCTTGACCCCGCTATCCAATTTACTCGCGTAACCCTCGCTCACCAATCTGTCTATTTGAGCTGTGTAAGCCTTATCGTACGCTTCGTCCTTAACTAAACGCCGCTTAATTCCCGCCAATCGTTGGCGCGCGTTTTCAAAGTTATCGGGCAGCTGTGGGTTGTCCCTACGCCACAACAAACCTACTTCCCACGTACCGCTCTCTGTCTGGCGGCTAGTTGAGTCTAAAATCGCGTTAGCCCTATCTAGATCTTTATGAGACCTAGGTACCTCTGAAATACCTATTGATTCTAACTCGAACTGTTTTGACACTAATTTATGCAAGTCTGCTGTTGACTCTACCATACACGCGATGGACTCACTATCACTGTTCTGTACTCTACCTACGGGCCCGTGCACAACCCAACCTAGTTTGGTCAAAGAGGCAACTGGCTTACCTGACTTCCCGCGGCGAGTCTCCTGGCTGACAAGAAACTCCCAGTTATCCTGTCCCAGTAGGAGCAGCGGCCTGGCTCCCCTCATCTCCTCACAGCCCAGGTCGCGAAGGTGAGCATGCTCCGCCAAGATTGAGGCGGGCACTGTCTGCGCCGGCAGGTCAAGCCGCTTTAGTGTACGGCACTTGACCTCGTGTGAAGCTCCATTCGGCCCGCGCACTATAACACTTATCACTCGCGAGCTGTTGTCGACCACTTCATGCCCGCGTGCACTACGTAATATTAAGGGTACTTGTTCTCCCTCGACGCCATCCGTTATCGAGTCGTCTATCAATGACACGGTGGCTCCATCATCCAGCAGGGCGTGACATTGCTTTTTTGTTCCATTCACTGTCACGCACACCGGTATTACCTTAAGCAATGCCTTACCAGTGTAATCACTAACATTAGTTACACTTTCAGTCTTCTTATCAGCGTGTAACAATGTATGATGCGCATAGTTGCATGAGGCACACTTATTTGCGCGGCAAAAATTCTTATTGTGTCGTTTCACTAGACACTTAAAACATAGCTTGTTTTTCTTGATGTGTTCCCAGCGGTCATTCACCTCGAGTTTACCGAACTTATCGCATTTTGTGAGCTTGTGTTGTTCCTTACATAATGTGCATTGTTCGTCGCGCCCATTGTTCGACTGGTCATTGTCTGAGTGCACGTGTAGCCTTTGCACTTGCCGAACAGGTGCGGCGGCGGCGCTTCTTATCTTGCCACCTGTTTGTGTCGGCGCGCTCGCTTCTAACTGAATGTAAAATGATGTGGCACGTGCTAGATGACTGAGGAATTCTGCGAGTATTTCTAGGCTGGGAGAGACTCGCACATCTATGCCCTGATTGTTGGCCATGCCCATCGCAAAGTCGCCGTATTGTGCACGTTGTAATGGCGTTAATTTGTTCAATAGTTCACTGACTAATTGCGGGTTATTTAGGTACCCGACGGCTCGTACACTTTTCAATAATGATACGCAATTTCTGACTGTACTTGAGAACTTTCTAAGTTCGCGACCGCTCTCAGTGACTTTAGGTAGGGAACGTACCTTTTTTAGTGCGCACTCTAGCACTAGATTCGGGTGGCCAAACTCTTCATCCAGAGTCTTCATGATTTCCCCGGGATTGGTTGATGTGCGCAGCAAATCTTCGACCGCGAGTTTGGCATCTCCCTGCAGAGACGTCTTCAGTCGAGCTAAGTTCTCGTGCGGCTTGAACTGGTACATGGTCGTCGTGTCGTAGTACATGTTCTTGTACGACAACCATTCAGCGGGATCACCTCTAAAGTATGGTAACTCGTACGCTTGCTTCGGTACTGGCCGCGGGCGCGCTAAGCTGCTTATCGCTTCAGCGAGTTGGTCGATTTTCCTGTCACGCGACCTAAATCTGTCGTTGTCGTCGATGAACGCGCCTTCCCACTCGGACGTTCGTGGGGCGCCGGCCGTTGCTACCGGTGTAGCGATCGTCGCGTGGATCGGTTCGCGAAACTGAACGGTCGCGGGCGCACACTCTGTTTGGAGCGCATTGTTATTCGGCACTGGGACTTCGCGTAATTGACCGGACGCGTGCGCGTATTGTGGCGCGCAAGACTGTTCGGGCGTCCGCGTCGTTGTTTCGCGAATCACATTGGTTGCGGGTGCACGTGACGGTGCGCGATACTGTTCGGACGCGGCGGGCGCGCATTTCGATGCGCGTGACTGTTCGGCCGCGGGCGCGCTTGGTGGCGCGCGGGTTTGGTCAACCGGCTGTTCGGACACTTGTCGCGGTGGCAGTTGGTCGCGACTGTCCATGGGTGTGTCCGTTTCTTTCTCGAGCACTGCGGGCGTCGTGTGTGACACCCATTCTTCCACTCTACGAGTCGTACCTTCGTCGTCAGAGCTTGCGATATCTTCTGCGGCATCTATTTCAGCTAGATCAGCCTCCAGCTTCTTCTTCACGAGGTTCTCCTTTAGTCGCACTATCTCACGTTCAGCCTCGTACTCAACCCTCCGTCGAAGGTAGTCGGTGCTTCTCTGGCCGCTCTTCGAGGAGACGTGGCTCGTCCTGGACCTAGCAACCTGTCTTTTTCCTGATCTCACTGGCGTGACTGTTTCCCGGAAGTCGACGACACGACCTCCCACCAATGGAATCACAGGTGCTGGAACCGACGTCGTGGTAGGCGCTATTGAAGGTGAGCCTGGTGCCATTTCTGATGGCACGCCGGAATCGGCCTCTAATGCTGGCCGCTTGCTCATCTCTTTTCGTAACCTGCTCCTAGTCGTGATAGCGCTGAACTCACTCATATTCGCAACGATCCGTGTCGAAGGACCAAAATGTAGAGATGCAGGCGCAAGGGTGGATGATTTGCGAATATGAGAAAAACACCAAGTCGGTACACACAGTTTATATTATCACGAAAACACAAAAAGTACAGGAACAAGTTAAATAAACACAAGAAAGAGAGATATAAAAATGAAGATAACGTTACCAAGAATCACTATATACAACACATATTTACAATATCAGCCGGTTGACCATTTACACTATTAATTATACCATTGTTTCTGTATGACTGCTTTTTGATGACTGACTGTGAGACTGCTTGATGACTGTTTGATGACTGACTGTGAGACTGCACCGTTCGCCCCAAAATGCTCTATTTCTATACTATTGTTTTGGGGCGCACGTAGTGTAAGGCTTGACCTACCCTACGACCAATTAATTTAAACTAGGGGCGTGCTCGAGACCTCTTTAGCCAATCAGCGCTTAGTGCGCGTCGGACAGGTTTCGACGTGTCTGAACTTGCTCAGACCTGCCGGCGTCGAGCTCGCCACATCGTTTGTTTACACCTACCGTTCTATTGTTCATACAAACTACTTTTTCTTATCGGAACCTTTCACAAACTGATTAGGTGCATTAATGACAATAATACTATCTAAATAAGCATATACTTGAGATGGCTGTGCTTCCCAACATAGAGCGAACTAGCAAATAAAGCTATAATAGCGCGGAAAATTGGGACTACTTAGTTTCAGTTTCTAGTGTAGGTGTTTATCTTAGCGTCAGCCCCTCACTATCATTCTTGGCCCAACTATGACGTGCCAATGCTATCATGATTAAGTTTAGAATAGTTCATTTCGGGATTGCTACCATGTACCTTTTTATTTGCGAGTTTCCGATATTTCGGCAGTGTTGCAAGCGCCATGATCACGGAGTAACTGAAGATCTTGCGGGTGGGATGTTATAGGCAGATATATCGGTTTACCCTCTTTCGTAGTCTTTAATTACGACCATCTCCGGTACCACTGTCCACAAATTCACTTTTTTCCCGCAACTGTTCTCGACACACAACACTAACCGTATCTGACCGCGAAGTAACACTTTGTTGAAATCTCCGGTTTTTACACATTCGAATCACTGGATTCCAGACATTTGACAATTTAAACCCATCCTCACGATTGATATTTTTGTACTTTGTAATAATTTCAATCGCTTCCCTGACCAATCTAGGTATGTAGTGGCGTTCTGTCGAAATGATCTGAGGGTTGTGAAACAAAATCCAGTGATTTGGCGCATGGTAGCAATCCCGATATGAACTATTCTAATGTTAGTGACCATGAAAGTTTAAAACAATATATCATGATTAAGCTCAAAAAAAGGGATAGTGTTATATGTCTTGTATAACTCTGTCTTCCTCCCACAGCTTATACATGATCGTTTTCAGACGTCATAGTAGGCCAGCTGTTATTGGATAGCTATCGAAAACGAAGGATAAGCCTAATAGATTGCATGGTCTCGTTGTTCCGTTGAACTCATAAGCTGAACATGAATTCCTGCGTTCAATGAGAAACGATATTTATTTTGGAAGTAGGTTGTAAATAACACTTTTACACGTCAATCTTTTTTGGTCAATTTAAACTAGATGAGGCCGGCGTTTCCTAGCTGACTGCTCTGAGAAGAAACACCGAAACAAACTCAGAGGTCGAAGTCTCTTTTAAAGTCCATCTCCCACATCATAAAGATTAAAGAGCTATTGGGTTTATTCTTAGAAGCATTCCGCAGCAGCCAAAATTTGGCGAGTACACGTGTACGACAATGGTGCTCACAACAGGCCCTTTTAAAATAGCACTTCACGTTATTGGTGAAACTTCAATCAATCAATATCTTTATCGTAGATCATAGGTAGATACATAATACAGCCATACAGGTCTTATATAATTTTGGTCTATGTCCTAGACCTATGTCCCGCTCTTAGGGCATACAATAGTCACACATAGGAAATTAAAATAACATTATTCATACAAATTGTTAAGATAGAAAATAGACGGAACTAGGTAGGTACACATCAGTGAGCAACTGAACGCATCATAACTAATTTTTTTTTTTTTATTATACAAAACGGGGAAACTCTTGGCCTAAATCTCACCTGATGGAAAGTGATGATTAGGCCGAAGATGGAAGCGAGTTTCACACGGAATCCTCTTACACAGCGGAACTGGCTATCATACCTCTAACTATAATTGGATCAGTGATTTGTCTGATAGGAAATCTTTTACATAGTAGTAGCACTGAGTACCTAGCTCTTTTACTTACAGATAATGGAAATTCTTTTTTATTTTTGTTTTTTTGACTATCCACCGCCTCTGCATAATCCTGGGGCCAAGAGTGATGAAATGATGACCATTCCAAATTAATCGAATGTCCATGCCTGTTCAACCCATTTTAACATATTTTTCTCTATTTACAGAGCTTGGGAATCCTCGGCTCGATACCCGGCGCGTGGCTGATCCTGACGCTGACAGTCCTGCTCATATACCTGCTCACAAGATGCTGCGACAGAAAGCAACGACCGCCGAGAAGTATCACCGCTTTGAAGGTGAGACACCGACAGTGAGAGTTATCTGACTACGACAAATGACTAAGAAGGTTTATGATTTTAACAGACTCTTCAAGTACACATTTCCAGATGTTTCGTCACATCTCCAAACCTACTTTTATTATATTTAACTAGCGTAAGCCAGCGGCTTCGCCCGCGTGGTCATACTCCTGGAATATATGAAACCTATTTACCCTCATAGTTCTCGGTCCCGTGGGATTTCCAGGATTAATTAACTACCCTTATAAATATCCTTTTTCGGGTCTAAAACTATTTTTGTACAAAATTTCATCCAAATCGGTATAGTAGTTTAGGCATGAAGAAGATACAGACAGACTGAGTTACTTCCACATTTATAATATTTGTAAGGGATTAATTTAATAAGATGGCTGACCTAATGGCTTGAACACTTTATTTTCGCCTATACGGTCTGCTAAGCCAAGTAGATGCGTTGCCATTCAATCTCAAAGAGTCTGGTGTGTGTTACATTATGTCTGTAATTTTACAGCTCCCATGTAGTTTAAACCGGAATATAGCAACGCTGATTTGTGGGAGACTGCCAGGGTTGCGGAATTTGTTCGAAAGAGTCACCGCGGCCCTGGAACGCAAAGGGCATTAGGAGGAACACGGATGGGTTTTAGTCAGTAAGAGTCTGACACTCCCTTCCGTCACACACCTCCTTCCTTCACCCAGAGCATGGAGGAGTCATTTGATTATATCCCATCCTTAAGGAATTTATCGTGTCCGTTTTCGGACAAGCCCCTCCAAAAAGTTCCTCAAGATAAAATTCATTAAGACAAGTTTTATGCAAAAGACTAAAAACTTAGTCGAACAACAAAATCTTGGTACTAAGCAAGACTTATTTACTTTGCAAAGTACTTACGGGAAACTTTCACCGTTCAAGCTTTTTCCAAGCGTGCTATTGTGTATCCGGGGTCCCTTAATTGTATAATTAGTGTGGTACTCGTTAGCAGGCACATGGTAATTTCTTCCATTCATGATGCGTTAATACGGCGTAACTTGAAAAGGTGTGTCTATAGTTTACTACTATGGTTTAAGTTTACATTCGTCAGTTTTGTGTGTGAATGGGTGATTCATTCATTCAACTTTATACCTTCGTTAGGCCCTATCCGGCTACATCTTGAGTCTCTTGATCAAAACCGATATATACCTACCTAAATATTTATTTATATGCTAACTGATGCCCGCGGCTTCGTCCGCCTGACAAATTATACACTAAAACCTTCCTCGAGAACCACTCTATCCATTAGTGAAAACAGCATAAAAATCGGTGCAGTAGTTTTTGAGTTTATCGCGAACAGGCAGACAGACAAACGCGGCGGTGGACGTTGTTTTATAATGTTATAGTATGTAGTAGTGATAGTCTTCCCCGATAAATGGGCTACATCCAACACTAAAATATTTTTTCTTTTCGAACCAGTAGTTCCAAAGATTAGCGCGTTTAATCAAACGAATAAACAAAATCTTCAGCTTTATAATAATTATAGATGAAAAGAATATCAGCTGTTGGGTATTATCTGAAATTTTCACCGCGGTAACAGTGTTGTTACAATACCTTTAAGGCGGGGTTGCAGTACTTTTTAAGATTTTTGAACGTCTGAAAATCTAATTAATTATGAGTTTTTTAATAAATAAAAATCATTACATAAAAATTTAACATACCCTCAAGTAAATCGTAAAGATAGAAACGCGATTTAGAATGATTGGCTAGATACTTTTTTTTTATCAAACTTGACACTAAATTACAGTTTTAAACGTATACTGCTAAGAGATTTTATCACGAATATATATAATATGTTATATCAATAGATAGAGCTTTTTATTTTGAAGTAAATGTTGAAACCATATTGTATTATTTCTTTATCAGTTTTCGCCAAGAAGAAAAAACAATCAAAATTTAGGCATTATTTCACTCGCCGGACAGTCGCTGTTGTTCGTCAAAACACACAGTACTGCAACCTCGCCTTAAAGATGACTTAAAAGTTATCATGTACCCTACCTATTTTAGTTTTACTTGAGTTATAGACTACGTAATACTCGACTTGATCGACTTCAATGACTGACGTAACCTTTCCGTAGTTATTTATTATTCATTGTTTTCTGACACACAATGTGTGATCACACGACCTTCAGAATAAGTGAACAGTTAATTATAGCTATTCTTCTTCTTGTATTTTTAATGACTTAAATTAGAACCAAGAGATCATGAATTTTGATCAGACTTCAGAAGTCTAGGTAATCAATATTATGCTGAACTCTTGACTCTTGATCACACATCATGCTTGAAGCAAAGAATCTTTCTTTCTTCTTCTCTTCGTACTGTCTAAAGTTTGATAACATTCCTTGTAGTGAAATTTGCGATAAATTACTGACCCACTGTCCGATATTACCTAGAAGCATAAATAAACATACTTGCAACGCTGTTTAAACTGGTCAGGAGATTTCGAACAGGCACAGCAGTGGAATTTCCTGTCAGAGTCTATGTTTCCTGATAGTTACAACCAGGGAGTCAAGTTAAGAGTGAAAGGGTTACTTCTAAACAAGTGTGCTCCATCTTCGCTAACCATCAGGTGAGATGGTGGTCTATCACTAGCAAAAAAAAAACATATTTTTGCAGAAATTTTGTTGCATGAGGAAGTGTGGCCTAGTAATCATGCAAGGCATTTTCACACATTATTTGGTATTATAATTATAATAAGTCATGTCATTCACGCCCCCACAGGCTTAAAGTCTACCCGTCTCAATATTAACGTATCTCACAGCTATTTCCCGACAAGGAATGATAAACTCATCATGTTCGCCCCGAGGGTATCGTTGATCTATAAATAGTCTGCAAACACAATCAGAATAATTCTCACAGACGACTCAAACACGTGTTTGAGGCAAGTGTTCTAACGATCAGATGTTTATGTTCCTCTTATTAAAACCGTTACTTACCCATATATATATATATTTTAAGAATGGGAAATCATTTAATGTGTCTGACAGTCCGGAAGGGATTGTCAGACTCTTTTTGCCAAAAACCCATCCTTGTTGCTCCTAATGCCCTATGCGTTCCAGGGCTGCAGTGATTCTTACGCACAAATTCGGCAACCCTGGTAGGCACTGGCCATAGCGGGCCCCGTCTACTATTCTGACATCTCTTTGATACTTACCAATGATAGAAATATAAAATAGGACACTGAACTTTCGATTGCTTTAAAGCTTTGATCTCTTGTTTGGAGATCGAGTAAACATTTTTTTGAAGATTTTGTTAGGGATTAAGTTTATTAGAAGTGCGTGATTCTTCTGTCATTATTTTGAGATCAAAGGGAGTTTGTAAATATCAAAGAGCATGGGCTTTTCTTTGAGTTTTGATTATTTAGATTGTGTATGATTGCATTGAGTAAGCCAATGTTTGATCCGGAAAATGTTTCTTGATAATTGTAAATGATGTCAGCTATGACATCACATTTTTTTTTTTTTTTTTTTTTTTTTTTTATTTAAAACGGGGAAACTCTTGGCCCAAATCTCACCTGATGGAAAGTGATGGACATTTGAGCTGCCTTGGTTTGTAATAAATATTTTATAGCCCAAGTCGCAATATGCTTCACATTGAAAAAGTAGGTAGTTGCTAAGAATATATTTATGAGATGAAATGAGTTATTACAACTCAAGCTATAGTTCTTAGGACCTGTTGTAACCTAATAAAAACTATTTAGGTGCCAAGTAAAATTTTTTGAAACCATCAACGAAAATATTCTGATTTCTCGTTTATTTTTTATATTAAAACAAAACATATCACTCGAACTCTCATATCTTCTTCCTCGAGTCCTGATGGCAAATATATAGTGTTACTTTATTTAATTTTTGACGAAGTACTCAGCAACGGTAACACCATTCTGCTGATGCAGCCATAATGTCCTCTACAGGTGACAGCAACAAGGCATGCGGCGTTATGTATTAAATTTTTGCCACCCTGGGAACTATTGAACGTCACCTGCAAATCTAAACTACCTATTCATAGTAACTAGGAGAATTTTCTTGTTTTCTCAGATAACTCTCATGATCCTGTCGGTGCTGTGCTGCGGCGCGATCGGCGTGGGGCTCTTCGGTAACGATGACTTACACAACGCCATGCTGCAGAGCATCCAGGCGGGCAACCAGCTCGCCGCGCTCGTCAACACTGTTAAGAACCAGGTATGGACTGGACTAGAGCCGTCTCTTTCAGTGGCTCAGAAATATTTGCCATCGGTAGGCTGATTCTGCTGCTAAGGCGTATCGCAAGAAGGCTTCTACAAGATGGACCGATGTCCTTGAGAAGGCCGCAGGAATCCGCTTAATGGTGATGCACTGGATCGCGTGATGTATCGACAACTGCGGGGAGGCTCATATAGCAGTGCATGTTTGGCGGTTGAAACGAGGTTGATTATGTAAACTACATCCATTTCAAGAAGACAAAAAATGGCCATTTAGCAGTATTACCATCTAAAGCTTGTCATCGGGTGCTTTATACTGAAAGTCTAAGTTCAGCTTATTTTACTGTCTCTGTCGCGAAGTGCAGAAATGAAATGGCAGCATTTGCTCTCCAATAGTTTCAAACTACGATAAATAATATTTTTTAACCGACTTTCCAAAAAGGGTACCACTAAAAAGTGAAAAATAAAAAACTTTTTACAAAAAAATATAACCGACTTCCAAAAAAAAAAAAACTACAAAGTAAAAAATAACTTTAACTTCGGAAGTCGGTGTCAAAATACGAACAAACTAACAAAAACACCGAGTTCCGAAGTTACAGTTATTTTTTACTTTGTAGTGTTTTTTTTTTGGAAGTCGGTTGTATTTTTTTGTAAAAAGTTTTTAATAAATTCAAATTCAAATTCAAGCATTTATTTCAATTAAACCATTTACAGGCACTTTTGAATTGTCAAGGTCGGTCGGTCCAAAAAGTTGAAGCTATTTGCACGTTCCAAAGCGTAGATCTCTATGGAGAAGAACGTGCAAGAAACTCCACGGACACTCTTTTAAAAATAATATTTTTTTACAAAGATTTATTTACATCGGGTTGACATTATACATACATGTGAGAACGATGTAAAAAACGAGCAGGATAAAAGCGTCCGGAATAAAAGAGGAACAATTCAAAGAAATAATTAAAATTAACCATGGCAGCTAAGAAATGACCAGTCCCGACTGACGGCGCCCGTTCACGAACATGACGCATGCGCCAGCACCATTCGGCTCAACCATTTTGAAGGGAGCCAAATGATCCAACGCATACGCCACCATCAGCTAGACTTTTGAGTGAGCATGACACTCCCAACCGCCAGGGTACATTCAAGTCAAAAACATACCTAAAACTGATAATTAAAGTTAAAGGTACACAGTACTCACACATGTGCTGTTAATGGCTGAAATTATACAATGCTTAGTAAGTTGATTCTAACAATGCAAATTTTTCTTACAATCTTCAGCCGGTCCAACAATGTTTCCGAACTATTTACAGATTAGTTTGGGCTCCCTAGTGGCTGTGGAGCAGGACCAGCATTCAGCCAAGCATTTTTATCTTCAATATAATCCCCCAACTTATAATATGCTTGCCTGCATAGTGTGCGTTTAATACAAGACTTGAATTTCGTCTCATTTAGTTCTAATATATGGGGAGGTATCTTATTATAACATTTTAAACAGTACCCCATGAAAGATGAGGCTACTTTAGCCAGTCTGAAGCCTGGTTGAACTAACTGGTCCCTATTTCTAGTACTATAATTATGTCTCTCGCCTCTTTTACTAAAAAGATGTAAATTCTTTCTGACATACATGATGTTTTCGTAAATGTATTGACAAGGTACCGTCATGATGTTAATATTCTTAAACAGTTCCCTGAGAGAATCGCGCCGTCGGAGATTATATATCGCTTTGATGGCTCTTTTCTGCAGAATAAAAATAGACTCGATGTCTGCAGCCCGTCCCCATAGTAAAATACCGTAAGACATGATACTGTGAAAGTAACTAAAATATACCAGTCTCGCGGTATCGACATCCGTTAGTTGGCGGATTTTTCTAACAGCATATGCTGCTGAACTTAGCCGTCCGGAAAGAGATGTTATATGAGGGCCCATTGTAGCCTGGGGTCAAGCGTAATTCCCAGGAAAACCGTTTTATCGACGAATTCTAGTTTTTCCTTGTTCAATAATATGTCACAATCACTGCTTTTGACATTAGGTAAGGCAAATCTTATGCACTTTGTTTTCTTTTCATTTAGAACTAAATTATTCGCCGTGAACCAATTTTGGACTTGCATTAGGGCATTATTTATGTCATTAACATTGTTCGTCCTTCTATTTATCTTAAAAATTAAAGAGGTATCGTCAGCAAACAACACCATATCAAGATTTTGTTGCAATAAATAAGGTAAATCATTAATATAAACCAAAAATAAGAAAGGACCCAAAATAGAGCCTTGGGGGACGCCCATTTTTACGTTTAATCCCGACGAATTGACACCGTTTATGTGAACTAATTGCTGTCTATCATTTAAATAAGATTTGACAACAATAGTTTGGAAACAAGGGTAACTATCTAAAAAATAAACTAAAACCATAAAACTAGGACAAATGCATAAATGAATTAATAAAATGTATATTTTATATCTTTATAGCTCATAACATTCTCTCCACTTCCAGTCAAGCATCCTAGAAGAAGCGATGGGTTCCCGCGCGCGCGCCCCATTGGCTCGGCTGGCGGACGCGCTGGACGCGCCCGTGGCCAATCAGACGGCGCTGGGCACGTTACTGCGAGCGCTTTCAGCGCTGCGGAACAATGCCAGCGCGGCCGCTTCAGCCGCTGACAATCTACGGCGGCCACTCGCTGCGCTCAATCTTGATGCTTTTATGAAGGTTAGTTTAGTAGCAAGTTTAATAGGTTCCGTTTTGTCTAAACAAGATTATTTGTAAAACACTAACAACCTCTCGGGGAGTGAAAGTGCACATGATTATAAACAACCTTTTTTTTAAGACCAACTCAAAGACCTCGAAAAAATATCAGCTGTTTTTCATAAATCATCGGCATTTTGTATGAAACAACTGATGTTTTTAACTCCGTATTATTGATGTTGAAGATGTCCCAGATGCTTTTACAAGTACTGGTGACAATTCTTCTTTGCAATTTAATCGGGAAACTTCCTTTGCTAATTCTTGTCAGATTTGGATTGAGGTTTAGAATGAAGAGTGGAACCCGATTGACCTTGGACCTTTTAAAAAGACAAACTTTCCAATGTAATTTTATGTAGCTTGTGTTTGGATGCGTTCACCTAGATAATATTGTGTATAACATATTTCTTTAAAAACACAAAACATTATTAAACTTTAATTTTGTAACATGGTTTTGTGCCACAAACAATTTTCACACGGTGAATTAAGTGCTGCCAGAAATAAGTTTTCCCTCAACACAAACTCATAATGCTGCAATGTAAATAATTACCTTCACCTTTAAGCTCGCGTTTTTACCTGCAAGCAAATAGCATGCTAGTTTCGTTATATTGCGGGGCCCGGTCGAGCAATATCATACCCCGAAACAAGTTGGATCAAGGACTTGTCATATCGGTTTAAGCAAAATAAAATATTATTTGTTTTTTTTGCATAGCTTTAAACATACGTTCTCCCTCTCTCTCTCTAAATCTCTTTTCCTCTCTTTCTAAATCTCTCTCCCTCGCTCTCTAAATCTCTCTCCCACTCTCTAAATCTCTCTCCCTCGCTCTCTAAATCTCTCTCCCACTCTCTAAATCTCTCTCCCTCTCTCTCTCTAAATCTCCCTAAATCTCTCTCCCTCTCTCTCCCCCCCTCTCTCTCCGCCCCTCTCTCTCCCCCCTCTCTCCCCCCCCTATCTAAATCTTAATGCAACTTGTGCGCTCTATGGAACCTAACTAAGGAATCAATATTTTTGTTCATAAATATGTATGTAATCATTTCCCAGCGTGCGTGGGTGTGGGAGGCGGCGCGCTGGGCCGGCGGCATGGCGGGCTGGTGCTGCGGCGGCGCGGTGTGCGTGGCGCTGCTGGCGGCCGCCGCACGCCGCTCGCGACGCGCCCTGCTGCTGCTCTGTGTTAGTATTACTACAAAAACATACCGTATTAAATACCACCAAAGTTCATAGTCACTTACTAGCTTGCCCGTTCAAGAACGTTTGCGTCACAATTTTCATTAATGCTCCAACCAGCCCGCGAAATTCAAATTTTCTTACGTTTTTTTTTTATAATTTACAGGCCAGTGCTAGGTTGTATGTTGATTAAAATTATTCGCGGCTCTAAGACATAATATGTAGTTAGAGAATTATGATCATCAAAATCATCAATACAAAACGCTCTAAGTTCATAAAGCTCTAGGAATGACTTTCTGTTTTTTTTGTTCCTACGCCTTTATGAACTTGTAGGGTTGGAGCATTCCCCATAATGCTTCGCTGCTATTGGTCACAGCATGATGTTTTATAACCCGCTAGCTTTTGGCCGCGAGTTCGTACGCGCATGACGTTTTTTCCCGTTCCCGTAGGAATTTCGGGAAATCTTCTCTTAGTCTCCCCTACACTTCTTAAAGAACCTTCATGCCAAATTTTAGTTTTCTACGACCAGTAGTTTCGGCTGTGCGTTGTCTGTAAGTCACTCACTCAGTAACAGAAGAGTTTTATACGACGGCGTCAGCGATGGCTGAGCGATAGAGCCATCATCGTTTGGGTTCGGTGGTATCGAGTTCATTGTTTTAAGTACAATTAATAGAGGTACTAACCTCACTTTATTATCTAACTGGGCCTTTATTTTATTAACTGTGACTGAGTATCAGCACTTTGAACCTCAAAGCTTAAAAATAGACAGTCCCCCAAAAACTCGTCACTACTTCCTAGTGTTTTAGCTGTGAAGAAGTGGCGCTGTCTGTTGAGTTAGAAGAACTCGCATTTATAAGATCAAGTCGTTTAAATATACTTGAAATAAGTAAACCGACAGTTTAGTTCTGGAAGAGTGTCCTAGTTGGTGTCTCGAGCTAAAAGGTCGCTCGGTAAAGTCCTCACTCTCCAGCACGACTCTGTCCACGTGCCGCCATTACGACTGACAGCTAGTACTACAATACTCAAATTAGCAACTAATTATTGAATAATATCGTGATCCCCGACATATATATTAAACGTCCTCCACACTATTCCCGAAGTTGATCGAAGTTGAGCGAATACGATAGTGTAGAGGGGCACTTCGTGCAACTTCGCCTCGCTTCGAGCGACTTCCAGTCGTTGTCGGTTTTTGCGCCCGAGTCAAGGACTCGAAGTGTCACGAAGTTCGAACACGAAGCGTCTGACCACACTACTCGGCTCACTTCGGTTCGCGTCGAGCCATAGTAAATGGGCACATATTTTTATTACGCGAGAGTACACATTGCAACGGCAGTTGCCACATGAACGTTATCCATGATGTCTATCGTGAGGGGAACGTGAGCTCCTCGCGAAGTTGCTCGAGTGTGTGGACACGTACTTCGGACTTCGGTCAAGTTCGAGGACGTTTTAGGATGAGTGATTGTAATGTGATGTGGTCAGGTGGGGGCGCTGGGCGCGCTGGTGGCGTGCTGGCTGGCGGGCGCGGTGCTGGCGGCGGGCGCGGTGGCGGCGGCCGACGCCTGCCAGGAGCCCGCCGCCGCGCTGGCGCTGCACGCGCCGCACAACCTGCCTATCGACGTATGTGTACTGAACTTCTAATAAAAAAAAATAAAAAAAATGGCTCAACTGCGAGTCGAACTCGCATGCTGTAATGTGTTAATGTTATTATAACACTATAGACTTCTTATCAGCTTTCTTGTAATCTGTAAGTGTAAATCTGTATTTATTTATTTTATTTTATGTATTTATGTACACACAATATACTTAAAAAAAATTGTACAGAGAAAAGAGCAGGTACTGCTTATTTCAAAAGAAATGTCTACCAGCAGGCCTGCGACGGAAGAATTTAATAAGAAATATATATATTTCTTTATAAATTACTATATTATTATAAACTAGCTGACCCGTGCAGCGTCGTCTGCGTAACATTTTTCATTACTGCTCCGCTCCTAATGGTCTTAGCGTGATGATATATAGCCTATTATTATAGCCTTCCTCTATAAATGGGCTATCTAACACTGAAAGAATCAGACCAGTAGTTCCTGAGATAAGCGCGTTCAACCAAACAAACTTCTGCTTTATAATATTAGTATTTAGTATAGATTTATAATATTAGTATAAATTACTTTAAAAAGATGTTTTACACTCACAGATGGTCCACTACTACCTGTCGTGCAAGGTGTCGCGAGAGAACGTGCTGACGGCGGAGCTGCGGAACGCCCAGCGCGCGGTGGTGGCGGTGCGGCAAGCCTTAGCCGTGCTGTCCCGCAGCGCGCCCGCACTCTTCAATGATCCTGGTAACTATATTAAATACACGGTGACATTTTAGTTGTCTTACAACGGCAGCCCACTTCATCTATTCAATGACTGCTACAAAGACAAAGAAATATAAATGTAATAAAAAAAATGGATTGTGTGGTTTTATGAAACCATGGTAAAATTGAAACATTTTTTCACATTATAGACATTTAAATAAAAAAAATCGGAATAATATTCCATTAGGGGTATAATAATCGCTTCATCAATCTTAATTTTATACTTGGAAAATAAATCGGTCAGCTAATGCGAACTATAGTCGCCGCCATATTGGTCTCGGCTGCTCTGACGAGTGCCTTTCACTTTATCCCTACTCCGCGGCCGAACGTCACGCGACATGCAACACACACAGACGAAAAAGTTTGAAACGATGTAATAAAAGTTTCACTTTAATAAATAAAAATATATATTTATAAACATTAGATTTATTAAAATAAAAAGAAAATATTATTCATTGCCTTTTTTTACTATTGATAGGCATACGTTTGACCACTATCTCAACTGATAGTGAAGTCACCATTATCATGACGCATGACGTAGTTTGAAACATACAGGAGCGAGCGCAGTACGAGCTTTGTGTTTCAAGGACGGCGCGGAATGAAACGGCGACATTGTTTTCTTAAAATAACATTTTTAACAGGGTGTTTCATAGTTCTAATGTATTATATAATTTATTGCACTTTTATCTTAATTAATTATTTAAAATAAAATAAGCGCATCTAGAGGTAGTTTATGTCGGGTACATTAAGTAGGCCGCCTTTGTAAGACGACCAAAATAGCATCATTTTTATGTTTTTGTATTTGCGCCTGGATTTCAGACATTTCAGTGTACACCCAAGTTTCGCGCCATTGTTGCCATTTATCAACCATACATTCGTTTGGAGCGTTGCAGAAGAAAGTTTCATACAAAGAATACTGTACTGCTAGAGTTGATACGGTGACGGTCGATTTGATGTGTCTGCTGTGTCCTTTAAACGCAATATCGTAAACGGAGACCGTCAGTAAACAAAGTTGCAACAAATTCCTATTTTTATCACATAAGTTTGTTGCAATTGTAAGTTTTTTTGGTACTTAAATAATGTTATTTGTAATTTACTGTGCAGGTCTACAACCAGCTTTGGGTGCACTAGGCGCGGGCACGGGCGAGGCGGAGCGAGCGTTAGTGGCGTTAAGTGGTGCGCTGGAGTGCCGCATGGCGCGCGCGTACTTCGTGGCCGCCGCGCGCGCCGCCTGCGACGCTGGCCTGCAGGTACCTACCGACAATATATAAGTGGTGCGCTGGAGTGCCGCATGGCGCGCGCGTACTTCGTGGCCGCCGCGCGCGCCGCCTGCGACGCTGGCCTGCAGGTACCTACCGACAATATATAAGTGGTGCGCTGGAGTGCCGCATGGCGCGCGCGTACTTCGTGGCCGCCGCGCGCGCCGCCTGCGACGCTGGCCTGCAGGTACCTACCGACAATATATAAGTGGTGCGCTGGAGTGCCGCATGGCGCGCGCGTACTTCGTGGCCGCCGCGCGCGCCGCCTGCGACGCTGGCCTGCAGGTACCTACCGACAATATATAAGTGGTGCGCTGGAGTGCCGCATGGCGCGCGCGTACTTCGTGGCCGCCGCGCGCGCCGCCTGCGACGCTGGCCTGCAGGTACCTACCGACAATATATAAGTGGTGCGCTGGAGTGCCGCATGGCGCGCGCGTACTTCGTGGCCGCCGCGCGCGCCGCCTGCGACGCTGGCCTGCAGGTACCTACCGACAATATATAAGTGGTGCGCTGGAGTGCCGCATGGCGCGCGCGTACTTCGTGGCCGCCGCGCGCGCCGCCTGCGACGCTGGCCTGCAGGTACCTACCGACAATATATAAGTGGTGCGCTGGAGTGCCGCATGGCGCGCGCGTACTTCGTGGCCGCCGCGCGCGCCGCCTGCGACGCTGGCCTGCAGGTACCTACCGACAATATATAAGTGGTGCGCTGGAGTGCCGCATGGCGCGCGCGTACTTCGTGGCCGCCGCGCGCGCCGCCTGCGACGCTGGCCTGCAGGTACCTACCGACAATATATAAGTGGTGCGCTGGAGTGCCGCATGGCGCGCGCGTACTTCGTGGCCGCCGCGCGCGCCGCCTGCGACGCTGGCCTGCAGGTACCTACCGACAATATATAAGTGGTGCGCTGGAGTGCCGCATGGCGCGCGCGTACTTCGTGGCCGCCGCGCGCGCCGCCTGCGACGCTGGCCTGCAGGTACCTACCGACAATATATAAGTGGTGCGCTGGAGTGCCGCATGGCGCGCGCGTACTTCGTGGTCGAAGAAAGCTGTGTATCAGAACCACTCCTACATTCACGTTGAACGTTCATGAGAGCCATACCACTCCCTATAGCCGTCGGCTGAGAGGCGTCCACGCTCTACCAGGTTGCACTTCAATCTGTAATTTAATAGTTTATAATTTCTCATTTTCATTCCGAGAGTTTGTGCACTGAAATAAAATGGCGGCCAATTAGAGCACAAGTCTACAATAAACTAGGCTCTCATTGGTTTGTTCAGATGTGACGTCACTTATGAACGAAGCAATGAGAGCATTCCAAATGTTCAACTGACAATTTATCGAGAGTTTACGAACTCTCAAGTTATTTTATATAAAATCTTATAAGTTTGCCACTTGCCGGGGACATGCAATTCTAAATAGTGTCATATCATTATTAATTTTGCAGGCGTTGTCACTGCAGCTGTTAGCAGCGGTGGCAGCCGGCTTCCTGTTCACTGCCATAGTGCTAGTCGACTCACACGCCTGGATATACATCAACACCAAGTAAGTGATACTGTACATCATAACTATCTCGGTGTACTACCATTTATCTCGGCTGGTGGTGGGTTTACTTCGACAAGGATAGTATTATAGAAATTTTTGATTATTAAAATATGTGTCTTAACTGAATATAACTATGTTTTATAACACTTTATGTGCCATAAAATCCTTTCGTTGCGATCATTCGTCCGCTTAAAGAATGTTACTTTTCGAGGGTATGTGCTAAAAATCATGATCATTTCATTACTAACTGTTGATTGGCTCGCATTAGAAGCCAAGACTTAACTACTTACCGCTTTGTTTCTTCTACTGAGAGTTAGCCAATAGTGGGAACATTATTCGCTTATGTAAGATTAACTTATCCCAATAACATGTGATTAATCTATCAAGGCTTAAAAATACAATAAATCTTTTTATGCTTAACGCTCAGGATTAAATGTCGTGGATTAATAAAAAAACAACAGATTCGCTGCCAGCACTGCAGCTATAATCAGGGAAGATCACACGTAGTTGAAATACTGTGAAATTGTGAACCGTTTGTACTTTATTACTGCAGCGGCCAGCAAAAGAGGCATTGATGGACGACATGTAAAGGACATTGCTCATCGCCCATACATTGTTCGCCTAAGAACCAACAGAGACGTGAATTTACTATCTGTGTTTTAAATAATGCATATGTTCGACTAAAACTAAATTAAAATCACGGACACTTGCCAGAATTGTAAAATATCTAAAATGATTTCGGATTTTGAGGTTATAAAACATTCCAAACAATAGAAACATACCAAATGGACTAAGATCCCAGAGCTGCCAGACTTTTTATCTCACCAAAAAATGTATAGAGTAGTGTTACTATGTTCTTCTAACATACGAAAGCGTGGTAAGTTAGGTCGACGGCCGATTCCCTGGTATCGGGTGCCAAATACATTAGGTACATCAAAGTGTCAACTGTCATTTTATCGACTGTCAGTGTCAATAGTGTTCGTGTCATACAGCGCTTTAATCGCTTTACTCTTTTTGTAGGTAACTAAAAATCTTACAGCGCGGAGAGTGCTTTGTTTCATTTTAAAATCATGGCGCCGGGTTATAAAACCTAATTGAGTTACTTTTTAAAATGGCTTCGTAATTAAAAAGTGTCCGTTCTATTCTAATCAGTAAAATGTCATTAAAAAAAAAAACTAGGAATAATAGTAAAGGTTTCGCATGTGTTGATTCATAGGCCACTTTTAACAATGTCCTTTGGGCCGAGGCGTAGCCGATGCACACACGTAAGTCCATCAATGCCTCGTTGTGGCCAAGACTTGTATAGCACTTTTCTCAAATAATGCTCGGAAATAAATATACAATTTTACTTCACTATACAAAATCAATGATGAACAACCAACACATTTCAGCTTAAAATAAACAGCTTTCTATTTGCGAACCAGTTCGACATTTCAATAAAACCATTTCATTTCAATAAGTTATCTGATTACTTCCTTGGTTGCCATGTTTCGGAATAAATGAGTTTACTATGTAATTTATTTGGCCGCAAAACACGACAGATATGGATTTTCATAAATTTTTTGCCAGCCGCTTGTCGTCCAGTACAGCAATTACCATTTATCTCGAAGAAGGTGTCAAAATAATGTTTAAATTTCCAAGCATGTTTGAGAAAAATTTCATTACCTAATCTTACTAACTAGCATTCCCGCACGGAACAATTCATACTATGCATTAGGGTATGAGCTAGGACGCTTAAGTGGAAACAAGATAAGTCGCTTGGGTATGGTATGGGTAGCAGACAGGCCAGTAATGTAGCGGCATGCCCAGACGCAGCGGCAGCGGCGAGGAGCAGGCGCCGTTCCTGTCGTCGGGCGGGTCGAGCGCGGCGTCCCGCACGCTGCCCCGCCCCGCGCCCTACAACAACGGCAAGCCGCCCAGCTACGGCGCCGCCGTGCAGCTCATGGACCTGGAGCGCCCCAGGTGATACCACCTGCTCATGTACTCCACGTGCTACTGGGCTGGTCATAGCGGTCGTTCAACTTTGCCTCTTTGGACTAACTATATATACATTTGAATTCAGAATCTCATAATTACTCCTCCTGCTCTGGGCGGAGTAAAAGGGACTCTTACTGGCTAGAACCCATCCGTGTTTCTCCTAATGCCCTTTGCGATCCAGGGCCGCGGTAACTCTCAGATATTTTTTTGCCAAAATGTTTTAGAATAATAAACTCAATGTCGCGTGCGATAAGGTTCAAATTCAATTTCAACTAAAATGTCTCACTGAAAATAATACTCAAGTGCGTAGTGATTAAGTAAATGCAGTAAAGTCGGGTTACTTTTGTCCTGAACACATTTCACTGTGGTGACTGAGTTCGTATTGGTGAAAAGTTTGGGCCAAAGTAAATGTGAATTATTCAAGATTCTGAATTCAAGTATAGGTGAAAAATGGTCACAATAGGTATTGTTTATGCAATAAACGTTTATTTGTGTCTTTAATAAAGCCCATCAGGGCCAATAACCGCTATCGCCGTCTCATTTAGCGCCAACTGTAGCTTAGCTTCATCTACTAACTTATCATCATCAATTCATACTTATATCACAAAACAAAACTCATAGATACGCCTTATAACTAGCCCGCTTAAAGCTTATAAAAAATTTGGAAACACTGCCTTTTAATCACCAATACCGTGAACATACAATACTCTTCGAGTATTTCAGGGGTGTAAGTCTGTCACTAACCTAAAAAATCTGCGGCTAAATGCCCTACTGCGTAGATCTATGGATCTGCGTGGTTTTGCCTATATAGGCAGGAAAACCCTTTGCCACGGTAACTATGTTTAACGTTCTGTCTAGCCCCGGCAAGCCACCGTCCTACGGCGCTGATGTGCAACTCATGGACTTCGAAAAGCCAAGGTAACTATACAACAAAAAAAAAACTATAGTTATTTGAATTCAGAATTCGAGAAAAATTTTCAAGTTGAAAAGTAAGCTCTATGTTGTTAGTCATAAAGTTAAAATTTCATTGAACTTTATGTCTAGCTTATATGTTTATGTCTTAAGGGTCGATTTATTACAAGTGTTCATTTAAAAATAAACTTAGGACGTGTATGGCTAATGTTGATAATTGCTTGTTCAAGTGGTCATTAGTTAGTCGATAGTCGAATTTGTAGCCATTGATTGATAGTTATCTTAAATTATGAATTCAAGTAGGTATAGGTGAACTATTTGTGACGTTCTTGCCAATGATGGACTTTACAACATTTTTTGGCTGGTTTATTTACGTGCGTATTCTGGTAATTTCAGAAGTTTAACTCGAAAACAAGGTTCTAATCGTGAGTTTTTCTCGTGGAGCAATTTTTCACATCAAATAATTCCATTTTCATAAGAAAATATGCACGTTCTTAAAACATACTGTCTTTTAAAATCGATCCTCATATTATTTTTTTACAGCGATAGATATTAGTATATTTAATGTGAGATTTTCACCCTCATGTCTGCCGTCTTTTGGCAATTCACCAAAATCCTAAAACTGCTTTCCTTCTTAATTCAACGCCCATTCCACATACAAATAGGTTAAGTCACAAAATACTAATATCAGTCGCGTTTGTTGTGCTGAAAAATGAATCTAAAATATTACGGAAGCCATCGGTTGGTAGATATCGTCTAAAAACATCTTTGTGACCCTTGTGTGTTTACATTCATTTTACAAACGTGTACAGTATGCAGCCTGTAATATCGAGTTTTAGAAAGCTGTACAAAACAACTTTTCTAAAACTCTGTGCTAATTTATATTAGCACAGAGTTTGAGAAAAATTGTTTTGTACGTAGAAGTTGTGCAAAATGTTTTAGCAAAATTTAAAAAAATATAAGTAACGTGGTGATAGATTGTATTTTTTTTATAATAATTCTCAAAACCCGGAGAAAAATACGACTGGTTCAATCTATATTATTAAATAAAACTAGTCAATCGTAGTCCATTAACTCTTTAAAGAAACTTGAGACATTTTAGTCTAAGTCCAATCATGTTCCTGTAACAATATTGCGCAACTTTAGTCAAGCATGCGTCCTGGGCTGCGTACTGTACAAGCATAGGCCTTTTCCGACAAGCCCGCACTCCGTCAGGTCGCGCATGTCGGGCTCGGCCACGCTGGGGCGCGGCGCGGGCGCGGGCGCGGCGGCGGCGGCGCACGGCGGCGCGCACACGCTGGGCCGCGCGCCGCACAACGGCAAGTACGCCACGCTCAGCAAGCAGTGCAAGACGCTCGAGAGCAGCGACTTCTACTGAGACCGGCCCGGCGGCGCGGGCCCACCCGAACACAACGCAGGTACCAGTACGACACACCTTGTTTACTGCGCTCTTGATTTACGTAGTTTTTAGTTAGGGACTGTTTTTTTTTAAAACGTTGACGTTCAAAAAGTGCAGATTTTTTTTTCAGTCGTGTTTTGTTTTTGGAAATACAACTTTAAAAATGATCACTTAAGTTCAGTTTTCGCTACAGTAAAAAAAACTTTTTTTACGAAAGCACTTGGAATTCTGAAACCAATTTAATTTGTCGTAGCTTGAAGTTGCTTTTTGAGGAGGTTGATATAATATCAATTGGAAAAGAAAAAACAATAATTACATGAGTAAGCCTTTGTTTTATGGTATTATTGCACGACATGGCAAACAACAAGGCGAGTCATGGGCACTAGCAAAACCTCGGCAAACTGGCGTACAAGCTCAAAGGCAAAGTCAAAAAAGCTTTTTTTTTTAATTATTTGTGATGGGTTTGCTCTTGACCTTAGTCTTGGTCAGAAATGACAGAGACAAAGTCTATGATGGAGCGAGCTTACCCAGAAGGAGCCTGTTTACTCTAACTTTGAAGAGATTAGGGTTGTAAGCGTTCGGAAACACAGACGCAGGCAGAGAATTCCACTCTTTTGCTGTCCGTATTATAAAAGACGTTTGGAAAGCGAATTCGAAAGCTCCTCAAACCTTTCTCCATTTTAGATGAACCGTAACTCCATAAGCCAAAAACCAATTTATTGCAGGTCAATCCGGGCGCTCAACGAGCTTGAACCGCTTCGACCCCAAGTACGCGTCGTTCGGGCCGCGCGCGCCCCGCCCGCGCCCCGCCGCCGCCGCCGTGTCGCTGGGCACGTTCTCCGCCGCGCCGCACCCCCCGCACGCCCCGCACGCGCCGCACGCGCCGCACGCCCCGCACGCGCCCGCGCCCGACAAGTACGCCACCGTGCGGCCGGCGCGCAAGCCGCACCCCGACCAGCCGCAGCCGCTGTCCGCTGCGGCGCTGGAGTACCGCTCGCTGCAGCGCCCGAGACGCGCCAACCTGCCTCCGCAGCCGCACTCTACTCACACGACGCACCGGCGCCGACAAGACCGCCCGGATAGACCCGAGCGCGCCGAACGTCTAGAGCGAGCTGAACGACAAGAGCGAGCTGATCGGCCGGAGAGAGCCGAGCGACCTGAGCGTCCCGAGCGCGGCGAGAGACCCGAGCGCCCCGAGCGGGGCGAGCGCTCCGACCGCGTCGAGCGCATCCACCCTCCACATCAAGACACTCGCGACCTGTACGCTGTGACCGAGCTCTAGGGGCAGCCTCGCGCATCCCTGACCCCTCTGGATGTGTTCCTCTAACGCTCCCCCCTCCCCCTGTGACGCTGTAATGTGACCCCAGTGACCCCAACCTTCGAACGCCGTGCGTTTCCGACACTCGATGCCTCGCTATGACAATCATAGCGGACGCGGAGTGAACTACTTTGAATGAGTTTATGTGAACTAGACTGATAATAATCTCGACTATGGATTCTTGATGTGTTTTTGTGCTGACAGAATATTTTCAACACAACTGACATTTAATTAAATAATTTATTATAAAAATGGGAAGATTTAATGAAAAGGTTGATTTTAAAGTGAGTTATTCGTTGGAAATTTCTTTCGAATGCAAACATTCTGTCAGCACAGATGTTTCATTGAACGAATCACTTCTACCTGTGCGTGATTGCTCAAAATCTTTGTAATTTATTGTGAATACTGGTCTAATATTTATGTCTAAAATATTTTGACGAACGTTATTTTTTGCTGTCTCGAATTTTTGTAGGGAATCGTTTTAGCACAAATATTTAGGTAATGTTACACCGGTAACTACTCTCTGGAATCATCTTGATTGAGGCCTATTTTAATATATTTTTACTAGCAAGTCTAAACTTCTTAATTTTCTTTAAAACATTTTCGTTGTTTTTCAATTGTTTATGAACAGCGGTGGTTTATTTATCTCTAAGTATCATAAAAGTCTAATGGGCTGTGTTAGCAAATGTTGACGACCAATATTTTATAACAATTTTGTTAATAACTTTCACGTAAAGTTGATAGTGGCGACTGTGTCATCAAAGACTACGTTTTTGGACTCGGGTTTTCGCTCAATATAGTTTAGGAATAAATCCGGCTATGGTCTAACTCTCGAACTGTTAGTTAACATTAACGCTTTTTAGCGCTAACTTTAGGACGAATCTGCCAAATTATTGGAAAAATAATATTCTTTTGGCATGTTTCTATAAATACTATTAAAACGTAGAAGGCTTGGAGCCCGACAGTAGAAATTTTATTGCATTGTTTATCTCTAAATAACTTAAGAGTGTATATAATATTTACAGTAGATCCTTCTAACTTATGTTCATCCTATTCGTGTGGTGTTCCACGAACAATAAAAACAATATTTGGACTGGAAATTATATTTAATTTCGGATGAATCTGGAATCTCTACCTGGGTATATTTAATAAATATTGTTTAGCTTTCATATTTATGGCTCAAAATTTAAACTGATTTATATTGCGTGGACCTAATGTAAATATAAGTTAGGGCTATTTAATTTTAAATTCGAATTAATACTTATTTTATTTACAGCTAATCTATTAATTGTAAATAAAATAATAATAAAAATTAAGCATTCCATGGTATGTGAACTAGTAAGAAGTGGAATTGGTTGAAGCAATTTACATAAAAATGTATTTATTGTTTGTACATTTAAGGTGCAAATTAAAACTGCCATTTGACGAAAAAGAAATGATTCTGACATTCGTCTCTAAACAGTGTAGTCTAACTTTAATGAACAGTACTGCTCTTGCTATAACACCACAAAATGTAACTATTAATCGTTTAAAGGAGGGATGTATTCTTGAAAATAATCCGAACAAAAATAATTTAATTTTCGTCTGTTGCATAAAATTGGCGCCTGGCGTCAAAACTAGATGCACGTTCGGATACACGCATTTGAACAATAGGATTGTTTTCAAGAATACGTTTCCGGGATAATCTTGTTAGCTGTATCTAATAAATTACGTAGGTTAAGTAAGAATGGTACCATTTTATTCTATATAGCGAACAGTTTTGTATCTCAGTATTAAAATAGGGAACTTTGTGAGACTTTACAACGACGTTCGTACAGTTTTTTATGATCAAACGTATTTTTAAGTTTCTCAAATTTCACGGTACCATAAGCAGTGTATTCGCCAAAGATAATGCATAATTTAACTTAAGTATATTATAAGGTCTAGTTAGTTCTAAGGTTAAAGTTTGTACAGCTGGAAGAGTTATTCGTCGATATCATAGTTCAATTCGTTCGGTCTCAATAGCATCATGAATAACTAATTTATTACAGCCAATAGTTAGATCAATAGTGTTCGTTTCATATTTGGATTTAGAATTCGAGAAAAAAAAAACATGATTTCGCAAACTCATCACAAACAACTTTTTTTAAAACCGTTTTGAAATCAAATGATTACTTAAAAAATAACTTAAAGTTCACTCTGCTAAAGTTGATACTTGAGTAGATGGCGATCGATTGAAAATATCTTCTCGAATTATAGAATGAAGTGTACACAGTCATTGGGATCGGAGTGAAGAAGACGGCTGTTAATCAATTATGATTACTTTCTCGCCTGAATGGTGTTTGTTATACGGTCAGTTTTGAGACTACGAAAATTTTTATATCTCTTTTTTACGACGTAAAAATTGTGGTGTCGTAATGTGACGTGGCTCGCTGTGTGTGTATATTTCAAACGAAACGAATAATATGCAATAATAAAAATATACTATCTCTACATTGTAAGAATACACAATTTTTCAATGTAATTACTGCACACTATTTTTAATCGTAAATTAACAATTAGACAGTTGTAAAATATGTTACGGTTCTCGAAGTGGTTTCTTACCGGGCATGGATCCGAACGTCGAATGATCCGCGCCGAACTTTACCAAGCTGAAGTTTATTAGCTGATCCGAGAATACAAGCTTCAGTCATTGGAAGCTCTAAAGCTTATTCGCTTTCATTTGCCTACAATACAATAAAGTTACCGTAGTTAGGTGATTATATTTACCTAAATAGGAAGTGTAAGGAACGCGGATTTTCGAATAAATTAGCCTTTTATTTCTAAAATAATGTCAATGAACATCAAGTAAATATAAGGTTAGTCATTTTTGTTCTGCATTCTCGTAGTGAGTTGGCTAAGTCATTGCTAACTGAAGAGACACATGGAAATTTGAACTTGGAATATTTTTCCTCGGTTTATTAAATAACTATGTTTGTATTATAAACTCAATGTGGACTGTGTCTGAATGTCTGATGATTCCTTTTTGTTACAAAGTGCCATAAATTATGTTGTTACAAATTCTCATTGATTTTTACAGCGTTTCCAAATGGAACATTATTCGAATTTTTTAAATTTAGAATTAACATGTTTTTGTTTTGAAATATTTTTTGAAAATCTCGCTTTATTGATTGTTTTGCTTTTTCAAGTCAATTAAGGTGCGCCCGAGTATGTTAAACGGAATGTAAATGCATTTGATACTGTGTTCGTTGTAAGAGACGATTGCCGTATTATTTTTTGTATGAACTTTTCTTTCTTATTTATTATTTTACTACCCTTTTTACCCTATTAATTTTTTATTTGTACTTACACCTTCTAATCGGGAATGTCTCTATATCTCTCTAAGAAGCCTTTCTTTTAATTCCCCTTAAACTCTAATGCAAAGAAGTACAAATAACGGGTAATTTTTAGCACTTTCAATGATTCAATCTGTCATAGTATTCTTTACAATAAATTAAATTGGCAGATTTATTTCTTGTAAATCTTTACCTAGGTACTCCTTATTCTCATCTCAGTTGGTTAATTATAAAGACGCGTTTGTCTATTTTTTCCTTTCCATCTTAATTTCAATAGCATGAATTCCAAAATGGCCGCCGTCTCTTGCAACGGGTGGAGTGCGTTAGTGTATAAGTCTCATCTCGTGATGTATGACGTGTATAACGTAATTTATAAACGGTTGATGATAGAACAAGTGTATGAGTTTACAATGAAAATAATAAATGGATAAAAATATTGTTGTTGTTTGATTTTAGAACTACCAATGACCATTTTTGTAGGACCGACCTGAACAGGTAATTTATTACCTACTAGCACTTCTTAGCCGCACAGGTCGATCTTTCAGGTTAAGCAACGTTTGCCAAGGTTGGGCTGTGGATGGGTGACCATCTTAACATACCAACCGAGTTTCCTCCGCGCCTCGGAAAGCAAGTTAAGCCGTTGGTCCCGGCTGTCATTTGTTGATCTTTGGCAGTCGTTACGGATTATCAGAAGCCAGTAAAACTGACTCCAGTCTTGCCAAGAAGTACCGTGTTACCCAGTTAAAGGATTGTGGAGGTCTGGTAGGCAGCCGCTCCGCGTAAAATATTGGTACTCAACTACTCAGTTAAATCCGGTTTGACTGGAAGCCGACCTCAATATAGTTGGGAAAAGGCTAGGCAGATGAGTCAGTACCTACATCAAGCATCCGAAACTATCAAACTTTCACAATCAACCTTGAACCTAATGCTTTACCGATAAAGATCAAAATGAAAATTGATAATTGTTGTGTGATTAATAATTATTATGGTCCTGATTTATGATTCTGCTAAAGTGACTTAAGCTAGAAATTAGATTCGAGTTGGCGAGCAGCGAGAAGCGAGTGTGTAGTTTCGATAGTTTTGTCACTCAACGATTATTCGCAACACTCGCTCTGGCCCGTACTATACGTAGGTAGAAATGATCGCTGCGCTGGTTGGTCTCTGGACGTGAGTTATTACTGCCAAGCGAGCGAGTAATATCGTTGATAGCTGTTGTCGCAGCCACAAACTAGTGGTAAGAAAGTTCTCGCCGGCAGTGTGGACACTGAGGACAGCTTGCTATTTAATGTTAGTAAATCTTTTATCAACCCCAGAATACGAGGGAGCGTTTTTATGTTCGCGGAATGGAGGGTAAGGGGTTGAAATAAAAAAAACCAAATTATTTTTCCTTTAAAATATATTCACCTGCAAGACGGACACATTTTTCAGATCTTTCAATTAATTTATTTATACCCTCATAAAAAAATGTTTTGTCTTTGTCCTCAAAATACGCTGAAACTGCCTCCTTAACTTCATCATCGGTGGTAATTTTTTTACCCCGCAGCTCTTTTTTCATTTTTGGAAAGAGATAATAATCACTCGGGGCCAGGCTTGTGTTGTAGGGTGGGTGGTTCAAAATATCGAAGCCCACTTTATGCAGAGCAGCCAACGCAACTCGGCTCTTGTGGACGGGCGCATTGTCGTGCAAAAGCAGCACACCTTTCGTCAATTTTCCCCGTCTTTTCTGTTTAATGGCTTCTTTTAGTCGCTCTAATATTGAAGCGTAGTATTCTCCGGTTATGGAAACACCTTTATCTTTATAATCGATCAATAATATTCCTTCTGAGTCCCAAAAGACCGTTGCCATGAGTTCCCCAGCTGACTGTGACACCTTAAACTTCTTGGGGGGTGCTGTGCCCTTTTTATGCCACTGCATAGAGTCTTGTTTCGACTCAGTTTCATAATGATGAACCCAAGTTTCGTCTCCAGTAACAATTCGACTCAATACACCATCCTTGTCTCCATTGCAGAGGTCCAAAAATGCACGTGAACACTCTACGCGTTGTTGTTTTTGCGGCGGCGTGAGCATTCTCGGTATCCATCTTGCGCTGACCTTAGTCATGCCAAGATGATCGTTCAGGATTTTAAAAATGGTTGTATCGGATACTCCAACCATTTCTGCGAGTTGTTTCTTCTTTAGTCGAGCATCGTTGAGTACAAGTTTTTCGACTTTTTCGATAAGTTCTGGCGTGGTCACCTCGATGCTCCTGCCCGGCCTCGGGTCGTCTTCAAGGGATTCCCTTCCTTTTTTAAACAAACTGTGCCACTTGTACACCATGGTTTTCCCTGGACAAGAGTCACCGTAAACCGACGACATCTCATCCATTATGATCGCAACTGATTTTCCTTGCTTGGTAAGGAACTTTTTAACGGCAGGACATTCGATTTTTTCCATATTTCACTTTTCACTCCTGATTATGTTGCTTGGTTGACGATAGCTCAAATACTAATAATCTAATAACAATGAAATCTCGTATTTATAGGTACTAATAATTATGAGTCACTGAACACGTTACGATCCTAATGAGCCTAATCACCCCCCTCCAACCCTCTCATTCCGCGAACTTAAAAACGCACCCTCGTAGGAGAACTGATATTTTCCACCACTGTCGCCAGAATACTCTAGTTGTGTGTTGTTGGGTGTTACTGTGTATTGTTATTGTGTGTTGTTGTGCTGTTGTTTTGTTGTTGAATGCTGTTGTAAACTGACTTAGTCGGGTTAAGGATCATTTAATTGGAGTTTCATAGGATTAATTTATAGGGTTTTATCCGGATTGGCATTACACATGGGTACTATTTGAAGTTCAAAAAGTGCTAATTCCCACCCTAATTTAATTTTTATTGTAATATGAAAAATTTAACAAAAAGGTGTTCAAAATTGTAAGATATCTGGAACCACTGTATCCGTATCGTTCGGATTGTCAGAAGCCAGAAAATATGACACCAATCTTGCCAATAAGTAGGTACCTACCCAGTTCGTGGATTGTGTAGGTAGGCAGTCTGTCCTCATAGAATACAGGTTTGACTTGAAGCCGAGCCTAATATACTTAGTTGAGAAAATTAAGGATTAATTTTGAAAATGAAATAATGGAATAATAATTATTTATTTATTTACACCTTTATTACTCAAGATCTTATGAGTAACTAGTCCACTTGCAAACCACGTTATGTTAAAAAAAAGTTTTTTTGTCCAATGACAGCAATCGGTTGATGATTTTAAATACTAACGTCCGTATTTAACATAATCTGTCAAAACGCGTTATGTTAGGAATAAAATGGAATAGAAAACTCAATACTCTTGCAAAACTCGCTATGTCGATCCGCAGTCCACTTTCAAAAGTCTTTAAGTTACTGACAACTTGCATACAACGCTATGTTGCGTTGTGATTCGTGCAAAAGTTGCCATCTTGGGTCTGTACGCATGCTAAAGTCGAAGTGCACGCACGCGTGACTTTTTATGTACGCTGGCTATTAAAAACAAGGTAATTTGTGATAAAATTGTCATGGAGTGTCAAGAAAAAGAAGTTGTTTATGCACCAAACAGAAAAAAATATAGTAATATTCCCAGTAGTTGGGCACTCGTTTTTGCCCCCTGATCACGTATTCGGCAATAAATATCGAAAGAGAGATACGACCTTTGGAAGTCAGTGTGGAGCCCCAGACGTATTTAGATATTTTCAAAAAGTACGGAACGGTTTTTAGACTTGGAAGCGACTTTCATTTTTATGATTGGAAATCGAGCGTCAAAACCGCGTTAAAGTTACGTGGATCTTGGCACTTTCAATTTAATGCCTCTAAAAGATTTTTTCTAAGAAAACATCAAAATAATAGAATTGCAATTAGAGGGAAACCTAATTATGTATCTGACCTAATAAATTATGGTAACATTTTTGTAAAAGAGGCAAGTCATTCCAAAATATTGAACACGTTTTAATGAATGTTGGAGTTCCTGTAAAAACAGCAAAGTTACATGATCTACGAAATTTTCTCAAAAAACACTTCGGTGATGATTGGGCTTCTTACGATCATCTGCGCTTTTACAGTTTTATTCAAGAAGTACAAAATGAAACGACTGTAGAAGAAAGTGATAGTGAAGAAACTTTAATGAATGAAGAAATAGACATAAGAGTGTAATAAAAGATAAAAATTGTAAGTTCGCAAGAGAAACTTCTCTACCCTAGATAGAAGTTTAAATATGAAACTGTTTCAAAACTGCCTATGTTGATTAAATACAACTGCAAAACTGTCTATGTTTAAAGTACTTTTGCAAAACTGTCTATGTTTAATTTTAAAATGCAAATTAAATGGTTATTGATGAACAGTGATTTCATTTCTTAACATAAATGAGTATATGATCCTACACTCTAGTAATACGCAAATTAATTCATCTTTATAACTTAAATAAAAGGATATTCATTTTTGTTATTTTTCTCAAATAACTGTTACAAGACAAGACAAGACAAGACGTTTATTTGTTGAGACATGAGTATAGGTACATAAAATGAATGCAAGTTGTTTATAAGAAAAAAAGATCAGTCATGTTCGGCCTTGTGGCATACAAATATAGGTAAATAGTCATTTATAACTCAAAATTATTATTAAATACACAAACTAGAAAATAATTTTTAAATGATAAATTATATAAAATTGTTCTAGTCAATATTCTAAATTATAAAAGGTCACAAAAAAAAAAAAATACTTAATTAATAAAAATGTCAAAAAAAATTAAATTAATTCAATCAAAAATTTAAATTATTATTAAATTGTCACAAACTATAAATTTAATTTTATAAGAATAAATTTGTATTAAGTTATCCTATATGCTTATTATAAATAATCTAATTTTAAAAATGTCACAAAATATTTGTCTAATCATAATACAAATTCACATTTTGTCATTTAAAAATTCTGAAATACTGTAGTATGCTTTCCCAACTAAAAAAAATCTAAGCCGCTTTTTGAGTATGCTGTTTCATTAACATAACGTGGTTTGCAAGTGGACTACTCTTATCAGGTCTTATCAGGATCTTATCAGGATCCAAAGCGATTTTATAAATAACTTACATTTATGAAACAAACAATACGATATTATAATAAATCTTAACTTTACATTGCAGGTAAGTACCTACATAACTTTATCAATAACTTTTTTTTGCCACTTTAAAAAATCTCGGCAGGTTTTGACAAAATTCTTCTACACGATTTATCATATCTAAGCATAGCTCGTCTCATAAGGGTCAACATAAGTAAATTAGTCCTAGCCTAGGCCAAAGCTACGTTTAACAGATTGTGATTTTTTTATGCTAAACTTTTGAATATTATTGAGACCGAGACGGTGATTTTTTTATGCTAAACTTTTGAATATTATTAGTAGAAAAATAATATTTGCCGGTCTCAGTACCAGGGTTCCAGAAGCCAGCTGTGGTCTTTTTGTTGTGATAACATTTGCCAAGGTTAAAGTCCTTGTAATTTTTACACTTATACGCCGGGTACCAGCGCTCATGCTGAACAGATGCCGCCCATAGCTCCACACACGTTTTGTGACTACATTTAGTTGAAGCCACAGCTTCGGGAGGACACAACGCATAAGGATTCCCACATTGCGGCTGTGACTTTCCATTGTTAGCGAAGAAATCAACGTCACCAACTGTCAAATCGGAGCCAAGTATACGAGCATTACAGTGATATATTTCCACATAGTTCGCAAGACCAGACCTGATATGCTCCAATTTTTTTTCGAAACACGGCCCAGCGGGATCCAACGCTGTTATCCTTGAAATTTTCTGGCCTGTACGTTTGATGAAGTTCTCGCCAACATGTCCCAATATTTGGCTTCCTAAACTATGGCCAATGCCATGGATGTATTTGGGTGAGACTCCGCCTTTTTTGAGGCCCTCCAATATTTCAGCCAGCTTTTTACCAATATTTGGGACGTGTTTGACAGATCTCTTGTAGCTCTTTATGTAGCCATCCCTGGAGTGTGTGTACGCTGAATGATCAACGATAATGAGGTAGCTGTGCTCGATGCGTCTCAAAGCGTTTTTCATAATTTCCGTTGTTTTTGACTTAATGTGTGATCTGTATCCACCGACGTACAGAAAGAATTTGTTCTTTTTGTTGAGGTTATCTATAGACAATATTCCTTTGGCCGCCTTATCAACACGGAAGGATTTAAACACGTGACGTTTGTAGTCGTAGAAGTGCACGTTGATCTTACTGACGTCTAGGTCTGAGTTTCTTGGGATATCTGAAATGATTAAATAAATAATTATAATTATCAATAACGTTGGTATATTACGGTGGCGTTTTTGTTTTTACATTAAATTACTTGATGTCTTTTTATGGATGGGAAATCATCAAATGACTTCTTCCACTTTGGGTGAAGCAGAAGGGAGTGTCAGACTCTTACTGACTTCTACTGTTTTAAATAAACGTCTTTCTATCTAATAAGTTCAATCACAATTCCATTCAAGTGAAACAAAACTAAAAAGGCTGGAAATTTAAATTTCGATTCTCTGTGGTAAATCATGAGTAGAAAAAGTTTTTGCAAGGCTTTTGATATTGAAAGATAAAAAAATAAATAAGCAGCGAATCAAGTTCAACCTTGATTAAAGGCGAAGTCAAATAAAGGCCTATTTTACTTGCTTTTGCGACTGGTACAGAATATTTTAGACAAAAATAAATACCAACAAAAGAATAAAGCTACTCACCACAACCAATCGCCTTGGCAGTCACGCATACTCCGGCTTCCAAAAATACGTTACCATAGACATTATAACATAAGGACGAGAAGATCAACAATACAAAGAGTTTCATGTTGATTTGAGGTACGGATGACAATATTGTATTGCAAGAACAAATACCATTTATAATATAGCTCGCCTCCTAAGGTGAAGCGGAGACTGTAGAACTGGACAATACGCATCGCGTTTTATAGCAATATTTCAAGTAAGTAGTACCTACGTGCAAAACATTCCTACTAATCAAATTAATTAAGGGTTTAACTACCAGGAAAACGGTGTGGTTTTCCCATTGTTTTATATATAGCCTTAGGATATAGACACAAAAAAAATCCTCTGACGAACAGAGTTTCAGTGGTTAACCGTATAGTTCGGTTGTAGTACCAATCCTTATTATTAATCAATAAGTATTTAAAAATGAATAAACGAAACTAGAGAAAAACATTGAACCTGAGACAATTGAGACAGTGAAATTGGACACAAGTACAGAAGATGTCATGGAATCATTATATTGGAACATTCACGGAGGAAATATATTTCATTTGATACAGTGTCTGTGACTCTTGATGTGTGATATTTTTAAAGTGATTAGAATCTTATGTACGACTGTTAATTAAAACAATTGGATAAAAAGGTCATATAATAGCGTCAATAATTCTTTCGTTTATAACCCGCAAAGTTACTATTTTTTCAAAATTAAATCCAAGTGTTAAAATGTGATAATCGCCGTCCACTATCAACCATATTGTTTTTTTTTAATTTTTTGGGTGTACCAAAACGATTATGCAAGTCGATGATTTTTAAATTTCAATCTAATCGATTAATATAAATGAGCAATTATCGTAAATTGATTCTAAGAAAAAATACGTTTCAGGCATGAAATCCAATTTGCAATAGTGACAATTATTATTTATGTTTTCTCATGTAATTCAAAAAGGTTTTTAGACATTAGGAATAAAACTAAGTAAGTGAAAAATTTCATCGGACCGCCTATGTGGCGTGGGTTTTCGCGCCAATTCGTTTATGTTACTTATTTACTCAAAATTTAAATTCAGAATGCGCTCGTAATTCAAAACTAATAAGTTTTATTGAAAATATTGAGAGTTTTGTGTTGATATTTTTAAAAATATACCGAGCATTCCATATTATGAAACCCATACAGAATCCCCAGTATACAATAATGTTTGTATGTCACGTAGGTGTAGGACTTTGGCATCAAAAAAAAAACTTGAGTATGCTATGCATCAGGTTGGTTTTTTGTATGCATGAAAATTGATTATGTGCGGATATTTGTAATGAATTCGTTCAGATGGTTTTTTTTTCTGCTGCAAAAGGAAGGTGTGAATGCTTTTTGGCAGTATGTATGTGAGTGCATGTGAGTGAGCTCGCGGCTAAACATTCACAGCCGCACAGGTCGATTTTCCAGGTTAAGCAACGCTTGTCAAGGTTGGTCTGTGGATGGGTGACCATCTTAACATACTGGGTTTCCTCCGTGCCTCGGAAAGCACGTTAAGCCGTTGGTCCCGGCTGTCATTTGTAGATCGTCGGCAGTCGTTACGGATAGTCAGAAGCCTTCACATCTGACTCCAGTCGTGCCAAGAAGGACCGTGTAACCCAGTTAACGGGTTGTGGAGGTCTGGTAGACAGCCGCTCTACGTAAAATCCTGGTATTCACCCGACCCCAATAAAGTTGGGAAAAGGCTAGGCAGATGATGTATGTGTGTGCATGTGTGGATGTTTGTAGGAAGGTATACAGTCTATTATTTTGGAACGCCTGGTAGCTTAAAGCTGTGTTAAAAACAACACGTCCCAGGCACGGAGGAAACTCGATATGTTAAGGTGGTCACCCATCCACAAACCAACCTTGGCTAGCGTTGCTTAACCTTGAAGATCGACCCGTGCGGCTGTTTTTATTTATCCATGAGCTTCTCAATATTAGATGTTCAATTTTAAAATATTTTTAATCTGTAGTAGGTAGTTTGCATCGCTGAAAACATAGTCATTAATATTTTCATGCATTTGTAATATTAGACAACCATTACTTTACCGGGCGTTCTAAATAAAAAAAACGCACCTTCAAACATACATAGGTATGTTTTACAAGTATCTGCTTGGAATATCGAAATAACAGCTTTTTTCTAAATGCTTATGAAAGTGTATACGTCAGCATAAACAAAAACACCTTTTTTAATGACGTTTTAAATGAAATAGGTACTCATTTTAGAAAGGATTCCGTCAAAAAATCAAAACTCATGAAAATAGTAATATCGCGGGGGAAGCCGCGGACAGAAACTAGTCAAATGTAAAACTCGCAATAATTTTTGTCTAATATTTTTTTCTGAATCACGAGCACATTCTAAATTTAAATTTCGAATAAAAGAAAATTCCGCGCGAAATTGGTCATGGATGAGTTGTTTTTTTTTAATTTTCAAAAATTGCCGCCTAAAAATCTATTTAAGTGTAATAAGACACCATAAAAATATTATAATCAGTGATAATTGTATTTTAAAAAGTATTTATTCTAGTTACTAAGAATCGATTTATAAAAATCTCTCATTTAAAGTTAATCGAGTCGAATGAAATTTAAAAAAATATCGATTAGCATAATCGATATGACACACCCTAAAAATTAAAAAAAAAAAATGGTTGAACATTTTGAACACGAATTAAGTGTTGCGGTAATGAAATTACGTGTTATTGGATCTGTGCTTGTAAATTGCTTTTAAATCAGGGGTTTTTATTGTTCTTCATGACATTTAGATTCAAAATTCATATACTTGTAATCGTTTTTACATGTGCGTTGATGATTTTTGTGAAAAACAAAAACGTAAACAAACACGGTCGGCGCGAAACTCCGACTTTGGAAATCCAAAAACTTCATTACCGCTTCATATATCGTTAGAAATATGGATACATTCGTCAGAAAATCAAATGATGAGGAAACCGTTATCCCTGTAATGGAGTTTGAGTGTCCTCAAATCCACAATTTTCATGTTTTTTAGCCTTAAACATCGTTGTCATCAAAACTTCAACGTAATTATTTATTGTCAAGATTCGCTCATATTTTTAGTTAACTTATGTATGAAAAAAGACAAAACGAAGAACGCAAATAGAAAGATTGTCTTAATTTTTTCGTATTGCATTTTTTTAACAAGCGAGAACTCAGTTTACTTATATATTTTCAGAAAATCTAAGTTGACTACCTTTTTTGAGAGGTGAAGTAATTCATATTTAAGACACATTTTTAAGTAGACTGAAGCAATTTGAACGACCTTGTAGTTTAAGATATTTCTCACAAACTTATCGTATAATATAGCTACGGAAACAAATTTTTCATAGTTAATTCGATTGCCGAAATTTGATGTTATTCCTGAATTTGATGACGTAATTCGTAAAATCCCGTCGACTCAGCTGGTGTGTCAAATGTCAAAATCTTGTCGAGCAGAGTGGTTAAAAAGCAGAAGACTTGAAATGAAAAGAGCACTGCCGTAAGGATGGACTGCTATGCATAGAACTAGATAAGTTAAAAGACGGCAAAGACCAGAGTTATTCGGTTGAGCAAATTCCTTTTTTTAAGGAAGGTAAGGTTTTATGGAAATGCTAGCTGACTCGGCAAACGTAGTTTTGCCATATCAATAATAAATAGCTTACCTACGTCCTATTCTCAGATCTAACAAATATACACAAAAGTTCACAGAATCGATCAAGCCGTTTCGGAGGAGTTCGATAACAAACTCTGTTTTTATTTTCGTATAATTTTATTTACCTTTTTACCTAAGTTTATTGATTTATTACGAATTAAAGTACACGCAGTTGAAATGACAATATGAATAATAAGTAAGCATGTAGGACAGGAAGCTTTTTTTAAACATGGGAAATCATCAAATGATTCCTCCCGCTCTGGGTGGAGCATCAGAAGGGAGTGTCAGACTCTAAGTTAAACTCAATAAAATAAAATACAATATATAAAATCTATACATATAATAAAACCCATCCATGTTCCTCATGATGCCCTTTGCGTTCCAGACTGTGACTCTTTCTTACAAGTGTTATCGGTAAATTAATTTATTTTTGTAATCAGTTGTCATGGTATGGGTATTTCTACTTGACCATCATCATATTAGCCGAAAGTCATCCACTTTACTGCTGGACATAGGCCTCCCCCAAGTGCCGCCATAAGAACCAGTTTCGTGCGTCTCGTATGCATCGGCTACCTACGACCCTTACCAGATAGATTTCCTAATTTTCATTTATTGACAAGAAAAATAACTACATGCTATGAATGAGCAAAGACAGTTACTATAAAATTTTGACTATCAGAAAATCAGAATGGGCTTGCGTGCTGAAAAAATCTAATTATAAAAAAACATTTGACCCGTGTTTTTTCTTTTGTGACGGGAACCAAAATTGACGAAGTTACGACGCTTTTAAAATTCTCAATACGTCACACCTTCGCATAATTTTTTGTGAGTCGTGACGTCACGAGCCCCCACTCCCGAGTTTTGATGCGTTTTATCTTTTTCAATATTCATTGATTTACAAAAACAAAAAATACGTGTCCTGCATTATTTTTGAATACTCTAACTGACGGGCTAAATAGTTTTGCAATTTGTGGATGATGGAATCTAGCCTGAGGATCGAAAGTCTTAAATTTGGATGGCTATAAAAGCAGCGGCAGGCTAACGGTTGATCCGCGGGCGTCGGAGGCCACCTGGTGACCTCCGGCCACTGTAGGTGCGGGCCTGTGGACGTCGAGCTATGGGTGGCTCGCCGTCCGTCCGTCTCGTGACGACAGGCCGTGTCGACGGCTCGTTAGTGTTCCACGCGCGCCTCAAAGAGAGTCAGCACACAGAGGGGCCCGAAAGTGCCGACGCCTGCCGGAGTCGCGGGATTATTCGAAAGAGATACCGTGGCTCCGGAACACATAGGGCAATGAAGGAACATGGATGGGTTTTAGTCAGTAGAAGTTTGACACTCCCTCCCGCTCCGCCCACAGCGGGAGGAGTCATTGGATGTTTTCCCATACATAAAAAAAAAAATAGGCTAACGGTTGATTCTGTTCTGCCACTTGTAATTTAAGGTTAATTAGAAGACTACCGTCGAACAGCATTTATCTGGCATTAATACTGAAAACGATGTTATTGGACTGCCTTCAAGCAATCAATATGTATTTTCAATGTTGCCAGTTTATTATTTTTGTGTATTTTGCCGTGTGAAAACAGAAAAAGTGTTTCTGTAGTATTGAGTTGTCAATTTGGTGTCATTGTCCTTTCCAGTACCTTCAGTATCATCTGTTTACATAAACAAACATCGATGCATAACAAGACTAGGAATTTCATTATTACACTAATTCATCGTAAATAATTTTCCTGTTTGTTTCAGACAGTTCAGTAGAGTCAAATAACGCAAAAATTTAAAGCGGGTCATTATGAACTGTTTTTTCGCTCGACCGAAGGTTCAGTTTCGGCTGGAAGTCCTGTTTCAGTCGGAACTTTTTAGGGCCAAAACTGAAATTGCGAAAATAAATTTCAACTGCTCCATGCATTTATGTTTGCACTAGCTGATCCGCGTAACTTCGCCTGCTTCACATTTTTTTCATAAATGCTCAGCTCCTATTGGTCGCCTATAGCCTTCCTCGATAATTGGGCTATCCGACACTAAATGATTCCCGAGATTAGCGCGTTCAATCAAAGAAACATAATTATAAACTGTACAGCTTTATATTAAGTATAGATAACAAGCGTGATATATCATGTTTTTATGTAACACTGATATCTCCGCCAATTGTGGACCGATTTAAAAAAAACTTTTTTATTCGATAGCCTATACTCCTGACTACTCCTGAGGTGGTTCCATGAAAGCATGATCCCATGAAAATCAACGGAAACCCTTAAAATTTTATAGGTAGGAACATAAAATGTTTTTAATAAACTTTCTAACGCAATTCAGATATTTGTGCATGGTAATCATCACCTCAAGTTGCTGAGCTTACAATGGAAGGTATAAGTTAGAATATTTTTTTGTTTGGAAGAGTATTTTTCCGGACTGGTCCCATTTAATTTTGGTGACGTAGGTAGGCTATGGAACTCTTCAATAAATGATAGCAAATGGATCCATATTCCTGAAGTCGCATGTCTGATCATTGTTTACACTAGTTCAAAACATAACACACCGGCCGGTACGCTGTGAATGGGTACACATACAGCACAGACTATTAAACCAATTCTCTATGGTACACAGGTACAACTAAAAAGTGAAAAATAAAAAACTTCTTGTCGACAAAGTTCTCTTTCAGTTGTTACGAGTACCTAGTACCCTATGATGCTGAGTTATGGACATTGCAATTTATCTCAGTAGAGTTTTATTTCGACTTGAAAGCTCCCAAGCTATCCCAGATTCTTGGAAGGTGTTGTTGAAAGATTGTGTTTAGTAAATTCCCATGGTGTTGTTATAGTATCACATTGACGCAAGGATTCTTGTTATATTTCTTCATTTGATGCAATTTATTATTATTTTCCCTATATTGCGTAATGTATTTAGGTAATAAATTGGTTTCCTAGTACCAGTATTTTCTGCTCTGCGTTAATTTGTCAGTCAGTCAATGTCGCTTTAGTAAAAAAACACTAGCGACCCGCCCGGCTTCGCACGGCTGTAAATATTTATTTAGCCAAAGCTAACTAGTGGTGGGCGTTGCAACGACGAACCGTGTAAAAAGACCGTTTTTGTTCTGCGTCGATGAAACCGTGTTACGTTCTGGGTTAAAACAGTCTTGGTGCAATTTTTTTATTTTACGCCTAAGACAAAACAGTCGAGAATCGATAGAAAATTGATTCAACTATGACATAGGTACGTCGGTTGTCTTGCGACGACCGTCGCGTCGTTGCACTCGTTTCACGTACTTTTCAGAGTACTTCTTACAATAAAGTTCTGCGACGGTGAAACAATTTTCACGTCCTGGTTTAAAACAGTCTTCGTTGCACAAACCAGTCTTCGAACAACTTGGTGCGATTTTACGCCTAAGAAAATACAGTCGAGAGTGAATTGAACAACACACGTCGCGTCGTTGACACGTAGCGAACGTCGTGTCGTCCATAGCGTACTTCGTTCGTTCACAAAATAGTTCTTCTAGCCCGTCTACAAACTAGGTAGTTGCAACGAAGACCGTTATCTGCAACCTTTTTCCGCAACCTTTTTCCGGTTGCGTTTCGTCCGTCAAAAATACGACAACGACCCATCACTAAAGCCAACATTGTGAGCATCTATATTATCTGAATCTATTAATAATATTTTTTTTGAATAAACTCTAAAAAACTACTAAATAAATATTATACGAGTTCAAATATTTTTATTTTCGCGTCGCGTCGTCGCGTTGTCGGGGGACCGCTAAAGATCGTCGTTTCGAATTTTTCGGAGTAAATTATTTTATTGCAATCTGCAATTACACCTGTTTTTCTCACTTCGCAATTAGCGGTCCCCTGTCACAAACTCACTATCTCACAAAGTCACAAACTAAACCTCTTTATAATACCTATTATTATATCAAAGATAAATGCTTTTTTTAACCGACTTCCCAAAAAGGAGGAGGTTCTCAATTCGGATGTTTGTATTTTTTTTTTATGTTTGTTCGGGCATAACTCCGTCGCTTGCCAACCGTTTTTAAAAATGTTTTTCTTTTTGGAAAGGGTATACTTCCCAAATGGTCCCATGATAAGGAAACCAGGATCTGATGATGGCATCCCAGAGAAGTCGAGGGGAACTTTCGAAAATCGTATGGTATCGATTTTGCAGTGGTTTTGTTAGGTGTGGGGTACCACTAAAAAGTGAAAAATAAAAAACTTTTTACAAAAAAATACAACCGACTTCCAAAAAAAAAAACACTACAAAGTAAAAAATAACTTTTACTTCGGGAGTCGGTGTCAAAATACAAACAAACTAACAAAAACACCGAGTTCCGAAGTTAAAGTTATTTTTTACTTTGTAGTGTTTTTGTTTTGGAAGTCGGTTGTATTTTTTTGTAAAAAGTTTTGATATAAGTATGTGATTAAAACAGTACATCTCATCATCTGCCTAGCCTTTTCCCAACTACTTATATTGGGGTCGGCTTCCAGTCAAACCGGATTCAGCTGAATACCAGTATTTTACGTGGAGCGGCTGCCTACCAGACCTCCACAACCCATTAACTGGGTAACACGCTACTCCTTGGCAAGACTGGTGTCAGATTTTCTGGCTTCTGACAATCCGTAACAACTGCCAAAGATCTCCAAATGACAGCCGGGACCAACAGCTTAAAGTGCTTTCCGAGGCACGGAGGAAACTCGGTATGTTAAGATGGTCACCCATCCACAGACCAACCTCGGCAAGCGTTGCTTAACCTTGAACCTTAAAACAGTACAATTAAAAAGAAAACCAGAGTTAGTTATACGGTTTTGAGGTTATTCTTCTATCCTTATCACAAAAAATGTCGTTTGTCCTGGACGGCTTCAATTCAATATGGCGCTATAGTGCCGTCTCTGTTATCACAGATTTTAAAACGCTGACAACACTTCCATCTTTTGGGATTTTAAGCAAAATTTTGTAACTGCATCTTGTCTGCTGTCTAGGTTTTGAGAAATCTCTACATACATATTATAAAACAAACTCCTCCGCCACGTCTGTCTGTCTGTCCGCGATAAACTCAAAAACTGCTGCACCGATTGCCATGCTGTTTTCACCAATGGATAGAGTGGTTCTCGAGGAAGGTTTTAGTATATAATTTGTCGAGCAGACGAAGACGCGGGCATCACCTAGTATAATAAAATATCCAGTCAAATACTCCACTGTAAACATTGTAAGATCATTTACTAAGAATCAGCGTAATCCAGAGATCGTATAATTTATCAACGCTGAACTAATAATATGTGTGACGTTTAGTAACGTAACATACAACATAGCTTCCAATAATTGTTTCGCACATAATTTGATTGTTGATATAGATACTATATTCATATTTTTAAATGATATATAATTGTGTATACCTTTTATTTTACCATTGATAGGCATACGTTTGACCACTGTCTCACCACATGTTAAGCGACGATGCGGTCAAAGATGGAGCACGCTTGCCTAGAAGCCCTATGCTCTAACAAATTAAACCAAAATCCTATTCTACTAGTAGTTTCACATTCAAAATTGACTAACGTTAACGTTCCTACGAGTATACGTCAAAATATTCGTGCTAAGCTCGTCTGATGTTGTGTATTTACTTACCGTAAATAACAACGTGTAAGTACATAGGAGCAAAATCAAATCATGATAGTAATACAAACTAGAAGTTTAGGTGCTTATTTGTTTACCTAACTCAACATTAACTGAACTTCGAAAGTTCTCTCTGCGAGGTGAGCCAACTACTCATCAGGAGCTACCTGCTACTTGTTTTTTTTTAATTTGAAATGGCTTTTGCTCTTGACTTTAGTCTTGGTCAGAGATGACAGAGACAAAGTCTACGATGGAGCGAGCTTACCCAGAAGAAGCCTGTTCACTCTAACTTTGAAAAGATTAGGGTTATAAGCGTTCCAAACTCTGGTCGTCTTTTAACTGAGTTTGTAGCAGAAGTTGACTAAGTTTGGCATCGGATTAAATCATCAAATGACTCCCTGCTCTGGGCGGAGCAGAAGTGTCAGACTCTTACTGACTAAAACCCATCCTTGTACCTCCTAATACCCTTGCGTTCCAGTACCGCGGTGACTTCCAGGGCCGCGGTGACTTCCAGGGCTGCGGTGACTTCCAAGGCCGCGGTGTCTTTTAGGCCGCGCTGAATCAGTTCAGCCCTGTCCCACATTCTAGGTCCTTCAAAATAGACGAAAGTGCCGAGTACCTAAACCAAAGCTATTCAAATTCTTTCATTGAGTTCTGTTTGATCTACGTTTGTTTAAGTTGAATATTGCAGGACTTACTACTACCACTTGTCTAAAACTACCAACTTTTAATTGTTTCAATTTCAATAATAAAAAAAATGGGTTGGAGCGAGCCCGTACGGGACTAAACTGGACACAGGCTTAAAACGTAAGCACTTGAAATTTTACTTTAGTTGCAAACGCGTGATTATTTTAATCAATTAAATTATCTAGTCCCATCATGCAGTGAAATAAAAATGCAACTGTCATTGACAAAAGAATTTTCCAATATTCCTTTTGCAGAAAAGCATACAATAGAAATACGCGAGGCAAAACTTTGCAGTCGTTATTCCCGCCTTGGCCGCCATAGTGCCATTTGAACAAAATAATATAATTGTCTCTGGTATGCTTTGAGCGGCTCGTGTGGGACAAGTAGCAATTTGCGCCGTTTGCGCGACGATGCACTCGATAGCTCCTTTGTTTATGGTGTTATTTGTCTTCAACTCTTGACACGTCTTATTTTCTTTTAAAAGTGTAAATGTACGGCATTAATACTACGTAGGTGGGCTTATAAGAATACCTTAATTATTTATTGGAAACTTTATAATGAGGAATAATACGATACGATAAGCCTTTGAATCTATGCAGAAAGGTGAGTATTACAGTTTCAAATAAAATTCACTTACGGAACTCTACAGAAGACAAAACAAATAAGTTTATTTTTTCACTTTTTTATTTGTCACTACACTACAGTACAGGGGGCTTAAAAGGCCACTTTAGGTGAATCATATTAGAATCATAATATGAATCCCACAACAATCTGTCAAAATTCATTTTCATCTTTATCGCTAACGCGTTAGTTTCAAGGTTGATTGGGAAAATTTGACAGTGACGGGTAGTGAGATTTGCTTTCTGATTCTGCTAAAGTGGCCTTTTTAGACCCGCAGTAGTTAGTATATTCTGACAGCCAAAGAGTTACGCTGCGTGCAAAAAAAAAGTTGTTTATTACCTTTAAAACATAACACATAGCTATTCAAGAGACTGATAGCCTTTACTATAATATATTGATAGTTTAGTAACATCTACGGACACATAAAGCTATAACAATCTGTCAAATTTCTTTGTTAGATGTTCAACTTTATTCCTAAAAGTATTGGGTTCAAATTTGATCTTTGTCAGCTTCGGATAGCCTGATGTGCCTAATAAAAGTTGCATATTCTGTGTTCTGCACACAAAAGGGAAAATAATTAAGAATGGTTGTATTTATTTATTGATATCAGGAAAACGCATGGTAGTCAATTTTAAATTCTTCTCCATGTATTCTTCCGCTTCTTTCGTCATTTCTTCGTCGAAGTATTTGACCCAGTTTCCGGATTTCCCTGTGAACATAAATATTTATGGGGTTACTTATATTAGTGTCATGGGTTGAAGGCCAATTCGATTCATTTTGCAATGTTCGCATTAGCATGTCAGTCGCTATCTCTCAAAAATTATGGAAACTTAGGCTTTACTGACATTGCTTTACTGGCATTGAGATTGCAGTGTACTTATGTGTTGTCTGTTGATTGTTTTGTTTGAGACGCAAACGTTGCTTAAAAATGGCCCTCAGTTGTTTGATGAATTATTTTGGAATTAAGATATATTTGCAACGATCAAGTCGCAGCACAGTCACGACAAACACCCCGCGGGGTTGGTTATTTTTGTGCTGCCTAGAGAAAGTGATATATTCTATAAGCGACAGCTATTGTCTAAACGTTCAGAATGTACCTAAGTGATTGACATGTGAGTATAGGTACTGAAATGCCACATCATTATTCATCATCATTTCTGGCGAAAGACGTCTACTGTTGGAATTAGGCCTCGCCCAAGTGTGGCCACATTGGCTGGTCCTTTGGGTCTCGCATCTATGCGGGTTCCCGCAACCCTCACTAGTTTATCGGTCGAAGTTATGGAAGGTCTTTCATCTCTGCGTCTTCCAGCACGAGGTCACCACTCCAGAATCTTGCCACTATCTGTTCTGTGAGTAATGTTCCACCACTATCCCTTATCTTTGGCGATTGTTCGAGTCGATAATTATAATACTTTCGTCTCGTCTTGAGCTCTGTCAGTAACAGTGGTTCACCGGTGGATATCTTCATTTCTGTTTCGATCACGCATATAAAAGAGGATTCAGCCCTTTCCATTGCCTTTTGAGTGACTTTAAGCCCTCTGATAAGGCCCATTAAGTGGGTGATTCATTGGCGAGCCGGTGGTTTGGATTTAAAACATGCACGAAGAGCGAACGTGTCAAACCGTGATATTTTAAAATCGCGGTTTTGTAGGTGCTCCATTGGTGTCCTATACCTTTCACTCGCCTGCTTTATAAGCCATGAATCTAAATGTCACATAAGAATCACGTAGAGTATAATTTTGAACAGAATCCAGCGTATTGCATTTCTGAATACAGATCATAATATCTACAATGGATGTTGGTAGGGAACAGAGGAAGTGTAGATAGTTTATCTATTTTTATCTATCATCTCCATTGAAGCGGCTAGATAATGTGCGATATAGATATCTAATCTGACTGGATCTGGCTAATCTTGAATGTTTTTGTATACAAGTGCCAAGTGCTGCCTTTGAATGGTTTGGAAGTTGGCCTTGAAATATAGGTTTTTACGAGTTCTGAGATAACTATTACATTATCTCAACGTGAACCTTGGCATTTCAGAGGATACCTAGGAACTCGAAAAATGGAACCAAAAATAAAGGACGCAGAGGAACCAAAGTAACCGAAATAGCCCAAAGATTTCCCAAACTCGTGCAACTGGTCAGAATTTAAAAAAATATATTAATTAAATATTATTTATAAATATTATTTATAAATATTACTTATAATAATGAATTAAATAAATATGATTAATTTTAATGAAATAAAAAAAATATAGACTCAAATATTTCATTTGAAGCAATAGGCTAGATTCCATCATCCACAAATTGCAAAACTATTTATTCCGTCATTTAGAATATTGAAAAATAATAGACACGTATTTTTTGTTTTTGTAAATCAATAAATATTGACAAAGATAAAACGCATCAAAACTCGGGAGTAGGGGCTCGTGACGTCACGACCCGCTAAAAATTATCCCAAGGCGTGACGTATTGAGAATTTTAAAAGCGTCGTGTCTTCGTCAATTTTGGTTCCCGTAACAAAATAAAAAATACGGGTGTAATATTTTTTGATAATCTAATTGACGGACTAATTAGATTTTTTCAGGACACAAGCCTATTAAAGTTACTGACATTGCGCGTAGAATCTGAAGTGGCAGTGAGCCGGCCATGTCTGTAGACGGACTGACCCGGGACGATGGAGCAGACATGTGTAAGAGTGGAGACCGCGTGTGGGCAAACGTAGTGTGGGACTCCCTGCGGCACGATGGACCGATGATTTAAAGAAAGTGGCTGGCAGTGAATGGATGCGGACTGCTCAGGACCGGGATGGTTGGCGCTCTTTGGGGGAGGCTTGTTCAGCAGTGGACGGCAATTGGCGGATATAATGACGACCAGTAGTTTCGACTGTGCGTTGATCGATTAGTCGATCAGTTTCTGCTTTTATATATATATATATATATATATATATATATATATAAATATATATAGATATAGAAGATAAATCTAAGTTCTCACCTTTCCTGAAGAAAGTAACCTCGTCTCCTTCTTTATCATCGGTCTTCACTGTGGGCTTCTTCTTCATATTGTCAAAGTGAAGATATTCAATAAGTTGTTGCTTCTGTTCGTTCGAGTATTCCTTATTTAAGAACAGGCATACTCTGTCGATAACGTCACGTAAGTTCTAAAAAAATATGTTTATTTATGTAAAACTTTTCAGTTAACTATGTCAAGTTAGTTTTTTTTTCGCGATTTCGGTGTTTAATTCCTTCGTTGTTCATAATTATGCTTTTTTCCAGCGGGTCTAAAAAACTACTTTAGCAGAATCACATTAGAATCATAATATTAATCACATAACATTCGGTCAAACTTCATTTTCATCTTTATCGCTAACGCATTAGGTTCAAGGTTGATTGGGAAAATTTGACAGTGACGGGAAGCGTGATGTGCTTTCTGATTTTGCTAAAGTGGCCTTTTTAGACCGACTTCCCAAAAAAGGAGGAGGTTCTCAATTCGGTTGTAATTTTTTTTTTTAGACCTGCTGGTCGTTTCTGTCGACATCTCACCGTGATCACTTAGGTGGAGTGAACGACAAGCGAGCTGTCATGCCATCTTTTTGTGTGGTTTGACAGCTCACTTGTCGTTCACTTCGACATGTTTACAGAACCGCACTGCTGCTGATGTAACGTTAATTCTGTAACAAATTGTATATTCTTCAGCCGCAGGTCTGCTGGTAGAAATTTCTTTTGAAATAAGCAGCCTTTGTGCTCTCTTCTCTGTACAAAATTTTCATTTTAAGTAGGTATATTGTGTCTGCACAAATAAATAAATAAGAACCTAAAAGTTATGAGTTACAAGGATGGGAAAACATCAAATGAATCCTCCCGCTCTGGGCGGAGCAAAAGTGTCAGACTCCTAATGCGTTCCTGGGCCGCGGTGACTCTTTCGAACAAATTCCGCAACAAGTTATGAGTTACTTGGGTTCGCCTTCACGATCGGTGATTGGACCGTCACTCAACATCCGCCAAGCAAGTGGTCAATTTAAGTTCAAAATGCAAAATAACTATAAAAAGACGTTATTTTTCCAGTACTTACATTTTGCATATCTTCATAGAATAGGAACATCATATTAGGATGGTCACGTTTCTGCCAAGCCTCTTCGACATGCGGAAATATTGGCGTGTGTAGTACTGAAAGTAAAGAAATTTAAATAAAACCTTTTTATTTCGAAACATGGCAACCTGCTTGGAAGAAAATTGTCAAAATAATGCTCACATTTCCAAGCGTGTTTGAGAAAACTTATTTATCGCTTGGTTAATACCCACTTAAATCATTCTTGAAGAGGTTCCAGAACTCCTTGAATTCCACACTGTCATCAAAGTATCTAAACAGCTTGTGTGCGAAGTGAAACGAGACAGCCACGTCTCGCGGGTCCCGGGCAATGTAGAATACCTTCGAAATGATAGAAAGAGATGGATATCGTTTTGTTTACCTGTTATTGTACTTACAATATTTTATATTTAGGTACGGTTGGTTACTGAAGAAGGAAAACCGGCCAAGTGCGTGTTGGGCCACGCACAAACAGGATTCCGGACTTTTGCGAGCCATACACGAGCCACAAACTGTTTGGTCAAATAGAAATGCGAAATTTTGCATTTCTTCATGCTATTTGACGACTCATTTTTGATCAAATTTTCCCACAGATATTTATGGCAATTTGATCAAACAGTTTAAACCAGCCTTATAGATCAAACTACTTGACCGTGTATGGCCCACTTTCCACTCCCGTCTGTAAACTACTAGCAAATACATGTTACATTAAAAAGTTACAAAAGTTTTTTTTTCTTAATGTTATTCTATTCTATTATTTTATTATTCTTCGTGTTACTCATAAACTTATCAAGCCTAGTTAGCGTTGATACCATTTTTTATAGGTAAGTAAGACTTGGCGAAACTATAAGGGTTCAATGTGGTTCAACTACGGAGCCCTAAAAATAAAACTTAATATAGAAAGTGCAAATTATAAGAAAAAGCAATAAGTCTTCTTAGTTTGTCGTGATATGAAAATAAATCTATGTGGCACATAAGCCATATTTTCATAAAGAAATTATTTACATTAGGTAGGAACCTAGCCAATAGTTAAGTAATTTAATTCCGAAGGCAAGGAATTTGGTCAAAAATATGGGTCACAATTTATTGGATCCAACATAGAACCCTCTTGGGATATTAAAAATCAGCGGACGGAATTCTGTGCAAAAATTCATTAAAAGAAAAGAAAAAAAATCTTACTTTAGCCGTTTCAAGTAGTTTTGGCGGGAGAAGTGACAGCGGTAAATGTGATTTGACGTATCTCGGTGACGTCAGATTCGGCAAACTTCGGAAGTCTTCGTAGGTCGCTCGGGGAGCATTGGGGTCTGTAGATTCAGCTCGTATCTCCGACTTTTGAGTTGGGTGCCTGTGACAAGTTAATAAACTTTTAGTTGTAGATTATCTTGTTAAGTGTTCTGATTAATCCTTTGCAGACTTGAACTCTGATATATTTTACAAAATGTTGGTAGAGAGCTGAATAATATTTGAGCCTAGGAGTTTGCCGGCACGGTGGAGGGCTGCCCTACTTGGGTGGAGCACCGCCGCGTCATCGTCGAGGCAATCGGCGGCGGTGACCTCTCGCGTCCGGCTCTGGTTCAATCCATGGTCCGTAGCGAGGAGGTATGGGAAGCGGTTACCTTTTTCGGCGAAGCAGTAATTCTAGCGAAGGAGGAGGCCGAACGCTTGAGAGAGAGGGAAACCTCACGCCCCGGCCGCCGCAACAGAAGAAGACGCCCCGGGCTTCGGGAGTCGCAGGGCGATTCCCGGCCACCGTAGGCGCGGGTCTGCGAACGAAGAGCTTTGGGTGGCACCAGGCCCGGGTTGATGGCGTGCTGTGTTCCATGCGCGCTTCATTTCAGGTTTTGTCTATGAGTGCTCCCGATCTTGTGGTTCTTGTAAGCATGACGACTGAGGTAATTATGGTACGGTCAGGTTAAATTGATTATCAAATTACATTGATTGATATTTGATTGGTTAGTAAGGCTAGTACTGGATTTCGTAGTCGAATAAATGTAGGTACCTATTATCGACTTAATTAATAGATCATTAGGTCGACAATTAAAAATTGAAATAGTACTATTGGTGTAAAATATGTGACAGAATGTTAATCATCAGACATTCAAGTCCTACGTAATGAAATAGCTACGTTTTCGTGCCTCCTCTGCAAACCATCAGCATCAAATCAGCCGACAGACGTCCAATCCTGGACATAGGCCACCACAACGACCAGTCCTGTGCGTCTCACATCCATCGGCTACCCGCTACCTATACTAGGTCATCGGTGTACCTTGTGGGAGGCCTTCCAACGTTGCGTCTTCCAGTACGCAGCCACTCCAGAATTTTTCGGCCCCTCCCATACAACTAACGTGTATTTTCAGTTCATGGCACGTAACCCTTTGGGTAAGCCGGTTTTTAGGTTACCATTTGTATTAAAAAGGCCATAAGAAAGTAAGGGTTGCTTTTGAAAATTGAACTTTGTCCTTTTTGCCATTTATCTAGAATTTAAACAAATAGGTAAGTAATTGTTGATATATCCGTATTTACTAGATATTATGGACCTTATTCTATGTTATGGACCTATCATGTATGTAATTTGCTGCTTGTTTACCACTCAATAACATAAAACAACAGTTATCCTAGAGTAAATAATGTAAGTCAGCTTAGTATATTTGAACTCCGATAAACTATCACTGTGTTAAGATAATGGTGGCCATACCTACCATAGATAACACATATTTTGATTGCTATCATCGCGTATCGAAACAAAACATTTGGTAAAATGTAATAGGTAATGATTTTGGAGATCCCTAATCAATCTCATAAAACCTCACCTCTACCTTTTGGGCTCTGGATTTGTATATGTCACCGGAAAATTGCAACTCCGTAAGATTGAAATAAATCTTGACCTATATTTTCTCGATATGTTATGAAAAAATCGTTTTGTATTTAATAAATCCTATTCAAAATTCAATAGTTTCCAATCTATCCGTTTCTTATTTAAAAAAAAGAAGTTTACAATTTCACGCGACATTTTACAATCTTACTGTGTTAGCCACTTTCTATTGCCATAATATATTTCGATATTGTTGTTACAGCCACCTCAGAGCCACCCGTTAGCGGGTGGCTCTGAGTGGCTTAGGCCCTCGTAAACCTAAAACCTTCGTAAAATGAAAACGAAAATATCGATTTAAAGACAACAATTTTAGCGCCTTTCATATTATTTCTCACAGGTTCCGGGGCCCTTGTGTAGCGCCTGAGCTCATAGGTTTTGCCTATATTGGCTGTATAGACCGGATCTGGGGGAGTAGATTTCAGACAGTGTGGTAGCTAGATAAAAGAAGATAAAAAAGTAAGTTATTTGTTCGAAATATAAGTACCAAATTAGTGACTTCACTCGTATGTGAGATAGATCCAAGGCGCTGGTTTTCAGCGATATGTCTTTTTAAGTCTAAGTACGGGGCCCCCAATTCGTGGGGCCCGTAGCATTTGCTATTCATGCTACGTGGCTAATCCGGCACTGTCCTCTACTTACTAATATTATAAATGCAAAAGTTTTGATGTTTGCTACTCAATCACTTCAGAACGGCTGAACGGGTCTTTATGAAATTTGGCACAGAGGCAGATTATAGTCTGGAATAACACATAAGATATTTAATCCCGGGAATATTTCCCTTGGGATAATTTTCGACATTAACGCTCGCAGCGCCGCGGGTGGCAGCTAATGTTCTATAAAATCCATTCATTGGGTTTCAGTGTCCCAAAATCATGTTACGTCTTTATAGCAATACCAGCTGACCCGCGCAACTTCATCTGCGTCACATTTTCCAATAATGCTCCGCTCCTATTTGTCTTAGCGTGATGATATATACCTTGCTCGATAAATGGGCTATCTAACACTGAAATAATTTTTCAAATCGGACCCGCAGTTCCTGAGATTAGCACGTTCAAGCAAGCAAACGAACAAACAAACTCTTCTGATTTATAATATTAGTATAGATAGTATAGTTTTGCTGAGACTTTAAAATGAAACCCTTAATACTTGTCCCTCAGACTCAGGAGCCAAAGGCAAAATCCATTGCTCAGCAGACATCAATGGGAGCACGTAGCCAATAGACTTTGCTTCGAATAGAAGATACAAGAGCGAACGAAGCGAGTTAGAACTGTTTACCGACCCTCGCAGCCTGCCTTCCGCAATGGCCCTCTTACAGTGCGTTTCCACCAGGATGCGTTGCGAAGGATGTTTCTGAGAACCAATAGAATCGCTATTTTCGCTGCAGGCTAGGTAAATGAAGAGATTCTATTGGTCCTTAACGTAAAGTTCGAACCGCAGTTTTTTGCCTCTCGGAGGTTAGCTTTTAGTGACGACCGCGCAGGTGCAGTCACGTATACAAGTGTTAGGTTAGGTTAGGTTAGGTTAGGTTAGTACGGGGGACCCCCCACACTGTTTGCGTCCACGTCGCGTCCCCTGGAAACGACCCAGTTCTGTCACCGTAACGGAGTGGCAGACTGGGGTTCGGCCAAAGAACAGTGTGCTCTCGTAGCGATTTTATTTTATCTGGCGGATTCAGCTGCGATTTCGGAGGAGGCAATATGCCTAAACCCAAGCGGGACGCCCAAGGGCGTTTCCTAAAAGGCCCTTTTCAGGGCCAACCCAACGGCCCTTCTCAGGGCCAACCCAACGGCCCTTCTCAGGGCCAGTCTGACGCTTCGGCGTCAGAAGCTAGCCGCGCGCCGTCTGCGGCTAGCTTTTTTAGGAGGGCAGATGAGACGTCGGACTCTGACGAGTCCCTCGTCTCAGACGCGGGTTGTTCGCGGTCGCGAAAGCGCGCCGCGCGTCGCAAGAGCGGGTCCGAGGGTTCCTCGGCCTCAGGCTCGACGGGGCTGTCGAAGGCGAAGAGGCCAGTGACAGCCGCAGACACCCACTCAGTGGGTCTCGCAGATGCCCAACGCCAGCTGGACCTGGCTCGGCGGGCACAGCTCCAGGAGGAGCTGGAGGAGAGAGTTGCTCTCAAAGAGCAGCGAGCGCGTGCCGCCCGGGCCAAGTCCGGGTACGGCGCATCCACCGTCCTCTACGCGGACTACTCCGTCGCGGAGCTCGAGCGGATGGCGCACGAGGACGAGGAGGGTATTGTGGAGGTCGCTGCAAAGTCCTCCCACCTAAAAGGGACATTTCAGAAGTCCCTTAAATGCCGGGCCGCGAGCATGCGCGGCATCATTGAGGAGCTTGCCCGCCGGACAAGCTCTGAGGAAACGCGGCAGTTGCAGACAAGGGTCGATCGTCTGCAATCGGAGGTCAGCCAGCTTCATCAGAAGTTGGCTGACGCCACCGCCCAGCCCAATCAAGGCCCGACGCTTGCTGTGGGCCCAACGCCTGCCGTGGAGGCCCCCGCCTCCAGCCAACTTGAGGATGTTATCCGCAAGGTGGTTATGGAGGAGCGGGCCTTCACCCGCGCCTGCTTAGCGGGCATTGAGGACCGGCTCTTGCCGGAGAAGCGCCTCCGACCGCCGCTTGCGGCAGACAAGAGGCGAGTCGAGCCGGGGCCGTCCTCGCAACCGGAGGACGCCAATCTCCCGTCCACCACTCCGTCCAACCAGGAGGGTTGGATCGAGGTGGTCGGGAGAGGAAAAGGCAAGGGAAAGGGCAAGAAGACGAAGGCCGTCTCTGCCGCCCCCGCCACCACGCCTCCCAGCCAGTCGCAGACGACTGGGAAGGGAAAGCGGAAGGCCAAGGGCCAAAAGGTGGCAGCGGCCGCCGCCGCTGTCCCCGCCACCACGCCTCCCAGCCAGTCACAGGCGACTGGCAAGGGGAAGAGGAAGGGGAGAAGGAGGGGGAAACGTGTTCCCCCACAGTCTGCAGCCGTCGTCGTGACGCTCATGGCGGAGGCTGCTGAGCGCGGGGAGACGTACGCGTCCGTACTAGTGCGGGCGCGTGCCAATGCCGATCCCACCCAACTGGGGATCGGCAAAGTATCCTGCCGGCGTACCCAAACCGGGGCTCGTATTTTCGAGTTCCCGGGGGCGGAGGGCAGCGCCAGCGCTGACCTCTTTGCAGCCAAGCTGCGGGAGGTCATCGCAGACGCAGCTAAGGTGGCCCGACCAACTAAGTCGGCGGCCATACTGGTGACCGACCTCGATGACTCGGTCACCAAAGAGGAGGTGGTCGCAGCGGTCGCAGCCATTGGTGGCTGCAGCGTTGCAGCTGTGCAAGGCCGGGACATCAGGACCGGCCGCGGCGGCATGGGCACTATTCGGCTCGAGTGCCCTGTCGCCGCCGCCAAAGCCGTCCTGGACAAGGGAACGCTTTCCGTCGGCTTCAGCTCCGGTTTGGTGCGGGCCCTTGAGGAGCAGCCTCTGCGCTGCTTCAGGTGCTTCGGCATCGGCCACACCGGAGCCCTCTGTCCGTCCAAAGTCAACAGGGCGGACACCTGCTATCGCTGCGGCAAGGACGGCCACAAAGCCGCCTCCTGCACGGCCGCGAAGCCACACTGCGCAGTGTGCGCTGCTAGTGGCCGCCCGGCAGGCCATGTGATGAAGGGGAGGACGTGCAATCCTCCCCCTAAGAGGGGCAAAGCGCAGGCGCCAGCTGGGCCTGTTGCTAGCACAGCTGCGGAGGAGGGGGGTGCGATGTCCGACTAATGGCCAGAGTCGAACATCGCATCCTGCAGACGAACGCCAACCACTGCCGGGCAGCCCAGGATCTGCTGATGCAGACCATGGCTGAGTGGTTGGTGGACTTGGCGGTGGTCGCCGAGCCTTACTCGGTCCCCGGCAGCTGGCTAGGCGACCGAGACGGCTTGGTGGCGTTGGTGTCGCGGTCTTCCACAGACTCCCCTCCCCTCTCGCTCTTAGAGAGAGGACCGGGATACGTGGCCGCCGCGTGGGGGGATCTGGCCCTAGTCGGGGTCTACTTCTCCCCTAACCGCCCTCTTCCAGACTTTGAGGACTTCCTGGAGGTCCTCACTGCAGTCGTTGGGAGGGCGGCGCCACGCCACGTCGTGGTTTTGGGCGACCTAAACGCCAAGTCGGAGGCCTGGGGCAACCCGGCTGCCTCCTGCAACGTCCGGGGTCGCGCCGTCGAGTTTTGGTCGGCGTCGTGCGGCGTGTCCCTCCTCAACAGGGGGGCGGTCCACACATGTGTGCGGCAGCAGGGTGGGTCGGTGGTCGACGTTTCGTTTGCCACACCCGTCTTAGCCGCACGCATTGTGAACTGGCGGGTGGAGCTGGTGGAGACCTTGTCGGACCACAGATATGTGAGGTTCGACATCTCCACCCAGCATGGCTCCCGGGGGGAGATGGACCGCTCTGGCAGGCCTCCCTTCCCTCGGTGGGCCCTCACTCGCCTGGACCGCGAGGCAGCCAAGGAGGCTGCCTTCCTGCAGGACTGGCTGTCGCCCCCTGTGGAGACCCTGGACGTCGACGCAGCAGCAGCCCAGCTGAGGGGATCCCTGACCGAGGTATGCAACTCCAGCATGCCTCGGTCCCGTCGTCCGCCTCCCCGTCGTGCCGTCTATTGGTGGTCGGAGGAGCTGGCAGGCCTCCGGGCCACCTGCGTGGCGGCCCGTAGGGGCCTACACGCGGAGCCGTCGGCGCAGCGCACGTAGTCAGGCAGACGAGGACCGTCTCTACGCTTCCTACCGGGAGGCAAAGGCGGCCCTCAAGTCGGCTATGTGCGCTGCGAAGGACTCGGCGAGGGCTGAGATGCTAGAGGGTCTCGATCGGGATCCCTTTGGGAGACCATACAGGGCGGCGCGGAACCAACTGCGGCCCCATGGTCCCCCATTGACCGAGACCCTCGAGCCGGCACTGTTGGATGGGGTGGTCCGGTCCCTGTTTCCGCGCAGGACCGACTTCACCCCACCAACGATGGATCCCCCGCAGGATCCCCCGCAGGAGGCGGTTCCACCGGCGGAGGCAGATGTGCCCCCGGTGACGGCGGAGGAGTTCCGCGAGGGTCTTCTCGGCCTCCGCGCCAAGAAGACGGCCCCCGGTCCGGACGGCGTTCCCGCACGAGTGGTGGCCATAGCTGCCGCTCAAATGGAGGATAGGTTTCGGGACCTTTTCAGCGCATGCCTCGCGTCTGGAAGGTTCCCGAAACTATGGAAGGAGGGGCAGCTATGCCTTCTCCGTAAGGAGGGACGTCCGGTCGACTCCCCCTCGGCATACCGACCCATCGTTCTGCTTGATGAGGTCGGCAAAATGTTCGAGGGGATCATCGCCTGCCGGCTCAACAGCCATCTGCGGAGGGTAGGGCCAGACCTGTCGGACGCCCAATTCGGTTTCCGACAGGGGCGTTCGACCATCGACGCACTGGCCCTACTGAAGGGGCAGGTGAAGGGGGCGGTCGAGGCGGGGGACGGAGTTTTGGCAGTGTCGTTCGACATAGCCAACGCCTTCAACTCCGTCCCCCACTCGACGATATTGGAGGCACTCCGCTATCATGGAGTGCCCCAATACTTGCGGGACCTCCTGGCCGACTACTTGGAGGACCGAGATGTCCTCCTTGTAGACAAAACGGCCAGGCTCCGGAGGTACGGCGCGGAGTCCGGTGTTCCACAGGGGTCAGTCCTTGGGCCACCCCTTTGGAACATCGGGTTCGATTGGCTATTGAGAGGAGCCCTCCTCCGTGGCACGAGTGTCATATGTTACGCGGATGACACTCTCCTCACTGCCCGGGGGAGAACCTTCAGGGAGGCGGCCTGTCTGGCCTCGGCTGGCGGATCCTTGGTCGCGGGAAGGATCCGCCGCCTAGGGTTGAGGGTGGCGCTGAACAAGACCGAGGCCGTGTTCTTTCACGGGCCTCGGCAGCGCTGCCCTCCGGATGCCCACATTGTCGTTGAGGGCATCCGGGTGGAGGTTAAGGCCCAGATGAAGTATCTGGGCCTGATACTAGACAGCAGGTGGCGCTTCGGCCCGCACTTCAGCGGGCTGTCGACGCGCCTGCTGAAGGCCGCCGACTCCCTGTCGTGGCTCCTCCCAAACCTGGGGGGGCCCAGTGCACGATGCCGGCGCTTGTATGCCGGCATCCTGCGGAGCATGGCCCTATACGGGGCCCCAATATGGGCGGACTCCCTCAATAGGAGGGAGAATGCGACCGCCATCCGCAGGCCACAAAGGGCCATTGCACAGCGGGTGGCGAGGGCCTACCGGTCGGTAGGCTTTTCGGCGGCGTGCGCTCTGGCGGGCACCCCTCCTTGGGAGTTGGAGGCTTGGGTGCTCGCCAGGGTGTACGAATGGACGGCGCGCCGAAAAGCGCTCGGGGAGCGCCCTGTCGCAGAGGAGCGGGAAGCCGTGCGGAGGGAGGCGAGGGACGCCATCATCGTCCATTGGACAGAGGACCTCGCCTCTGCCACCTTTGGCCGTCGAACGCTCGACGCGCTCGGTCCAGTCCTGCGGGATTGGCTCGAGCGGCCGCACGGCTTCCTCTCCTTCCGTCTGGTGCAGGTGTTGTCTGGCCACGGCTGTTTCGGCACACACCTGCACCGGGTCGGGAGGGAGGAGACACCGGCGTGTCACGACTGCGGCGCGGCGGAGGACACGGCGCAGCACACACTGGAGGTGTGCCCAGCTTGGTCCGAGCCGCGTCGCAGTCTCACTGCAGAGATCGGACAGGACCTCTCCCTTCCCAGCGTGGTCAGATGCATGCTGGGGAGTGAGGAGTCCTGGGCCGCGGTCGCCTCCTTTTGCGAGGATGTCATCTCGCAAAAGGAGGCGGCGGAGCGCGCGCGGGAGGACGACCCTCTCGCTGCGCCGCTCCGCAGACGAAGGCGAGGTCGGAGAAGACGTCCTCTTCTCCCTCCTCGCGGTGGTGATGGGCGGGCGACAGGCGCGGGGGCGCCTCCGCCCGCATTGCACACGTCACCACCATCGTCGGAGGTTCCCGGCCCTCCCCCAACGGGGGGGGCGTGAAGGGCCCGCTAAGGCGGGCGGTCGTCGGAGGTGGACTGGACGTAAAGGCTACGCCGATCTCCCAGTCCACCCCCACTATGACGTTGCGGGAATTTCGTTGCTGGGTTGTTTTAGTGGGTATACCGGGCTTGCCCGGGGAGTCCCACATACCCCTCCCACTCCCCCGAGTGAGAGGGTATGCGTAATGCATTTTTTCCCAGCCGAAACAAAAAAAAAAAAAAAAAAAAAAAAAGGTTAGGTTAGTACGTCGTCGCGGACGCGGCCAAGGTGGCCCGACCAATCAAGTCGGCGGCCATAGAGGTGACGGATCTCGACGACTCCGTCACCAAAGAGGAGGTAGTGGCGGCGGTCGCTGCAATCGGTGGATGTAGCGTCGCAGCGGTACAGGGCCGCGACATCAGGGTCGGCCGCGGCGGCATGGGCTCTATGCGGCTCGAGTGCCCAGTCGCCGCCGCCAAAGCCGTCCTCAACAAAGGACGGCTCTCTGTTGGCTTTAGCTCGGGTGTGGTCCGGGCACTTGATGAGCAGCCTCTGCGCTGCTTTAGGTGCTTCGGCATCGGGCACACCCGAGCCCTCTGTCCGTCCAAAGTCGACAGGACGGACAGTTGCTACCGCTGCGGCAAGGACGGCCACAAAGCCGCCTCCTGCACGGCTGCTAAGCCGCACTGCGCGGTGTGTGCCGCCAGTAGCCGCCCGGCGGGTCACATAATGAAGGGGAGGAATTGTAATCCTCCCCCTACGAGGGGCAAAGCGCAGGTGCCAGCTGGGCCTGTTGCCAGCACAGCTGCGGAGGAGGGGGGTGCGATGTCCGACTAATGGATAGAGTCGAACATCGCATCCTTCAGACGAACGCCAACCACTGCCGGGCAGCCCAGGATCTGCTGATGCAGACCATGGCTGAGTGGTTGGTGGACTTGGCGGTGGTCGCCGAGCCTTACTCGGTCCCTGGCAGCTGGCTAGGCGACCGGGACGGCTTGGTGGCGTTGGTGTCGCGGTCTTCCACAGACTCCCCTCCCCTCTCGCTCTTAGAGAGGGGACCGGGATACGTGGCCGCCGCGTGGGGAGATCTGGCCCTGGTGGGGGTCTACTTCTCCCCTAACCGCCCTCTCTCAGACTTTGAGGACTTCCTGGAGGTCCTCACTGCTGTCGTAGCGAGGGCGGCGCCACGCCAGGTCGTGGTGTTGGGCGACCTGAACGCCAAGTCGGAGGCCTGGGGCAACCCGGCTGCCTCCTGCAACGTCCGGGGACGCGCCGTCGTGTTTTGGTCGGCGTCATGCGGCGTGTCCCTCCTCAACAGGGGGGCGGTCCACACATGTGTGCGGCAACGGGGAGGGTCGGTGGTCGACGTGTCGTTTGCCACCCCCGTCCTTGCCGCACGCATTGTGAACTGGCGGGTTGAGATGGTGGAGACATTGTCGGACCACAGATATGTGCGGTTCGACATCTCCACCCAGCATGGTTCCCGGGGGGAGATGGCCCGCTCTGGCAGGTCTCCCTTCCCTCGGTGGGCCCTCACTCGCCTGGACCGCGAGGCAGCCAAGGAGGCTGCCTTCCTGCAGGACTGGCTGTCGCCCCCTGTTGAGGTCCTGGACGTGGACTCCGCAGCGGCCCAGCTGAGGGGTTCCCTGACCGAGGTGTGCAACTCCAGCATGCCTCGGTCCCGTCGTCCGCCTCCCCGTCGTGCCGTCTACTGGTGGTCGGAGGAGCTGGCAGGCCTCCGGGCCACCTGCGTGGCGGCCCGTAGGGCCTACACGCGGAGCCGTCGGCGCAGCGCACGTAGCCAGACAGACGAGGACCGTCTTTACGCTTCATATCGAGAGGCGAAGGCGGTCCTCAAGTCAGCTATGTGCGCTGCCAAGGACGCGGCGAGGGCCGAGATGCTGGAGGGTCTCGATCGGGATCCCTATGGGAGACCATATCGGGCAGCGCGGAACCAACTGCGGCCCCATGGTCCCCCCCTGACGGAGACCCTCGAGCCGGCGCTGCTGGATGGGGTGGTCCGGTCCCTGTTTCCGCGCAGGACCGACTTCACCCCACCAACGATGGACCCCCCGCGAGGGGCGGCACCACCGGCGGAGGCAGACGTGCCCCCGGTGACGGAGGAAGAGTTCCGCGAGGGTCTTCTTGGCCTTCGCGCCAAGAAGACGGCCCCCGGTCCGGACGGCGTCCCAGCACGGGTGGTGGCTATAGCTGCCGCTCAAATGGAGGACAGATTTCGGGACCTGTTCAGTGCGTGCCTCGCGTCTGGAAGGTTCCCGAAACTGTGGAAGGAGGGGCAGCTATGCCTCCTCCGCAAGGAGGGACGCCCAGTGGACTCCCCCTCGGCATACCGACCCATCGTCCTGCTTGATGAGGTCGGCAAAATGTTCGAGGGGATCATCGCCTGCCGGCTCAACAGCCATCTGCGGGGGGTAGGGCCAGACCTGTCGGACGCCCAGTTTGGTTTCCGACAGGGGCGTTCGACCATCGACGCGCTGGCCCTGCTCAAGGGGCAGGTGAAGGGGGCAGTCGAGGCGGGGGACGGAGTTTTGGCAGTGTCATTCGACATAGCCAACGCCTTCAACTCCGTCCCCCACTCGACGATATTGGAGGCACTCCGCTATCATGGAGTGCCCCAATACTTGCGGGACCTCCTGGCCGACTACTTGGAGGACCGAGAGGTCCTCCTTGTAGACAAAACGGCCAGGTTGCGGCGGTACGGCGCAGAGTGCGGTGTTCCACAGGGGTCGGTACTTGGGCCCCCCCTGTGGAACATCGGGTTCGATTGGCTCCTGCGGGGAGCCCTCCTCCGTGGCACGAGTGTCATCTGCTACGCGGATGACACTCTCCTCACTGCCCGGGGGAGGAACTTTGGGGAGGCGGCCTGTCTGGCCTCGGCTGGCGGATCCTTGGTCGCAGGAAGGATCCGCCGCCTGGGGTTGAGGGTGGCGCTGAACAAGACCGAGGCCGTGTTCTTTCGCGGGCCTCGGCAGCGCTGCCCTCCAGATGCCCACATCAATGTGGAGGGCATCAGGGTGGGGGTCCAGGCCCAGATGAAGTATCTGGGCCTGGTACTGGACAGCAGGTGGCGCTTCGGCCCGCACTTCAGCGGGCTGTCGACGCGCCTGCTGAAGGCCGCCGGCGCCCTGTCGTGGCTCCTCCCGAACCTGGGTGGGCCCAGCGCGCGATGCCGGCGCTTGTATGCCGGCATCCTGCGGAGCATGGCCCTATACGGGGCCCCAATCTGGGCGGACTCCCTCCACAGGAGGGAGAATGCGACGGCGATCCGCAGGCCCCAAAGGGCCATCGCGCAGCGGGTAGCGAGGGCCTACCGCTCTGTGGGCTTCTCGGCAGCGTGCGCTCTGGCCAGCACCCCTCCTTGGGAGTTGGAGGCATGGGTGCTCGCCAGAGTGTACGAGTGGACGGCGCGCCGAAAAGCGCTCGGGGAGCGCCCCGTCGCTGAGGAGCGGGAAGCCGTGCGGAGGGAGGCGAGGGACGCCATCATCGTCCATTGGACAGAGGACCTCGCCTCCGCCACCTTTGGCCGTCGAACGCTGGACGCGCTCGGTCCAGTCTTGCGAGACTGGCTCGAGCGGCCGCACGGCTTCCTCTCCTTCCGTCTGGTGCAGGTGTTGTCTGGCCACGGCTGTTTCGGCACGCACCTGCACCGGATCGGGAGGGAGGAGACACCGGCGTGTCACGACTGCGGCGCGGCGGAGGACACGGCGCAGCACACACTGGAGGTGTGCCCAGCTTGGTCCGAGCCGCGTCGCAGTCTCACTGCGGAGATCGGACAGGACCTCTCCCTTCCCAGCGTGGTCAGATGCATGCTGGGGAGTGAGGAGTCCTGGGCCGCGGTCGCCTCCTTTTGCGAGGATGTCATCTCGCAGAAGGAGGCGGCGGAGCGCGCGCGGGAGGACGATCCTCTCGCTGTGCCGCTCCGCAGACGAAGGCGAGGTCGGAGAAGACGTCCTCTTCTCCCTCCTCGCGTTGGTGATGGGCGGGCGACAGGCGCGGGGGCGCCTCCGCCCGCATTGCACGCATCACCACCATCATCGTCGGAGGTTCCCGGCCCTCCCCCAATGGGGGGGGCGTGAAGGGCCCGCTAAGGCGGGCGGTCGTCGGAGGTGGACTGGACGTAAAGGCTACGCCGATCTCCCAGTCCACCCCCACTATGACGTTGCGGGAATTTCGTTGCTGGGTTGTTTTAGTGGGTATACCGGGCTTGCCCGGGGAGTCCCACATACCCCTCCCACTCCCCCGAGTGAGAGGGTATGCGTAATGCATTTTTTCCCAGCCGAAACAAAAAAAAAAAAAAAAAAAAAAAAAAGGTTAGGTTAGTACAGGGAGGCGGCCTGTCTGGCCTCGGCTGGCGGATCCTTGGTCGCAGGAAGGATCCGCCGCCTAGGGTTGAGGGTGGCGCTGAACAAGACCGAGGCCGTGTTCTTCCACGGGCCTCGGCAGCGCTGCCCTCCGGATGCCCACATTGTCGTGGAGGGCATCCGGGTGGAGGTCAAGGCCCAGATGAAACATCTGGGCCTGATACTAGACAGCAGGTGGCGCTTCGGCCCGCACTTCAGCGGGCTGTCGACGCGCCTGCTGAAGGCCGCCGACTCCCTGTCGTGGCTCCTCCCGAACCTGGGGGGGCCTAGTGCACGATGCCGGCGCTTGTATGCCGGCATCCTGCGGAGCATGGCCCTGTATGGGGCCCCAATCTGGGCGGACTCCCTCAATAGGAGGGAGAATGCGACAGCCATCCGCAGGCCACAAAGGGCCATTGCACAGCGGGTGGCGAGGGCCTACCGGTCGGTAGGCTTTTCGGCGGCGTGCGCTCTGGCGGGCACCCCTCCTTGGGAGTTGGAGGCGTGGGTGCTCGCCAGGGTGTACGAATGGACGGCGCGCCGAAAAGCGCTCGGGGAGCGCCCTGTCGCTGAAGAGCGGGAAGCCGTGCGGAGGGAGGCGAGGGACGCCATCATCGTCCATTGGACAGAGGACCTCGCCTCTGCCACCTTTGGCCGTCGAACGCTCGACGCGCTAGGTCCAGTCCTGCGGGATTGGCTCGAGCGGCCGCACGGCTTCCTCTCCTTCCGTCTGGTGCAGGTGTTGTCTGGCCATGGCTGTTTCGGCACACACCTGCACCGGGTCGGGAGGGAGGAGACACCGGCGTGTCACGACTGCGGCGCGGCGGAGGACACGGCGCAGCACACACTGGAGGTGTGCCCAGCTTGGTCCGAGCTGCGTCGCAGTCTCACAGCAGAGATCGGACAGGACCTCTCCCTTCCCAGCGTGGTCAGATGCATGCTGGGGAGTGAGGAGTCCTGGGCCGCGGTCGCCTCCTTTTGCGAGGATGTCATCTCGCAAAAGGAGGCGGCGGAGCGCGCGCGGGAGGACGACCCTCTCGCTGCGCCGCTCCGCAGACGAAGGCGAGGTCGGAGAAGACGTCCTCTTCTCCCTCCTCGCGGTGGTGATGGGCGGGCGACAGGCGCGGGGGCGCCTCCGCCCGCATTGCACGCATCACCACCATCATCGTCGGAGGTTCCCGGCCCTCCCCCAACGGGGGGGGCGCGAAGGGCCCGCTAAGGCGGGCAGTCGTCGGAGGTGGACTGGACGTAAAGGCTACGCCGATCTCCCAGTCCACCCCCACTATGACGTTGCGGGAATTTCGTTGCTGGGTTGTTTTAGTGGGTATACCGGGCTTCCCCGGGGAGTCCCACATACCCCTCCCACTCCCCCGAGTGAGAGGGTATGCGTAACGCATTTTTTCTCAGCCGAAAAAAAAAAAAAAAAAAAAAGGTTAGGTTAGTACGATCGTAGAATATTTTTCTGATTTATACGTATTGTATTATAAACAAGTAAGAAACACAACCAGTAACAAAAGCAAGGTCACAAGTAACACAACAAACATTTACACCACAAAAACACAAATCAAACATAAAGAAATAACCAAAATAAATAATTTAAAATAATAACAATGTGTAACAGTTTTCGCATCAACAGTCGTATTGCATTAAGTAAGCGGGACACAAGTATGCATCGAACGTATAGGAGCGACTGAGACGCCATTACACCCGCTATCTTGCGCGAGAAGGCGCATGCGCGACCTACCCGCGCATGCGCTGTTCTATGTTTCTCGTCAAATTGACATCCTGCGCAACCAATCACGACGTACTTTGCAGAGGCAAAGAACCGTAGTTCGTAGGTACTGTAGCGTAGCGAAGGATAATTATGTTTGTGAGTACCAAAAGACTCAATACAGACTAAGTAAATAAAGCGATTCTATTGGCTCTCACAAACACTTCTTCGCACATCTCTGGTGGAAACGCACCCTTAGACTAAGGTTAAATGCATCACAGGAGATATCCATCAAACTTACTCAATATACGCGTATCTCTTAGTAGCTGACACTGCCCTCGCAGTGTCGAAGTCGAGGTTGTTGGCGACCAACCACACGAGTTCTTGCAGCCAAGTGGTTCCTAAAACACAACGTAATAGTTATTACCATAAAAGCTGGTTCCCCCTTGTCGGCTGTCGGGTCCGGATTTTAATCGGATGTTGTTGTGGCAGAGAATTTTATATGAAGCTATTCACACATGTCTGACACCGATTTGGCACTGTCGGAGAGTATCCGGATGTGGGTGTCCATGACTAGGAAAGTCATGGACATGGACCCTCGCCTCTATCGCATGAACTGCTAGGATAATGCCCACGCATTCCGCCTGGTAGACGGTGTTGAGCTTACCTAGTGATCTGGATATTTTAATGTTGAGGTCATTGGAGTAAATTCCAACTCCCGTGCCAACGCTTGTCTTTGATCTATCGGTATAGATTCTTAGCTCGTTGGGACCTGAGTGGTCGTCCAATTACTCTGCTAGGACTATGTTGTAATGTTTCTTAAATGGTATCGTATCCCATACATAACAGTGCATCTTTTGGTTTTCTTTTTTTAAAGTCAAATTTTACTGTTTTCCAGTTTCAGAGATTGGGAATGTGTAAAATAAATAAAAAGAACGCTCGATGAGACTATACGACTATACGAGGATCGAATTGATGAGCCTAAGATGAGGAGGTCTATATCCAGTCCTGGATAGACGTAGGCCCGTGATTAGCATGCTTATCATGCCGATATGATTTCAGGAGATGTCTTACCTGATCTAGAAAACGTGGCGATCCATATGTCATCAGGCCTGACTTCTAGGTTATAAATTTCCGAGGCGTGGTCCCCATAACCTGCATTTGCAATGTACCCATTTGGACCTACTCGGATGAAGGGTCTGACGTAATCTGTACAAGAAAAATACAAAATTTAACAATTAGACACTTGCGAGCTTTGAGTAGCGAGTAAAGCTTGAAACTCGAAATGGGTTGGCGAGCAGCGAGTAGCGAATGAAAAGTTTCGATAGTATTGACGCTCTGCTATAAGCGAGTGTTTTTGTGCGACGGGCTTTTACTCGCTCCGGCCCGCACTATAAGTAGAAATTACCGCTGGTTGGTGAGTTCTGACCGCCAAGCGAGCATCGCCGAGCGAGTGTCGCGGAACAAGTACAATCTTTGATAGCTCTTTTCGCTGCGATCAACTAGAGGAAGAACCGCTCTCCGGCAGTATGAACAGCCAGCTATCGACTTTGAATGTTTTTGTCTCTTTCCTCAGCGAGCAAATAGTCGAAAGCTAATCGCTTCGTCGCTGGCGGTGAGACAAGTGCCATTTCTAATCATAATCTTACGTCACCAACGTCTTATGACCTAGTGACTGTGTTCCATGGGGTCATTAATAGCTGTAGTGATGTTATCGATTTGCACTTTGACAGGTTGGGAAAATTGATAGCCAATTTTCATAGAAATCTCCAGTAATTACTTTGTTTTTTTAAATCTGAGGGGAAATGTGTATACATATACATAGATTATCGACTTAGATTTTTATTTTATTTTCATAAGCCATTTTTATCTTAGATCTCTTGTTTTTAATTATTTAAGAAACTAAATTAGTTAAACATATTATGTAATTTTTCTTTGTACAACTTCCATAAGCATGCGGTGTTCACCTATAAGTGATTTTTGCAGTAATGTATACTTACACTCTATTTTTAATATAAAAGTGTGAACAATATTGTTGGTGAACCAATCTAATATTATAAAGTCTATACTAATATTATAAAGCAGAAGAGTTTGTTTGTTTGGTTGAACGCGCTAATCTCAGGAACTACTGAGATCCGATTTGAAACATTCTTTCAGTGTTAGATAGCCCATTTATCGAGGAAGGCTATAGGCTAGGTACCTATATATCATCACGCTAAGACCAACAAGAGCGGAGCAGGTAATGAAAAATGTTACGCAGACGACGTTGCACGGGTCAGCTAGTTATTTTATACTTTGTAGTGTTATTTTTGAAAACCGGTTAATTTTTTTGTAAAAAGTATATTATTTTTCACTTTTACTTTGGACGACGTGATCGTCTATAGAAATTGAAACACGCAATTATACTCATAAAATAAAAACTGCTAAGCCAAACTGAATCAATTTTTTATGGAACTTAATGGCAAGTAGCCGCATCGATCACAGAAATCGGATCAGAAACATCGGAGTAATTGGTGAACCTCTTCCTTTTTTGGAAGTTGGTTAAAAAGGCCAGTTAGGTGATGGTTCCATATCAAACTAACAATCTGTATCCATTATCCATTCTACAACATTCTGCCTAATTTATAAAAATTCTTAGCGTATTATTAGAATCAGAAAATTATTAATTCATGTAGAGTTTCAATTTGAATTATACATTTTTTATTTAATTTTTTAATAAATGAAAACTTCTTTAGCGGCATTGAGCATTTTTCTTGGGATGGGTATAACATGTTAAACTCGCGTCAGGACACGTGACCTGATCGAAAATTCGTAAGACGGATGATTCAAAAATGCACAAGATTAGTGTTCAAGTTTTCACTTCTACACCGGAGTGCAACCCGTTTTTTTTTTAAATAAATGACTGTTTTTACTTTGCGGTTCACTGCTATTAAATAAGACAATTAATAATAATAATAATAATAATAATATCCTTGGACATTTCACACAACAATTACAAGAACAGAGGTGATCAAACATCGCTGTAGAATTATTATTCTTTTATTTGACATTCTTACCTTTATAATACTTTTTAATAATTTTTTCCTCCTCTTCAGAAACATTTTTAATTTCATACGGAAATTCCAGGGATGCCATTTTGTGTTCCTGAAAATGAAATGAGATTTCATTATACATTGCTTCATGATTAAACCGCCATCACGTCAATTCGACTTCAGGATCAGACCTCGAAACCTATCCTCCTGCAGCGGGGTGTGAGGCAGTGAGATGTCATTTCTCACTGTTTATGGCCGTAATGGAGAATGTCTTCAAGGTTTCAGACAGGAGAAGAACTTTTCTTGCTGCCATTTTGAGGAATTGTAAGTTGAATACTACCGGATCAGATTAAATAAAGGCTGTACACAGACGAGTTAAATTCGACGTTATTTAGTAACTAGATTTGCTCAGTAGGCTATTAGACCTTCAGAACCTGTGGTTAGCCAGTCGCAATAGGCTTTGCGACGCCTATTGCTACCGTAAGTTTTATTAAAAGAGAATGTCATCCCCCGAGTTTGTTGACACACTGACACAAAATAAATGCGTCAATAACACGTGTTACGTCACATTTCAGTACAATTTTTACCGAATAGTGACGTCACAAGCCCCCACTCCTGCGTTTTATCTTCGTCGGTTTTTATTGATTTGATAAAGCAAAAAATACGTGGCAAATAGTTTTCCATAATCTATCTGATGAACTAAATAGAATCATATTTTTTTACTCAAGAATCGTTCCTATTCCTCAAGTTAGCTAAAGCGGCTTTTGCTTGACTGAAATAAAATCAGCCAATCAAATCAGTTGATAAGCACAAGGTTCAACTGAATGATAGTTTGAACGATTTTTGCATCCACAACAAGCACAAATAAAAAATAAAAACTGACATCAGAGAAATCGTTTAAGATTCATTCGAAATTCAACCGTGAATATTTATGTCCCGTTTCATTACTTATGAATCCGGTGACATACGAACTGACAGATAAGTACAGACAGTGACAGAACTCATCGCGGGCATTGGAACAATGTTAATGAATAACGCATTACTACCGGTTCGCTTTATGAACGCTGGTACAATGGCGGACAGAATTCATAACCTATTCAGGAAATATTATGCTGGGATAACTGAGACCATGCTATGACGTGTTCATGTCATTATTTTTGAAATGAGAGAGAGATGGGGCTATACAATACAAATAGTGCTGTTTCTTTTTCACAACGGATGGCAATGACACGTTGTAATTGCCCATCTGAAGTAATAAAGACGTTTTTAAATCATTTTATGTAGAGGCATTGGTCACAAAAAGAAAAGATTGTATAACTTGATATTTGTCTGCAGTTTTATTATTCCGTGGCTTGAGTAGTTTTCAAAAAAGTGGGCGACTATCGAAGATAATTGATTTTTATCCTCCACTTCCACTTTCACTCCACTTATCTTTTTTATACTGAAATAATAAAAAAGCAAAATAAAAACAAAAGATTCAGAATACCTAGATAGAGATTATGTGGTAATTACTTAATAATAGCTTAGTTAACGATCTTAGTTGGAAACACTAAACAACGCTAGACATACATTGATTTTTAAAATGTCCAAATTACTTTGGCCAACAGTGCTCAAATGAGACACTTCGCTAGCTCAATTTTAATTACTAGAAAGCTAAAATTAAATCGATTCGTGTCGAGATCAAAGTGGATAGGCTACAAAGGTGAAATTGCTTTGAAGTGTCGTAGTAGCTAACGAGGGAAGTGGAGAGGTGATGTTGGCTGGGCGCACACGAATCTAGTTCTAATCAACAGCTACATTTAATTGCTAGATGGTTTGGCTTTGACTGATTATGCCTTCTCATTAAGGCTCCATATAATTGGGAATTCGTGTAATGATACGTTAAGCGCATAAGATCAGTTATTGGGGAAAGATCTGAAAGCATTATTGTTTGAAATGTAAACTTGAACAATAAAATTGGCAGGTTTTCACGTCGTCGGCACACTGCTGATTTATAAATTTATAAATGTATGTTTATATAAAATTCTTTTACAACTTCATATATTTAACAAAAAATCGTCTGCGTAAAGCTAATGAATATGTATATAATAATATAATACTAACACTGAAAATAGAATCAAAATTACTTGAAAAATAAACGAGATAAAATTATTTTGGCATATACAAAATAATTTTATTGGGCAATAACTTGGCATTCACCAGCCGGTCGATTCTGTCGACATCTCACCGTGATCACTTAGATGGAGTGAATGACAAATGAGCTGTCATGCCTCAGTGTTCACTTCGACATATTTACAGAATCGCAATGCTGTTTCTTGTCGCCGATGAGCCTCTTTGCTCTGCGTTCCACCGAGTCAAGCGCGGCAAGCCGGTACTTAGCTGAGCCATCCCAAAGGTAGCTGCAATACTCCACGCAGGATCCAACTTGTGCTTTGTATAGGGTTAAAAGCTGTCCACGACTGAAGTATCGCTTCACCCTATTCAGGATGCCCAGCTTTTTGGCCACAGTTTGGGCTTTGTACTCAATGGTGGCGCCGAAGTTGAGACTGGATGTCAACTCCTAGGAGCCTAGGAGCTCGAGCCGATCAGTCACAGGAAAAGATATACCCCGAAAAGAAGAAGTTTGGTCGAAACGACTCTTTTTTGCGATAAAAAGACATGCCTGAGTTTTCCGTGGCGTTAAAAGTGACCAGAGTGTCATCACCCCACTGGAAGACAAGGCTTAAGGTCAAATTTGTCCGCTCTACGATGGCCTCTCTCAAGGAACCAACTTGACTCATGCTGGTTGTTGCTAAACAAGAATCTCTCTGAAACCGTACTGTCATCTGAATACCCAACATCACCTGGCTGAAGTAGGTCATTGATGTGAAGCAGGAAAAGAGTTGCAGAGAGAACAGACTTCTGAGGGACACCGTCATCAATAGCCATGAGGTCAGAGGAGCAGCCGTCAACGACTACTCGGATCGACCGTTCAGTAAAAAAGTCCGATATCCAGCTACAAAATCCAGCTGGCATGCCATAAGCAGGAAGATTGCTGAGTAGACAAATAATTTGTGTGTAGTTTAAATTTCAATCTTTGAAACTTTATAACTTAATAATTTCATGATTGTTTACTATAATAAGTATTTGCATGCATATTTCCTTTTATCGTAAACTATTCGGATAATTCTTTTATAGTTGTGTTCGTGTTGTCAGAGCGAGGTTTGCATGAAAGAAAAAAAATAAGAAAGATGCCAGTTGAAGGGAGCGAAGCCGCGGGGACAGCTAGGTAGAAATAAATATTGGTATTACAGTGGAAAAAATAATATTTTTATTACAAAAAAAATGTACCTTCACAAAATTTGTTTGATTGGAAAGATGTTGAATATAAAACATAACAATAGGGAATATGCATGAAAATAACATTTAATATCTATGCAGGTTATCTAAAAATCCACAAAAATATAATACTAACAGTGAAAATAGAATCAAAATTGCTCGAAAAACAAACGAGATATAATTATTTTAAACAAATATATATCTGTCCCTCTCGCGAAAACGCTGTTTTCTATGGCAGATGTATAGACGTCACGTAATGTGACGTCTAATTCCATGTCGGACTTCTCATTCTAAAAGTAATCTTTGAAGCGTTATAACTTCATCGCTGATGAAGATATTTAAAAAATATTTTTTAGAGTGTTTACTGGAGCTTATAAGTAATTCATTTTATAAATAAAAAAAATCGGGTGCGTATTCCCTACTGGCAATCACAGGTAAATTATTTTTTTACTAACCTGCACAGAATAAAATCAAACCACTCCTTTTGAAAATACTCACAACACAATGGGCGCACCGACACTCACAAAACCCTTAACACGAAGAAGGGTCGGGATCGCAACTTCCCAGTCACCCGCAATAATTTAAAACCAGTTTAGTAACATTTATACAGAGTGAATTTTTAAAACGTGCCTTCATGGTCAAATCCGTAACAATGACAAATATCGAAAAACACTAAAAGGAGCCTCGAACCCGATTTTGATGGCAAGTAAAATTGCATCATTGGATTTTTGAAAAATCGTTATTCCAATCTAGGAATTGAAATAATTGATTTTGAAAAAAAAGCACACCCAGCATTATAACACCATCCACCTGTGTAGCTACACAGGTGGATGGTGTTATAATGCTGGGTGTGCTTTTTTTTCAAAATCATAAGGATATAAGGATCAAATTCTGGGAAGGAATAACATAATATGGTAAACTAAAGGAAAGCGTTAATTTTTAGCAATTTAGTTTTATAATTCCTCACTAAACTGTTATTTTTAACAAAAATCCAATGATGCAGTTGTAGATTCTCTGGCCCGATTTTAATGAAAAATAAAACCAGCGGCCAAGTGCGAGTCGGACTCGCACACGAAGGGTTCCGTACCATTTTCTATAAAAACGGCAAAAAATCAAGTTTGTTGTATGGGAGCCCCCTATATTTATTTTATTCTTTTTTTTAGGAGTTGTTGTTATAGCGGCAACAGAAATACATCATCTGTGAAAATTTCAACTGTCTAGCTATCGCGGTTCTTGAGATACAGCCTGGTGACAGACAGACAGACATACAGCGCAGCAGTAATAGGGTCCCGTTTTTACCCTTTGGGTACGGAACCCTAAAAAACTGCATCGTTGATTTTTGTTTAATTATTATTTTTTGAATATTAAAAAAGTATTTTACTGAAAATGAGCTCTTTCCTTTAGTTTGCCATGAGTTAGTACTTCATTTATGTTACACTTTAAAAATTCACCCTGTAAACTAACTTACCGTGTGTCCTGCTGTCGCGTTAGTGCCCGTTAACTGAGCTGAAACGTCGCTAACGCGATCGAGAACGTTAATAACGCATTAAGGCCACTGACCGCAACAACTTATATGCTGTGGATAACGGTGTGAGTTTCACATTTGTAATATCTTTGTTTATATTATTTGCGCAGATATAATGTGTTACTGTTTGTTTGTCCCAAATAAATAAATAAACTTGTGTATGCCCGCGACTTCGTTCGCGTAATTGTCATTTAACACGGCACAAAGTTCCCCACTATGGGAGTGAGGAACTTCCCCCTTTAAATCAGCCAAAAATCTTTTCTCAGCGGTTTTTTTTAACTCTTAATAGGTGCGTTTGTCCACTATCTCACCTGATGTTAAGCGATGATGCGGTACGAGCATTAATATAAAAAACTTGTGTCATGGTGTTTGTTATCGCATTCCTCCGAAATGGCTTGACCGATTTTTATGATTTTTTTGTGTACAATTGTTTGGTCTGGGAATAGGTGGTAGGCAATTTTTTATATGGCAAAAAGCCGTTTACCCGGTCAGCTGGTATTAAACAAGGTAACTATACAAGGTAACTTAATATCACACAAGATATGCAAGAATCGTTTAAAGTTATTTTGACAATTCTTTTTTTTTTAATTTGAACAATTTTAGATTTTTTTTGCTTCTTTTTTTTCTGTTCTTTCTTTTCTTTTTTTTTAAATAAATAAAGAGGAATAATTTCGTAATACTTGATTTTTGCGTAACTTTAACCGTTTACGCAGCGCACGCAACGGAAGCCTTCCTCGATAAATGGACTATCCAACGCAAAAATAATTTTTCAATTCGACCCGGTAGTTCCTGAGATTAGCGCGTTCAACCAAATAAACAAACTCTTCTGCTTTATAATATTACTAGCTGACCCGCGCAACTTCGTCTGCGTCACATTCATGAATAATATTGCCCAAAAAAAAAAAAAAAAATTAGGGGTGGACTACCCCTAACATTTAGGGGGATGAAAAATAGATGTTGGCCGATTCTCATAGATACCGGATAAGCACAAAAAATTTCATCAAAATCGGTCAAGCCGTTTCGGAGGAGTATGGCAACGAAAACTGTGACACGAGAATTTTATATATTAGATATAAAGTATAGATAAATACCTTTATAATTTCAGCTTTTCGATGTTAGTCGTCTTGGCTTTACGTTGAAATTTAGTCAGAACAAACGATTTTACAAGCATAGATAATGCGCCTGGCCGAGTTTCGTTCTGTCACGCGCCCAATAGCAACGGAGACTGACTAAAGTGGGGTTATAACCACAGACCACAACATCTAAGTATCTCTTGTGGGTCTTACAATCGTTAAGATAGCTTCACTAACTAAAAATACAAATAAGACAATGTTCGCGTCTCTGACCGACTGCGTTTATGTACTTACATTTCTTCATAGTTTTATAGATAAGCGTAGACTCAGTAAATATAGAGCTAGATAATGTCTTTCTAAATTCTCTATCACGCCTATATTCTGATTAAGGAGTGGGCAGAATATATTGTAGTATAATGAAAGGCTGTTGACAAAATGTATTTTTTTTTTAAATAATAAATCTTGCCCCACACTAAGAATTTCTCTTGTTTCGTGGGTGCGTTTACAAACATACAATTTCACATACACAAACAGCCCGACTCGGTACAACTATCTGTAGGCCATACAATTATTTGTTCGTGCGGGAATATAACCCGCGACACGCAGTGCAGCAGTCAATCGCTCAACCTCTGCGCCAACCGTGTCTTCAAACACCTAAAATTTGTGTGAAAATATTAAAAATTCTGCCGTTTATTCTGCAAGAAAACCAACAAATTTGTACGGAACCCTCAGTGGGCGAGCCCGACTCGCATTTCTCTGGTTTTTTCCTTTGTTTGAGCCTAGATATTAGAACACTATGGCCACGGGGTCCGAGTGCTCATCTTGACTCTCGTGAAATCAGCAAGCACCAAGTCGACTCTTCACCCAACTCCATTCAACGTGGCAATGCTGTTAGGCAGGTTTTTTATTAACTTTTGGTAAGCACGCGTTAGACCACTATCTCACCTGATGGTAAGCGATGACGCGGTCTAAGATGGAGCACGCTTGCCTAGGAGTAACCTATTCACGTTTAACTTAAAGACTGCCACGTTTTCCACTGACAGCAACGTGAACAAATTGTTCGATGCCCGATGAGATATTCCCTATACCTTTTTAGCGTTCCGTACCCAAAGGGTAAGCAACGGAGCCCTATTACTGAGCTAAGCAGTCCGTCTGATCTTCCATCCATCTGTCCGTCTCGTCTGTCCGTCAAGAACTGTGTACCGTACAACCAGTAAATTTTTTTCACAAATTGGATATATTTATATTGTCGCTATAACAACAAATAATAAAAATTAAGGTTTATGGTACGGAACCCTTCGTGTATGAGTCCGACTCGCACTTGGCCGGTTTGTAGGGTTCCGTACCAAACTGGTAAAAAAGAAACCCTTATTCGATCTTGTTCGTATTTTTTTTCTTTTTAACCTCTATGTAGTACCTACTATTTATGAATAGTCTATATTCATGTGTTAATAATACGTATTGAGCTTAGTAAAAATTATAATGTCCAATTTATTAGCTTACTTTAAATATTTATGAAACTATTTGCTGGGATTAAAAAAAAAGTTTTTTTCTGACTATATGATTCGGACCAGATTTGTAGTAATCTGTATTAAACATACACTGTCTGTGGTTTGTACACATAAAAAAAAATCCGGCCAACTGCGAGTCGGAAACGCGCACGACGGGTTCCGTACCATTATATATAAAAACGGCAAAAAACACGGTTTGTTGTATGTGAGCCCCCTTAAATATTTATTTTATTCTGTTTTTTTAGTATTTGTTGTTATAGCGGCCACAGAAATACATCATCTGTGAAAACTTCAAGTGCCTAAACTATCCCGTGATAGACAGTTTCATAAGATACAGCTTGGTGACAGACTGACGGACAGCGGAGTCCTAGTAATAGGGTTCCGTTTTACCGTTTGGATACGGGACCCTAAAAACACATGTGTGAAATACAGTAGACTTATCTAACAGCAGAGCAGAGAACTTTTTCGAGTAGGTTCTAAGCTTGCTGAAACAAGCTCATCTTCAGCTACCTACGAGATCTTTATCAAACTGATTATGCATTTAATACCCGGATATAAAAGCAAAGTTATGTTAATTATATAATTATCTAATCTGTGCATAAAAACAAATGGGGCATAAATGTTTTATTTGAAGATAATCGTATGATAAATAATGATAAGTGCTTACGTCCGTAACGCCACTAACTTTGCTACCTACCAATTGTAGTGCCTAGACACGTGTCTGGCAGTCATTCTAAGTAGAAGAAGTAGGATCATCATCATCATCATCATTATCAGCTGAAAGGCGTCCACTGCTGGACATAGGTTTGAGCCTAACGTAATGCACAAAGGTAAAAGTCAGTGTGGTGTGGCAGCTGCTGAGGCGTTCGCAGAATATTTTGCGAGCGTCTTCCAAACTGAAGTACCATCGAGATGATAGATAATTTAGCCAATCCAGGCAACTGTAATATTAGTAATTTTATAAATATCCTTCCTTAAATTCACTGAAAGTGAAGTAAGCACCGGAATAAATAAACTCAAACTCAACAGTTCTATTGGTCCTGATAATATTCCTCCATGGTTCCGAAAAGAGGGGAAGGAATTTCTCATTCCGCCCCTTAACCACATTTTTAATTTAGCTCTAAAATCCAGAGTAGGTATATCCACCGCTATGGAAGATATCACGAGTGACTCATATACCAAAATCTTTAAATAAATCTTCAGTTGATGAATATCGCCCAAAAGCGATACTATCTTCTCCCGCAAAAGTTTTCGAGAATGTCCTTCACCAAGGAATTTACAAGCAAGTGGAGCGGTAGGTACCTGTGCAATGAGCAGCATGGCTTTCACGAAAAGAGTTAATACAATTTACTCACACAAGTTAATTACATCTCTACTAGTCTTGATCGCAAACGCCAGGTAGACTTTCTCTACTTTGATTTTCAAAAGGCGTTCGACAGAGTCTACAATGACGTCTTGCTGTCAAAGCTCAGTGCAATAGGTGTTGCTCCGGGGCTCCTATGGCTTCTTGCAGACAATTTGTCAGACTATATATATACTTATACGAGTCACTCCTATACCACACTCGCTCGGGTGTGAGTCAAGGATCGGTAGTCGGCCCACTCTTTTTTATTTTAATGGTGAATGACCTCTCTGATGTGGTTGTGAATGCAATATGTTCAACTCTGCTTGCGCAATGTAGGATTCTTAGTTCGTCGCCAGTTAGATAGATGGCATCGCGGGTCTCTTTTGTTGCAATGTAGATTTGCTTCGTTTGTTTTTCTTGTGGCGGCATTGAGATTTATTGTTTTTCTTTTGCGGCTATAGTGTCTTTTAGTGGTCCAGTAAAAGTAGAATGCCAGAGAGGCAGCTGTGGATTTAAACAGTCTTTTAAAGTATCGTGACACAAAGAGGGTTGTGTCTTTAAGTAGTCTTGTAAAAGCTGTAACCTGCCAGGAAGATCGCTGCATATTTTAGCAGTAGAGTAAAAGTGTCCTATCAGAGACCCAGCTGCGTCTTCTGGTAGTCTAGTAGTCCCGCCAAGGATATAGTAGTCGAGTAAACCAAATAACGAAATTAAGGATCTGACGACTTTTAAGGTGGGAAAGCGCTAAGCGTAGTCGCTTCCAAAGCGTCGCGTAGTATGCAGGTCGCCTAACCTTATATTTGTAACTGCACACACTAATTTTATTGGCTTTATTACACGAATAGTTGAACTGAACAGCTCTCTTTTAGTTTGCCTACATCACTCTAATACAGTTGAGAAGCTCGTGGCTAAATAAAAAACAGGCGCACGGGTCGATCTTCAAGGTTAAGCAACGCTTGCCAAGGTTGGTCTGTGGATGGGTGATCATCTTAATAATCGTTTATTTTTTGCAAAACAGGTTTTGGTTGTTAACAATATACGGGATTGAAGCCTCCTTTTAAGCAACAAATGCCTGTATCAGGAGACTCCGCTCTTCCACAAAAAGATGTACATACAATCTGTTAATGCAAATAAAAATCTAAATCTAAATCTAAATCTAGGATGTGCTATATAATATTGATACTGATTATATATAAGTGTCAAGTATATAAATATAAGTTACCATAATTGCAAAACTTATTTCAGTTGCGAATTTGGCGTGTGTAAGTGGAGAGAGTTTGTGTGGGGTGTATGGTGTGGTGTGTTTGGTAGGGTGTGTGGGTGTGTGTGTGTGTCTGTGTTTGCGTCAATGTACGTGTTGAAGAAGTTTCTCAGTATCACAATAATTTAGGGTGTGAATCCATTCACTTATGATTATTTTGGAGTCGTAATAATTTTTTGAGTGAATAAAGACATGTTTATTTATTCTGTTGTAAAGCTGAGCAGATCGTTTGGTAAATTGTGTACTAGCAGTCAAGGTCCTTGTTTGAGGGACTTTTACTATAATATCTTTCCTTCTTTTTAATTGTATGCTGGCTTCGTAGACAACAGACTTATGTTTTTTTAGAACAATTTGCACAATATAAAGTTTTCTGACTGAGAACAAGTTACTAATTTTATATAAATCTTCGGTTGGAAATCTATTATTTTTAAAGTACATGCACTTGATTAGAGCGCGTTGTGCTCGCTCCAACTCTAAAAGCTTAGTTTTCGCTGCACCACCCCATATTGGGATACAATATAATAACACTGACTGTACTAGTGCAACATATACTTCATTTAAAATATTTTTATGACGGCCTAAGTCACTACAGACATTTTTGGGAACCACGTATCTGAGAGTCCTGAACATCCAGCTAAACTTTCTGACTCTATTCGCAATCTGGTCAAGGTGGGGGTACCAAGACAGTCTCTGGTCGACGACAACACCCAAATATTTCAAATATGACACCTTTTTTAAAGTTGAGCAGCTACAATTTAAGCGTTTGTCATCGTCACAAATATGAACTTTAACACTGAACTCTTGATTGGGTTGTGTTCGATTGCAGACACTGAAGCAGATATAATAAGTTTTTGCGATATTCAGTGTAAGCAGATTCTTACCCAGCCACAGAGCTATTTTAGCTAAGCCTAATTCAGCACTAAGCTTGACATACCGAGTTTCCTCCGTGCCTCGGAACGCACGTTAAGCCGTCGGTCCCGGCTGTCATTAGTAGATCTTTGGCAGTTGTTACGGATAGTCAGAAGCCAGTAAAATCTGACTCCAGTCTTGCCATGAAGTACCGTGTTACCCAATAAATGGGTTGTGGAGGTCTGGTAGGCAGCCGCTCCACGTAAAATACTGGTATTCAGCTGAATCCGGTTTGAATGGAAGCCGAACCAAATATAGTTGGGAAAAGGCTAGACAGATGATGACTCCAATACAGTCGGGTCCGTGCTCTGCTGCAAAATTACATCTTCTTCGTTGTTCCTTCACTGCTGAGGATCGCAACCACATACGATGCGCCCACAAACCATGCGGTCTTCTACAGTGTGGTCAGCTCTATATATGTCTCCGGAAAGTGGCAGCCTAGACTCCGTAAGATTGTAATCTTGATTAGATAATAATTTCTCGAAATATTATGAAAAAATCATCTATAATATAAAAATAAGTCGGGTTTTCCTTCAGAACGCACGAACCGATTTCCACGGTTTTGCATTCGTTGGAAAGGTCTCGGGCTCCGTAAGGTTTGTAGCAAACGAAATTCAGGGAAAATGTGACGCAGACGAAGTTGCGTGGGTCAGCTAGTTATGTATATAATTTTCCCCCATCAAATTCAATAGTTTCCAATACAACCGTGTCTTATTTAGAAAAAGTAGTTTACATTAGAATAGTTAATATCGGGATTGCTACTCATATTAACTATTCTAATGTAAGTGACCATGAAAGTTTAAAACAAATAGTTTAATTTTAATTTGTTGTTTGTTTTTTTTTTAATTTTTGTGTATTTTTGGTATGCGTCATATTGACCGCAAATAAACTCTTTTTCTTTCTTTCTTTCTTCTATATTTTCAATTTTACGATGTTCGCCATTTTCCGGTGACATACTCATATGCTGCCTACATAGATACACAAATATAATCCTACTGAGCACGCGCGGCACAAAGAGTAGCTACGACTATGGCGTTTCGTTAGGTTCGGACAAACATGACAGGTATTATTTTAGCTTAGCGTTATAATCGTTTTATTATTGTTGAATAATCTTCGATTTATATGTAGTAGATAATTACCTCATGTATTTGTTTATTTGGTCAAACTAATTTTTATCTTCTATCAAGCAGGCACAAGGTATGTAATCTGTCAGCGCCTGAAAATTAAGGGACTACACACACTTATTCAGATCTATTCAGCTTATGCCCATAGAAAACAACCATTTTGTAAGGAGGCGCATCCGTTCATCCTTCTGCGTCTATTCAGCTTTTGCGGCAAACAAGTATAAAATGAGGACTAATATGTTATTATCATGCGAGTGCTATAGATAGAGTTCAGCGTTGTTCTGCCACTGTCGCCTTTTCTTTCTTACGACGCTGTACGCGGCTGACAGAAGCAAAACTGTATAAGTGTGACTAAAGTCGTTCAGCGAAATGCGAATGGAGCTGAATAAGTGTGAGTAGTCCCTAAAAGAACAATAGTAAGATACAACTGTGCTCCAATAAGGCCTTACGGGCGTTGACAGGAACTAATTAATATGACAGTCGCAATCTATCAAAAAAGCGAATGTTGGATCATTTGTTTGCACTGCAGGCGAAGCGCGCACTGGTGACTTCAAATCAAATCAAATCAAATCTTTTATTGCATTCCATAATGTACACATACAGGTGGTAAAATAGATTAAAATCTTTTATTGCATTCCATAATGTACACATACAGGTGGTAAAATAGATTAAAATTGAAACAATTATGGACCCTGTCGGGCACAGCAAACTTTAAAATAATTAGGAGAGAGGAAGAGCGCTTTAAATTCTTTTCTAGTAAAATAAGTGTTGTTTTTTATTTCCTGTCCAACTTTTGTCTAGAGCTCTGCTGCACTTCACAATTGCGAAATGTACTGTCACGGTGACAAAAGTCACTAGAGGACCTAGCACGAATATTTTAGACGTATAACTTTAACGTAACGTGAAATTTTACCACAGGCTCTACAATACTCGTTACGCACATAACATTTATTTGATTTAGATACTATGCCCATATTTTAAAATTATATAAATAATAAATTGTGTATATCCATAAAATTAAACCAAAATAATATGGGGTTGTAGTTTTTCGCATTTAAAAGTCACTAACGTTACTATACGTCAAAATATTGGAGCTAGCCCCTCAGTGCGCGCATAGACTAAGTGAGCCATGGCGTTATTCTTTGGTCGGTCGATTCCTCGTAAGTAAGTATGAATTCCTATTTGTCAGTTTATGGCCTCTAAAACAAATATTTTCAGTTTATTCTGCTTTTAGTCTGAGGGCCAATTCTACTAATTTTAAACAACTTTCGCATTCGCATGTCAATCGCAAACTGTCAAAAAAGACTAAATTTTCGAATAAGATGCGAATGTGAAAATTAGTAGAATAGGCTAGATTCCATCATTCACAAATTGCAAATCTATTTAGTCCGTCAATTAGAGTATAGAAAAATAATGGACACGTATTTTTTGTTTTTGTAAATCAATGAATATTGACAAAGATAAAACGCATCAAAACTCGGGAGTGGGGGCTCGTGACGTCACGACCTGCTAAAAATTATGCCAGGGCATGACGTATTGAGAATTTTAAAAACGTCGTAACTTCGTCTATTTTGGTTCCCGTAACAAAAGAAACAATACGGGTCAAATATTTTTGATAATCTAACTGACGGACTAATTAGATTTTTTCAGGACACAAGCCTATTGGCACTCTGATTCGTTTTTCGATTTCCACCATTATTGTATCACGTGTACAATATGACTAGTCACTTGTTTTGATGATTGATCTTTTATCTTCCAAATATTTAACATATCAGCTGCTTTGTGGACTTTAGCAAATACTACGCAGTAAAGTTTAATCTCTATAATCCACACGACACGTAATATTTGCGGGCTTGTGCACTTGAAGAGGCACACGTACTCATCGTAGCAGAACTTAAATAATAACAAGATTTTGCCCGCGACTTCAGAATCAGAATCAGAACGCTTTATTACAACAGTGTGCGAGATGTTACAGATAGGTAGATCCTCCATGTTTTGCCCAGAGGCGTGCAAATATATTTATATACATTGTCAAATTTTTATCACACGTTTAACTTAAAATATCATAAGGTGATAGAATTAATTAAACTTTCACAATAGTACAATTTCAATATTAATAAGTAGGTACCTACAATATAAATTTATAATACAATCAATTTAGTAAATAAATAAATAAATAACTCATTTATTTGCAGATATCGAATCCATAGTTTGTTAGTAAAATGCAAACTTAAAAAAACTAATGTTAGTATTAAATAAATATAACTAATTGATTGAGTGGCAGATCAGGTTTATTTAAACGAACGCCGTACGCCATATCCCGTTTAGACCAGTTACCGAATGAATTTCGTTTTTTTTTTGTTATTGGTTCGCTCTTGACTCTATATCTTGGTCAGACATGACAGAGACAAAGTCTACGATGGAGCGAGCTTACCTAGAAGGAGCCAACCGACGCAGGCATAGAGTTCCACCCCACGTAGTGACGCTTTTTTTTTAGGGATGGTAAATCATCAAATGACTTCTCCCGCTCTGGGTGTAGCGGGAGGGTGTGTCAGACTTCTACTGACTAAAACCCATCCATGTTCCTTCAGTGCCCTTTGTGTTCCGGAGCCACGGTGTCTCTTTCGAATAGTCCCGCGACCGGCAGGACGTAGTTTTCCCTTACGGAGTGTTAAGAAGCTACATGCCGTATTTCAGCTTTGTACGACCAGAAGTTTTGGCTGTGCGTTGTCTGTCAGCCACTCATCAATAACGGATAATTTTACATATTTTGATTTAATATAGACATTTATTATGACATTTATTAGAGAAGTGCGTGACTATTCATTTATTAGTAACACTTATCGTTCTTCAAGTTTAAGCTGTGCAGGATGTCGAGAGGAGAGGTCGGTACGTGGATCCATTGCATACCGAGATTCCTCCATGTCTCAGAAAGCACGTTACGCAGTTTGTTCCAACTGTCTTTTGTAGCCGCAATTTTTATACAATTTTGGCGGATTGCGACTGAGATGCGAATGCGAACGTTGCTTAAGAAAAAGGGAGCTAAAAAGGCTACTTTAGGAGAATCATAATATGAATCACACTAGGAGCTCGTGGCTAAACATTAACAGCCGCACAGGTCGATCTACCAGGTTGAGCAACGCTTGCCAAGGTTGGTCTGTGGATGGGTTACCATCTTAACATACCGAGTTTCCTCCGTGCCTCAGAAAGCACATTAAGCCGTTGATCCCGGCGGTCATTTGTAGATCTTTGGCAGTCGTTAGCCAAGAAGTACCTTGTTACCCAATTAACGGGTTGTGGAGGTCAGGGAGGCAGCGTCCACGTAAAATACTGGTATTCAACTAAATCCGGTTTGACTGGAAGCCGACCCCAATACAGACCGGCTAGGCAGATGATGTTGAATCACACAACAATCTGTAAAATTTCATTTCATTAGGTTCAAAGTTTATTAGTAAAATTTTACAGTGATAGGTAGCGTGATTTGCTTTCTGATTCTGCTAAAGTGGCCTTTCGGATCCGCAGAGTACCAATTCTACTAGTTTTTAAATTGGCCTTTCTGATCCGCAGAGTACCAATTCTACTAGTTTTTAAATTGGCCTTTCTGATCCGCAGAGTACCAATTCTACTAGTTTTTAAAGTGGCCTTTCTGATCCGCAGAGTACCAATTCTACTAGTTTTTAAACAACGTTCCCATTCGCATATTAGTCGCAAACTGACTAAAGTCTGAATAAGCTCGCTCCATCGTAAACTTTGTCTCTGTCATCTTTGACCAAGACTAGAGTCAAGAGCAAACCAATGCCAAGTAAAAAAAAAAAAAAGAATTATAGTAAATTTTTGACAGATTGCAATTGACCTATTCTTTTTTTTTTTTACTTTCTCGGGTCCCTGGAGACCCGGTCCTTTGGTAGGCGTACGAGGGGCCGAAACCAACTCGCAGAGGTCCCGTTAGACATTTCAAATGTATGACCTGTTATTATTTTGATTATTTTTGTTTCGCATTTGTTTTCTGGAGGATTGATGGCACGGTTCTAAGCCAAATGTTCATCAATTGGGATATGTAGATGCAGTATCCTATACGATACAGGGGGTGTATTGGTGTGGGTGTTTTGTTGCGGGTTATCGCAAGCACATTGAAGGAGCTTTCTTACTAGCCTGCACGTGTTTAATATCACTGCTTTCTGAAGTAGTTGGTAAAGTGAGTGCTTGCAGGAAGGCTTAGAGAATTTTGATTGTTGACCCTGTGATGTAAAACAGTCCTTTTGTGATCCTTTTTTCGTGACGTTCGTGAGTATATTGACGTTGACACGACTACAAAAATCGAAAATAGTTTGCAGATTGAATATAATTACATTAATTGGCATGTCAACCTTCTTAGTGGATGGGGCAATGGTACTAGAATTGCACCAAATACCTAATCCTTTATTTATTATACCTAATTAAGATAATTATACAGGTAGATATAATAAAAAGGTCAAATATAAAGCTGAAAGGACGATGTACGCATGAAATTAATTAATCTACTCGTATCTGCTAGATAATTAGATTAGCTCTGGGTTGCATAAGAACTTGCAAATGACATTTGAAATATATGAGTATTATCGTAATTTTCCAGCGTGTTCTGGTTTCAGTGTGGCTAATTTGTATGAAAATAAAATTAATATTTAAATTTACACGGACCACATCTTGCCGTATTATCGACCGTGTGTGTAATACCGACCACATCGCAGCCACGTCGCAACGAAAACGCAACCATCACCGACACCGCGAACTAGCGGCCGGCCACGTCGCAAACATATTATTCACATTTTACCACAATGCAACCGCAAGAAGCCCTAGCGACACTGCACACGTAACCACAGTTTGATCATCTTTTTGTGGTGTGGTACCTTGTGTGTAACAAGCCCTAGGGCGGGCTGTTTCAAACGGTTGGTTGACGGAACATACATACGTAAAAAAGTAACGATTACGGAAGATGTCTAACGTTCGTTAAATAAGAAGCATTGTTTCAAAACATTTTTGTATTTTTGTATTTGTGTGTACATTTTAGTATTGTACAAATTTCACAATATTGTTCTATTTGACGCAACTAAAGTAACGTTAACCAGTGCTCAAACCATCTGTTAACGTAATCGTTATTTTTTTACGTGCGTTAACGCTAACATATTGTGAAACAACTCATTTTTTTATGTTTAAAGAACATTTTTACCGTTTACGCGTGCGTTAAGTGAACGTAAAACAGCCGCCCTTAGTTTTCCTACGTTTTGACAAGTTTTTAACATTGATAGTTTGATCGTCGCGTGATGATATTTCGACTAGTATTTAAACGTTTTATATGTACGAAAATTGCACTGAATACCTCGTTGAAAATTTAATTAATATAATATTTTCTTCCTCTCTTATTTCAGTAAGATTATACAAAGTAGCAGTGTGTCGAGCTGGTCCAGGAACAACTATCAGCTCTCGGCAGCCCGTATAATGAATACTTTAAATCTTTGTGCTAACTTAGGGGACTTTTTTGTTTAAGTTATAAGCTGATCGCGATTTCAAATGGTAGAATATTTTAAAAGTGTTGTCCGTTTTGAAATAGAAAATTTTGAATCACTGTCTAATGGTTTTTTGGTACTCTGTTGTATAGATCAGTCACAGAAGTGTAAATCCAAATTTGCAACTTCAAAAACTTATGCTCGCAATGCACTACGTGATTATCCGCAAAATTTTGGGACCTTTTTAATTTTTTGCTGTAAAAGTAAAAAATTATTTTTACTTCTACAGCAAAAAATAATTGCTGTAAAAGTAAAAAAATATGTTTATAAAAACACGCGTTTCAAATTAAATTTTCAATAATTTAAGTACAAACGCAACTCTATGTACCTTATAGGGTCCAAGATATGGTCCTTCAAATACAATCTTTTTTTGTCGAAAATTATCAATTTTAAGTATTGCTATTACGATGAAAATGCATAGTTTTTTATTTTTAGAGCAAAAAGTAAAAAAATGTCTCAGTTTATCGCGTACTGCGCAGCGAGCATAAAGCTGCTTTCAGACTATGCTATAATATAATAGCATATAGTATAGAGCTCATAGCACACCATATCGCGCACCATACATTGTTATGGACACGTTCACACTGTACTGTAGGTACTATAATTTTATTGACAATGTATGGTGCGCGATATTGTTATGTTATGAGCTATATACTCTATGCTATATGCTTTATATTATAGCGTAGTCTAAATGTAGCTTAAGGTTCTCAAAGTTGCAAATTTTTGGGGGCCGAGTCACCCGCGTCCGTAGGAGAATACCCTTCAGCGAATCCCTACACGTGGTCCCCGGGTGGTGCTAAACAGGTGACACTAACCGCCTCCGTGGTCTAGTGGTTAAACCACCTGATTGAGACCCAGAGGTCCCGGGTTCGATTCCCAGCGGGGGCAAATTTTTTTCTCGGTTTGGTTGGTGGTAGGACTTGTTCCAAGTCCGTCTGGCAAGCTACCACCATCATGTCTAAGTCTGTCGCCATAACAACAATGTTAACAGCATAGTTGTGTTCCGGCAGTGAGAGGTATGATAGCCAGTTCCTCTGTGTAAGAGGATTCCGGGTGAAACTCGCTTCCATCTTCGGCCTAATCATCACTTTCCATCAGGTGAGATTTGGGCCAAGAGTTTCCCCGTTTAGCATAAAAAAAAAAAAAATTTGATTCACATCACCCTAATTGATCTATACCACACATCAAAATGCAGAACTATTTTTTATATTTTTTTATTTGGTTTGGGTTTGCTCTTGACTCTAGTCTAGGTCAGAGATGACAGTGACAAAGTCTACGATGGAGCGAGCTTACCCAGAAGTAGCCTGTTCACTCTAACTTTGAAAAGATTAGGGTTGTAAGCATTCGGAAAGACAGACGCAGGCAAAGAGTTCCACTCCTTTGCTGTGCGCATTATGAAAGACGCTTGGAAGCGCTTATATTGTAGGGTCTTTACACCTTTCAATGATGATAGTTTTGAATGATACGCAAGAATACGTATTAATAAGATTTATTGATTGATAATGAAATTGATTGAATAATGAGTGCACGCGATTTGAATGATATTTGTGTACTAAAGTATAGACCGCGCGTAGCAAGTAAAGTGCTGATACAATGATGTCTAATTTGTACGTGTTTGCACTGTACATGCTCCGGGGCCCGAGAAGATATGAATGAGATGAATGATAATGATTTACAAGATGATAACTAACAATTGAGCTTACAGACTTAAATAAACTAATCTTGAGGTATATCATTGAATTGAGTTCGAACAGACGGCGAAGACCCTCTGTTGGTAGTGGCGATGGTAGGACGACCCGCAGCGGTGGCGGCGGCGGGAGCTACATAGCTCACGCTAGCCTCTGCTCGGTCTGCTGTGGGAGGTGCAGGCGCTGGACGCGGCTGGCGCGCTCGCACACGTCACCATGCGTACAAGATGGCGCAAACCACGGCGATCCCAGCCAAGGCGTAGATGGCGACATAATGGTGAATGTCATGGAATGTCACTCGATCCGCCAGTTCCTGATTGGATCTCATATCCTTGAGTGATTTTTCAATCGCCCTTATGTCTTCCCGTTGCTCGGTGATATCATCGGTCTCATTCATTGGAGTGATGAGAGGTATGGACAGATTAATGATGTGATTTATTGGTGGAATCTCTATGTTCATGACATCGACCTTCGTTTTAATTGAGTTTGATAAGGATTTGTGTGCGTAAATCGTAAACATTCTGTCCTTTATGACGCAACTGTCTCCCAGTGTAATGACACCTGTTTTGCTGAGTTGCTCGATCGTAATATCGTCATCGCATATGACACTGCATTGTCCACAGCAAAAATATAGGTATGAATTGAATAAATTAAATTCAGTCCAGTAATCTCGGCATTCCTTTGTTTCAGTCTGACATTGATTTGAGGCTTGATGTTTCAGACATAGGTTAGTGTCTGACGTCATCTGATAGACGGGCCTTTTCAGTGGACAAATGTACTCATCGGTGTCGTAAGGAACGCATCTTTGTAAGTCGCTTATAGCCACCGGAATGTAAGAGTCTTTGTGTATGTTTATAGCCAGGTAGTTTGCTACAGGCACTATGTTGACCATGCTTTCGTTGGCTTGTTGTGGAATCGGTATGAGGTTGTAAAGCTCATAGTCTTCCCTGCCCACAAGTGGAATTCTAACCTCAAAAATCAGGAACTCTCTAGTAGCTCGCGCTTTCACTTTTAATAGGTGATATATCTTCGCCAAGTCAGTCTGAATGTTATTAATTGGTAAGGCTAAGTCCTTTGAAATTTGTCCGGTTATAATATTCAGTTCGTTTTTCAACTGTGCCGGTGTTAGTAAGTGAAAGTTGAACTTCTCATAGAAAATGTTTGCCACTGTATCAACTAGCGTCTCCTGGATTTCTTTAAGATTGATCATGATATTATTGGCTATTAATGTAGATAATGTAAATTCTGCTTTCTTGTCGGTGTGTTGGATTTCCTCTTCCAGTTTTTTCATGCCCGTATTGCATTGGGTAATATACTGGTTGATTATTTTGTGTTGCTTGTCCAGGGTGTTTTCAATTCTTTTGATCACATTTAGTTCAGCCTCCACAACTAACGTCTGGTTTCTCCACAGCTGGTTAAGATGTTTTTGATTATCTTTCTGATATTGCTCAGCGAAAGTTTCGTCCAAAACTCCAAACAAACTATGTGCGACGTAGCCAATGCCGTTGATAAGCCCGCGACGTCGGCGAACTTGACCTTGCTGACCAAGTAAAACTTTATTGTAGTGTTCAAGTTCGTTGTACCCGTGACGCAGTTGTAATCGGACTACGTCGCATTGAGATATTTGATCCTTTGAACATATGTTATCCAGATGAGTGACAAACTGTTGCAGTAGGTTAATTCCTTGCCAATACAGAGCCATATCGCAATAAACGATGAGTTTCCATTCTTCACGTTCCAATCTCATGTTTGCTAGTTTATCGAAAAAAATGTTTTTATTTTCTGCAACTTTGGAAATTTTGTGCTCGCATGTTCCTGAGCAAATAACCATCAGAAGTACGAGTGTTGTAATTATGAAGTTGCATAATTTTGATGTAGCTGGCTTGGAATGTTTACTGTTTGTTGTTTGACCTTCTTGGTTTTTCTTTTCTGTGTCGTGGCTTTGATTGTTATCGTTGATCGGAAAAACGGATAATTTCGTAATTGGTCTCTTGAGTGTCCCATTTTTCGTTCGCAGGGTGACTACTCTGACGTATCCGTCTTTCCCTGGATGAAGTTCAATAACTTTGCCCATGGGCCATTTTCCCGGGGCCAGATTTATGTTGTGAATGATGACGATGTCATTGATCTTCAAATTCTGATGAGGTTTGCGCCACTTACTGCGAGCTGATAGTTGGCACAGATACTCAGCTCGCCATCTCTTCCACAGGTCATCAAAGATTTTTTGTGTGAGCTGCCATCTTGTCCGTAGATCTCTCTCAGTCTCAATGATAGTTAACGTCGGACCGCTTGCCAAAAAGTGAGATGGTGTGAGACAGTCTAAATCTTCAGGATCTTCGCTGAGTGCGCATAATGGACGGCTATTCAAACTTGCTTCTATCTGAGCGAGCAAAGTCGAGTATTCTTCAAATGTCAACTTCTGATTTCCTATCACTCGTTTGAGATGATATTTCAAACTCTTGACGGCAGCTTCCCAGAGGCCTCCGGCACTGGGCCATGACGGGGCATTAAAATGCCAGGTAATCTCCATACTGGTAATAGCCTCGAAAAAATTGTTGTCCAAAGTGCTTTGAATGTTTGTGTATTCTTCGTTGAGAATTCTGCTCGCTGCAACAAAATTCGTGCCATTGTCACTGTAGACATGGCCTGGGGTGCCTCTTCGAGCTGCCATTCTCCGCAAAGCCGCTAGGAATGATGATGAGGTCAGGTCTGAGACCAGCTCGATGTGTACAGCCTTTGTGGTCATACAAACGAACACAGCGATGTACCCTTTCGTGGTCTTGATACCCCGGCCCTTGCTTGCTTTAACGTCGACAAACCCGGTAAAGTCAACCCCTGTGTGGTAAAATGGTCGTGTCGGATTACTGCGTGCTGAAGGAAGGTCGCCCATCAGTTGTTCATGTTTGATTGGATCGTGTCTTCGGCACTTGACGCAGTTTCGAAGGTACTTTTTGATGGCTCGGTTTCCTCCCAGAATCCAGTATTGCTGACGTAGCCAAGCTTGAGTAACTCTCGCTCCCCCATGGAGTGTCATATGATGTCCTTGGTCGATCAGTAAGTCACTGAGATGGGTGTTGTTGGGAATTATGAGGGGATGCTTCATGTTCTGGCTCATCTTCGCGTTGTTCAGTCTGCCACCGACTCTCAGTAGGCCTTCTTGATCCAAGTACGGGTTCAGCTTTAGCAGTCTGCTCTTCGCGTCTAATTGTTTCTGATTTCTGAGACTGGACATCTCTTCCTTAAATACTGACAGCTGTACTTGTTTGATTATAAGATGTTTAGCGATTTTTATTTCGCTGACAGTCAAATACTTCGGTTTGTGTTGATTGCGAGATATGGCGCGTAAAGTCCAAGCAAGTACGCGCGCTGCTCTATCGAAGATGCTGTATTTGCTCAATAATTTTAAAACAATGTCCTCATTTTGTTGAATTACATTGCTTTTTGCTGACTTTCTGATTTCTTCAAACGTGACATAGCTTGGTTGTTCTTGATCTGTGTTTTCTTTGAATGTTGATAGCCAAGCTGGTCCTTGCCACCAAAGAGGATGATGTTGTAATTGGTCAGCTGATAATCCTCGACTCGCGCAATCAGCTGGATTTTCAGCCGATTTCACATAGCGCCAGCTATTTGCTGGTATTATCTCCGTTGTTTGTGCGACTCTGTTCGCCACGAATGGTTTCCAGCGATTCGGGTCACCATGGAGCCAACCTAGTACTGCCGTCGAATCAGACCAGCCATATATCTTCATGTTGTGACTTGATAAACAGTTCTGGACAACTTTCATCAGTTTTGATAACAAGTGCGCAGCGCAAAGCTCTAATCTAGGCAAAGATATTGATTTGTTAACAGGCACGAGCTTTGATTTTCCTGCTACTATGATCACAGGGGATTGGCACTCCGGCCTTTCCTGATTGATAATCCTGCCATAAATTACGCATCCATAGGCTTTTTCTGATGAGTCACAGAACCCATGTAACTCTATGTTTGCATTTTTCGGCGTTTGAAGCCACCTTGGAACGTTCATATGTTCGATTGCTGGTAACTCCTTCTTTACTTTGAGCCATTCTTCATTGATGTTTGTAGGTATGGCGTCGTCCCATTGGAGATTCAACGACCAAACCTTTTGAAACAAAAGCTTCAGTTTGGTGGAGACTGGAGACAGCCAGCCTAGTGGATCGAATATCTTTGAAATATCAGACAATAAAGATCTTTTTGTGGATGCTGTCAATGATGATGTGTTTATCTTCATCTGGAACTTGAACTGGTCATCCTGGGGGTGCCAACGGAGTCCCACAGTTTTAGTTGATTCTTGATGCCTGAATTCGAATGCTTGTTTCTTATCTGACATTGCGTCATCGTTTATGTCGATTTTATTTGATGACCACTTTCGCAAATTAAAGCCACCAGATTTCAGCAAATTAATAAATTTTTCAGAACCAGGTCCATATGCATAAAAGATAAAATTAAAAGAATATTGAGAAAAAAAAAAATGCAATTAAAACAGGAATTGAAAATACACAACACAAAAATTAAATATAACAAAAATCAATACAATCATTATTAATTACAATTAAAAACAACGAAAACAAGATTATCCTACACATACCCCAATACACACACTATAAATTTTATTGTCATCTTAATCTATACTTTGGTTTGGATCCGGAGTGCTCAACATGGAGCCTGGTCCAGTACCGCATTATTGGGTAATCCAGATCCAGATCCATCCTCCATGCGAACAGCTGAAGGTAGCTGTTGGAACTGCGTCGTATGCGGCGCATCAGGGACACAACTCTCTTACGAATAATCGCCGCAAAGCCATCTATATTTGCGTCCGCAAACATACCCGACGCGCTACAATATCGAGGCAGCCTCATCAGCGCCCTGAAGGCATTATTATACAGAACACGCAGGGTGTCATAGGTTTTTAATAAGGTCAGTCTTGAGTTGTTTGGCTTCCTGTAGGCTGTGATGTCCTGCTAAAAGGTCATCCATGTAAAAACACTGTTCAAGTACAGCTGATGCTGTTGGGTAATTTGAACGTTCGTCTTCTGCTAGTCGTTTTAACGTCATCATGGCCAGGAATGGAGCTGCCTTGGTGCCATAAGTGACTGTTGTCAGCTCGTATTCTCTTAGCAATTGGTTATGTGTGTCACGCCAGACGATTTTTTGATACCGTAGGTCCTTTTCACTACAGAAGATCTGTCGGAACATCTTTTCGATGTCGGCTGTGATTGCATATTCATACTGTCTCCATCTCTGAATTAGTGTAAACAAATCCTGTTGTAGATTCGGACCGCTATACATTACATCGTTTAGACTGTAGCCTGTCGATGTTTTTGCCGATGCATTAAATTTGAATTTTATAGTATTTTATTTTGAATTTTATAATTGTAATTTGTTCTGCTTTTTATTTTGATTGTTTTGATATTTATTATGAATTGTTTTATTTAATATTATATTATGTAATGGTAAAATATTTTGGAATTATCTTCTATGGGCCTAGTTACCCGAAATAAATGAATTTTTTATTTTTTATTTTTTTTATTAAAAACCACCCGCAACGCTGTTGTTGCCGAGTCCGGGCGTAAAACGCAATGGTGAGGTAAAATGCAATCCGGCAAATTCTTCCTTGTGCACTCGCGCATGTGACCTAGTTTGATGTACTCGTTAATGAATGATTTGTAATCTTCGGAAATATTTTTGTTTCTAGAGAATTTGCTTTCCAGTTGATAAAATTGGGCTACGGCTCTTTGTTTTGATTCTCCCAATTTTTCCTTGAAATCTGGCTTTAGTGGCATTCTAACCACGTATCTGCCATCATCTCGACGTACTGTTTCCGAGTTATATTGTTGAAGGCATTGATAGTCTTCAGAGGACATGTTTGTGTCAGGATCAGTGACATCTTCAATGCTCCAAAACCTTTGTATGTCTTCTATATTGTTCATGATAACGTTGCATTGATAGGACTTGACATTGCCGCTTAAAATCCAGCCAAGCTGCGTCTGTTGTGCTATTGGTAGAGATGAATTTTCCTTGATTATGCCTGCCATGATGATTTCTGAGTAAACTTCTGCCCCCAGCAATAAGTCGATTGATCGACAAACGTTGAAATCTGGATCTGCTAGCTGGATGTTTTGGAGATATTCCCATGATGGTTTTGTGAAACTATGATTTGGCAAGTTGTTAATTAATTTCTTCATAACAACAGCTTCTGTTTGAAACGTGTAATTGGAGTGTAATGAGGATGCCACAAGACTGAGAACTCACTTACAATTGGTTTGATTGTCACTGACTCCAACTATGACGCCTTTGCATGCTCGGCGGGGGATTTTCAGGACTTGAGCTGCGTTCTCAGTGATGAGGGAGGCTTGAGAGCCTTGATCTATGAGGGCCCTCATTGTGTGATATGCCCCATTAGCCCCTTGAATACGGACTAGTGCTGTTGCAAGTAGAATTTCAACCATAGTTTCCTTGGCAACGTGTGTCACATTGCTTCGTGTTTCGTCTTCACTTGACGTATTCATGTTACTGGAAACTGCGTTTGTCTGTAGGGCATCGTGTAGCACGGTGTTATGAGTTCCTTGACACACCCTGCATCTTGATTCTGAGCGGCATGATTTATTTTTGTGATCAACCAGGCAATTATTACACAAGTTAAACTTTAGAACTGTGTTTCTTTTTTCTTCTGGTCCAGATTCCAAAAATGGTTTGCAGTGGAATAATCCGTGGCTGTCGTCTTTGCATAGTGGGCAATATTTTGTCCTTATTGCACAACTTTTTGCAGCCGAACTGCGTAAAAACGGTTTTGTTGAATCGTTTTTATTGTTGAAATTGTTTGATTTTGATTGATTCTTTTTGTTGAATTGATTTTCAGAATCTTTGTTGCTACTTAGAAATGACGACGATGATGATTTGGATGTATGGTGCTTGCGCCGTGTTGATTCGAGCGCGGTATACTTGTTTTCTAAAAACTTTAGAAAATCTGCTAGAACCGGCAATGCTCTAGGATTTTTTAATGATTGAGTGTATTCACTGAGTGTCTGGGTATCCAGTTTTAGTGTAAGTAAATGCACGACCATTGGCCCCATAGCGGTTACGTCTATGCCAAGATTTTTCAAGGCGTTCATGCATTCATTGATGGTGTCGAACATGTTCTTGATCTGGGTGTCGACTTGGTTTTGCATTGTAGGTATTGACAGCAGTATGTTCATGTGAGAGGTAAAAATTAGCCTGTCATTGTTATACCTGTGGTTCAAGATGTCCCAGCAGATTTGGTAATTCTCAGAACTGATATTGAGGTGTTGAATGATCCTTTCTGCTTCGCCTTTTAGTTTACCTTTTAATAACTGCATCTTCTGGGAATTTGGAATGGATTTGTTATTATGGACTGCTTCTTGAAATAAGTCCTTGAATGATATCCATTTGTGATAGTTTCCCGAGAAGGTAGGTATTTCAATTTTCGGTGTAAAACTTTCCCGATATGCAACGGAATACATCTTGCTATTGACCAACTTTTTGATGTCGACGTACAGTTGTTCGTACTTGCTATATTCCTGTTCATACTCCTCATCTTCCGAGTACATCTCACTATCTATTTCCCAGTGTAGAAAATCGATGGTTGACCATTTTGCTTGAACGGTTCTGAGCGCATCTTCGAATTCCCATTTTTCGGAGAGGCTCTGTATGTCCATGTTGTTGATTGCCCGTGATAGAGCCTTGAAGTTGCTCTTTTGCTTGCGCAGCATTTCTTCTAATTTACTGGCATTCCCCCGAGAGACAATCTTTTTGTACAATGATGTTGATTGGCTCCCACTAGGCCTGATGTTTGGTTGATCTGGATCAACCGACAATGTGTCCGTTTGCTGTCGCTCATCCGCAGCTTCTTGATTGCGAGTATCTGATGTACGCATTGATGAAGCGCTAGGCGACTTATCTCCCTTTTCCAAACTGGTAGGTGGTTTGTATTTTCCAATGATGTCGTGTGATTCATTGTAGAGGAACATTGCCTTATTGTAGATGTTCTCCGAAAAGTAGGTGTAACCACGATCTTCAAACTCACATAATCTAACATGATTCTCTTGAAACTCCCGCCAGTATGTATCCAGGGTTTGCAAACGCTTCTTGATGTTTGCCGGAGTTTTGCGATCTGCAGAATCCTTCTTGAAATTCCGCAGTTGCTGCTCCATGGCTTGCATGATCTGATCTTGATTGGCCAAAATGTCTTCCATGTTGGCGCTCATGATTGTTGTTGTGTGATAGACTTACCGCTTTCAGCAGTTCTTGCTATTGCGATCTCCGCGATGGATGAACCGATTTGCACCCACGAACGGAAAGTAATTGCACACAACCTGGTGTTGACAGTTTAATCACACGCGAAATAGTCCCGCTTATACGGAAGCTCGAAGGACCAAAAAGATGTAGGGTCTTTACACCTTTCAATGATGATAGTTTTGAATGATACGCAAGAATACGTATTAATAAGATTTATTGATTGATAATGAAATTGATTGAATAATGAGTGCACGCGATTTGAATGATATTTGTGTACTAAAGTATAGACCGCGCGTAGCAAGTAAAGTGCTGATACAATGATGTCTAATTTGTACGTGTTTGCACTGTACATATATCTAGACTATATCGTGCTTTGCGATTTTAATGTTAATTTCCACTGGGCTATACACTAATCGACGTCCATCATTAATTCATATCGGTATACATATCCTATGAGCAAGTCACTACTACACATATACATTTTAGACCTTTTCGCAATCATTATCGCTAATTGAATGGTACATTAATTGGACCCACAAGTATGGCCTCTACATATTAAATTTAAAGAGGTTTTATTAGTGTTTGCGCATATATACTACTGCACTATAATAATATTGTGTGTACTTGACAAATCTATGTTGAGATTGACTCATCATCATCATCATCATCATCATCAAATCAGTCGACTGCTAGACAGGCCTCCTCAAGGCGTCGCCACACTCGCTTCCATCAGCTACCTTGGGCCTTCACCAGGTCATCGAGATTTACTCCCTTGGCCCAAATTTGGTCGGGAGTATTATAGAACTTACTGGTTGGAACATCAAATTCCTAGAAACTACTATTGTTTTACTGTATTTACGTATAATACTGTCTTGTTTGGGAACGAAAGAACGTTGTTATGTTACTGGATATCTTCCTAGAATTTATGCTTTTTAATAACAGGTTTAGTAATCAACGTTTATCCCGGAAATGTAACAGGAGAGGATGGATAGAAGCTACCGCGTGGTTGTTTCATGAGAATGTTACTAGGTTAACAATATTATCTAACTACACTCATTTCATACGATATTTCAATTGAAAAAGGCTTGGCACTCCTGGCTGCAGCTTTGACTGGGAATAGATAGCCGCGGCAGCGTCTTCTTGAAGTGAGATTAGCTATTCGCTTTGACGGTTCCTTACGGGTCAGCCAGAAAGTCTGAAATAAAGGCTTACCAAAAATTATCGTATTACCCAGTAACTGGGGGCCACCTTTGAAATAGTTACTGTCTTGTCGTGAGTAGTTCCATAGCCTGCAAGTTGACCTCGAAATACATAGTTTAGAGGCTCTAAATAAGTGATACTTTGCCACCGGTAGCGTTTCGAAGGCGATTTTCAAAACGTCGAAAATGTTTAGAACTGTCAAACGCTGTCGAAATGTCACATTGTATATTTATCTTGTATTTTGACATTTCAAAGGTACATTGTTTCAATGGGTAATTTATTCATAATATATATTTTTGCCTTACGCTAGAACCTTTGTGAGAGCTGGAGTCTGAACTAGGTTCAGGACCTATATGACAGATCTCCAGGCTCACACATCTTTAAAATTATCATATTTTACGGCATCATTCAGATTATACATAACACTAGAAGCAAACAGTTTTGATAGAGAGGTATTTAAAATAAAAGTGTGGTTATATTTTTGTGATGTAAAGTGATGTAATTGTGTATTGAATGTGTAGTGTGTGAGGGTATTGTGTATAGGTATGTGCATGTAAGTCTTGTGGTACGTGCTTATTGGTAAAAATGAGAGGGATGTTTGTTAAAAAATCATTTAGTGGTTTGGGTGATATTTTCTGCTTCTTCATAGTCCAAACCAAGCAGCTAGTTCTTCACAGTAGTTTTAAAACAGGACAACCGCTATCCGCTTATAACTTAGATAACGCCGTTTTAAAACAGGATTTAACAAAGTCAGACTTTCTTTGTTGCATTTCGGTGGAAGCCGGAGTAAAATGCGTTTATTAAATTTGTTTTCACAATCGTTTAGGAGTAACGTTCTGAATTTAGTTCGGTGCTCTTCTATTTGTCTTTAGTAAGTTTTAATATTTTCACGCATTCGTCATGTGTAGTTGAATTAAAGAGTTTCTTAAGTCTTGGAAGTCATTGGAACAGGTAAGATGTGCTTGATTTAAAACTGGGCTGTCTGTCCAGAGAGCACAGTTTAGTTTTACACTTCGGCAACGATTGTAAAAGGTCTAAAATATATGAGATTGGTAAGTGTAAATATTTACCAGATCAGTAAACCAAAACATAGTTTGTCCTATGAAAAATCGTTATAGATGATATAATGACGCTTTGTCTGTATCCTCCAGATGAGTGACAGATGCTCATGACGAGGCAGAAAAGGACTCGTCTTCATGATTTGAGCCGAGATCGTGGACTCTTAGACATTGCAGGTCTACACAAGAGTTGCCAGTTGTCATTTCTGTGCTTCTTGCATCCATTGCACCGCAGCTTTCATAAAGTCTTCGGTCCGCCTTATTGACGTCTTCTACTGCCAGGGGCGGATGCAGGATTGTAGTTCGGGGGAGGAGCTTGACCCCGCTGAGAGTAGGTTTTTAGCAAAGTTAACACTAAAAGAACAAAACATTTTATTTTCCTGAACGCATTAGAACCTTCCTTGGATTATTTTTCATCAATTCCTCAACACTTTCGTTAAAACTAAAAACTCAATTCATTTATTTCAATTAAACCATTTATAGCCACTTTTGAATTGTCAAGGTCGGTCGGTAAAAAAGAGATGAAGCACGTTCCAAAGCGTAGATCGATCGTAGTTACGTTGTAGACTGCCAAAGATATCGCGAACTTTTGACCCCGGCCTGCCGTCCAATATGTAACGCTATGCCTACTGTTACAAAGTCGTCACTCCAGAAGAAGAAAATGATTAAAGCGCGAAAGACAGTTACCCCGAGTACATTTTTAAAAATTGGTTAGTCCAACACTGGCTGAAAAGAGCAATGGGCGTTTTGTGCTGGCCATAAAATTGGGTCCAAATCAAATGCAAATCATTTGATTGACGTCATGCAGTGTCTCATAAATCTGCGTTTCATTTTGAATCGACATAACATTATCAATGGAGTCATTAATGAATAAATAGGTACTGGGACGGAATAATCTATGTTTTGATAGGACCCGTCTTAAAATTAGTGTTATCATTGTTAATTACATACGTCGTAGTGATAGATAAAACGGTAAAGAGTGTGGCATTTGCGGAATGACTCATAAAATCGATTTAGATAAACTTTGCGGAAAAATTTCAAGTAGGTTTTGTATTTTATGATCATCTTTATGGCGAAATTTTAAAACTAAGGAATGGTTTGTAATTTATTTATATTTTTTGTCGTATAGTGGAAATCAAGTGGGTGGTCCATCTGAAGCTGTAAGCAGCCTCTGCCATCTATGAAATGTTGGTTATCAGCCACATGAGGGGTGCCAGAAGGTGCACAAAACAAACTTAAAAAAAGAACTCAAAATAGCCGGCCAAATGCAAGTCGGGCTCGCACACAAAGGTTTCCATACCATAAACCTTAATTTTTGTTATTTGTTGTTATAGCGGCAATAGAAAAACACAATCTGTGAAAATTTCAACTGTCTACCTGTTACGGTTCTTGAGATACAGCCCGCTGACAAACAGACGGACGGTCAGCAGAGGCTTAGTAATAGGGTTCTGTTTGGGTAACAAACGGAACCTTAAAAAATAGGTGTCCTTCAATCAACTTCATACTTGAATCTTTGTTCACATTGGCAGTTTCGGAAAAACGTGTTTACCTGATATAAAACGTGCCTAAAAGTGGCGACCCACATCCTATTCACGCACACACAAATATCTCTACACACCCACTTAAAAACGCTGACAAAAGCCCCCTGTAGCTGAAAATGGCACCTAATCACAGAGCTGTTAATTCGAGCTTGAAACCTGCCTAACTGTGAAACCAGTGAGCAAACTGCGCTCTTATTGATTCGTGTATAATCTAATACTTTCCGTTTGGCCGAGTTCCTTCAACCATTCCGACTTAATCCGTGGATAAATCCCACCAAATCACCTCTTCACTCATCCTCACTCTTATTTCGAAAATCACAAAAGCTATATTCCAATGTTTCAGTGATGGGGGAAGTTGGTAAAATTGTAACTTACTGGCTGTTAGTCAGTCAAGTAATTCTCAATTGAGTTTATTTGAACGAGTTAAAAGGTCCTCTGTTGATTTATACCTGTATTGTGTGCCGAGTTTTAAGAGCTACGTAACGTAGGAATGTCACAGGACTGTTTAATTTTATTTTATTTTAAGGATTTTGATCATTTTATCAGTGTTTTGTTTTGGTGATGGGTTTGCTCTTTATCCTAGTCTTGGTCAGAGATGACAGAGATAAAGTCTATGATGGAGCGAGCTTACCCAGAAGGAGCCCGTTCACTCTATCTTTGAAGAGATTAGGGTTGTAAGCGTTCGGAAACACAGACGCGTGCAGAAAGTTCCACTCTTCTGCTGTGCGCATTATAAAAGACGTTTGGAAACGCTGAGTGCGAATTGGTAGAATAGCAGCAAGGTAGGGATGGTAAGTTGCAGTGCGTCTGTCTGATGGTAGAAGGGGGCCAGTGGGATGAGTTCGTGGAGTGTGTGTTCTTGGGCACACTCACCGAAGTACAATCTGTAGAAGACCGACAAGCAGGCAGCCTTGCGGTGATGAGCCAAGCTGTGTAGTTTGGCATCCACCAGTTTTTCGTCGCCGATGAGCCTCTTAGCTCTGCGTTCCACTGAGTCGAGCGCGGCAAGCTGGTACTTAGGCCCAAAAGTGGCTGCAATACTCCATGCAGGATCGGACTTGTGCTTTGGTGTTACTATTACTAGATATTCTTTCGTATGTATCAGTTGTACGTATCGTTTGAGCACCTTTAGAGACTTTGACCTCTGAGTTTGTTTCGGTGTTTCTTCTCAGAGCAGTCAGCTAGGAAACGCCGGCCTCATCTAGTTTAAAATGACCAAAAAAGATTGACATGTAAAAGTGTTACTTACAACCTACTTACAAAATAAATATAATTTATAATTTATGACTTTCATGGTTTATTACCTTAACAGCGTTACAGCGGAGCGAGGCAGCGGAGCGGAGAAACGGAAAATTTTAACCAATGGAATTGCATATAATCTCGTAAATAATACAAGCCGCACGGGTCTATCTTCCAGGTTAGGCAACGCTTGCCAAGGTTGGTCTGTGGATGGGTGACCATCTTAACATGCCGAGTTTCCTCCGTGCCTTGGAAAGCACGTTAAGCCGTTGGTCCCGGCTGTCATTTGTACATCTTTGGCAGTCGTTACGGATAGTCAGAAGCCAGTTAATTTGACACCAGTCTTGCCGCAGTCTTGCTGGCAGCCGCTCGCGTAAAATACTGATACTCAGCTAAATCCATGTCATTTCTGACCAAGACTAAGGTCAAGAGCAAACCCATCACAAATAAAAAAAAAAAAAAAATCCGGTTTGATTGGAAGCCGACCCCAATATAGTTGGGAAAAGGCTAAGCAGGTGATGATGGAATTGCATAAAATCTCCGTACCACGTGAGCTGTCATGATTGTTAAATAATATGTATTCCTCCGATTCTCCGCTCCGCTGCATCGCTCTGCTGTAATGGGCAAGGCACCATAAATGAATCGGTTGAGTAAATCGGAGACAACTGGTTGCGACAGACGGACAGACAGACAGACACCTCAGTGATCCTATAAGGTTTTCCGTTTTTTGTTCGGAACCCTAAAAACATACAATTACTAAATTCAGATACCCTTCTTCTTTCTTTAATTTTTTGAGGTTGATCAAATTGAGGAAAATTACAAGAAACATAATGTCGTTAAATAACAAATCAGTGTGAATTACAAACTTATTTTTATTTGTAGTTAAAGATTTTTTTCCAACATCATGACGTTTATTAATGAGCATAACTTTAGCGGTAAGCCTAGTTCAGTCGCATATACTTCAAGTATTACCACAAAACAGTGGCTTTGGTTTATGTGGTTTAGCATACTGTGTGGTCACGTCTACTGGTTAACCAGTATACGGGGTGGGGTAGGTCACTATGGGGTCATTCGAAAACCAGCGCTGTGGCTCTGTCTCGCACACGAGTCCCAGCATTATGCTGAGTGATGGCCGTTTTGCGCAGATTTGACGGATATCTTCCTAATCTTTCATAGATATAATTGTAATTTTTGTGTACCTACTTTTGATATGCGTCATATTGACCGCAAATAAACTCTTTTTCTTTCTATTCGCAGTATTAAATTCTGTGGTAACGGTCTCTTTGTCGCACAAAGTTTAGTGGTCCTGTCTGTTTGATAAGTGTGAGTACATTTAATATTCGAATATATTGGTCACTGGAAAATGGCAAACGCCGTGAGTTTATAAAATATCGCGTAAAATTGTAAACTAGTTTTTCTAAATAAGACATGGACGTATAGGAACTATTGAATTCGGATGTTATATCTACATCTACACTAATATTATAAAGAGGAAAGATTTGTTTGTTTGTTTGATTTTAATAGGCTCCGAAACTACAGGACCGATTTGGATGAAATTTTGTACAAAGGTAGTTTGAGACCCGAGGAAGGACAGAGGATAGTTTTTATCTCGGAAATCCCACGGGAACGGGAACTGTGCGGGTAAAACGGTAGCGAAGCCGCGGGGGACAGCTAGTATTATATACAAAACAATTTTTTCATAATACATCGAGAAATTTTAATCTTCTCAAGATTTATTACTTTCTTACGTAGTCTGCCATTATCCGGTAACATATATAATTCTTCTGTTACTGAGTGAGTGTGTGACTAACGGACAACGCACAGCCGAAACTGCTGGGCGTAGAAAGCTGAAATTTGGCAAGTAGGTTCCTTGGGGAGTGTAAGGAAGCACTAAGAGATTTCCCGAAATTCCTACGGGAACGAGAAAAAGCGGGATGCACGTACGAAGACGCGAGCGAAAAAGCTATTTGTGTTATATTCTTCTCGACTCCATCCGCTGTCCCGCCGGCGTGGTACGAGTACAATGCGATTCAAATGAGAATAGGAACGTCAATGACCTTTATCTGTCAAATGTCTCTTGAAAAGTACGGTTTGCAAAGAAAACTTAGTTGCATATCGATAACGGTTTATTTTACTTTGTTTGAATAAGTCTTAAATCAAATTTAAATAAAAACGTTCAATTTAGTCACATAAAATCCAAAGCTTTGAATAGGTACAAGTACAATCATGCTCACAAGTTATACAAAAACAATTATATTATTATAAACGAAGTATTTAATTAAATTTCTAAGTTTATATTAAAACATCGGATCAGTACAGTCGCGTGCAGATGGCGTCCAGTTTTGTCTCTAAAATTATTTCTTAATTAAAGTTTGCTCCGCAAATTCAGGAGTGAATTAAAATTGTAATATTAATGCTTACTCAGTCCGGGACTTGGTTATAGTAGAAAACTTGAAATTAATGTTTTTACAACTGTTTGTAGGAGTAATAAATTGAAAACTAATGTTATTAATGAAAACAAAGGAAATTAACAAAGAGTAGGTATTCTAGGGCATCTTTTAGAAGGCTTTAGTTAAATGAGTGTATTATTTTAAAAAAATACTATGCCTTTTTAATGAAAAAACTTTTATACTAATTAGGTAGAGATAGTCATTCTTGAAAGGAGGGTCCAATCACGTTTGTTAATACTGTAGCTGTTATACCAATAAACTATTTTTATTTTTTTTATTTAAGGCCGTACCCTGAGCAAATAAATAACCTTGAGCATTTTTTCCCTCAATAACAGCGCAAGAGATACAATAGCGAATACGCTCAGAATGTTGAATAAAATCGTTATAAAATCTAATTTTGGTCGTTTGAAAAAAATACTTTTACCAAAATGTTCATAATTAAATTGCCTATCCATTAGTGTAAGTACAAAATCAAAATAATCGTTAGTTTTCGAGAAGATGCATGTTTTCAGTAATTTTTCTCATTTCTGTGGTTTCGTTGTGAGGAGATTACTTAAACATTATACTTAATAATCTATCTTCTATCTATACTTATAATAAATCTGTAGAGAGGTCAATTCTGTACATGAAATATATTTCCAAAATAACTATCAGGGGGTGATTAGGGATCGATACTGATCCCAAAAATGCAATCAGTGCAATTTTTGTCTGTCTGTCTGTCGGTCTGTCTGTCTGTCTGTCTGTCTGTCTGTATAACCGTTATAGAAACAAAAACTACTCGACGGATTTTAATGAAACTTGGTACAATTATTATTCATACTCCTGAGCAAGTTATAGTATACTTTTCATCACGCTACAATCAATAGGAGCAGAGCAGTGAAGGGAAATGTTGGGAAAACGGGAGAAGTTACTCCATTTTTAAGCTTCCGTCGCGTGTGCAACCTTAATGGTGAAAGCTACATAGAAATCATGTATGACGGAAATGTTCTCCTTAAAATTATATAAAAAATATCCAATGAAAGCATATGTCTATCTTTTATGATTGACGAACAATAACACGTGTTAACTCCCGATAGCTTAGCAGTTCGAAGCTTTCTGATTGTATTTGTCTACTCTTACGTTTATAAAACTCTCAGTCGTCCCTAATTAACATTAATAAAAGTTAACATTATTAACTATTCCATAAAAATCATAGAAATCGGTATAGAAACACCAAAGTTATACATGAAATACGCTATAATAAGCCATCGCGAGTGAATACTGAATCATGCAATAAGGATTATTTTTTTATAAGGTCGCGAACGCACAGGCAGGCGGCTAGCTTGGCGCCTAGAGGCTAGCGAGTAGCTTCGGAAAACGGCTTACGACAGTTTGCAATATCCTTTAATAATTATAATGTCGAAGGAAAGATGGTTATAATTTCGCTTTACACCAAACGAGTAATATTATAAATGTGAAAGTTTGGTTGTTTGTTACTCAATCACGCCAGAACGGCTTAACGGATCTTAATGAAATTTAGAACAAAGATAGATTATAGTCTGGAATAGCACATAAGCTACTTTTCATCCCGGGAATATGTTCCCTAGGGATCATGCGGGCGAAGCCGCTGGCAGAAGCTAGTAAAAAATAAAATCTACCATTTTGAAGCCAAGATTATGTAGAAATTTAATTTATTTTTTATTAGTTGATATTTCTTTTGGATAAAGAGAAGATAGCTCCAAAAAACTGCACAAAAAACGGCTAGCGCTGCGTTTTGCTCGGGGACGCGCCTTAAAGTAAAAAATGAGATTTTGCATACACGTTTTGTTTGAATGACAAGGTGACAGTGACAATATTCTGAATCCAATTAGGCAGACTCTCTCAACTTTTTAAGCATCTCAATGATATGCGTATTTAAAGGTACATAATGATAGAGTTTACTGAGAGGAATAAAACAAAACAAAGGAAAGAACATTTTATAAGTTGCTGTCAACTCAAATTAACATGAATGTAGGGTTTGACAAGTTCTTAACTCAAAATATTTTTGAATTTAGAATTCTGCCCTTTGTTATAATCGTTGATAACGTTAGAAATAGGCTTCGCAAGCCGACTGTACTCGACAATTTTTTTCTCAAAAAAAATTTCCTCATCATCCGACAAATCAATTTATTTTCCGCTAGTGTTTCGAATTATGTGTGACAGCAAAAGATGGAGAGTTCCGTAGCGAACATATCTGGGTGTAGTCTGTCGTGGAATTAATTAATGTGTCTCGGGACGCTAATGAAGCCCCATTGTTACACCATTTATCACAAAACATGTGTAACCTGACTTGCTTGAGTTCGTGTTCAAGGTTTAGGAAGATCGGAGAAGGCAATTTTATTTTATTTTCTAGTTTTTGCATTATACCTAAAAACTTCCTTCGTGTCTATGGATTTTGAATTTTGATAGAATAAAATTTCAATGTTAGTAGGTAGGCATGGTAAGTTTTTTTTTTTGTAGGTCAATAAAAGGTAAGCAAACAAACTGGTTAAGGTAAGCAAACACATACCCCAAAAAAAAAAGCTTTTTTAGGTTTTCGTTTTAAACTATTTTCATTAAAACTTAACCCTGCATGTACTGGAAGGCCGTGGTTCCCGATGTCGTAGCGTGCTACGCCGTAGCAACGCAGCGTAGCACTGTGCTACGAGCAAACGGGAATATAGTGACGCTATATATTTATCTTCTTTTTGATAGGACAGCAAGTTTATAGATTTTATAGTCTACTTAAACAGGCTGCTACAAATTTTGAATATTATTACTAACCTCAGAAACCGGGCATTAATGCAACAAGGCAGAGGTATAACTTATCTACCATTTCCTACCCCTAGTCACGCAAACTGCTACCTCTCACAAATGTGTCCAAAGTGTGTACAAATTACATAGCTTTTCTATACGATATATCATCTCTTCCCATGTACTGGTATTAAGCATGTTTGTATGTATCATTTATTTGGTTGTATGTTCTGATAATATTATATTAAGGTGGACGAAAATGTCAACAGGACTAATAAAGTAGTATTTATTTTATTGTTGCTACATTTGCTATAAGATAAATCGTCGGTATTATAGTTGAATTTTAATACTTGCTGAGCTGAGAATGCTATACAAGTTGATTAAAACACAAAACTTAATAGAACTTTTAAGGTAAGCAAAACAAACTGGTTAAGGTAAGCAAACACATACCCCAAAAAAAAAGCTTTTTTGGGTTTTCGTTTTAAACTATTTTCATTAAAACTTAACCCTGCATGTACTGGAAGGCCGTGGTTCCCGATGTCGTAGCGTGCTACGCCGTAGCAACGCAGCGTAGCACTGTGCTACGAGCAAACGGGAATATAGTGACGCTATATATTTATCTTCTTTTTGATAGGACAGCAAGTTTATAGATTTTATAGTCTACTTAAACAGGCTGCTACAAATTTTGAATATTATTACTAACCTCAGAAACCGGGCATTAATGCAACAAGGCAGAGGTATAACTTATCTACCATTTCCTACCCCTAGTCACGCAAACTGCTACCTCTCACAAATGTGTCCAAAGTGTGTACAAATTACATAGCTTTTCTATACGATATATCATCTCTTCCCATGTACTGGTATTAAGCATGTTTGTATGTATCATTTATTTGGTTGTATGTTCTGATAATATTATATTAAGGTGGACAAAAATGTCAACAGGACTAATGAAGTAGTATTTATTTTATTGCTGCTACAATTGCTATAAGATAAATCGTGGGTATTATAGTTGAATTTTAATACTTGCTGAGCTGAGAATGCTATACAAGTTGTTAAAACACAAAACTTAATAGAACTTTTAACTCAGTACTAAATTTTTAACATAAAACCTTACAATAGTGAGCCAACGATATGTCATAGTCAAAACTGTTAATCGAAGTATATCACTTTTGACTAATTAAATTAGTCAATTTACTATTAACCAGTTAAAACTACTTTAAAATAACTATTGTAACTTTAAATTTATTAATAAAAATTACCTTTTTTTTACATGATCCTAAGAACGTAGTATGTAACTACGTCGTTTCTTAAAACTGTTTTTTATTTTATTTGGATAAGCCAGCTTCAATTAAATAACGACCACTGAAACAAGTGATAACTACTTTTGACTATGAGTCATACTTACATATATATGTAGATGCAAACAGTATTTTTGTGTCAGTATCAGTAAACTTATCACGATTAGATACTATTTTTGGATTGTATGATGTTTTGATGATAATACCTTACATAACACTAGGCTTTTGTTATTCGTTTACGGAATTTGTTCCAAAGAGTCACCGCGGCTCTGGAACGCAAAGGGAAACACAGATGGGTTTTAGTGAGTGAGAGTCTGACACTCCCTTCCGCTCCGCCCAGAGCGAGTGGAGTCATTTGATGATTTCCAATCCTTAAAATAAGGCTTTTATTATTTTAAGGGTTAGGTGGAGTAGCATACTTAATAAGAAAAACATTACCACAGATAGAAACGACATCTCAGATGTCACTGTCCCAATCAACCTTGAACCTAATGCGTTATATAGCGATAAAGATGAAAATGAGATTTGAAATTATCAAACCATATACAAAGATCTCCCTTGAAGCTGTGAAAGAATCAAACTTTTAAGTAAACGTAAAAAAATATACGGCTTTTATGCAGCAAAAAATGAAATTTGGCAAGTAATATTGTCTTATACTAAAAATACAGGGAAGAGTCTGAAAACTATACGTTTGTAATTAAATCATAAAGAATATCTTAATATATATAAATCTCGTGTCACAATGTTTGTCCTCAATGGACTCCTAAACCACTTAACCGATTATAATAAAATTCGCACACCATGTGCAGTTCGATCCAACTTGAGAGATAGGATAGTTTAAATCTCAATTTTTTGTTGCAATATTATTTAGGAGCGGAAAATGTGACGCAGACGAAGTTGCGCGGGACAGCTAGTAGTCTTTAAAGTTAAAAATAATATGTACGTACTTTGTACGGAACCCTCGGTGGACGAATCCGCCATACACACTAATTACGTAGCGTTAACATAAATTTATGACCTATTACCACGGTGTTTGGGGGGAAAACACCCTCTTCCTTGAAAGTCCAGGACTGTTGAAGGTTCCCTCCCCCAAAAATCATTAATTTTCCATGAATCCCCCTGTAAGTACCACCTGAATCTATTGAGTGTGAGTGCTGTAAGTAACGGCGTATCTATCTATTTATTTGGTTACATTTATACACAACACTAATGTGTAGGCATGCATTAAAATTTCATGTCAAATTATTTTTGGCACCGCAAGTTGTACTTATGTCAAATGATTAAAATAAATTATGTAGGTAATAAAGTAAATTATGTAATGCTCATTCTCGATACATTACAATTCAATTCCATATTACAATATTGCAATATCAATTTATATTTTGATTATACAATTGTCATTCATTTCGGTAAAAAAACAAAAAAATATTAATACAGTACCTACAGTTATTCTTTGTTTCATATCTTTAGGTCACTTTTATCTTGGGGCCTGACCAGCCAGGCCTATAGGACGTGGTTTGCAGTTCCATGCGCGCCTTTATAGGAGCACTAGCTGACCCGCGCAACTTCGTCTGCGTCACATTTTCCATTACTGCTCCGCTCCTATTTATCTTAGCGTGATGATACCTTCCTCGATAAATTGGCTATCTAACACTGAAAGAATTTTTCAAATCGGTCCAGTAGTTCCCGAGATTAGCGCGTTCAACCAAACAAACAAACTCTTCTGCTTTATAATATTAGTCTAGATATAGATGTGCGGTCGTAAAAGCGGCCACGCTGGCTCGACAGCAATCGCGGGATGATACCAGTCGGGGGTGCGCGTCAATTTTGTTGTATCCCGGGCCCTCGACTCATGATAACGGTAGGAACTGTGGGGTTTTAGTCGGTAGGAGTCCGACATAATACTCCGTATGGACGGAGTATATCCATGTGGATAAAGATTCCACACAAAAAAGGTAACTTTTATCTTTTTGGGAAATCATTAAAGTAATTTCAAAGTGAATTATAGGTAATTTAGAGGAGGTGAAGTATGCAACTATTAAGTCCGGAGGTTTCATGAATTTGCACGACTTTTTGTGCGAGAGAAATAAACGAGCCATGGAAGAAGAGGAAATTAACTTTGTGTATAACAGTTATTCCTTTTAATTTCACGTAAAATTTATCATAATGAAGTAAAATTATTGACCAGATTACTTTATGTCACGCTATTGTCGGTACAATAGACAAAAAAAAAAAAAAATTCGGGCAACGTCGCGAACAGAAGTTTACTAGTTATTAAAAACCATTCCGCGCAAACGAAAACGAAGAACAATATTGTATCACCAAGTAACTCATTAGAACGATCCTTTTCGCAGAAACGTTATGATAAATATACACAACGTAATATTCATAATTCCAATCTAAAAAGTCTAAATCAACTAATTTAACGCAGAACGGAGGCCACTCAAAACTCGGCACTTTTACACAAAGTTTTCCATCCAAAAAATCAAGCAAAAACAGCCATTAAAACACCTTCATAAGGTATATAGGAAATGCAGGGATACGTTGGTAATAATATCAGTGGCTTCAAACCCAAGGAAGTTTAATGACTAATTACCCCCCCAGGGGAGACTGGCCTAAACTGAATCGTGGATTAAGTTGGTACGGAGGAAATTTAAAATTACCACGGGTTTTACCCAACTTTCAGATTTTTTCCCCACCCTATTTATAGCGTTATGTTGGCAGCAGCAATAAAGAGGTTGATGCACTTTTAAGGTTTTATTTCAATGCGAGAAGTTTTGGAAGTGCGAGTATTTGTCTGCAGTTTTCATTAAGTTTTTCTGAGAGTGAATAAAGTTTTTGTTTATTTTTCGTCGCTATGCTGTGTAGCTGTAGGGTAATTTTTGTCTCATATAGTGCTGTATATACGACGATACATATAATACTCGTGTGTTTTTTCAAATTATATGCGTGGAAATCGTGAGAAACTCTGCAAGCGTGATGTGTATCACCACGCTTGAGTTTCGCTAGTACAATGCGATTCAAAAGAGAATAGGAACGTCAATGACCTCACTATCTGTCAAAAGTCTCTTGAAAAGTACGGTTTGCAAAGAAGCTTAGTTGCATATAGATAATGGTTTATTTTACTTTGTTTATATAAGTCTTAAATCAAATTAAAATAAAATCGTTAAATAGTACCTAGTAAATTAGCTAAATATAATATTTAATTATTAAAAGTCATTATTAGTTGTTTTAAACCATACCAAAACACTCTTTTCACTCAATATTTATAAATAATAATTAAAAATAATAATCTTGCTTTGCTCACCCTACCGAATTGGTTTGAATTGATAGATATGACGTCACAATATGGCGCTAAGTCGATCCTATTCTTATGTGAAGCGCATTGTATTTAGTAAAATTAATCTAAACTTATACATTTTCAGGGACTGATGAGAGAGGGCTCCTCGGCCGCTTGGTCTTGTACGTTTGCGGAGTCCACTAATTAATTTTTTGACCCTATTTGTGACGATGAAAAACATTACAAAAAAAAGAGAAATGCTTCTAAATTGGTCTTATGTATGAGTCACTAGTTGCAAAAAGTAAACATTGATGACTAATAGATTAACTGAATATCGCAAGAATAAACTTGTCATTACTCAATGAGTAATGAGATAACAGTGTTCTATGCCAGCTCCCTTAGCCTACGTGCGCTTTAGCGGTCAGCCGCGGGGGCGTTCAACTGCGCGGTTCCAGTTTAATATGCAACCGCTTGTCATAATAATGGCGGTTCAGAGTGTACAATCACGAGCGGTTGCATATATTATAAAAACTGGAAAAGCGGCTAGCCGCGCGGTTAACCTCTACGCGGTTTAGCCTCTAGTGCGTAGGAGGGGTTAGTTCCGGTCCCTGGCTGTCATTTTGTTGACTTATGTTTAAACTCAGTCCCCATCATGCCCGCTCGTGCCTACTTCCTTGTATGATGAAGAACAGGCGCAACATACCCCCAGCTGAGTAGAGTTTCTATTTTCGTAGCAGCATACGCATCGGCAAAGATAGCATTCCTCTCTATTAACGCGCATAACTTCGTAAATGCTGACCCACAAATGAGTCGTGGACCTTACGAAGTCTTCTTAGCATGTGCTTGTTTCTGACGTTAACTTTGTGGATGTCGATAGTTTTACTGTATAATTGTATATTTTGTCTTATATATAAAAATGTTTCCAAAAATAAATTGAGATGCTAGCGTGATAATTCCAATCACACCTAAATGCACTGGTATAGCTCGGAAGATTTCACATCATTGGCATTAACACATTGGGACCTATTATGTTATATGAATCAATTACGTTAAGAGCTTCGTTTTGGAGACCGTAATGACGTAGTTTACGCAAAAGCGTATCACGGTATACGCAATCAAAGGCTTTAGAGAGATCACAGAAAACTCCTATTGCGTTTAGCGAGTCCTTCCCCTCTAGCCAAAGCGGAAGGTTTAATTTGATGGTTTCCCATCGTTAAAAATAAATATGGGGGCTGCTCCATCGAATTCAGAGATTGAGTGTCCTCTTGTGGACTAAGATATCCTGCGTACTGGGCTGTAATGACGATGTCTGGGCTAATGTCTGATGAGATTAGTCACCGTAAATTATATTAGGCCGGGTGGATATTCCTCGGGCTAAATCCTGTACGATTGAATTAAATTGGGAGATGCCAAATTGATGTAAAGCTGTTATAATGTAAATGTAAGTTATATAATCTCCTTTTATGAAGTCATTTCAAAGGAGCAAATATTTTTTTCCCTTTTTATAACTTTAATTACGGGTTTGCTATTTGTCGAAGTCCAAGGAAAAATATTTTAGGAAATTTTATCAAGAAAGATATATTTATATCAAGGAAAATCGATTAAATGCTGGAATTTAGTGACGTCACAGGAGGATGTCAAAGCGCAATGATTTTCTGTTCTTAGGAATTTAATTGATGAGCAGGAATTATGTATTTACTAGCACTACTACTAAGACAGTTAGCTTTACGTCTATTTACTACTTTTTTTGGCCAGATTTTTCTTGATAGATTTCGATAAGTCTTATCGAAATCAACCTGCCAACGCCCGTAAAGCTGCTTTCAGACTACGCTATAATATAATATAATATAATATAATCGCATATAGTATATAGCTCATAGCATAACGATATCGCGTACCATACATTGTTATGGACACGTTCACCCTGTACTATATTATTGACAACGAATGGTGCGCGACATTGTTGTGCTATGAGTTATATGCTATTACAAATTATAGCGTAGTCTGAAAGCAGCTTAAGGCCCTATTGCGTCAAAATTGTATTGTGTCTTACTATTGTTCATTTATTTTTGCGAACGCTGACAGAGACACATTACTATTTCTAGAGATAGCGAATTAGGGCCCTTGTCTCACCGTCGTCGGCGAGGAAGCGATTAGCTATCGACTATTTACCCCCTGAGGAAAGGGACATAGATCTCGTGTGAGTGAAAGAGACACATATATTTACAATCGATAGCTGGCTGTTTACACTGACGGCGAGCCGGCTCTTACCACTAGTTGATCGCAAGGACAAGAGCTATTAAAGATTGCACTAGCTCAGCGACACAGCTCGCTGGCGGTCAGAACTCACCAACCAGCGGTAATTTTTAGGGTTCCGTAGCCAAATGGCAAAAATGGAACCCTTATAGATTCGTCATGTCGGTCCCCATACTTAGAACTGAAACTCAAAAAAAAAATTACATCAAACCCATACGTGTGGGGGTGGGGTACCTATGGATAGTTCTTCAAAAATGATATTGAGGTTTTTAATATTTTTTATCGAGTTTCAAGCTTTACTCGCTACTCGCTGATCGCCGGCGGTGAGACAAGTGCCTAACTACATATATAACTGTTATTGCAATACCGTAGTAGATGATATAATAATACAATATTGACGATCGCAAAACACGTTCAAAGACGCTCTTGTGAGTTTTACATTAAAGTAGTTGGCAGTACTTCCTGTCTTCGCTCAGAATTTTAAGTAGTGCCAACATTGACATCGCACAAATTGACGTGACAGTGTTACCAACCAAAAATTTTTCCTCAAAATGTGGGAGCGTTATACTAAGCTCTACTCTGTCTTTGTTATCTGTTTTCTGGAGATCAAAGAAATGTATGGGATTACTTGTAAATTTGTTATTTTGTGGTGTGGGTAAAAAAAAAATGCTACAAGGGTCGACCTTCAAGGTTGGCAAGGCCTGTGAATGGGTGACCATCGCAACATAAACTAGATTCACGTTGGATAGCATTTTAAGGTATTAAGTCCCGACTGTAATTTGTATATTTTTGACAGTCGTTAAGGATTACTAGACGACCCGCACAAATTCGTTTGCATCACATTTTTAATTAATGCTTCGCTCCTATTGGTCTCAGCGTGATGAGATATAGCCTTCCTCGATAAATGAGCTATCCCACACTGACATATTTTTTCAATTCGAAGTGTCGAAGTTCCAGAGATTAGCGCGTTCCACCAAAAAAAATTTCCCAATCAACCTTGAACCTAATGCGTTAGGGATAAAGATGAAAATAAAATTTGACAGATTTTTGTTTGGCTTATATTATGATTCTGCAAAAGTGGCCTTTTTAGACCTTTAGGTAGTACTTAGGTTTTTAGGGAATACAATCTATATCTATATATATAAAACAAAGACAGGTTTGTTACAACACTTATATTTATTTATCACTTATATTCATCTTAAAAACAATGAAAACGCGATATGTTCAATGAATACTTAATTGACGGGAGCGAAGCTGCGGGGGACAGCTAGTTTTATATAAGTGAAAGTTTTACTTTAGTGTTGATGAGTCATAAACTCACAGGTACCGAATAAAATATAAACATTGGTGATTCAGAGATATATTTGCAGTCGAATATTGTCGGAATCGCACGTATTGTTTATGAGTAATTGAGATAAGAGACGACGAATTCATGAAAGTTGATTTGACATGAGATTGATTACAACATGACGTAGATTTTAACTAGATTTTGACGACACGGTTGGCGCAGTGGTTGAGCGATTGACTGCTGCTGCAGCATGTCGCGGGTTCGATTCCCACACGGAAGAAATATTTGCACGACCTACAAGTATTTGTTCCGAGTCTGGGTGTTTTTCTATCTATAATATGTATGTATTTAGAAAAAAAAAATGTATATAAGTAGTTTATCAGCCATCTCATTACCATAACACAAGCATTAGGTTGCTTAGCTTGGGACTATATGGCATTGTGTGAAATGTCCAAGCATATGAAGGATATATGAAGGATATATGAAGGATGATATTGATGTAATTAGTATCCTGCCCTTAGCATGGGTATAATCAGCCTAAATATGTTGCCACTATTGTGATTCCAGGAAGACCTTATCTCTACAAGAATCGGGCTGTAGGTAAATCACCGCGCTGGCCCAGAGCAAGCTATCATTAAATCGGCCGAAAGTTATAATAACTGGTATTTTGCGGCTCGCATCCATCGGCAACCAGAGACCCTCAACAGGTTAAAGGCTCACCTTGTAGGAGGCTTTCCAACGCTTTGGCGATCCTTCGGGTTATGTCGTTAACCTTGGCTCTCTTGCGGATATCAACATTCCTGACTCGATCACGCAAGGACAATCCGAGTATTGCTCTCTCCATTGAACTTTGAATGACGAGGCCCATTGCGAGCGACCACCAATTCACGCGTGGGCAACACGCACTGGTCATAGACTTTCGTCTTGAGACTCTGTGATATATGAGTGCGGGTTGGTGTACCTAAAAATAACCACACCTTGGTAGTCAATAGTCAAGTATCGGTGACTTCCTTAGCATTGTGTAAGGCAGGCTCTTGATAAACTCGGAATAACCGATATAAACCCACTTCACTTATGTAAAAGTGACGGAAATACATTATGTAAAAATGTCGTTCACAAAGGTGCGTAACACTTGAAGCTGCGTGTGAATAGATACCTACGTGACCGTGAATGAAGTAACATTTACAGAGTTTCTGGCTTGCTGGCTTGTGCGACAGAATTGCATAATTTAATTCCGCCAAGCCCGTTCCATCATTGAACCACAAGACGTACGGCGATTCGTCACTGGTACATGGTGGACATCTCTCCCATACGCATGAAATGTTTTGGGAACACATTCATTTTGCGTCTGCGTAAAGTTAAGGAGTGTAATTCCCTGCCAGAGTCTGTGTTTCCTGATAGCTATAACCTGGGAGACTTTAAGTCAAGAATGAATAGGTTATTTTCTAGGCAAGCGTGCCCCATCTTTGACCGCATCATTGCTTACCAATAGTAGAAAAAAGATTGAGCACGAAATGAAAACGAATGGTTAGTTTACACAGTACGAGCTGCTGGCTAAACGGATGACAGCTACTCGTATTGTCTACTCGTATACAATCCGAGTACGCCTACGCCAGTAGCTCGGCTCGTCTTGGCTGTCTTTACGGTGATAGCAGCTGCCCTGCCTCTTGCGAGGCGCAGCACACACAATACAGATTCAGATCGCTACTGCCGAAAACGTCCGAACCATGGCATACCGGCGTGATGATTTGTTATGAACAGGTGTAAAGGATAAACAGACATGCGATTTCAGCAATCAGGCAGATTTTCTATCGTTTATTGAAGAGTTTCATTGTATATCTCCGAAGTTCTTTATAAGATCTTCATCAAATTGAAATGGGACCACTCCGAGTGATTAATCTTTTCTTTAAAAATACCCAAATTGTTTCAAGTGTGCCTACAATGTTTTAAGACTTTCCTCTATTTCTCCAGGATCCCATCATCAGACCTTTTGACCATGGTATCACCTGGAAAGTCAAAGGTTTCATAGAAAAAATAATTTCTCAAATCGGTCCAGTAGGTGTCTTCGAATTATCGGGGAACATTATAGAAAAAATGAAAAAGATTCCGACAAATTGAGAACTCCTTTTTTAATCGACTTCTTCAAAAATAAGGAGGTTCTATGTTCGGCTGTATGTATTTTTTATGTATTATAGTCACCGATTTCCATGCCAATTGTGCACTGAAATTATTATTTTTATCTGAGGTGGCCCTGTTGCCACCTAGTCAGAATCTGATGATGGAATCCTATGAAAATCGAGGGAAACCTTCAAATTTCATAGGCACATATAATGTTTTTCTTATACTTCTAACTTTCTAACGCAGCTCATGTATTTGTGCCTGAAAATCATCATCTCATGTTGATGAGCTGATGATGAAATATATAAGTCAGGATCTGATGACGGGACCCTATGAAAAATGTTTGGTAAGTAATATTTTTGCCAATTATCAACCGATTTGAATGTTTTTTTTTGTTTGGAATAGTATTTTCCCGGACCATTTCAATTTGGTGAAGATCTGATGAGGAACTTCGGAGGAAGGCAACGGATTTCTTCAAAATTATAGCAAATGTATCGGAATAGGCTAGATTCCATCATCCACAAATTGCATCCACAAATTGCAATACTATATACTACTAACTAAACTATATGAATAATAATGGACACGTATTTTTGTTTTTGTAAATCAATGAATATTGACAAAGATAAAAAGCATCAAAACTCGGGAGTGGGGGCTCGTGACGTCACGACTCAGTAAAAATTATGCGAAGGTGTGACGTATTGAGAATTTTAAAAGCGTCGTAACTTCGTCAATTTTGGTTCCCGTAACAAAAGAAAAAACACGGGTCAAATATTTTTTGATAATCTAACTGACAGACTTATTAGAATTTTTCAGGACACAAGCCTATTGCTGAAATGGCCTATCTGCTTATTGTTTACACCAGTACATAGCATAACATTACGCCGGTACGCTGTTAAGGGGAGTTACCACTAAAAAGTGAAAATAATAAACTTTTTTTTATTTATTTATTTATGCACAAGTAAAGACACTGTTCAAAGGCGGACTCTCTAAACTCAACTGAATTTCAAATAAAAAAAACACTACACAAAGTATAAAATAACTCCATTTTTTATATTTTTTTTGGAGTGGATTATGAAAGACAGGTAAGGTACGAAAAAAAACATAGTATTATCTAAACAATTCAATAAAAAATACTACCCATTTCTATGTACTTGACTTATTTGATAGCGTTAAACATATCATTGAACGCGTGCCATAGATAGCTGCCCCCAAGCAAACTGGTTTTTGGGGGTGAATCATATCGATAATGATAATTAAATCTACCTAACACCTGAACCTAGCAACAACTGAAGAGGGTAACTGAGTCACCAAGTTATTTACAAAACATAAACATTGGTGACGCATACCTAAATTGATTGGTTTACTTTTCCGTATCAAACCATGTCAGTTATTAATGGTACGAGTTATGAAGATTTATATATATATTTACTAGCTGTCCCGCGCGGCTTCGCTCCCGTCAATTAAGTATTAATTGCACATATCGAGTTTTCATTGTTTTTTAAGATGTATTCTGCTATTCGGGTCGGAGACAAATCCAACGAATCAATAACCATGAAAATTGGTTCAGCAGATCTCGAGTTATAAGTGTTGTAACAAACCCGTCTTTGTTTTTTAGATATAGATATATTATAGACTAGCAGTTGCCCGCGACTTCGTCCGCGTGTATGTCGAAAAGTAAAAACACACATAGCGATGAAAGATTGATACGATTTGCTATACAAATAGTCAATATCTGGCATTGCTTGAACCCTCTTACAATTAGGAATTTGGAAGACTGTAATGCAAGGCACTGGCTGTATTATCTCTTCTGTTCAAAATGCCGTCCAGCTCTAACAATTTTTTGTAATGAGAAACTTCTGTGCACAATGTTGAAGAAAGTTGCTAGTCTTTTCAAAGTTATAGTGAACAGGCTACTTCTGAGTAAGCTCGCTCTATCGTAGACTTTGTCTCTATCATCCCTGACCTAGACTAGAGTCAAGAGCAAACCCATTTCAAGTAAAAAAAATATATATAAAATATATATAACAGCCAATATTTACTATAATGCGTATGAACTAATATTTATTCATTTGCTTGCTGACTCGGCCAACGTTGTTTTGTCATACAACAAAAAAATATCCTACGGTCTATTCGCAGACCTTATCAAATAAACACAAAAATAATCATAAGAATCGGTCAAGCCGTTTCGGAGGAGATCGATAACAAACACCATGATACGAGATTTTTATATATTACAGATTTAGTTCATGGAGGACGTATAACTAAAACCAACAAAAACGGAAACCATAGTCTCCAGCAAGCCAATTACGAACCCACACGATAATCTATACTAATATTATAAAGCTGAAGAGTTTGTTTGTTTGAACGCGTGAGTCTCAGGAACTACTGGTCCGATTTGAAAAAAAAAATCAGTTTTAGATAGCCCGTTTATTGAGGAGGGCTAAAAGCTATATATCATCACGCTAAGACAATTAGGAGCGGAGAATTCATGGAAAATGTGACACAGACAAAGTTGCGCAGGTCAGCTAGTATTTTATATTTCGTGACGAGTCAGCTATAGAGTTGTGGAGATTGTTTAGGCAGTGGCTATATGTACATATAATACTGGTACAGAGATGCGTCAGGTTATATCGAAAGTCGACTATATCATAGTTTGGTAGATAGACGAACAGAGACACACATCTCTATGTACTTACGAAGAAATGCTTCAAAACATAAATGAAAACTATGAAGCATTTCATAACACATTGGAAAAAATACTAAACCAATGTATACCTAAAATTAAAATAAAATTAAAAACAAACCATAAAAAGCACTGGCTAACTACAGGCATCAAACTTTCATGTAGTAATAAAAGGCTTGAAAAGATACTTACACTAAAAACTAATAATCCACTAATTAAAAAGAACTATAAACAATATGAAAAAACACTAAAGAAAACAGTTATTAACAATACAGAAATTACAATATATAAATAAAATAAAAAAATAAGACAACAAAGTTAAAACTATGTGGAGTATTATAAATGATAGGACAAATAAGAAAATAAAAAGGGGTAAGGAAAACATAAAATTACTAATTAATTATATAAATGTCACTGAACCTAAAGAAATAGCTTACTATTTTAATAACTTCTTTGCGTCCATCGGCGAGGGTGGCAACAAAGCACGTGGCAGTAAGCCGCGAGGCGACCCTGTACTGTGCCCCACTGAAAACACCATGTTTCTGAGCCCAATATACCCCGGCGAAATAAACACACTATTAAATAACCTAAAAAGCAAAAAAAGCCATGGAATAGACGAGTTACCACCAATGTTAATACGACAATGTGCAAACGAACTTACGTTACCATTCTACTTGCTAGTGAATCAGTCTTTTGATGACGCCGTTTTCCCAGATTACCTAAAGAAAGCTCATATAAAGCCTATCCACAAAAAGAAATCGAAAACGGATCCAAGCAATTACCGTCCAACTTTTTTACCAACTGCCTCAAAAATCTTTGAGAAAGCAATGTGCAATCGTGTTTACTCCTTCTGCGAGAAATATAACATCAAAACAGAGATTTCGTAGAAACCGTTCCACTGTTCTAGCAGTTTATAAATACATACAGGAAGTTTTAAATAAAATAAATGACAAAAAATACGCTGTAGGTTTACTCTTAGATATGACCAAAGCTTATACGATAAAGTACAATATGACATTCTGCTAAGTAAATTGCAAGGTATAGGGATCCGCGGGAAAGTTCATGAATGGTTTAAATCCTATTTAACAAATAGAGAACACCAAGTCGAAATATAATTTTATAATGAGAGTACCAAAGAAATTCAAAATATTCGGTCTAGCATCAAAAAAATTTACGCCTCTATTCCGCAAGGAAGTGTTATTGGATGCCTACTTTTCCTAGTTTACATAAACGACCTTCCAAAAACCATAGAAGGGCCATGCGTCTTGTTTGCTGACGATATATCACTTTTAATTTCGTGCCAGAACAATGCTGACTTGTGCGAGGACCTAACAAATACACTTAATAAATCAATTACTTGGATGAATGACCATAACCTTGAAATAAATTTCTCTAAATCTAGATTAATATATATCTTCCAGCCCCGTCAAAAGACCCCATTGGATATATATAACCTTCACCTACAACGGCACAACAATAGAAGTTGTTCATGAAATCACTCTTCTTGGCCTGTCTACAGACACAAACGTTAATTGGAAATCACACGTCAGGATGGTAAAATCAAAACTATACAAATTTGCATATGCCCTTCGTGAAATCAAAAAGACTACAAGTTTCCAAACCGCGCTAGTTACATACTACGCATATGCCCACGCATGGTTTACCTATGGCATAGTTTTATGGGGAAATAGCACAGACGCTCCCTCCTTATTCATCCCACAAAAAAGCTTATACGAATAATCACTAATATAGAACGGACAGATAGTTGCAAGCCTTACTTCCAAAAACACAAGATACTCACATTGGTCAGCATTTATATCTTAGGGCCAGTTCCACCGGTTACGGATAAAGTGTCGGTTATTTATCTGATGGATAACTAACCGACACTTATAATACTATAATACTTTATAATACTCAAATACTTAATAAATCTGCCAGATATCGCTATCCGACTATTTAATGTTTTGCTGTGCCCGACAGGGTCCATAATTGTTTCTTTTTATTATTTTTACCATCTGTATGTGTACATTATGGATTGCAATAAACATTTTGAGATTTGAGATTTGCTTTGCAAAGATCTTTCATGAGTATTCCGTAGAAAATGTTGTTGGTTACATGTGGTCATATTATTGTATGTGGTCATGTTGGATTTTTTTTTTTCAATCATTACATTTTTCATTACCTACTTTTGTTTTCTCTTAATCTATATCTATCTATCTTCTATACTTATAATAAATCTGTAGAGAGGTCAATTCTGTACATGAAATATATTTCCAAAATGACTATCAGGGGGTGATTAGGGATCGATACTGATGCCAAAAATGCAATCAGTACAATTTTTGTCTGTCTGTCTGTCGGTCTGTCTGTCTGTCTGTCTGTCTGTCTGTATAACCGTTATAGAAACAAAAACTACTCGACGGATTTTAATGAAACTTGGTACAATTATTATTCATACTCCTGAGCAGGTTATAGTATACTTTTCATCACGCTACAATCAATAGGAGCAGAGCAGTGAAGGGAAATGTTGGGAAAACGGGAGAAGTTACTCCATTTTTTAAGCTTCCGTCGCGTGTGCAACCTTAATGGTTAAAGCTACACAGAAATCATGTATGACGGAAATGTTCTCCTTAAAATTATATAAAAAATATCCTACGACAGCATTATGTCTATCTTTTATGATTGACGAACACACGTGTAACTCCCGATAGCTTAGCAGTTCGAAGCTTTCTGATTGTATTTGTCTACTCTTACGTTTATAAAACTCTCAGTCGTCCCTAATTAACATGAATAAAAGTTAACATTACTAACTATTCCATAAAAAAAGAATCATAGAAATCGGTATAGAAACACCAAAGCTAAACATGAAATACGCTAATAATAAGCCATCGCGCGTGAATACTGAATCATGCTATAAGGATTATTTTTGTTTATGGTCGCGAACGCATAGGCAGGCGGCTAGCTTGGCGCCTAGACGCTAGCGAGTAGCTTCGGAAAACGGCTTACGACAGTTTGCAATACTTATCCTTTAATAATTATAATGTCGAGGGGAAGATGGTTATAATTTCGCTTTACACCAAACGAGTAATATTATAAATGTGAAAGTTTGGTTGTTTGTTACTCAATCACGCCAGAACGGCCTAACGGATCTTAATGAAATTTAAAACAAAGATAGATTATCGTCTGGAATAGCACATAAGCTACTTTTCATCCCGGGAATATGTTCCCTAGGGATCACGCGGGCGAAGCCGCTGGCAGAAGCTAGTTCATTAATAAGTGTGAGTCGAACTCTCAAGGTTTCTGCACCATAAACCGAAAAAAACACGTTTCTTGTTCCCATGCAAGAAACGTGTTTTTTTATCGGTCTACCTTGTGGGAGGCCTTCCAACGGTGAGTCTTCCAGTACACGGTCGCCACTTCAGACTTTTCGGCCCCATCGAGCAATGTGCCCTGCCTACGGCCACTTCAATATGGCAATCCTTCGGGCTATGTCGGTAACCGATTGGTTAGGTTTAACATAAACAACTACGTACACGTACCACGTGCAACGTATGTACTACGTGGTGTTTTGTTCGGAAGGCGGTTATTTTTTTTGTATTTTTTTATTATTTTTCACATTTAAGTGGTGATACTTGGAAATCTTCGTCTACGCAGAAAAAGTATAATAAATGCTCATAAAATAAAAACTACTCAGCCAAACTGAATGAAAGTATTACGGGACCAAATAGCAAGTATGTCTTATCGAACTAAAATGAATCACAGAAATCGAATCAGAAACCTAGTATAATCGGTGAACATACATTAAAAAAAATACCTACTGAACTGAGAAACTCCTCCTTTTTGGAACTCGATTAAAAAGTATAGCATAGGTAATATGTCTTAATCTAGACATAGACTGCTCGTTTGCCAAGTGTCATCCAAATCCACTCATGTGTTAAGAAGCTAAGACGTGAAGAGTTATGAAACAAAAATACCTTACTTTCGCATTTACGTTTCGCAAATATGGAAATTTTTCTTTGAGTAGAAGTTTCTTCAAATAAAAGTATGTCACGATTATTATTTTATTCCTTTATTTAAAGTTATCAACACACATATGACAAGCTAGTTTAAAATCAAGATTTAGATAGCAAAAATCAATCTCATAACATTCACACTTTTAAGAATTCATTGAATAAAAGAATGATACAAATCTGCAAGTACCAAGGACCCAAAGTATTTTATGCCTACGCGCTACACAAGTGCTTGGAAACCTGACAAGTTTTCGAATATAAATTGCCTTGGGTCCGTCTTAAAACTCATTTGAGTTTGTTCTTTATGGGCTCCCTGAAAAGTTGTTTTTTCCCTATGGCGACTCGACTGAACCAAGCCAGTGTGACGTCGTGACGGCAGCACAGAGAGACAACCGTTGAACTTTGTGGTATAGAATATGGAGCAGGCTAATAACTATTTCTTCGTAAAATGACAAGTCAAATGTTAAGCACGTCATTTCGTATCTTATCTGATATAAAATACTGCATTAATTGGCAAGTGAAAATTTGCCTCTGAAAGGCCAAGTTTCACTAATGTCCAATCGTCATAGAATCATTTTTGATCTTTCCGTAAATAATTTGTTACCAACTTCTATTTGTTTATTCAATTCTAGATATTCTCCGCTCGACCTGCATTGTTTCTTGTTCGTCTCTTCGTGCTGATAGATCTTTCCAGGGACCTAGCATCGGGGTTCCTGTAGGTCTTAGAAGACTCTTTATCTAAATCATCTGGTCTTCGAGAAGCACCTTTTCTTCCTGATTTGAGCTTGTATTTACATTCCGGAAAAAACTCTTGGATCCCTCCTTGTTCTTCCACTAGGTCAGAGAATTTTGGTTCTGAGAACAGATGTGTGGACGATGGAGGAATCTTATGTAGAAGCTCATGCGCCACTTTGTTATTTGGTTTGTAAATGCTTCGTCGTTGTTGAATAATCTCCGCTCTTTTCCCACACGTGTACTGAAGTAAAGCATCTGATGTTCGACGAAACGACGATTCGGAACAAAAGAAGGATTTACTTAAAACCGATTTAACTTCCAGCGTAGCTTTCTGATAGATTTCTTGGAATTCCTTTCGCTGTTGTAGTAAGCCGTGAGTAATGGCTCCTAAACAGAGATCCATTTTCTCCAACACTGTGACGAGTTGTTCAGATGGAGTGACGGTAGCTAAATGACTGTTGACTTTCAAGTTCGTGAAAACAGGAGTAGCTTGAAACTTTTTCTGCCCCTCTACGCAGTTGATATTCTGCCAACCATCTGTCCCCAGACGTTGGCATGCAACTCCTTGTTTTACTATGCTATCTTCGGCAACAGTCAGTGTTGCAAGGGTTTCTATTGTGTCAACTGATACCACGCTAGTAGAATCGTCAACAAGTTCATCAGTTGGGCTTTCTAGATCTCTTACTTCACTTGAACAGTATGATTCTGGTTTTTCTAAATCCTGATTTCCACATTTATTGCCTATCTTTTCACGAACCAGTTTAATGTTTTCGTTTTGGTCTTCAGAGAGTTTACACAGCTTTTCAAGAATAATATTTTGTTGTCTTAAGAAGTCTGTTAAGGTATCACAATCTTCATTGCGAGCTTTCTTGTATGAAGTTGGTCCTGGGCTATGCGCCCGTTTCTGGCTTATTGATGGCATTTTAAATAGAGATCGAGATTTTTGATGCGAATTTTGCAGATTTTTGGCAGCTTCCGAGCGAGACATTAGTTGAGATTTTAATTCTGAAAGCACTTCAGTGAATCTATTGCCAGCGTCTGTTGGATGAATTTTCTTCATAGTGGCAAAAGGGCTGTAAATGATTGCTCTGCCGAGTGGCCATGTTATCAGCTGTCTTTTAATGCTTTTGTACTTGCGTTCACTCAAGGACGGTGTGCCGTCGCTAAAAGCGTATGCCAAGTGAAGTGTAGGAACCGCGAAACGCAAACGACACTCTTCGTCTGATGAGATCCTATCCCCGAATAGATCTTCATATGAAACTTTATTCACTTCCCAGCTTCTCCAGTCGTCAGGGTAGAATTCGTCTATGATGCTGATAAATCTTTGGAAACAGTCAATCTCATCGGGAGGTGGCTCCCATGAGGCCAGTTCGCCTAGTGTTGTACGCTGCATGATCTGAAACAACAAAATACTTGCGTTAAAATAAAGGTTATTTCAAAGTATAAGCTAACGGTTTTGGCAGCAAACGCGAGACTAGTGTCGCAGCTGACATAAGTTAGCTAAAGAGCTGACAGTCGGTAGTTTCGTTTGCCGACATCTGTCGACAACTGTCGGCTATAAAGCCGGCATTTGTCAGCTAAACAGTCGATATTGACAAGATTCGTAGCCGACAATCGTCTAGTAAGCAGCCGACATTCGACGGCTCAGCCATCAGAATTTATCAACTTAGCAACAGATAAACATCAGCTACGCATCTGACGTCAAACAGGTGTACAGTTGATGAATTTCGGCAGCTTAATCGCCACGAAAATTTTAACTGTTAAAGAAAATAAATCATATTTTACTTACCTCGATTACTTGAGTAGAAGTTAATATTTTTTTCTCGCACTTGTATAAAATATTGGTCAAGATGTTTTGTCGATACAACAAGATACCAACCAAGGTAAGAATTTGACCGTACAAGAGACTTGAGTTGCAGATGCAACGTCGCCCTGATTTTTAGACTATGGACTTTTGCATTGGGTTTTCGAACATATACGTCTACAAGAAAATGTGGCCATGGCCAATTTCCAGAAGATTTGTGAAAATGCTCAAAAACGTGGAAGTGAGCTTCCAAAATGGGCATCAATTGTGACTGTTACCTCAAAAATATTTTGAATTTGACTTGTCTATAAAAGAAATGGTCTCACTAACAGGTCCTATAAATTAGAAATGTTCCCTAAAAAACTTCTTGTCCCAGAAAATTACGTCATTACTTTCTCCACTCTAAATTAGAGGTATACCTAAATGCGTCCACTACTGGGCGCTGTCAAAGGCCTATGCCTCTTCAAAACATTTCACGATCATTTTTATATACCTACCACAGGTGTCATTTTCCTTGTCTGAAAAAGGTCTGATAAGTTACAAGTGTGTTTGTGAGTCATAGATAAACTGATAGTAGTTAAAAATTTAGGATGGAATCAGGTTAGTAATTACTGTTATGATGAGTCATCAATGTTATGGTTAGGTTTTTATTATACACTAGGTCTGGGATGGCGAACCTATGGTACGCGTGCTAGATGTAGCAAGCAGTAAAATAATTTGGGCACGTCTTTATAAGATTTCTTAGCATCTTCATGAAAATAAAAGATGTGTTGATGATAATACAACAGAAATATACTGAACATTTGCTTTTATTTGAAGAAATGCAAAACTGATAAAGTTAAGATTGCTTAATGAATTTATAGTTACAAAAAAAGAGTTGAGTTAATAGCATCTTAATTATATTGATTTTTGTCCATTGAGTCACGTGGCACGTCATGGCTACATTTTTATTTTATGAATGAAAATGGCACGAGTACCATAAAAGGTTCGCCATCCCTGCATTAGATAATTTGGTAAGTCAAGTTCAAGGTAAAAAAATATGTCGAATTTATTTTTTTACATACCCATATGATCTTTTTTAAATAAATATGGTAAACGTGACTTCACCCACAGCGTTCTTTTGTGTTCTGTCTGAAGAAAAAGTAGTAGGCATAAACAATATTTTTTATATTAGTTTTTCTTCTAACACGTAATATTTTTATTATGCAAGCTATTCGAAAATTTATTATTTGGACGCAGATGTTAAATATTACTTCAATTAATTATGTTGACATTTGGAAAATATACTTATATAATCATCCCAAAATAATTCATTCATAATAAAAAACGGTAAAGTGCGAGACTGCCTCGTGCACTGAGGCTTTCATTGAAATTTAATTTTTATTATCTATTGCGAGGAAATTAAAATGTTCCTATAGAATTAACACAAAAGTTTCCCTATTCTGCAGGAGAAATACATACGTGCGTATAAAATAGTCGGATGAGTCACAAGTTGCGCACTTATTGAATAAAAACATTGATGACTCATAGATTAACTGATTGTAGTAAAAAGCTGAAGATAAATCATGTCAGTTAAGTAATACAATTTTGTGATAATATTTCGAAGTTGTAAAGTGTTAGTAGGCACTTAACTACACTCCAGATAGCTTCCTTAAATTGGCGGTTCCGTTGTCAGGAAACCCAGCTGACAGCCGCTGCTAACTGCGCCGATCATTTCTCCCTACCCGTGAACATCTTCCTGAGGGTTTAACCTTCCGTGGTCCACATGGAAGTTCCTGAACCTCAGAACGCAAGTAGGAAGGTGTAATCGGACATCCAGATGCACTGCAACTTACCATCCCTTGCTATTCCACGAATTCGCACTAAGCGTTTCCAAAAGTATTTTATAACGCGCACAGCAAAGGAGTGGAACTCTCTGCCTGCGACTGTGTTTCCGAACACTTACAACCCTAATCTCTTCAAAGTTAGAGTAAACAGGCTCCTTCTGGGTAAGCTCGCTCTATCGTAGACTTTGTCTCTGACGAAAGTCGAGAGCAAACTCATCTCAAATAATAAATAAAAGTAATCAATCTCAACCTCGCAAAGCGGGGGCTACTGTGACGGATCAACTGCAGGGTGTGTGGATGTGGAGCAGTGTTAAAAAACATGCTTCATCTCCTATATTGCCCTCTGCAAGGAGAGCTATGTGCTTCCACTCAATTAAATCAAGAAACGGTTAAAATTATGATTTTTTAATTACACTTAATGGAAATCTCCCAATGGGAGCGTTATTCACACATATAGTGACACACATACACACACACACACACACACACACAAGCACACACATTTTTATTATTTTTGTATATTTACCTAATACAATAGTTTTTATCTAGTTTTACCTAAAAACAAAATATTTGTTGACACTAGGGAAGAGCAGAACCACCCAATACAAGCTTTACTACATGCTTCCTGGGTAGTTCCAGCCACTGTAAAATTTGTAAAATGATACGTTACCGAAATATTTTTTTTTAATTTATTTATTTACTTAACTGTGGCAGAAAGTGCTTACTCACAAAAAATTACATTCAAACTATGATTCGATAAAAAAATGAGTTTGCGGAAATAATTGTTTTAAATTTTATATTGTGTGTTATCGTTTCAGTTTAAATAAAATGTTTTCGATTTTTATTAATTTGATCATTAAATTAATTATATAGAACAATTATGGCAAACAAGTTCACCGGTTTTGATCTATTTCAAAAAGGTATATCTATTATAATCCACGCAATCATCTTTTCACTCAGAAGGTGGAAAATGAGTAGGCCTTTAGTGAGGGGGGCGCTACTTGAGTCGATACTCTTGCGCAATCCCATCTTCCTAGCTCGTCGTGCTGTGCTGAAACGTAACCTGAAACGGCGGAAATATAATAACCTTGTTGGCAATAGTTTTGCACGTTTGTGGTTGAAACTCCGGGACCGTGGGGGTCCGAGTGCTCACGTGTTATATAAAGCACTAGCTAAACGCTTAGTTGACTCTTCGCGTGACCCTAGGGCTGGATTTTACCTCGGACAGCGGATAAGCAGTATTGCCATACAACGTGGCAATGCTGTCAGTCTTTTGGGTTCACTTCCAGTCGACAGCGATGCGGGTGAATTTTTTGACGCCATAATATATTTAGGATATTAATTTTTTATTTTAAGTGTACATAGTTTGTTATTTAAATAAATACTTATAATATAAGAAGGTGTCTACCGCTGGACATGGTGTTATTTTATTATAAACGCAATACTAGGGCTCATTGTACTTATATCATTATGCCAAGTTTTACCATGGGAACAATAAAGAAATCACGAGAAAAAATCAGCTGTTCAAATGTACTCATTTTGCCGAGTTATGCTCACGTACATGTTTGGGCATTTACGTGCAAATAACTCGTTTATTTTTCTCGTTTTCATAATTGGTCCTTAGTAAAAGTTGTTCATAACGGTGAGTACTACAACGAGCCCTTAAGATGTATTGCGTTTATTCTGTTACAACTGTAAATAGACTTAATGTTTAGTACGATTTGAGTCATGTATGTTAGTGCAAAATATAAACATTGGTGATTCATAGATTATCTGATTATAGTCTAACCCAATATTTTGGTTCATTCCACGTGTGTTATGTCTTTATGAGTAATAGAGATTATTTTTACGACGTCCAGAAATTAAGGTACACTAAACAGTTCACGTTATGTATTGATGCATTTAAAAACATAGGCGATTTGTTTCAAATAACTTAACCAAAAGTTTACTGAATTTTAGAAAAGATGAATGGTATTCCAAATATAGTATGAGTAACGGGGTTTATTTTGTAGAATAAAAAAAACAATAGGGAATATGCATGAAAAAAGTATTCATGATCTGAACAGTTTATCTAAAAGTATTCGAAAATATAATACTAACAGTGAAATTAGAATCTAAATTGCTCGAAAAACAAACGAGATACAATTATTTTAAACAAATATATCTGTCCCTCTCGCGAAAACGCTGTTTTCTATGGCAGCTGTATAGTCGTCGTGTAATTTGACGTCACAGTTCGTATCGGACTTCTCTTTCTAACTGTAGTCTTTGAAGCTTTATAACTTAATAAATGATGACTCTATTTAAAAAATAGTTTCATGATTGTTTACTACAGCTAATAAGTATTTTATTTTGCAAATAAAAAAATCGCATGCATATTCCCTATTGTTCACTTATGTGAATAGTCACACAATTGAGAGTAAGGAGTACAGATTATTTCTAGAAATTAACTGAAGATGCACTTCATAAGTACTATTGACGCACTTAAAAAGTATTGCCAAGTGGACTATATTTGTTCATTTATTTTTCTTAATTTAATTTATTAATACTGATTTTCACTAATTACTCACAGAATTTCGGTTAAGAATGGATGACATCATCATCATCATCTGCCTAGCCTTATCCCAACTATATTGGGGTCGGCTTCCAGTCAAACCGGATTCAGTTGAATAACAGATTTTACGTGGAGCGGCTGCCTCCACAACCCATTAACTGGGTAACACGGTACTCTTTGGCAAGACTGGTGTCAGATTTTCTGGCTTCTAACTATCCGTAACGACCGCCAAAGACCTCCAAATGACAGTCGGGACCAACAGCTTAAGGCCGTACCCTGACCAAATAACCTTGAGCATTTTTTCCCTCAATAACAGCGCAAGAGATACAATAGCGAATACGCTCAGAATGTTGAATAAAATCGTTATAAAATCTAATTTTGGTCGTTTGCAAAAAATATTTCTACCAAAATGTTTATTGCTTATCCATTATTGTAGTACAAAATCAAAATAATCGTTAGTTATCGAGAAGATGCATGTTTTCAATCATTATTTCTCATTTCTATAGTTTCGTTGTGAGGAGATTATTTAAACATTAAACTTAGTAATAAAAATAAAAATCTACGATTTTGAAGCCAAGATTATGTAGAAAATTTATTTTTTATAAGTGGACATTTATTTTGGATAAAGAGTACATAGCTCCAAAAAACTGCACAAAAAACGGCTAGCGATGCGTTTTGCTCGGGGACGCGCCTTTACGTGCTTTTCGAGGCACGGAGGAAACTCGATATGTTAAGATGGTCACCAATCTACAGACCAACCTTGGCAAGCGTTGCTTAACCTTAAAGATCGACCTGTGTAGCTGTTATTATTTAGCCACGAGCTCCTCGCTAAGATATGACATTAAAAAATTACAGTCTTAATATCAACATTATGTTCCGAATGAAATGTTGATCGCTTCTGGCAAAATATTAAGTTCCTTGCTCAAAGATTTGATGACCTAAGAGTTGCGTTTAAATGAGTTATGTCCAATTTAGTGATTCACAGATTAGCTGATGCCAGACTTGGTATCAAACCGCGCACCTAAGTTATGTCAGTAAAGCATGAGTAATGAAGATTTATTTTGGATTGTAGGAATTCATATGATACACTTAATCTTTTCTATAGGTAAAGGTAGTTCAATATCCAAACCTATTATTATTTTTTTTCATTGTTCCTCTCAAAGAGAGCACCTGCCATCTAATCTCTTCACCACCGTTGGTTGACTGCAAGAGAATGCCTTAGCGCGGTTTCCACCGCGAGCGGAACGGACCTATTAATGACTTCGTTAAACTCGCAAGCGCAAACTGCATACATAAATGCTCTTTATCATCCACCACCTGAAGTATCATGAAATCTATTCATCTTATGAAAGTCAGTTCAACATTTATTCGTGACTGATATTGTTCTGAATCTTAAATTTTTGTTCTGAATATATAACGAAGCCATTAATGGGTCCGTTCCGCTTGCGGTGGAAACCGGGCTTAAGGCATTAAGTCCGCTTTTGTACCATTGTTGTGCGAAAAGTTTAAATGTGCTGTTATAGCTAGCGACAATTTAGAAAATTTAGAAAAGAAAATTAATGTCATCCTATGTGCTCTTGAGAAGTGGTTCGCTATGAATGATCTCAAACTAAATTTAAAAAAAAAACGCAATGTTTATTATTTAAATCAACCGTGAAAAATAACGATACTGTCAAAGTACATTTACTAGGGAATAAAGTAGATCTTGTTGACAATGTAAAATTTTTGGGGGTACAAATAGATGCAGTTTTAAATTGGAAGAAGGAATTGGAAGTGGTCACTAACACTATGAGTAGTGCTTGCTACGCTCTCAGGAGTCTTAGAGATGAATTAACCATTGCTCACCTCAGAATGGTATATTTTGCACTCATAGAGTCTAAACTTAGATATAGCATAAAGTTCTGGGGCAACAGCTACCAATACAACATTAATGCTGCTTTCGTTATGCAGAAAAAAGCCTTGAGAACTATGCTTCGCATTGAACAAACCGAGTCCTGTAGAGATCATTTTAAGAAACTGCACATTCTCACCGTACCATGCCTCTATATTCTGGTCCTGCTAAGCCATTTCATTAAAAATATCCAACAATTTGAGACAGAAGAACAGAGACATGTCCGAATTAGAACGCGAAGAAAGGATCTACCTAATTTTATACAACCTAAACTAAATGTCGTTAAACATGCCTCAAGAGTCCAATTGGTAAATTTGTTCAATAAATTGCCTGTACAATTTAAAACCTCTATGAATCCAAATGAATTCAAGAGAAAATTAAAGTCATTGTTATTGAGGAAATGTTATTACAGCATAGAAGAGTTTTTTAAAGATAAAGATAAGTAGTTCGAACTAATATGTGATTATATTTTTAATAAATTTAAGTAGTAAGTATATCCTTTATTGTATCCTGACATAACATCTAAATGAATTTTATTGCCATCAATTTATTGAATTTGATTTGTATAAATTTTTGTATGAATATCAATTTAAATTATTAGGTATAATTAGTATTAAGAATAAATAGTTATCCGACATTGTATTATGACATTAACAATGAATTTTATTGACATTTATTGAATTGAATTTATATTTATTTTGAATTAATACTTAGTTAAATAATTCGATTTTTGTAAGACATCCACTGTTAAAACCATGTTCGACACAAATGTAAATTTGTTGATGAATGGAATAAATAAATAAAAATAAATAAATATTGAAAAAATTTAAAGTGACGGTTATTCAAGGAAGAAAAGACTTTTTTGGTGTTCCGTTCATAATCAACGGAACCTTATTACTAAGCTGCCACTGTCCGTCCGTCCGTCTGTCTGTCAGCGGAATGTAACAAGAATCGCATCCGTAATATTTTTCATTGAGTGTGTTCTAGTGCGGCAATAGACACACTCAAATGTGTCTATTGTCGCTAAAACAACAAATAATAAAAGTAAAATTTAATTCAAAATTGAAGGGCGTCCCTTAAATTTTAGCCCCAATACAAGAAACTAGTTCTCTTCAGTTTGTTGTACGGAACCTTTCGTGTGCAAGTCTGATTCGCACTTGGCCGATTTTTTGCGTAACACGTTTTAATGTATACATTATATTTTTTTTAAACAACGTCAATCATCAAGCTGAAACCTTCTACAGCTTTCTTCGAAACTCTGCACCAATATTTTAACGTTTCGTCGAAGTTTACCCGTCTATTAATAAAGTTATAATTCACAATTTGCGTCCAAAATTTAACATGGGTGATTCACAGAATAGAATATCAGATTGTATACTGGATATTAGGTATCAAATCATCAATTAGTACGAGCAATAGGGAACAATTTGAAGACTTAAGATACAGTTAGGCGTCGTGCTAACTAGCTAACGATCGTACAAGTCAACGATGAAATTTCGTCGCGCGACGAGACACACATTTCTTTAGAATGTCCTAATTGAAGCTTGCATCGCGCGAGCACAGGAACCATTTTTATTGCACGATTCTCTTAATCGTGTGATAAAACGTAACTACTCACAAATTATTCAGCTCTATTCAGCTTTTGCCCAAAGATTTTTTTTGTTTATGGATACGCGTACGCATCCGGTCAGCTCTCCGCGTCTATTCAGCTTTCGCGGCAAACAAATGTTAAATGAGGACAAATGTGTTAACATCAAGCGAGTGCTATAGACCGAATTCAGCGCTTTTCTGCCGCTGCCGCCTTCTCATTCTTACGACGCCGCACGCGGCTGATAGAAGCATAATTGTATAAGGGTGACCAAAATTGTTCAGCGAAATGCGAATAAGTGTGAGTAGTCCCCAAATCGCATCGTTAACTCGTGCGATCGTTAGCCAGTTAGGACGACGCCTTAGAGATTTTAAGATTATGATTACTTTAGTATTGTCCTACTCGTGCGATATGCACTTAGTTTGGACTTTCGCAAAAGTGCTATTAATTCTACTAATTTTTAAATAACATTCGCATGTCAATCTCAAAGTGTCAAACTAGCCTTAATTTTCATACATTTTTGGCAGATTGCGATTGAGATAAAAATGCGATGCGAAAGTGGAAATTAGTAGGATTGGCCCTCAGATTATGAATAAAAAAAATGTTGTTCAATTTTTTTTTTCAAGATTTAAAACTTTTCGGGGAATTTTTTAATGACTGTAGATTTAATACTTTTTCAATAGGGTTGGTTTTGCAAGGTCAAGGGAGAATATGAAAGCAGTTAATTCCATTTTAACCATAAAAAAATTAAGATCGGAAGACGTAGCGCTCGAAGGTCTCCCAGAAGGTAGGCCCGTGATAATAATATGACGAAGATCGCGGGTAGCCCCTGGATGCGAGGCGCACAGGTCCGATTATTGGTGACACCTGGGTGAGGCCTATGTCCAGCAGTGAACGTCTATTCGCCGATGTGATGATGATTATGATGCAAAAAAAAAAGAAATTTGTTTTTTTTTTAAAAACGTTGCCCCACACTAGGAATTTCTCCTGTATCGTGGGTGCGTTTGCAAACATAAAAGTCACATAAACAAACAGCCAGACCCGGAACAACTAACTGTAGGTCATACAAAATAAATATTTGTTCCGAGCGGGAACCCACGACACGCGACGCAGCCGCCGATCGCTCAACCACTGCGCCAACCGTGCCGTCATATTTTCCTTTTTTGGTGACTTATCGATAAACTGATTGTCTTCCAATACTTAGGATCGAACCTGTCACTAATGAGTAATACTGATTAGTTAGTACGTTCGCGTTACTGTTACGGGTTTACGTTGAACATTGATTACGGGTGCATCAAGTAGCTCGGAGTAAATATGACACATCAGGCTTAGCCCTCCTACACACTAGCGTTTGAACCGCCCAGGCGGTTCGCTTAAGTGGAGCGGTTGGAATAGTTTTGTGGCGAGTAAGTGCGTACAATCACTAGCGGTTGCTTATTGAACTGGAAAAGCGGCCAGCCGTGCGGTCTGCCGCCCCCGTGGTCAGCCGCCCCCGCGGTCAGCCACCCCCGCGGTCGGCCGCTAATGCGTAGGAAGGCTTAGGACGAGACTGTCATAACTCACACTGGTGTACATGTTAGTGTTGCAGAAATAAAAATAAACGCAATACCTCCTAAGGGTTCATTGAACTCAACATTATGAACAAATATTTATTTACTTTGGGTACACCCCGAAATCGCGAAAAAAGAAATTTGCTGTTGTGTATATTTTGGCGAGTTATGCGCAAATAAATGTGTGGTGCAGTCGAATTTCTTTTTGAGATTTGACATTTTTCCCATAGTTAAAGTTGTTCATAATGATGAGTACCCCTTATAAAAAAGTTTGTCTGTTATTTAAAAGTTTAGCGATGTAACAGCAGATTGTGACTATTCATAACTGCTATTCTATGACTAAACATTGGCATTTATGAAACATCAGAAACTTACATGTTAAGATAAAAACGTAAATATTGGTGATTCATAGAAAACTGATTGTATACTCACATTGGGAATCATCGAACTTCATATCATCTTCGTGATATCGTACTTTCTTCGTTATTTCAAGAGTAACAGATAAACTTAAAATAGTTAAGTAGTTAGTAAGTTGTACTATTTAATGAATCCAGAATTAAAATTAAGAATAATAATGATTGTTTTAAAATTATTAATTTATTTAGCAAAATTGTAATTATTTGTTCTTTTTGTTTATTTGAAGTGTGTTTGCGTATTAAATCTGCTGTTTTGGAGATGAATGACAAAAATAATCCGATTGTGGTGTACGTGTTCGTCGAGTGATTTGTAAAGTGACCGAGGCGCCGCGCGTGGAAGAATTCGGAACAACACTCGTGACGTCTTCGGTGTGCGTCGTGGGTCGCGGTGGGCTCGTACAATGTGTCAGACATCAGCCAAGCTTTTTAACCAAACAATGCTGGGATCAGCTTTTAAGTTGATGCAGCTGAATACTGGTATTTCATCTGGAGCAACGTCCTATCTGACCTCCTGAACCCAGTAACTCGGAAAGACTAGTTCTGGATTTCCTGGCTTCTGATAACCCGACACGATTGTTAGATATCTTCAAATGACAGCCAGGATCAACAGCGATCACGATTAATGTTAAGATGGTCATCCACGGCTTCGGCAAGCGAAAATCGACCCTTGCGGCTTTTATAACAGAGCATTTGCGTATTTTCTGATAGTAAATCATTTAGACTTAATGAGTAATCCGTAATAAATTATATACATGATCCTTAAAGTAATACCAATCTTAACGCTATCTTTTAATAGAAATTCAGGAAAAAGCTAGGTCTTGATTCCGACACAGTTGACCAAGCGAGCTCTTAGAGTTAGGTTAGGTTATCAGTATTTTTGTTGACCAAGCGAGGCATTCGGGAAGCTGCATGATATCTTTGAATCGTTGATCCCACAATTCCTTCTATAAGCCCGGAATGACTTACGGAGCCGAAACGTGGACAGGACACTCAGCATGGGCATGGTCCACAAATTCAAGGTTGCTCTGCGTGCAATGGAGAGAGCAATGCTAGGGGTTTCTCTGGTGGATAGAATTCGCAACGAAGTCATTCGCCGGAGAACTAAAGTCACTGACATTGCGCGTAGAATCAGCATGCTGAAGTGGCAGTGGGCCGGCCATGTCTGTAGACGGACAGACGGACGATGGAGCAGACATGTATTAGAGTGGAGACCGCGTATGGGCGAACGTAGAGTGGAACGCCCTGCGGCAAGATGGACCGATGATTTAAAGAAGCTGGCAGCGGATGGATGCGTTGCTCTGGACCGGGATTGATATAATGAACCGAGCTCTAGAGTGAAGACTGCCAGCCCCTTCAAGCTTCTATACTTTAGAGGTCTAAGTGTCTAAACACACTATGCCGAAGGTACGCGACTAAAGTTCCGCGGCTGATTTTACGTTCCGACGAATTCAGCTGATATAACACACCATGTGCAAGTGACAAGTGCCGAACTTACGCGGCAGAAATTCAGTTGCGCAGTTGTATTTAATGTCTCTAGCGCTGAAAAAAAAACACGTTCGCGACTTAACCGCGAAAATCCTTTTTTCTGAATCTATACCGCGTGTATCTGACATCGACGCACAAACGATTTCCATGGGTCCAGGGCATGATTCTGGACACCCCAGTGTTGGAATTTTTCGTCGGTTCTTTTCTCATTTTTTTCAAGAGTACCACAAATAGGTATCAGCTCAGCTGAGCTGATATCTATTTGTGGTTTTATTCAGATTGCTATTTTTAGTGAAAGTAGTTAATTAATCATTTTTTTATTTAAAATCTCCTTGGGTTAGGTCAGAATAGCGATTATGAGCAGTTTAAAGTAAAAAATCCCTTGAAAAAAAACTTTTTACAAAAAAGTACAGTCGGTGTTTTTGTTACTTTTTTCGTATTTTGACACCGACTTCCGAAATTAAAGTTATTTTTTACTTTGTAGTGTTTTTTTTTTGGAAGTCGGCTGGACTTTTTTGTAAAAAGTTTTTTATTTTTCACTTTTTAGTGGTGCCCCACGCCTAACAACACCACTGCAAAATCGCAGAAAAGCAAAATACGCAATTTCGATTATCAAAGAATCATCTAAATAGTCAAATTCCAGATATTTCGATTTAAAATCCAAAGTTCGTAACCGATTTTGATATGATCTAAATGGGACCAATCTGCAAGTATATCCTTTCAGATAAAACAAGCATTTTTCAAATCGGTTCATAATTGTCGGAGTTATGAGGTAACAAACATAAAAAAAAAACATACAACCGAATTGATAACATCCTCCTTTTTGGGAAGTCGGTTAAAAAAAGAAAAAAAATGAGAAAGCCGACGAAAAATTCTAAGTCTAGGGTGTCCAGAATCATGCACTGGACCCATGGAAATCGTTTGTGCGTCGATTTCAGATACACCCGGTATTTTAATCATACAACAAAGTACGTGCGTCGCGCACAGGCAGGGACGAAATACGCGGACATGCCTGCCTCCAGCCCCGGATCTACCTTGGTAATCGAACCGAACTTCGGCCGCGTAAAAGTATGTTCTTTACAGAATACGTTGCCGCCGAATAGCCGCTAAACTTACGCCCGACCGAAGTTCGGCGTGCGCTGTAACGCAACGTAATTTCGATACAATGTGTCGTCAGTAATTCAAATAGCATTGCAGGCGTAATCCAGCTGAACTTTGGTCGCGTATCTTCGGCATTCGTCGAGTTCATTAAAGCTAGGAAGAACTAAGTGTAGTGCTATTCGACGAGGCCTGCAGAAAGTAGCGGTAGAGTAGAGGCCAGATAATTGTACAATAACGGTCTTTGACCTACATAGATACAAACAGCTGCACACATTAAGCTGCACTAAATCGCCTCCGAAGAGATATTAGGAGAAGGTCAACGGACTTTATTGCAATTTTATCTGGCGCCTACCATAAAATGAGTTGATCGTTTAATTAATGATTTATAACAGGGGTTAATTGAAGATTAAACTGTTAAGTCCGAAGAAACCGCAGAGGTATCTAGCAAAAGTTTGAATATCTCCTATTACGACACTATAGTACCTATACTGGGGTACATTGAATCATTAGATTCAAGGTAGCGCCATACGGGTGCAAAAGCAATAAACTGAATTAACAGCAGTAATTTTCGGGGCCTTGATCTAATAACGTTACCTTAGCGAGAACCGCTAATTTTAGGTGAAAACTTCATTCTCTTGATGACGTTAATTGTTCTAAGGGTGCTGATGAACTGAGTCAGTGGCTGTTTCTAATTGCAGGTATGATGGTTAAGAAGCATTTCCTGGTAGGGAGATACCTTAGTTTACCCATGACGTAGTTTTGTTGAAAGACACGCACGGAATAACAAATAAAAAAAATACCGGTCAAGAACAAGTCGGACTCGTACACCGAGGGTTCCTTAACAACACATGAAATGGTTTAAAGTTTTCATCGGCGAGGTCTATATCCGTCAGAATTTTAACACTGCGGTGTATGTTGCAGTTTTAGATCAGAGCTCAATGACCGCTAGTGAAACTAATATTATTTTTGTTGATAATTTCTGAACAGTGTGCTATTTTACATTTTGTAATTTTGTGCAGAGACATTGTTCTATTATTCCTGTAATCTCTACATAAACTTCTATCACAAAATTATTTCAAATTTTTCTCTATACAAACTTCAGCGATAAGGGGGGCGAGGAAAATGGTATTTTTTTCATTTTGCGTAAAGCGTAAAGCATGGTTTTCAACTTTTGACTTTGGCCTAAAAACCAGAAGAAAATGTTTGAAAATATGCAAATAGCGTTCATATGATAAGCCCCACTTCGAATTTTTAATAACCCCTTAAAAATTCGTAGATTTAGTATGCAACAGCGACTATGAAATCTTATTTTTTACTTAGGGCCTCTTTCACCACCCTTGAGTAAAGTATCGAGTAGACTAATCGCCAGTTAAAGTCACCCGTAACTGCACGTGTCAATTTCACCACGTTCTAGTAGCACTAATCATATGATTAAACTGGCCAGTAACTTACTTGCCACGTCGTCTGCCAATTAGAGTGTTTACTTGACGATTATCAAATTTTCACTATACATTTTTGAAAATATCTCGAAAACCATAAGTCCTATCAACTCAATTCTTTTTGTAAAAGTAGTTTTGGGTCAAGACCTTTATTTTAAAACTAATTTCAAAACCCTATCACACCTTAAAACAAAAAATCACATTTTCAATCTACGTAATTATTTACAATACAAAAACCTTACATCTAAATTTCCTTATAAACTATCAAAATTAGTTTGTATTAGACTTTTCTTAGACCTAATATACATACTTAAGACTTATAAAACTAATTAAAAGGTAATTAAAGCATAATCTCATCAAATAATTAGTCACACCTTTCTGTACGAACAAAACATAAAATGAAACATTAAATTCGCATTTAAACTAGAATCTAACTAAACCTATGATGCGAAAAGTGTTATAAGGATAATAACACTAATTAGAGAATGCTAAACCTAATCTAATCTGATTCAATTATAATTCTAATTAGTTTTCCTTACAGTTTCCTTGTTTGATACGGTCGCGTCCATCATTACTTGCGCCTATAGACGCGGACTTATCGCCGACACTAAAACAGTTTGGTATTTCTGTCTTTTAACTTTATCCATGATAATTTATTTTAAAAAAAATCCACACGCAATAATTTCCTAACCAAAAACACAACAAACAATACACAAAATGAAATGACAAATGACAGCTAACCTGCCAATGACGTATGACGAGTAACGTTGACGTAATATTGAACGAATGCAACGTATGATTTGTTAAGTCATTCACTTAACCGGTAAGTTGTTACTCGAAGCTTTATTTTCGCTTGTGAAATTGACAGAAGATACTCGTAAGTTTTACTTGCCGATTAACGTTAATTGGGAAGTAACTAATCAACGCTTTACTTGGAGATGGTGAAAGAGGCCCTTATAGTATTTGTAAAATAGTTGAGTAAACGTCATTTAAAAGTATTCAAAATTTCAAGCTGATAGCATTAGTAGCTCTTGAGATATCCAGCTGTGACAGACGGACAGACTTAGTCACACTATAAAGGTTCCTTATTACCATTTCGGTGCGGAACCCAAAAAAGAAATAAACCGACATTTTATTATGACTGTCATTTTCTTATTTCATTTGTGATTTATTCAGCTGCTGAAAAATGTTTTCTTGTTGTTCTGGAAATAAATAATACTTGCATTGCAAAGAATTATTTTTGGGATTACTTGAGGTTTCAGAAACTTGAATTTATACAGGAGAACAATAATTATCAGCCTTTTAAACTGTTTTAAAACCGGATTTGGCTATATACCAGTTTTTTTACGTGGAACATCTACCTACCAGAGTGCCTTTTCTACTAATTTTCACATTTGCGTCACATTCGCATCTCAATCGCAAACTTTCAAAAATGTATGAAAATTAAGGCTTTTTTGTCAGTTTGCGACAGACATGCGAATGCGAAAAGTGTTTAACCAATTAACTGGGTGCCACGGTCAAGACTGGTCTGGCCAAAGATCTACAAACGACGGGAACAACGGCTTAATTTAACGTATTTTCCGAGGCATGAAGAAATATCGGTATGCTATACAGGAGAATTATAATTAGCTACATAATGATCAATCGAGGGAGAGAGAGGGAGAGAATCGAAAAATTAAACAGGATCGCGCGTTTACGAATCGTGGAATTTTTGATCTTAAGGAGCAATGAATGTGATGTCTTCGAAGGTGAAAGAATTTACGATCTTATGATTTCACGATCGGGGTGCTATATATACACGAACGCAGGTTGAGCACTACGCACCTCATCATCATCATATGACGATGAGGATGAACGGACATCTTACGGCTGATATCAGCCGCAAGATTTACGCCGCTACTGAACACAGGCCTCCTCTTAATGACGCCATAGCAACTGGTCCTGTGTGTCTCGCATTCACCGACCACTCGCGACCCTAATCAAGTCATCAGTCCTCATTGTGGGAGGTCTTCCAACGCTGAGTCTTCCGGGATGTGGTCGCCACTCTAGAACTTTTTGGCCCCATCAATCACCTGTCCTGCGAGCAATGTGTCCCTGCTTACGCAACTGCAAAAAAATAAAAGGAATGGATAAAAAACATTTGTGCTCCGTAGATTTGAAACACTACCACTACCATCTTAGCCTAGCCTTTTCCCAACTACATTGGGGTCGGCTTCCAGTCAAAACGGATTCAGCAGAATACCAGTGTTTTATGTGGAGCGGCTGCCTACCAGACCTCCACAACCCATTAACTGGGTAACACGGTACTTCTTGGTAAGGTTGGAGTCAGATTTACTGGCTTCTGTCAAAGGAAACTCGGTATGTTAAGATGGTCACCCATCCACAGACCAACCTCGGCAAGCGTTGCTTAACCGCAAAGATCGACCCGTGCACAACACTACCACTACCATTATTATGTTTTCAAAAAGTAAACCAACACACCTTATATTATATTTTGGTCAACAATAAATATAATTTATATGGTAGCAGGTGTTCTCTATAGCGTATGGTGTTATTTATTCGTCACTAAATGTGTGGGTGTATCCCACCCTACACCTGGGCACAGGGTTATGGGTTATCACGAAGATAGGAAAAGCATGGGCAAGGGATGGATATAATGGTTCTAATTGGTTCCAGCCAGTTTTACCCGACTGCGCCAGAAGCAGGGTAATGTTTTTCGATAACTAGGTGACCCACGCAACTTTTGTCTGCGTCACATTTTTCAATGCTCCGGCGCTCCTATTGGTCGTAGCGAGACGTTATATAGCTTGCCTTGATAAATGGGCTACCTAACACTAAAATATTTTTTTTCTATTAGAATCAGCAGTTCCTATAATGTAAAATTATATTATATAGTATAAGTAGGATATAGAGTAAATGTGTGTATGTCTATAAACCTGTACTGTACCCTAAGCGGCTAGATAGAATTAAAAAAAAAGAGGAATCATAGATTCATGTGAAGTGCCAAAGAGATATAATATTATGCCACACTACTTTTGAAAAAGGAACGTGACGGCGTCGTTAGATAAGTGAAGTTGTATTTTTTAGTGACGTAGACATGTGGGATATGAAAATAAAGGGATCGAGGACGCGATTTAAAAAAAATTACCACGTACTGGTTCTGTTTACACGACTGCCTAAAAAAGGAGTGTTATGTTTTCAGGGTGCATGTATGTATGTATGTTTGGGAGTTCCTTTATTCCACCATAACTTCTAAACGGCCTAACCGATTTCCATGAATGTGATATTGTTAGAAGCGTAGCTTTATCCCAAGTAACATCGGCTAGTGAAAATTACATAAAAATAGTGGAGTAGCCTGTATCATGAACAAAACTGAAAAACTAAATTTTGTTATTGCAGTCGGGGGATAGTAAGTACTCTGTAAAATTTCTACAAGGGTCCCCCGACTGAAATAAAAAAGTTGGTTTTCAGTTTTAAATTTTTGGGCGTAAACTTGCTTTTAATTTTTTAGTTCATTTTAAGACATGGCGTATTTTTTTTATTTTTTTTTTTTACTTTGGTGGTCATACTGTATGGTACTTTGCAGTTTAATCCCAATATTACGACTTCACATTCTCATTCTTTTGGTTACATTAAAGTGTTCAATGTCTAGATAATAACAGGAAAACTCATCATAATATTCTTCAGACTAAATTATTATGAATGACAATCGCCTAATCTCGACGAAAATAGTAGTGTATATAAATACACAGATAACAGTAAGTAAAAATAAATTATTTTTAGCACATTCAAAACTTGTTTGTATCTAATTAGCGATTATTCACTTTTTATAATTTCACTTGCTGTTGCCCGCGACTTCGTTCGCGTGTATGTCGGAAAGTAAAATTTGGTCGCTAGGTAAGAAATAAAATACACAATACTCTATCTATATCTGTACCATATGATATAATTTTATAATATAGGAACTACTGGTTCGATTAGAAAAAATGTTTTATTGTTAGGTAGCCCATTTACCAAAGTAGGCTATATATAACATCACGCTACGACCAATAGGAGCGGAGCATTGCAAAATGTGACTCAGACAAAGTTGCGTGGGTCACCTAGTTATACATTTTATCGAAAAACATTACCCTGCTTCTGGTGCAGTCGGGTAAAACTTGCTGGAACCATTTAGATTTAGAAAAACCATAATACCCATGCTTTTTCTATCTTTTCGTAGAGTAGCGCTTGACGATTGTTATTGCATGTCATACCTATGTCATGGCCGAGAACTATTTATATTATTTAGTTTATGTTTTATATTTGTCTAGAAATTTAGCAAATGAGTAGATTCCTAAAAAAATAGTAGAATTGGCCCCCTGATCAAAAGTTTGACTTCCGCAGAGAACATGGTATAGTGGAACGAATACACAAGTTGTGGACAAGATAAGGTAATCATTGGAGCGAAAACAGTACTGTTCAGCAGCTTTTTTGGATATTCAACAGGTCTTCGACCAGGTGTGGCACAGAGAACTTTTCTGCAAGATCAAGAACCTTCTGCCTCACACATACTTTGGCGTGCTGCAGTTATATCTATCAGAAAGAATATTCCACGTGAGGGAAGGAGAATTCACGTCTACATGGCTTCCAAGGCATACCTACAGGCAGGAGTACCTCAAGGCTCGGTTTTGGGACCAGTACTTTATACCTTCAGACCTACAATTTGTACCGGGAGTAGTCACAGCTACATTTGTAGATAACACTGCGATATTGGCCAGTGACTCTAAACCTGAAACTGCATCTCAAAACCTCCAAATTGGACTGGAAAAAATAGCACAATGGCTCACAAAGTGGCGAATCTAGGCCAGCGTCGCAAAATGTTCCCATATCACATTTACCCCATGCAAAAATAATATCCAGTAAAAGTCGGTGATCATCTAATCACCAAACAAGGAATCGGTCAAAAATCTAGAAATGCATCTGGACCGCAGACTCACTTGAAAATATCACCTCCAAAAAGAGAGACCAACTCAATCTCAGGTTCCGAGAACTACATTGGCTACTTGGGAGACACTCCGTGAAAAGCAGTGACAACAAGTTTTTAATTCATAAAACCATATTAAAACCCATATGGTTATGAGGAATTGAATTGTAGGGATCGACCTGCAATTCAACTACGGAAATAGTCCAGAGAGGACAGAACGCCATTCTAAAGACTTTCGCAAATGCACCGTGCTTCATACGTAACGATGAATTGCATCACGATCTCCATATTAAGACGGTAAAAGAAGAAGTCAAACTCTAAGCTGAAAGTTACAAAGCGCCTTAAATACACATGTAAACACCTTAGCAACACAGCTGACCATATTAAACTAACCAAAAGGCTAAAGCGTCAACATTTTATGGAACTTTCTCTAGGACCTTGATTTGAAAAGAAAGGAAAGCAGCTCACTGGAGCACTCCTTAAAAGCCATATAAAACTACAATGAATTAGTTCATAGTCAATCGACTGATCGCAGATATACCTTTTAACATATCTTTAGATCATAAATTTTGCTGACATATGTAATAACAATCAATTTGGTATCCAAATGATAATATTTACAGCCTTTAGTGATAGCTACGTGAGATTGATCAGTTATTAGAAAAATACATTACTCATCATAACTCAAATTTATACAATACTAACATTATAAACTAGATTTTGCCCAGGACTTCGTACGCGCCTTCCTCATGAATGTGGCTGTCATTTACAAAACATTTTTTCAAAACCGACTGAGAGTTCCAGGAGATTAGCGCGTTGAAACAGACTAACTCTTCAGCATTATTATATTAATACTAGCTGACCCGTACAACGTCGTCTGCGTAACATTTTTCATTACTGCTCCGCTCCTATTGGTCTTAGCGTGATGATATATAGCCTATAGCCTTCCTCAATAAATGGGCTATCTAACACTGAAAGAATGTTTCAAATCGGATCAGTGGTTCCTGAGATTAGCGCGTTCAACCAAACAAACAAACAAACAAACTCTTCTGCTTTATAATATTTATAATATTACTAGCTGACCCGCGCAACTTCGTTTGCGTCACATTTTCCATTACTGCTCCGCTCCTATTTGTCTTAGCGTGATGATATATAGCCCATAACCTTCCTCAATAAATGGGCTATCTAACACTGAAAGATTTTTTCAAATCGGACCAGTACTTCCTGAGATTACCCCCTACATACAAACTTACAAACAAATGTTACCTCTTTATAATATTAGTATAGATAGAAGGAAAAATCGTACATACAGAAATTAAACCTGAAAAATTATTATTATTTATTATTTATTATTTATTATTTATTATTTATTATTTATTATTTATTAGTACATGAACAAAAATACAACAACACAGTACATAGCATATGGAAACAGTGGGTTGTACTACCAATTCTAAAATCAATTGTCAGGTGTCCGGGCTCCTAAACTAGGTACGCAGACCTGTATCTTAGGAGTCGGAGATTTTGCGGCTTCAATCTACATATATAATACAACCGTGACTTTCTGTTTGTTTACAATTTTTTTTTTTTTTTTTTTTACAGCATAATAATATGGAGTGAATGTGTGTGGTCGTGTACCTATGGGTGTGTAAATGAGTGTAGTGTGTGTGTGGTGCGGTGTGTATGTGATATCAAATCTATAGTGTATAAATAACTTTCTTTCAAAGTAGGTTCGATAAATTTATAATTCTATACCCAATATATTTTCTGTCTCATCATAAGTTAAGGATAAAAGCCATTTTCGTAATTTTTTTTTAATTTCATATAAGTTATATCTATACAACGGAATAATTTTATTTATTTTATTATACATTCGTGAACTTTGAACCAACAATTGTCGACTAGTAAACGCAAAATGACAGGGGGCAACCTTACATATAGGAAAACCGTGGCGTCGCAAAAGCAACTTTTTATCCAATGGCAGGTTAGAGTGTCTCCGCAGGACTGAACGAAATACATATAGTTGCCTGACTGTGAGAACTTCGGTCTCAGAGTACAACTGATCAGTGGGGAAGTCTCTAGGTTTAAAAAGCATCACTTTAAGAACAGCTCGTTGTGCCCTTTCTACCGGGATCATTGTGGTTTTGTAAGTACCGCCCCACACCGGAATGCAGTACATAATGATGGACTGACAAAGGCTAAGGTACACAAGAGTTAGAGTTTCAGAATTGGCTGAGCGCCTGAGTTCTTTAAAAATATATATCAGTTTTCTAACTCTAGTGCAGAGTGCCTCTATATGTGCGTGCCAGTTTAGATTTTCGTCAATTATCACTCCCAAGTACTTAATATTGGGGACTGTGCTGAGAGCAACACAGTTACAACTTACTGACTGATGAGGGGGACAAGTGTGACCTTTAATTTGGTGAGAGAAAGAGGATGAAGTTACTGAATGTGGGCGATGGAACCTGATTAATTTTGTCTTATCCAAATTTAACGTCAGCAAGTTAGTTGATAGCCATTCCATTATCAACCGAAGCGAGTATTCTGCTCTATATCTGGCCTGCTCCCAGTTTTTGTCAGACACTAGAAGTGCAGTATCGTCCGCATAAGAGAAGATTTCGCAATTAGAGATAGAGAGCTTGCAAAGGTCATTGATATATATTTGGAAAAGTGTCGGGCCTAATATACTACCTTGTGGGATTCCATAGGTGAGCCTTTCGTATGAACTAGTGACTGAATCAATGTAAACACACTGGGATCTATCACAGAGGTAGTCTTTGAATAGTTTGAGAGGCACTCCACGCACTCCCAAGCTTTCTATCTTTGAAATAAGTCGAGGGACAGAGACCGTGTCAAAAGCTTTGGTTAAGTCTAAGAAGATGCCATAGCAGTTCAGTTTATTATCTAGTTTGCTTACCAGACTGTTTGTGAAGGCAGCAACGGCATCCTCTGTACAAATTCCCGATCTGAAGCCGTATTGGTTTTGAGCTATCAATTTATTTTTCTCCAGAAAGCTGACTAAGCAATTGTTGAGAATTTTTTCCAGAATTTTTGAAAGCGTACTCAAAACAGAAATAGGCCTATAGTTTGTGACCATGTCTCTGTCCCCGCTCTTATATATAGGGTGCACGATGGCCCTCTTAAAAGGTTCAGGGAAGGTTCCAGAGTTTATGGATAGGTTACAGATATGAGTGACCACAGGGGTTAAGATAGCACGCGAACTCTTGATAACTCTGGCTGGTATATTATCCCACCCTGTAGCGCAGTCACTACGGAGGCCATGGATAATTCTACTAACTTGCTCTTCATCCACAGGAAGGATTACAAGAGAGTTCGGTGATTGACTGGGTGGTGTAGCAGCTGGCGGTGTTACAGCTGCGGTGTTGATACTGGCTCCAATTTTCGACGCCAGGTTTGCACCTATATTGACAAAGAACTCATTGACCCTGTTGGCCGAAGTTTTAACGTCAACTGAGTCACGCAGAAGTTCACGAGGGGAGCGGGTTTGAACATTAGTATTCGTGATAGATTTAATCACTTTCCACGTTGCCTTAGGATTATTTTTGGCTTTTAGAAATTCTTCTTTTTCAAAAGCTTGCCTCAAATTTCTTATTAAGATGTTACAAAAGTTTCTGTATCGTGTGTATGTAATTTTAAGTATGGAGTCATCAGGTTTTTTCCTGACTTTGATATGCATTCTATCTCGGTTTTTTAGACAACGGACTAGGCCGGTGCTCATCCACGGTTTTAGAACCCTGCATTTATTATGGGTTTTGGTTACTCGGGTGTGATTGGTAATAACACGTTGTATATTATCAATTAACAGATTAGTTGCTTCATTGGCGTTGGTACACGTTAAAATAGGGCTGAAGTCGGTGTTGTCTAGTTCTTTGCGGATAGCTTCATAATCATACTGTGATGTTCTTCTTTGCCCACTACGTCCCGAAATGGAATTTAGGAGCAGAAATAAACAGATAGGCTGGTGATCGGTGACGTGAGAGTCTAGTACCAGCACGGTGGAAGTCTTCTTAGATTTAAGCATTATATGATCTAGACAGTTATTAACTCTGGTCGGTAGAGAATGTGCAGGAAGAAGTCCAAGAGTGGCGGTGAGAGTTAAGTAGTCACTAGCGTGCCGGTCACCAGATCCTGATTTGATGTCAACATTCATATCACCTATTAGGATAATGTTAGCGTAGGATTTCAGAGAAGATATAACGCCTTGCAGACTGTTATAAAAGTTTTCTAGATTTTGGTAAGATGGAGAGCGATAGACTGAAACTATTGCCGTAGAACCTAAGCAGGATATAATACAGTTAGCGTCCTGAAACGGTGGTTCTCTCGTCACAGCCTCCAGACTATCTCTAATATAAACTACTACTCCGTCATTTTGTTTTACATTATTAACTAGCTCTGCCAGCGGCTTCGCCCGCGTGATCCTTAGGGAACATATTCCCGGGATGAAAAATAGCTTATACTTTTACTTTTGCTGTCGTTGGATATTTTTTACATAATTTTTAGGACAACATTTCCGTCATACATGATTTCTGTGTAGCTTTCACCATTAAGGTTGCACACGCGACGGAAGCTTAAAAAATGGAGTAACTTCTCCCGTTTTCCCAACATTTCCCTTCACTGTTCTGCTCCTATTGATTGTAGCGTGCTGAAAAGTATACTATAACCTGCTCAGGAGTATGAATAATAATTGTACCAAGTTTCATTAAAATCCGTCGAGTAGTTTTTGTTTCTATAACGGTTATACAGACAGACAGACAGACCGACAGACAGACAGACAGACAGACAAAAATTGTACTGATTGCATTTTTGGCATCAGTATCGATCCCTAATCACCCCCTGATAGTTATTTTGGAAATATATTTCATGTACAGAATTGACCTCTCTACAGATTTATTATAAGTATAGATTGTAGCGAAGGATGAATAACCATGTAATATAGGAATAGAACCAGAAACCTGCAACCAACACTCTGTCAGAACTATTACATCAAACTCAACCTTTGTCAATGAAATCATGGTTAGAAATTGATCTAAATTTTTATTAATGCTTCTAATGTTAATATGAATAATTTTCAAGTTATTATTGAGCATCTGGACTAAATCAGGGCATTTTTCAGGGGAGCATAGGAAAGATTGAGCAATCGAGATGTTATCCATTTCCTTGGAAATTTGATTTAAGTTAGCCATTGGTTACCGGTAAAATTGAGTACGAAATACGAAACGCGGGATACAGTTGGGTGATGTGAGAACAAGAAATTGGTGTGATAGGGGTCCTTTTGCGGTACAGCAATAGTGTTTGTGACGAGATATAATAAGATATGAAAGAATTACCAGCCAAACTGCAATATAGCCTGGCGCCGTAATTATACTTGTTAGCTTGAGTGGTACTGTGTATTTGTGTGAAATGTAATTCTTGTGTTTTTAGTTTAAGTGTAACATACGTAGACAATGAAATGCAATAGTTACTAAAATTAAAATAATACAGATATACAAAGAAAAAATTAATGCATGCACAAACGCGATTAACTTTAAGAGAAAGTGAGAATAGTCATTTTTGAAATCTTACTGGTGCTGGTACTGGTGCTGGTACTGGTACAGGTACTGGCATTTGCACCGGTATTGCTAACATGGTAAGGCATTTCTCTGATTTAATTTCAATGGGTTTATCAGCTGAGTCTTTCTTCAAGAGAATTCTTCCGTTGGAGTACCAGCTGGAGTAACCCTTTGTCTTAGCAAACTGGCGGGCGTCATACAACAGTTTTTTGGTCGCGGGAGGTAAGTGTTCGTCGACGTACACTGGTTTCTTTTCCCCGGCTATCCCGATCAGTTGTGTGTTCAGCTTATCATTGATGGAACGTTCTTTATTAAACTTCCTCACCTTAGCAAGGAATTCGTTTCTCATATTGACACAGCTAAACTCAGCGACAATTGGTCTGCATAAACCTGATTTTCCCGGTATACGATATACATCCCGGAAAGCAGATGTCCGAATTTCCATGTCCACAGTCTTCCCCACCCCTGATACCGCAGAAATGAGATCTACAGACGTTTCTTTCTCCTTAGTCGGAATATTGCGCAGCTCGATTGTAGCTTGCCGTGATGTAAAGTTCAGATCTTGTATCTGCTTCTGTAGCCGGTAAATATGGTCTTCGTTTTCAATTTTCTCCTTCTCTAGTTTCGAAACTTTGGAATTGAGACTTTCATATGTTTCATTTAAAAACGTCATGCTGCGATCCATTTCGGTGTTGGAATTCTCAATTGAAAGACATTTCTGATTGAGCTCGGCAACTTCCCTGATCAGCTTGGATAAAATGGCAGCTTGTTCGTCTTTCCATGATGTGAGCAACTTTTCTTGTTCAGACTTCCAAGTTATGAGCATCTCCATTAACTCCGATTTGAAATCGGAAAATGCTGTGGATGGTTCGGCGTATAATTCGCTATTTGGAGAATCGGCAAGACGTTGACGTTTGTTCCGTACGGTGACATTAATAGCGTCTGCTTTTTCAGTAGTGGCAGTCGGAAGGTCGGACTCAGAAAGCGACTGTCCATGGCTCAAGCCTGTTTTAGGCGGAGTTCGTTGCATATTGTTGCAGAAAATGTATATAAAAATTTAAATTTGGAAAATTAATTTTTTTAAATGCAAAAAGAAAAACAGTACGCCGGATTCGAACTCCCGACCATTCGGTTCGCCTCCGATGCAACGCGTTACTCCACCGTGCCAAGTGAACGATTACAAAGGTGCTTCAAATTTGTCTGTGGTTTGCGGTGCGTTGCTTTAGTGGTCAGGATTGGCGTACGTGATTCCCTTGTGTATCTAATGAGTTCAAAGTCCGAAAAATGAACACGTTTAAAATTTTTAGATCGTTATGATATTAAAAAAGCTCGCACACACGGATTATTCGTCGTTATTTCACTATTATTTTGCACTTATTTCATCACTTGATTACTGTAGGATATAACTGTATAGTTTTGTCGCTGTTATATGCACTTTTTACTTAGTTTCGGAATTAAAAACACGGAGGCAATTATAGTTACGTAAGTGCGCGGTGGCGTCACGGACCGAACTCCTAAATCCGAAATAATACTCCTTTTTGGGCAGTCTATTGAAAAGGCATAATTATTTTGTACACCGGAAAGAAACAGCCCGCTTATTCCGACAGAAGTAAGAATAAAGAAGAATGACCCACCAAAATGAATAGAACTAAAGGTTTCAGAATTTATTCAAAAAATTCACCGCGGCCCTGAAACGCAAAGGGCGAGACTCATTTTCTTAACTGTTAATGAATGAAATGAAAAAAAATGAAAAAGTGTTTATTCACAGTGATACACGCGTTTGACCACTATCTCACATAAGTGTAAGCGATGATGTGGCGCACGCATTTTATGATTCCCCATCCTAAAAAACAAAAACTGGACTCACGCACCGAGGGTTCCGTAGGTATATTAGAAACAAAAATTGGGATTTATGACGTATTAATAAAAAACTACTTACTAGATCTCGTTCAAACCAATTTTCGCTGGTAGTTTATATGGTAATATTCATCATATATTTTTTTAGTTTTATCATTCTCTTATTTTAGAAGTTCCGGGGGGGGGGGGACACATTTTACCACTTTGGAAGTGTCTCTCTCGCAAACTGTTTAGTTTAGAAAAAAAAATGATATTAGAAACCTCAATATCATTTTCGAAGACCTATCCATTGACACCCCACACGTATGGGTTCGATAAAAAAAATTTGAGTTTCAGTTCTAAGAAACCCCACCCCCAAAATTTATTGTTTTTTTTTTTTTTTTGTGTGAAAATCTTTATGCGTTTCACGAAATACATAGAATACTTACCAAATTTCAACAGCATAATTTAGTTTCGGAGAAAAGTGGCTGTGACATACGGACGGACAGACAGACATGACGAATCTATAAGGGTTCCGTTTTTGCCATTTGGCTACGGAACCCTAAAAAGGATAAACTTTTGTTCCTGCGAGTATGTGTGTATGTTTGTACAAACATGCCAAAGACAGTTAACTGACAACTTAATATAAATGGATGCCTGTCTCACTTTGTAGTTCGAATTGATATCATCGTCCTCTAAGTTTTGATTGATACAAAGGGGTAAGGCTCTGATTAATTCGTACCTGTCTACGTGAGTAATATTAAGGAACCTACTATTCATAGTTTGTCAAGTTTGTAGGTAGATGACTCATAGCAGCTTTAGAAGATAAGTTTCCTAGTAAGATTATGAAGTTTTGAACATCAAAAATAGGTTAAAAAAAAAGTTTATTCTTTTTTTAATTTTTTTTTTTATACGGTCACGTTTGACCACTATCTCAGCTAATGGTACACTTACCATTAGCTGAGATAGTGGTCAAACCGTGAAAATGAAGCGGTCGAAGATACACCTTCGACAATATTCATCTTCGATCAGCCGGTCAATTCTATTGACATCTCACCGTGATCACTAAGGTGGAGTGAACGACAAGTGAGTTGTCATGCCATCTTGTTTGTATGGTTTGACAGCTCACTTGTCGTTCACTTCGCCTAAGTGTTCACTTCGACATGTTTACAGATTTCTCCTCACTCTTACTAAAACTTAAAGACCCCAGGTTGTAGCTACCAGGAAATACAGACTCCGGTAAGGAATTCTTCTCCTTAGTAAAGTATTCCCGGAACGTGGGGATAAAAAAATCTTTTTACAAAAAAATATAACCGACTTCCAAAAAACAATACAAAGTATGAAATAACCTTTATTTCGGAAGTATGCGTTTTTAGTTTTGTTTCTTTGTTTTTTAACACCGACTTTTACTTTTAACTTCACTTTTATTTGGTGATAGCTAGGTACTTGGACAACGTCTTCGTCTACGCAGAAATTAATATAAGCAATAATGCTCATACAATAAAAACTACAAAGCCAAACTGGTCTGCGTGAACTTAGCAGATAACTTTCCGGCAGAACATACAAAATTGTGAGTTGAGTTCCTGATACTTTTTGGAAATAGTTGTGGCGTTTTTCTGGAAAAAAGAATCAAATGAAAATATGATCTGCTAACTTCCGGTAGCAGATTTTTTTTTCCAAAACAATTTTTTTAAGTGTTTTCTGTCTATTGAGGTGAGTTCTAGCCGGTCTATTCTGTTGAAATTTCACTGTGTTCACCTAGGTGGAGTGAACGACAAGTGAGCTGTCATTTCATCTTGTTTGTATCGTTTGACAGCTCACTTCGTGATCAGTTCACCCACGCCTTCACTTCGATATGTTTACAGAATCGACTGGCTGTTACATTTTAGAAAGAGTTCTGTAAATGTAGGCTCTGAAAAAAAAAAACAAATATATTATATAACCGACACCAGAAATAAACCGATATTTTTTGTTCAACTGGCGGTAATTACAAACTAAGGAAAAAGATATTCAATATTGTTACCAATTTCAGTAGCTAGGAACTGAAATAAACGGAAAAGAATATTTTGAAATAAAAAATAACTATAATATAATATAATAAAACACCAGCAGGCTATAGTCGAAAATTTAGTTTAGTAAAAATAACGACAGTGTTCGGTTTCTGAGTTAAAAATTCGAGGAAAAGAGATAAATAATACTTGGGAAAGAGAACTTTTCCTTGTAGGATGGAGCAATAACATTATTATAAAAAGGCATTAAAAATAAATCTGGAACTTAAGTATCAGTAGAAGCATGGTTGAAGACCTAAATTAGCGAAAGTCACGAAATTTTTTAAGTATCCGAGTAAAAAATAAAAAACTCAGCACCAGAACTCTTCGTTTTCTATGATAAAATAACAAGACTATAAGCTGAAATGCAAAACAAAACCGGGATTACGACTTGGTTGAATATCAGGATTAGACAAAATCTCGAAAAAAATTAAAAGTCCAAGTTTGAAATTAAAAATAATATATCAAGAACGTAGGTACCAAGGATGGAAAATATGCTGCATCAAACTAAAAAATAATCATAAAAATCGGATCAGAAACCCCGGACTTCATCAATTATTCATTAGTCATCATCTCACTTGTCATTCTTTAGCCATATCATAATATTATTCTATTAACTTTTGAGAAAATAAAAAAAACCGGCCAAGTGCGAGTCCGACTCGCGCACCGAGGGTTCCGTACAAACCTGTAGGTATTATATTATAAGCAAAAGTTGCGATTTATGATTTATGACATATTAAAAAAAAAAAACAACTTACTAGATCTCGTTCAAACCAATTTTCGCTGGTAGTTTACATGGTAGTATACATCATATATTTTTTTAGTTTTATCATTCTTTTTTTTTTTAGAAGTTACAGGGGGGGGGAATTATATAAATAAATAAATAAATAAATAAATAAATAGAGATTTTTCCATAGATACCCCCACACGTATGGGATCGATGAAAAACAAAAATTGAGTTTCAGTTCTAAGTATGACCCCCAATTACTTTTTTACTATTTTTGTGTAAAAATCTTGATGCAGTTGACTTTGACAATTCAAAAGTGCCTGTAAATGGTCTAATTGAATGATTGACGGACAGACAGACAGACATGACGAATCTATAAGGGTTCCGTTTTTGCCATTTGGCTACGGAACCCTAAAAAAACCTCTTACTCTTTTATTCCGCATTCCGTCCAATTTTGCCTCAATACTTTGAAATATCCTTGTGATTTAGGGCGAAAAAATGATCAAATACGGCATAAATATTTTATCAATCTTATATAAGAATGTATATAGAAATAAATTGTTTTTTTTTTTTTGTTTGAGATGGTTTTGTTTTTGACTCTAGTCTATATAGGTCCGAGATGACAGAGTCAAAGTATTCCACATTTGCTCGTGGATTTCGATCGTCAGACAAACGTTGATCATTTTGGACTTTGTCTCTTGTTATTCATCGTCTGCCTAGCCTTTTCCCAACTATAATGGGGTCGGCTGCCAGTCAAACTGGATTTAGCTGAGTACCAGTATTTTACGCGGAGCGGCTGCCTACCAAACCTCCACAACCCATTAACTGGGTAAACACGGTACTTCATGGAAAGACTGGAATCAGATTACTGGCTTCAAGTGGCTTCTGACAATCCGGAACGACTGCCAAAGATCTTCAAATGACAGTCGGGATCAACGGCTTAACGTGCTTTCCGAAACACGGAGGAAACTAGGTATGTTAAGATCGTCCACAGACCAACCTTGGCAAGCGTTGCTTAACCTTGATAATCGACCAGTGCAGCTTTTTATTATATAGCCACGAGCTCCTCCTCCTTTGTCTCTCGTTACTGGCAAATAATATTGTAGGTAATTTGCCACGTAAAGCGATAATATATCGATTTACGTGTGGTCTACGTGACACCTTTAACATCGCTTTGATTATAATGATCGATATGATTTTCGTAGCTATTTCAACGTCAATGCAAAAATAACTGAAACTGGGTCATTATCTTTTGGTTTTTTAATTGTCGCGGCGTCAGATTTGCTGACTTCTGACAATCAGTAACGACTGCTAAAGATCTAAAAATGACAGCTGGGACCAACGGTTTAACGTGCTTTCCGAGGCAGGCAGGAAACTAGGTATTTTAAATGGTCACCCATCTATAGAATTACCTTGGCAAGAGCTGCTATACTTTGAAGATCGACTCGTGAGCCTGTAATTGTTTAGCCACGAGCTCCTACCTTATTCAAACATTTTTAAGTTTCCTATTTGCTAAATATCAATTTAGTTCCTCGGGCATAATTTAAAAGATAGTCAGAAAATAGTAGGATTTTATAATAATCATAAAATACGCAATGAATTTCTCGGCGCAAAGTTATGTCACTGTAGCATGAGTCATATTATCATGAATACCTACACAATTTTTAATATTATATATTTTAATTTTAATTATAATTTAACGCGTGATCCCAAAGGAACATTTTCCCGGGAAGAAAAGTAACCTACGTGCTATTCCAGACTTTAATCTATCTCTGTTCCAAATTTCATCAAGATCCGTTCTGTCGTGATTGAGTAACAAATATCCAAGCTTTTGCATTTATATTAGTTATAGTTTAGATAGATGTATCCGAAATTTGTACGCTTATTAGGCTAAACATAGCGATCCTGACGTTAGAATAAGATCTTGTAATTGTACCTATGTTTAGTAAATAAATAATTTGAATTGAATTTACCCTATTACTGTACTATCTTAACCACTACATACCTTGTCATTTCCCATGAGTCACAGAATCGCTTTACTTTTTGTTCCAACACAGTTGTCACCAGTCTTATCATACAGCGTTAAATTTCGTACGTTCCCGTTGGCTAGTCAGCGTTATCAGGACAATAGATGAATCGATACAATGATTAGATTGTGTACAAAAGGCACACTTATTGAAAACCCTTGGTATTGCCTATTACTATCACAGTGTGTGAGCGAACGTGCGTGAAACAGCAGCGATGGCACCATGGATGGAATTGCCGTACGAAATGAAAAAAGTGACAGCCGAGGAAGACAAGATTATTAGGAAATGTCTCATGGGTGCGTGTAGTGCTATGTGTAACATGTTCATTTTATAATGTGTCCAATGGATGTGTTTTGTCCGGTTTCGGGAAAAACAGTATGATTATTTTTATTTTGTATTTTTTAAGTATCGCGCGTTGAATCTCAACAGAGAATTTTCAGATGAGTAGTATCATTGCAAATTTGCTTAAAAGCTAGTATTTTTCAGAAGTTATTTGGTTGAGTATTTATTATGAGCATCAAACTATTCTGTCGAATCGTGATTAAATTTTCCAGAGCGATTACTTGAAACAATATAATTAACTGAAACTTTGAATGTTTCATGAAAGGCCAGCCTGAATTTCCACAACATTTCATCAATGCTTATAATACTTATATGCATGGTTGCTTCTGATTATTACTTTAAAATTTACCTTTAATTTGGCAATATAATAATGATTATTATTTCGTCGATATTAATGCAGCTTGTAGTAAAAGATACACCGAAATGAAAGTTGATAACGGCCGCGAAAAACGATAACCAAGTATTTTTTTCTAAATTAACTTTTGTTGGTAAAAATAGGTAAACACGCACAAAGGTAAAATTTAGGCACTTTATCATATTATGTAATAGTATTGTATAAAAGTTAAGGTTCTGTACAAAAACTTTTTTTATTTATTTATTACCAGCGGCTTTGCCCGCGTGATCCCTAGGGAACATGTTCCCGGGATTAAAAGTAGCTTATGTGCTATTCCAGACTATAATCTATCTTTGTTCTAAATTTCATTAAGATCCGTTAAGCCGTTCTGGCGTGATTGAGTAACAAACAACCAAACTTTCACATTTTCATTTTTTCTATTGATTGATTGATTGTAGCGTGATGAAAAGTATACTATAACCTGCTCAGGAGTATGAATAATAATTGTACCAAGTTTCGTTAAAATCCGTCGAGTAGTTTTTGTTTCTATAACGGTTATACAGACAGACAGACAGACAGACAGACAGACAGACAGACAAAAATTTTACTGATTGCATTTTTGGCATCAGTATTGATCCCTAATCACCCCCTGATAGTTATTTTGGAAATATATTTCATGTACAGAATTGACCTCTCTACAGATTTATTATAAGTAAGATAGAAGATAGATTAAGCACACCAACAGCACTGTCACTTACAAATCATTCTAAATAACATCTGAAATTGGCATTTTATTAACCATGCAAATAACAGGTATGCATGACATTGACATACTGTATATATCAGAGACAAGACGAAAAAAAAAATTGCGTCGACTTCATAAGAGCGTGTATTCCGTCCACTAGCGCCGCCAATCGTTTTTTATTATTTGTGGTAAATTTAAGACACGTAGATAAAAAACCGCTCTGTAGTGCACTGAAGAAATGTATTTATTATGTTTTGAGAGTTATGTTTTGTACTTTAGAACATAAATAGTTGCGTATGTCGATATTTTTGCTAAAAGTGGCCACTTTTAGCAATAATTGCCGTTTTGGCTATTTAGCCATGAGTTATGTATTAAAAATAGCTGTCAAAAAATAATAAATACATTTCTTCAGTGCACTACAGAGCGGTTTTTTATCTACGTGTCTTAAATTGACCACAATTAATAAAAAACGATTGGCGGCGCTAGTGGACGGAATACACACTCTTAAGTTGTGATGTTTTTTTTTTTATAGTAGTTTGTTTATTTTTAGTATAAAATTTGTCGTTTATTGGAGGAGTTAGCGGCAACAAAAACACATCTATACTAATATTATAAAGCTATATATCATTACGCTAAGACAATTAGGAGCGGAGCAATAATGGAAAATGTGACGCAGACGAAGTGGCGCGGGTCAGCTAGTCATTTATAAAAATTTCAACTGTCTAATTATTACGGTTCATAAGATACAGTCTGTTGACAGACGGACGGACAGCGGAGTCTTATTAATAGGGTCCCGTTGTACCCTTTGGGTACGGAATCCTAAAAGCGTCGTGTGCAAAGGCCCTTAGTTCGCTAAGCCGCACTAGCAACATCTAGAGGACTTTATCTCTTACATCTTAAGATAAGACAACATCTGCAGATATCTCGTCCCTCGGAAACACATAGATCTAGGTTATCTTGGTATTTGATGTTTGTAGTTGTAACGTAAATTATATTATGTTTGTTCCTAACTCGGTTCTCTTGGTAACAGTTTCAATAAATTTATGTTGCTATTTGTTAGACTTTCCATCCAGTAGGATTCCCTATTATAGATGTAAAAAAAATGGCGGACTGCGAGTTGTTCTTAAGGTAGGTTGCTTGCCTTAATGTATAGGGAATCCCATTTATCTTCCTTTTTAAAATAAGGCGTTTGCGGAATTCTTGTATTTTTTTTTTTGTTATCGAGGAACACACATTCATATCACTCTGTAAACCGTTTCGTTTGATACCCATGTCATAAGGTTGCATATATTGGTCAATCATCTTTGGAATTCTATATTGAGTTTTGGATGACGTCACTTAGCTTGCCAGTTATTACTAAAGATGGGAAATCATCAGATGACTCCTTCCGCTTTGAGCGTAGCGGAAGCGAGTGTCAGACTCTTATTGACTGAAGCCCACCCACGTTCTTCCAAATGCCCTTTGCGTTCCTGGCCCGCGATGACTCTTCCGAACAAACTGCGGAACCCTGGGTGTAAGCAAGCAACTTAAGTAAAAACTTACATCATTCAAAAAACGATTCTTAATCTCTCTACATACAAAACAGGCCTTTGCCCCGCAGTAAAAACTTCAAACAAATATGGGTAATTATGACGTCAAATGATTGTATGTAGTGTGATAATTTTATATAGATAAGTAATCACTTAAATCATTTAGAGTGATATCATTCCTAGATCCCTTTATCGAGGATTGCCGATCGCTCGGTGCTGTTGTACTTATGCAAATTTATTTTTACGATATTATTGATGACCTAGTACGAAAGTGTTCAAAGGACATTGTAGCTGTGTTCATTTGTTACTGAGGAGCTAGGGATATCAGGAATATTGTTAAACTATCAGACCCTAATCGTTTCATTGATTTGAACAAAAAGGTTGATTTAAACTGTTTGATCAAATTGGCATAAACGTGTGTGGGGGAAAATTTGATCAATATTTAATGAGTCGTCAAATGGCATGAAGCAATACGAAATTTCGTATTTCTATTGATCAAACAGTTTGAATTAGCTTGTTTGATTAAACAACTTGAACGTGTATGGCCAGCATTAGGCAGACTCCGTAACCTTGTAATACTTCTTGATTAGGTTATAATTTCTTGAAATAATATGAAAAAAATCTTTTTGTATATTATATACCCCCTCCAAATTCAATAGTTTTCAATATATCAGTGTCTTATTTAGAAAAAATAGTTTAAAATTTCACGCGATATTTTACAATCTTACGTTATTCGTAATTTTCCAGTGCCATTTATATTTTCTGTTCAAAAGTAATTAAAACCAAAAACAAAACTGTTTTAGCTCTTCGTAAATACGATTTCGTTCTCTCCAGGCAGTGTTTCTGACAACAACTAATGAAATTCATTTTGCAAGTAACTATAAAACAGTTTCAGAATTAATTTTGGACAAAATAGCCTGCTAGCTACGACTACTTTAAATTTGTGTTTATAAATGGAAACATAGGGTATAGTACAGTCTGTTGTCATCATTATCTGACCCACCCTAAAACAAACGATTTTGGACCTTCTATCCGTAACATTAAGGTTTATTCAATTTATATGAGTCCAAGTCGTAGATACAACTTTAATGCGATAGCCAACCCACTATCTTCATGCCCTTATTCCAAGTCAGTTCCAAAAATCTCCCCTCTATACAGTCTCATGACAACGGAAAATCTTTTGATTTATGTCAATAAATTACAAATGTCAATTGGAGCTAATGTCAAGGACACGACCTAGGGCGGATTTTATCAATCTGAAGTTGAACGCGATCAGCATATGAACACGTTTACGGGCTGTTAGTGTCATAGGGAATTTTCGCACTATATTTCTACTGGTGTACTCAAGGTCATTACCAAATTTCAGCTCTGTCGGAGTTTTTTGTTATTTGATCACTATTTTCATGTCTGATTTGACCGGTCATAACTCCAACTCGACATAACTCCAAGACGTATTTAGGGCGGATTTTATCAATCTGAAATTGAACGCAATCAGCATAACCACGTGTACGGGTTGTTAGTGTCGTTATTTCTATCGAATATTGACCCTGACAACTCTTGAATGCAGCTTGATCGCGATCAATTTCAGTGGTGATATCCGCTCTTAGAATATTAGCCTAATTCTGGTTCCTCTTCAAAAAGTAGGCTTGATGGTATGTCTGATATACTTGATGTCCTCAGGCGGCGATGATTGCTTGAGGAATGTTTTTTATGCCAAAGTGTGGTAAATTTAATTGCGGGCTAATGAGGTTTAATGTGATGAGAAGAATAGAATAGAAAACATTAATTCGACACAATACAACAGCAACTAATACATAGTAAATGGCTCGATCGCATCGTGTCATGTAAAACTTGCATGCAAGCTGCTTGCAAGTAAGAATAAGAATCTTTATTTGTAAACATAGGTAGTTATATGGTGTGTGAGATGTCACAATATTAGTTTGATTCTCTATGTTTTGCTGTGGACGCGTACAAATATTATCGAATTGATATTAATTGAACTATAAATAATTTATCAGCAAGAGTTCCATGAAGTCATTCTAAGTTAAAAGAAGAACTGAGAAATAAAAAGTAAAATGAGAAATTGACAGTTAATTACATAAATATTTAAATTACTAGCTGACCCGCGCAACTTCGTCTGCGTCACATTTTCCATTACTGCTCCGCTCCTATTTGTCTTAGCGTGATGATATATAGCCTATAACCCTCCTCGATAAATGGGCTATCTAACACTGAAAGAATTTTTCAAATCGGACCAGTAGTTCCTGAGATTAGCGCGTTCAACCAAACAAACAAACAAACAAACTCTTCTGCTTTATAATATTAGTATAGATTATATATTATATATAGTAATTTAGATAACTCAAATAATTAATTACAACAAGATTATTAGTATTTTAAAAAAGTTCAATATAGAAATACCATGAAAATGAGTTGTCAAGTAACAATTAAACAGTGCTCAATAAAATAAATAAAATCAAAATGTCAAAAATCAGTAATACAATCAAATAAAAACAAATAAACAGACATGTCAATAATTAAAAATTATAGTGATATTTTATTCTTCAGAGACTCAGTTAGGTATATTATAATAAGATTTATTTACAAAGCAAAAACAAGTTATTTCAGTAGTAGCTATGTACTTAAATGAAGTACCAATACATAACACTATTCATGATGATGACATGTAAATATTATTATCTCGTTACAACACTAATTAGTAACGTATTTCATGACTTTGTCACTGATAAATTTTAATCTGTTTACGATATTATGTACTCTGTGGAGCAAATAAGTGCTCGTTTGAGTCGAATCAACGGCCAATGTACTGAGTGTACTGACGAGTGCAAAGTGTTTGGATACTTGTTAATTAAAGGATATTCATGAATACTTTTTAATGAATTGATATGGAGTGAGAGAGATAGGAAAGCGGAAAAAACCCTCAAGATTTTTATTTTGGGGGTTTTTTCCGCTTTCCTTTTTTTCACTTTTTAGTGGTGTACACTTAACAACACCACTGCAAAATCGCAGACAAGCAAAATACCCAATTTCGATTACTTGGATGACAAAAAACCATCATCCAAGTAAACGAATTCCAGTTATTTCGATTTAAAATCCAAACTTCGTAACCGATTTTGATAAAATTTTAATGGGACTAATCTGCAAGTATATCCTTTCAGATAAAACTAAAAGTTTTTTCAAATAAACAAACAAACAAACAAACTGTTCTGCTTTATAATATTAGTATAGATATGTATTTACAAACGAACCGCCCACATAAATTAGCATAAAATAACAGGTACAAAAATCCTAATCTTATCACTGATAAGTACCAAATATATCCTAAGTGATCGGTACTTAAGTAGGTACCTATCTGAGAGTATTAGTTATGTAGGTAGATACTTTAAACCAACTTGATGTGGAGTACAAAAGTAAACAAAATATCGAGCGTTTTAGATAATTGAAGAGGGATTATAATTTTGACGAGATCAATGAATACTTCAGTAGTTTGAAATGTAATGATGAAAAGCCTAATTTTTCAAATAAATATAAGTGTTTTAAAATTCAACATATTTGTTAAAAAGAACAGTCTTAATAATCGCCTAAAAAGTTAAAGACCAAAAGGCCAATTTTTGTATTAAAATAGTGCAAATTCATGTTGTAGTATTCAACTGTCAATGTCAAAAATTTGTCGGGTGCTCTTGACAGTTAGCGTTTGCGATGCGAATGCCCCTTAAAAATACGAGAATTGTCCCTCTTATTACATTTTAAGGAGTCTGATGCAGTTGCTGGAATAGCATCTGAGACAGAACTGAAATGACTGCCACCAACGACATCAGACGGTACTCTTAAGCAAGTCGAATTACAAGCGTTCTCAGTAACAAACGCAGTCTCAGTTTTAAAATTAAAGTTCATAAAAACCTTCAGAGTACGGTCTCACTATAACTAAATGGATGCTGTTAGTGGAATCGTATATGTATATTAAAATAGCTTTCACTTCATACAGGCTTCCTAGAATGAAATATGGTAGAATTTTCACAACATTGAATAGGTCTTTTAAAATGTTTATTTTTACATATTCGTAAGTGCTTGTGCTTGTAAAGGCAAGCCTGAATTAATTTTTAAAAGGTTTTCTACTAAAGTAGGACGTTAATGGATTAAGCTGGCATTGTGATACTTTCGAACAAAATGTTGAATTTTTAATTATATCATCATTATCACATACTGCTGAGAAGCATTCTTATTTGTGGGAGGTGCGAACCTACCAGTCCAATCCAAATTTTTATTTATGATAAACTAGCTGTACCCCGCGGCTTCGCTCCCGCCGTCAACTGGCTACCTGTCTACCTACCTACCTACCCCGCTACTCTCTTACTCTTACTCACAGACAATTTGTATTTGACTAATGTCAATATTTATACGATACAAACGTCACTCAATTGTTTTGTCTTCCCGAAACCTCTCCACTAACACTTAAACTTTATGGAATGGTATTAGAGTTCAAATTGAGTTTTAAGTATTATTACGAATCTTTTGTATGGGAGCATAGAAAAGTGTTGTTTTTAGTCCTTTTCAGGCAATTTTTATATTTTTTCTCTCCGTAAGAACCATCCTCGTACTTCAAGGAATATTCTAAAAAAATAATTGGCCAAATTGGTCCAGGCGTTGTTGAGTTATGCGCTTACCAACACATTTAGCGATTCATTTTTATATTATAGATTATTGTTCGTAACAGGCTACACGAGACCCTTCATGAAATGTGGAGAAAGCGAGTACCTGATGCCTGGAGCCTTCAAGAAGCATGCGGAGGGCATATACAATATGGAGGTGCGACCCGACGATGTGTGGGTCATCACTTACCCTAGATCTGGTGAGTAGGTGTTTTGGCTTAAGGCTCTTCAACTGATATTATATCTATCTAAAGGTATCCTATCTCTGTTAGAACATGTTTGGTGATTAAGAATTGCGCACGCTACGTGAACGCAGCGTAACAGCCGCGTGTGCGCAACGTGTTCGCCACGTGTATGTAGCGTGAGTTTATGAAAGAGCGGGATGAAAACCATATCATCTCGCCTAAGCGCAAGCGAGATAACACTATGATTGACAGTGTCGTCACAGCTAGTACGGTCACTATAGTTCTTTAAGTGATAAAATTCTAACGAGCATTTGAAATACACTCGGTGAACAATAAATTGGAATCGTTTAGCCGCGCGTTGCTCAAAACATCAACATAACAACACAGATGTACCACAATCCATTCATTGCAAAGATATCGTAAAAAAAGTTTTGCCCAATGCTCGATGAAGTGATTCCAGTTTATTGCTAGCGATAGTAGTTTAGATAAATTTTGATTACAACTTGGATGACAGTATTGCAGGTACCTAATTTCAGTTGTGACGTCATAGTTTTCATAGGTGCCATTCATTTCCGTTAGATTAAGATAACTACGTTGGTTAGTGATAGATAGTGTGTTTTCTGTGTTTCATTAACAGTTATTAGTTCTGCCATCCTCATTGAAATAATATCTAAAATCAATTAACACAACAATTAATTCCTGAAGACCATCAAAGTGACTATATGCGAGAGGTAGCTAAAAAACGCGACTACGCGAGCATGCGCGCTACTTCGCGTGCATCTGCTTTCAGTCGTACACGTTTGGACGCTGGTAAAATTGCAAAACGAATTACGACAATCTGTCGAGTGAGCGCAGTCTAGCTCATGCTCGCGCATTCGCGCGCTTTTTCATGTAGAAATTGGCCTACTGTGTCACGCGCATGCTCTGCGCTGCGCTCCGCCATACGTGCGCCAGCCCTTAGGCCTGTCCATAACAACGGAGAGAGGCAACGGAGAAATATTAACAAACCAAAAAAAAAAATGCATTGACTTTTTAGTACAGCTGACAAATAAAATTGGTTAGTTCAAAGTCGAATATCAGGCCAGGTACACTGAAACAGTTCGTAGGTAGTGTAGCATTTTATTATTTTGAGGCTTTTGCTATCGCGATAAAGTCAATCCATCTGATAAATGCATATAGGACGGATGTAATCCCGGTACATTTTACTGATATTAGTTACAACCGCGTAGGTAACGTGAAATGTTTTTTTCCGAAGTATTTCATGACTCGGCGTTATTTCTAGGCGCGTGAGTCACATGATATTGGTAATTTTGAAGGGTAAGAAAATCGATTGACCGCAATTTAGCTAAAGTAATGTTAAGTTTTCTTCTTTACATCATGTGGGCAGTAAGATCTATCGACCCCACACACACCCTAGTGTCAGAGTTTCTAAACCGCCTCAAGGGCCTCTGCAATGGTTTAACGATCGCCATGTGGCGGCCGTGACCACCGGCTCATACGTGCGTTCCGAAGCACGGAATCATCTTTTTATCAGTCAGGTGATTAAAGCCTGCAATCTTCTAGCCAAACTGGAAACTACTTTACAAATTATGCTTCCGAGTCATCACCGGAGGCACTTAGTGTTAAGTTTTAAGGACATATAAGTTGATGCACCTTTTCTTTACACCCTATACAAACAGCACCGCAAACTGAAATATTCTCGTCAGAATCTTTAGTTAAAATCATCAGAACAGATTCAATTTGGATTGTTGGCAACTCTTATCCAGCTGTACTTTAAATGGCACGCGTTTGATATACTATCTCACTTGTTGGTAAGCGATGATATGGTCGAAGATGAAGTACGCTTGCCTAGAAGTAACCTATTCACTCTTGACTTAAAGATTCCCAGGTTGGAGCAATCAGAAAACACAGACTCTTGCAGGGAATATTTTAACGAGTTTTATCTTTCTTTTACAGGAACAACATGGATTCAAGAACTGGTATGGCTGGCAGAAAATGACCTGGACTACATAACGGCGAAAGAAAAGCCACTTTATAGGAGATTTCCAATGCTTGAGTGAGTATCAATTATCCTTATTTTAGTAATATTTCGTCAAATTACAGTCTAAAGACGATTTGTTACATGTAGGATGAAACCTTTCAATTTTTTTCAAGTAAAAAACTTTGTAATTTTTAATCATAAAAACTCATACACTTAAAATTAATAAATGACTCGATGTGCAAATTTTTCATACATATATTTTTTTGCCAAATGAATGAATTTATTCATTCACTAGTGTGAAACTTGTGATTCATGTTCATTCAAATTCTAGCACTCTTTTGAATTAAGGAATATTTTTATCGTTTATATCATAAAGTATTATCAAACGATGCCTAAAGTATTTTTATTGCTATCTCTTATCAACAATTAGATAATATTTTTTTATTAACCAAATGTCTTAGATTATAGATATGAAAAGGACAAGTCACAACACTATCGAAATTTAATTTATCGATTTATGAGTAATTTGTTTTTGAAGTAAAGGCGTATTTGATTATGGCCTTGGTCGGTGCTAGCTTAGTGTGAATGTAGGTTCCTTAGGCTGCGTTCCTACCAGAGCTGTGCGAGGAAGAAAAGCGAGAGATAATTATGTTTGTTATGAACCAATAGAAGCCCTTGTGCTGAGCGAGGCTAGGTACCTAAATGAAGCTATTCTACATATTATTATTATTCCTTTATTTCAGGCTCGTGCTAAATAATAACAGCCGCACGGGTCGATCTTTACGGTTAAGTAACGCTTGCCAAGGTTGGTCTGTGGATGGGTTACCATCTTAACATACCAAGTTTCCTCCGTGCCTCGGAAAGCACGTTAAGCCGTTGGTCCCGGCTGTCATTTATAGATCTTTGGCAGTCGTTACGGATTGTCAGAAGCCAGTAAATCTGACTCCAGTCTTGCCAAGAAGTATCGTGTTACCCAGTTAATGGGTTGTGGTCGTCTGGTAGGCAGCCGCTCCTCGTAAAACACTGGTATTCAGCTGAATCCGGTTTGACTGGAAGCCGACCCCAATGTAGTTGGGAAAAGGCTAGGCAGATGATGACATTTCAGGCAACAGTAGCCCATACAAAATACAATAAACTTATACAACAAAATATAAAAATAAACTAATACATAAAAAATATAAATCTTAAGTTACACTCTAAGATGTGTAAAGCTGCGCGGTGTCACATAATCTGCCACGAAAACGTCGGTAGACTTCAACGTTCGGCCAAAACTATTTCTTTAGGAACTTGGCGAGATGTTGTGTCGGAACCCGCACCACAAACGTCTTGAAGTTGGTGTTGTGACGCGGCTCCAACTTCTCGACCCTCAAGGTCCAGTTGGTCTCCACGTTCATGTACTCCACGGTCTCCTCAACTTTCGTGGTTTTTTGTATTGGTTCATAACAAAGACATCCCTCGCTACTTATCCTCGCACACCTCTGGTGGGAATGCAGCCTTAGTATGAAGAAAGCTAGACTAAAATACATTTTTCTATGCAAGCGTCTGTTCTTCTCTACCAACTACGAGTCGCCACTTCACCAGCCTTTAAAACAGCTCCTATTAAGTCGCATTAAACCAGGCGAGATTAAGATCAAGAGCTGACCCACCACAAAGAAAATATACAGATAACAAGTACCAATAAATACGGCATCATCATCTCCATATCAGCCGCTTGCCGTCCACTGCTGATCGTTATCCTCCCGCAAAGAGCAAAAACCTCAGTCCGCATCCATCCTCTGCCAGCCACCTTCTTCAAATAATCGATCCATCGTGCCACAGGCCGCCCCACTCTACGTTTGCCCATACACGTATCCATGTCCACTCTAAAGCCGCGTACGCACGAACGAACAAAAATATAGTGAACACGAACATCGAAGACTCTTTTCGCACGTGCGAACAAAAATTTTGTTGGTCAAAAATGGTGATCGACGTTTGAGTTCACCATGTTTTGCTCGCTCATGCATACACGGCTTAACACATAATATGTCTGCTTCATCGAAACTCTGTTCGTCTACCCACCTCCGCTTCACCATGCTAATTCGATTTTTTTTTCCAGAACCACAGGAGTTTTACCAGAAGTATCTTTCGAACTCATCAAAATCAACTTCTTCAAACTTGGAGACTTCCAAGGATTAGGCGACGCAGTAAGAGAAGCAAGTTGGAAGACAATAGAAAAGGCACCTTCACCTAGGTTCATTAAGACTCATCTTCCCTTGTCTATGCTGCCTCCAAGTCTTCTGTCTACTGCCAAAGTGGTGTATGTAGCGAGAGATCCAAGGGATGTACTGGTGTCGTTTTATTACTTACATAAAATGACAACGAAGAAATTGTTAAGGGCGAATGTGACTCACTTCTGGGAAGCCTTCAGAAGAGATTTGTGTGAGTACTTAATTTGTTTTTAAGGGTGTTACCTACTTATTTGATTCTAAGGTCACGTTTCACCCCCGACCCAAGGAGAGGGTTGTTATAAGTTTTTTTTTTCGCGAGGTTACGACGCTTGGGCCAAAATGTACCCTACTTGTTTGATCTAAAATGGATCAAAACATATTAATTTTAGAGTTCATGTTTGTCTAGGGTTTTTTTAATTTACTTTATTTTATTTATATTAATTTTATTGGAAAACATGTAGGTATAATAATACTGTGTTATATTATTTTACAGTACCGTGGACTCCGGTAGTGGCTCACGCAAACGAAGCCTTTGAGAAGAGACATCATCCAAACCTCCATTTCCTGTTCTATGAAGATATGAAAAAGGTATAAACTACTCGATATTAAATAATACCCTACTATGGTTCTTGTTTATCTATCTATACTATATATCTATACTAATATTATAAAGTAGAAGAGTTTGTTTGTTTGTTTGGTTGAACGCGCTAATCTCAGGAACTACTGGTCCGATTTGAAAAATTCTTTCAGTGTTAGATAGCCCATTTATTGAGGAAGGTTATAGGCTACATATCATCACGCTAAGACAAATAGGCGCGGAGCAGTAATGGAAAATGTGACGCAAACGAAGTCGCGCGTCAGCTAGTTTAGTTATTTTAAGCTAGCTTTTTCCCGCAACTTCGTATGCGCATTTCACGATTTTTTCCGTCCCCGTAGGAATTAAGGGAATATCTGTCTGCTTCCCAACACTCCCTAAAGAACCTCCAACCTCCATGCCATATTTCAACTTCCTAAGACCAGCAATTTCGGCTGTGCGTTGTCTGTCAGTCAGTCACTAAGTCACTCAAAATTGGAAGAGTAATTCTAGGGTATGATTGAGGCCATATCAAAGAATCAACTGGCATATGAGTTATGTTCCAATCCTTCGTAATTTTTTTTTTTTACATTTTTCATACAAAATAATTCGGCGAAGTCACGATTATTAATGTAAAACACCCTTACGTGCAATATGACAACGTCGCATTTTCTTAGCTTTAAATATGAATGATTGGTTTGAATAAAATTGAATTACTTGTATTTATCAATGAAACTTAGATAGCTAGACACATCGAGGGTCTATTTTGTACGGTAAGCAAACAAGTAAAGATTCGTCATACTGGTGACAATTTTGACCTAATTTAATTATGATTGATGATATCTCCGAAACGATGCATTTTTGGACCACCTATTCTTGGAGTTTTAGTATTATTTTTATCTACCGAATATAACCCTAGAGTTATGGGATATAAAAAAACAGGTTGTATATTGATTTGTTATTTAACCTTGTGTCAGCAAACTCTAAGTTAAGTTTTTGGCGCAATTAAACCTTACAAAACCCTTCTAAGATATCTGGTCATTGTGTGCATTCCTTACGATGGGGTGTTTTTAAAAACCTTCAAATCATTTTATGCAAGGTGAAACGAATTTGTCTATAAAAGGGGAGCCCCCTTTCCATTCAAGAAACAATTTTTTTTTTTTGTTTTATTGTACGGGCGTCTTATGTGAGTGTCTACTCGTACTTCGCCGGTAATAGGCTTGTGTCCTGAGAAAATCTAATTAGTCCGTAAGTTAGATTATCAAAAAATATTTGACTCGTGTTTTTTCTTTTGTTACGGGAACCAAAATTGACGAAGTTACGAAGCTTTTAAAATTCTCAATACGTCACACCTTCGCATAATTTTTAGTGAGTCGTGACGTCACGAGCCCCCACTCCCGACTTTTGATGCGTTTTATCTTTGTCAATATTCATTGATTTACAAAAACAAAAAATACGTGTCCATTATTTTTCAATACTCTAACTGGCGGACTAAATAGTTTTGCAATTTGTGAATGATGGAATCTAGCCTATTTCACAGGGTACCGCGCTGCACTATTAAAAAAAATACTGTAATAGATAATAACAAATGTCTTTGATTTCAGGATCTGTTTAAGGAAGTAAAGGGTGTATGTAAATTCCTCGGCAAGGACTACTCGGACATCCAGCTCAAGAAGTTGGCAGAACATCTCACTTTCAACAACCTCCAGAAGAACAAGAATGTCAACAACAGCATTGACAAAATCCAGTTTATCAGAAAAGGTACGTTGAGTACTAGTGTTTTTTTATTTTATTTTATACAAAACGAGGAAACTCTTGGCCAAAATCTCACCTGATGGAAAGTGATGATTAGGCCGAAGATGGAAGCGAGTTTCACCCGGAATCCTCTTACACAGAGGAACTGGCTATCATACCTCTAACTGCCGGAACACAACAATGATGTTAACATAGTTGTTATGGCGACGGACTTAGACATGATGGTGGTAGCTTGCCAGGCGGACTTAGATTAAGTCCTACCACCAACCAAACCGAGCAAAAAATTTGCCTCCGCTGTGAAACTCATAACTGTGGCTATCAGGTACAAAATAATTTTCCAAATCTGACTATAGGTAGTTCCAGAGATTAGTCCGTTCAAATAAACAAACTCTTCAGCTTTATTTTATTGTATTAGCTTTTGCCCGCGACTTCATACACGCATATCTCGTTTTTTACTGTTCCCGTAGGAATTTCGGGAAATCCTCTTTGTGCACGCCTACACACCCCAAGGAAGCTACCTGCAGCTTTCTACGACCAGGAGTTTCGGCTGTGCGTTGTTTGCTAATCACTCTCTCAGTCACTCAATCACTCAGTAATGGAAGAGTTTTATATATACTAATATTCTTATTTAAATCTCAAATCGTTTATTGCAATCCATAATGTACTCATACAGGTGGTAAAATTAATAATTAGAAACAATTATGGACCCTGTCGAGCACAGCAAAACTTTAAATAATTAGGAGAGAGGAAGAGCGCTTTTTTTAATTAGGAGAGACTTAATCTTGTGTCAGCAACTTACTCTATATTAGGTTTTTGGCGCAATTAGGCCTTGAAAAGCCCATCTAAGGTATCAGTGCCAATTCTACTCATTTTTGAACAACTTTCGCATTCGCATGTCAATAAAAAAAGCCTTAATTTTCATACATTTTTGACAGTTTGCAATTGAGATGCGAATGCGATGCGAATGTGAAAATTAATAGAAAAATAATAAAATAATAAAAATAGAAAATAAATAAATAAATAAAAATAAGCTCCAGTAAACACTCTTATTATTTTTTAAATATCTTCATCAGCGATGAAGTTATAACGCTTCAAAGATTACTTTTAGAACGAGAAGTCCGACATGGAATTTGACGTCACATTACGTGACGTCTATACATCTGCCATAGAAAACAGCGTTTTCGCGAGAGAGACAGATATATTTGTTTAAAATAATTATATCTCGTTTGTTTTTCGAGCAATTTTGATTCTATTTCCACTGTTAGTAAAATATTTTTAGATAAGTGTTTAGATAATAAATATTTTTTTATGCATATTCCCTATTGGCACACGGTTCATAGTGTGCATTCCTTACGATGGAGTGTTTTAAAATCCTTAAAGTCATTGACTAAGAAAAAGGGAGCGTTTTTTTAAACATAAAAAAATGGCTTCCTTATATTTTAAATATTTTATTCGAACACACCTATCGATGATATTTTAGTGATAGTGTAGTCATATCAGTATTGATAAAATGCGTTGAAGGTCTAGTTCATAACATTGGCACAATTAGCGTTGATTTGAGTCAGAGTTATTTTGTTACTAGTTACAGAATATTTACAAGTTTTACTAACTCAAAAATATTTGTTAACATGATTAACAAAGATATTTTTAACATGGAAAATGTTAAAGTTAAAATTAATAGTACAAAAAAGAGAAAGAACATTTTTAACAAAAATGTAAAATAACAAAAAAAATAAAATAAAAGCATTGTTAATGTCAAAAATAAAAAAATAAAATGTAAATTTGTTATTTTAGGAGTGTTAATACTAATATTTTAATCTTAAAAATGAAAATCATTTTAATAATATATTTTTATTCTCAGGTGAAGCTGGAGGTTGGCGAGCACACTTTGACGAGAAAATGCAACTCCAGGCCGAAGAGTTCCTTTCTGAGCGACTAAGGGGTATCCAGCTAAGATATCCCTCCTTTCCTTTACATGATATTACCAGGTTATAATAATTAAAACTATTTTATTAGTTAAGTATATTTTAGACACGTTAGTGCTGTGAACTCATGAGTATAATTGTTCCAATATTTCTGAAGAAACATACTTACCGCTAGTATTTTTCCGATTGGACAACTCGAAGTTTAATTTTAGCTTCGACTCGCATACATAAGACAAAAAATGTAAATAGTAATTTTTAAGTAATTTAATTAGTCATACTTTTATTTAAGTTTAAGTTTTTGTATGATTATGATTAGTATTTATTGGAGATTTATGTGATTTTAGATGTAATTGTATGATTTAATTTGGATCGGAATACACCCTATATTCTGCCATCATAAGAAAAAAGGACGTTTGTACACAAAACGAAGTAATCGATTTCCGACCTTAATGCAATTAGTTAATGTCGGAAGGTTTTTACTTCGTTTTGTGTAGATACGTCCTTCCTGCGTATGATGGCAGTATTGTTGCTATCCTTTACTCACTCGATGGTAGTTGTGATAGACATGTTATTAAAGCATTAATAACATATTGTCTTCATGATGTCATATGATAATGGTTTCATGAGTTTCTGGAGACAAATAAAAATATTAAAATCATTAAATTAGCGAAAACATACATAACTGTGTCATACAAATGTTTCAATCGTTCAATTTTGTTTGTTCTTCATACCTAAACGTGTAAGATTATCCGCATTTCATAGATAAGATATACCGGTAAGAATGTATTTTTTGTGGTAGGTTTTACAATCAAACCGTCCTTACCTCGCTCCGTTATTTATAACTTAAGATTATTGTAATCACGAGTTAGATAATGAATGATTTAGTACCGGGTTTTTTGTTGAAGTAAAATTTTGTTAAGTTATAACTTGGTAACGTTGAACGGTTACAGAAAACCTGACTGAGTTTGGTTACCGTGTTACCCAGCAACTTGTTTGCCGCGGTCGAACAGGAAGTCACTCCGTGTAAAATACTGGTACTCATCTGCATCCAGTAAGACAAGAACCTGACCCCAACATAGATAATAAAAGAGAATAAATAATACGATTGATAAAAGGATTATCAAACTACAAACTTATTTACGCTACTTTCGATTATTTTATTATTGAATTGAAAATTAATTGGACAATATTAAAATAATATTAAATAGTCTTTTAGCTGAGATGGAGATAATGAAAAATTGTTATACTTGTTGGGTTCCGCATAGTTCTATAGTATAATATAAGCTTTAATATCAAAAGCCATAATGCTCAAATTACATAATGCATCTGACAATACTTAACACTATTTTCAGTTTGTATAACTACATATAGTATAATATTTTTTTTAATTTAAATAATATTTGACCGAACTATAAGACGAAGAGCGAGCGAAGCGAGCTCGGTAACTTTGGGCTACACTTTATTGTGACAGTACTTTAAGTCAACTTTACATTCAATTGAATAAGTAAGTAATTTAATAAGTAAGTAACAAAGTCTTCATTATTTTTCAAAATCTTATACAATATTAGAATTATAAGTTTTAAAAACTGTTTAAAGTAACTGAAAATACGAAATTTAATGTAAGTTATGTCAAGTAGTTATAACATTTAGAAGTAGGTAATGAAAATGATAGTGAATGAATTAATATGGTAGTTATTATATTATTAACGTAACTTGAATTGTTAGGCAAAGTTATGCCGTATTATATAACACATCTGCGCTGGTCGCAATAACTATCTATGTAAGTACAGTTCTTTGAGAGTGAAGCCCAGTGTTCAAAGAATTATGTACAAAAAATAATTAAGTAACGCAGTCATATTCTTGTAAATAAAATATTTAACAATTTGATGGTTTTATAAAAAAAAAAACACATAATTATGGCTGAATCAGTGTTACATTGACTGTTATTATTGATTAAGAAACATTTTAAGGGTTTATAATGAAATTGTAAATAGCTATTTTATTGCGATAAATTAAAAAAAAAATATTTATTATTAAACTTTTTGGTTTTCTTTAATTCGATTTCTTTAAGTCAGGTAATTTTATTTTCAATTAAATGTATACATTTTGCATTTTAAATACTAAATTAACTAAATAAAATAAAAATAAATCTCCTAACTTAAATATGGTGTAAAAAACTTGTCCGTATCACTGTCGACTGGAATTAGTGAACCCAAAAGACTGGTGATATTACCACGTTGTTTGGCAATGGTTACCCTCTGCCCAAGGTTCAAACCGGCTCTTGGGTAAGGGCGTGTGAACTAAGCGCCGGCGCTATCATGCGCATATGTACTCGGATTCCGCGGTCCAAGAGCTTCAACCCTTTACGGTGAAATGTAGTTGCCAGCTAAGTTATTATATTTCCGCCGTTTGAGGTTATTTGCAGCTAGGAAGATGGGATGGCGCAAGAGTGTAGACATAAGCAGCGTCCCACACTAAAGGCTAGGTACCCATCATCCATGGACATAATGTATATACATACCATTCGCTCGATCTACATCGTCGTTTGAGTGAATGTTTTGTTGTCTGTGTAATAATTTTAATCTCGTCATATTGCAATAGTCGGGATAGGATTGGTTCTTTTATAGACTGTACGATTGCTAAGCTTGATTGCAGGAAGAAATGCATGGGTATCTTTCTGGACATCTCTAAAGCTTTTGACACTGTGTCTGTTCCACACCTCCTCTCGAAACTAGAAGCAATTGGTGTGCGGGGTGATACCCTTAAAATTTTTCAAGATTATCTCTTTGATCGGGAGCAGTGTGTTAGGATTAATGGGATGGTTAGCGACAGCAAAACTATTAATTTCGGTGTGCCACAGGGCTCTATCCTGGGACCGACCCTCTTTCTAGTTTACGTTAAAAAAAAAAAAAAAAAAAAAAATCTCTTTAATAAGGCACTAAGTCCCAATATTAAAATTACAATTAAATAAAAACACAAATAATACAATTACAAATTATAACTTATAACTAACAATTTCATTAAACACAACAACACAACAACTTGTGTAAACTTTCCCTGAAAAATTGTTCAATATTTGCTTATGCAGATGACACGGCTTTACTTGTACACGGTGATAGCTGGACCGAGGCAACAACTCATGCCGAGAATGCCCTGGCGTCAGTGATGAGCTGGCTGTATGATAACCTCCTCACCATTAACGTCTCAAAAACCAAATTTCTGCCTTTTTCTGCGCAGGCCGTTGCATTGCCCGCCCCAGATGCTATTGTTCTAAAAGCTCATTCTTGTTTTCCAAACTCACCCATCAAACAATGTTCCTGCTCTCTATTGGCGAGATCGGCTACTATTAAATATCTTGGGGTACAAATTGATAGCCTATTAAATTGGAAATCTCATGTTGATGGAATCACTTCCCGGGTTCGAAAATTAATTTATATTTTCAAAAAAATAAGAAATTCGGCTGACCAAACTACCCTAAAAACAGTCTATTACGCTTTGTGCCAGTCACTGCTGACATATTGTGTCACTGTGTGGGGAGGTGCACCCAAGACTCACCTTATTCATCTTGAGCGGGCACAAAGGGCTGTCCTGAAGGTCATGTGCTTTAAACCATTTAGATATCCAACAGTTAGTTTATTTAGAGATTGTTGTGTTCTTACTGTTAGGCAGCTCTTTGTGCTCCATGTGGTTCTGCGTAAGCACATTTTGCTGAAGTATGATGTCAGTTCTCGAAATAAGCGCCAACGCTTTAGGGTATGCCCCACTCAAAGCTGTAGGACTGCACTTGCTCGGAGACATTTTTATGGTATCGGAAGTCACCTATACAATGAAACCAACAAATATTGCTCGATTTATTCCACAACTCTTCAGAAATGTAAGAGAACGGTTTACGCCTGGTTACAGATGCAGACCTATGACGAAACAGAAAAACTCCTAAAGTTATCATTTCTTTAATACATGACCTATATAATATTAATTCAAAAAAACACTCACACATGACAGGGCTACCTCTAAATTTATCACTTGCTCAACTTTTAAACCTTTTGATGTAACTTATAATGGTAAAAACTAGCGTGAGAATCCTGGTACCCATAACACAAGTTAAATCTTTCCTTGGGTACCAGAATTCAATACAAATACTACTGACACTAATTGTTACTCTCCAATGTCTTTGTTATAGTTGCATTATAGTTGTTCGTTAGTGTTTGATTGTACAATATTTTTAGTTCAATAAACAATTTTATTTTATTATTATTATTATTTAGATCTTTAAAAAAAAAACTGAAGAGGCAATCAATTCAATCAATCAATGAGGAGCTCGTGGCTAAATAAAAACAGCCTCACGGGTCGATCAGCTAGGTTAAGCCATGCTTGCAGAGGTCAGCGTGGATGGGTGACCGTGCGTGTTTTATGTATGTGCTAAATGAAATATATTCTTTCTTTCTTTCATCTTAACAAATTGAGGTTCCTCCGTGCCTATGAAAGCACGTTAAATGACAGCCAGGATCCAATGTCCCAGCCGATACTTGTACATCTTTTGCAGTTGTTACGGATCGTTATGAGCCAGACAATCTGACACCAGTCTTGTCAAGAAATCTAGTTAATGAAGGTCAGGTAGGTAGCTGCTTCACTACAACTTGTATTCAGCTGAATCTGGTTTGATTCTAAATCTACCCTTATACAGTTGGGAAAAAGCTCATGATGAACTGTAGAAACAGTCAAATTTGCTGTCTATTGACACGAATTTTAGAAAGTTATTGGTATCCATATTGGACAAGTCATATAGGCCAAAATCCTGTATAAACTTAATTAAAAATCCGGTAAAATAAACTCAAAAACAGGTCAGCCATAACTTTGGCACCTACAATAAAGCAAAAACCCGCATAACTTTATCATACACCGCCATTTATATCTAGATTAATGTGAATGATTACCGTGGCACAGTTTTATTATCCCGTCCGCCCTACAAAGAGTGCCGCCCGCCCTACAAAGTGCGGCGCCCGCCCTACGCAATATCAGTCTATTGTCTGCACCGATAAATTAGGCGGAAGTACTCTGAGCCTGTGTTTAGCGCGTTATTAAGGGAATAATAATCTGCCATGATTTTGCAGGTGTTATTAATGTTGAGAAGTTGTAGGATGCCCAACAAAAAAACGATTGGAGCCGTATTATTTGGATTTTTGATATACTATGATTTATTCAAGGACATTGTTCCTTGGAATACTTACTGTGTAATATTTTAATGTGGTGTGGTGTGGCGGTGTGTGTGGTTGTGGTGTGTGTGTGTGTGTTTTATTTTAGTGGTGAGAAAATAATAAAATAAATAAATTGTAGTGGCATCAATAGTCGCCACAAGAAACACCATCGTAGCAAAACCGACATCGCAACAAAAAGAACCGCACCACCATCTATCCAACAAGCAGTGAACTACTACTACAAAATCCTGTATCGTGGTATCAGAGTTTACCGTGCGATTTGAACATAAATACAACAGTCCGAATATCAACTATCGGGCAGTTGCCCGGCAGACTCAACAACCGTCTGGTAGGAGGATCCTCCCATTTCAATGACATACCTTTCAGTACTAGTATGTAGTATGTAGTGGTATAACTTCCTAAGACGATCTCCTCCAAAACAGCGGCGCTATAAGCACAGCGTGTACCAAAGTGCTGTGTTTAATATTAGTCAACTATTGACGAGTTGCGAACAATGGCGATCACAAAGCTGAAACTTACATAATTGTTATGTTCACGCCTCCTCGCCGCTCAACTGTAACTAACTGAAATTGATTTCCTAGGAAGTTTTCAGTGATGCCAATATTCGCGGTTTATGCATTACTAGTTTGTGAAACGGCTTCGCCCATCGCCATGAAATTATCCCAAATGGATCATCCGCACGGGACCAATTGTTGTGGCGACACTTGGGGGAGGCCTATGTCCATCAGCAGACGTCTTTCAGCTGATATGCTGATGATTATGGATCATACTCTGGCGATAAGAAGTAGAAGTTTTCTCATGTCCTATTCGAGGACATAGCTCACTCGCGTGCCAAGTTTCTACAAATCTGTTCAGACGTTAAGACGTGAAGAGGTAGATACAAGTCCGATCCTGCATGGAGTATTGCAGCCACCTTTGGGATGGCCCAGCTAAGTACCGGCTTGCCACGCTTGACTCGGTGGAATGCAAAGCTAAGAAGCTCATTGGCGACGAAAAACTGGTGGATGCCAAGCTTCACAGCTTGGCTCATCGCTGCAAGGTTTCCTGCTTGTCGGTCTTCTACAGATTGTACTTCGGTGAGTGTGCCCAAGAACTCCACGACCTCATTCCACCGGCCCCCTTCAACCATCGGACAACCAGACGCACTGCAACTTACCATCCCTACCTAGTTGCTATTCCACGAATTCGCACTAAGCGTTTCCAAACGCCTTTTATAATGCGCACAGCAAAGGAGTGGAAATCTCTGCGTGCGTCTGTGTTAAGTTAGAGTAAACAGGCTCTTTCTGGGTAAGTTCGCTCCATCGTAGACTTTGTCTCTGTCATCTCTGACCAAGACTAAAGTCAAGAGTAAACCCTCAAATAAAAAAAAGGTATAAATAAACAGGGATACATAGTTACGAGGAGGTCGTGGCTATAACAGGCGGACGGTTCGATCTTCATCTTCGTCATCATCATATACGTCAACTGCTGGATATAGGCCTCCCCCAAGAGTCGCCACAAGAACCGGTCCTGTGCGTCTCACATCCATCAGCTACCCGCGACCCTCACCATCTTGTAAGAGGCCTTCCAATGCTACGTCTTCCGATACATGGTCGGCACTCTATAAATTTTCGGCCTCATCGACCATCTGTTCTGCGAGCAATGTGCCCTGCCCACTGCTACTTAAATTTGGCGACCTTTCGGGCCATGTCTGTATGTAATTTAATTCGGTTGGGGAAATTATCATACCTGAGATTCGATCACGATCGATTTCAAGGAAACTCCAAGCATTGCCCTCTCCATTGCCCTTGGTGTGAACTTAAGCCTACTGATGAGGTCATTGCGAGTATTCGATCTTTAGTATTCAGCCATGCTTAAGGTGGGTGCTCATTCATTTCATACCGAGGCTCCTCAGTGCCTTGGAATGCATGATAAGCCGTTAGTTTCGGTTGTCATTTGTAGATCTTTGACATACGTCACGGATAGTTCAGAGTCAAAACATCTGACACCGGTCTTGCCAAGGGAGTGTTCTCTGTACGTTCACGGTAATCTTTTAGCCCTTTTTAGGGTTCCGTAGCCAAATGGCAAAAACGGAACCCTTATAGATTCGTCATGTCTGTCTGTCTGTCTGTCCGTCCGTATGTCACAGCCACTTTTCTCCGAATCTATAAGAACTATGCTGCTGAAACTTGGTAGGTGGATGTATTTTGTGAATCGCATTAAGATTTCACACAAAAATAGAACTGAAACTCATTTTTTTTTCCATCCAACCCATACGTATCTATGGATAGGTCTTTAAAAATGATATTGAGGTTTCTAATATATTTTTTTTCTAAACTGAAAACTTTGCGCGAGAGATTGTGGAGGTCAGAGGCTAGCGCTAACGAATTAGGTTCAAGGTTTAGTGAAGCGTCGCGTGATTTGCTTTCTGATTCTGCTAAAGTGGCCCTTTTAGACTCGCAGATAAATAAACCAATTGCAATTGCTCCATGAAAAAACTTCGAGCTCTTCACAAACACAATTTTCATTTCGTAAACCGACATCATCACCAGTCGCCAGTGGATGTTTATCCAGAATCCTAATTGGCATTATTTATTTCTCCCAGATAGCGCAGTTTCTTACACAAACCGAAGTTCTCAAGAAAAGGGTAAAAGCTCGATCTGCCAAAGCCAAACTTAAATAAAACTAGTACAAACTAGTGGTTGAAATATGAACTGCTTGGCACCGCATAGTTCAACCCGGCAATTTGGCGAAACAGTAGTTATAAAACAAATGAATTGTAAATAAAAATGTCTGTATGCAAATGAAATTGTTCTGTGGTGACGTATATTGGTATTATGTCATGTCCGTGTCATAAAATTTTCATATTTTGTACGGAAATGAAAAAAAGATTTGGATAGTTTTGTTTTTGAATTTTATATTTGGATGTCATGTGTTTTTGATTTTGACATTTTAGTTATAAATGCTTTGCCATTTTTTTAACGTTTATATCTATTTCAGTGCTTACTTTAGGTGCCTTTTACTAAATAAGATATCGTACAGTATTATTTTTTTTTTAGAAATCTGAAAACCACGGTAAAATAAATAAATTATGAACGCCTTAAGTCATGTTAACAATATGATTGAATGAATAATGATTTAACAGCGCCTGCAGTTTAATCATTGCAAGACGCATGCGAGTGAAATAAACGAGAATGCTAAGCGCATTGTATTAGGTTGACTCTGGTGCTTAATATCGCCGGTTTTATTACATTTGAATGATACATTTATTTGCAAGAATATAGGTTTTAATTAGCTGACATAAGTTCTTAAAGTCTATGAGTTTCACTATATTCGGCATTTCTGCCGTGCAAATATTTTACATGCAGTACACATTTAATAAATAAGTAGCATTAACATAAAGTACCTACAAGTATCAATTTCGTAATTTAAATTTAGGTTTTTATGCAATTAATAAAATAAAATTAAAAATTAAAAATAATTCCAGTCATTTACAATTATATGTCAATGATGTCATGTCAATAAAAATAATATGAATAACAAAAATGCTTAATTATTATTAATGTCAATATTTGGATGTCAAAGTAATTATAGTAAATAGGTACATAAGTTTTATAATTTATATACATAAGTTTTATTTGCATTAATTATGTAAAAGTTATTTGAAGCGGAATTGTAGAGAATTCATGTTATTAAATCTGTGTTTGTCTTTGAAAAAAAGAACCGCTTTTAGTACCTACATAAGGTTAACACCGCTGGATAAAATGTTGACGAGCAGCTGTTTTTTCGCAGCAGTTCATCTCATTCAGAGTAAAATTTGTATTTTTTTGTTTTTGTAAGTTATCGTGACAGATTGAAAATAATTTACTAAGAAGTCACCCCTCACAAGTACTATGTAACAAAAACCAGAACTCCAGTGATTCCTCCATTAAATTCAAGAGAAAGCAAGTCTATGAAAGATAGGCATCATTTCAATTTTGTTTAAATAACTTGTTTCTGCGAAATATATAATTAGCGACTGGCAATGACCTTGGCTTTGTTAAATCTTTATAATTTTATATATCTTTAGTTACCGATAACACTGCGGTGAATTGGACTCTGTGATATGAAATTGGAGATTATTAAATAACTTTCATTGGTGGCTGTACTCATAATATGATGAAAATGTTTTCATCAAAGTAGTGCCTTTGAAGGGCCAGAAGCATACCATCAAAGAAGAGGAAATTATTCCAAATCTATAAATCTAATATTATAAATCTGTAGAGTTTGTTTGATATTTGTTGGTTTGGTTGAACGCTCTAATCTCAGGAAGTACTGGTTCGAATTGAAAAATTATTTTAGTGTTGGATAGCCCATTTATCGAGAAAGGCCTTCCTTTTGGGGCTCTATAGCATCACGGTATGACCGGAGTGGAGTGTTAGTGAAAATGTCACCGTCGAGGTCGACCGTCGCGAAGCTGATGTGACGAACTGTCTTAGCAATATCCGAATAGCAATATCTATTGTTTTAAACTTTTCATGTTCACTAACATTAGAATAGTTCATATCGGGATTGCTACCATGTACCATTTTATTTGCGAGTTTCCGGAGTAACTCTCCATGAGTCCGTGATCATGGCGCTTGCAACAGTGCCGAAATATCGGAAACTCGCAAATAAAAAGATACATGGTAGCAATCCCGATATGAACTATTCTAGCAATATCTAGCCAATTTTAACCCTCAAAGGGGGTTATAGGCTAGATATTTATATCGCTAAGGATATAAGGGTATCGAACGAGAAAGGTAAACCCTTTGCCCAGCTGTGGGACACATTTAAAGCTATCAAAAAAATGTAATAAGGAATAATAAATCTACATATTATACAACAAAGTCCTCCCCCGGGTCTGTATGTCTGTCTGTCTGTTCGCGATAAACTCAAAAACTACTGCAGCGATTTTCATTTTCATTCTTCACCTACATATTATAAAAATCCTCCGCCGCGGGCATCAGTTAGTAAAAATAATTTAATTTTAAATTCACGTAAAATATCCATACACGACATGTATTGATTTATAATTATGTAAGTTTATTAACAATTTTATTATATATTCAAAGTAATCAGCAGTCTTCTGGGCACTTGAGTCTCCCACATAACTGTCTCACCAGGTGTCCCTCAGTTTTGCTGGCAACAACACATAAGAGACCATTACCGCTGCCACGCACACAACGCAACAAGGATGCTGCTCTCGCGCGCATGATCGCAAAGAAATCGTCTGTATGCGCTTCAAATCGTGGCAGGATCCTAAATGCGTTGTTGTGTGTACCTACGTAAAAAATAACTTTAATTTCGGAAGTCGGTGTCAAAATACGAAGAAAGTAACAAAAACACCGACTTCCGAAATTAAAGTTATTTTTTACTTTGCAGTGTTTTTTTTTGGAAGTCGGTTGTATTTTTTTGTAAAAAGTTTTTTATTTTTCACTTTTTAGTGGTGACACCTAACAACACCACTGCAAAATCGCAGAAAAGCAAAATACGCAATTTCGATTATCAAAGAATCATCTATAAAGTCAAATTCCAGGTATTTCGATATTGAATCCAAAGTTCGTAACCGATTTTGATATGATTTAAATGGGACCAATCTGCAAGTATATTCTTTTATTCTTTCAGATAAAACAAGAATTTTTCAAATCGGTTCATAATTGTCGGAGTTATGAGGTAACAAACATAAAAAAAAAAATAAAAAAAAAAAAACATACAACCGAATTGATAACCTCCTCCTTTTTGGGAAGTCGGTTAAAAAGAGATTTTTTTTTCGATAGCAAGCGTGCTCCATCTTCATACACACTATCGCTTTCCGTCAGGTGAGATTCTGGTCGAACATGAGCTCAACAATAGGTACGTAATAAAAAGTAAAATGATTTCTTGAAAGATATAATTTGCTTACCATTAACACATTCACTGTCCGCAAAGCAGACACAATAGTTGAACAATAAGCCTGAACCACATGTGGTTCATGGGACTGTGAACGGGTATAAAATAGATTAAGTACTTATCATTCCATTAAGTTTGCGGATTTTTTTTAAAGAGTCACTGCGACCTTGCAACGCAAAGAGCATTAGGAGGAACGCGGATGGGTTTTAGTCAGTAAGAGTCTGACACTCTCTTCCGCTCCGGCCAGAACGGGAGGAGTGTTTGATGATTTCCCATCGTTATAACATTCTATTAAAAAGGGCCAAGAGGATCATCGGTAATCATAGGCTCGTCGAGTCGAAGCTCAAAAGTCATGAGCATCGACGCCGAGTTGCTAGCCTGTCGGTTTTCTACCGGGTGCATTTTGGGGAATGTGCGACGGAATTGCATAATTTAATTCTGCCAAGCCCGTACCATCATCGGATTACAAGACAAACGGCGAAGCGCCACCGGTACACGGTGGACATCCCACCCACACGCACAAAACGTTTTGAGAACACATTTATAGTGCGTACAGCAAAGGAGTGCAATTCCCTGCCGGAGTCTGTTTTTCCTGGTAGCTACAGAAAGAGTGAATAAGTAACTTCTAAAGTGTAGGTACATAAGTTAACGAAGTGGCTCATATTCGTAGCTAAGTAGATTCCAGTAGAATATATAACTCGTGTATGATTTGATGATCAAAACATAATGTTTGACATAACGACACCAGCGTGTGGTATTTATTATGATAATGAGATAAGGTTAGCTACACACGGGGATAGTTGCTACAGGCTATTAGGCACAGCTTTATCTTATCACTTTCGTAACATTTAGTTAAGTAGGTGTAACTATTGACATATCGGCTGACCTCCTCGAAAAATACAGCCAGTCAATTTTTAACCGACTTCCCAAAAAGGAGGAGGTTCTCGGTTCGAACATAAAAAAGAACCGAACTGAGAACCTCTCTACTTTATAACTCCGTCATTTATGAACCGATTTGAAAAATTCTAGTTTTATCTGAAAGGATATACTTTTCGATTGGACCCATTTAAATTTTATCAAAATCGGTTAGGAATTTTAAATCGAAATAGCTGGGATTCGTTTACTTGGATGATGGTGTTTTGTCATCCAAGTAAACGAAATTGCGTAGTTTGCTTTCCTGCGATTTTACAGTGGTGTTGTTAGGTGTGGGGTACCACTAAAGAGAAAATAGAAAAAACTTTAAAAAAAAAAAAAACTTTAATTTCGGAAGTCGGTGTTTATTTAGTTTCTTCGTATTTTGACACCGACTTTCGAAATTAAAGTAATTTTATTTTTAAAAAGTTTTTTCTATTTTATAACTGTACAAATGTACAGATGAAAAATAGAAAAAACTTTTTAATCTAAAAATATGCAAAAATTTAATACTTACGGTGAAAATAGAATCAAAATTACTCGAAAAACAAACGAGTTTAGGTACCTACTTAGGTACAAAACCATCGTTTCCCATCGGTATGGTTTTGGGTTCGCAAAAACGGTATTTTCATTTTTACGAACCCAAAACCATAAATTTTAATAGGCTCGAAATTACAAATATATCAGTCTCTCTCACGAAAACGCTATTTTCTATGGCAGTTGTATAGGCGTTGTGGACTTTGACGTCAAAGTCCATATCGGACTTCTCTTTCTAATTGTTCTATTTGAAGCTTTATAACTTCATCGCTGATGAAGATATTTAAAAAATAATTTGGTGATTGTTTTCTAGAACTAATAAGTATTTCATTTTGCTACTAAAAAATCACATGAATATTCCCTATTACTAAATTAACTGCAGTAGGAACTCGCATGAATACTCTAAACTAAATCGTCTCTAATATACCTCCTACATTGAAAATAAGGTTTCCAAAAACCTTTCGTAAAACGTGAGACATAATTTTACGTAATATTTAAGACTACCACGCCTTCATCAATTACGCTGGTCATAACACTAATCATCGTGTGTCGATAACATTATTGATAATAGTATCAACGCAACGTGGCTTGCGCAGCCGGTTTAGTTAGTATCGTTGCGCGCGCGCCGGTCAACAAACGTGCGGCTAAATAAAGAAATCAAGATGGCGTCGCGAGGCACACAGTGTTTTCTCACAGTGACTAGAAAATACAGCTCAGCTGCTGACAAAAATGTTGCTTTCCTCGGTCTTGGGAACATGGGCGGGTTCATGGCTGCCAACCTAGCCAAAAAGGTAATTGGTTAAAAAATACTGGCTGGAATTTTAATGTTGAATGCGGTCCTGTATTCAAATGAGCTTAGTTGTATTTGAAATTGGAATTTATGAATTATTTTGTTGATTGTCAGTTCATTTGGTGCTGGATTTAAAACTTTTGAAGATTGTTTTATAATGTTACATTTTGAAGGAGCGGTTCTTTAAAACAAATTGTTGAACCATTTACGAATCATTAGATATGTATATGTATTTGCTCATGTTTTTGTATTTGAATGAATTAAATTCCAAGGTTTTCTGTTGATTCTTTGATTAGATTAATTTTAAATAGACAGCTATTGTTGCGGCAAACTAGATTTCTTCAAGAAAACAAATGTTCGGTAACACTCACAAACTTAATAATATAAACTTAGTTAAGTAAAGAATGGAACCAAAACTAAGTACATTATTTAGATAGACGCTATAAATAGTAATCACAATATTGTGATAACTATGAGTAGGTACCTACAGTAGGAAAAAAGCAGGTATCTATTGAATAGCAATGATATATAAAACTATAGATACGTTTTCCGCACTCTAAAATGACAACATAAAATGAAGCCAATTGGCCACATCGCGCTTAGTTACGCACCAACCTGACACGCGACACTACGTTTGTTTTGATGTCAATTTGACTATTACTTATCGTGTGACGTAACTGAAGATGTATATTTATCTCCCTCTAGCAACAGGCAACCCGCCGTACGGTGCAACATTTTCTTTCCCTTTCTTCATGCGTATTAGTAGCTATCTAGTATTTTCGCCGTTTTTAAGCTCCGCGATGTTGGTTTATGACGTGTCTATAATATAATACGTCATTGTTGAACAGGTATATTCTATGGCAGCCTGGCAGCAGATTCTAAGCCTAGGTACACAAGCATAAAATTACTTAATTAGTAGTCGAAGTTAGATATGCCAGCAATCCAGCGGCAGCGGGCATAAAAGACCTACTTATCTCTTATGTTGACCGTTCCTATCAGTAATTATACCGTTACACAATAATGATGATGTGTTATATAATAATTCTGTAATCATTATTGCTGTTCTGTAAAGATCTCACCGTGATAACTTAGGTGATGTGTAAGTAAAGTGAGCTTGAAGTGAACTGTCAATTCTTAACATCCAAACGAACGTGAATGTACGAAACCGAATTCTGCCGACTCATTTTACGCGACTCACAACTTGCAAAATTACGTTCGTGTGACCTCACCCTAAGAAGTCTGATTTGACAGCAAAATAAACATTGCTTTACTGGTAAAGGTGCATCCACACCGTAGTTACTTTTTGTTGAGCAACAAAATCATCATCTGCCTAGCCTTTTCCCAACTATATTGGGGTCGGCTTCCAGTCAAACCGGATTCAGCTGAATACCAGTATTTTACGTGGAGCGGCTGCCTACCAGACCTCCACAACCCATTAACTGGGTAACACGGTACTCCTTGGCAAGACTGCTGTCAGATTTTTCTGGCTTCTGACAATCCGTAACGACTGCCAAAGATCTCCAAATGACAGCCGGGACCAACAGCTTAACGTGCTTTCCGAGGCACGGAGGAAACTCGGTATGTTAAGATGGTCACCCATCCACAGACAAACCTCGGCAAGCGTTGCTTAACTTTGAAGATCGACCTGTGCGGCTGTTATTATTTAGCAACAAAATGCAACACGATAATAACATTCATTAGGTAACATTCTTCAACATTTTGAATTTCTTGTCACTTTTTTGTTATAGGAGGTTGCCCACTAACACTTGAAATCGTTCAACCACAAAAAGTAATGGAGGTGTGGATGTACCTTAATTATGTAGGAGACATGATATAAATCTCTTTCGCACTTAATGGTAAAGCGATCATCTATCCCTCTCTACTCAGCTGTCAAAGCTGAAAAGCTTAGACTGTCAGAAATATAGAATGGCACCTCACTTATGCTTATTTCACGTAAATTTTAACGGGATTTTTCCACAGAATCGGGGAAAATAATTTATATTAGAAATGAAATATGAGTTCTAATCTAGTAAAAAGTTTTATAAAAATTGGAATTTAATTATCTTCGATTTTTATCATCATTTTACATTATATGGAGCCAGTCAGTCACTGTAATTAATATCTCTCTCAGCTGATAACCTTAGATAACGCTTCACAAGACGCACTGAATATGATCGAATTTAAATAAATTCTATTCAGATCACTCAGATTATGAAAATACACCGTGCAATCATGTTAAATATGATATTTATTTTTGACTAAACACTTTTACACATCAATAACACTAGACGAGGTCGGTGTTTCCTAACTGAACACTCTGAGGGGACATCGAAACAAACCAACACATTTCGTTTTTAATTCCCCTTCTGGCCAATCAATAACACCCCCCCCTACTACTAACAAGAATCTCTCTCTTCTAACACTTACTATCAACAAGACGTCACCGTACAATAAACGATTCGTAGTATTAATAAATTCTTTGACATTGACCCGAACACATTCGACTCTATACCGACCGAGTGCCCGAATAACATCGATCTCATTCGCACGTGAGACTAACGTCATGGGTGGAAGAGAGAGCCAAGATATTTGAATGAGAGCTTAAGATAAGCTTGTTCGCTTTATCATGCTCTCGGAATACTTGATCAGTACGATTTTGTGGCGGGTATAGGTAAATGCACTTGTTTTTGAAATTGCTAGACAGCGTTTTCAATTGTTACGCAACGTCTACATACGCATCCGAAGAGTGGAACTCTCTTTCAGCGTCTGTGTCAGCTTCACATTTAACCCGTCTGCCTTCAAATGAATGAATGAATGAAAATTTATTTCTGAGTATAATATGGTACATTAAGGTCCTAAAATTAAACATTCTTACATACACTACCGTTGCCGATGTACAAATATTAAAGCAAGAGTAAACAGGCATCTTCTGGGCATGCTCGCTCCATCATAGACAAAAAGCTCAAAAGAAAAATTATAGTCTATAAATCCAAGCATGTTTTATCAGAAATATGCCAATTTGCACATAAAGCTATAAATATTCATCAAATAAGTACATTATAGAAACCTTATTAAAACCACCATAAAGTGAATTTCCAATAAGTGCTTGAAAAAACGAGAGAAGATAAAATCCTCTCGACTGGTTGATGGTACATTAACTGTAATTTAAAATTAAAATCCTTTCAGTTGATTCAAAGATTATGCAAAATTATGTAGATGGCTGCTTTCTACGAAAACCATTTAAAGGTTCGACAGGATTTGCAGAACAAGTTCGATTTAAGGGTACGCCCTGTTTATTCTAAAAGGGATTTTTAAGACCTTTCGGGCTTGTGTTTTTTAGAGAACTGTGATAATGTGTTTTAAAGAGTCTTCTTAGGGTTCCGACCCCAAGGGATAACCAACGGAACCCTATTACTAAACCTCAGTTTTCTGTCCGTCTGTCTGTCTGTCAGCGGGCTGTATCTCAAGAAGCTTAATAGGTAGACAGTTGAAACTTTCACAGAGGGTGGATTTCTATTGAAATGTAGGTTCCTTTGAGTGTGAGGGAGCAACTAAGAGAGGATTTACCAAAATTCCTAACAGGACGGGTTTGGATATGCACGTACAGTCGCCAGCACATAAAGCTATCCGAAACTGTAAAATTTTCAAAATCAAATTTGAACCCAATTACTTTAAAATAAAGTTGAAAATCTAACAACGAAGTTGCGGGCAAAAGTAAGTATAAGATAGGTATTGGAATAGAATAGAATAGAATAATTTTATTTCAGACCGGGGTCCATAGGGTTAGTAACAATTTTTACTTACTTTTTTTTTCTTTCTTTTTACTTTCTTTTTTTTTTTTTTCTTTTTCTTTATGTTAGATATCATAATAGGTACACTAAGTATTCCTGCGGAATGGATAAAGCTATATTTAGAATTGTCTTTCTTTAGTTTTTCGGACCTAAACGGACGGTACTTGTCATTGTCATTGTGTTTTTTTTTTTTTACTTGATATGGGTTTGCTCTTGACTCTAGTCTTGGCCAGAGATGACAGAGACAAAGTCTACGATGGAGCGAGCTTACCCAGGAGTAGCCTGTTCACTTTAACTTTGAAAAGATTAGGGTTGTAAACATTCGGAAACACAGACGCAGGCAAAGAGTTCCACTCCTTTGCTGTGCGCATTATGAAAGACGCATGGAAGGAATTAGTGCGAGTTGGTGGAATAGAAACAAGGTAGGGATGGCAAGCTGCAGTGCGTCTAGATGTCCGATGGTAGAAGGGGGCTGGTCAGGTGGGATGAGGTCGTGGAGTTCCTGGGCACACTCTCCAAAGTACAATCTGTAGAACACCGAAAAGCAGGCAACCTTGCGGCTATGAGCCAAGCTGTGTAGCTTGGCATCCACCAGTTTTACGTCGCCAATGAGCCTCTTAGCTCTGCTTTCCACCGAGTACAGTATTTGAGATGTTTTATTTATAAATTTTTTGAACATTTAGTAACAGAAATGTTATGAGGAAGGTGCCTCCAAAAAATAAATATTTATAAAACATCTCAGAAGGATTCGGCTGTTATTTATGTTTACCAAACTGGGATTCTTTGATTGAATAGGTTACTTCGGCGCGTGCCTTACAAAAGAAAAAAAAAACTACCTAAATACGTATTTATTTTCATGACAGGTATAGGTAGAGCGCAGTATTTTAGACTACCAAGTAGCTAGTCTATAGTTTACGCCAGATAAACGTGGAATAAAGTACATTGACCTTTCCCTAATATCTCTTCGTAGATATGAGTACTAGAACTACAAATTTTGAACCATTTTTCATTACTAGAGTACGTAAAGGATCACGACAGAAGTCGATTCAGGACACCTTTATGTCATTATTTCTGATTTTGATCTTAAGAAAGTCAATAAATGTATGTGGGTCACGTACTTTATTCCACGTTTATCTGGCGTAAATTATAGTACTTTTATGAGGTGAAACACAAAAACAACCCAGGTACATAACTGAAAAATTTGTAAATACAAGCTAATCCAAATAGTGGTATATTCTTGGTGAATGTTTATGATTTCAACGAAAATCCGGTCTCTTTGACAAATGAAGCGTGTTTTAGCTCGTAGGAAATGTTGAGCGGCTGCAAAGCTAACGTACTAAGTAGTTTTATTTTTTCGGCGTACCAGCCAGTACCTTTTCAGTATTTGTAGATGTCAGTTCTCTTTTTTTACTGTTTGTTGTTCTTTGCTGTATCGATGATTATGATTCAATAGGTTGTATTTAATTAATATATGAGGACCATGTAGATTGTTATGTTAGGGTTTCATTTCATTTAATGTTAGTCTGGCGGTTTTAGTTCTTTATGCGGCCTACTCAAATGTCCCCACTTTGGTATTGTTCGTCAGGTAAAACTCCTTAAAGTTTTAAGTTTGAGCTACACGATAACTCTCAAATGTTTTCACTGTCTGGACCACAGATATAGATAGACGTAGATAACGCAAGAGCATCAACTAAGTACTTCGCGTGCCGATTTTTGTAGCTAAAATCGTAAGTGGCCACTTTCGTGCTCAGTCTGCATCGGTGTTTAGCGCAGCGCTAGTCGGCTGGGTGAGCGCTGGTGAAAGGCGGAAAGTGGGGCAAGGTGGGTGGCGTCTTTGAATCGACTTGATTTTCCCATCACTAAATAGTGCTTGTGACTTCTTATAGTAGGTAGCCAAAATGGCACGCTTGGTTTTCATACAGATCGTGATACTTGCGTTATCTAGGTCTATGTATATCTGTGGTCTGGACAGGTCCACTCAAATTGGTGTGGTACTTTCCTCAAAATACCACTTCAGACATTAACCTACATGGTCCTTATATTATTTGACCAGTACGATTGTATGGGCTTAAAAGAGACTTTGACCTCTGAGTTTGTTTCGGTGTTTCTTCTCAGAGCAGTCAGCTTGTAAACACTGGCCTCATCTAGTTTAGAATGACCAAAAAAGATTGACATATAAAAGTGTTATTTAAAACCTACTCAGAATAAATATCATTTATCATATTTTGTCCATTAGTCTTATTAATGTACGCTGGGCGATGAAGCCAAGGGGTTATTTAAGTATTATTGTTAGGAGGTAAAGACTCGAATTCGGATTAATCCATGGTCTTGTCTAGATTTTTCACTTCCTAGATGCCGAATCCCTTCTTCATCAGCTCTATTTCTTAGTATTTTAGCAGAAAGAGGTTTTGCCTAGACATTGCATATTATCATCTTGTAGTATAGAATCAGTAATAACTTTACTCCCGCACTATACCCGGTTATACTAATCTCACAAGCATAGCAAGAAAAATAATACGTAGAATTCATCAAAAGGGGAAGATCCTCACCGGAACCCCAACGTCGAAACCTTTCGTTGATTGGTTTCCTAATTTGTATTTTTTTTAACTCCAGGGCTTCGCGGTCCGTGGCTACGACCCATCCAAGGAGGCGTTGACTGCAGCAGCTAAGAACGGCATCACCGAAGCGACCTCCATTGCTGCGGCGGTAGATGGCGCTGATGTCGTGGTCTCCATCCTGCCCAGCAACAAGGTCGTGCTCGACGCTTACCTTGGCAAAGATGGCGTGGTTCAGCATGTGAGTATTTAGCTGTATAAAAGTATTTAAAAGTGTTCGCAGAACTGGTGGTCAAAAGGGCTGAAAATCTCTAGAGTGACGACCGCGTACTGGAAAGTGCAGCGTTGGGCCTCCATCAAGGTGGAATTATGACCTGGTGAGGGTCGCGGGTAGCCGAAGGATGCGAGACGCATAGAACCCGTTGTTGTGGTGACACCAGAAGGTTATGTCCAGAAATTGACGTTTTTCGGCACAATGATCATCATATCAGCCGAAAGACGGTCACTGCTGGATATAAGCCTCCTCCAATCATCGCCACATTGACCGTTGATGTGTTTCTGGTTAAGTGATAACAGCCACACCGGTCGTACTTTGAAGTTAAGCTTGTCGAGGTCGCGTTTCTCCGGGACTCGTTGGGACTCATTGGCTCGGCGTTTTTCTGGTGGTCGCCACTGATGATCCTGGATTTCGGGAGTTGCTGTGGTTGGGAATGTGTGGCGGGCTTGCCGAGGTCGGTTTTTTTAATGTAGACTATCTGTTTTATAATACCAAGACGGAGGAGTTCATCCGTTGGTCCCGGCTGTTTGTAAAACTATGACAGTCGTCGCGGACGATCTTGTTCCAGTGTTGCCAAGTGCAATCCGTGGTTGATCCATGTAAAATACCGGCACTTAGCTACTTCCAGTTACGCTAACCTTATAATAGTTCATAAAGACCTTGATGACACGTCGTAGTAAGGCACCCGTAGATAACAATTTTGGGACGGAAATTATTAAGGAAACTGTTTATAAAAGTGTATTGGGGTTTGAACTTTTTTCTATGGAAGCTGGCATTTTGTTTTCTTTTTTACAAAGTTGTCTCACGGTTTAACATGCATTATATAGGTAGAGGATACATACAAACAAAAAATGTTATATGGGGATATGATGCCCTAAAGTGTGACATTGAAGAGATATTTGAAGGTAAAGTCGTCACCTACTTATTGTATAAAATTTTACAAAGATTCTTAGGGACCCGTGAGAAAACTTTTCAAGATGGAGCATTGAGGAAATATAATATTTCCTTTCCTTAGTGAAAGTTGAACATCGTAGAGATCACGTCAAACTTACCTGATGCGGTCAAGTAATGCGATATTTGCGGAAATATAAGATCTTGTGGCACTAACTTATCACGTCCTGACCACAATACAACTTTCTTAAGTTATTAAACTTTTGACAAACATTATAGACTGAGATCCCAGAGCTGCCAGACCTCTCTTATTTTCTCATTAACAAAATAAATGTGGGATTTATTTGTAATGTCTTTATTAGTCAAGGAGGTAGTTTTGCATCTTCCCAAATCCTGGCAGACTTTAGCCTTCGTTAATTGTACCCACATAATGAACTATGCCCAAATATTATTTTTCTGAATAGGATCTCACTCGAGGTGGCGATCAGTTTTAGAATATTACAATGACTACCTTATCAGTTATTAAAATATTATTTAATTGCTAATTATTTAACAATAATCTGTAAAACATATATATAAATGAGTACTCAGACTAAAAAAACAAGTGATTATATATGGCTTTGGCACTTTAAGCTAGCAAGTATGCGTATGTTAATAGTATGTACTAACACTACTCAATATCAGACATATTGTTGGTGTGAAAATAAGAGAGGTCTGGCAGCTCTGGGATCTTAGTCCATTACCAACTTGGAACATCAAACAAGTCAAAAAGATGAACTTTGGAAGAGAAAACAACTTTGTCATTCGGTTGTAAGAACTCATGTTTGAGAACTATTCGGTCTTTATGGCGAAACTTTTGGGTTCTTAAACATACCACATCATTTTGTTTTGTGAGTATTTTGAAAGGTAGTCTCAATAATTTAGACATTGCCTTAGGGTGCGATCACACTTCGAGTATTTAGTGAATACTGAAAACCAGCGCCGTCAAGTTTGTTAAAAAAATGGATATTGACTTTTGATTTCCTCAGTTTTTTTTTATTCGTGATAGGTTCCCTCTTGACTCTAGTCTTGGTTAGAGATGACAGAGACAAAGTCTACGATGGAGCGAGCTTCCCCAGAAAAAGCCTGAGATTAGGGTTGAAATTACTTAACCACCTGTATTGGACCAAAGACAAAAAAAGCATTCGATCAGTTACATGGCTGATAAATGATGGAGAGCTCAGTCAGCTCCTGCTTCTACCCGCTTTCTTTATGTAGCGGTTATCTGCACGAACCAGTACCGAAAAGTCGGCGCTGGTTATCTGCTTTATTTTTGTACGCCCTTAGTCCTTAGAACCAATTAATGTTCGCACGCTCGCTGTGTAGACGCACCTTTACATCGAATTCCATGAATTCATTTCTAAGAAAATTGTAAGACTACAGAATCCTTTATAATGATCGCTATTGTGTTTCGTGAAATTGACGCCTTTTAATTGCCGGATTAACTATAGTGAAGTATTAGGTACTTATCTTCACAGGGATTTAAATTTTTTATTTTTGTGGAGGGTTCCAGTGAGGGTTTCACAGAAAATTTACGCCATCAGTTGGTGCTACATAGGCGATAGGTCCTCCTTATTAAGAAGTGACTTTGACGTAACCATGATGTGGATGTCAATTTTACAAACGTCAGAAAACATTAGCGTTTGGACAGGTGTCTGGCCTGTTGCCTCAGTGATTTACCGACTTAAAAAAAAGCAATTCAGTTGAATTGTTTTTTTTGTAACCTTTTTCAGACATCAATTCCGCAACCTTGGATTAAATAGGTGGTACCAGAACTTACAAAAAAAGTTTATTTAGGGTTCCGTACCCAAAAGGTAAAACGGGACTCTATTGATAAGTCTCCGCTGGCTGTCCTTCCGTCTGTCTCTCCGTCTGTCACCAGGCTGTATCTCATGAACCATGATAGTTAGACAGTTGAAATTTTCACAGGTTTCTGTTGCCGCTATAACAATAAATACGAAAAAACAGAATAAAATAAATACTAAAGGGTGCTCCCATACAACAAACGTGATTTTTTCTCGCCGTTATTAAAGAAAATAGTACGGAACCCTTCGTGCACGAGTCCGACTCGCACTTTGCTGGTTCTTTTCATGCGGACTATTCCTGATTTTATTTTTCGTTGATTCTAGGCCCGTAAAGGAGCTCTCCTCATCGACTCCAGCACGGTGGACCCCAACGTGCCCAAAGAGATCTTCCCGGTGGCTCTCGAGAGTGGCAAGGGCTTCACAGATGCACCTGTGTCTGGAGGTAAGATAACTAATGGCTCATTAACATTTGGGCGTCTATATCGATTCGGTTGTTGCTCTTATTCGGTCACCGACTGGAGTAAACAGGTTTTCGGTTAGCCGTAATCGATCATAGTCTATATTCGGTCATCAAATAATGTAAACAGGGTCAGTTTAGGTTAGGTTGCAGACCATTTTCGTGTGAACACGGCTGATTTGTTGAAACGCGCCACTCATTGGTCAGCTGAATGCCGTCGCCGAATCCGGTAAACAGACAACTTCACTGCATCCTACTGCGAGAGTATGTATGGATGTTTTTACTCTTTCACGCAAATACTACTGAACCGATTACGATGACATTTGGTATGTAGGTAGTTGAAGACCCAGAATAACACAATAGGCTACTTTTTATCCCGGAGTTCCCGAGGGATCGGGATTTACAAGGGAATAACGAGAATTTATACGCGGACGAAGTCGCGGGCGGCCTTTAGTATTAAATAAAACGAATTCCTCCGCCGCCTGTGGTCTATCTGTCTGTCTATTCGCGATAAACTCAAAAACTGCTGCACCGATTTTCATGTTGCTTTCACCAATAGGTAGAATGGTTCTTGAGGAAGGTTTTAGTATATAATTTGTCAAGCGGGCGAAGCCGCGGGCATCACCTGCTAAACGAATAAGGTCGCCGTATTCGGTGAACGTTTTAATGCAATCAACCCTGGAATTCGATTAATCAATTCGGTTAATCTACTGCCCCCTATATTTCTGTGCACATAACTCGACGAAATGTCCGGAACAGCTGATTGTTTTGCGGGATTTCGGGATTGGATACATATTAAAAGTTGTAAGGTCTTTTTCAAAGGGTCTAAAAACTTTTTAGACCCTTTGAAAAAGACCACGTTAGCAGAATCATAATATTAGCCACACAAAAATCTGTCAAATTTCAGTTTCATCTTTATCGCTAACGCATTAGGTTCAAGGTTGATTGGGAATATTTTTCACATGATGGGTAGCGTGATGTGCTTTCTGATTCTGCTAAAGTGGCCTTTTTCGCAGGTATTGCGTTTATTCTTTTACACATTGTATATTATAACGGACTAGCTGACCCGCGCAACTTCGTCTGCGTCACAATTTCCATTAATGCTCCGCTCCTTTATATCTAAGCGTGTTGATATATATATATCCTTCCTGGATAAATGGGCTATCTAATACTGAAAGAATTTTTCAAATCGTACCAGCAGTTCCTGAGATTAGCGCGTTCAACCAAACAAACAAACAAACTCTTCTGCTTTATAATATTAATATAGATTTTTTTATTCGAAAATATCCGGAAGTTTGATTATTGTTACATTTCAATCGAATTACTCATGAATGAGCAAACAATTGATTGAGTATTCAACCCTCAGTCTCACCCACGCGCTTCAAAGTAATTGAAATCTGTCAAATGGAAAGGAACAAACAACAAGTTATTTGCGAACAACGTTAAATTTAACGATTTTGGGCAAAAACATAAACGTAATATGTATTTAAAATCGGACTCGGAAACTTCAGTATACAAAATGATGGCCAAATCTGAAACGGTGGGGATTAGGGAAAAAACGCTGAAAGAAGTCTCGAGCCCGATGAAAACTAAAACTGCATTATTCGATTTTTCAAAAATCGATATCGCTAGCCACAAATCGAACCGATTGATTTTGAGCAAAAAAATACGGGTTGCACTCCAGGATTGTCGACAGAAGTGAAAACTTGAACATTAGCGTTGTGCATTTTTTAATCATCCGTCTTACGAATTTTCGATCAGGTCACGTGTCCTGACGCGAGTTTAACATTTTATACCCATCCCAAGACAAGTGTTCAACGCTGCTAAAGCAGTTTTCACTTCAGAAAAAAGACCCTGTATTATTACCCCATCCAAAGTGTCGCTTATTAGGATTACATTCTTAAGTTCAAGTTCTCATCCAGTTGCTAGTTACTACCCTGCATCCACCTTGTAACAATCGTCACTCGACGAGTACCAAACATGAAGATGTCCTTTCTGACGTTTATCGTTTCGTCGCGTCGTCCCCTTTACTCACGCTCAAAGTTAGCTTATTGATATTTTTAACACAACTTACATGTTACCGGATTATTACAAATGCTGTTAATTTGTAAAATATCTCGTGAAAAAGTGAACTACTTTTTCTCAAAAAAAAAAACACGGATACATAGTAAACTATTGAATTTTGCTACGATTTATTGTTTACACAAATATGTGTTCGTAATATATCAAGAAATTATAATCGAATAAATATGTATTACATTCTGACGGAGTTTACAATGATGCGGTGACATATACAAACATTCGGGATCGAAAGTAACACGTCTGTAATAGTGGATCCAAACGATGCAAGCCTGAATAGTGCATAAAAAAATATATCACACTGTTAAAATCTATGGAAAATTATAGAATTCTTTACTGCAGTCTTTATCGTGGTCTAAAATAGGGGATACCAGATAACTGAGGGACAATTCTACTCATTTTTAAACAACTTTCGCATTCGTATGTCAATCGCAAACTGTCAAAAAAGGCCTTAGGAGCGTGTATTCCGTCCACTAGCGCCGCCAATAGTTTTTTATTATTTGTGGTAAATTTAAGACACGTAGATTAAAAACCGCTCTGTAGTGCACTGAAGAAATGTATTTATTATGTTTTGAGACTTATGTTTTGTATTTTAGAACATAAATAGTTGCCAAAAAGTGGCCACTTTTAGCAATAATTGCCGTTTTGGCTATTTAGCCATGAGTTATGTATTAAAAATAGCTCTAAAAAAATAATAGATACATTTCTTCAGTGCAGTACAGAGCGGTTTTTTATCTACGTGTCTTAAATTTACCACAATTAATAAAAAACTATTGGCGGCGCTAGTGGACGGAATACACACTCTTAATTTTCATACATTTTTGACAAATTGAGATTACGATGCGAATGTGAAAATTAGTGGAATTGGTACTCAGAGGTTCGCCGCGCATTTAACTTAGAATTACAAAAAAATGTGTTAAGATTTTTTTTAATCTTAATACAAATCCACCTTCAAATGATATTTCTGCCAAAGCATGTTTGCCACCTGCTGTTTTTTAAATAAAGATAATAACATACGTGGTGCAAACATGCCTCCACATTTATCATTCATTTGATAACGATTAATGTTCCATTTACTTCACCAACGAGATTGCTCGACGTGATTTGTTTATCAAATCTTTTTGTTGCATCATTTTTGTGATAGCCGTTATCTTAGTAGTTAACCTTGACTTGGGATGTGTGTTTAGTAAACCGGTTAATTATTATTTGCTGGTTAAATTGTTTTTTTTTCTTTGCTATTTTAAATAATAGCCCTGTCTAAGCTGGCATGACTTTTAATAAGATGGACAGTGGCCATTTTAATAAGATTGACAGTGGCCATTTTAATAAGATAGACAGTGGCCATTTTAATAAAGAAAGAAAGAAAGAAAAATGTTTATTCAGGACTCGCACAGTACACATAAAAGTAAAAATATGTAAAACTAACTGTTATAAAAATAAGTTGACACATATAGGCTACATCCTGAAATTTTAATACTTATCTGTGCGAGGCCAAAAAAGGTCCCTGTCTCAGCGTATGCTACGATATATAAAAAAATAAATATCACACCGCTGGTATTCGGACAGGGCCTGAAAGTGATGCCACGGGCACACATACGGAACGCATGACTTATAAATATATAAATGCGAGATAAAATAAGATATAAATACAAATAAAATATGAAAGTAAAAGGTTGTTCAAAAATAAAATAAAAAGTAATACATACAAAAAGTAGTGTTAAAATTATCCTCAATGGCCCAGTGCTCCAGTACCTTTTGTCACTGTCATAGACAAATGGCGAAACGCGTGGGAGCAATGGCAATGTGGGAGGCTATGGTCGTTTGTCAGTAATTAAAAATGGCAGAAACAATAACAAAATAAAATGGGAAGTAATGAGGTGGTCAGTGGCCATTTTAATAAGATAGACAGTGGCCATTTTAATAAGATAGACAGTGGCCATTTTAATAAGATAGACAGTGGCCATTTTAATAAGATGGACAGTGGTCATTTTAATAAGATAGCCAGCTGCCATTTTAATAAGATAGACAGTGGTCATTTTAATAAGATGGACAGTGGCCATTTTAGCCTTCTTATCATCATCATATCAGCCGAAAGACGTCGACTTTTGGACATACTCCACAACAACCGGTCCTGTGCGTCTAGGATCCAGTGGCTAACCGGCCTACCAACGCTGCGTCTTCCGGTACGCGGTCGCCACTCCAGAACTTTTCGGCCCCGTCGACCATCTGTTCTGCGAGCAATGTGCCCTGCCCACTGTAACTTCAGTTTGGCGATCCTTCGGGCTATGTCAGTAACATTGGTTCTCTTGTAGATATCATCATTACTGATTTGATCACGCAAGGAAACACCCACTATGCTGTTGCTTTATGCTACTAAAAACTGGGATGGCCATTTGTGTAGGGATTAATCTATGACCTGTGGTACGAAATAGGTAAAGAATCTACTTTCGTGTGGTAGCACATAAAAGGAGGCTTAGAGTGCCTGTTCATTACAACGGAGTGAGGCAGCGGAGCGGACAAATTGATAATTTTTAACCAGTCATGTCAGTGACTCACGTGGTACGGGGATTTTATGCAATTCCATTGGTAAAAATTGGTCCGTTTTTCTGCTCCACTGGCTGGCTACGATTTAATGGACAGGCACCCTTATGCTAGAGTTTGGTAGCACATTAGGCCTGCCATTGGTACCGAAATAAAGTCATAACTCGGCATCCTACTCGAGGTAGTTGAGTCAGTTCCTGAATTCTAACTAGAACAGTAGGAAGTTGGGATGGGCCCACGTTTTGACAGGCTGTCCTATGCAATTTTGATGTTCAAAAAGTAGCCATATTCAGCTTTATTGGAATAAAAAAGTTTCATTCATTCATTATGGACACCTCTATGTGAGAGCATTACATGATGTCAAAGATCTCATTCAGATGCAGCAGTATTATTCTTTAAATAACTATTTCGACATCGAGCTCCACCTGATTGATAAAGCTCATTTATATTAATACGAATTACATACCTCACCACGGATTCCGCTGTCGAGAAATGAAAATCTTGATACAGAATAGCACTCCAGGTACCATGGTATCATGTTGTTACAGAATAGCACTACAGGTACCATGGTAAAATGTTGTTACAGAATAGGACTACAGGTACCATGGTAAAATGTTACAGAATAGCACTTCAAGTACCATGGTAAAATGTTGTTACAGAATAGCACTTCAGGTACCATGGTAAAAAGTTGTTACAGAATAGGACTACAGGTACCATGGTAAAATGTTACAGAATAGCACTTCAGGTACCATGGTAAAACTGTTTGTTACAGAATAGAACTACAGGTACCATTGTAAGTGGACTACAAAAATATGATTAGAGGGCGTACATAATCTCATGGTAACAATAAGATGACCATGGCCATTTTATCAACAAATGGGTGTAACAGTAATTATCAGTACTTAGCAACAAAAGGTGGCCAAAATAAGCTTATCACTAGATAACAAAATCATAGCCATTATCATGCCAGCGCAAATAGTTGGTATAATCTTTTTTTTAATTTAGTTTATAAACGTTACGTAATATCTATTTAATATGACTTCGAGGTGGTTTCAGAATGTATTAAAAAGGTTTTGACTACAGAACTATCATGTCAGCGAATTGATGATTTGAAATTAAATAAGTTACATCAGACGAAGATTACAAGTAACTAACTGTCCCCTGCGGCTTAGCTCCCGTCAACTGGCAATTTTCTTAATTTTCTTTTACATAACAACCTTCTGACAATAAGAAACACGACCAAATTAGCGAAATCGGCCTATTCATTCACACGTGATGCAATGACCAAAGGAAATAGGGATTGCTTTTTATTTTGCGTCACCTATTTCTACTAGACTATTTTTGACTACTGTCACTGTTGGAAGACAGAATCATCATTAGCAATCAACAAGAAAAAGAAACCCCGAACGAAATTAAAAAGAAACGTTTTATGCGTCGCCCCAATACCGGTCTCGTCTTGGAGGGAGCACTGCCATGCCCCCAGACATAAAGCAATCATCAAGCGGTGATCTTTCGTCTACATTCATCTCAAAGAGTTCGAAAGATGAAGCTGCTGTGTACGATTGATGACATTAACATCGTTTCCATATTACGTCGATGAGAACTAAACTTATCTGGCAAAATGTAGGTACCTAGACTGTAAGACACCTCTGGTCATCCCCTCGAGGAATGGACAACCTCAAAATACCTTATCACTCTGTTCTTCATTTCCAGGTGTAATGGGCGCCCAAAACGCAACCCTGGCTTTTATGGCTGGTGGTCGCAAAGAAGACTTCGAGAGGTCCCTGCCCTTCCTCAAGGCCATGGGCGCCAAGCAGTTCCACTGTGGAGACGTGGGCTCCGGCCAGGTCGCCAAGCTGACCAACAACATGCTCATGGGCATCACTGGCATGGCCACCGCTGAGTGCATGCATATGGGTATCAAGTAAGTTGCTTGTTTTATTCTCCCTTCTTAGTTGTACAATCTTGTCAGATTTGTCGTGGTTGCGCAGATGCATGAGGTACATGGAGAGATGTTCGGTGGGTCGTCTACTTTGTCGAGGACTGCTCTCTCAGTGATGCGCTTCCATTTCTGCCGGTTGGTCACGTTATGTAGATCATAGTGGACTCGGTGGTTTTCTGTATCGAGTCAAGCCAGTGAGTTGGTGAGCGACCGTGTGCTTTCTTGCCTTCCACCTGGGGCCCGAGTCTGCTATTACAATAGTGTCAGAATGGTCGATCACTGATTTCAAAATGGTTGATTTTGACAAGTTTGGTAATCTACTAACATAATGGCGTCACAATAGCGTCATTATGACATTCCAATGATCAATCACTGACACGCCATTGAAAGAAAGCCATATAAATGGTAATCTCGTACATAATGACAGATTTAGTATTTACGAACTTCTCACTACTTCAGATTGCATTTAACACTAATAAATAATATGTAAAACTAAATATAAATAAAATCTGGCATGAATAAATGCTCAAATTTTGCTCGGTTTTATAATAATAGCTATACGGCATTCCTAACGCAATTCTATTACGAGACCATTGACGTTCCAGTGACCGGCCACTGACGTGCCAGTGACCGTGCGATTATAAATTTAGCAGATTACGAACTTTTAGCAAAATGACAATGGCATGACAATGGGATCGTGTCGGAATGACAAATATATAAAAATAGCAGACTCGGGCCCCTGGACCTGAACCACTAGTTGATTATTTTTGAGATCCTTTTGCAAATCATTTAAATCTGCTTGTCTTTGGTATCTGCTAACCGGGACTTAATAATCATCACAAAACAGAAGAAGGCTCTTTACTGAGTGATCTTTGTATTCCAAGGTCGCGGTGACTCATTCGAGCAAATTCCGCAACCTTGGCAGGCACTGACCCTAGCGAGCCTCGTCTACTGTGCTGAAATCTCTTGGAGGCGCGTGTGGAACACAACGGGCTGTCGACTCGAGCCTGGTTCTGATCGTACGGCAAGCCACCAGTTCCCTACCTTGGCAAAGGAATGCAGATCAGTTTTTGCCCAACGGTCGGATTGTGTAGGCTGGCCCCTGTAAGGCGTTTTCCTCAGAATAATGTTGACTGCTGTCCTTATTACCAGTGATGCCACTTGAAGTACCACTACGTCTCTTTCTACAAAGTAGTTAATCTATGATAAAAAACAAATATCACCTACAATACAAACTGCATCTTTTTTTCCAGAGCCGGCCTAGACCCTCAAGTACTCCTGGACGTGCTAAACAACTCCTCAGCTCGATCATGGTCCACCGAGGTATACTGCCCAGTCCCCGGTCTGGTCCCTACTGCACCTTCCAGCAGAGACTATGAAAATGGTTTCAAGAACGAACTCATGGTTAAGGTAGGGGCATATATTTAATTATATTAGGTTTTTTAACTATTGATAGGCATGCGTTTGATCACTATCTCACCTGAAGCTTGACTAGAAGTAACTTTTTTACCCATGACTCAAAGACTCCTAGGTTGTAGCTATCAGGAAACACAGACTGCGGCAAGGAATTCCACTCCTTAGCTGTAAGAACCATGAATATGTTCCCAAAATCGTTTTGTGCGTGTGGGTGTGATGTCCACCTGAACAGTTGGTGCATCGGTGTACTATTAAAACATGCGAATCTACTGGATACGAGGCATAGGACTGGTCGATGGGCATAGGCTTGGGGAAATTTATCTATGGACTTCCAGTAATGAAGGTCTAAGTAGAATGATGTTATAGGGAAATCAATCGCTAGGCAGTCAGTTCTGCTAACAATTTTGCCGACTCGGTAACTTTCAGCCTGAACTGGATCACTCCTGGGTAAAAGCTTTCCCCTATTCACTATGAAGCTTCCCAATACGTCCGGCCGTATATTATTAAAGAAGCCTTTTTCATTTAAAGCCCATGAAAGGAGAAAAAAAAATGCAAATAATATTGGCTATCAATGTGCAACTCCAGTAAGTGTACTTACTATTATAAAGCTAAAGAATTTTTTTGCTTCTTTTTGAACGCGCTTGTCTCAGGTACTACCTACTGGCTCAAATAAAATAATTTGCATTTTTAATGCTGTTGGATAGCTCGTTTGTCATATATGCCATCACCCTACGACCAATAGGAACGGAGCATTATTAAAAAATGTGACGCAGACGAAGTTGCGCGGTTCAGCTAGATGAATAAAACGAGTATCAGCAAAGTTTCTTGAAAAATATATTACTGTGTTACATACATACTTCACTAAAGATGTTAATTGAATAACCACTATTAACATTAAATTCTAATCTTCTACGGACGCAAGTCGATAAGATAAGGGGTTGTTTTTCTCATATTATGAGTAAATACAGAACCATGACGTCATAATTATATCTACGTGTTATTATTTAATTTCTCGTTTTAATGGTCTTTTCAACTAGTAGTAGTTCCACTTCCAAATGATTCTAAAATTTTATTCGAAACTGTGAGGAATATTGAAAATCTCTGAAAGGAGTCTCGAGCCCGATTTTGATGAAAAATAAAACTGTTTCATTTAATTTTTGAAAAAATCGGATTTTCTAGCCGGGACAGTTTTTTTTTTCTTTTAAAGCCCTTTGGTTGCTTTAAAAAGAAAAAAAGAAACCCTGTATTATTACACCATCAGAAAGTGTCGCAAATAAGAATAACATTCTGGAAAGTATAAAATGAGCTCTTTCCTTTGTAGCCATGTACATATGGCAAACTAAAGGAAAGAGCTCATTTTTAACCAAATATTTTAACCAACCTAAAAATTTTTATTATAAGTATAGACAGATACAGAATTATTTCAGACTACATATATATACAATAAAATAAAATAAACAACTCTTAACTAACTAAAATTAAAACTAACATATGGCGTCAGAAAAATTCGTCCGCATCGCTAGCCACTGGTAATGAGCCCAAAAGGCTGGCAGCATTGCCACGTTGTATGGCAATGCTTATCTTTTGGCCGAGGTAAAAGCCAGCCCTTGGGTCACGCGAAGTGTCAACTAAGCGTCTTGACAGATCTTTAAACAAAACCAAATAAACCTAAATGGTTTATTTGGGTTGGTTTTGTTTTGGTTCCTTCTTCAATAGTTTATTCACTGTTCACCGTCATAACACTTTCAAAATTTACCCAAATCAACTATTTTATAATCTATCTGTATCTGTTAAAGAAGAAACCAAAAAAAAAAAAATAAGTACCATATATAAAATATGCGTCAGGGTGTTACGTCAGTGGGTTGCAACGGTTCGACGTTAAATACTGCTATCCAGCTGTATCCGGTTCGACTGGAAGCCAATACCAATATAGTTGGGAAAAGGTTAGGCAGATGATGATGCTTTACATTTTTGTTAAAATAGCCAGTCATAAGAAAAAAGGGCTTGCCTTCCGGAATAAAGAGTGAAGACGTGTTCTGGGTGTTGCATAGACAGAGGATATTGCTAATATCTCCTTTTAATATATCTTCCAGGATTTGGAGCTAGCCAGTACCTTGGCCCTCGGCATCCGCTCACCCATCCCGCTCGGTGCCGTCGCAACGCAGCTGTACCGCATCGTGCAGTCCCGAGGATACGGCCAGAAGGACTTCTCCTATGTCTTCCAACTCCTCAAGGAGGACGCCACCAAAAAAAACTGATCAAACTAAAGTATTATAAGTGAAGTTGAAGTTGTTTTATTTAAAAGGCTTTGGAACCTAAACTTGCTGTCTCTCTTTTTATTGAACGGCTCTCGATTGACTACCATCTCACCTAAATGGAAAGCAATGATTTGGTCAAGGATGGAGCTCGCTTGCCTAGAAATAAACTAATCACTCTTGACTTAAAAGGACTCTTGGCTTATAACATCCACACAGGTCAATCTTAATCTTGAATCTTTGAATCTTGAATCTTGCCAAGGAGTACCGTTTTACCCAGTTTAATGGGTTCTGGAGGTTTGGAAGGCAGCTGCTCCACGTGAAAATACAGGTATTCAGCTGAATCCGGTTTGACTGGAAGCCGACCCCAATATATTTGAGAAAAGGCTAGGCAAATGATGACTCTTGACTTAAATTTTGCAATACTGTTATACTGATTTTATACGAATAATTTAAAATTATTTATCTAGAATTACGTAGGTTGTAACGTTACATTTTACAGGGGGAGCCTGTGAAATGTGAGGTCACATATAGCACTCACCTACCTAGGAGGGGAAGGCGTGCTAAAAGGGAAAAGGACAAATAAATAGTTTAATGATCACAACTTATAGAAAAGAACGGCTGATGAAAAGGATGAGTGGACGTGAGATGGAAATGAAGTCTTCGTTGAAGAACCGGAGGACTGGAGGGTCCGTTGAAGAACCGGAGGACTGGAGGGTCGTCACTCTTCAGAGGGCTGGAGAGGATGGGCCGAGAAATGTCTTCATCCCAGGCTCGTTCAGCCCAGGCATCAAGGTGTCCTTTGAATGCGGCAAGGAAAGAGGCCGACTTATAAGGTTCCGAGGAGGTAAACTTAGAAACGTCCTCTAAGTCTACTCTTAATATAGGAGAGAGGGCGACTTCTCTGGTTCCCAGGAGGTAAACTGTCCTCTCAGTCACTCTTAAGGAACTTTTTCGACTTGTTGCTGATCTCAGCTCCAAAGGTAGACTGACCATTTTTTTACGACGGCTCCCAGATGAAGGCTCACTTTTATTTTGAATTTGATATGAGTTTCTAGAATTTGATGGAAAAGAAAAATGGACTTTAAGAAGGTCTGATAACAATTTCATATGCGACCTAAAACTCCTAGCTAACTTCAGAATAGAATTAAAAAGAAAACTAGGCCTGTCTAACTGACATAATGACATAATACAAGAAATGTAAACAAAGCATTGAAGATAGTTAATTTGCAGAAAAACTTAGAAAATACAAGTTAAAAAGAATCTAGGAATGAAGTTATGGCTATGCAGCTATGTATTAATTTATCTAGGAAGTTTATAGAGAGCGTAAGTACAAAACAATAAGACACACACTACAAGGTATTCAATGTTTTCGATAAACATGTTTATCTTATTCTGTTGCAATGTTTGAATTTGCGAATGAAATCTAAACTTTGCATCAAAGCAAACAAAATAAAACTAATTAGATTCTTTAATCAAGTTGGTTAAGGAAAAAAGCGATGGATTTTTCTTCTTTCTTTGATTTGCGCAAGAAATATTAATGCAATTTATACTTGGAAGATGCTACTGTTGTTTATTTGTTAGTTAGTTTATCAAATCAAATCATGTTTTTATTTGCTAACATTGGTAATTGGTACAAAGTTTTCGTTTCTAAACATAAATATTAAAATGTCTTATTATAAAGAGTAGTAAGGAAAAGTGATGATATTCTCGGGATTTAGCGACAGTTATCTTAACATGGATAGATATAGTTCGAACCACGGTTCTTTGCCGTTCGAAAGTTAGTGACGACCGCGCAGTTGCAATCACGTAAACAAGTGTTACCTATGTTCGTAGTATATTTTCTTATGTACACGTATTATATTATAAACAAGTAAGAAACACAACCAGTAAAAATAACAAGATCAGAAAGTAACACAACAAACATATTCACCACAAAATACTCAAAACCCAAATCAAACAGTAAGAAATAACCAAAATAACTATTTCAAAACAAGAACAACGTGTAACACTTTTCGGATCAACAGTCGTATTGCATTGAGCAAGCGGGACACAAATATGAATCGAACGTATACGAACGACTGAGACGCCGTCACACGGCGCCATCTTGGATGCCACGCATGCGCTGTCATAATTATGTTTTTTGCCATATAAGACATCCTGCGCAGTCAATTGCTACGCACTTCAAAGAGTTGAAATTTCCTGGTTCGAACTACATGTCTTCTGAATCCCGTGACCAGTAAGTAAAATATCAAAGAGCTCCATGCGGGACCAGCTTATATCGGTAATGAGTAGATTGATATGGTCGTCGAGCGAACTTCTTAAACAATAGATAATATACCGAAATTCAGAAACATTTTCCTGGGAATCTAAATCTAGGGACATGTAATAATAAGTTTATTTCAAATCATTTCAGGTTACATTGCATGTCGAGGAGTCTCCATTTAGGCATGGGAGATGCCTGTAGTTGAAGGCTCCGCTCTTCCTTTATAATATAAACTTATAGCTTCATAACAGAAACCAAATAGATAAACAAAACAAAAAACAAAACAGAAGGGAAAAAAATAAATAATAATAATTAACCAAATAACAAATCAACATACAAAAATAACCACGATCAAATGTAGTTGAGTGTGTGTTGTGTGTGTGTGTGTGGTGTGTGTTATGTGCGTGTGTGTGTGTGGTGTGGTGTGTGCTAAGTGTATTTGTGTTGTGGTGTCTATATAAGCGAAAAACATCACTTATTTATTAAGTCACACGTTGAAAAAACAATTCTGTATCATCATAATTTAAATTTTGTAACCAAATTTTTAATTTATTTTTTGAATTCAAATTTTTTTTTATCGTAAATATACATTGCTTTATTGATTTTGTTGTATAAAAAGGCTGAGCGTTTTTTATATTGTCTGCTGGCAAATTCTGTTTTACTGGTGGGAACGTTTACTATGTAGTGTTTATTTCTTTTAGTTAGAATTTGAGGATCATATGGTACCTCTTTGTGCGTTTTAAGAATGATATGAAGGATGTACAATTTCACTGAGAGCAGATTACATAATTTATAAAGCTTCTCAGTGGAGAAAATTCTTTTTTTGAAGTACATCACTTTAAGTAACGCTCTTTGAGCACGTTCTAATTCTAAAAAACTAGATTTCGTTGCTCCACCCCATGCAGTTATACAATACACCAAAACAGACTGGGCCAAAGCTACATAAATTTCATTTATCAGATTCCTTTCCTTATCAGTACTGTTTTTATTTACAACTATTTTCTTTGGTAAAATATATCTCAGCTCTTTAAAAATCCATATGAATTTTCGTACTCTACTCATGACTTGTTCTAGTTGAGGATGCCATGAAAGACGCTGGTCAATAATCACTCCCAGATATTTTGTTTGGTTAACTTGTTGATAGTAGGGCAATTGCAGCAAGTTCCGACTTTAGTTCTGTCACACGTGTGGATTCTTAAATTAAATTCTTTGTCTGGTTGAAACTGATTATAAATATTAAAACAGATAAAGTTAGTTTTGCTTGTGTTCAAGGTGAGCAGATTATTTTTTAACCAAGTTGCAACAAGAGCAAGCCCTTCTTCTGCACTATTTTTAACATCATCCCATGTTTTTCCTGAGAAGACGATAGCTGTATCATCGGCGTAAGAGAAAACTTTGGTATTATTAATTCTCATGTTGCAGAGGTCATTAATATAAATTAAAAAAAGTGTAGGTCCAAGTACACTACCTTGTGGTACGCCGTATGATACATCTGTGTCCTCACCAACAATTTGCTCAAGTTTCACTTTTTGTGTTCTTCCAGAAAGATAATCCTTGAAAAGAGCCAGTGGCATTCCACGAACTCCAATAGCTTCTAGCTTGCGTAAAAGAATGGGGATAGAGACGGTGTCAAAGGCTTTTCTGAGATCAAGAAAGGCTGCCATACATTTGTTTCCTTTATCGAGTTGTTCGGTTACAAGAGAACTTAGTGCTATAACAGCATCTTCAGTTGACTTTTTTTGCTTAAATCCAAATTGAGAAGGTGACAGAATATTATATCTATTAAGATACTGCAAGAGGCGAGTATTTATCAATTTTTCTATAATTTTTGATATTGCAGTTAAAACAGAAATAGGTCGATAATTGTTAACATCGTCTCTATCACCACCCTTATACACAGGTGTAATAATGGATATTTTTAATGCGGCTGGAAAAACACCTTTCTGAAAACATAGATTGGAAAGGTGCGTGATTATTGGTACAACTTCGTTTTTTGCAAGTTTCAAGAAGCAAGTGGGTATATTGTCCCACCCGGGGGCACTGCCAGATCGTAGATTCATAAGCGTAGAACAAACTTCGGATTGATCAGTTTCCAGAAGTACCATTGAGCTTATGTGTGATGGCGATTTATTTACGAGTTCACTAATTAAGTTAGTACCAGATGCTATGTTTTGGGCCAGATCTCTGCCTATACTTGCAAAATATTTATTTATGAAGTTTGCGGATTCTGGGGGAGATGATTTAACGTGCAACAGTTCTAAGTTCTCTGTTCGTGGTTTTTTAGTATAAGTAATATGTTTTATATTTTTCCAAAGAAGCCTATTGTTTTTGATAGCGTCAGTAATTTGTTCCCTGTAATATTTTCTTTTTAACTTTTTAATGAGCTTATTGCAGTAGTTTCTATACCGCGTATATAAACTATACATGTCCGTATTAACTTTACAATTCAGGTTTATTGACCCAAAATAGCACTACTTACGATCTTCTTCTCGCGTGGGTAGCGTCAGAGTTCCTAAACCGCCTCAACAGCTTCTTTAAATAAATTTATTCTTGACTAAAAGTTTCACTACATAGTAATTGGTTTCTATGTAATAGGAGACGTCTTCCTATTAACCGATAACAAATTCAGACTGTGGGGTGAATTTTTTCGAAAGGGTCACCGCGGTCCGGAACGCAACGGGCATCAGAAGGAACACGGATGGGTCTTAGTCAGTAAGAATCTTACACTCCTTTCTGCTCTGGCCAGAGCAAAAGGAGTCATTTATGAATTCCAATTCTTCAAAAAAGGGCTGCATTTATGTTTTTTTTTTTGTGGATAAACCCTGCAACAGTGATCGTTGACCATCAGACCTGGAGACAAGGAAGTCGAGCCCAAGAACTCATGCTCAGCTGTTGCGACTTCTAGATCAACGTTACTAATTTAATGTTACTAGCAATTGCTTCTCTTCTTTCCACGCAGGAACGGAGAATAAAGAGTTTGTTAAGTATAGTTAATTTATTTATCCATGGGATTTCGCACAAGCTGCGGAAATTTTCATTGTTCTCACATGTTCCTTCAGGTATGTCAATGCATCTGAAATCTTCAAAATTACCGCATCACTGCAGTAAACAAGAAATATCTAAAGCAAAATCATCTTGAATTGAAACCCAAATGTATTGATAATATCCATCAATATCCGTTTAGGAGTTGCAGTAGCACGTTCTCCTATACTATCGTTTAATACTAACATTTGTTCAACGTATCTGCAGTGTTCAAAATATGGATAACTTTATATTGGTGATACAAACATTTATATTCTTTTGTCGTGTATCGGTTCAATTCGCTGTTGAGTTATTTGAATTTATATCTATTGGTTAATACAAAATTAAGACGAACGACGATGCGCCACCGGTACATGGTGGACATCCCACCTACACACACAAAACGTTTTGGGAACACATTCATAGTGCGTACAGCAAAGGAGTGGAATTCCCTGCCGTAGTCTGTGTTTCCTGATAGCTACAACCCGGGAATCTTTAAGTCAAGAGTGAATAGGTTACTTCTAGGCAAGCGTGCTATATCTTGGACCATCATTACTTACCATCAGGTGAGATAGTGGTCAAACACGTGCCTATCAGAAGTAAAAAAAGTTAAACGTTTCGGTGGAATGGTTCCGTATCATCAAATTACCTTTCCTTCCGCTCTGGGCGGAGTGCAAAGAGTGTCAGACTCTTACTGACTAAAACCCATCCGTGTTCCTCCTAATGCCCTTTGCGTTCCAGGGCCACGGTGACTCTTTCAATCAAATTCCGCAAGCCTGGGGAATGGTAATGCTGGGTCAGATTTGGTACGAAATGTAGAGAAATTAGTCGTCGAGGAATAATATCTTTGAAGGAGTTTATGGAATTTGACTCAAAGTTGGGAAATATAATTTACCTACCTACAACTAAGCAGTTAAACGTCCATTGTATCTTCATTTTCCGTTATTATAACACAAAGATACAACAAGGCACTAGGGTACTATTAGGTAGAAACCAAGAAGGTCGTTACTAGGTAGAAATTCAAACGGAAAATTCTATTCTTAAAACATTTTTCTTGAACAAAAGAAAATGATTTATTTCAAAAAAAAAATCATGAAATGTCAGTCAAAAATAATTGGGATATTAATTGGTAACAGAACAATGGATGACTTTAAAAGTTGAGATAACCCTTTGACGTGGCTCACTTTGATCAATTTGATCACTAATAAATCTAAAGTTTGATCAGATCAATCGAGGACGCTTATTTCATTTTTTATACTTCAATCATAATTGTAAATGCTCGGAATGCTCTGATAATTTGCTTTTACTATGATAAACGTCAATTAAAACGATAGTGCTCAGCCGAAATGCTGAGTCTCTATAAATACAAGGTGATTTTTTGAATGAATCGCAAATAGAATGAATTAAATTTTGGTAATGTAAGTGCTGTAATCCTCTATGTCTATGCCTTCTTATTTCTAAACTCTAAAGCAAAAATAATTACGCAGTACCTTCGAAAAACCTAAACACGCGAGAAAATACAATTTTAAACATCTCTAAGCGCTAAACAAAATGTAGTACACCCAAAAATATCACATAAATAATTCTGTTGAAACGCCATTACGCGACGGTTGCCAGATTTCGCCAAAAGTCGCACACATGGCGCGGTCGAAACGAAAAAATGAAATAAAAGTAATTTTATTCAAATTTAGATCGGATGTCGGTCCAATTTTGCGAGTGCCGCCGGGGGGCGCAATGTGCGAGGGTACAAATGTCACGCCTAGGTACCTAATGTTACAGAATAATTTAAAGAAGTACCAGTATTAATAACGGCGGATCCTTGCTCTTCTTACGACAGGAATTTTCCAACTATCTCAATAAAAACCTTGATCAAAAGATTAGTAGCAGATTTAAATGAAACATGGAACAATGAAAGCTTGTAGTTAGGTACTCGGCATATTAATAATAAATAATAATAATAAAATCTTTATTTCCAAAAAGCCAGATACCTACAAATTTGTCCATCTCAACAAATAACATAAAAAGAAACGCCATAATATTAAATTACTAAGGATTATTTGAGACAGAGTGAACGTCTGTGTCTGTGTTAGTTTAAACTGTGTTACAGACACAGGCGCCTTCCTCTTATAGTTTACATACAATTGGTACAGTTGGTAGGAGTTTTTTTAAAGCTAAAAAATAATTTGAAATAAGTACTTAACACTTATTAAATGTATATAAAGCAAGGAGTGGGTGTGTGTGGTGTGTGTGTGTGTGTGATGTGGGTGTGTGTGGTGTGGGTGTTTGTGTGTTTCGTATGTGTTACAGTATACAAACACATAATAAAGGACCAATTAAAATCTACCATGTACCGACATAGCTCGAGGAATTGACAAACTTAAGATGCAGTAGATAGGATTCATTGTCCAGAGAACGGATGAAGGAGGACCGAAAGTTTTCGTAGAGGAGACCGCATACCAGAAATCAAGGTCAATGGACCTGGTTTCTTCTTATCGTGTAAGGTCTAACTGACCCACACACCCTTGTGTCAGAGTTTTTAAACCGCTTCAAGGGCCTCTGACATGGTTTAACGACCGCCGAAGCACGGAATCATCTTTTTATCAGACAATCAGGTGATTCAAGCCTGCAATGTCCTAGCCAAATTGACCTGGTGAGGTCCACGGGAGTACAGTGGATGTGAGACGCACAAGATTGGTCAAGGTTGTGTTCTGGCAGTGGAATTCTTTCAGTTAATACGTTGATGATCGAATTGCAGTATGTGCGTAAGGTAATTGTGGTGCGGATGTTAACAAATATGACTTTAAAATAATGTTCGAAGTTTTTGAACTATTTGGCTCGTAGAACATTGACGCTACAAAAGAAAAGGGTTGTTTCACAGAAAAAGTAAAAAATCATATTTTGTGGACGTGTTATTGCTTATTTGAGTCTAGGTATATTCTGAACTGGCGTCAAGATATCTACTCAGCGTGATGTATGTACTATCGATTGGAGTTAGCCTTCTGATCCCTAAGTTATTCTAATACGCAGTGATTGGATTCAATCAATGCTTGAAAGTAAAGTCAGATGGGAGTAATAAAGATTTGTTAGGGTTCCGTGTAAAAAAACGTAAAACTCCAACATTGATTGAATCCGGAATCGGAGGAAATTGATGATTAATTGAATTACTTTGTTTGTAACATTACGCCTTTTTGCCTGAAGAAATAAGGAAGACTTGAAAAAAATGGAGAATATAAATGCAGAAGCTGTGTCAGATTAGTATTTATTCTAAGTAACAGTACAAGAGGCTAAAAAGGCCTCTTTAGGAGAATCATATTAGAATCATAATATTGATCACACAAACAGTCAAGTTTCATTTTCATCTTTATCGCCAACGCATTAGGCTCAAGGTTGATTGGGAAAATTTGACAGCGACGGGTAACGTGATTTGCTTTCTGATTCTGCTGAAGTGGCCTTTTTAGACCTGCAGATAAAAGTAATTTAGTCGAATGGTGCTAGCGCAGGCGTCATGTTCGTGAGCGAGCACCGTCAGCAAGGACTGCTCTTGTCTCAGCTGGCTCGGTTTATTTAAACTATTTCTTCTTTGAATTGTTGTTTTCTTACTACGGGCACTTGCACAAGTCTTTCTATATCGTTCTCATATACATAATTTATGTTTGTATAATCTCCACACGAGTGATGTACTTCACCATATCGCTCTAAAAAACAAACATAGTGACTTAAAATATATGTTCCATTACACTTTGGAATGTGCAAATAGCTTAATTTTGCTTCTTTTGAATGACCGGTCTTCACAATTCAAAAATGGTTTAATTGAGTTCAGTTGTTTTTGTTTTAGTTGAGTGTTTGGTTTGAGTTTTTGAATTTGATTAAGGCCGTACTCTGACCAAATAACCTTGAGCATATTTCCCTCAATAACAGCGCAAGAGATACAATAGCGAATACACTCAGAATGTTGAATAAAATCGTTCTATAATCTAATTTTGGTCGTTTCAAAAAAATATTTCTACCAAAATGTTCTTAATTAAATTGCCTATCCATTAGTGTAAGCACAAAATCAAAATAATCGTTAGTTTTCGAGAAGATGCATGTTTTCACATTTTTTTTCTCATTTCTGTAGTTTCGTTGTGAGGAGATTACTAATAATAAAAAATAAAAATCTACCATTATAAAGCCAAGATTATGTAGCAATTTAATGTAATTTTTATAAGTTGATACTTCTTTTAGATAACGAGTAGATAGCTCCAAAAAACTGCACAAAAAACGGCTAGCGCTGCGTTTTGCTCGGGGACGCGCCTTAAGAGTCCTATTACGAATCGTGAATGCTCGTTTGCAATAAACGAAGTAAAGTTGGTTTGCGTTGGGAGTACATCTATAGTCCGCGAAACAATTTTGATACTTACTAGTCTGAATAGGATTATAGTTTATTTGGGCGCTCGCGCGAGACTGAGGAGCGCGCGCGCTGAATTGACGCAGAATATATAGTACTTTAATTTTATTTATTGTAATTTTGTTTTATTATATTGACAAACGAAAACTAATGAAACGTATTCATTGTTGATTGAAATTTTATATAATGTTAATTTATTTGATAAAATTGTTTTTATTTGGAATATAATGAACGCTGAATCAAGACATTTCTGGCTTAAATTTGGCTTTCATTACGTTTTTTTCCCTGAAAACTCAAGGAATTTATAGAAATTCTAGAACTCCAATAAACAAGTAAAACATTCAACTTACCTTTTTAGTAATTTCAGCTTTTAAAAGAATTGATTGTAACAATGTGAATTTGACCGTCAAAGTTCCATCGCCGACATTTTTTCTTGCAAACTGAGTTCTTAAAATATTTATAGTAAATTACACAAAAAGAAAAATGAAAATGTGTAACTCTAACTTACAAGAAAGAGACTGGCACTATCGTTATTCATGATCAAATAATTAAAATATCTTACTGGTAATAGGACTCAGACAGAGAAAATTTATAATTTGTATTTCGCCTGGAAACCTGACTATGATTTTATGATAATTTATAACATCGGCAGGCCACAGTCATGCTTACAACATTGGGTTTGACACACAAAGAACTAAGTTATACATAAACTGCTAAATTAATCGTTTTCTGTAAATCTCTGCCAATCATGATTATCTGAATATGTAAAATTCTTTTGTTTTTTAATGCCTGAGTGACTGCCTAGTGACTGACTGGTGACTGACTTCTGACTGAGTAGTGACTGACTTACTGCCTGACAACGCACAGCCGAAAGTACTGATCGCAGAACGCTGAAATTTGGCATGCATCTTTGGGAAGTGTGCCAAGAGAGGATTTCGTGAAATTCCTACGGGAACGGAAAAAACGGGATAGGCGCGTACGAAATTTCGGGCAAAAGATAGTTACGTTATAAAGAGATAAGAGATATACCTCTCGAAAAGGAAAGTGTTAGCTAGCTAGCTGATACATACGTCATAAAAATTAACCGAGAGAGACGCATTCCACGGCGCGCGGCGCCTCGTCATGATTAACGACCTCATCTTTATAGCAGTACGGGGGCACAGGTACTTGTCAAGCGTACACGAAAATTATGACGGAAATCTCTTGGCAAAAGTTGATGAGTTACGATTTTCATGAACTTAATTTAGTGAGGATTTTGTTTTCTACGTTTTAGAAACTAACTACGGAAAGTAAACTAAATCATCAAGCTAGACCTTCCGCTCTTGGCAGATTAAGAGGGAGTGTCAGACTCATCTATACTATATATTTTATATATAATATTATATTATAAAGCAGAAGAGTCTGTTTGCTTGTTTGGTTGAACGCGCTAATCTCAGGAACTACTGGTCCGATTTGAAAAATTCGTTCAGTGTTAGAAAGCCCATTTATCGATGAAGGTTATAGGCTATATATCATCACGCTAAGGCCAAAAGGAGCGGGACAGTAATGAAAAATGTTACGCAGACGACGTTGCACGGGTCAGCTAGTATATAATATTATAAAGCAGAAGAGTCTGTTTGCTTGTTTGGTTGAACGCGCTAATCTCAGGAACTACTGGTCCGATTTGAAAAAGTCGTTCAGTGTTAGATAGCCCATTTATCGAGGAAGGTTATAGGCTATATATCATCACGCTACGACAAATAGGAGCGGAGCAGTAATGGAAAATGTGACGCACATGAAGTTGCGCGGGTCAGCTAGTACTAACTATAACGCATCCTTGATTCTTCAACAGCCATTTGCGTTCCAGGGTCGCGGAAGCTCTTTTGAACAATCCGTAAGCCTGACAGGCAATGGTCAGCTTGCCCCGTCCAGTACACTGACATCTGTTTGAGACGCGCCTGGCTTTTTCTAACCAAATACCAAATGAGGGTTTTCTGTAATAGTAACCAGGTGGCAGCACTGAGGCATCAGACTCAAACAACCTATCAAATCACTTATTTTCTGACATTTGTCTTTTTTTCTTAATGTCAAAGTCACTTTTTAGGGTTCCGTAGCCAAATGGCAATAACGGAACCCTTATAGATTCTTCATGTCTGTCTGTCTGTCTGTCCGTCCGTATGTCACAGCCACTTTTTCCCGAAACTATAAGAACTATGCTGTTCTAACTTGGTAAGTAAATGTAACCGCATTAAGATTTTCACACAAAAATAGAAAAAACAAAAAATTTTGGGGGTCCCCATACTTAGAACTGAAACTATTATTTTTTTTTTCATTAAACCATACGTGTAGGTTATCTATGGATAGGTCTTAAAAAATGATATAGAAATTTTACATATCATTTTTTTCTTAACTGAATAGTTTGCGCGAGAGACACTTCCAAAGTGGTAAAATATGTGTCCCCCCCCCCCCTTAACTTCTAAAGAGAATAATAAAACTAAAAAAAATATATGATGTACATTACCATGTAAACTACCAGCGAAAATTGTTTTGAACGACATCTAGTTAGTAGTTTTTTTTTAAATACGTCATAAATCGAAAATGCAACTTCAGCTTATAATTTATAATACCTAGTGGTTTGTACGGAACCCTCGGTGCGCGAGTCCGACTCGCACTTGGCCGTTTTTTTCAATGAAGAGGACCTCGCTTATGTTGCGCCAACTGGTGGAGTAAATTTTCCTGAAAATCCTTATTGCACCAATACTTTTTCATTGATGTAGCAAACTCCATCGACAAAGAGAAAACAAATTTTAAATTCATAGCGATTAAACTGTATGGGTCAACATGTCTCAAACAGAATAATCTATCACGTAATTTGTTTCCTTTATCACGCTGTCCGAAAATGGCGGCCATGCCACGGAAATTCCCGCGCAAAATCTCGCTCTAGCAACACGGAGGGGAAAATAAAAAACCATGCTTTATGTGGTCCTGACTTTCATTTATTACCAGTTCACATTAACGTAAGAACTCTTTTGTGCGAGAAAAATATGATTATGACATGGACCGGCCTTCCTATTGTCCTTTATTCGATTTTTTCCCTCTAAAAACCTCAATATGGCAGACCTTTTTGCTGTCCGTGGGCAGTACGGGAAATTAAAAAAATAGACATCGCTGTTTTTTGGTAGTTGTTTGTTTTATTCAATATTTGAACTTGAGTTCGGTTTTTGATTTTTGAAAACAAATATTCTGACGACGTTGCATTGTTTTTATGTTAATAATATGAAGGTTCTACTGCAATGACAATTATTGTCTACTAGTTTTTAGATAATTGCGTTTTAATTGTAAGAATGAGAAAACGAAAGTCTTGTTTAAAGACATGAAAATAATATTTTAAATTGCTTTGTTATTTTTTTTTTTAATTTTCAAAATATTTCTTTATTATCAGTTTTATGAACTAGAAAAAAGGGGTGTTTTAAATTAATTATTAAAAACCAGAACTTTATTGAATATTGTCTTTTTGTCTAATATGTATAATTACCTACTGTCAATAATTTTGGAATTGTTTGTGATAAGTTGGTCATCGAAATTACCAAATACATAAATCTTATATCAAGTGGTAGAACGACATATTTAGGTACTTAGATTTAAAAAAAATGGACTTTCATCATTATTGCAATGGACCCGTCATATGCAAATTAATCGGTATCCCCTGAATTTCAAGGAATTTTAATAGAATGCTGCTTGACTTCCTGCGAAATGGCCCAAACAGCAAAGAGGCAATAAAAAAGCTACTATTCCATATTCGAACTTCAGTTTAAAAAAAATATATTGTCAATTTTCTAGCCATGATGAGGGAAAATTTGAAATCGGAGTCTCCAAGGATGAATACTGATTGGATTTTTGGAGGTTTACTGATGTTCCGTACGCTACTGTAACTCAATTTAATCAGGCCCCAGGTTTTTGCGATACGAAACTATACTGGGATATTTAGACGTTTTTATTTGATTGACGTTTCTAATAATATTGGAATACGCTAGGGTTTTACAGCTGAATATTTTAGAGATGGAATATATTTAAAGAACTTTATTGAATTTTGTCATGAGGCCATGACATTGAATTTTATTTAAAAGAATTAAATTTTGTTTTAAACTGTTATCTTCACCATTTTTCACTAAGCACATTTTTTTATCTTCTATTTTAAAAAGAGGGAACAAAAACAAAGAACATCAAATATTTATAAAAAAGAATCATTCTTCACGAACCTCGAGAGATTTAACCAAAGAGAACTAACAAAAAAGGCGTTACCAACTTACAGAATTAAATAAAAAAAAGTACAAAAATAGCGAATCCCGATCCCAAAGCAAACACTATAAGTATTACGATCACGTTTTTCTTTCCCACAAAAGAAAATTAAGGGGGGACCGTGTTAAATTTTTCTGCGTACACCAGTATATAAAGTGTATCTATCGAGGAAATTCAAATGCTATTCGTGTCACGATCGCCCATTACTTGCCGACACTGACTTCCAATTTCTAACAACACAACACTATTAGATCTACATTCCTTTGCATACACGATCGAAAATAAACTTTACCTTTCACGAAACAAAGTTCAAAACAAACAAAGTGTGCTCAGCAGATGCGACGTTGTTGCAGACTGACGAACAACATCGTAACGTGAAAATTTTAAATTTCGTGTTTAAGTGAATTTTTATTGGGAATCCTTATTTTTATTGGGCGTATTCCAAAATGTTGGCTGGGGATAGTAAAAGATACTAAACTGTATTAGAAGTACTCCCATCTCGTATAAAGTGGCATTAAGTCTGAAAGCTACAATGAACTGGAATTTAACCTGAATTTGTAGCGGCATCAATACCATCAAAAGAAAACTCACATCGTAGCAAAATATAAATACATAAAAAGCAAAATATAAAATACAAATAATAAAAAGTACCGTAATGCCATCTATCCAAAAAGCAACGAACATGTACTACGAAATTCTGCGTCGCGGGGTCAGAGTTTAGCATGCAATTTGAACATCCGCACACAGTTGCATGTTATGTGAGTGTTGAACTGCCTGCCTAGTTGTGTTTTGTTTATCTGTAAGCAATTTAATTTTCTTCTGTGTTTGCCTTGCTATTTGATCTTTGTGTAAAATCGCCAACCTTAATGATAATTATTCTAGAGATACTGCCTATGGAATCAATTATTAAATTTAATTAATAATGTAATAGTACAAAACGTTAAATAATAACATAACTTTGACTGCTATGTACATTTAAATTGTTTACATAAGTTAGGTATAGTTTGATTTTTCTCTATTGCATGATGTGGTCTCCTATAATGGAGGAAGCACATGGTTTTTTTTTTTATAACTCTTTTATAACATAGCAAGTAAGGTGTATTCTTTGTTGGAGATCCTAATAAAATAAATAAATAAATAAACATACGAGTATAATACAATCGTTTGAATAATTATCATCTATCGGGCAGTTGCCGGTCAGACATAAAAACCGACCTCTGACCGGAGAATCCTCCTTTTTCAACAGAGATTTGAGGGGCTTTACTCTTTGTACCGCATTCCTCTATAGTTTTATCTTTATTTACTTTACCTTAGCAATTTTTTGAGCTTTCAGCACTGGTACTTTCCGAAACACGAATGCCCGGAGAGTACGTGTGGCAGCAGCATAATAATAGCGCAATACTGTCTGTCCAGCCATCGTTATAAAGGGTAATACCGCGGTTATTGCGACATGCCCTGTGTTGGGTTTGGTAAGTCACTGCTCCCATCCCAGCACTAAGATCTAACGAAGCTCGGCCCTGAATAGCTTGAAATGATGACGCATCAGTTGCGCGAGAATTTTAGCGTCGAGATCCCAGGGTCGTGATCCAGCTAAGAATCTCACCACCTTAAAGGAGACCGTTAGGTAACCTATAATTATGCAGATCTTCGATTCTGCGACGACCTACGAGAACAGTGGCCGTTCTCGTAGGTCGGTAGGTAACAGCGTGCTGTCGGCGTAACAGCCTAGAGAATGCCTATACCATGAAAGAGCGTTCCAAGCAGCACCCAGATGTATCCGATCTTCCACAGGAGTGGCCCCAAAACTGAACCCTGTGGAACACCAAACGACATCTCTCGCTGACTCCATTGCTCTCAACCTGGGTGAACGACTGATTTTTCCAAGAAATAAGCTTCACATTATGCGGTGGAGGACCTTGCACTCACTCACTCAGCAAAATAATTTTCGGGTCAACACTTAAAAAAAAAAATTAATACATACATCTAAACTTGACAACATCATTATATGCTTGACAATAATCCCTAACAATATTAAAGTTTTCACAAAACCCAATAAGTTTTTCTTATATTTCATTCTTTTCAAATCAAAAGCAGATTGCTTACCTACACTGTCTGTATTTTTCAGTAGAACGAGCACTGGAATCTATTGGAAATACTAAAAATCTCACAGAAATTTAGTTACTATCTGCCAATTTCGATAAAAGATAGTTAAAAATAATATTCTGATTTTAGTTTAATACTATAAACAAGGGATTCACAGATCAATAGGGTGTGATTTGACACACAGTGTGATTGTGTGTACAACAAACAAAGGAACAATACCAACACACACACACACAGCGATCCAGTTAGCACCGGTTATAACCAACCGAGTTTACAGCTGAGCGCGGTCGGAATTAGAAATTTTGATAAACTTTTAATAAGGCTGCCTGGATGGCTGATCAGTTTGGTGTAGCGGGAAATTGACGTCAGGATTATCGATAGTTTTAGTTTGGTAACCTATTGAGCTACTTATGAGCCCTTTGATGTGGTTACGGTTTAAGGTGATGTGGAAACTGGTTGAGGAGTATTAACGAAATTCAGATCACTATGCTAAAAATAGATCGTTATGTAGGCAGGAAGGTTGAAAACGTTCTCCAAATTTTACCACTTTGGAAGTGTCTCTCGCGCAAACTATTCAGTTTAGAAAAAAATGATATTCGAAACCTCAATATCATATTTAAAGACCTATCCATAGATAACCTACAGCTACACGTTTGGGTTTGATGAAAAAAAAAAATTGAGTTTCAGTTCTAAGTATGGGGACCCACAAAATTTATTGTTTTTTTTTCTTCTATTTTTGTGTGAAAATCTTAATGCGTTTCACAGAATACATCTACTTACCAAGTTAGAACAGCATAGTTCTTATAGTTTCGGGAAAAGTGGCTGTGATATACGGACGGACAGACAGACAGACATGACGAATCTATAAGGGTTCCGTTTTTTGCCATTTGGCTACGGAAACCTAAAAAGACAAATCTTAGTATTTTAGTAACAGTTTTCAAATACGCAAGTATTCATTCATGTAGATATTTGATAAATTCATTTCTCTACTGACAGGTTTGTCGATACTCATTACCGATGCGAATTGATTCGACAGAGTAAATAATATAAAGTAGGTAGGTAAATAAAATCATTTGAATGATGATTAACTACATCAGCTACTGATAATATTACGCTACTTCATAACTAGTTGACAAACACAAAGTAATTAGTAGATTTGCACTGTCGATACGATTGAATTTTATGAGCGTATTTGTTGCATTGAAGTGTTAATATTTAGGCAAAATTTTATACAGTTAAAAGGTCATTTTTCAATAGATAGAACATTTTGGACTGGGGAATACATCCCGCCTTCAAGTCTATACGGAATATACCGCGTGTATCTGACATCGACGCACAAACGATTTTCATGGGTCCAGGGCATGATTCTGGACACCCCAGAGTTTTAATTTTTCGTCGGTTCGTTTCTCATTTTTTAAGAGTACCACAAATAGGTATCAGCTCAGCTGAGCTGATTGCTATTGCTTTTTTTAGTGAAAGTAGTTAATTAATTATTTTATTATTAAAAATCTCATTGGGTTAGGTCAGAATAACGATTATGGGCAGTCTAAAGTAAAAAAACTCTCTGATACCTAGTTGTCGTTTTATTCAGATTGCTCTTTTAAGTGAAAGTATTTAATGAATTATTTTTTTATTAAAAATCTCATTGTCTAGAGTAAAAAAAAACTCTTGAAAAAAATGAGAAAAAATCCGACGAAAAGTTCTAAGCCTAGGGTGTCCAGAATCATGCCCTGGACCCATGGAAATCGTTTGTGCGTCGATGTCAGATACACGCGGTATAATACTGATACAGCTGACTCATCATCATCATTAAAAGAAGTCCAGTGCCGGACATAGGCCTCCCCCAAGCGTCGCCAGAACGACCGGTCCTGTCCGACCTTCACCAGGTCATCAGTCCACCTTGTGGGAGGCCTTCCAACGTTGCGTCTTCCAGTACGCGGTCGCCACTTCAGAACTTTTCGGCCCCATCGACCATCTGTTCTGCGAGCAATGTGCCCTGCCCAATTCCATTTTAGCTTTAGTTCAATTTGGCATTGTTATACCTGCTGAAGATTGTAAGATTGTTTTTGCATTTTATAGACTCAATCTCTTTTGCATTGTATTATTTCAATCATAAGTTATTTCACAACGAACGTAACAATGATTTTGTAAACACTGATTTTAAAGAGTGTCCATAGAGTTTCTTGCACGTTCTTCTCCATAGGATCTACGCTGGAGATAGGGTCGGTGAGTGTTTATTGCTGCAGAACAACTTGCTGCTCTTGTCGCTAGCGCGGCAGAATTAGTTTCATCTATTTGAATGACAGTGTTTCTGAAATAAAGGATTTTATATTTGTAATTGTTTGTTTTTATGCCATTTACCAGTATGTTTACAATACAATACAAATTGTTTTTATTGGGAACAACATAAGGAACCAATTCTGTTAGTACAACTTACACACTAAGGTTAGTAAAACAAGTTTAAAAATAACTAATGAGTCATGTACTTACGAGGCACTTCATGCGGACAATGACTTCTCATGAAATGCCTCAGCACAGGAGCTTTCGGGTCCTCAGCCACGACTTTCAGGATGCTATTGCTACTCCCTCGAATTCTCCTCACAAGCGATGCCACCTTTTTCCTGATGATGGCATGGAAGCCATCTGTACGCCATTGGGCAAACAACACACAACAGCTCACTTAAAGCTTACCTACTAATTTTAACCTTTCAGAGTGCTATGTTTACGGAATAACAATACAGGATTCTATAAACAATCTCACCGTGAGAAAGCTGCCAATCTATCTATCTATACTTATCTTCTTCTATATCTATCTATCTATATCTAAACTAGATGAATAAATCTGTAGAGATGTCAATTCTGTACATGAAATACATTTCCAAAATAACTATCAGGGGGTGATTAGGGATCGATACTGATGCCAAAAATGCAATCAGTAAAATTTTTGTCTGTCTGTCTGTCTGTCTGTATAACCGTTATAGAAACAAAAACTACTCGACGGATTTTAACGAAACTTGGTATAATTATTTTTCATACTCCTGAGCTGGTTATAGTATATTTTTTCATCACGCTACAATCAATAGAAAAAAAAAAAAATGTAAATGTGAAAGTTTGGTTGTTTGTTACTCAATCACGCCAGAACGGCTTAACGGATCATAATGAAATTTAGAACAAAGATAGATTATAGTCTGGAATAGCACATAAGCTACTTTTAATCCAGGGAACATGTTCCCTAGGGATCACGCGGGCGAAGCCGCTGGCAGAAGCTAGTCAATACTAAACTAAAAATAAATACAGTTTATTTCATACTCACATCACCCAAGTTTACACGGTGAGACAGAATAGATCAACTGGGTCACTTCACGCTCTGTTCACTTTATTTCACTACTAGCTGACCTGCGCAACATCGTCTGCGTCACATTTCCGTTAATGCTCCGCTCCTGTTTTCTTCGTCTTAGAGTCAAGAAATATAGCTTATAGCTTTCCTCGATAAATCTATACTAATATTATAAAGCAGAAGAGTTTGTTTGTTTGGTTGAACGCGCTAATCTCAGGAACTAGTGGTCCCATTTGAAAAAATCTTTCAGTGTTAGATAGCCCATTTATCGAGGAAGGCTATAGGCTATATATCATCACGCTAAGACCAATAGGAGCGGAGCAGTAATGAAAAATGTTACGCAGACGACGCTGCACGGGTCAGCTAGTGCTATCTAACACTGAAAGAATTTTTCTAATCAGACCAGTAGTTCCTGTGATTAGCGCGTTCAAGCAAACAAACAAACAAACTCTTCAGCTTTATAACATTAGTATACAGATGATATTTAACAAAATTTACAGGTGCATGCTTCCGATGTGGGAGCGCCTCTATTCCCAGCAATGGAAACATAATATTATTAGTTAATATGCCATAAAATCCATTTCCTAATCCATTTCGCAGTGTTCCAGGAATGAAATAATTCTAAAACGTTGGGTATTACCTTGGTATTACCACTTTAATTTATAGAATTCATACCTATTGGCTAGTACTAGAAATAGTACGCTGAATTAATATTTAAAACCCAAACTCTGCAATGCATTTGTACATATAGCATTAATAATGTAATCCATACAATACGAAAAACTCGTACCTACTTATTAGCAATATTTTATCTAATTTCTATGTATATTTATTTCAACTTCTTTGTTGGTGTTGTAATTGCTAGCGTTACGAGTTCTTGGGTTCAATTTCAGAGTCGGTTTGCCTGACTTTAATTGGGTTGTTGTATCAGAAATATCTCTGGCTGACGTGAATGATGATGCCCGGGTGATGGCAATTGGCTCGCTCCCTGTTGCAAGGGACTAAAAAAACATATCTGGCAAAATGTAGATATGTACTTTACTTCCGTTATAAGAATAATACGTATCGACACAAAGCGATCTAACCAACTTATATAGTTTTGTACACTTTTTCATATGACGGTTGTAATATAGAGTAGAGTACCTAATATACGTATATTACTCTACTCTACTCTATAGGTACTTACACTTCTGCTTAACCGTTAAGGCATACACTCTAGATGTTATATTGTTACATTTTGCTAGGCTGTATATGAAAAGAAATAAATAAATTTTCAGCCTCCATTTTCCAATACAATAATAAATAAATTGAACATAAATATCGTCTGCAAGGCAAGTATCCAATTATCCAATATGTGTGTTTTTTGATTGACGCACAATAGTTCGAAGCTTTCTGATTATATTTGTCTACTCTTACGTTTATAACACTCTCAGTCATCCCTAATTAAAAAAATTAACATTATTAACTATTCCAGAAAAAATAATCATAGAAATCGGTATAGAAACACCAAAGTACGCCAAGAAATACGCTAATAATAAGTCATCGCGCGTGAATACTGAATCGTGCTATAAGGATTATTTTTGTAGAAGGTCGCGAACGCACAGGCAGGCGGCTTGCTTGGCGCCTAGAGGCTAGCGAGTAGCTTCGTAAAACGGCTTACGACAGTTTGCAATATCCTATAATATAAACGAGCAATAGTATAAATGTGAAAGTTTGGTTGTTTGTTACTCGATCACACCAGAACGGCTTAACGGATCTTAATGAAATTTAGAACTAAGATAGATTATAGTCTGGAATAGCACATAAGCTACTTTTCATCCCGGGAATATGTTCCCTAGGGATCACGCGGGCGAAGCCGCTGGTAGAAGCTAGTTTCAAATAATACCTTGTACCTACCTACAAATGTGTAGGGAACCCTCGGTGGGCGAGTCCTACTCGCACTTTTCGGTTTTTTTACATTAAAAAAGAAGTTCATTCTAAAGAAATCTTTTAAGTACATTTTTAATACCTTAAAATTATGATGGTGTTTTATTCCTTGTAAAGTACCACTACTTACCAAAAAATATGTTTTGGTGTTATACTCACCTTGTTGATAGTAGGTAATATTTCGGTCAATAGATGGCATTACGGGTATCGGCGTTACGTAGTAGATAAGTTTAATTCTTCTAAAACATTGCTACAATTCCTATCAGGCTTAAGTGTTAAAGTTAAAATGCGGTTTTGTACTTTTTTAACGTAATGTGAAAAGGAATACCTACAGATAAACAGAAAATAGTTTCTGTTAATTATACTTGTTATAAATATTTGAAAATATAAGGTACAATAAGAATGTATAAATGTTAGGAAATACATAAATTAAATAAAATCCAAAAACAATTTTATTACGACTCATGAGATTCGAACCCGCACCATGTCGTTCGAAAGGCAGTCGTCAAACCGACCGGCTATGACTGCTTAAATATGGTAAATTAATCTTTCGACACATTTGCTCGTAAAATGCATTTACGAAGCCTGTATACATTGTTCGAAAGTTCAAAATTACGGACCATACAATGGAGCGTGCGGTAAAGTAGGTACTCTCACCTAAGTACCTACTTTACCGCACGCTCCGATGTATGGCGCCGTGCGTATTCTTTAAGGTATTTATTTAATGTCCATAAACAATATAGTTATAAAAATTCAATCCGTCTGCATCCGTCAGCCAAAAATGCTTCCGTCTGCGGCCGTTCTGGAAGCGTTCCATACGCGTTTTTTTTTTTTTGCAAAGAACTTTTTGCTCAGAAGGTTTGTCGCACTTTAATATTGAAGAAAAAATGAGACAATAGATGTAGTTCTAATTACCCGACTGCTACACTTATGTTTTTTTCGAGTGTATTTATGTATGATGTCATTATTATTGCTTTGGCACATTGTAGCCTAACCTTGTGGCTTCATAGATTTTAGCTTGAAAGGTGTCGTTAGATTCGTCTAAATAGTGAGAATGATACTGGATGGGTATATAAAAATTAAAATATCTGAGCTTCGGTGCCATTTTAATGACTTCAGCTTTTTTAACCTATCGAGTGGGGTATCAATTTAAAGGCTCGAGGAGACAATTTAAAAATGTAACTTATTAAATAAATGATTATGTCAAAAAAATCCGATTGGTACAATATAATCTTCTATAATATAAAAATGAATCGCTAAATGTGTTGGTAAGCGCATAACTCAACAACGCCTGGAACAATTTGGCCAATTCTTTTTTTGTTGTGTTTGTTATCATCAAGAGAAGGTTTTTATGTAAAAAAAAAGTTGCCAGTTGTCGGGAGCGAAGCCGCGGGGGACAGCTAGTCTATAATATAAAAATGAATCGCTAAATGTGTTGGTAAGCGCATAACTCAACAACGCCTGGACCAATTTGGCCAATTCTTTTTTTGTTGTGTTTATTATCATCAGGAGAAGGTTTTTATGTAAAAAAAAGTTGCCAGTTGACGGGAGCGAAGCCGCGGGGGACAGCTAGTTATGTATAAAACATTTTACTAATGTTTAATATATTAAAATTCTATTAAAATATTTCACGAAGACGCAAATGGAAGCGCGTTCTTATTTTAAAAACTCTACACACTATTCCAAACACACACTCCCCATTTGCAAATTCGCGCCATTTTCAATTAGAAACGTCAAAGATAGTTGAGACTTTTAATTATAATATTAATTAGAATATGTGTTCCAGCGAGGAAGCAGATATAAAAATGGAATCTACTCCACCTGACATCTTGAATGAGGCGCCAATTGCAGAAAATGGTCTCTTGCCGCCAAAATCGCGAGAACGCTATTTAATGATTGACAATAATTTTTAATAGGTAATGAAAAAGTTTGTCTAATTATCTATTTAATTAATGTGTCGAAAAACGTTGTATGACACACGAGCGGATATTGGTCTTTACAATCTCGTGACTATGGTAAACCCTCGACTTCGTCTCGGGCTTACATTTGTCTACTCGTTTGTAAAGACCAACTTACCGCTCTTGTATCATAAATAACTATAAATAGTCAATCTTATTTATGTCATGGTTTTTCACTGCTTACCTCCCCGAAGGTATAGCGTAATGATAATCATTGCTAAGGTTAGACCCATAAGTATGTACAATTTTGTGACATGTTGTGGCTTCTTATAACAATTCCTCGCTGAGCTATTTGGAAAAATGTCAAATTATAAGTCAAATGTTATTCTTAGTGCGCCAAAACCAATTTTTATTATTAGTTTGCCAATATTATGGTGCAAAAAACCAGTTCAAAAGATAAAATAAATACAAAAATAAAATCTGTTTGCGGGGTTCGAACCATGTGCACTTTCTCGTTCACAATACTCATTTTTGATTATTGCTCGACCTCCATAGCAAATAGCGTGATAATGTATAGCCTATAAATGTTGACTACACCTATAAGGATTATTCATGCAAAAATTGAACAAAATCTGTTCTGTAGTTTTCGCGCCAATCGTAATCACACAGCTCAAGATTAACTGTTTTATTACATGTATAGATGAGGTTTCCCAGCTGACTACCCTGAGAAGAAAAACCGAAGCCAACTATGAACTCTTCATAGTCAGATTTTGTATTTTTGTTGCCGCTATAACAACAAATACAGACAACTTGATTTTTCGGTTTATAGTACAGAACCCTTTGTGTGGGAGTCCTACTCAACTTAATTTAGTTTAATTTTTTTTTTAATCCGGCCATCATAACTGAAACATTAAAAATGCAGTCTCCCACATTTTTACGATAGCAGTAGCGGATGGTATAGTAGTAATCCCATTATTTTTAACGATTGTCCGGGAACACATGTTAGGCCGAATTGTTATCTAAAATTGACTGAAAATATTGGAAATATGGTCTGGAAAAACGGGTTTTTTGCAACATTTATTTTTGCTAGATTTATAGAATATGTGGTTTAAGAAATATAGAATATGTGGTAGAACTTTATTTCCTTATAGGAATTAAAAATAATTCACTTATTTAGAATCAAGTATAGATTTCCTACGATTCCTTACGAGGTTTTTCATGCGTTTTTACTTTTTATATATTTCCTTTTTTATTAGGGTTCCGTAGCCAAATGGCAAAAACGGAACCCTTATAGATTCGTTATGTCTGTCTGTCTCTCCGTCCGTATGTCACAGCCACTTTTTTTTTTCGGCCAATTTGGGTGTATACTTAGAACTGAAACTCATTTTTTTTTCATCAAACCGATACGGTATCTATGGATAGGTCTTCGAAAATGATAATGAGGTTTCTAATATTTTCTGTTCTTTTATGTCCATTGTTATCTTATTGTATACCTAATATTAACACCCTCATATACAGTATTTGTTTTTCAGTAATTAACTGTTCTGGGTATTACACTTTATTATACACCATAAAAGTTAAAGTAATACTATTAATATAATAATTTGAAGCATATACTAAGGCAGTCGGATGAGAGTCTGAGCAATTCGTATTAAGTATTACAAAAATAGTGGGCGCGTTCATTGAGGCAGCGTGCTGCGAACCACTTCAACGCGCCCCAAAAGGTGGTGGCCCTCAGGATGACCCGAGGGTACCGCACGATCTCGCGCGAAGCGGCGGGTCTCCTTGCCGGATTGCCGCCATGGGATCTGGAGGCGGTGGTCCTCGCGCGCCTGCATGATTGGCGCGCGGAGGTACTAATCCGGGGGGAAACTCCGCTGACGCGGCAAATTGTCGCGCAGCGGACGGACTTCCGGCGCGATCTCATGGCGTCATGGAGACGACGACTATCGCAACCCAGCGCAGGGCACGCCACAATAGCGGCGATAAGTCCCCTCTTTGAGGAGTGGCTTGAGAGGCGCCACGGCGTCCTCACCTTCCGCCTGACGCAGGTCCTCACCGGACATGGATGTTTCGGGAGGTTCCTGCACCGAATCGGGCGGGAGGAAACGCCCGGGTGTCACCACTGCGAGGATCGACCGGAGGACACAGTAGAGCACACTGCGCAGGTGTGCCCCGCTTGGGCGGCGCATCGCCGTGTCCTTGAAACGGCGATTGGCGGCGACCTCTCGCGTCCGGCCCTGGTCCAAGCCATGGTCCGGAGCGAGACGGAATGGGACGCCGTTGCCTCCTTCTGCGAAGCAGTCATGCTAGCGAAGGAGGTGGCGGAGCGGGAGAGGAGACCCTCTCGTCCCGGCCGCCGTGGTAGACGCTGCGGGCGTCGGGGGCCACCTGGTGACCTCCGGCCACCGTAGGCGCGGGCCTGTGGACGGCGAGCTATGGGTGGCTCGCCGTCCGTCCGTCTAGTGACGACAGGCCGTGTCGACGGCGCGTTAGTGTTCCACGCGCGCCTCAAAGAGAGTCAGCAACACAGAGGGGCCCGAAAGGGCCGACGCCTGCCGGAGTCGCGGGATTATTCGCAAGAGACACCGTGGCTCCGGAACACAAAGGGCAATGAAGGAACATGAATGGGTTTTAGTCAGTAGAAGTCTGACACTCCCTCCCGCTACACCCAGAGCGGGAGGAGTCATTGGATGATTTCCCATCCCTAAAAAAAAAAAAAAGTATTACAAAAATATATGCTAAAGAGTATCGCTAAATAAGATGTAAAAGTATGTCAAAACTAGAAACTATTTCGTAAAAAATTACAGCATTCTAACTAAATATAACTTTGTATGAGGAAAACACATTTTTCCACAAAATAATGTTATATCCAACTGTTATAAGGAAGTTCAGCTACTCTATCGGGTATACCCTATTAACAAAGCTTCATAAAATCTAAGAACGTCATTTATCGTTTGGCGCCAATTTTTTTTTATTAAAAACCTGCTTAGTCCGTGGACATCAATCCGTGTCGGGGCCCATTCACGTCACGCGCTATTTCTTTTGTCTCCTCTCAAAAGGGGGAGGGCGATGGTATCAGGAGTACAAAGTAGTTAGGAGCAGAAGTTCAGCTCTGTACAGCGCGTGAAAACAGGAACACGAATATTTATAAGCATTCGTATGGCTGCCTCAATCTTTGTCAATCAATAATTATGATTGTCGTTTGTGAAGCCTTTATTGCTTTGGGGAAACTGCTCAGCGTGGGGCCCTGGGTTCAATTCCCTGGCTTGACAAAGTTACATGAGTTATTTCTCAGTGGCAGCACACAACATAATAAAGCCTTTGGTCCGGGTCTGTCTGTTTGTGTTCATATGTTTGTTAAAATACACACGAGGAGAAATTCCTAGTGTGGGGTTTAAAAATTTTAAAAAAAGTTGGCCTAGCGCGAGTCGGACTTTCACGGGCGGAACGGGCAGACGGACGGACAGACAGACGGACGAACAGCGGAGGGATAGTAATACGGTTCCATTGGTTACCTTTTGAGTACGGAACCTAAAAAAAAAAGCGCTGAGATTGATCACGGATGTCTTAACCGGATCGCGAGTATTATGTGAAGCGTGTACTCATGTGTGTTCATTTTCGCTAGTTGCATAGAGAGCTAACCTTCTGCTCCTACATATTCAGTGACCAGGGGGTGAAGGAGGGGTAAGGAGGGACATTTTTACGACGTGCAAAGAAACATCCTCGCGCCCCGGGCTCGCATGTCGGGAATCACAATTGAATTCTTTTTTAGTTTTTCTTTTTTTTTTAATTTTTAGAACTGTGGACGTAGATTCATTGCAGTTATTGTTCTGTGGAGTGTAAGTTACTCTGTTTTAGTTAGAGAATGAAGCGTGATCATTTTAAGGCGAGGTTGCAGTACTCTGTGTTCTAACGAACAACTGCGACTTTCCGGCGAGCGAAATAATGCCTAAATTTTGATTGTTTTTTCTTCTTGGCGAAAACTGATAAAGAAATAATACAATATGGTTTCAACATTTACTTCAAAATAAAAAGCTCTATCTATTGATATAACTTTTATATATATTCGCGATAAAATCTCTTAGCAGTACACGTTTAAAATTGTAATTTAGTGTCAATTTTGATAAAAAAAGTATCGAGCCAATCATTCTAAATCGCGTTTTTTACGGTTTACTTGAGGGTATGTTCAATTTTTATTTATTAAAAAACTCATAATTAATTAGATTTTCAGACGTTCAAAAATCTTAAAAATTACTGCAACCCCGCCTTAAAATAATATTTTTTTTAAATCATGCGTTCTTTTTTTGTGGGGAAATATTTTTCGCATACTCATACTCTACCTATCAATGGAATACTTAGATGTTTTAATTTACCTCTACTTCTTTTGTAAGTAATTCTTAACTGTAAAAATAGCAATTTTATTTACGACTAGATCTCGTCGCATGATTTTGTTCCCTTCAGTTGAATTACAGCCCTTTTTATGTTCTCGCGGGTTTAGGGAAATCCCTTTTTAGTGGTTTTCCACATCATAAAAGAAACCACGCAATATGAGCTTCAAGGAAAAGCGGTTGAGTTTGTGCAACAGTAATCTCTCTCTTTCATATCCTACAATAAAGGGAAAATTTAAACTGTAAGCACATTATTCTCTTATATCTTTGAAATATTAATCTCTGGGGCTCAGCACGCAGCAGAGCCGCTAATAATTTGAATATTATAATAATTCAAATCCTCCTATAAAGATAAACTAAGGCGAAATCCTTGAAACAGTAGAACAGTAGATAGAATCCACTGCGTATGACAGTTCATATTCTCAACGGCATTTCGGAACTCAATAAGGTATTTTCTTCGAGCAAAACTGTCGCGAAGTTATTTCAGTCACGGATTTACGGTTCCTTGGAGTAAGACAAACGGCTCGTAGCGTGTTCGCAAGCAAATTTTGTGGGGAACAGAGAAAAAAGGAAATCATTGCTACGTGCCGCGTTGATTTTAGACGTGCGCTCTCGACGCGATGTCGCTGACAATTGAGGGACCGTGCATGACGGATGACGGGACCCGTTTGAATTTGGAAGGTTTTGTTATGTTGGCAAAATTACGGCTGTGTTCTCCGAAGAGGTGTTTAGTATACAGCCATATTTGTATTTGTACCCATCGCCCCCCGCTGGCCACCGCGGTCGCCACCCGCCTAGGCTGCGGGTAACCGCGGCCTGCGCGATTCTACTAGATAATTCTGGACTTAACCCATAAACAAATCTATAAATATGTACCATAAATTAAATATTATTATTAGCAGACCTACCAAACGCTTTTTTCCATAAAAAAAAATAGCACACGACCTATTCTCAGACTTACCAAATAATTATACACAAAAAAAAAAAACATCAAAATCGGTCAAGCCGTTTTGGAGGTGTTCGATATCAAACACCGTGATAAGAGATTTTTATATATTCGAAGATTATTGGTGAGTCTACTGATGTATTCAATTATTTTACAGAAACTTAACGCTAACTTTGGCAACACCCTAAAAACTCACAACTAACCCATAAGACAAGAATAATAAATGTCGAGCAAATTCTAGCTAAACGAAAACAAAATCTAGACTGAAACAAAAAGGTATTGTAATACAATTAGAAATTGATTAAATAAGCTTTTCTCTGGGGTAAGACGGTGTCACTCACAGACAATATTATTATAAAAGAAATGCCTCTACGTATATTTTTTGTATAAATAATTTTATTTAATCAAGTTTTGGATGTCACAATGACACCGTTGCGAACGCGAACATCTTTCAACTATGATTTTATTTTTTACTGGCTTACCTATATGCCATTATAATTATATATTTTGTTCAATTTTAAATATTATAATGTGCAATCTTTATGGATTTTTTTATTTATATTTGATTAATTAAATGTTTTTTTTTATTACGTTCCACTGCTGGGCAAAAGGCTTCATCTTTCTTTTTCTATCTTTATGAGTCCATCTCTGGCCAAGTTTGAACGTCAACATTGAAAGTTAATTTCCAAAATTTTGGAATTATCTTTTAATAAATGTGGTCGTAATTTTAAAGGTCATCTATGTCATACGGGTATACAGGACTAAATAATTCAAAACTTATCTATGAAGACCCGTTTGCCTTCAAAGCAAGAGTGAACAGGCATCTTCTGGGCAAGGTTGCTCCACCATAGACCTCATCCATCGCTTTCCATCAGTCGTGATTGTGTCCAAATTTTAGAGAATTAGAAAATTTAGCATTTCATGTGAATCCGTCATGCATGAGTTGAATGAATTTGGATACTAAACATCAAATCGCAAGCAAGCGGACAAGACAGTTAGTACAGTCAGTTAACTAACCTAAGCCATGAAATTAAAATGTTAAATTACGTTTCGGTGTGATAGACGGCCACTTTTTATTGAATAAACTCGTTAGGCGTTTGTTGGAAACAATTTTTTTCCGAAACGTTCAAATTACAATTTAATTTATTTTCCTTTGTCTTATTTTCTTTTTCTGATGGTAACAGGAAGTTGAGTAAAAACGTATAATGTCTAATTGTTTTTTCTTTTTTTACTTAATTAATTTGAAGGGAAAGAGGGAAATATAAAAACTGATAGCTTTTAACGTTTTCGATTTATTTTCTTCAATTTATTTGGGGAGGGACGAAAACAAATAAAGTCCACATTTCATTCAGTTTTTGAAATGATTATTATTTTCAGGTTTTATTGAAATTAAAAAGGTACTTTTTGAAATTGGAATTTGATCGCGCCTTTAAGATAAGATTTCGATCCGCGATTTAATTTGAAATCAGCCGCGGAGCGATCTAATCTGGATTTACAGAAAAGGAGGGTGCTTTTAAATTCGACAGTATTTGCTCATTTCAAGCATCATTCGACTTCGCTAACTTGCAAGTTTAAAAAAGTTGTTATCTGAAAATGCAATCAATTAATGAAGCCAAAGAAAATATATTATATATTTTACACTTTGTTATTTTCTGGAAAAAAAAACATTCCAGTTTTTTCAAATTCAGTATGTCGTATGCTCGTGTTCTGTCGTAACGTAAATAACCAAAGACGGAATCTAGTGAAGTTCTACAGTAAATCACAATGTCTTGGAATACCCTTCGAATTAAAAGTTGGCAATCTCAATCCCATGTCACGCGTAAATCGGCCAGACATCCAATTTGGAGCCGTTACGTGGTGGGAACACAGTGCAGCTGGAAAACAGTAGTATTGTTTCGAGACAAATGTCGTAGGAAATGTTCGGGAATGGTTTGTGTTAGTGCGTTGGATACAAACATTCTGGCATTGTGTCAAATAAATTTATTTGCGTCACACAAGTTTTTATAGTATTATTAATTATTAAATAAGCTTAGGTGCACTTAAGATAATAGAGAATGAGATGTATAAAATCATAATGAGGTGTTTAAGGTGTTTAGTGTGGTAAATAATAACAATAATACCTATGTTGTTAAAATATCTCTCTTCGTCGTTTTTTTTTGCTGGGTGGTGAAATAAATAAAATGCAACAAATACTTAGGTAAGTACCTAACTTCCTGTTTAAAATGTATCCAATCGGTTAGGTAAAAATACAAACAGATTTATGGTGGAAATTTACAATAGAAATCTTAAACAAATTGTCTTTTAAACAGTCTTGCATTACTGCTATTCTTTCACAGGGTGCGTAAAAAATTGAAAATAAATTGATCGTGCGTAAGTCGCGCGTGAAGTGAGCGCAATCGCTTAGAAAGAACGCGATTACGTCACGGTGAGCGGCGAGCAGACGCGCGGCCGCTCGGCTCCTGGTTGTTGGGACGTACACCCTAGCTTTGTGATCCGACTATATTAAAACGATATCAACAGTGCATATCTCCCTTGGATATGCACTGTTGATATCGTTTTAATATAGTTCTTGAATCGTAAGGTAAATACAATTATTTTAACTGGATGTTCTTCTTGGGCTTCGCAGGATTTTTCGAAATTCCCACGGGAATGGGAAAAAATATGATATGCGCATACGAAGTCGCGGGAAAAAGCCAGTAATCTATATGACAGGAGCCAGTGCATTCCTTTATTTATGAACATAGAGTTTGTGTTTTTAAGTAGGGGAGCGCGGGGCTGGTTTTAACGGAGGTAGGTATTAACAAGCTTATTCCCACCAAACGCGAAGTGTCAAAATTATGAGACTCGGTTTAGAATACCCTTTATACACAGCCGAACGTGTCCTGACCGGTCAGTGGTCGACCGGCCGTCGCTGGTAATAGTTGTGCACAGGACCCTCGGATTTACAGGTAAACGAACTTTTCGTACTTCGTAATGAATTGATTTAAGATATATTTATTCGCTAAATTGAATCAAAGTTTATCCTAAATTAATCTTTATTCTATTGACTTTAAAACTATTATAATTGTTTGTAAATAATTTTACTAGATTATTTTCTGTAATTGATGAAGTATAAAAAGTGACCTTGGGGCTAAAATTAACAGATTGAGCGGGGTAAGTATTAACATGTTACTTAATACTTACCCCATATGTAGGTGTTTGATATTAAACGATTGTTTTGTGCAATAAGTGTGCCGTGTCGACGGCGCGTTAGTGTTCCACGCGCGCCTCAAAGTGAGTCAGCACACAGAGGGGCCCGAAAGGGCCTACGCCTGCCGGAGTCGCGGGATTATTCGCAAGAGACACCGTGGCTCCGGAACACAAAGGGCAATGAAGGAACATGGATGGGTTTTAGTCAGTAGAAGTCTGACACTCCCTCCCGCTACACCCAGAGCGGGAGGAGTCATTGGATGATTTCCCATTGCTAAAAAAAAAAGGGTAAAGGGAAAGGTAAAGGTAAATCAACCCGGAGAGTAGAAGTAGAAAAGGTGAAGAAGCATATTCTTCAGGATGACAGTGAAGAAGATACCTGCTGCTGTTTAGTTTGCGCCGAGTCTTATAATGACGACACATCTGGACTTGACTGGATACAATGTATTTTATGCAAAGGATGGGCTCACATCACCTGTATCAAGGGTGATATCAGAAAATACATATGCCTCAACTGTTTCTCAGATGATGAGTATTCTGATTAATTTTTGACAAAAACAAACTAGACAGGTACATATTTCCTGTCTACTTTTAAGTACAAATTAGATAAAGATCTTTTAAACTAATATAACTTAAAGACTGTATTATAACTTGAAGTCTGATACTAAAAAGTATTAATTAACGCTGTAAGAATTGTTGATAAATGTAGATTTAAATGCTTAATTGTTTAAGGTAACTCATTAAGATTCTTTAAAACTGTTGATACCAAAAACTTTATGTGACTGATTACGTAATACTTAATTGTTAAGTTTAAACTATTTTAACAAATGTTTGAAGGCTTAAAAGCTCTAATACTCGTAGATATGGTGGTTTATTAGTATTGATTTATGAACACTTTAAAGATTGTGGATTATGAAAAGTTTAGTAACTTTCAAACGTTAAGTTTAAATTATGTGTTAACTTGTTTAGGCTTAAAATATATATATGTATAACTATATATCTATAATAAAACATTTGTATTCGTGTAAATGATGTTTTATTTAACTATTTCATAATTTTTTTGTCTCTGTTAATAATTGCCCCTTACGTTAATACGTACCCCAGCTCCGTTAATATTTGCCCCAAATGCGGGGCATGTATTAACAAATGACTTTTTTGGTTTTCACGGCTCTCTTTCTGAAAGCACTTACATACCGGATGTATTTTGTTACTAATATCATAGCTGAATAACCAAAGCATGTTTTCAATAAAAAATTAAACTAAAAAGTTCATTATCAAAGAAAATATAAACTATAATACAAAATTTGTTAGTACCAGCCCCGCCCTCCCCTACCTATACTATAGACATCCTAACCCACATCCTAACCATACCAAAATTCAAATTCCGAACTATAAACACCGCGCCAACTGTCGCCAACGACATCAGCATTACTTTTTTAAAAGCGAAGGCGTCTAAATCGCTAGCTGTTTACATGGACACAGATTAAAAAAGGTTATATTTGTTGGCTATCGACGACACCCGTCGCGGTGATTACGCGTCGTAATGGCGATAAATAATTACGGGGCACGTGACGCGAGCGTAATTGGAGCCTATGCGTCGTAATACTCGTAATATGCGCTTTTAATAGGACAATGTAGTGAGCAGGCAGGCAGCATTGAAAGTGGCGGTGATGAAGGAGCTTCGGCGATAGCTGTCACTGGTAACTGTGGGTAATGAGGCTCATCAAATTTGAATTATGCTTTATCTTTCTACATTGTGAGTTTTCATTAAATAATTGAACCCTGAACACATTATTAGCGACTCGTTGTTTTGGAATTCAATCTGGCTTGCCTTTTCCTAACAATTTTAGAAGCCATCATCATCTGCCTAGCCTTTTCCTAACTATATAGGGGTCGGCTTCCAGTCAAACCATGAAAAAATCTTTTATTTAAAACAAAATGCTTCACAAACAATGAATTGTGTTTGGAGCCTCCTTTTAGACAAACAATGCCTATGTTAGGAGACTCCGCTATTCCATATCTTAGATAAATGTGACATAATAATATATTACAGCATGTTGCTACTTTTAATTTAAACATCTGATTATTACGTATCATTTGGTAAGAAGCGTGGTATGCTTTATTTACGTGTGGTGGGTGTAAGATGTAGTGAGGTTTGATGTGATGTGCAGTGTGTGGTGTGATGCGTGGTGTGATGCGTGGTGTGATGCGTGGTGTGTTGTGTGTGGTGTGTGGTGTGTGGTGTAGTGTGGTGTGGTGTGGTGTGGAGTGGTGTGGTGTGGTATGATGTAGCTTGATGTGGTGTGGTGCAGAGTAGTGTAGTGTGGTGTGGTGTGTATCGTTATGGTGTGTGAATATATTACTCATGATAAACCAGAAGGGCTTCCGTATCGTCATAAGTAAGAGATTTAATCCAGTATACAATGCAATATGACGCGATAGACACAGCATGCAGAGACAAAAACAAAATCATAACATCAAAAGGTTACAATTATAGCACAGAAATAACGTTTAACACAACTAGTGGGCAGTAATTTCGATCACATATCAATAATACTTTACATCCTACTGCGTACTGAGGAGCTTGTGGCTGAATAACAACAGCCATATATCTATAAGGTCAAGCAACGCTTGCCGAGGTTGGTCTGTAGATGGATGACCATCTTAACATACCTACCGAGTTTCCTCCGTGCCTTTGAAAGCACGTTAAGTCGTTGCTCCCGGCTTCATTTGCAGACCTTTGGCAGTCATTACGGATTGTAAATCTGACTCCAGTCTTACCAAGAAATACCGTGTTGCCATGTTAATGGGTTGTGGAGGTCTGGTAGGCAGCCGCTCCTCGTAAAATACGGGTATTCAGCTGAATCCGGTTTTTTTATTATTTGAGATGGGATTGCTCACAGACAAAGTCTACGATGGAGCGAGCTTACCCAGAAGGTTTGACTGGAAGCCGACCCCAATATAGTTGGAAAAGGCTAGGCGGATGATGATCATACTGTGTACTACTCATAGACTCTCTTCACCATATTATTATATTCCCCACATATTTCAACGCAACAGCACAGACAAAGTTGTCAGTATCTTTGATATAACAACACTGAAGCGAACTTACAGCAAAGTTTTAATTAATTTATGCATTTAGTTCATGTGTGCTAATATTCCTCTGTGACACCATTTTGTGGTGTTTATTGGGCCACATTTAGGAATGTTTGTTGTCCGTGTGTGTTGAATTATTATTTCAGAATAGTTTTAATTAGAGGATAAGTTGGTTCGGGGTTTCGAAATATTAATGTTTACGGATGTTTGCGCTATTGGCGGCTTTTGTTAAATGTGTTGTCGAGTAGCGATGAATATGTTGGTAATAACAATATTGCTATCACCCATTCTGCTCAATAACTCAAAGAGAAACAGCTTCATTGTTATGCTATTGATGGTCTGGTCTATATTATGATATCTCATTCCATCATCATCATCATATCAGCCGAAAGACGTTCACTGCTAAAGTCAAAAGTCAATTATTGAAATTAGGCTGAGTGCCAGCACATTTTGAACATCAACGTTTACAAGAAGACAGTCCCCCAAAAACACCCGCCCGTCACCACTTCCTAGTGTTTTAGCTGGGAAGAAGAAGTGGCCAACCAACTCCCCAGCAACACATATGGCTGTGCCTGGACATAGGTCACCCCCAAGTGTGGTTACAAGAACAGAGGGCTAATTCACGTAATGTTATGACGCACCGATTAAGTTTTAGTGCAGTTGCAATTAAGTTTAAGTTCGAGTGATAAACGGTATTCTTGTAATGTTTGAACTGCGCGTAAACTGCGCGTGAACTGCACGTCAATTGCACGACAACCAAACTACCAAACTTACTGACGGTAAAGAGAAAAAATATTATTCACTAAATAATCGACTACAAACGAATAAATTTCAATGAATATAGACGTTATTATAATATTAAAAATTAAACTTAAGCTTATAAGCTGTCATTTTGGGACGTCAAACAAATAGTAGAATACCGAGCACGTTGCGTTCCGAAACACACAACAAAGACGCGCAACAGTAGAATGCCATTATTGCGCTCGCGTGACGCGCACTTGACGCGAGCGTGTCTGACAGCGGTAGAGAATACGAAAAGCGTTGTAACGTAACTTAAATTGCACTGCAACAGCACTTATTAAGAGGAGCGGCTGCCTACCAGACCTCCACGACCCATTAACTGGGTAAACACGGTACTTTATGGAAAGACTGGAGTCAGATTAACTGGCTTCTGACTATCCGTAACGACTGCCAAAGATCTCCAAATGACACCCGGGACGAACAGCTTAACGTGCTTTCCGAGGCACGGAGGAAACTCAGTATGTTCCACGCTACGAGCTCGAGCAAAGGATTGAAAAGAAATTCAAACATATCTAAGAAGAAATGTTTCTTCTTAGATAATTATTTGTGTCTTCTCACTTTATTTACCTACACATTTGCTTTTTACCCCGCCAAAAAACAAATCTACTTGATATCCCCACAAAACAACACTTAAAAGCTATCATAACAAGTCGGCGTACAACTTATTCCCAACAAAAGTGATTGATGTAACAGAGGACAAACATCGCAGTACTATGAGCGAGCTAAGTTCAATCGTTAACACAACTTAGCGCAACTTAAACAAAGGATGCGCAAACTTGAGTAGTTAAAAGATTTTTTTTTTTGCGCAGGGAAGCGGATAGGTCGGAGTTAGTAGACTTTAAGTTGGGCTTGAGCTGTTGTGTTCGATATTTATTGGATTAAAAGACTATGTTATAAAACATCTGCAGATATAGGTACTACGTTTTGGATTAAAAGGCTATCTCAAAGCAAGAGATAAATATTTTCTGAATGCCTTTCTGAATGTTCCGCGCCTTGGGGCAACATGGGATGGTGGTGGGGAAAAATTGCCCATTAGCCATTATCCCTCACCACCATACCATGTTGCCCCTCTCTGTAAGGTCATTGCTCATTGCCTTGAATCCCAGGTATGGGCCAAGATATAAATTATTGGACATTTTCCAGTTCAAGGTCATTGTGTGAATAGATAACTATAATGATTAACTGATGAGGATTTTTCACTCAAAATTTGCTCATTCGTTCAAATCTCGCCTTGACAACTACGAATAAACAAAAAAAGAACTATCCAATTTTGGTCAGTGGTTACGAAGTAATGCGCGTACATACATTTCGGCGATTCCTTTTTATTTATATAGCTTACATAATCTACAGTAACTATACATCATAATGTAAAGTAAGCAAGCTACATTATCAACAGTCTATAATAGATAATAGTAGATTAATATATTGGGGATATCCAATATTATATTTGGGACGCGCAAAATACGCAAGTAGGTTTCGCCAGATATTTGGTTACTTATTAGTAAACAAAATTGAGTATACTGCTTAAAATAATGGATATACGGTTTATTAATTTAATTAACACACGAGATACGAGTACGTTGTTCTGACATGGTTTGAAAGGTGGAAACTAAAACAGTAATTATTGGCACAGAACTATAACACATACAAATTATAAAATCTTATCTATCTATACTTATAATAAATCTGTAGAGAGGTCAATTCTGTACATGAAATATATTTCCAAAATAACTATCAGGGGGTGATTAGGGATCGATACTGATGCCAAAAATGCAATCAGTAAAATTTTTGTCTGTCTGTCTGTCTGTATAACCGTTATAGAAACAAAAACTATTCGACGGATTTTAACGAAACTTGGTACAATTATTTTTCATACTCCTGAGCTGGTTATAGTATACTTTAAATCACGCTACAATCAATAGAAAAAATGAAAAAAAAAAAAATGAAAATGTGAAAGTTTGGTTGTTTGTTACTCAATCAACGGCTTAACGGATTTTAATGAAATTTAGAACAAAGATAGATTATAGTCTGGAATAGTACATAAGCTACTTTTAATCCCGGGAACATGTTCCCTAGGGATCACGCGGGCGAAGCCGCTGGCAGAAGCTAGTTACATTATAAAAGCTTTTGCCCGCGAGTATCAGACTCTTACTGATTAACTGACCGAGACTAACCATGTTCCTCCTAATGCCCTTTGCGTTCCAGGACTATAGTAACTCTTTCGAACAAATTGCGTAAATCTGGTAGGCAACAATCTCCAACCAACATGTCAAATTTCAGCTTTTTACGGCCAGTAGTTTTGGCTGGTCTGATTCACTCAGTCAATAAGTTGCAGAAGAGTTTTACATAACGCAACTTATAACGTAGGTATCTAGTGCATCCACAAATCAGAAACACTCATCCAAAACTGCATCAAAACAAAACCTCTCTAAAAACGTATTTCATCTACACGCAGGGTGCATGAAATTGTTGTATAATGAAACGGGCACCCGAGGGACGTCCCCGAAATACGGGACGCGTTGTCACCGCGTTGATTGAATTTGTCACGCCAAAGAGTACATGCGTGACACTAGAAAATTTGGCGAAATGAAACATTTTTCACGGGGTCACAGATCACGGAACGCCGAGCTGGAATTTATTTGGGGTTAACAATGAAATGGGACAAGCCCCCTAATTGCTACAACTTCTGAAAGCTACTGCTAAAAGCGCCAAATCTCGACGAGTCTTGAAATTAACGAGCTCCTCATTAACTATACCTATGTTTGATACCTCTTCACGTCTTATCGTCTTCATAAAGGCGTAGGAACAAAAAAAAAAAACAGAAAAATTCATTCCTAAAGCTTTATGAACTTAGAGCGTTGTATTGATGATTTTGATGATTTTAATTCTGTAACTACATATGTCTTACAGCCGCGAATAATATTTTAATCAACATACAACCTAGTACTGGCCTGCAAATTGCAAAAAAAAAATTGAATTTCGCGGGCTGGTTGGAGCATTCACCTTAATCATTGTTTTGGATATCGAAACGAAATCATTCGGAAAGAAACAGCGGATTACTAAGAAATCTTAATTAGTGGAAATAAACATTTTTTCCTGTAAGGAAGCGGGAGTCATTACTCCGCCTTGTGAGTCCCATTACGATAATTTTGTGAACAAAAAATCATGTTCTCCCAATGTGCACTAAGAACAAGTTTTGACTATCAAAATTTTAGTAAGGCCCAGACTCCACCATAGCGGAGAAGTGTGGAGATGTCTGAAGCGGAGACGAAATGAAATGTTTTTCAGCTAGGGTGTATCCACCGAAACTGTGTGCAGATGCGTACCTACTGGTTAGATTGTGGCGGAAATGTGTGCTGGCTAGGGTGGAGTGTCCGCTGATTACACGGCATGCCGCACACATCTGCTAGGCCTTCAGAGGGGCTAGCACGAATATTTTGACGTATAGTAACGTTAACGTAAGTGAATTTTGAATGTAAAAAACTACAACCTCATAGTATTTTGGTTTAATTTAATGGGATATACACAATTAATATCATTTCAAAATATGAATATGGTATCTAATTCAAATAATTATTATGTACGCAACGAGTATTGTAGCTATGGTAAAATTTTACGTAACGTTACTACCTATACGTCAAAAATATTCGTGCTAGGCCCTCTGGTATCTGCTGCGCGCCATCGTCAGCGTGCGAGGCAAAGCTCACATCTTCGCCTTGTACCGCGGCCCAGCTCAATTTCAGCGGGGAACAGCTCACATCTTCGCTTCCATCGCGCCATACAAATATCATACATCTCCGCTCAGTGGTATACACTAAAGCTAAGTGGAAACGAAATGTGTGTGATAACGAAATTCAAATAGTTTTTTTAAACACTTCTCCACTCGTCTCGTCTTGCTTTGTCCGTCCTAAGAATTATGACGAGCCGTCAACTTCTATGAGTAGTTTGTGACATTCAGTGACACTAGTTTTGAATAGAATGTTTTAAAAATACGTCTCAAGCATTGGCCGGAGCGCCATCTTGATACTCTGTGCACAGGCCCTTCTATCTAGGGATGTCCGTCATATTTTTTGGCGTTCCATAATTGAAGGCTTGAATTGAAGTATGTTACAGAACTCTTGCTGGTTTCGATGAATGTTATTTTTTGTATTTGGGAATTGGATGTCCTGTTGTTTCGGTTGGGTACACCGGAGTGAAAACTGGATGCAATTGTGGATTTTTTGTCTAGTATGAGAAAAGTGCTTTACATAAATTTTAAAGCTTTTATATATAAAAAATCTGTTTTGTAAATTTTTTTTTTTTATTGTGTCCTGTCTCATGATGTTGTGAGAGCAGAAAGTGTTAAATATGTCCAATTCCTTTTTTAAATGACATTTTGGTGACAGTCTCTAGTCACATTTGGGAGGAAAGTACATCAATAATCCAAACCACTCAAAATAAATGTCAAAAATCTCACGACAAATATTGTTTTCGTGCGTATTATACAACACACACACATAATACAACGGGTCACTATAATAAGTATTATTTTTCTGCGATAATCTATCTGTGAATTTGAGAGCACGAATGTTTTGACGAAGTGAATTTAGAATTAAAAAAAAACTACAAACCCATTGTATTTTGGTTCAATTTTATTTGTATCATACATAAATATGAAAATAGTATCCAATTCAAACCAATATTATGTTCGAAACGAGTTTTGCATAAATGTAACTGTAGTAAAATTTTACTTTACGTTACTAAATGTCAAAAACATTCGTGATGGGCCCTCTTTCGTGTCCTGTCACAAACCATGGCTACTCGTTACACGCAATTCTGTGCACTGGAAACAACTGGAAACTTGTCAGTTTTTCCCATCCGCACATATTGGACGGACTATAGAGAGCTTAATATTTACAGCGCTGTGCCATATCGGGACTATGAATATGAATGGCACTATAACACGACGAGTATAATGTTTTTGGTATTTTAATTTGGTTACGCCGTAGGTTATTGGATAAGGTGTAGGGTGACAATATCGTGAAGTTATGCTTGGCAGAAGCTTAAAGCATCCTGAAGTCGGTGGCGGCCGATACTTCCTCCACCATAGTAAGACACCACCAAGGTCTAGTACTTTGGTGTTTAGAAGAGGGATGGTCTTCTCATTAATTCGTCGCTAGTTAAGTAACTAACAATAGTGTAGAAGTGTAAACTTGTTATTAACAATTAATGGATCTCGTAGTTATCCGAAAAAATACAACCGACTTCCAAAAAAAAAACACTACAGAGTAAAAAATAACCAAATTTAAAATCCAAAGTTTTATATTTTTCACTTTTTAGTGGTACCCCACACCTAACAACACCACTGCAGAATCGCAGAAAAGCAAAATACGCAAATTTTGGTGGACTGGTAGAGAATTCATTGTTGCATTAAGTCCGCCCATGTCTTGTGCATACAGTTTAAATAAATAAATTGCGATTACTTGGATGACATAAAAACATCATCCAAGTAGACGAATTCCAGCTATTTCGATTTAAAATCCAAAGTTCGAAACCGATTTTGATAAAATTTAAATGGAACCAATCTGCAAGTATATCCTTTCAGATAAAATAAGATTTTTTCATATCGGTTTATAATTGTCGGAGTTATGAGGTAACATACATAAAAAACAACCGAATTGAGAACCTCCTCCTTTTTGGGAAATCGGTTACTAAAATGATTTTATTTATTTATTGAATAAAGGAATGGCCTCTAGGTGACGAATGTGAATAATGTGAGATCCTGATTAGGGGTTAGGTCTCCTGGCTGACAAGAATTGAAAAAGACCTAGTGGAGCCATCATTCTCTCACATTATGTGTCTGTAGACCTTCGTTAATTCAATTCCATAATATGTGGTAAAATAATAAATGATAACATCAAAACTTACCACGCTTTGATAACTCTACACTTTTTGATTGTAGAGTGAAGAACATAAAAAAATAACCTTTTAGTTTGTGCGTTCGAGCAAAAGTTACGTCAGTTCAAATCGTAGTCTTGTGATTCAAGAATCTACAACAAAGTAATTGATGATGGTACCTTAGAACATATCTTTTTTTCATGTTCTTCAAATTCCTATTCCTTCGACTTGTACCAAATGCTCCCCAAAATTAAAATCCCTCTTTCTATTAATTTCTATTCTCTCCTGACAAATCTCTCGCCTAAATTTATTCAACTCCTATCAAAATTTTTAAATACTAATGACATTAAAATGTAGCGTGTGTAATATGATTTTTTTTCTTTTTTTTAGTTTAAAAAAAAAACCTATATATTTGTGTATCTATATTTAAAAAAAAGTATTCAGTGTTAACTAACCAAATATTGTATTGTCCTTACAGCTACTAACATTGTAGATCTACCACAAAGTGCATAGTTCGACGGATCATCTCACCGCGCTTCCGTCACCACATAACACTGGCAGAATAGCCGTCATCGGCTCAGTTGCCAAAGAAGGAAAAGAAAAAAAAAACAAAATATCACCTCACTACATAGGTACACGAAAGCATTGAAACTAACACGGAATTCAAATTACGAGTAATTCAGCAGGTAGTAGGTAGTTCTCGTAAGTGAGTTATTAAACTAAGTCTGATATATACTAATGAAGTACAGCCGGGCGGTGACATTGTGCAAGTTCGACAGATGTCTTGGACGGCGGTACAAGTTTGTACCTAGACTTAGCCCGGTAGTCCCTCGAATACTACTTGTGGACCGGGAGCTGGGATTGAAGTTTCAAAGTTCGAAAACGTTTGAAATTCGAACTGTTTCAAGTAGGCATTGAAATGTCGTTGTCGTTGTTCAGGTGCTGGTGTGACACGTAAGACTAACCGGTCTTGCTCCTCATCTCTACCTGTTCATGCCGGATTGCTTTTGACAGTCTGTTGGTACAGCTGCTGTGAGGACACCTGTATTCCTTCCGTCCTGGTATCCATATCATAAGCAAAATCTTTCCTTGGGTACCAGAATTCAATACAAATACTACGGACACTATTGTTACTCTATGATATGTCTTTGTTAATGTTGCGTAATAATTGTATGTAAGTGTTTGTTTGAACAACATATAAAGTTTAATAAAGAATTTTTTTTTGTTTTTGCACTAGGTCTTTTAATCGGACACCCTTTAGCTCGGAATGCCATACCACCTAGGCTTTCTTAGCTGACGATTCCTAATTTAGATACCTGAACATTTCACAAGCGTATTGCTATTACGACCTATAATTTTTGACATACAAGAAGCGATTGTTTCGGTTTATGGCTACTATCCCGCTGGCGTTTTGCGAGCGTTGGCGTTTCTCCAACGTCCAAGTCTGTAGTGGCAAACGTTAACGTCGCGTCAACGTGATGTTAACCTTGCGTTTATGCCAACAGGTAAAATCACGCCATTCCGCTCTTTCCGTGTGTGCGCGGATGGGACAGCGTATGTACCTGTTTTCAAAAACCGCAACGTCAACGTCGCGTCTGCGCAGCGTCGACGCTGCATAGACTTGGAGAAACGCTCACGCTCGTAAAACGCCAGTGGGATAGCGGCCTATGCTTTAGGGCCCTGTGTGTGAGAGCCTGACTCCATACTTAGCCAATTAACAACATGATTTGACCAGTACAGTTTGTATGGTATTTAAAAGAGACTTTGTGTTTGTTTCGATGTTTCTTCACAAGGTAGTCAGATAAGAAACACCGGCCTCATCTAGCTTAAAATTACCAAAAAAGATTGATATGTAAAAGTGTTATGTTTTACCAACTTGAAAATAAATATTATGATAGATGGCGTCGCAGTACTTTTCATTGCGATGCAGATTTGTTTCGTAGGTTGTTCTAGTCGCGGCATTGATGCCGCTACAATTTAATAGAAAATTATATTGAATACAGTACCAAGCTCCCGAACTAACCTCTCAAAACGCGAAAGTGCGACGGTCGCTAGCAGTTGTATTATGCACACGCCAACCCCTCCAGCCCCCGGCGGTAAACTGCTCGACACGTACCCCTTGTACAAGTTTCGATTGGATATTGGTTTTAGTTCAGAATATTATGTTGTAATGTTGGTAGCTGTGAAGTTATGCCTGCCCAATAATTTTAGTCGAGATTAGGAGGTACATGCTAAGTTGGGAGACAGTTCTGGCTTGAGGTATAGTTCGTGTGATTGGCATGGTTGTTTTGAGAAAGCTTAGTTTTTTTGCTCCTAAAGCTGGATTCAGACTACTCTATAATATATAGCATAGAGTATATAGCTCATAGCACAACAATATCGCCCACGTGAACGTGTCCATAACAATGTACTGTGTGCGATATTGCCTTGCTATGAGCTCTATACTATATGCTATTATATTAAAGCGTAGTCTGAAAGCAGCTTAATGTGTACGTGTTGAAAAATTTTGTTAGATACACGTGGGAATTTATCGTTGCTGTCTCTATACCGCGTGTATCTGACATCGACGCACAAACGATTTCCATGGGTCCAGGGCATGATTCTGGATACCCCAGTGTTGGAATTTTTCGTCGGTTCTTTTCTCATTTTTTTCAAGAGTACCACAAAGTATCAGCTCAGCTGAGCTGATATCTATTTGTGGCTTTATTCAGATTGTTCTTTTTAGTGAAAGTAGTTAATTATTTTTTTATTAAAAATCTCATTGGGTAGGTCATGCCCTGGACCCATGGAAATCGTTTGTGCGTCGATGTCAGATACACGCGGTATAAAAATTGGCTCATCATGATCATAACTATATCAGTCGAAAGACCGTTGCTGGACATATGCCTACCCCAAGTGTCATCACAACAACCGGTCCAGTGCGTCCCGAAAGTAAGCTCATTCGCAGTAAAATTTACTATTAAATTCAGTCTTCACATTGGTAACTGAGGATGCAAAACGTATTGATAATCTTCACCACTTAAGCTGACATACATACATGCACTGCCATCCATTCGTCGCCACATCGGGCAGGACCGTGCTTCCAGCATTCAGCGGATCTAGTGGCCTTTACCATGGCATCGTCTATCATGTCTAAGTCTGTCGCCATAACAACAATGTTAACAGCATTGTTGTGTTCCGGCAGTTAGAGGTATGATAGCCAGTTCCTCTGTGTAAGAGGATTCCGGGCGAAACTCGCTTCCATCTTCGGCCTAATCATCACTTTCCATCAGGTGAGATTTGAGCCAAGAGTTTCCCCGTTTCGTATAAAAAAAAAAAAAAAAAAAAAAATCGTTCTTCCATAAAACTAATCCAGGCAAGACGAAAAACTAACAAGGATGATGATATGCTCGTTGAGTCGAAGCTCCAAAGTTTTGAGTACCGACGCCGAGTTGCTAGCCTGTCGGCTTTCCACCGGTTGTATTTTGGGGAATGTGCGACGGAGTTGCATAATTTAATTCCGCCAAGTCCGTTCCATCATAGGACCACAAGACGGTACATGGTGGACATCCAACCCACACGCACCATACTTTTTGGGAACACAGTCATAGTGCGTGCAGCAAAGGCGTGAAGTTCCCTGCCGGAGTCTGTGTTTCCTGATAGCTATAACCTGAGAGTCTTTAAGTTTTCAAGAGTGAAGAGGTTACTTCTAAGCACGCGTGCTCCATCTTAGGCGCGGGACAAATACAACAGGCGTCGAGCGGAGGCGAGGCGCGGGCGAGGCGCGGGCGCGACGCCACTTCTTTGATATTTTATACAAAATGTATAGGAAAGGTGGGGCGCAAGACATACTGAGACCGCGGGGCGCGGGCGAGGCGCGGCCGTGGAGCCGGCGCCGCTTCCTCGCCCCCGGCGCACCACAAGAAGACGTCATGTTGCATGCATCCACTGTGTTCGCCCGCGCCACGTCTTTCCGACACCGTTTGCGCGCCTGTTCTGCGCTGCACCGGCGCCGCGCCCGCACCTCGCCCGCGCCACGCCCGCGCCTCGTCTCCGCCCGTCGCCTGTTGTATTTGTCCCACGCCTTAGATCGCATCATTGCTTAACATCAGGTGAGATAGCGGTCAAACGTATGCCTATCAATAGTAAAAAAAAAATATTAACCAAACAGGTTTTATTTTCATTTCAGTTAACATCATCTCAAGTACAGTTTACTCGTGCCCTAGAGGTATTGTAGTCGTAAACTCTACCCTATCTATGTAGTGTTAAAATACACCTGAGGGAGTCAGCCTGGTCTAAGTTATAGCCAACAAATTGATCGGGCCGACGTGTTTGGCCGTCAGCTTCGCTAGAAGACGTTTCCTTTGGGTCTGGCGTATGAAATGATAATGGAGTTATATGGGATGTGCTTATTGTGTAGAGACCAGAGTATGGGTAAGGTTATAGCTACTAAATCCATGGATTGGAATACCTATTATGTTTTATTTCCGTAACAATTTCAAATAATATACCTAAATTGGTCAAGTACGAGTCCGAAGCGATTGGATTTTTAAACGTGTAATTTTACCATCATAGACTTCTTATAAATTTTCCAGTAATTTGGGCTCGGTAGTTTCGGAGATAAGGGATAATCATTTTTGGTCTTATTTTTTGAGTAACTTTAAAATTGTTTAAGATGAAATTATGAAAGAAATAAATTTAAACTTTTACAGTAAGCTCTTTTATTTGTTATATTGCTCGATACAGTTTTTTTTTTCCCTACTTCGGCCCCCATAAGTGAGTCCCTTACTCAAAATTTATTTGTATACGTAACGCGTCCGTGTTTGAGTCAGAGAAGTTCATACATGTACCAAATTTCAACAGAATCGGTCCACTAGATCCGGAAAACTGGCTGTGACAGACGGACAGACAGACATACAGACACTCGAGTGATCCAAGGGTTCCGTTTTATGTTCGGAATCCCAAAAAAAATATAATGTCTTGTACTTGGTTTCACTTGGTTTCACTCCATACCCACCATTCCTGATTTACATTTTTATTCATACTTTGAGTCCTAATTAAAACCTGAAAACCATGTGCCTCGTGAGTAGGTTTGACAAAAAACGGCCCTAGTAAGTTTAATTTTAACCCAAACATAACCAACACAACCACAACCATTTGTTTCACTACATCAAATTCGATAAACGTTTAACTTGAGTCCTAATTAAAACCTCCTTTAGACTCAAAATAGATCGTTAACTAAGCTGTACCTGAATCGACAACAGTACGAAGAAGCCTGTTCAATTACTCTGGACGACTAGCCGGATTGTGAATGAACACTTAAATGAAAAAACCTAATTACAGCTTTTGTCCCAGAAGCGTTATTGAATCGAAACCCTTGTTAATAAAGAGTAATGAGACTGTTCTACTTTAGTACTTAGTTGTCTGGCTTTCTCAAACGTAGGAGGCGGGGTGGGTTTCGATCTTATGGATATAAAGAAGAATGGTCATTTCGGACCCAGAGTTTTTTTTAAATGTTTTATTCGAAACGGGGAAACTCTTGGCCCAAATCTCACCTGATGTAAAGTGATGATTAGGCTGAAGATGGAAGCGAGCTTTACCCGGAAGCCTTTAACACAGAGGAACTGGCTATCATACCTCTAACTGCCGGAACACAACTATGCTGTTAACATTGTTGTTCATTGTTGTTATGGCGACAGACTTAGACATGATGGTGCTTAGCTTGCCAGGCGGACTTAGAAGTCCAACCACCAACCAAACCGAGCAAAAAATTTGCCCCCGCTGGGAATCGAACTCGGGACCTCTGGGTCTGAATCAGGTGGTATAACCACTAGACCACGGAGGCGGTTAGTGTCACCTGTTTAGCACCACCCGGGAACCACGTGTAGGGATTCGCTGAAGGGTATTCTCCTACGGAAGCGAGTGACTCGGTCCGACAGAACTGTTTATTGGTTTTCGCTAACGCATAAAATTATGACCTTGAATATGTCTTCAGACAAAGAATCGAAAAGTTATGTTTCATTACTCATGCTCGGAAAGTAGGCCTGAAGTTGATTGAGGAGCGGGTTGAAAGTATTACTTTGCAGCCCTAGGGAGAATCGTTTTCATCTGACAGCCGTCAAATCATAAAAAGTGATAAAAGTAATATGGTTGAATAGCTGGCCGGTACCAGAAAAAAAAAAATAGTTGGGAAAGCAGCAATCCGATCTTCATTTGTTTTTTCGAGCTTTTTTCATACTTTCTTATAGCAGTTTGTATTATTTTTGTGAGAAGTGGCTGTAGCCAAGCAATACTGCTGTGTTCCGGACCTTAGGAGAGAGTGGAAGAGACATTTCAGCTTCTTAGCTAAGGGTCTACCCTCTAAGCCCGAAACCCGTATCACCTTGCCACTAAGAATAAGGAATATGCATAAAGAAAATATTTATTATCTGGACAGTTTATCTAAAACATAATACTTACAGTTAGAATACAATAAAAATTACTCGAAAAACAAACGAGATATAATTATTTTCGACAAGTATATCTGTCTCTCTCGCGAAAACGCTGTTTTCTATGGCAGCTGTATAGGCGTCATGGACTTTGACCTCAAGGTTCATATCGGACTTCTCTTTCTAATTGTAATCTTTGAAGCTTTATATCTTCATCACTGATGAGCTCATCAGATTTCATTTTGCAAGTAATAAAATCGCATGCATATTCCCTAATAAAAACAACACGATTCGTCAGTTAGGTACTGTCAAATCGTGTTCTCAAATTAGGATGGCAACCAACCGATGAATTAACCTTCAAAGTTAAGGTTCGAGAGCACATTCGTAAGAAGTTGGCAGTAGTATCGTCACAGCGCTAATTTTTGTTTGCATAAACTGTTCAAGTATATTCGTGTACTAGTTTATTAATTTGACTACATATTGTAATATTTTATTGTATGTATAGTTTATATGTAATTATTTATTTTTGTATTATTTTTACTATTAATCGCGTTTTTGGTTTCACTTTCACCATAGGTATTGCACCTACCACTATTAAATTATTATCTGCATCATCCAAAGGTTGACTGGTAGAAAATACCTAAGGCATTAAGTCCGCCGTCCGTCCGTCTTATGACGACAGGCCGTGTCGACGGCGCGTTCGTGTTCCACGCGCGCCTCAAAGATAGTCACATTGAGAGGGGCCCGAAAGGGCCGAAACCTGCCGGAGTCGCGGTACTATTCGAAACAGATACCGTGGCTCCGAAACACAAAGGGCAATGAACGGACATGGATGTGTTTTAGTCAGTAGAAGTCTGACACTCCCTCTCGCTCCGCGCTGGGTTGAAAACCTTCCTAATTATTTCGGGTATATTGTTAGCTTGTTTTCTACCTAACATAAAGAAATAATTCGTACATTATATTCTGCCCGATGACTTTGTGGTAAAAAAAATCCTATTGGGTACGGACCTATAAATAACATATAACCTTTTACGATTCCCTAGCTAGACGAACGAATTCAAACCCTCGAGAAAGAATATAATTCATCCAATTTTTCTCACCAACTCCCAGAGACTCCCTGATCGCGGCCATTTGTCCCGATTGCCCCCCAAACACGAGGAACGACAAAGTAAAATGAATTCCACAGTAGCCTTAGATAGAAGTGAGAATGATAAAATTGGAAAATATGTAGCGATGGTTCGCAAACCCGCAACAATTCCATTTTGCTTTACAATACAACTTTGCATCGGGCTAGCTGTGACGTGGCTGCGCTTACACCGCACTGTAATGTAGCGACATTGTCAATTCATAATTATTGTAAACGCTCGAGACCGCTGCAATATTTGAAAGGATATGAACCTACTCTCACCTTGAGAAAGCTTTTTCACACTGCAGTAGAACATTATAGACTAAATACTGCTACTGCAGTGTGGCAAAAGCGCTTATGGTTATTAGAGACATTTACTTTTGTTTGATAGTTCATATCAGCGACAATGTTTCCAGGTGTATAAGGCACGAAAAGGACATTCTGTACGCTAGTTGCGTGATTTGTACAGGACTGATTGATATTCAATGAAAAAACATTGGCACCTAAATTGGAAGGTACTTTACGTACTTAAGTTTGTTCTGAAATATATAAGACATGGAATTTTTTTTATATAAAAGTAGGAGAGTTACACGTCGGTGTAACAAACAGCCAACAAGAATACTCCAGGCATCTTTGAATGTTCGCTACTAAGGCATGGCTGGCTGGTGGCTCTGCGAGAAAAAAGAAAATTTTAGCTATTCCCCGCCATTGTATTGTTTTTGGAACAGATGCAAGATGGTATGATATCTGTGTGTTAGTATTGAACAATGGCCGAAGAATATGTTTTATGTGATTGTATTTTGTACTTGGGGTGATATTAGCTTCGAAGCTAAGATATATAGTAAGCTTTAAAGAAAGTGTTTGAGTGTATAGACATTTCTATAGAAGGTATTTTTTACGTCATAAGGCAATTTTGATTACAAAGGTTGACTTTAAAATTGTCAGTCTTTGAGGGCTGAACTGATTCATATGAATCACTTCTATCACGTTTCTTTGTTTAAATCAACAAATATAGCACATTTTTGTAGTTATTATTTTCATGATTCTATTTTACTTCACTTTAATATTATTTCGTCATTTGACAATCTAATTCTGTTTACAACAAAGGTATAACATATAAAACCAACACGATGCACTGGTAGAATAGTCGGAACCGGCTCAGTTGCCATAAACGAAAAAAAAAAAAAACATTTTCGCAAATACAGAAAAGTACTATCGAATTCATTCGCCAAATATTAGACAGAACTAATCAATACAAATAAAAACATCGACCTTTTACGATGATTGTACCACCATAGAACATCATACCTATTTCATCACTGAAATATATCACTTTATCGGGACAAAGGCAAGAAATACCAAAATATACCTCTGGTAATATGAAACTTGTCGAAATTATTATCGGGCACCCTTTTCATCTGCTCATCCCCCGTGGTTAGGGGTGGATGATACTTTATTGTTGGCAACTATGATAGGGGCCTGAAGGGATTGCTTGAGTCTTTTGCTATATTGTTGACGACTTGCGAGTATGTATTTATGTATATATAGATAGAAATAGAAAAGGAAATTATAGGAACGGAGCCCTATTAGTAGGTAAGCCTCCGCTGTCCGTCTGTCAGCGAGTTGTATCTCAAAAACCGTCTTATGTAGACTGTTGAAATTTTCACAGATTGTGTATTTCTAGTGCCGCTATAACAACAAATAATAAAAATAAGCCTTATGGTACGGAACCCCTTCGTGCATGAGTTTGACTCGCTCTTGGCCGGTTTGTTACTTAAATTGAATTCATTTTTTCAAAAAATTATATCAGCGATGAGGTTACTCGAAAAGTGACAATTATAAATGGGATTACTATGGAAGGAAAATATAACAGAGTCACGGCTATTTATGACAATAATAATCTTAACTTTTAATATCGGTACATTTGTAGAAGTAAAAATGTAGCATGAGACAAATTCAACGTATAACATGTACCTACAGTTTTGATTAAATTTTACTTCTTTAATCACCAGGTCTTTAAGGCCACTTTAGCAGAATCATATTAGAAAATAAAATTAACCATACAATAATCTGCAAAATCTGTTTCATTTTCATCTTTATCGCTAACGCATTAAGTTCAAGGTTAATTGGGAAAATTTGACAGTAACGGGTAACGTGATGTGCTTTGTGTGCCAATACTTGCGAATGCGAAAGTTGTTTAAAAATTAGTAGAATTGGCCCTCTGATTCTGCCTTGTATTGATTCTGTCTGAAGTAGACTTTTTAGGCCCGCAGGACGGTCTATCAAGCCTTTATATATTTTTTTTATCATTGCAAATTAAATTATTAGCACTTACTAAACTATTAATTCATGCATTTAAAGTGATTTAGACAATGGGTTTGTTAGTGCATCAGACAACATTGACTCACTGGGTACATATTTCAGTTATAGGTATGTCTTTGTTGACACTTCGAAGCCTTTGTAATGATATTATCAATAATATGTCTACTGCGTGTATAATTTTGGCCTTGAGCTAAAAATATAGACCCAATATAATTAAGGCAAGGATTGATTTAGATAAACAAACAATGTTACCTCTTTATTACTGTAAATTCAAATCTTTTTAAAGCCCAATATTATCGATTTATAAAACTTCCGATCAGTTCTTCGTATTTTCATCGACCTTTTCAAGAATGCAGACACTGTAAGATCACGAACGATAACAATCCCAGCATCGGACTCTATAATTGAACGCATACATAATTTACCGGCTTTCACGAGTTCCTGACTCCGAACAGCTAATTATATTGAAGCAAACGCTACGTCTTGGGACTTCGCCAATGCGACATACTGACTGTGGTTCTGTTAAGTTAATTGGCAAGAAAAATTAAGTTAATTGAAGGTAAACAGTGTTGGTCAAAATTTTGTTAACTTGTCCGTCTTTTGTCTGGATTTTACGTGTTTTACGGTCATATTTATTGCGCACAATAACATTTATTGTGTGTTAAAGCGACTTGAGGTACAGCGGGTAAATTTTTCAACTATGGGTGAATGGCGAAGTCAGCAACTATGTGGAATAAGGAAAAACACTGGAAAGAGGTTTCAAGCCCAATTTTGATGGGAACTATAACTGCAGCGTTGGGTTTTTGGAAAACTGATATATTTTAGCCGGAAATCTAACTGCTCGTAAAATACTGGTACTCAGCTAAATCAGATTTGACTGGAAGCCGACCCCAATATAGTTGGGAAAAGGCTAGGCAGATCAATGACGTATTATATAATAGACACGTCATAAACCAACATCGCGGCGCTTAAAAACGGCGAAAATACTAGATAGCTACTAATAAGCATGAAGAAAGGGAAAGAAAATATGTCACCGTACGGCGGGATGCCTGTTGCTAGAAGGAGATAAATATACATTTTCAGTTACGTCACAGGATAAGTAATAGTCAAATTGACATCAAAACAAACGTAGTGTCGCGCGACAGGTTGGTGCGTAACAAAGTAACTAAGCGCGATGTGGCTAATTGGCTTCATTTCATGTTGTCATTTTAGAGTGCGGACAACGTATCTATAGTTTTATATATCATTGAGGCAGATGATGATAATAATCTAACAATTGTTTTTACGGTACCCCACCCAAGGGGTAAACAGACAGTTTCCAGGCTGTATCTCATGAACCGTGATAGTTAGACACTAATACAGATGATGTATTTCTGTTACCGTTATAACAAAAAATACTAAAAAATAGAATAAAATAAATATTTAACGAGCGAAAATTTTTTTGCTCGTTTTCGCTCGATAGTGATAACGACAACAGGTAGACGCTTGAAATATTCGCAGAATATTTAGTTATATAATATTCACTTTAAAAATAAATAATTTTAGGGGGGATCCCATACAACAGACAAGATTTTCTTTGCCGTTTTTATAGATAATGGTACGGAACCCTTGGCTGGATTTTTATAACGTTGATTTAAATGGTTCTGGTGCCCACCTGAGTTAGTTAATTAGCATGAGTAGTTTCATAGTTATTTAGTTAATGAGTTTGTGGTTAAGATACCTATCTGCCCGTCTGGCTATGTAGGTCCTGTTTTCATGGCTTCGGTGTGCTCGTCTTTATTTAGGTAGCTTCCAGATTTTTAGAAGCTATGAAAAGCATTACAAAACTTTTATGATGTATATTTAGTAAAATTCATCATTAGCCAAAAGACGTGTAAGGCTTTATAATTTTATTTTATTGTGGTCACTGTGATCGCCTCATCGGAATCAAATAAGCCCTCTATTTGATAATTAATTATATAGGATTTATTCCTATTTAGACTTCAAATCATTAGTCAAATTCGGTTGTGAGCTCTCGGTCGCATGATAATTTTATTCCACATGACGCATCATAAGCCAACAGTGTGGCAGCCATTTCAGCATGCAACCTTGTGCGTCACAATATCTACGTGTTTTAAAAAAACTTGATATCAACAACTACTGGATATCATCAACAACTGTAACAAAAAACAATCCCACATTCCTTTTTAAAACCCTTCATCTCTCAAACTAGGCTAAACAAAGGCATCTTTTTCCCGCTGCAAAATGCGCTCATCTACCTTCGATGTATATTCCTCACATCACTCCACAAATATACACGGCATGGAATATCTTCTGGAATATGAAAGATGCTTTTGTGTCTGCCAAAAAAGCCCCTTGACAAAAAGCATTCACACAATTTTAATATTTCTTAAACCGCATTTTTTTTTAATGCAGTTTTATGCATCACAACACATACATGGTTAAAAAAAACATGACATTCCAATCAAGAATTAAAACAAAAAAAGATTCCCACATTCTTTTTTCAAAACCCTTCATCTCTCAAACTAGGCTTGCAAACAAAGGCATCTTTCTTCCCGCAACAAAGCGTCTCATCTGCCTTCGTCGCATGTTCCTCAGATGTCCTGCGTTCGTTCCAAGGATCCACATTACTGCACGAATATTCGCTGCTTGAGGTTTCCTCTGAAATATAAAAGAGGCATTCTCTTGTGCGCTGTCTCGTTGACGTTGGGGTTCGTTACGTGGTATGTTTTAAGGGTTGGTTTCTTTAGACCGGCTTGTACCAGTCAGAGTTTTTTTTTATTAACTTTTAGTTATTTGCTAATACGGCCAGATGATGAATGGAATTTAAGGTTGGGTTATGTAAGTCGATTTAGCAATTAACTCTGAGTTATGTTTTTGGAACCGTTGGATCTATATTTTTGGCAGACTGCGAATATTGTGCTAATGGAAACGCGTTACAAATGAGTAGAATTGGCCCTCAGGAGAGAAACTAGCCAAGTGCAAGTCGGATTCCCATACAAAAGGTTCCGTACCATAAACCAAAAAAACATTTTTCATGTACGGGAGCACTCTTGAATTTTTAATGAAATTGAATGTTTATAACTTGATGTTTTTTTTTTAATACAAAACGGGAAAACTCTTGCCCCAAATCTCACCTGATGGAAAGTAATGATTAGGCCGAAGAAGGAAGCGAGCTTTACCCGGAATAGAGATTTACACAGAGGAACTGGCTATCATACCTCTAACTGCCGGAACACAACAATGTTGTTAACATTTGCCCCCGCTGGGAATCGAACCCGGGACCTATGGGTCTGAATCAGGTGGTTTAACCACTAGACCACGGAGGCGGTTAGTGTCACCTGTTTAGCACCACCCAGGGACCACGCATAGGGATTCGCTGAAGGGTATTCTCCTACGGACGCGGGTGACTCGGTTATAGCGGCTATAGAAATATACACCGAAAATTTCAACTGTCTACCTATTACGGTTCCTGAGATACATTCCGCTGACAGACAGACGGATGGACAGCGGAGACAGTAGCACGGTTCCATTGGTTACAATTTGGGAAAAGTTCGAAAATAATAACAACATGAAACAATCTTGTCAAAAATGTCCATCAGAACCAAACGCTACGTTTATCTTACGCCATTAATTCCAAGCCACGCAAATTATAAAGAGTACTCCATCGGGAGACGACGCAGCTACAATATTTGCGCTCGTTAAAAATGCCTGGAGATTCTGTAGAGCGCTGCTTTTAAGCATTTTCAGTAACATTGTTTAGATAAATGAGGAGAATGGATGCTTAAGAGTGCTCAAGTGCTTTCCTTTGCTTCAGTTATGCTTGATTTTCGTGGTTGCGCTGTTTAAGACGAGCATTTTTGTTTCTTTAGCAATACTAAGCTACTTTGTCTCAATGCCGGCGATCAGCGAGTAGCGAGTTATTCTTGAAACTCGAATTGAGTGTGCAAGCAACGAGTGAAAAGTTTCTATAGGTAGGTTGCCGTTAAATATTTTCGCATAAAAAATACATAGAAATGTCAGAAAAAAGACATAGAACACAAAAATGCAATTTTTGACATTTTTGTCTGTATGTCTGTTCGACTGTACAGACAAACAGACTAACAGAGTGTTCTATTTCTGACATTTCTATGTATTTTTTTGCGAAAATATTCAATGTACAGACACGGCAACTCTACGATTTTATTATATGTATAGATGAAGATGTAATTAATAAGTATAAAAATGAATAAACGTAATAATAAAAAGATATTCAGTCCAATAAACCACCCAAACCCATAGAGTTGCATCTTTTGTTTCCATATTCTGCAATAGTACTGCTCCAACCGGGGATTGTCATTGGGAATGCTTTCACAGTGCACACAGGGATAATCGCCGGTTGGTGCCCCATTACATTTGAAATGTCTAACGGAGCCTCTGCGAGTTGCTTTCGGCCCCTCGTACGCCTACCAAAGGACTGGGTCTCCAGAGATTCTTCAGACAGATTTCTTATTTCTAGTGCCGCTTCGCTTCAACAACAAATAATTATCGTTAAAGTTAATGGTATTCGTGATTGATTAACTCTTCGTGTGCGAATCTGACAAAACCTCATAATACCTTACATTACGACCTACCTATTATTTTTATCAAATCTTGAAAAAAAAACTAGAGAAAAAAAACACTAAACAAACAAATATCACACTACAAAAATTTCCTTTTCCTCCTTGCAAATTATCCCATATTCCAAATGACCCCCAACTGGGTAGTTTTTTGTCACAAAGAAAATAACGAGAAGTCTTCTAACTGATTGTGGCCGGAGAGGAGAGCGGGGAGGCGAGGACATGCACAAATGGATGAATAAAAACTTGGTAACGAGTGGCTACGATCCTTTGCGGTACAAGGAGACCGTGCATTGTGTTTCGAGTAGTGTATGGGTTGTGGTCCAAGTTAGAGGCGGTCGAGGGTGTGCCAGTTCTACTAATTTTCACATTCGCATCTCAATCGCAAACTGACAAAATTGTATGAAAATTAAGGCTTTTTGACAGTTTACGATTGACATGCGAATGCGAAAGTGTTTTAAAATTAGTTGAATTGGCTCTCAGATGTTTCAAGAAACTGTATTATTAATACGCAACTGTTACCATTAAATAATAGCTATAATTTTGGTTAGGTTCCTAAAACGTTTTTAGGGTTTCGTAGGTACCCAAAGTTATAGCGGCAATAGAAATACACAGTCTGTAAAAATTTCAACTGACTATTACGGTTCATGAGATACAGCCCGCGGTCAGACGGGTTAAATTTGGTTACACTTCGGCTACGGAACCCTAGCTAAGAGAGCAAAATAAGGTAATCTAGATTTCCTCAACTATTTACTTCACTGTCAATTTAAATTGTAGATAAATAATCAAAATCTTTGCAAAAATTACGAACACAAATTGCAGTAGCACTTTCCACCAGTAATTACAATTCGTACCATTAATATTAAATTAGGCTATGTTTACAATATTGCGAGTAATGCGCATTGAATTTAAATTGAATTGTCATGAAACTTGTCGTCTGTTTGAAACTATTGTGTGTTACTGGCTTTGTTTATATGCAAATATTTAGAATTAATCATTTTCAAATAACAAAGCTAATATGAGATGATCTGAATAATGTTGTGTGAAGCTGGTGTGTTATTTTTGGTACCTATTTCAAAAGCGGTATTGAAATTCCTGTCTAGATTAAAGCTGTCTAAATAATTATTTATTTATAGACTATTGTTTTCAGCAGAATTGTTAGTTGGGTACTTGTGTGGAATGATTTATTTATCTATTCTTTTTTTATTTTTAATAGTAAATTTTAATGAGTCGTACAATAAAGCTTCCTCTTTAATTTATGAATATATTTAACTATTTGACTTTGGTAAAATCTATTAAGTAAACTTCGTTGCTCTCGTGTAACTATTACAAAAAAAAAAAAACAAAGTAAACAGGTTTTAAAAAAGAAGTTTTTTTGAAATTTTTGTATTTTTTATGTTACTTACATAAAAAATACAAAAAATTCTGTTATAGCTGTTTTTTTATTTATGTGTGGAGTTTGGTGGACTGTGGTGCTCGTTGCTAAATAATAACAGTCACACAGGTCGATCTTGCCAAGGTTTGTCTGTGGATGATCATCTTAACATACCGAGTTTCCTCCGTGCCTCGGAAAGCATCTTTCGCAGTCGTTACGGATAGTCAGACACCAGAAAATCTGACACCAGTCTTGCCAAGGAGTACCGTGTTACCCAGTTAATGGGTTGTGGATGTCTGGTAGGCAGCCGCTCCACGTAAAATACTGGTATTCAGCTGAATCCGGTTTGACTGGAAGCCAATCCCAATATAGTTGGGAAAAGGCTATGTAGATGATGTATGTTATGGCTGGCCATAAAAAATAATTGGCCCGCCATTGTTGGAAGTTTACCATATTGCATTTAAAATGATGTCACAATAGGTATATCTAACGAGCATAAATTGTAATTTCAAACAACATAACTAACACGGCAAGTAAAAAATAATAATTATGAAATGTGGCAGATCGTCATTTTTTGTTTCTAAACATTTTCTTTTCTTTAGACCACACCACTATGGGCCGTAGGTAGGTACTAGTAACGTCTTTGAGTCGCGGCAGCATTGAAGTCTAACCATGCAAATTATGAGGCAGGTACACATTGACGGCTCGCGCCTTGCTTTGCGGTCGCTGTGTTTGTTACTGTACACGACAGCGATGGTGACGTGTGCTCTAGCTTTAGTGGGGTAAAAAGGTACGTCATACGAGATGAGTTTTTTTTTTGGAACGAAGTTCCTTATCGCGCGTTGTGAAAGGGGGCTAGACGGAAAAAAATCTCACGAAAAGTTGGCACGACACTTTTTGCTATAGTAAGCTATTGTAAGCCGTGCGGCGTGCGCATGTTTCTCTGTCTGTCTCTCTCTCTCTCTTATAGAAAGCATGGCAGTATTCAAATTCGTTAGTCAAAGTCGAAGTCAAAGTAGAAGTCAAGGTCAAGGACAAAATCAAGGACAAGGAGAAAGTCAAGGTCAAGGTCAAAGTCAAAGTAAAAACTTCATAGGATATTAGATACTAATGTGTTTTGTTGAGTGTACACAGGTTTTTTGTACATAATAAATAAAAGGAACTTCGTTCCATCCGGGTGTCCCTTGACACCTCTCAAATATTGATAGGCATACGTTTGATGACTATCTCACCTGATGTTAAGCGATGATGCGGTCTAAGATGGAGCACCCTTGCTTGGAAGTAACCCATTCACTCTTGACTTAAAGACATCCAGGTTGAAGCTATCGGGAAACACAGACTCCGCCAGGGAATTCCTCTCTTTAGCTGTACGAACAGTGTATTACCAAAACGTTTTGTGCGTATAGGTGGGATGTCCATCATGTACCGGTGGCGCGTCGCCCTCTTGTGGTCCGATGATTATGGGAACGGGCTTACAATGGATTTTTGGTATGTTTGGATGTTGGTAGTAGGTTGGTTCTTTAGCTTTCAGAGCTTTTAGAACAAAGTGACATTTAAAGCGAAAAGTCGGAAATGTACGGGATTGATTTGTGCTATCGAAAATTCACACATCATCCCCAAAAATGTTGGCATTAACAAAGTGTTGTTGAAAGAATGTCACTTAGGTATGTCATTTTATTCTAGGCCACTATGTCTTCGGTTTTCCTCAGGGTTTGTGGTCCTTGTGAGTCTCGATATTTTGATCTGATCAAAGGACGATCTCGTATTTTAAAGGAACGTTCGGATTCTCATTCGTATTGAAATCGCAATTACTATAATTATATAAGCTTAAGTAAAAAAAACTAACTAACTAAAAACAAAAATTATCTAAAATTTTGCGATGAAAAATTTCACCGCATCGCTGGCCACTGGTAATGAGCCCGAAAGGCTGGCAGCATTGTCACGTTGTAGGGCAATGCTTATGTTTTGTCTGAGGTAAAATCCAGCCCTTGGGTCAAGCGAAGAGTCAACTAAGCGTCTTGACAGATCTTTAAACAAGTTATGTGCACTCGGAACCCATGGCCTGAAAGTGACAACCCCAAACGGCTTGAAAATATAACTACCAACGAGGTTATTATACTTCTCCGCAGCCGTTGATTGTATGAGGATGGTGGAAGCCTGTGTGGTCTTTAATCGTCTTCTTTTCCTAATTCCAATTCGAATTTTTTTACAACATTTTCTAAGGTTTTTTATTTATTGAGACGTGTTTGCTCTTGACTCTAGTGTAGATCAGACATGACAGAGACAAAGTCTGCGATAGAGCGAGCTTACCCAGAAAGAGCCTGTTTACTCTAACTTTGAAAAGATTTAGGTTGTAAGCGTTCGGAAAAACAGACGCAGGCAGAGAGTTCCACTCCTTTGCTGTGCGCATTATGAAAGAGGCTTGGAAACCCTTAGTGCGAATTGGTGGAATAGCAACAAGGTAGGGATGGTAACTTGCAGTTCGTCTGGATGTCCGATGGTAGAAGGGGTCCGGTAGGATCAGGTCGTGGAGTTCTTGGGCACACTCTCCGAAATAAAGGTCCAACCTTGGGGCAACCTACTTAAAATTGTCAAAGCATTCATTAAATGCTTTGAAAATTTTAAGCAGGTTCAGGTTTCTATCATTGAAAAACATTTTCTATCACTGAATTCATGTTTTGCATAATATCTTCAGCGAAATAATTTTGTTTTTCAATAAAATCTTTGACTTTGAAAGTCAACTTACGTTTCATTTAGATTAATATTAACTGAAAGGCAAATAATTTAGATGAGCTTCAAATATTTAATTTGAGTGACGTTAATTTAATCTTACTTTGTAAATGACAGAATAAGTATGTTAATAAATACATATTTTATCTCTATATAAATAAAAATAAATCGCCGAAATGTACTATGTCTTACGCGCATAACTTCGTAACGACTCATCCAAATTGTATAATTCTTTTATAGTTGTGTTTGTAATTGTCATGGCGAGGTTCCCATGAAAGAAAAAAAATAAGAAAGTTGCCAGTTGACGGGAGCGAAGCCGCGGGCGACAGCTAGTGTTTAATAAAATATGTTTCGTAAGAGATTTTTCAAACACATTAAGCTGCTTTCAGACTACGCTATAATATGATAGCATACAGTATAATATAGCTCATAGCACAACAATATCGCGCACCATACATTGTCAATAATTTATAGTACAGTACAGTGTGAACGTGTCCATAAATTATTGACAATGTATGATGCGCGATATTGTTGTGCTATGAGCTTATATACTCCATGCTATATAATAAATTGTAGTCTGAAAGCAGCTTCATGAAAACATTTTTGGGACATTTCGACGCATTTTATTGTATAGCTTGCTTTTACCCGCGACTTCATACGCGCTTACCTCGCTTTTTTCGCTTCTCATAAGAATCCAAGTCCTCAAAGAACCTACATGCCAAATTTGAGCTTTCTACGTCCTGGAATCAAAGATGAAAATGCATTTTCATCTTTATCGCTAACGCTTTAGGTTCAAAATTGATTGGAAAAATTTGCCGGGTAGCGTGATGATTGGAAAAATAGCGTAGGTGATATAGGTAGCGTGATTTGCTTTCTGATTCTGCTCAAGTGGCTTCTTTAGTCCTCTAGTTATTTCGACTGTGCGTTGTCTGTCAGTCACTTAATCAGTCAGTCAGTAACAGAAGAGTTTTAAATATTAGGATATCATCCCTTATCACACAAAATAATATCACGTCAGTATTCGCTCGAGGCTAAGTAATAACAGCCGCCGTAGCGGATCTTCAAAGTAAGCAATGCTTGCTGAGGTCGGTCCGTTTATGGGTGACCAGTGTGACCACCTCAAAAAGCTAATATGTCTTTTGGTCCCGGCTGTCATTTCTAGATCTTTACCAGTCGTTATGTATAGACAAGCCCGCCACACATTCCCAACCACTGCAACTCCTGAAAGCCAGAATCAACAGTGGCGACCACCAGAAAAACGCCGAGTTAATGAAACCCGACGAGTCCCGGAGAAAAGATTCAACTGTCTTGGATCCCGCAACGAAATTTATCAGAAGAGTACAGCGGAGGAGTAGGAAAAATAAATATAATTTCCACTTCCCTCCATATCAAGCAGGAGACAGATTATAGCTAGGCCATTATGTATAGTCAGAAGTCAGAAAATGTGACTGCTGCCTTGCCTAAAGGCAGTAGGCGGATTATGTATTCCAAGAAGGGTTGGGACATAGTGTACCCATGAGGTATATATCCACATGGGGCCAGTTACATATGCCCCATGTAAAAGTGAGCTAGCCTATTGCTGCCAACCGTGCATAAATCCAAACTTCTGGTTAATACTAAGAAATGCCGAGAAAATTATACTGAGAAAATGTTACTAAATATTCCTCAAGACTACAGGAACAAAATTATGACAAAAACAAAGCCTCTCATATTTTTCTGAAGTCCTACTACTGAGATAGCAACAAAACAAGACATTTAGCTCGCCTGGTTAACTCGTGTAATTAAACTAAAATAATTAGAGTAGAATTTTGAATGGGTTAGCAAACAATTAAACCACAGCATAATACAAGTGGGAATGTATTGTTAGGTCGCGGTCATATTGCTCCGCGTTAGGGAAGAGTTACATCTATACTAATATTATAAAGAGGTAACATTCGTTTGTAAGTTTGTATATAGGCGGTAATCTCAGGAACTACTGGTCCGATTTGAAAAATTCTTTAATTATTAGATAGCCCATGTATCGGGGAAGGATACATATCATCACGCTAAGACTAAAAGGAGCCGTGCATTAATGGAAAATGTGACACAGACGAAGTTGCGTGGGTCAGCTGGTAAGTAATAAATAAAATAAATAAATCTTAATATATATAAATCTCGTGTCACAATGTTTGTCCTCAATGGACTCCTAAACCACTTAACCGATTATAATAAAATTCGCACACCATGTGCAGTTCGATCCAACTTGAGAGATAGGATAGTTTAAATCTCAATTTTTTGTTGCAATATTATTTAGGAGCGGAAAATGTGACGCAGACGAAGTTGCGCGGGACAGCTAGTAAGTAATAAATCTTTAATCATAGTGTGTGATGATAATTATTATACAACGTGTAAAGGGCAAAAAAAAGTACTGTGGGTCAGCTATATACAAAGGTCGATCAATGCCTTGCGCGTCCAGTATAATAATGGATTCAGGATGCTGGTAGGGCTACCCCGGTTTTGCAGTGCTTCAGGTATGTCTGTGGAAGCTCGTGCTGATGGCTTCCAGGCCAAAATGCGCAAGCGAACCGCGTCTCTACTGAGCAGAGTGCGGGGCAGCACTAACAGTATCCTTCAAGTAATTGCTGAGAAATATGACTCGGCAGTCATGAAGGCTTTCGTTCGGATTCTGGTCGAATAGCGGTACAATCTGGGCTGAACTCGAGTGAAAGAGTTAGAGAAACCACCCTTTTTGTAATATGTATCTACTAACTTAGTTTGTAAGAAATTTTTGTTAGTAACAAATGGACTATTTGTCTGATTAAATAAATTGATTGATTGATTGAAAAGTAAAATTCCGATCTTGGCGACTGCGACCGGTGACAATGATGTGCGACCGCGACCCATTGCTTTGTATGAATTGCTGTAGGGCTTGTACGTCGGATTATGGAAGAGGAGTTACATAGTGTATGATATTATTAAACATCGTGTAACATAATAACCTAAAAAGCGATGGTGGGATCAGGTCTTGGAGTTATATCGACTTTGGCAACCCAAAGTCGATATTTTTGCTAAAAATGGCCACTTTTAGCAATAAGTGCCGTTTTGGCTATTTAGCCATGAGTTATGTATTAAATATAGCTCTCAAAAAATAATAGATACATTTCTTCAGAACACTGGAGAGCGGTTTTTTATCTACGTGTCTTAAATTTACCACAATTAATAAAAAACGATTGGTGGCGCTAGTGGACGGCATACACACCCTTAAAAGTGTAAAATAAAAAACTTTTTTACTTTATAGTGTTTTTTTTTGGAAATCGATATTTTTTTGTAAAAAAGTTTTTTATATTAAAGTTAAAAGAACGCAGAAAATTTTAACAAAGAAACAAGAAATTATCATTGTGGAGTGATTGATAAACGACAATTCACACATTCAATTAACAATACAACAATTATAGTTCTCTCGTAATAGAACTGTGATATCAGGAAGATGGGAATTATACGTGACGGAATTGTGAGTCCTTTGACATAACGAAGCACAAATCTGTATTGCGGGATGGTTTTGAGAATTTCCTTATGGAAATTGTTATTACATTTTCACGTCTCTTGTACCTCGAATTAATTACAGTATTTCCCATCCCTAAAAAAAAAAAAAAAAAAAAAAAAAAAGGTAGGTATCTAAGGTGTAAATAAAAACATAAAGGTCCTTTAGAATTTTTTTTTTTCGGTAAAACTGACAGATTTCTTGACTAGAAGGTTTTAAAGGAAACTGACACTACCAGGTGACACCACTGGCGCTACTTAACTTTGACGTACACACGACTTTGACGTCAATTTAACTAATATCAGCAGACAAGAGTTTTGAAATGTGTGGACATGGTGCGGACTGTACCTGACGCATCAGTGCTGTCACCTGATGTGGCTACGTCACATATCATATATACTAATATTATAAAGCAGAAGAGTTTCTTTGCTTGTTTGTTTGTTTGTTTGGTTGAACGAGCTAATCTCAGGAACTACTTGTCCGATTTGAAAAATTCTTTCAGTGTTAGATAGCCCATTTATCGAGGAAGGTTATAGGTTATATCATCACGCTAGGACAAATAGGAGCGGAGCATTAATGGAAAATGTGACGCAGACGAAGTTGCGTGGGTCAGCTAGTTTGGTATATTTTCATTTCAATAACATTCACAAGATATATTTATATACTCTTAAACTTATTTCGTATAACTTTACTGGATATAATGTTTATTTAATCGAAAATCATTAGGTATTTCGTTTAAAATTAATAATATAACACATTGACTTTTTAAGACAACAGTCTTAAAAAGTCAATGTGTTGCTGTCAAAGTTGTGCTACAAAATTTAGTGACTAAAAGGAATCACTGCAAAACCGACCCCACGTAGTCTTGTCTGCCCTTCCCCTAGAGTGTAATTTTATCCCACGAAGGTTTGAAAGGCGAGGGACTGCCAGAGTCCTGCAGCGCCGGAGCCATGCCAGAAACCATGCCTGCTGCATGTTGCATGCTTGCTTGTATGCTGCATGCTTACTTGGCAGGTGGTAATCAGTTTTCCTCTCCTTCCGTCTGTTGCAGGTGTTGTCTGGCCACGGCTGTTTCGGCACACACCTGCACCGGATCGGGAGGGAGGAGACACCGGCGTGTCACGACTGCGGCGCGGCGGAGGACACGGCGCAGCACACACTGGAGGTGTGCCCAGCTTGGTCCGAGCCGCGTCGCAGTCTCACTGCGGAGATCGGACAGGACCTCTCCCTTCCCAGCGTGGTCAGATGCATGCTGGGGAGTGAGGAGTCCTGGGCCGCGGTCGCCTCCTTTTGCGAGGATGTCATCTCGCAGAAGGAGGCGGCGGAGCGCGCGCGGGAGGACGATCCTCTCGCTGCGCCGCTCCGCAGACGAAGGCGAGGTCGGAGAAGACGCCCTCTTCTCCCTCCTCGCGGTGGTGATGGGCGGGCGACAGGCACGGGGGCGCCTCCGCCCGCTTTGCACACGTCACCACCATCGTCTGAGGTTCCCGGCCCTCCCCCAACGGGGGGGGCGTGAAGGGCCCGCTGTGAAGGCGGGCGGTCGTCGGAGGTGGACTGGACGTAAAGGCTACGCCGATCTCCCAGTCCACCCCCACTAAGACGCTGCGGGAATTTCAGTGCTGGGTTGTTTTAGTGGGTATACCGGGCTTGTCCGGGGAGTCCCACATACCCCTCCCACTCCCCCGAGTGAGAGGGTATGCGTAACGCATTTTTTCCCAGCCGAAAAAAAAAAAAAAAAAAAGGTGGTAATCAGTTACTAGGTATATCTGCCCATGCAACGAATAATAATATTTGTTAAGATACCTGCAGGCTACAACTTTTAATCAATATTAAACCAGACTTAGTTATAGTGTGTATGCAATTTTCCTGTGATCTACACAGGTGTTTTAATCATATTAGACTAAAAAAGATTTTATGTTTTTTGAGTGGTATATCTAACGATTTTATATACAATGTTTGTTGTGTTTATAAAGATGAGTGATTTTAAAATTATATCAATCGTTTATTAGGTATATTAACTGAGAGTCACTTACCAACTTGGTGTATGTCATAACAGAAAACCCTCATTCAAAAGTGCTATAAATGGTTTAGATAAAATAAATCCTATGAGTTTGAGGCTATATAAAATGATGCTATTTCATTGATACACAGTGTAGCAATGAAATAGTATTGCAAATTTTAGAAAATATTCAACATTATTTGAAAACTTCCACACAATTAACTTTCAAAATTATATTAAATTTCATGGTTGCCTTGTTTTCGAAATCACATAGAGCAATATTAAACGGTACACACGCTTCCCTCGGGCCGCAGTATTAGACAATATTTAGGGGAATATTCGGTAATGAGGGCATAGCAGGTGGGTTCATTTCCGCACTACATTAGCATATATTATAAGTACCTAGTTAGGAGCTGTTGTTTATTAAGAACAGCATGATGTGGTACATAATCGTTTTGAAATAAATTGAATGGTAACAACAAAATTGGGGCAGTTTGAATTATTCCTGTCTTAACAGAAAAAGAATCCTCTATTACTTACGAAACGTTAAATCTTTATTGAAGTTAAAATTTCTTAAAGAATACTGCATCAGGACCACTGTTATGGAGGAATGCACACAAAAGCCACAGGACTCTATTCCAATGAAAAAGGATCTCTGCAATAACTAATGCCGTTATTTATTTAATTCTTTCATGATTATCAAGTTTTAATAAGAATCTAATAACTAACTGCTAATTCTTCAAATTGTGTATAAATGGCCCAACGCTTCATCGTCATCTTCCTGCCTTTATTCCATGTTACTTGGGGTCAGCGCAACACGTTTCTTTCTTCCACTCTGCCCTATCAGCCGTCAAACTATCACTAACTCCCTCTTCTTTCACATCGCTCCTCACACAATCCATCCATCTTTTCTTTGGCCTTCCTCTCCCTCTCCATCCATCCACATTTATGTTCATTACTCTTTTAGTTAAATGCGTTTCCTCTTTTCACATGACCATACCAAGACAAGCGATTCCCTTTTAACTTTTCCGTCACTGGCACCACTTTTAAACTACCTTTTTTTTGTAATCATTTCTCACTTTATCCATTCTAGGTATATTACTACATCCATCTCAACATTCTCATCTCCGCCACATGCAATCTGTTTTCATTCTGATCCATACATTACGACAGGTCTTATACTGGACTTGTAGATTTTCCCTTTCTATGGGTCGCAAGTTGCCCCAGTGACCTGTCGCCATTTCATCCATTCTGAGTTGATCCGGTGCGTTACGTCTCGGTCTATATCGCCATCCCCCTGGACAAGCGACCCAAAGAATCGAAAGTCGGAGCAGATCGGTATAGGCGTTCTGGTGAGAGCTATAGGTATAGGATTGGAGAGACCGCCGAAATCGCAGAACAGGTATTCTGTTTTGGTGCTGCTCAATTTCAAGCCAAGACTCTCCAGTCTTTGCCACCACGTCTCCAATCTGCTCTGGACCTCTAGGTCGCTTTCGTTAACCAGCATAATATCATCAGCAAACAGCATACACCAGGGAGCCTCCTCCTGGATGTCCGACGTCCATTATCATCAGGAAGAGATAAGGGCTGAGAGCCGACCCCTGGTGCAAATCGACTTTCACACTGCCAAGCTGTCATTGGTGCCCATTGCAGACCGGACTCGCTTGCGCTACATCGTTCGGATCAACTGCACATACATCCCAAGCACACCTTTCTCCTTAAGGGCCCATCACAAAACTGGTCATATGCCTTTTCGAGGTCAACGAATACCATATGCAAGTTTTTATGCACAGCTCTATATTTCCCGCGCAGCTGGCGAATTGCGAAAATAGCAGACATTGTACCGTCAGTCACAAAACCGAACTGGTTCGGCGAGATTACACTCTCTTCTCTCAGCCGCCTTTCAACAAGTTTTTCCCAGGCTTTCATATTATGTGCCATTAGCTTTATTCCAACGCTTAGATACACTAAATATACTTATTAATTATACCGCTGACTGTTTAATGATAACTTTTGATTACAATACCATTTTCACCAATGAGAACAATCGGAATTCCAAACAAATTTCACAAGTACCATTTCTACTCCCGGGCGTCGGGAGTCGCAGGAAGATTCCCGCCGGCTACCGTAGGCGCGAGCATTAGGTAGCTCGAAATTCAATCAGAACCATGCCCGTGCGCGTGTGTTCCACGTGCGCCTCAAAGAGATGTCAGCATAGTAGACGGGGCCCGCTTGGGTCAGTGCCTGCTGAAGTTGCAGACTTTGTTCGAAAGAGTCACCGCGGCCCTGAAACGCAAAGCGCACTATGAGAAACATGGATGGGTTTAAGTAAGTAAGAGTCTGACACCCCGAGCCCCCCCTGAGTCTGTCCCTTCTGCTCCGCCCAAAGCAGGAGGAGTCATTTGATGATATCCCTAAAAAAAACGTTTCCTACTACCCATCTACCCAGACCCTAACTAGTACTACGTAACGGAGTATGTCCAAGCTATTAGCTGTCGAAATAGCCAACTTAATGTCTCCGTGACAACCGCTCCACGTATGACTTACTTTAATGAGCCTATCAATTGCTCCGCACCGGCCCTTCGAATTGAACAATAAATTGACCATTAATTGGTCGTACTAACTTAATTGGCATTTAGTTTAGGTTATATTAATTAGTCTTTGAACTCTCTCTTTAACTTTAGTTAAAGTGATGCTTTTGAAGGGAAGGAATATCTATGAAAATCTCAAAGATGTCGATTGGTTTTCTTTGTAAAATGAAAAGTTTTAGCTTCTTTTGATCAATGTTTGAGCCATCAATATTTCAAATTTAACGTTCGTTCGTGAGTTTATTTTGAGTGTTTTAACTAACTCTTTTTCAAAAACGTTCTCAGCGAAATTTTTACCGTAATATATTTTGTGTATGCGTAGGTACTAATGTATCATTCAAATCAGTTAATTAATTTTCAAGAATATGGGCTTGCCAGTTTGGTTGCTATATGTCATTGTAGTTAAAATACAGCATAGTTGATCCAAGTAACTATGCTTGCTATTACAGGAATTCTTGAATACAGAGCCTGTAGTGGTATAAAGTCTTGATTCGCATCTGAGGGCCAATTATACTAATTTCTAGGGTTCTGAACATCCGTGACAAACGGAAACCCAAAGTCAGTCACCTGATTGATCCTCACTGGCTGTGACAGACACCACACCCGTGTCTGTCTGTCTGTCACAGCCAGTTTTCTCCGGGTCCACCGAACCGAATCTGTTGAAATTTAAGTTGTAAATAAATAAATTTTAAGTAGAAAAAAGAATAAGAAGAAAAATGTTTATTCAGACTCGCACAATACACATAAAAGTAAAATAAGTAAAACTAACTGTAATAAAAATAAGTTGACACAGTTAGCTACATCCTGAAATACTAATACTTAATCTGTGCGAGAAACAATTACCTACTAGAAAATTTAATATCGTGTGTCATATCAAATGAATGGGCTAACTCTGAGGACTTTTATTATATTTTTTTTCATAATTTGAAAGTGAATAGTCTTGAAGTTTTCAAGAAATTAGACCAAATATGACTATTCCCACTTATCTCCGATATAACTGAGCTAAAAATAAAAAAAGAAACGGCCGAGTACAAGTCGGACTCGCGCACCGAGGGTTCCGTACAAACCAGTAGGTATATTATAAGCAGAAGTTGAAGATTTTATATATTCACGGAATACATCTACTTACCAAATTTCGACAGCATAGTTCTTATAGTTTCGGAGAAAAGTGGCTGTGACATACGGACGGACAGACAGACAGACAGACATGTCGAATCTATAAGGGTTCCGTTTCTGTCATCTGGCTGCGGAACCCTAAAAAAGGATGCATTTATTAGTTCTATACCCAAAGATACCAGGAACACCTATAAGAAGCCTATAGTGTTAAAAAAACATGTTGAAAAAATGAAATTGGTTCGGAACCCTTAGCACGCGAGTCCGACTAGCGCACATAGCCAGTTTTTAAGCAATTCGTAGTAGCATTTTAATCGCAATCTGACAAAATGTAGAGAAATAACCGTTGCTTAAAATTATAGGAATTCGCCCTCTGCGCTGTTTGATAACCACGAGGAGCTCGTGGCTAAATAATAACAAACGCGCGGGTCGATCTTTACGGTTAAGCAACGCTTGCCAAGGTTTGCCTGTGGATGAAAATGGTCACCATTTTAATAATATCCTTGGACATTTCACACAACGCCATCTAGTCCCAAGCTAAGCAACCTAATGCTTGTGTTATGGTAACGAGATGGCTGATAAACTACTTATATACATTTTTTTTTTGTAAATACATACATATTATAGATAGAAAAACACCCAGACTCGGAACAAATACTTGTAGGTCGTACAAATATTTGTTCCGTGCGGGAATCGAACCCGCGACATACTGCGCAGCAGTCAATCGCTCCACCACTGCGCCAACCGTGTCGTCTAAAATTTCACAATATTGTTCTATTGTTTGTTCTATGAGAAGCTCGTGGCTAAATAATAACAGCCGAGGTCGATCTTCAAGGTTAAGCAACGCTTGCCGAGGTTGGTCTGTGGATGGGTGACCATCTTAATATACCGAGTTACCTACGGGCCTCGGAAGGCACGCTAAGCCGTTTGTCCCGGCTGTCATCTTTGGCAGTCGTAACGGATTGTCAGAAGCCAGTAAATCTGAATCCAGTCTTGCCAAGAAGTATCGTGTTACCCAGTTAATGGATTGTGGAGGTCTGGTATGCAGCCGCTCCTCGTAAGTCCTGGTATTCAGCTGAATCCGGTTTGACTGGAAGCCGACTCCAATGTAGTTAGATGAGTGGTTGATGACAACAAGATCGAACAAAAACGTAATGAAAACTGATGAGACACGACGATTTTTACACCTCTGCATAGCTTTTCAGAATTACAGGCGTGACATTATTTAATATCGGAATCTAGGTACACTAAACCTATTTCCTTGTCTAACTAGAACCTATTACCAAGCTACGCAGGTAGATATTATGTCGGTAATAGTGCGGAACGAGGCCGTAAACGTTATAGTGTAGCAACACTGCGTACAGTATGACGTGTTGTATGGCAACACTTTACTTGATCGCTCCGTTTATGTTAGTGTTGCCATAAAGTACTTGGTAAGGAGAATATGTAAGCTTATCTTGTTACTATGTTAGATATGGGTAGATATGTGTTCTAAAGATTGCTTCTAAGCGTCTTGTTTTGTTTAGAGTTCGAAGTATTATGGTATGATTTGCTATAAACAATCTGACAAAATAGGAATGGTATTTAAGATCACATCGTTCTACATGAAGAGAATTGAATAGTAAACCCGTTATTATGTACACCATATAAGTTACGGAAAAGCTAGATGAAGAAAGTATAACATAGGGTGACTCAATGGGCGGCATTATCGCTAGAAGCAATGGGCACTTATAAAACGATAGAAACTTATGCACGGTTTGAATTGTTTGTTTCCAATGAAGTATGAACCGGCAAAAAACACATTCGTTAATTTAAACAGAAAAAAAAACATATATAGTTTCCATTTGTAGCTGTTAATAGGTATGAGAGGACAGTGTAGGCTGGATAATAAAGCTTCAAGTATGTAACAAAAACATGGATCAAAATAAGACGCTGTTTGGAAGATTTGCTAAGACCCAATATGCTTCCCATAAAGTGATTAGAAGAAAATAGTCGCGTCATCTAATTTTAGAAGCCTTAAAAATAGTGGTTTATTTGAAGGCTAATCTCTCGAAAAAAGTTTAATAAAGCGTGCAGATGAAACAGCTTTTCTTCGGGACTTACGGAGAAATTACATCGAAAAAATAGCAAGTAATGTACATGATACGAAACGTAATTTTGTTTAGCCATAATTTTTCTATTTCTATTACATAATAGGAAAAAAAAAACACCAAATCACCTCCAAATCGTTAAGTTTAAACCATTTCATTTCGTATTTTTATCAAAAGAGTGTAAAAAAATATCTACAGCTGTGCAATACAAATGAAAATAATTTGGTATTGTTACTTTTTTTGAATATTTACGTATGTATTATTTTTTATTATAATAAATTAAAAAGCAACCGGTTAAAGTACGCGTCTATGCCACTCTCGCACTCGTTTGTATGCGCAAGGTCATTGGCATGAATACAAGCCTTAAAGGTCATACTTATTTAGGAGGAGAATCTTTTCACCTGGTCTACCTGGCTTACCTGGCTTAAATACCGGCAGTACAAAGTGCTCTAAAAGCAATTAACTAATGTAGAAATGAATAGACAGCCGCCATCTTGGATCTAGACATTAAAATGTAAACGGTAATGATACGGGCTGGAATTTGATGTACAGTAGGTCAACTCTACAAAGTCCTCCGCTGTACTTTTCTGACTAATTTCATTGCGGGATCCAAGACAGTTGAATCGTTTCTTCGCGGCTCAGTAAGCTTCATTGACTCAAGCGTTTTTCTGGTGATCGCCACTGTTGATTCTGGCTTTCTGATTTTTTGGCAGTGGTTGGGCTTGTTCCAAAAATACCTTTAAAGGGTACTGATTTAAATGTACCATAGTTACTTTTGTTTCCCAAAGAGACGAAAAGTAAGGTAGTGGTTTTAATTTTTTTTTGCATATAAAATAAGCTTGTGTTCTGAAAAAATTGATTATCAAAAAATATTTGACCCGTATTTTTTCTTTTGTTACGGGAACCAAAATTGACGAAGTTACGATGCTTTTATAATTCTCAAGACGTCACGCCGTGGCATAATTATAATCTTTCGCAGGTTGTGACGTCACGAGCCCCCTACTCCCGAGTTTTGATGCGTTTTATCTTTGTCAATATTCATTGATTTACAAAAAATACAAAAATTCGTGTCCATTATTTTTCAATACTCTAACTGACTGACTCAATAGTTTTGCAATGGAAACTAGCCTATTATCTATATGAACAACTGGAGCACATTTTTTTTATCAGCTGAAAGACGTCCACTGATAGATATTGGTCTCTCGCGACCCTCACCAGGGGAATTTTTTCATTTTGACATTCAAAAGGATTTTTTTTGGTCATTGGTCATTGGTCAAACTGAAATCGATTTCGACTTTGACATAAAGCTAACAATTATATGATTCGAGGTGGAATCAAGTTGGTATACATGAAAAAAGGGGTTAGTACTAAGCCTTCTAAACTCCATCTCCAACACCAATGGTGTTTCCTTAATTGCGACGTAATTAAAGTTATGAAAGGTTCCTTTTTATTTAATTACTTATGTTTTTAGATTCCGCCTTTGAAGGAACAGCTTTATGCTTGGGTGTTCAATTAGTGGACTGAAGAATGTCCGGTCGTTAATTGAAACCCCTGGGTCCTTTTAAATGGGTTATTTCTAAGATTATCGGGTGACGAGTTCTGCAATAAGTATGTAAACTATATAATGTATAATTAAAGAAATGCACGTTTCATTGTTCAGAACATTTCGTCGAGTTATGCCCAATTAAATGTATGGTGCTGTAGATTTTTTACGATTTCAGTGTTGGTCTCATAACAAAAGTTGTCCATATTGATGAGTACAATGACCCCTTAATAAGTATTGCGTTTATTATGTTACATGTAGGTACAATGAAATGCTCATTCCCTCGAGAAGTTTCACTCTAACGTGGAATAACGAGATTTTTTCTTTTGCAGGTTCTATCAGAGACACTCTGATTTATCACGAAAAGTAGGTAATTAAAGCCACAATATTTCATGAATGGTTCAGACTCGCTAGTTACAAAATGCTATTCACACCACGACGCCACCTCCACGAACACGTTAGATTATAATGTCATGCAAACTCAACCTAAAGTAATTCATTATTCCCCGTGGGGTATAGTAAAATTCAGTACAATATTATTGCCCGGAGGTCAATAATGTGATTTGTATTCGGAACTCAACTTTGAGACTGACGGAAACCGTTTGCGGCCAGCCACCTTTCTACTTGACTTGAGCACAATTTTCTTGCTGTTAGTTTGTAAAATAGAGTACGCTTCTCAGGGATAAAATTGTTAGCTTAAATCCCTCGCTGCATTCAGAATTTCGAATCCTTCATTACGTTTGGAATTCAATATGACGGCCGTGACATAAGACACTGCTTTATACCCTCGGTGCATCATAATCTACTATTCTGTGACATTTCAATGCCTTTAACCGGCTTCTAGGTACAAAGCACTGCAATGTGCAAAAAAATCTCCACGAAACCTCAATGACGCGCTCAAACATTGCCACGCTAATAACGACCTTAAAGCAAACGAATAAAACAACAACTGCATTTGTTTCGCCTAGTTTTCTTTTTAGTCGCCCCGCTGATTAGACAAAGACCAACATTTTCATAGCTTATTCATGAATGGAATCTTTTTAGCATTATGAAGGCACTCTGTTGTGATGAAGGTAAATTATTTTCTACTAGGTTCAGCCAGCGGCTTGGCCCACGAATTAGTCAAAAATCCAAAGCGTATTGCCCTTTTTAAGGTTCCGTATTCAAAAGGTAACTAACGGAACCCTATTATTAAGCTTCCGCTGTCGTCCGTCCGTCCGTCTGGCTTTTAGCGGGTTGTATCTCAAGAACCTGAATAGGTAGACAGTTGAAATTTCCACAGATTGCGTACTTCTATTGCTGCTATAACAAAAAATATAAGGTTCATGGTACGGAACTCTTCAGGTGTGAGTCCAACTCGTACATGGCCGCTTTTTGGGATAAGCCCGCTACACATTCTCAACCACTGCAACTTCTGAAAGCCAGAACCAGCAGTGGCGACCACCAGAAAAACGCTGAGTCAGTGAAACCCGACAAGTCCTGGACTCACCGGGTCCGACTTGGCTGCTTTTTTTATATTCTTCATTGTCCCACTGCTGGGCAAGTAATAAGTAAGGCAAATTCATAAATTCTCCCTTGACGTTACGAACCAGCCAAATAATGTTAACTAATAATAATATAAAGCTGAAGAGTCCTTCTATCGCGCTAATCTCAGTGAATATTGAATTAGTAGTGTTGGATAGCTCATTAATCGAGGAAGGCTATAGGCTAAATATATATATATATTTTTTTATACAAAACGGTGAAACTCTTGGCCTAAATCTCACCTGATGGAAAGTGATGATTAGGCCGAAGATGGAAGCGAGTTTCACCCGGAATCCTCTTACACAGAGGAACTGGCTATCATACCTCTAACTGTCGGAACACAACAATGCTGTTAACATTGTTGTTATGGCGACAGACTTAGACATGATGGTGGTAGCTTGCCAGGCGGACTTAGAACAAGTCCTACCACCAACCAAACCGAGCAAAAAATTTGCCTCCGCTGGGAATCGAACCCGGGACCTCTGGGTCTGAATCAGGTGGTATAACCACGAGACCAAGGAGGCAGTTAGTGTCACCTGTTTAGCACCACCCAGGGACCACGTGTAGGGATTCGCTGAAGGGTATTCTCCTACGGACGCGGGTGACTCGGCCCCCAAAAAATATCATCAAGCTTCGACCAATAGGAGCGGAGCACTAATGTAATTGTGTCGCAGACGAAGTTGCGTGGATCAGCCAGCAATCAATAATTTTACCACCTCTTTTAAGGATATCGTACCAACGGATTTGTTCCTTTATTATCGAATCGTAATCGTATCGTTCGTTATAATACGAATAGTAACAAATAACAAATTCATTTATTCAGGTAATTCAACTAGAACCCAATTTACACAAAAATCATAAAATCAATCAATTTAATAAGAAATAGCACAAATCAAATAACTAACAATTAACGAACAATATATCAACAATATATCATGTCTAATCGTGTGTCATTTTTCTTCCAAATTTGTTAGTCGTTGAGATGTGATTGAATAACAAACCTCCGAACATACATACATATATACAGAATTTCACATTTATAATGTTGTTGTTATATTGTGTTGTGCGTAAGACTGTTTTCTGAGGTTTTGTGTTCTTTTAGTTTATTATGCGGCTTCCTTAAAAAATGAGTTCTTTTTGTTATTGTTAAAATATTTTTCCTCAAAACGTTGGATTTTTCTTGGTAAGGTTTTATCTCCTAATACTACTTGCTAAAGGTCCAAACCAAAGAAAAGACTTTTTAAAGAAGTGCTAACATAAAAAAAAAATGTATCACAGTCTACTGAAATAATTATATGGTACACTAAGTTGTGCCAGCGGCTTCACCCGCGTGATACCTAGGGAAAATACTCTCGGGATAACAAGTAGCCTATATGCTGTTTCAAACTATAATACCTCTGTGCCAAATGAAGATCCTTTCAGGCGTTCTGACGTGATAAAGTTATAAACATCCATCCATCCAAAATTAAACGATAAAAAGAAAAATATTTGATTCCTCCCAAAAATTATAAAATTAAAATAATTTTTTTTTTCTTTCTTTCTTTCTTTAGGATTAAATAAGAAATTCATACGCTTTTTACTCAAATCAAAAGCACAAAATGAATAATGATGCTTCAATAAAAACATGCTTAACATTTTTATTTTACTGAAATTCACAATTTATAGTTTCTTTTGTGTTCAAGTTCATTCAATATGGAATGGAAAGCGCAGTTCATTACTAAAAAGGATTGGGTTTTATGTACTGTGAAGGTTACCTAAAGGTAATATTTCTTAAAGCATATAGGTTCGCTGAAAAATTGAATAACTTTCATGAAAACCAGTGAGTATTTTGAACAATTTTGAAAAGTAGAAGTTTAACAGCTAAAGGTAACTAAGAGCGGATTTCACCATCGGAAATTGATCGCGATCAGTACACCTAAACTGCAGTACACCTAAGCAAAACATGTATGCTCTTTAATGTCTGTAAAACAACTTTGTACACCGTGTTTTTTTGCAAATAAAAAAATTAATTGATTGATTGATTCCGTTCAAGAGTTGTCAGTGTCAAAATTCTATAGAAAATAATTACACTGACAGCTCGTAAATGTGGTTATATTGTTGATCGTGTTCAGTTTCATTAATGAAATCCGCCCTTAGCCTTATGTAAAAGTCGTATCAATTCGTATCATAGCGGTAATTCTTGCGTTACTGACTCACTATGACTGACTGACAACACACAGCCGAAAGTACTGTAGGCTAATTCACGTAACTAAATAAGTTTTGTTGCAGTGCAGTTGAAGTTAAGTTTCGATCAAAACAGCACTTTTCGTATTCTCTTCCGCTGTCAGACACGCTCGCGTCATGTTCGCGTCACGCGAGCGCAATAACGGCATTCTACTGTTGCGCGTCTTTGGTGCGTGCTTCGGAACGCAACATGATCGGTATTCTACTATTTGTTTGACGTCCCAAAATGACAGCTTATAAGATTAACACATTCACTGTCCGCAAAGCAGACACAATAATTATTGAACAATCAGCCTGAACCACATGTGGTTCATGGGACTGTGAACGGGTTAAGTTTAAGTTTTAATATTATAATAACGTCATATTCATAGAAATGTTATCGATTCTATTCTATTATTTAGTGAGTTATATGTTTCCTCTCCACCATAAGTAAGTTCGGTTGTCGTGCAGTTGACGTGCAGTTTACGCGCAGCTTACACGCAGTTCAAAGATTATAAGAATACTGTTTATCACTTAAACTTAACTGCTACAACATTAAAAAAAAAAAAAAACTCTAGTCTGCTGTCTGCTCTAATCTGTCTCCTGCTTGATATGGAGGGAAGTGGAAATTATATTTATTTTTCCTACTCCTCCGCTGTACTCTTCTGATTAATTTCGTTGCGGGATCCAAGACAGTTGAATCGTTTCTCCGGGACTCGTCGGGTTTCATTAACTCGGCGTTTTTTCTGGTGGTCGCCACTGTTGATTCTGGCTTTCAGGAGTTGCAGTGGTTGGGAATGTGTGGCGGGCTTGCTACTGCATTAAAACATAATCGGCGCGTCATCAAATTACGTGAATTAGCCCTCTGGTCGTAGAAAGCTGATTTTTGGCATCGGTTCCTTGGAGATTGTAAAGCAAGAGAGGATTTGGATGTAGTCTTTTTAACCAAAAGGGTGACTGGTAGAAAATGCATTGTTGCATTAAGTCCGCCCATGTACCACTATTGTGCATAAAGTTTAAATAAATAAATAAATTTCCCAAAATGTATATAGCAACGGGAAAAAAACGTGATATACACCTACGAAGTTGATGGAAAAGCTAGTAAACTTATAATTTGGCAATCCAATGACTTCGTAAGGGTGAAAATTTTATAAACAAAGCTTTCTCGTGTACCTACCGTGAATCTTTCTATTAGGGCCGGTTATTTCAAACGGTTGGTTAACGTAACATACTTACGTCCAAAGTAACGATTACAGAAGATGTTTAACGTTCGTTAAATAAGAAGCGTTATTTCAAAACATTTTGGTATAAATTCTTTTTACTTTTTTTGCACTCTACCATTTTTTTGTGTGATCAGAAGAATTGCTATTGAGGAATTCAAAAGAAATTTCACAATATTGTTTTATTGTTCTTTTGTTTGTTCTATGAGGAGCTCGTGGCTAAATAATAACTGCAGCCACACAGGTCGATCATCAAGGTTAAGCAACGCTTGCCGAGGTTGGTCTGTGGATGGGTGACCATCTTAACATACCGAGTTTCCTCCGTGCCTCGGAAAGCACGTTAATCTGTTGGTCCCGGCTGTCATTTGGAGATCTTTGGCAGTCGTTACGGATTGTCAGAAGCCAGAAAATCTGACACCAGTCTTGCCAAGGAGTACCTGTTGTGGAGGTCTGGTAGGCAGCCGCTCCACGCAAAATACTGGTATTCAGCTGAATCCGGTTTGACTAGAAGCCGACCCCAATATAGTTGGGAAAAGGCTAGGCAGATGATGTTCTATTGTTGAAATGTCATTAAAAAATATTCTCAATTTTTTTTATTTAGCTGTTAGCACCATTTTTAATGTTTACGCGTGCGTTTAGTGAACGTGAAACCACCTGCCCATAGTGAATATTAAATCAAAATCCACTGAGAATCTAAAGCGGAAAAACAGACAGCAAATTTGTTTTATACCAATTTGAGCTTAAAACCTATGTGAAAAATAATGTACACGTTAACAAATACCACACCTTTGTTACGACAAGCACATCAAATAACATACCCAACGAAATAGTGATGTTACTCCAACAGCTCCGAAAAAACTTTTATTCCTTTTGACAGCGTCGGACGGCACAAAAAGGAAAGAATAGCGAAAAATAAACAAAGAATAGATGGGCCAATAAGCTCTTCGGAAGCCATCACCTTTCAAATTAACTTAATACCGATTGCCGTAAGACATAGTAGCTGGTTGATTGAAAAAGTTTTTTAGGGTTCCGTCTTTGAGGCGTCGAAACGGAATGGGATCTATAGACGCTTAGTAGCTCTTGTCTGAACTAGTTCCAAGTTCCTTTCATTGAAGAATGGGGTTAGTTTCTTTTCGTTTAATTCCTGGAGCTTGAAGTTTGAGGGTGTCGATTGTGGATAGTAGTCTAATTAAAGAGATGCTGGTAAGTTAAATTGCAAAGATAGGTATCTTTTTCTTTACCAGGGTTGCGAAATTAGTTTGAAAGAGTCACCGCGGCTCTGGAACTTAAAGGGCATTAGAAGGAACCAGGATGGGTTTTAGTCAGTAAGAGTTTGAAACTCCCTTCCACTCTGCCCAAAATGGAAGCAGTCATTTTATGATTTCCCATATTAAAAAATATATCTTTTTGTGCTCAAAGAGAGTCAGCACACATAGGGGCCCGAAAAGACCGAGCGACGCCTGCCGGAATTGCGGGACTATTCGAAAGAGATACCGTGGCTCCGGAACACAAAGGGCAATGAAGGAACATGGATGGGTTTTAGTCAGTAGAAGTCTGACACTCCCTCTCGCTCCACCCAGAGCGGGAGAAGTCATTTGATGATTTCCCATCCCTAAAAAAAAAAGGACTACATGTGTAACTAATCTTTTAGAGCACGTCATACGAGAGAAGTTCATGGTTAGACGGTGAAGCCATTGCAGAGGCGGACTAAATGTTGTCAGCGCCCTAGGCAACCGTCATCGGCGCGCCCCGTAAGGCGCGAGCAGACACGGATTCAAAATTTCGCTCAGGAGGATGAGTGAAAGTTTATCCATGAGTGGAGGAAGGGGGAGTTATGGGAATAAAAAAGCGTTTTCGCAATAATTTATACGTCATAAGATATAGCGCGAAAAATTAGTAATAGAAAAACAAAATGACTCTTTGCCAAAGCCGGGAATTGAATGCAGGACCACATGGTAAGCAGCCGTGGTTTGTGATCACAAGCCCAACGAGATAGGTAGTCATTAGCAAGAGAGAGCTACTGTGAATGTTGTAAACCAATTGACAGATGATTGGGGTTTTGGGATCGGGCCATATAGGAGGAATCTAGTACCTAGTAATACTTCAAAATCTCAGAAGAAATATCTTTTTAAGTGCACACAAAAAAAGTTATCCTCATTTTAGTTTTAGTTTTTTTTGTATATTATTTTCGAATAACAAATTCAGAACGCACCTATTGACGATTCATTTCGCGTATGGAATGACTTGTTATTCAAAGACTATGAATATCAGAGGGGCCCGAAAGGGCCGACGCCTGCCGGAGTCGCGGGATTATTCGCAAGGAGAACCGTGGCTCCGGAACACAAAGGGCAATGAAGGAACATGGATGGGTTTTAGTCAGTAGAAGTCTGACACTCCCTCCCGCTAACACCCAGAGCGGGAGGAGTCATTGGATGATTTCCCATCCCTAAAAAAAAAAAGACTGAATATTCATTTTTTTTTCTGAATAGTTGTTAACTGTTATTCAATTAAACTAGTATTTAGGCACCATATCACTACTATGCTGATTTATTATGCATTGGATTTTTGTCATTATTATCATTAATCGTCGACAAGTTACATAATCTGTGGTCATCAACCCGCGCCATTGATTGACACCCGGCAATCATACCGCATCCGCATCTCATTCGACAGATGCCCCCCTATTTTTGGAAAATCCTTTAAGACAAATTGCAACAAATAGAAACGAGATGGCTAATTACTCTCCTTGCTTATCGCTAAGTACACTTTTAGGCTACGCAACAGTCGGATAAAAGGTATAAGATATTTGTATAACAGTTTTGTTACTATTTTGGTGTATATTAAAGTATATTCTATCTCTCTTCTTATCTATTAGGGGAAATCTGAGAGTACCTATCGGCTCTGCTTACCCTTCTACAGAAATATAGGCGTAACTTTATGAAACATTTTATAGTAAATTCAATTCAGGGGAATTCTATACCTGAGGAAGAATTAGGCCGAATTTCATGAAATTTCAGGAGAGGAATCTGTACAACATTGATACGGGGTTCCGAATTTCCAATTCGATTTCCCTTGCAGACTGTTTCGAGTACTGGAACATTGCGTTTCTTGTTACCAGCCGGAGTCTTGGTTTCCTGGTGAGTGTAAAAGCGTGTAAAGGTTGTTTCTATTCACAAAGGTATAGGAAACCAAGCTAGGATTAGGATTTCGTGATAGCCAGTGATGCATACGTAGTGCGATTTAGCGACCATTATCTTAACATGGATATGCCTTGAAAAAGGCGGCGCAAGGTTTGAGCGACGTGGGCCACTGCCTACGGCGTCGTGGTCCAAAGAACGCCGCAGCTTTGGCTTTTATCAACTCAGAAAAATCGTTACTAAGGCCATGATTTACACGTAAAAAAATCAAAATAAAATCAAAACTATTGGAGGCGGGCTGCGATTGAGTTCGCCGCATCTCACCCTCAATATGCTAGTTTCCATCATCCACAAATTGCAAAACTATTTAGTCCGTCAGTTACAGTATTGAAAAATAATGGACACGTATTTTTGTTTTTGTAAATCAATGAATATTGACAAAGATAAAACGCATCAAAACTCGGGAGTGGGGGCTCGTGACGTCACGACTCAGTAAACATTATGCGAAGGTGTCAATTTTGGTTCCCGTAATAAAAGGAAAAACACGGGTCAAATATTTTTTGATAATCTAACTGACGGACTAATTTGATTTTTTCAGGACATAAGCCTATTGTAGAATCCAACTTCTGAAAGTCTCAAAAAAACACTATTCATAGGTAGTAGAGGGCCTCGCAAAATGCCAGTATTGCCCACATATTATTTTAACCTTGCCCTGCCACTGTGACTTAACATGAAACAGTAACTAATATGGCAAACAGCACCGCGCAGGACCAGTTTAAACCGAAACAGAAGGACAACTGTCAAATCGTGTACCTAGTCATTCATTCTTCGTTCGGATTCCAGACTAATCGTAAGTCCGTAGGTGATACGGAGTAGGAAACGCCCGTAACTAAACCCGAAACTACGGACTTCGGGCTTAGAGAGTAGACCCCCAGAATAGTAATTTCTTATCGTCGTGCGTACTCATGATATTTTAAACAGTTAAACTTCATTTAATACATCGTTATTCAGAAGAACTGGCCAAGTGAGAGTCTCTCGAGTGCAAAGGGTTCCGGATGATTATGTTTTTTTTTAACAAGTTATTTTAACATTAGAGAAGACATATCAGGCTAGGTTGACTCTTTTTTAGGGTTCCGTACTCAAAGGGGTCCCGTAATCAACGGAACCTTATGACTAAGGCTCCGCTGTCCGTATGTCTGTCAGTGGGCTGTATCTCAAGAATCTTTTAAATCTTTGAATTGAAACTTTTACAGAGTACCTATGTTCTATTGTAACTTTAACAAAAAATAATAAAAAAAATAAACCTTTCCTGTTCCGGTTTATATGCTGATTGATCAGATGGCAAGGGATGGATGTGACATGCCAAAAGATGTTTGCTTGTTATTGCTTCAGGTGTTTGAAAACACTGGTACTGCTGAGGAGGTCTAAACTTTGGCTATGTATTGTGTATACCACATAAGTTTTAGAAAAAAAAGAAGAAATTACATAGGGTGACATTATAGGCGGTTTTATCGCACTCTATCTTTTAACGACTAAATATGTAACAAGTGTGGGAAGATGATATTTAGTCTAAAATAAACCAGCAAGTGCTCTACAAGTTAATCAAGAACAATCTTTGAAAAACTGGCCAAATGCGAGTCGTGCTAAGACTTCCAAAGGAATTTCATTTATGTTATTTTTTTTTACTATACTCCTTAGAGAATTTCCCGAAATTTTTGGGAAAAGAAATATAAATAAAAAAATAAAAAAAAACATTTATTTCAGAATCAAGTTCCATAATTTGTTAGTACCAGTATAAAATGCCTTATATCTAGTGTTAGTAAATAAACTAATCTAACGGGTAATTATATAAAATTTTAAGCAGCTAAGTACACCCGCTATAGACTTTCCCATCCTAATCTACTTCACTGCATGGAGTCGTATCCAGCGTCCTAGAATCGGAGAGTCCCAGCGGTTTGCCAACGTCCGCAATATAATCCGCATTTTTTTCTTAATTTTAGGCTCAGTAGTTTCGAAATTTTTTCGTAATTCTTCGTGTAATTTCTTGAATTATTAAAAAAAAAATACACAACATTAAAAACAAAATACAAGTGTCACGATCTTTGGAAAGAATATTTCGATGTGAGATTGAAGAATAAAGGAATATGGTATAGATGCATGGTATAGGAGCCTCTTCATATACCTTGCTGGTTTTGTAACACTAAGTTAAACAGAGGGCTCGTTGTGGTCGCCCACAGACTCCGGTCTTGGAACATGCCGCTCAATCAATTTGGATTTTTGATGAAGAAGACGAATTCACCCAACTGTGAGGTGTGTGCAACGCCGGAGGATGTCTTACATTTATTGACGGAGCTCTAATTGATCAATTACGAAGACTTACTACTTACTATTATATTAGGGCTAAATAGATATGATGTGGGTATATTCCACCAAATAATATTGTCTACACCTAGTTCGGAGGCGGCCTTCAAAGTTTTTAAGTCGCTAAGTTACGATTTAGTTAAAAAATATATTTAATTACGTAGCGCGTCCATGTTTGGGCCAGAGAACTTCACATGCTTGTCGAATTTCAACAGAATCGGCCCAGTTGATTCGGAGAAAATTGGATGTGACAGACGGACAGTAAAACAGCCGAACATACGGAGAGACACCCGAGTGAACATATAAGTGTTCCATTTCTTACAGACGTTCACAACCCAAAAAAACAAAAACAAACCATTTCTCACATAGTTTTCCTTATTTTTGTTTAATCCTCAATACTCACACGCGTTGTTGATAAAAAAAACACGGAACCTTCAGTTCGTGTCTGCGTTCACATCTCACCGATTTTTATTCCCTCCGTTTTCAGCTAGCAGTTGGCTTAGGGGACCCCCGAAACAATCAATTAGGGAACTTTGAAACATCCTTGAATTGTAAATGTGAGATGAGACAGTTTTCTCTGTTGGCAACACTTTCTCTTTGTAGCGTTTTCATTATAATTGTTGTTTTTTTTCGGTGTGTGTGTTTTTTATGTTGTTTTAAGGTTTCTAGTTTATGGCGCAGTAGTGCAGCAGCATGGTAGGAGCCTAAAATATTGTATACAAGGTGATTGGTAATTGAGTGCAGAGCGCACTCAAATGCTAAAGTGGGACGATTGTAACCTCGGTAAATTGGGGAATAAATTAAGTTGTTTTCGAATAATACGGTATCGAAAACTTGCGTCGTAAAGTGCAAGCTATGGTAATTCATTGAAACTTCAATACTTTACTCGAATAAAACTCGATAAATGATATTTATTCTGTAAGTAGGTTGTAAATAAGACTTTTACACGTCAATCATTTTGGTCATTTTAAACAAGATGAGGCCGGCGTTTCCTACCTGACTGCTTTGAGAAGAAACGCCGAAACAAACTCAGAGGTCAAAGTCTCTTTTAAATTCCATACAATCGTATGTACTGGTCAAGTCATAAATGAGAACCATGTAGGTTAATGTCTGAAGTGGTATTTTGAGGAAAGTATTCAATGTAGTCACCAAGTTGCCGGAGCAAATAAGATCTAGAATCCCATTTGAAGGAACGCACTCCATTACCAATTGCCCTGTAGAAATTGTAAAAGACTGTGATTTATTTATTAATGAAAAGCTTAAGTAACTTAACATTACAAAGTGTCAACAATATGATCTCTTTCTAACTATTGACAATAATAATTAATAATTAGTTCTTAGGCTAAAATCAGAAGATATTAAGGCAGTTTTTACACTGAGTTCACAATTCAAAAGCAAACATTCTATGCCAAGCAAACATGTTCCTTGACATAGAATGTTGCAAACATGTTACTTTAAAGTTTACAAAACTAACGTTTTACTTATTTATATTCCTTCTATTAAGAAAGCCCGTTCGTTACGCTCAAACAAGAGTGCTCAGAACAAATGCAGAAATGAATAACTCTTACCATTCGCAATAATAAATAATTTGGACGAAGCCAAGGAAAACTCACTCAACGTTTATTTGTCAAAAATAAAACTGTATAGAAACAACACTTTTGTTCAGAGGAAGCGTATTTACCACTACTACTGACTTTTGAGGTTCTCATTTTTTGGATTTTTAGGTTTGTTCTCCATTTATTGAAATAACTAGTTTTAACGAGAAGTTATACATTTTGTTAACAATAAACTTAGTAGAAGTTTATTGTTAACAAAATGTATAACTTTACGTAGCGATACCAAATAATCCAATATTGAATTCAATTTCAATTTATTCAGGAACAATTAACATTGTGTATGAAATCACAATAATCTAAATGAATAAAAAAAAAACATGTTCATTAAAATTATAAAATTTATATAAAACTGAAAATTTAAAAAAATACAATTAAAAATTAAATAACATCACAACCATATCAAACGAATAAAAATAATCAAGTCTCACATAAATAAGATTAAAAGAAATAATGCGGATATATGTTATCGTATATCGAATACAATCCAATAGGAATACTTCAGTGAGCTTGAGTGAGCTTGAATGAGCTTTTGTAAATTCGTTACGGATAGTCAGAAGCCAGAAAATCCTGCCTAAACCTACTGCACCGTAAAGATTTAGGGACACTATGCCTATGTCACTGAAGAATTACTAGTAGAATGGTAGGAGGATGTATTGTCCCCATCTTGACCTACGGTGCACATACTTGGTCTTCGGATTTCAATATAAGAAGTTAACCAACTTTATCATTGAAAACTTCTTAAGTTAAACTCAGATTCCGATTTTAAGGAATTTTTAACTGCATTTCAGAATTTTCAGAGACAGAAACAAACATCCACTCGCGATATTATTATCATATAGCTGTAAGCAATCGCTATAACTCGCCGAGCCGGACATGTTACCTTACTAAATGGTCTATACTTCGCTCACATTAATTAAGTTTTATAATTTATTTGTATAGCTACAGTAGAATTAGATACTCTGTGAAAATTTCACCTGTCCTTTATTGGTTCATGAGATACAGCCTGCTGACTGACAGACAGACCACCCACAAGCACAAAACGTTTTGGGAACACATTCATAGTGCGTACGGCAAAGAAGTGGAATTCCCTGCCGGAGTCTGTGTTTCCTGATAGCTAATACCGGGGGGGGAGTCTTTAAGTCAAGGGTGAATAGGTTACTTCTAGGCAAGCGTGCTTCATCTTAGACCGCATCATCGCATAACATCAGGTGACACAGTGGTCAAACGTATGCCTATAAACAGTAAAAAAAAGACACACTGAAAATTTCAGCTGTCCTTTATAGGTCAATGAGATACAGCCTGCTGACTGACAAACAGACGAGCAAATAGCAAATACGGGACTCTATAAATAAATGGCAACAGTATTTCGCTCCGAATTCGGTCTTCTCAAGTCATCATCATCTGCCTAGCCTTTTCCCAACTATATTGGGGTCGGCTTCCAGTCAAACCGGATTCAGCTGAATACTACCAGTATTTTGGGGGCCGAGTCACCCGCGTCCGTAGGAGAATACCCTTCAGCGAATCCCTACACGTGGTCCCCGGGTGGTGCTAAACAGGTGACACTAACCGCCTCCGTGGTCTAGTGGTTATACCACCTGATTCAGACCCAGAGGTCCCGGGTTCGATTCCCAGCGGGGGCAAATTTTTTGCTCGGTTTGGTTGGTGGTAGGACTTGTTCTAAGTCCGCCTGGCAAGCTACCACCATCATGTTTAAGTCTGTCGCCATAACAACAATGTTAACAGCATTGTTGTGTTCCGGCAGTTAGAGATATGATAGCCAGTGCCTCTGTGTAAGAGGATTCCGGGTGAAACTCGCTTCCATCTTCGGCCTAATCATCACTTTCCATCAGGTGGGATTTGGGCCAAGAGTTTCCCCGTTTTGTATAAAAAAAAAAAAAAAATTACGTGGAGCGGCTGCCTACCAGACCTCCAAAACCCATTAACTGGGTAACACGGTACTCCTTGGCAAGACTGGTGTCAGATTTTCTGGCTTCTGACTATCCGTAACGACTGCCAAAGATCTCCAAATGACAGCCGGGACCAACAGCTTAACGTGCTTTCCGAGGCACGGAGGAAACTCGGTATGTTAAGATGATCACCCATCCACAGACCAACCTTGCTTAACCTTGAAGATTGACCTGTGCGGCTGTTATAATTTAGCCACAAGCTCCTCATTCGGTCTTCTCAAGTATATTCTTTAAAGTTTTAGTGCCAGTGTTCAAACAAATGGTAAGGTCTCTCAGAGCCTGGCTGGTACTAAAGGTCTAGCTTCCTAAGAAGCACAGCACAAAATAAAAAGTGCTCTTGTTCTCTACAAACACGCTCTTTAGGTTTTTCTTATACTTTTTTGTAGAGAAACAGTCTCTTTGTCTTCGTCTAATAACAAATAGTTTTTGTGAGTATTCGAGAGTTTTCTGTTGGTATTTTTAGTTAGTTTTGCGTTAAGGGTGCTTTAGTCCTTTCAGTGCAGTGAAACTTAACAAAATGTTTTATTTGACTATAAATTGACTATTTAATTTTACTGACTGGTCCAGTAGTTTTGATCGTACTATGTTGGTTGTAGAATGTGTGCAGTCATAGGACTGCATTTGGATTAAAAGAAAGTGTAGATACAGTTATGTATTATTAATTATATTTTCTCCAACGCAGTCTATAAATAAAATCCTGATCGATTTTTACGTCACAATATAAGTCCAAGAATTGAAATATGATTTGAAAACAGACTGGTAAATTTCTTGCAAAATGAGCAAACATAAAAATATTTCTCCTGTCGCAGGTCTGCTGGAAAAATTTATTGAAAATGAGCGGTTCCTTTGTACTTATATTTATAATGTTAAGTTTTACTAGTTTTCAGTGTGTACATAAATCGTAAAATAAATATATTTAAACAGCACAATTGATACTTTAAAAACAGTTGTTATGGGGGTCGATGTACTTCACTGTAACAAAGTGCTGAAATACTAGTCACACTTTGTAATTGCGGTCGACTTGGCTTGTCTTTAACGCTTTAAAATATGCAATGGGCGCGTCTGAAATAGCTGAAGACACGAATAATGTAAGGGCAAAGTCTTAAGAGAGAAATTTTTATATTAGCAATCTTAAAGTCTGGTAACAAGTTTAATCAGTCTGATCCGCAGAATCTAGTTACTGAGTAACAGACCGTTAAATTGGCGTTAAATTGTTGCAGTTACTGCTGTTGTATCCGGGGATCAGGTTAGGCAGATGATCTGTGTGTAAAAAGATGGCTAGTATTGTAGAATGGTCCATTTGTGACTATCATAGCCTCAGGTTTCCTTGTCCAGGAATGGGCACAAAAATGCGAACATCTTTTCAGTAATACTGATTGAGACACGTCACAGGATTTCAGTGTCAATTTATTCACTACAACCTATAGAACAGAGACGGGTATTGGCCGCACAGTCACATATTTCTTTTCATAGAAAAGTCCTTGTTATTTTGTCAAGGTTGCTTTTGTTCATTCTTGGTTCATCATTGCTTGGTTCATTTTCTATGTCAGTTATAAAGGTAAACCTATGGTAGTATTGCGACGTTATGCTCGGGCACCGATAGTATATTACTAGCAGGTCGGGTAAGTTCTCCATTCTTACTTTATCTGTGGCGAATGCATTCTTATTGACACGCCCTGGTTGCTTTTGGGACATTCGGAGCATTACCATACTAGGAGCGATGTTATGAACTTGTGTTTCTCAAGATTATGTGTTCAGATGAAAAATGCAGTCTCATATGAATGTGATGCATGATGTTTAGTGAATTCAAAATGTATTTTACTATGTAGTTGAGAAAGCAACACATAATATTCAACTCATGCCTTGTCGCATGTCGTTATCACTCTGTCAAGAAAGTACCGGGAAAAGTTAGTTATTGGCCAAAATTTTATCACCTTCAAAGTATGCTCCTTCAGAAACGATACACTTACATCAACGAATAGGCCAATCATCAAAACGTTTTCTAAAATCAAATTCAGTTCTCGCCGCGTTCTCTTTTATGTTTCTACGGAATGAAAACGGGTGCCACAAAGTGGAAATTTGGGTTTAGGAAAAGAAAAAAAAAGTCAGCTGGAGCCATATCTGGTGAAAAAATTGTTTGCTCGAAGGTATTTGTTGAGTTTTTGGTAAAAAAATCGTTCACCATGATGGCTCTGTGCAAGGTCGCAACATCATGGTGCTAAATCCAAGAATTTGTTTTCCACAAATCTGGCCTTTTTTGTCTTATTTGGTATGGTTATAAAATACTTTATTTACCGTTTGACCATTTGAATGACTGACAGACAACGCACAGCTGAAACTATTGGTTGTTTAAAGCTGAACTTTGACATGTAGATTCCTTAGGGAGTGGTATTGAGCATTAAGAGGATTTCCCGAAATTCCCACGGGAACGGGAAAAACGAAATAGTTGCTGGCGAATTCGCGGGAAAAAGTTAGCTTGATAGCAAACATATCTACGAGAAGCAACTATGCGGTCATGTAGGCTAATTCACGTAACTAAATAAGTGCTGTTGCAGTGCAGTTGAAGTTAAGTTTCGATCAAAACAACGCTTTTCGTATTCTCTATCGCTGTCAGACACGCTCTCGTCAAGTATGCGTCACGCGAGCGCAATAACGGCATTCTACTGTTGCGCGCCTTTTGTTCGTAGTTGTTTGACGTCCCAAAATGACAGCTTATAAGCTTAATTTTAAGTTTTAATATAATAATAACGTCATATTCATTGAAAGTTATTCGTTTCTATTCGATTATTTAGTTCGATTTTTTTCTCTCCACCGTCAGTAAGTTTGGTAGAGTTTGGCTGTCGTGCAGTTGACTTGCAGTTCACGCACAATTTACGCCCAGTTCAAAGATAACAAGAATACCGTTTATCACTCAAACTGAAACTTAACTGCAACTGCACTAAAACTTAATTGGCGCGTCATAACATTACGTGAATTAGCCCTCTGGTCATTTATCTCCATTGCTGCCTGGCTTTCTCACCACGGCTGTGTCGGCGGCATGAAATTCTAATATAGTTCGTGCCGATAACAGGAGAAGGCATGAATAAAAATTACCTCCCTACCCTACAAATCCCTTCGAGAATTTACTCAAGACTTTGTCTACACTTTAATTATGTACAAAAATAAAACCTAGCAGACGGCACCTGGAGTTACTTAACTTAAACGATTTGTTATTTCTGTCACGTAAATGTGATAGTGGTTTTATTTTAACGCGAGTAATCTCATAGTGTTTCACCTCGCGTCGAAGGGGCAGAGATTGTGGAGAAAAATGGTACAGATCTTTTCTGCAGAAAGGCGTTTGGTATTGTGCCTATATGTTGAGAGGCTCTGTGAAAATTTGAGGCGTAATATAATGACTTTTAAGACTTAAAACCTGGTCAGTGGGTCGTCTTAGGGGACCTTTCCTAGCAGTATGTATTTTCTTGATTCATTGAAATGAAACTGCATACCCACTTTGAGGCGCGCGTGGAACACTAACGCGCCGTCGACACGGCCTGTCTAGATGGACGGACGGCGAGCCACCCATAGCTCGCCGTCCACAGGCCCGAAGTGTGGATTGCCATTTAAAAACTGAACGATTTCAGATTTTGAGATTTTCTATTATTTATTAATTTGATGTAATTCTTCACATAAATGCTCATCAAATGTATTTGAAAACTGAAAAGTTTAGCATTTTTGTCTTCAGAAAACATACCGCAAAAGATGTTGGTAGTAACAAACAGGCTCCATACAAAGTAAGCGATCAATGGGTTTTGAAATTTTTTCAATGGGCGCTGGCCTTAAAATTAAAATAACATTTTAATTTTTTTCAAAGATCAAAATGGCGCTACTGGGTCCACGTCCTTACATGCATTTATGGGTAGAGTTGATATCTTTTTCAATTTTGCGGCGTTTAATCTATCAAGCATGTATGGGTTGAGGTCGCATAAACAAAAAAAATGAGCAACATGGTGCCCTAGTGTCACGTTGCCAAGATATTTGAAAGTAAAGTCGCCATGTGATAACAATGAAAGTAATTTTTCTCCCCTTTGCTTACCTCTACCTACTCTTTGTTAGAAAACGTTGTTTTCTGGGAATTAGTCGAAGCGCTCTTGCCCGTGGCGGATTGCTTATTTGCATACAAAGCGAGACAAGCCTTGATTATTTCTATTATTTCCGCACCAGTGTTGCTCTTGAATGCTCAATTATATTGCAACATATTTTTTTACATTGGCAACACGATAGGCCCTTCTGAATATTGCGTAATAAGAAGATGGCGGAACATCCGAAGCGGGAAAAGAACTTTGAGAAATAAGTTGTTTCTTATATATACTTGATACTTTATTTAGCTGATTTGCGAAAGTTGAGTAGGCGGATAAACGGTATATTTCATAAGTAGCTAAATTTAATATCCTCGGCGGTGGAGTGGTTGTAGAGGTCCTGGATCCAATTCGCGGTTCGGGAAAAATGTTATTGGGTTTTTCCATGTTCAATTTCTCAGAAACCGCATGGATTTGGGCCTGATTTGTTGCAATACAAATCGGAGTGGCATTCTTTGCCTGAGTCTGTGTTTCCTGATAGCTGCAACCTGGGAGTCTTTATGTCAAGAGTGAATAGGTTACTTCTAGGCAAGCGTGCTCCACCTTAGACCGCATCATCGCTTAACATCAGGTGAGATAGCGGTCAAACGTAAGCCTATCAAAAGTAAAAAAACAATATGGAACCGAATTTTTACAAGCGAAATGTTGATGTGCAAATAAGTACACCTCTAAATAACCCATCGGGGCATTCAGGTCTTTTAATCTATACTTATAATATTATAAAGCAGAAGAGGAAGAGGAACTACTGGTCCGATTTGAAAAATTCTTTCAGTGTTAGATAGCCCATTTATCGAGGAAGGCTATAGGCTATATATCATCACGCTAAGACCAATAGGAGCGGAGCAGTAATGAAAAATGTTACGCAGACGACGTTGCACGGGTCAGCTAGTATCTATATATAAAAATCTTTCGTTCCTGAGTGAGTGACAGACAGACAACGCACAGGTGAAACTGCTGGTCGTAGACCACTGAATTTTGGCATGTAGGTTCCTTGGGTAGTGTAGGGAAGAACTAAGGAAGGATTTCTCGAAATTCCCACGGGAACGGGAAAAAACGGGATATCCGCGTACGAAGACGCGAGCTAAAGCTAGTTATTGTATATTACAGTAGCTGACCCGCGCTACTTCGTCTGTGTCACATTTTCCATTAATGCTCGGCTCCTTTTAGGCTTCGCATGATGATATGTAGCCTATCCTTTCTTGATACATGAGCTATCTAAGACTGAAAGAATTTTTGAAATTGGACCAGTAGTTCTAGAGATAACCCCCTACATACAAACTTACAAACAAATTTTACCTCTTTATAATATTAGTATAGATTAGCTTTATTTATTATTTTATGTTATGTTAATAAATATGCATGAGACGTTAATTAAGACAAAGCCTAGCGTGAAATTTAAGACCTCATTCTAAGAAAACAATGAAAATTAGCTTTCTAATAAGGCTAGATGTGTGTTAATTTAGCACGTTATAATTTTTAATGTTGAACAATGTAGGCTACGTCAAACTATGTAAGTACCTATTCCTCTAGTCTAAAATATTTAGAAGAGTGATTTATAGTGTGCGACTAACTTTGAATATTAATAACAGATTTTGGGAACAATCGAAAATAGTATATTATTTTAAGTAAAACAAGAATTTTTCAAATTGGGTCTTATATGACGGAGTTATGAGGTACCTACCAAACAAACAAAAAAAAAATACAACCGAATTGAAATGGCACAAAAGAACAGAACTACATATTTCTGATCTTTGGTTCCATTTTTCTATGCAATGCGGCATCTCTAAAACAATAACGCAACCCTGGTAGGGACTGGGCTTACACTAACTGTAAACGTCCCTGCCTTTCCATGGTATATTTTCTCTAGGTACTCTAATTTCATACTCGTGTCGGCACGAGATAAGAACTTGTAACAACACTGATGTCATTTAAATCCCAATACGCTGTAACCTAGTATAACTGGCACGGTATAGAATGTACGGTGTAGTGAAGTTGCGAACTCCACTTATCTGAGACAGCTTAGGGACCCAAACTTCTGTCTCGTGCAGCTTTCTGCTTGGATTGAGCGTTTTAATTTAGGAGGTTATGTTTTATTAATTTATATTTTTATACCTCTATTTTTGAGAAGATAGGATGAACAGAGAATGGTGATTTTTTAACTCATCTTTATTATTAAGCTCATCGTTTCCAAGCGTGTTTCATAATGCGCACAGCAAAGGAGTGGAACTCTACCTGCGTCTGTGTTTCCGAACGCTTATAACCCTAATCTTTTCAAAGTTAGAGTGAACAGGGTCCTTAGACAAAGTAACATCACTTCGTACCGAAACGATATCTAAATTCGTCATCGTCTCTGAGATAACGACAAACATTTCATAGCCAATGTAACACTATGGTCGCGATCGTTGTGTCGAATTCCTTGTTCGATAAAAAACGAAAATATTGTAATCTAGGGCGGGACTCCCATAGAAAAAACCGATGTATGAAACGTAATACAGTTCAAGTATTAGATTATATAAGAATAATAAGACAGTGAGTGTTGCGTTTGATTGTTTTTAAGTTATAATAAAAACGATATTTTTACAGTGGTAAGTGAATAGTGTTATTACTTTTAGATCGTCGCCAAAACTTAATGATTAAAATAGACTCATTTCTAAAAGTGACTGGTGTTCAAACGATAATGGAGTAATCTATTTTCATTTTTAGTGATAAAACATGGAATCAAGAGTGCGAGCAAGTCCAGAACAATAATTATTGTCAACGCTGCTTGAGTATATGGAAACGTAAGTAAATCCAAGTTTTATTCATGAGTACCTATGTATTGTAAACAATGACGCGATCTTAACAATGAAGTACTTATATTGAATCTTTGTTTGTTTATGTTACAGTCATGGTGACCTGGCGAGGCCTCTTGCTGGATCACAAGGTCGGGTACGGTCAGACCGACTGTGGACTGAACTCCCAGGCGTTTTCACTGTGTGCAGCCCACAATAAACGTAGAGAATGCATTTTATAATCTATTTGATCTGCAATAATACCTCGAACACAGAATAAATACTAAGAGTATGTCATGAAACAATGTCAAAAATCAGCTGCCGAATAAAATCCGGCCATATTATTTCGATAACTACAACGTTTTAACATTCGTTTCGTTATCTTTTTTGGCGATCACGATCGAGGCGAAGGCGAACACTGAAAGCGCTGCTTGTCTACGCATTTGTATGGGATAAACACGATAACGATTCGTTACTTTATGGTTTCGTTATGAAATATAACATTGTCTACCAAATTGCGATAACGATGTTGATTAACCACGTCACTTAACGCGGCTTATGTCAATCCCATACATTTTAATCTTTTCTAACTTCGTTATCGTTTTTAATTGTTACTTTGTCTAAGCCCCCTGGCTGCTTCTGGATAAGCTCGCTCCATCGTAGACTTTGTCTCTGTCATCTTTGACCTAGACTAGAGTTAAGAGCAGATCAATCACAAATACAAAAAATATATATATATATATATATATATATATATATATCAACACTGAAACAAATCGAGTATCCCGTACAGGTTGTGTATCTCCATACGGTATGCGTATTGCTTAAGTTGGTAAAATGTATACCTACTGAACCGCTTTTTTTATTTTATTTTAGGTTTGGTGCGATTACCCCTTTTTCAGGAATATCGTATAAGCTGTTACATCTTCTTCTTTAAATAAGAGGGCTAATTTACTAATTAAATTAAACGTTCGCATTCGCATGTCAGACGTCAGTCGCAAACTGTCAAAAAAGTCATTATTTTCATCCATTTTTGACAGTTTGCTATTGAGATGCGAATGCGAAAGTTGCTTGAAAATTAGTTCATCTTCTTATGGTATGGGTAGTAAGGTCTACACCCGACCCCACACACTCTAGTGTCAGAGTTTCTATACACCTCAAGGGCCTCTGACATGGTTTAACGACCGCCATTTGGCGGCCGGGACCACCACTTGTTCGTGCCTTCCGTAGCACGGAATCATCTTTTTATCAGACTACCAGGTGATTAAGCCTGTAATGTCATAGCCAAACTTGATACAACTTTACAGAGTATACTTCTTTCACGTGGGAGTCGAACCCACGATAGAATAGAATAGAATACTCTTTATTATATACACCACATAAGTTACAGAAAAAAATTATGAAGAAATCAATAAATAGGATGACACAATAGGTGACCTTATCGCTAAGAGCGATCACCGAGTCACAAGGCAAGCGTCTAATTGACTAGAGTTTTATTACCTAACTGGTGACTGTCACATCGGTTTAGTTGAAACGCGACTACTAAACGTTTGTATTTGATTTCCAGGTCAAGCAAAGTTTTTTTGGGTTTGGCATCAGTTTAGAAGTAACCCAATCATGTTTTGGCAGTAAACGGCTACAGACTAACTAGAAAAATGGTAAATTTATTTATTACAGCTTGGAGGACTTACAGCTTAAACAAACTAAAAATAACAAACAAACATAAACGACAGAAAGCCAACTACAAGTCCTCACGTATAGTGTCAGACTTAAAATTGAGAAGTGAGCATATCAATCTTTACTTCTTAATTGAGTAGTAACTAGAAACCTTTAGTTAACGGAAGAATAAGTAATGATAAAAATAATAAAAACATTACAGAAAAATTAAAGAAACAACTAAAGGGCTACTTAAAAAACCTGAGGCTTATACGTCTTCTGGCAGACGCCACGCTAGTCACAAATGAATATCATAGTTTCTTAACAATATATATATATCCTAGGGGTTTTGGTTGTGCATCACAAACTGTTTTAACCGACTTCCCAAAAAGGAGGAGGTTCTCAATTCAGTTCTATTTTTTTTTTATATTTGTTCCTTCATAACTCTGTCAATTATGAAACGATTTGAAAAATTCTTGTTTTATTTGAAAGGATATACTTGCAGATTGGTCCCATTTCAATTTTAGCAAAATTGGTTACGAAGTCTGGATTTTAAATCAAAATAGCTTGAATTCGTTTACTTGGATGATGGTTTTTTGTCATCCAAGTAATCGAAATTGCGTATTTTGCTTTCTACGATTTTGCAATGATGTTGTTAGGTGTGGGGTGCCACTAAAAAAATTATCAACACTGTAGTCAAGGCGATATATCCTTATACAGGAGATATAAAAAACTTTTTACAAAAAAATAAAACCGACTTCCAAATAAAAAAAAAAAACACTGCAAAGTAAAAAATAACTTCAATTTCGGAAGTCGGTGTCAAAATACGAAGAAACTAGCAAAAACCCCTTATTTGGAAGTCGGTTCTATTTTTTTTTATCTCCTGTATACGCATATATCGCCTTGACTATAGTGTTGATCGTATTCGTCTCTGTTAACCATTTCAAAACATTGTAAAAACTACAAAATCTCAAAAAGACATAAACGCCACAATCTTACACACAAAACACGACGTAAGTGAAGTACTAAGCATACGTCATAAAAACTCGCGCTCCATATATTCCCCACTTATCTCTCGCGCACAATAACTGACTACCCTCGCTCCAAACATTTAATGACATACTCTACAGATAATACTTATCCCCCTAACTTGTTCATTCAGTCTCATCGGCATAATATTGATAGATACAGAAGGCCGACTCCATTCAACAAGTCTGTCCCATCTTTTTTTTTGTTTTTTAAGGATGGGAAATCATCAAATGACTCCTCCCGCTCTGGGTGAAGCAGAAAGGAGTAAGACTTTGACTGACTAAAACCCATCCGTGTTCTTCCTAATGCCCTTTGCGTTCCAGGGCCGCGGTGACTCTTTCGAACAAATTCCGCAACTCTTGCAGGAAGCCTATCCCATCTAGAGTTGCAAATTTTGCTTTTGCCTTAACTCGCAAACCCACCACGACGCATGCTGGGCACGGACACGCGGTGCATTTGTGGATTCATTTGTTTGACAACGTGGGTCTAATTTCCACTCCAGTGCACACTACACACGGCTCTGTTCCACAAGGTGTGCTCCGATATCATTTTGATGTAGTCGTGGGTTAATATTTGTGTACATGTGTACCGCATGCACAGCGTGCATGGTGTTAACAGCGTTGAGAAACGCGAGCGTCATATTCGAGCAAGCCACGCGTGCACCAATGGTGTCAATGGATGCGTAGCGTGTCCGTGGGTTGTAGTGGACAAAATCACATAAATTTTCTTGTAAATTGAAGCCTTACACACGTGCGCATAGCCTCTCCGTGCGCCGCGGTGGGTCTCCGCCTTTAAATTAACTTTACAATGACACTTCAGTGCAGTCATCTATAGTTCCTGTAATTCTAATTTCTCAAAAAAAAAAAAAAAAACAAATGTCAGTTAGCCTTGCACACAAAGGTTTCCTCATCTCGAAACGGAATTATCAGTATCTTTTATGGGCCCCCATTATTTTAAAATTACTATTCAATTCTAGTTTTTTGTTGGTCTTCTGTTTTTATCTACATAGTTTGTGCCATCTCTCCCCTGTGTGATATCCCCCAAAACTTCAGGATTAACAATGATATTTTTCACGTTCATCCCCAACTTTTTCAAGGGTTCCTTAAGGAGCCATGAGTTGTAAAGAATTCAACTCCCAAGCGTAGAATTTGTAGGAAACTGCGTTTTGTTTTTTAATTTTGAAGTTCGGCAATTGTTTTTTATTGCTATCTTTATTAGTCTGAATTAGTACTTTTGTTGGGGAAAGCGTTTTCTTCATGGTTGAAGCAAACCCTTGGTGTAAAACCTGTTTATGGTATCAAATCCTTTGAATTGCTATCAGGGGCTTACTTTAGCCAGTCATTTCTTTTAACGTTCTTCAATCTCATAAGTTTCTTTTTGTTATTTAACAGAACTGAGATTCGTAGTTAGTTGCTTGAATTTGAAAATGATGAAAAATGGTCTTATATAAAGACTTATTCCCTGATAAAATCAAACTCAAAACGCATGTTTTGTATTTTGACAACAATACAATTGTAATAGTACTACTTTTTTCCACTATAAATGCATGTGTTGCTCTGATGAAAAAAAAAAATGATTACTGTAAAGTGTCGTCTAAATCGGTCCTGTTTTTGCGAAATCTGTTAAATAGTAACAAACATCCATCCATATAATGTTTCGCAATTTTTAAAGTTCTTTTCGATACTCAATAAGTGGAGTTGGAGTGGTGGCTGGAAGAGATTTCTATAGAAATAAGCATCACATTTGTAGGTACCTATTTTTCTGTTTTCTTCATCTTATCTTCTTATTAAATGTGTGTACATAATAGGCTAGTTTCCATCATCCACAAATTGCAAAACTATTTAGTCCGTCAGTAAGAGTAGGTATTGAAAAATAATGGACACGTATTTCTTGTTTTTGTAAATCAATGAATATTATCAAAGATAAAACGCATCATAACTCGGGAGTGGGGGCTCGTGACGTCACTACCCGCTAAAAATTAGGCCACGGCGTGACATATTGAGAATTTTAAAAGCGTCGTAACTTCGTCAATTTTGGGTCCCATTAAAAAATACTCATTAGATTTTTTTAGTAAACAAGCCTATTATTGTTAAATAAATTAGTCGGAAAAGCTGATAGCTTTAAGGCATAAATTTTCACTTAAAATAATAACACCTATGACTTTTTAACAAATCAAGTAAACTTAGTATTTAAAGCTAGACACCATCGTCATTCAGTATAAATGTTACCGGAAAATGGTAAACACCGTAAGATTGATCCCGTGAAATGTAAACTATTTTTTCTAAATAAGGCACAGATATAATGGAAACTATTGAATTTGGATGGGATATATAATACAAAACGATTTTTTCATAATATATAGAGAAATTATAATCGAATCAAGATTAATTACAATATTACGGAGTCTGTCATTTCCCGGTGACATAAATAACTACAATTCAACTAAACTTTACGTATTTATCATTCATTTTCGGATTCGTGTACACTATTCCAGCGGAATTAAGCAGTTTGAAATGCATTGCTGTTCAGTCGCAAGCTACAATGAGACATATCACACGAGAGAATGCGACGCACTGCCTTATGTACAGACCTTAGTGATAAGAGAAGCGGGTGAATTAATTGAAGGTCTGCTGAAGTGAATATGCTTGCAGGCTGATTGATCTCAAAGAGAGTCAGCACACAGAGGGGCCCGAAAGGGCCGACGCCTGCCGGAGTCGCGGGATTATTCGCAAGAGACACCGTTGCTCCGGAACACAAAGGGCAATGAAGGAACATGAATGGGTTTTAGTCAGTAGAAGTCTGAAACTCCCTCCCGCTACACCCAGAGCAGGAGGAGTCATTGGATGATTTCCCATCCCTAAAAAAAAGGCTGATAGATAATCTGCCAGGGTTGCGGAATTTGTTCGAAAGAGTCACCGCGGCCCTGGAACGCAAAGGGCACTAAGAGGAACACGGATGGGTTTTAGTCAGTAAGAGTCTACTACCTTCTGCTTCGCCCAAAGCGGAAGAAGTCATTTAATGATTTCCCATACATAAAAAATATGCTGATAGATAAACTATCGCCTCGTAAGCTAACCAGAAGCACAATAAGTGCGATGCCATCTCAGAGTTAAAGTCCATCTTTGTCCTCTCCTAGTTCCCTTTACGGCTTTCTTACTGTGGAGTACATTATATATTACAAAAATAGAATATATGGAATAGGCTTGTTTACTGAAAAAATCTAATTAGTCCGTCAGTTAGATTATCAAAAATTATTTGACCCGTATTTTTTCTTCTGTTACGGGAACCAAAATTGACGAAGTTACGACGCTTTTAAAATTCTCAATACGTCACTCTCTGGCATAATTTTTAGCGGGTAGTGACGTCACGAGCCCCCAATCCCGAGTTTTGATGCGTTTTATCTTTGTCAATATTGATTGATTTACAAAAACAAAAAATACGTGTCCATTATATTTTCAATACTCTAACTGACGGTCTAAATAGTTTTGCATTTTGTGGATGATGGAAACTAGCCTATTAGACAAATGTGCAATTAACAACGTTCTCCACAGATACACAAATAGACAAAGACAATCTTGAAGCAAAAGTCGGAGAGGATAGAATATTGGACGAAATAAAAAGCTCATAATAAGTTCCAGCTACTACATAGGAAAACTAAAGATATATAAAGTTGCTTTCAGACTACGCTATAATATATAGCATAGACTATATAGCTCATAGCACAACAATATCGCGCACCATAATAGATTTTTTGTTTTGTTTATTTGAATTAAATAGGCTCCGAAAGTACTGGACCGATTTGAAAAATTATTTCAGTGTTAGATAGCCCATTTATCGATGAAGTTTATAGGCTATAATTATATCATCGCGCTAAGACAAATAGGAGCGGAGCAATAATGGAATATGTGATGCAGACGAAGTTGCGCGGGTCAACTAATATGCTATTTGCTATTATATTATATCGTAGTCTGAAAGCAGTTTAATATTATTTGCATACATTCTGAATCGTGTCAAGTAATAGTCTTCTAAATTTTTATTCTTCAAAGTCCTAGGGCTGGACCATAAAACCGTAGCTGCAAAATTAATCTGTAAATGTAATATAGCCCGCCCGCTCCGCCTATCACAGTGCTCTCACCACAGCAAAGCTACGAGAGACACCTACAGTAATTGCTGGGGATAGTTAGATGAAAGCTATTGTGACTAGACGGTCGTAATGATGTTAGCTCAGGATATTCACTCGTTCGCATCCGTGTTGGGAGTTTATAGTTCGTTTGAGGACGTAGGAAGTAATATAACATAACATCGCGCTTGTATTTCCTGGAGGGAATGGCAGAGGTATCTGGGTTTATGGTACACACATGTCGTTAGTTATGTTTTAGTCCTATGGATGAGCTTGAGCTCTTGGCTATACAATAACAGCCGTACGGGATATATATATTACTAGCTGACCCGCGCAACTTCGTCTGCGTCACATTTTCCATTACTGCTGCGCACTTATTTGTCTTAGCGTGATGATATATACCCTTCCTCGATAAATGGGCTATCTAACACTGAAAGAATTTTTCAAATCGGACCAGTAGTTCCTGAGATTAGCGCGTTCAACCAAACAAAGAAACAAACAAACCAACAAACTCTTCTGCTTTATAATATTAAGTATAGATTTATTTTTTATCTAGTTTGCTCTTGACTATAGTCTAGGTCAGAGACAAAGTTGCCTGTAGCCTGTTTACTCTAACTTTGAAAATATCAGGGTTGCAAGCTTTCGGAAACACAGACGCAGGCAGAGAGCTCCACTCCTTTGCTGTGCGCATCATAAAAGACGCTTGGATACACTTAGTGCGAATTAGTGGAATAGCAATAAGGTAGGGATGGTAAGTTGCAGTGCGTCTGGATGTCCGATGGTAGAAAGGGGCCGGTGGGATGAAGTCATGGAGTTCTTGGGCACACTCTCCGAAGTACAATCTGTAGAAGAACGACAAGCAGGCAACCTTACGGCGATGAGTCAAGCTGTGTGGTCATCTTCTAGGATGAGCAAAGCTTCTTGGGGTCGTGGCCATCGTAGCCGAAGTTACAATTCCAATCTTGCGACAATGACGTGCGACTGCGACCCTCTGCTTTGTATGAATTACTATAGAACACTAACGGGTATAGTCGGGCGCATGCACCCGTAAGTGACCTATAGTTATTCATACAAAGCAGTGAGTCGCGGTTGTACGTCATTGTCGCCAGTCGCGGTCGTGCGTCGCGGTTGCCAAGATCGGAATTGTACTTTTAGCGATATTCCTACGTGCTTCTGAAAGCACGATAGGCCGTTCGTCTTGGCTGTCAGGTACATCTTAGACAGTCATTACGGGTAATTACAACCCCAGATACACCAGTCTTGTCCAGAGTTACCTATCGTGTTACCTAGTTACAGGGTTGTAGAGGTGGGCTAGTTCTACTAATTTATAAACAACTTCCGCATTCGCATGTCAATCGCAAACTGTCAAAAAGGCCTTAATTTTATACATTTTTGACAGATCGCGATTGAAATGCGCATGCAATGCGAATGTGAAAATGAGTAGAATTAGCACTGAGATATGCATTTGGTTCATTAGCTGCATTTAGTTACAATAGGCTAAATTCCATCATCCACAAATTGCAAAACTATTTAGTCCGTCAGTTAGAGTATTGAAAAATAATGGACACGTATTTCTTTTTTTGTAAATCAATGAATATTGACAAAGAGAAAACGCATCAAAACTCGGGAGTGGGTCTCGTGACGTCACGACTCTCTAAAAAATATGCGAAGGTGTGCCGTATTGAGAATTTTAAAAGCGTCGTAACTTCGTAAATTTTGGTTCCCGTAACAAAAGAAAAAACACGGCTCAAACATTTTTTGATAATCTAACTGACGGACTAATAAGATTTCTTCAGGACACAAGCCTATTGAAGCTGACCCCGACATAATTATCTCGGTAATGGTAAAATTACTCAGAGCTAGTTATTATTTATTTCTAGTGCAGAGCGCAATCTCATGAGAACTTGGGAGTGATCCCACGATACTACGATTATAACGCTCGCTCGAAATTATAATATTTTTTTTTGGATGAGAAAACATCAAATGACCCTCTCTTTCCAACTCCCTTCTCAACTCTCTTCTGCTCTACCTAAAGTAGGAGGAATCTCCCGCTCTGGACGGAGCAGAAGGGAGTGTCAAACTGTTACTTACTAAAACCCATCCGTGTTCCTGCTAATGTTCATTCGAACAAATTCCGCAACCCCGGGCGAAATTATAACTCGAAATATACCACAAACATTTTTAAAGATCAACTAAGATTTCCTAGGCAATCTCATCGTAACTAAAACTCCCCCGGTCGATACACCGCACCGTATCCAACGAACCAGCAAATCCGCGAAAACCCAATATATTTCTAAATCCAGCAGCTTGCGGATGATGTATATTGGTGTTTTGAGTTCACCGCAACAGACCGAGGTTAACTGGGTTAACTTGCGTTTAGAATACTAAACGAAAAACATTTTGTAAATACCTAGTAGCTAGCTTGTTTAAAATTCCCGGCCAGTGTGTTTTGCTGTAAAACGTTCGACTTAATAGTACAAAGAACTGATTATGGAGTAACAACTGAAAAAGTCTAAAAAAAGAGAGATCTTTAGAGTCAAGAGCTGGCGAGAAGCCAAGGCGCTCATTACCAGGACATTAATTGAATCCTGCCGACGAGCTGGGCGAGCTACATAAGCTGTTTTACCTTAGAGAGGATTTTTGCGGTGCCAATTACAAGATGTGGGGTGTGGGAGAATTTTAATGTGCTTTTGGTGATGGCTGACGGAAATGTGAGGACGTATTTGTTTAAGTTACGTACAGTCTACAATTATTGTAGACTGGTTTCAAATAGACAGTTTTGCTATTTATCACAACTTTTTCATAGCGAAGGTTAAATTGTGTATGTGATCTACCTTTAAATATTAACTACTAGATCATCGAATCAAATATCTTCATAATCATGCAGGCTTTAAAAAAACATGTAGAAAAAATTGTCATCGAATATTTTCCTAATGCTGGGCAAAGAATAAATAAATTGATGACATTAATTATTGTAACTACTAATTAACCTTGTTATGAAATATATAGTTATTTTTTTTTGTGCAAAACGGGACTCTATTACTAAGACCCCGCTATCCGTCCGTCTGTATGCCCGTCTGTCACCAGGCTGTATCTCATGAACTGTGATAGTTAGACAATTGAAATTTTCACAGATGATGTATTTTTCTTGCCGCTTTAACAGAAAATACTAAAAAATAGAATAAAAACATTTATAAAAGGTGGCTTCCATACAACAAACATGATTTTTTGTCGTTTTTATAGGTAAAGGTAAAGAACTCTTCGTGCGCGAGTCCGACTCGCACTTGGCCGGCTATTAGCTTATTCTGTCACACTGCAAGGCAAAGGACCCCTTTTTCTTCCACCCATTTTTTTCCGGTTTTTAGAATGTTAAATAGTTATAAAAAATAATAGTAGTTTTCCTTGCTAATTGGTATTTTCGGGAATCACTAATAGGTAGTTCTGACGGCATGACATTAACAGCTATAAAACTTCAAAATCTCTAACTTGTATAAAAAATAGTCTTCGTCTACCTCTGTTCTCTGTTAAATTCTTCTTAAAAATACCAACGGTTTTTGATACGGTTTTCACTAAAAGAAAGGGCGATAGACGATTTTTTTTTTTAATAATTTTTGCCTGCGCCAAGCGTGGTTGGTTCAGCCTTAAATATTACCTGTACGTATGCACCACATACCTACAACTATATAGTTACGTCGCAAGTGTGTTGATTTTATCCAGCATCCCCCGATTCCAAGCTACTAAGCCTATTCAGTAAGAATACATTATAGAGCGAATCAAAATATCGTTAGATGACATTGTACGGACACAGAACGATTGTACAGAGGAGCTCGTGGCTATATAATAAACAGCCGCACTGGTCGATCTTCAAGGTTAAGCAAAGCTTGCCAAGGTTGGTCTGTGGATGGGTGAGCATCTTAACATACTGAGTTTCCTCCGTGCCTCGGAAAGCACGTTAAGCCGTTGGTCCCGGCTGTCATTTGTAGTTCTTTGGCAGTCGCTACAGTTAACCTAACTACAGCCTTTCCAAAAAGTAACGTGTTACGTAGGCAGCCGTTTCTCGTAAAACACTGGTGCTCAGCTAAATCCGGTTAGACTGGAAGCCGACCCCAATACAGTTGGGAAAAGGCTAGACAGGTAGAGATTGTACGAACACCAACACGTGGAGAAATAACTTTTGGGTGACTTACCAATATTTTCTTTTTAAAAATATAAAGGGTAAGTTTTAAAAAGTATCTAGTTACGTCAGTATCTAGGGCATAGTCTAACCGTATGCCAATTTATCAACGTCAATTCAGTCGTTAAGATGTGAAACAGTAAAAAAACGTATAGACATAGAGAGATATCTTCGCATTTATAATGAACACGGAATTTTTGGTGTCATTTTCTGGAAAAACATGCCAAGAGTGTCAATACTAATAATGCTTTCGCATCTCAATCTGTTAAAAATTTATGAAAATTACGGAAGAAAATTATTTTTGACAGTTGGCAATTGACATGCGAATGCGAAAGTGGTTTAAAAATGAGTAAAACTGGCCCATAGATATGAATTTTTTCATGATATCATTATGTGCGAGAAAATTTTCTTTTCTTTGCGCTATTTTGCCTTTTTGCTTGCTATGCTTAAAACTACTACTACTACATACCGTCGTGGAAATTGACTTTGGTAAAGGTTGTATTAACCGTCTAAACACTTGTGGATTTATGACGCGCAATTAATGACATTCAACATTCTTGTTGGATAAACTATAAGTTTCCCTGGCTATAAAACACATTCCTATAAATAGTTATTAAGATGTGAGTAGTAATCTCACAATCTCACTTCCACGACAAATTTAATCTCAAAGTAGATAGTTAATAGGTTACTTCTAGGCAAGCGTGCTCCATCTTAGACCGCATCATCGCTTACCATCAGGTGAGACAGTAGTCATACGCGTGCCTACCAGAAGTAAAAAAGATAAGTAAAAAAGACACTTACAAATGACCTACACTACCCCTGCTTTTAGCTAAGATAAAAACACCCTAGTGTTTAGCTTATCCATTACATCCTCTTAGGCTAATGAGAAAGAAATTAATCTCAACGAATTAAGGAGCCGTCAAGTTCTTACATAAATAGTCTTCGGGGAATTAAAAGTAATGTTACTGTAATATAATACAGCACTTAGCTAAGTGAGTGCTTGAAGTAGAGGTATTATTTATGTTTTAGTGTGTGCTTTGTCGGTAAGTACGTTAAGCTGTTGTTCCCGGCTGTCATTTATTATTTTTTTTTTTTTTTGTAAATCATTGACAATCGTTACTGTCAGCAGCCCGATTTTTTATTTAAGGATGGGAAATCATCAAATGACTGACACCAGATTTCCCGAGGGAAAGAGACTTCTAAACAAACCGGCCAGAGAGGGACAGATATATTTCTATAAAATAATTATATCTCACTTATTTTTCGAACAATTTGGATTCTATTTTCACTGTTACAATTATATTTTTGTTAATTTTCAGATAAATTGTATAAATACTACATAATTTTTTCATGCACAGAAAACTCTGATATCGCTATGCATGATTTCTTACACGTAGATCGTTGCTGGCGGTTTAGATGTTGCTGCGTCACGCGGTTTCCTGCGTGAGCGACGAACGCTATGCGACGCGACGCTGCGAACGCGACGAAAGCGATCAACTCAACGGCATACCCTACATGCGGATGCGGCCTATGTAACAGTCTGCGGCGAGACGCGACGTAACGCGGACTTGTTTTGAGGGCGACCAGATGGGACACCACGAACTACGTAATGGTTGAATCAGAAGCGTTGATCGCCGCAGTGTGTGAGCATAGATTGTTGTGGGACAAAAAACATAAACATTATAGGAATCGTTTATTTTTAACTTTCAAGCAAAATTGTACTGCACTTCTCCATGATTCGAGAAGTAATGACCAAAATCACGTAGGACATTTGTCGCGTATAGCATCGCGTCGCATTACATCGCGTCGTGTTGCGTCGCGTCGCGTCGTATTCGTCGCTCACGCAGGACACCGCGTTACTTTTTATGGCGATTTCTATAAATAAATTTGTGTCAAAATGAATAAATATAAATAAATCACCGAAAAATGGCAGACTCCGTAAGATTGTAATAAAATGATGATAATATTGTAATAGATTTAAAATATTTTCTCGATATATTATGAAAAATGTAATATAATAAATCTCATCCAAATACAATAGTTTCCAATCTTTACGTATCTTATAAATGTTTACAATTGCACGCGATATCTATTTTACAATCTAACGCCGTCACTTTCCGGTGTCATAATATGTATATACTTTAAACAAGAAGCTGATTTAAATTATTAATAACGAAGTTCATTCAATGTGCATTAAAGTGATTTCACGGCATGAATTATTCAGTATTTGTTTTCGCCTTACACATTTTTATTCGAGATATTTTTTTTAATTATTAAGAAATTTTGTATTCCTAATATGCTTCTTCTAACCATTGGAGCTGATAGCTGATTGTGATCTCAATAGCCGTGGATTTATATTAGACTAGTTTTTGTACGCGGTTTCGCTTGCGTTAATACAGATTCTCGGATTTAAAGTAGCCATTAACCATCTCTTAGGTTGCATTTATTCCCTGTACCTATCAAAATTCATCAAAATCGATTCAGCGATTTAGAAATAAAAGGTTAACAACCAAATAGGTACACAGCCCGGTGGCATGCGCCGGCGGCACGTAAATTCTTTGAATATGACTTTTGAATTGACTTTTGAATTGTCAAGGTCGGTCAGTCAAAAACAAGAAGCTTTTTGCACGTTCCAAAGCGTAGATCTATATGGAGAAGAACGTGCAAGAACCTCTACGCACACTCTTTAAGTACCTGGGACACTGGGTCACCGATAGGCTGTCGGATGAAGCCGGTTTAGAGAGGGAACGTAGAGCGTTGGCTGTCAGGTGTAACATGTTGGCCCACAGGTTCGCGCGGTGTACGCGAGAGGTTAAAATAACACTGTTTAGGGCCCACAGCCAGTCGCTATACACGTGCGCCCTGTGGGTCAGTTATACACAGGGCTCGTACAATGCTCTACGAGTCCATTATAATAATGCGTTCCTGGTTATGCTGGGGCTGCCGCGCTTCTGTAGCGCGTCGGGGATGTTTGCGGACGCACGTGATCCGTCCGGGCTTCGGCTCGCTACTGCGTCTGCGAATCGCGTCACTGATGCGTCGGGTGCGCGACAGCCCCAATAGCCCGATGGATGGCCCGATATTGTCTCACTGGGTGGCGGCGCACAGACCGTCATTCAGATATTATGTAAGATGACATGTTTTGTTGTACATTTAGTGTGTGTATTTTTTTTGTTTTTATGTTTAAATAGTATTTGTTTTATATAGATCTTTGGTCTGAAAATAAATATTTATTTATTTATTTTGTTTTATTTTTAAATCATGTGGTGTATAAAAAAATCATGGTAACATTATCTTTGATTGCTTCTATGAGAACAATGCAAAGAACGGAATAAGCAAACTCACTTTTGCATTTATGATTACGATTATTAATTGGCTCGCAGTTGATCACTATGTCACCTAAAGGACAATTCTACTAATTTAAAAAAAAAACTTTCGCATTCGCATGTCAATAGGAAACTATCAAAAATCCCTTAAATTTCATACATTTTTGACAGTTTGCTATTAACATGCGAATGTAAAAATTATTTGCAAACTAATTGACGAAGTTAAGGTTAAGTCGAAGTTACTCATTCACATTTGACTTGGTTGCTGCTATTTGGAAACGCATACCCAGTAGGAAATTCCATTCCTTATCTGTACGCAAAATGAAAATTATGCCAAAACGTTGGGCATGTAGGTGGGATGTCCGCCATGTATTGATGGTACGTCGATGTAAGTTTAGTGGTCCAGTATTTCTGTTGTCCGGTTTTGAAACGGGCTTGGTGAAATGTAACAGTGCATTAGTGCAATATGGTAACCTATGATGAGTCAGGTTATATGGAGGTAATTTTCAATTATACACAAAAGACTGAAAAACGTTGAATAAAATAACAAAACAGGTGTATTAAAATGTTTGCTCTTCAAAGCAACACAGTACGAATAATAAACTGTTTTTTGTTATTTATGATATACACAACCAAAAAATTCGACATAAAAGCAACATATTTTATCTGAATCCATACGAGAATAATCACGAAAAAATATCAAATTCGTTCATTCCGATACGTCGGGATTCAACGAATGTATCGATACTCGATTAAATCATTCGATTTTGAATCGATTATGTATTCGAGTCACAGCTCGGCTGCCCATTCCGATTCTAATCAACGGCCAGATTCAAATTTCAATTTGAATTTCGAATCAATATGTGCCGCCGTACTTTATAGGCTTCTGTTACGCTTTGAGAGTGCCGACAATATGAAAGGAGGTAGGTAATTGTAACTTTGAATATTATTCGTTACTAAAAGCTAATAGTATTTAAATTTTATTGACACTAGTTTACAATTTAAAAATATAAGATAAAAAGAAATGTATCTTGTGTTTTGAGTTTTTGGGTGATATAATTAAGGTTCGCAAATAGACATTATTACTTCTAATTGTATGAATGACTTAAGCTGGTACACGTGAGGTTGATAAATTACAACTTCGACGATACTTTCAGGCTTATTAAAAAAAAAAACATTCCAATTATGTTATTTTATTAGTAGTGATGAGCAGAAAGATACATTTTTATTTAGTAATAAGAGAAAGTAGTATTCAAGTGCTTTATTTTTTAATAAGGTATCTAAAATTTTGCGTTGTTCGACTGGGACCACAATTATTTAGGCTTATTCGTATGTTCATATTTTTTTCGTATTTTTTTTTTAAAGTATGGAGAGGCTTTTTTGACAGATTGCTGCTGACATAAAAAAATTTGAATGATACCTAGCTGACCGGGCAGACGTTATTTTGCCAATCAAAAAAATATTTATTTAGCCTACGACCTATTCTCAAATCTAACGAATATAAACAAAAAAAAAAACATTAAAGTCAGTAAAGCCGTTTCGGAGGAGTTTGATAGCAAACACCGAGTCACGAGATTTTCATACCGCGTGTATCTGACATCGACGCACAAACGATTTCCATGGGTCCAGGGCATGATTCTGGACACCCTAGACTTTTCTTTCGTCGGCTTTTTTCTAATTTAATAAAAAAATAATTAATTAACTACTTCCGCTAAAAAGAGCATTCTGAATAAAACCACAAATAGATATCAGCTCAGCTGAGCTGATACCTATCTGTACCTCGGCAAACATGGCATTTTCGAATGCAAACTCACAAAAGAAAAAAGAAAAAAAAATAGATTTTTCCTCTAATTTAAAATAAATTACATTAGGTTAGAAGAGTATTAACAACTCTATATACGTGCAAGTTGATTGAGAGCGTTTGGTCTGCACCGAGTGCAAAGCGCAACTCATAGAAATCCGACGACTGACGAAACACGGAAGTCGCTACATAGGAACATTAAAAAAACAGTTGTATTGTACAGCGTGTTGTCGTTTTCTTCATAAATCCTAAAATAGATGGTAATAATAAGTAAAAGTGGAGTTTAATAAAATTTGTTCGTGGAAGAGACCACTTAAATATCGGGGTTATATTTAAACTTATTCTGAGAAATATACAAGGGTTTGTTACATTTAGTTAATTTAAGTATTGAGTCTACTCGTATTTTGCTCTTAAGAGAAACGTGAAAGTTAGATAGGTCAAGCTTATTACTTCTTACTTTATCGCTTTGTGGTGTATGTGGCATTCAGCTCTATGGAATTAAGTAGTTGAAGAGTCAGAGTATTGAGTTAAACAGAACAGTCTGATGGTGGTTTTTTCTCGCAAAGGAGTGTCAGAGGCTCTTTCTTTATTAAACTCACCCGTGTTTCTTAAAAGCCCTTTGCGTTCCAGGGCCGCGGTCACTTTCGAACAATTCTACAACGATGGAGATGGATGGGTAGGGTAACCTTATGGTAATTAGACATTATTAAGAGAAGATTTTTTTTAATTTCTTTGAACATTAAGGGTGGGTTGTTTCAAACGGTTGGTTAACGTAAAATACGTACGTTAAAAAGTAACAATTACGGAAGAAACGTTCGTTAAATAAAAAACGTTGTTTCAAAACATTTTGATATAAATTCCTACTCACCCCAATAGCTCAAGTTATTAAGGCTTGCTTTTTCGGGGCTTTTGGCATTGAAAACGCTACCTCCGCCCGCGACCCCTCATGTTTAACACGACGATGTTATACGATGTCCTGCCGATGACCGCAGACTTCTTCGCAGAATAAATACGCCACAGTGTAAAATATTTGTAGTTGATCTACTGAACTTATTACATTTTATTGAAACACATTGCAAACATGGCGGGAGATTTAGTTTTATAATATGTAGTGTTCTTGTTTTTTTTAAACACAATATAGCTTTATGAAAAAAGTAAATTAACATGGTAGTAACAGAAAAAAACCGAAAGTTTCGTAAAATCTTGAAATCAAAGCATTTATTACAACCACACCGTTTACTTTGTGCCATTAGCTCTTTTTTTTCTTTTTTTTGTGAGCCATTATTAGTTTTACAAGTCTTTTGTTTGATAATATAAACATATAACTAAAACCTACCTACGTTAATAACCTAAATTAACAGACATATTTACGTAAATAACTTAACAATAGCAAATTATGTACGTGATTTATATCTGGTACATTAAGTGAGCCGCCTTTGTCAGACGACTAGAATGGCACCGTGTAGGTTGGTTGTTTTTGATATTTGTCCGTCAATCACGCAAAAATGGGTGAAGGGATTTCGATGGAATTTGGCACACATATAGTTCACATCCTGGAATAACACATAGGCTACTTTCTATCCCGAAAAAAGGCGTGGCTTAGTGGCGGAGGAGGAAGAGGAAATCCGAAGCCGCTGCTGCCTTAGTACTTCAGATTCACAAGTACCAGGAAAGCAGAAACATGTCGAAGTATTTTCGCGGCTTTATTTGCAAGCGGTTTGCATTCAAAAGTACCAAGGAACCAGAAATATTTGTGACGCTGTAATATTGTGAGCAATTAGGATTCAAAAGTGTTATGTAGATACTTGTAACAGTGTTTATTATAAAGATAAGTGGGTAGTTGCCTGCACTTAGTTTTAGAAAACGACTGCTGCGTCAGTCCAATATACGAGCTTGTACGTTTCGGTTGCATGATTTCCTACCTCCGCCCCCACGTTCGTAACAAAAAGTTACAGGAACATGTTGAAGTAATTTTGAAGCAAAATAAAAGAACCAAAGATTCACAAGAAATATGTCAAAGTATTTTGAGCAAGAATTTTGTTTACCAGGAGAACAGAAACGTGTCTAAGTTTTTTCTGGGCTGGAATTGTCAACACTAATTTTCGGCATTGTGATCGATTAGGATTTAAAACTATCGGGAGACCAGAAACATGATAAAACTTTTGTCGGGGCTGGAATTATGAGCGCTACAGATTTACAAGAAGACCAAAAAACATGTCGAAGTAATTTCGGAGCTGAATATTACTTTCAGCCGCACCGCAAAGACTCATACTATCTGGATACCAGAATCATGAAGATGCACTTCCAAGGATGAGAATATGACGCATAAAAGTTGCGAGCCAGTTCTAACGTCTACGCAGACAAAGTCGCGAGAAGAAGCTAGTGTTTGATAAATATGTAAATGAGCTATATGATTCTACTGTAACGCTTATACTGTAATCATGTTCTGTTGTTTTTTTGGCTACTAGAGTCGTGCTGCTACAGCTTCAGTAAAAATTTATCGAATAAAATATTCTTAAGCATATTTAGAATTGTCTCCTCGAGTACTTTAATTATACCTAACATAACTATGTCACGAAAAATTTAAGGTGAAAATGGTTGCAAATAAACTTTATAAATCGGTTATCATCATAATATATCAGCCGAAAGACATCCACTACTGAGGGGCTACTCTCTAATCCCGATGTTCATAGTTTCGGGCTTAGTTGCGGGCGTAATTTAGTCCGTATCTCCTACTAACCACCAAGAATTAATGAAAACACGATTTGACAGTTAGGTACTATCAAATCGTGTTGTCATTAATTCTTAGTTTGGGTTCGGGACTAATCATTAGTCTGTAGTTGATACGGAGTAGAATACCGCCGCAACTAAGCCCGAAACGACGGACTACGGGCTTAGAGAGTAGCCTCCCCTTTTTTTTTTTGGGATGGGAATTCATCCAATGACTCCTCCCGCTCTGGGTGTAGCGGAAGGGAGTGTCTGTTGAAATCTACTTACGCTTGTGCGTGGAATATCATGGGGACACCATTAGAATTAGCGGTCAGCGGTTTATGATCACTCTTACTAGCACGAATATTTTTCCAGTCTTTAAAACTTTGACACAAAGCACACACCAACTGTTTTTTCTCGAAACTGTCAATCATTCTAATTTTAGCACGGTTTATAAAGTCTATGGTTACTTTATAACAAACGAGTCTTTACTCAACACTTTCCCTAATTCTATTGCATTGGTAGCAGTTTCAATCCAAGCCTTACGCGTAGGTCTGTCAGCCGAGGTCGCGATACGGGTTTTGTTAGTACATCAACCAATTGGTCTACAGATGGTGTCTTGATGACATTCAGCGTGTTACTTTGCACCATCTCTCTCACAAAGAAATGCCTAACACGAATGTGTTTCGTCCTCTTGTGGAACTCCGGATTATGCGCTAATCTGATTGCAGCTTCATTGTCTACTTTAAGGGTAGGTATCTCATCTAGACCCGTTAACTTCCTGAAAATTCGCTGAAGCCAAACCAATTCTCTTGCAGCTTCGCTGGCAGCGACGATTTCGGCTTCTGTAGTCGATATGGCAACTGTTGCCTGTCGCTGACTGAGCCACGATACAGCTGCGCCAGCGTATAAACAAACTACGCCTGTTGTTGACCGACCTGTGTTGGCGTCTCCTCCATGATCAGCATCACTATAACCTAAAAGATGCTTAGGTGCATTGCTGTACGTAATCCCAACGTTAGTAGTTCCTTTTAAGTACCGAAATATTCGTTTGACTTTATTCCAGTCGTCTTTTGTAGGATTCTCCAGTTTCCGGGAAACTAAGCCTACAGCATACGCTAAATCAGGACGAGTGCCCACCATTAAATAAGCAAGAGCGCCGATAGCTTCCCTATAAGGAAACGTATTTTCCTGTTCGCAAGCTTTCCCTGCTTGAACACCTTCTTTCTCGATTGGAGTTGAGACTGGATTGCAGTCAGTCATCCCAAAACGTTGCAGAATCTTCTTAGCGTAGGATTCTTGCTTGATAGTTATGGAACCATCTGCTGCTTGTCCGATTTCAAGACCCAAGTAGTAAGAGGCGGGTTTGGTGGTGATTGTCAATCTTATTCTGAGATCATCCAAAAAACTGTTCGCCAGTTCTGCATCTGTTGCAGCGACCAAACCGTCATCAACATATAGGGTGATAAGTATCTTCTTATCTCCGATTTTCTTCGTAAATAAGCAGAAATCGGCCTCACTCTGCTCGAAGTTAAAATCAAGTAATATACCTTCAAAACAGGAGTTCCAGCACCTTGGTGCTTGCTTTAACCCGTAAAGACTACGATTCAGGCGATATACTTTTGATGAATTATCACTATATCCCTCCGGTTGCTGCATGTAGATTTCTTCTGTCAGTGTACCATTCAGGAACGCAGTTGTGACATCAAACTGTACGAGGTGTAGTTTTTCCTGGGCACTGACGCTTAGAAGTGCTCGTATTGTAGCGAGTCTCGCGACGGGACTAAACGTTTGCTCATAGTCAAGGCCTTTCCGTTGTTTGAATCCCTTAACCACTAGCCGTGCTTTGTACTTATCTATGCTGCCGTCTGGGTTGTGCTTTACTCTCAGAACCCATTTGCATGGCAAAGCCTTCCTGCCCTTAGGTAAGTCACAAGGCGTCCATACGTTCAACCCTCTCAGAGACTTCATTTCACTGTCCATTGCTTGCAGCCAGTTCTCCCGATCCTCCCGACTCATGGCGTCTTTATAATCATTAGGGAACGATTCGACTACGCACACATAATCGTCAAATCTTTTGGGACGTCTCAATAGACTTCGATCGCGGAGATCGTAGCGTGGCGGTGGTACAGCATCATGAAACACTTCATCATCTACACCTGACTCATGAACGGTGTTATCTTCGACTTGGACTTGTTCCAGATAATCTCCCTCGAGAACACGTTCAGGGTCATTCGAGACTGTATCTTGAGGATCTCCCTCGAGAAAACGTTCAGTATCATTCGGTAGTACTGCTTGTTCAGGGTCTTCCTCGGATGGGATCGTCGGTGGATCTTGATGTATGCTTCCCTCGGATTGTATTTTTACTGGATCCTCATGTATTTCTTGGTTAGCCTTTCCCTTGTCAATGGCGTCGTCCATCGGCAATAGCAACTCGTACTCCCTCGTGTTTGTGTCGGTCTCTACACAACTCGGTTCAGTAGTTGCAATCGGTAGTGGCTTCTCGTCGAAGATTACATCGCGCGAACGAACAAGAATGGTTTTCTTGCCATCAGTGATCCAAATACGGTAACAATCTTCATCGTATCCAATCAGTCTGCCCTTAATAGCTTTCTTGTCAAGCTTCTTCCTCTTTTGCTTCGGGATATGGACGTAGGCTGTGCATCCGATTACACGAAGGTGTTTGATGATCGGCCTCTTTCTATACCAAAGTTCGTAAGGGGACTTTTCTTTGTTTGTTGGACCTGTTCTGTTTAGGACATATGCAGCAGTGTTGATTAGTTCAGCCCACAGTCGTTGCGGCAACGGGTCATGCGCATACATCAGCGATCGGGCAGTCTCCACAAGCGTTCGGTTCTCACGCTCGCTGACTCCATTCTGCTCAGGTGTGTATGGCGCGACTAGTCGTTGCTGGATTCCGTGCGATTCTAGGATTTGCTGAACTGCCTGGTTGTCAAACTCGCCGCCGTTATCACTCAAAAGGCATTTTATGGTATGTCCTGCGACTTTAGTTTCATTAATCATGACTGCGAGATTATCCTTTACTTCAGATTTCTGTTTCATAAAGTATACCATACGATACCCGGTGAAATCATCCTCGAACAAAACATAATATTTGAAATTCTGAAAACTAGGTTCAAATGGTCCACAAACGTCGGTGTGTACGAGCTCTCCTGGCGCTGTTGCTCTAGCTCTCGTACCGAATTTAAGTCTATGGGCTTTCCCATATAAGCAGCCTTCACATGAGTCCTTGTCGAGAGGTAGATCTAGGCCCAGTTCACGTTTAACTGTAGCTTTCACATGCCTCTTATTCTGATGTACAAGTCTCTCATGGTATAACTGCATTGTTGCAGATGTCGCATAGACTTCGATTGGCTTTGCAGGTGGTACATTGCGCACGTCTAGGCGATATAGGCCACCTTGCTGTTGCCGTTTTCCTATTAAGTGTGCTTCTCCGTTGACATAGACGGTGCATTCTTTTGTCGTCGATGAGAATACGCTGTTCGGAATTCGATCGTGTAGTGCCAAAACTGAAAACAAATTTTTATTTATAGCTGGGACATACCAAACGTCTTGCAGGGTAATTCCGATCGATTTCCCTCGAACTTTCGCTTCGATATTTACTGAACCTTTACCTTTAGCATTAATCGAATTGCCATTAGCCGTCGTTACAGTACGAATCTCGTCAAATAGTTCAAAATTTTGGTATAAGTCAGCTCGATTTGTTACATGGCTCGTGGCGCCGTTATCCACGTACCAATTTTTTATGTCACGTTCGATTGAAAAAACTTCTGTGCTTTCTACTGATATCAGGACCATGTTAGCGTTTTTAGAAGTTGAAGGCATCGTTTGCGGATTACTGCTTTTCGGAGGCCTGCCATCTTTTATCCACTTCTGACAGTTCTTTACGCGATGTCCTATTGCCTGACAGTAATTGCATTTCAATTTCTTATCCTTCTTCTCCTGGAAGGCGGTGTTTTTGCTGGAGTTCGTGACAAGAGCTTCCTGTTGAGTGTTGTTGCTGCTGTGCAATTGACGTTCGAATGCACATAAATGACTCGTCAGCTTTTCCACTGTTCTTTCGGATTTCGGTGACAACAGCCAACTGCTTCTAAAAGAAAAGAAGGTATCATCAAGGGTATCAAGAATTTTGCAAATCAAAAGCAATTCCGGTAGCTCCTCGTTATTGTCACTCTTCAGTTCTTGATTTAGCTGTGTCCAAATGTTCTTTAATTTAGACATGTGGCTAGCAACGTCATCTGCAGCATCTTTTTTATGGCCAAAAAAGCTCATACAAAGATTGTATGCCTTGTCTTCATCACTACCATCAAATAGGCGGTGTAACTCAAGCCAAACTTCTCGCGCGGTCGTGTAACGCATAACTTTCCTGAGTGTGTCCTCCTGCATATTTGTCGTTAGAATTAAAAGAGCGGTCGAATCGGCACTAATGAAACTGTTTAGACTCTGGTTATACGTACTCATTACGGTATCTCCAGATCCAGCGTTTGGTTTTGTGGGTCTTTGGAACGAGCCTTGTACCACATCAAGCGCTTTCGGAACGGTCTTTAATAGGCATATGACTTTATATTTCCAAGTATCCCAGTTATTTTTTCCCTCTAGTAGACCAATTTGTTGTACTTTACCCGTGAAATTCTCCATTATGCAGGGCGGATCCTTAAACTGCAGTCCTTAAGTTGCAATGTGAGTCCTCCAACGATGTCTGGCCCATAACCTGTTGAAATCTACTTACGCTTGTGCGTGGAATATCATGGGGACACCATTAGAATTAGCGGTCAGCGGTTTATGATCACTCTTACTAGCACGAATATTTTTCCAGTCTTTAAAACTTTGACACAAAGCACACACCAACTGTTTTTTCTCGAAACTGTCAATCATTCTAATTTTAGCACGGTTTATAAAGTCTATGGTTACTTTATAACAAACGAGTCTTTACTCAACAGTGTCAGACTTCTACTGACTAAAACCCATCCATGTTCCTTCATTGCCCTTTGTTTTCCGGAGCCACGGTGTCTCTTGCAAATAATCCCGCGACTACGGCAGGCGTCGGCCCTTTCGGGCCCTTCTGTGTTGCTGACTCTCTTTGAGGCGCGCGTGGAACACTAACGCGCCGTCGACACGGCCTGTCGTCACTAGACGGACGGACGGCGAGCCACCCATAGCTCGCCGTCCACAGGCCCGCGCCTACGGTGGCTGGAGGTCACCAGGTGGTGGCCCCAGCCCCGACGCCCGCGGCGTCTACCACGGCGGAGAGAGTAGCCCCCCTGGACATAGTCGTGTCGCCTCACCAACCTGACCTGTGCGGTTACATCCATCGGCTGCACGCTACCTGGTGGGGGTCGCCTAGTGGGAAGCCCTCAAAAGCTACGTCTACCGATACGCGGTCACCACTACAGATCTTTTCGGTCTCATCGACCATCTGTTCGCGAGTAATGTGCCCTTCACACAACTTTAGTTTGGCAATATTTTGGGCAATGTCGGTAACTTTGGTTTTCTAGCGGATATCAACATCCCTGATTCCATCACGCATGGAGACTGCAAGACCCTTGCAATTACTCTCTCCTCTCTACAATTACCCTCTCCATTGGAAAAAAAAACATATGTTTTGGAGAAAAAACGGATTCTCTAATGTGCTACTCCGCAGGTCCTGATCCTGTGATGGTTACAGGTCATGGCACATTATTTTGGCACCGCAATGGCACAGCAGCAGCACGGCGTCTCTTCGAATTTAGGCTACGGTTAGCATCCAGCACGATAGCTACGCGTCGTCTGCGAGGTGAAAGCTCGCCATCCGCGCAAGGCGAGGAGCGAGGGGCGATGGTGGCGCACGTTGCCTGCCACCATCGCTCCTCGCTAAGATTATAGTCTGGAAGTTATTTATATTCTATGCAAACGCATAGGCCATATATATATTTTATTGTATATCCCGGTAGTATGTTCCCTAGGTATCACGCGGGCGAAGCCGCTGGCAGAAGCTAGTTATGAATAAATTAAAGAGGTATTGAAACTCCTTTATAGTAGCTGTAGTATATTATGTAGGTAGGTTACTATATTATGTTATGCACTTGAAGGTACTATAAAATAAATCAGTGTTTAACCGACATTCGCGTGTTTCACTATATGGTGACAGCGGTTTCCGATAATATTCATTAAAGGTGGTCTATTTCTACTTAATTCGAATAAAATTGACTTGTATTCGAGCAGGAAGTGATAAATAATAACGGAGAAATATGGAACACGCGCGTCCTCCAGCCGAACTGGTTTTAGAAGGCGGACCCGCCACGCGGTCAGATGCCTGGCGCAGGTGGAAAAAGTTGTTTAACGTATTCCTAAAAGCCTCTGGAGTGAGCAAGGAGCCCAAGGAAGTACAGGCTTCTCTGTTGGTGAACCTCGTTGGACCAGCGGGTTACGAGATCTTCACTACTTTTAGCTATAGTGAGGGTGAAAGTGAAGATGACATCGGCTGTTTATTAAAAAAGTTTGATGTACATTTCGGTACAAAACCGAATATTACTGTGTCGCGGTACAAGTTCTTCACACGTAGCCAGGAAGAAGGAGAAAATATAGATCAGTATGTGACGGCACTACGTGTGCTGAGTCAGTCTTGTGAATTCGGCGACCTTCATGACAGTCTGATCCGAGATAAGATCGTGTGCGGGATAACGAGCAACAAAGTAAGAGATCGTCTACTGCGAACAGATGAGTTGACACTGGCAAGGGCCATACAAATCTGTCAGGTGGCAGAAATGTCGCAAGAGGAAAGTCGATGCATCGACGGTGCCTCAGAAGAGATGCAGGTGAACGCGGTGAGGGGACAAGCCGGGAGCCCGAACGCGCGAGGCGGCTCGCGGCGTTCGAGCGGTAGGCGAGGAGCGCGGCAGCGCGGTGGCGGCGCCGGCGCTAGGGCGCTCCCAGAGCGGCGCGGTGGCGGAGCGCGCGCACCCTGCGCCACCTGCGGCAGCGGCCGGTGCCCCGGCGACGAGCGTTGTGCGGCGAGAAGTGCGATATGTTTTGTGTGTGATAAAAAAGGTCATTATTCTATGGTGTGTCCACAAAAAGAGCAACAAAACAAAAAGGTGTATGATTTAAGTACGCGGTCGGAAGTTAGTGACGATTCGAGTGATGAGTTATTCTACGTGAATACTGTGGATGAGGACAAAAAACTGAGTAAGTCTCATAAAGAATGGATTGAAAATGTGAAATGTAACGGTAAAAAATTAGTGCTAAAAATAGATACCGGTTCAATGCTTAACGTTATTTCTAAAGCTGAATATTTGAGGTTAGGTTTATCAATGGAAAATCTAAAACCATTTACAAAGCGCGTTCATTCATTTACTGGGAACCGGTTACCTATTGTTGGCACTGACAACATTAGTATTATTTATAATAGTAAGAGACATGTGTTGCCATTTGTAGTAGCGGATCTGAATTGTCAAAATGTGCTTAGCCTAGAAGGTAGTATTTTGTTAAAATTGGTTAGGTGTGTTAATGAAATAAACATTGAAGAGTATTCAGATTTGTTTGAAGGACTCGGAAAACTACCCGGCAAGTATAGCATAGTAATAGATAAGAGTATACAACCCGTTATTTGTCCTACTAGAAAAATACCACTAGGTTTGAAAGAAAAGTTGCACTTAGAGCTTCACAGAATGGAAAGTCTGGGTGTTATAAGGAAAGTGTCTCATCCCACAGACTGGGTCAACGCTATCGTTCTAGTTGCTAAAAAAGACGGCAGTATTCGAGTTTGTTTGGACCCGCGACCTTTGAACCGAGCGGTGCGTCGCGCTCAGTACACGCTTCCTACTGTTACAGAACTAGCTGTGAAACTGAGGAATGCATGCTATTTCAGTGTGCTTGATGCTAGGTGTGGATTTTGGATGGTGGAAATTGATGACGCAAGTGCGGATTTGTGCACCTTCGGTACGCCGTTTGGCCGTTATCAATTCTTGCGCCTTCCATACGGCATAAATTGTGCTCCAGAAGTTTTTCACGGAAAACTAAGGCAGCATCTAGAAGACTTAGAAGGGGTCGAGTCGTTTATAGATGATGTCATTATTTGGGGTAGCACAAGGGAGGAGCATGATTTGAGGTTGGGTCGCTTACTGAAACGGGCAAAAGAAATAGGAATCAAGTTTAATCGTGAAAAATGCAAGTTTGGTGTTACTGAGATAACATACCTAGGTCATAAATTTGACAAAAATGGAATGAGGGCTGACGAGTCAAAGGTTAAAGCGGTCATGGAAATGCCATACCCTGATGATAGGAAGTCCTTGGAAAGGTTCTTAGGTATGGTCAACTACCTGTCCAAGTTTATACAGAATTATGCAGATTGTGTAAACGTTTTGAGATCATTATTGAAAAAAGAGTCGGAATGGGTTTGGGAACAAAACCATACGGATGCGATAGACAAGCTAAAAAGGAAATTGGCTACCGCACCAGTGTTGGCGTTGTACTCGCTGGAAGCGCCGATAGTGCTGTCGGTGGACGCGAGCAGCCATGCGGTGGGTGCCGTGCTGCTGCAGGAGGGGCGGCCCGTCGAGTTTGCTTCCATGACGCTCACCGACACGCAGTCACGCTATGCACAGATTGAGAAAGAGATGCTGGCAATAGTATTTGCGGTGGAGCGATTTCGGCAGTATATCTATGGTAGGTCGGATGTTACAATTCACACTGATCACAAGCCGCTTGAGGCGCTGTTCAACAAACCTTTAGTTTCAGTGCCTGCGCGGCTTCAGCGTATGATGCTAAGGGTACAGGGGTATGAATTCAAAGTAGTATATACGCCAGGTAGGTACATGTATATCGCCGACACCCTATCACGGGCCCCACTGAAAGACTTGCTGTTTGAACGCATTTCAGATGAGGTAGAAATTCAAACATGTTTTATGATAGAAAACATACCTTACAGCGAACAAAAAATGGACCTTATTACGAAGGAAACAAAAGTAGATAAAGACAGTAGCTTGATAGTGAAATATATAGTCAACGGTTGGCCAAAACACAGACGTGACGTTCATGAAAAGGTAAACGTGTTCTGGCCCTATCGCGAATTATTGAGTTATATAAATGGTATCATTTTTAAAGGAGATTGTGTGTTCATTCCGAGGGGCTTACGCGAGGAAATGCTAGCGAGAGTGCATGAAGGGCATTTGGGCATAGAGAGGTGCAAGCGTCGCGCGCGAGAGGTGATGTTCTGGCCGGGCATGGCCGAGGACGTGGAGCGCGTGGTGCGCCGCTGCCCCGCGTGCGCGCTGCATGCGCCGACGCCGCGGCGCGAGCCACTCTTGCAGCATCATGTGCCGTCACTTCCTTGGCAGAAGCTAGCTTCCGATATATTTGAATATAGAAAGAAATTATTTATCATATTAGTTGATTATTTTTCAAATTATGTGGAAGTTGGGGAGTTAACGAGCACGAGTAGTAAACAGGTAATAACTTTTATGAAGGACCAGTTTGCGCGGCATGGGATTCCAGCGGAACTTGTTTCAGATAACGGCCCTGCATACAGTTCTCATGAGTTCAAAAAGTTCATGCGAGAGTGGGAAATACATCATGTGACTTCTTCTCCACATTATCCACAATCCAATGGGAAAAGCGAACGGACAGTACAAACTATTAAAAACATGCTGAAAAAATGTGTGGAATCTGGGCAAGACTATCACATCAGTTTGTTAAATTTTAGAGCAACTCCTCGCTTTAATATAGATTCACCGGCACAAATATTAATGGGAAGGCGTATTAACACTAAGTTGCCAGTAAGTTCAAAGTTATTACGCGAATCAGTCGATAAAGATCGTAATTCGCGTGTTTCACTATAGTAGCTACATTAAATTTATCGATAAAAATTTGAAATGTGTCGAACCCTATTGTCAGATGTCAAAATTGTCAACAAAACAAATTAAAATATTTTCATCTTCCATTACAATTATGTGAATTAAAACAATAATATACTATCAACATATTTTGCCCAACCATCGGAATGTTCGTGAGTGTCATCATTTTCCTGTTGTTTCTTTTAGTGGCTATTGATATTTTAAACAACAGTTTCGCGATTTTTTTCAAAAAAAGTGTCGCAGGTCTGGCTCCGAACACGTCCCGTAGGACTGTGCGGTCTTCAAAGGTTTTCTTTTCTGCACAAATTCGATGTTTATAATTTTTTTTATTAGAAAACTCAAAAATCTAGCCGCTTCCGTCCTTCCAAAATACGATTACCTTTCAGTTCGTAGAATTTTTTAATTGTTTTGTGCTGTAACCGCTAGACCGCGCGCGGCATGAGTCACGTGATGACGTCAACTGCGCGCGGCTAGATAAAAAAACGCGCCAGCTGGACGCCAGATGTTTATGTTTACGTAAACATTTTTTAGTCGCCTCCTATTACAGATTCCACTCAAGTGGGTTTGTTATTTGTAAAGCTGAGAAACCGCTCTTTATAGTTACGTTAAGTGTATGATAACGGTTAGTTTCTATATTTTTTAACTAATTTGTAAACATTGAATATTGGTGAAAAAAACACATTATGTGAACTTTGAACAGGAATAATTTAAAAAGTAAATCGATAACATATATATTTTATGACTTGTATGGGTAGCTGGGTTATATCTAAAAACGATAAATAACAAACAACATACTCCACCGTACAAAAACATATATAAAAAAAAAAAATCTACCACCAAACATTAGCCATTTCCCGCCATTTTTGCATTGTTTACCTTCCGACCCACGGAACAAAAATTCTAATCATAACGTAAATTTCGTTTGTTTTGTTTATGTTTTGGCTGAAATCTATTGCCCAGTAAACATAAAATGCGATAATAATTATTTTTTAGTCAGAACAAGTAGCTAGACTTAATAATTAATCAATTACGATAGCGTTCTGACAACATGGACGCCTTGTGTAACAAGGGCTAAGAAAATCATAAAAAAACATGATAATACTTACCAACATGTTTAAATTCACTTGCACACACATTAATCACATCACAATGCACCAATAAAACATTAATTAACACTAATTCACTCACAAACAACATAATAAACAAGTTTATTCGACACTACGTCATTGCGCAACTCGCGTCATACCACAGACTGACTAAAACATTTAATTTCTTTCTAAAAATGGACTCGCCCGTTGCGTGTTTCGTATTTTAAGCATGTAGAAATGTATAAAGATTCGAGTGGAAAAGAGCAAAATGATACAAAATATCGTGTGTTCGACAGAAAAAGACATATTTTGCTGTCAGATTGGCGTTTTTAAAATAGGGACTTTTGTTCCGATGACGCAACTCGAGCCAATAGTGATTTAGGAACTTTTGTCCCTATGACGCAATCTAGCGGCGTAATTAGGAAATGAGATTGAAAATGGTTTTTTGATTTCGACCCTTTTTCAATTTTTTTTTTTATCGGGAAAATTATACTATTTCGTGTTTTCACTTCCTCTTGCCTCTAGAACAAGGATGTATCCTTCACATATATTTTTTTCCAGGCTTAAATTCAATATTTTGAGCATTTCCGATTGAGTCTCAAACAGCCAAAATTCGAATAACAGGCCGTTAACGCGCGTCCTACCTAAATACCTTTTTTTGCAATCTACCCTTTTTTTGTGTCTTCAGAAGAAAAAAGAAGAAGATATTGAGGAAATCAAAAGAAATGTCAAAATAGTGTTCTACTAGCTGTCCCCCGCGCTTCGCCCCCGTCAACTGGCAACTTTTTATCTTTTTCTTTTATAAGAACCTTCCCCCGACATTAACAATCACAGCAAAAAAAGAATTAGAGAAATCGGCCCAGCCGTTCACGCGTGATGCGATGACCAAAGGGAATATGGATACATTTTTATAAATATAGATTTCACGCAACGAAGGTAACGTTAAAGGCACGCCACAATAGCGGCGATAAGTCCCCTCTTTGAGGAGTGGCTTGAGAGGCGCCACGGCGTCCTCACCTTCCGCCTGACGCAGGTCCTCACCGGACATGGATGTTTCGGGAGGTTCCTGCACCGAATTCGGCGGGAGGAAACGCCCGGGTGTCACCACTGCGAGGATCGACCGGAGGACACGGTAGAGCACACTGTGCAGGTGTTCCCCGCTTGGGCGGCGCACCGCCGTGTCCTCGAAACGGCGATTGGTGGCGACCTCTCGCGTCCGGCCCTGGTCCAAGCCATGGTCCGGAGCGAGACGGAATGGGACGCCGTTGCCTCCTTCTGCGAAGCAGTCATGCTAGCGAAGGAGGTGGCGGAGCGGGAGAGGAGACCCTCTCGTCCCGGCCGCCGTGGTGGACGCCGCGGGCGTCGGGGGCCACCGTAGGCGCGGGCCTGTGGACGGCGAGCTATGGGTGGCTCGCCGTCCGTCCGTCTAGTGGCGACAGGCCGTGTCAACGGCGCGTTAGTGTTCCACGCGCGCTTCAAAGAGAGTCAGCAACACAGAGGGGCCCGAAAGGGCCGACGCCTGCCGGAGTCGCGGGATTATTCGCAAGAGACACCGTGGCTCCGGAACACAAAGGGCAATGAAGGAACATGGATGGGTTTTAGTCAGTAGAAGTCTGACACTCCCTCCCGCTACACCCAGAGCGGGAGGTGTCATTGGATGATTTCCCATCCCTAAAAAAAAAAAAAAAAGGTAACGTTAACCAATGCTCAAACCATCTGTTAACGTAATCGTTATTTTTTTGCGTCCGTTAACGCTGAAATATTGTGAAACAACTCTCTTTTGATTTAACGATAGTTAGCGTTAGTTTTAACGTTTACGCGTGCGTTAAGTGAACGTGAAACAACCCGCCCTCAGTTGATGTAATGATATTAAGCGTTTTTGCGCTTCCTGGATTGGGAAAACTATTATGCGTTAAGTAGGTAGTCTTTAATGTTATTGAATCAAGTAGCTAACTTAGCTTATAGGATGTAGTTCAGGCTGCAGGGGGATCGGCGCCATATAGGCAACATTTCAAACATTTTTTTGTATAAGGCCTCCCTATCCTCAGTATATGAATAGCATTTCAACAAACATATCTATACACTCGCGAACAATAAACTGTAAAAACGCATCTCCCGTTGCTCAAAACAATTTTTTATTACTGTGGTAGGTATTATACTAGGTAATTGAAAAAAAAAAAAATTTGAGGTTTCAAATAATAAAAAAAAATCTGTTTACATTTAGGGAATTATTGTAGAAGGTCGAAGTGGTTTCTCTACAATTTGGAATTGTTAAAAAATATTTTGAGCGACGCGCGATGAAGTGACTCCAGTTTATTGTTCGCGAGTGTATATTCTGAAACAAATAGCAACATCAAAAATGAATGAAATTGAGTTGCCAAGCGAATAGCCGTAGAGAAGGGCAACATTCCAGTATAATATTATAACTAAGTGTTTCAATAATTTCTTGCCGTCTATTGCGTCTCGTAAATCAGAACACTGGCCTGATAGACATGGCTGTCTGATTTAGTATCTTGATTTATTCGTTTGTGTCGTTCATATAAGTGTTACTATTATTATCGTCTGTCTATCTCATAATATTGGAGTAGAACTCCAAATCTGAAGGACAAGTCTCGTACAAAAATATTTAAGGTCAAGTCATAGTATGTCTATGTATGATCTCAGCGATAGTCAAAGTCAAAACGTAGAGAAACGACAGAGGGCTAATTGTTCACATTTTAAAAAAACGTTGTCATTCGCATCTCGGTTACAACCTGTTAATAAAGCCTCAATTTCCGTACATTTTTTGTCAGTTTGCGACTGACATGCGAGTGAGAATCCTCATCATCATCAGCCGAAAGACGTTGGAGATTTTGGTCACACTCACTGAAGTACAATCTGTAGAAGATCGACAAGCAGGCAACCTTGCGGCGATGAGCCTAGCTGTGAAGCTTGGCATCCACCAGTTTTACTAACAAAATATGATAATTAATTTTACTAACAAAATATGGACATAACGTGGTCTGAAATAAACAAATTTTTTTTTTTTTTTTTCGTCTCCGATGAGCCTCTTTGCTCTGCTTTCCACCGAGTCAAGCGCGGCAAGCTGGTACTTACGAGTAGCTGAGCCAGGATCGGACTTGTGCTTTGTAAAGGGTAAAAGCTGTTCAGTGAAAAGTTTACCTACTTAAAAATTTGTACAAAAGGCCCTCGGGTGGTATTGTTAGTGAGCGACTGCGATTCAAACGCCTCTTAAAACTGAAAGAATTTTCTTTCTGACTACAGATCAAATCATAGCATCACTCCTGTATTCCCTCAATAGTTGGACAATGATGTACTATGTACATATAGTTCGTCCATATCTCGCCAGTTATAGTTTAAGTTCTATGAAATAGGGGGAGAGCTTACCGCCATCAAGCATGCATGAATTCCGAAATCACTGCAGATGAAAAAACATAACCTTCTCGGGATTTCTGGGGCGTGTACACTACATACAGTTGCGTTTGCGACTAATGAAGTAATGAGGTTTATGTTGGGTAATATAGTAACTAACAAAAATGTCGAACCAATCTAACTAGCCATTTCCCAACTATTAAGATGCGGATTCCAGTCGGGATGCAGCTACGTACCGTACAGTACCAGTATTTTACATGATACGCGTTCCATCATACTATCCTCCATAAGATCGTAAAATGATAGCCAGGACCAATGGCTCAACGTGTTTTCTTTGGCATGGAAGAGTCTCGAAGTGTGGTGGAAATTCCGTGGATGGGTTCAACGAATCGACTTCTAAAAATCAACCCGCGCAGATGTTGTTACTCAGCACTAATAAATGTCACGAAAAACTCACAAAATAAATACTCAGGACACAGCCGTCACTATTCCTACCACTGAAACCAATTATCACAAATACTATCAACAACAATATTGCCTCTACAATTTTAATTACGAAATGTCATTCATATTTTGGAAACAAACTCATTCAAAGTTAGCACAATAGATTTTAGTCTGAAACATGAATATTATTTAGCTGTTCTCGTTGAACCGGGGAATTCAGACGTCCGAAATGAAATTCATAGAATATTGTTAAATAAATCCTGCTTACTATATTTTAAGTTTGAAAGTTTGTTACTTAATTGATCTATGCTTGTAGGTTTTCGTTGGTATTATGAGCTGAACGGGTTCCGATAAAATTTGTACAGGTTACGTGGCGTATATACATAGGTAGACAAAAACCAGATAAAGAACATAAGATATTTTAGGGCCCTTTTCCTGTCATGCGTGTTTTCACCCATGCGTGGATCTGCCGGTCGATTCTGTCGACATCTCACCGTGATCACTTAGAAGGAGTGAACGACTAGTGAGCGTTCATGCCATCTTGTTTGTATGGTTTGACAGCTCACTTATGACATGTTTACAGAACCGCACTGCTGGTCCGCATGCGGGTGATAGCACGGGTTCCGAACCAATTTATTTTTTTATAACATGTTATTTTAACACTTCAGATATCTTATAGATTTTCTTGTAATCTTAAAAGTTTGTATTATTACCAAATTTCAACGGAATTGGTCCAGTAAATCTGGAGAAAACTGGCTGTGACAGACGGACAGACGGACAGACAGACAGACTCAGTGATCCTTTAAGGGCTCCGTTTTTTACGGATGTTCGGAACTCTATAAACATATTTATCAATTAATTCATTTATCAAATAACCAATTCCTTCTCCCATAACCAACAACTAGTATCCAATACAATTTACACAATATTACCAAACATATCCGTTATACCGAATTCACATTAATTAATTTTGCGCGTTCTGCTCCGACACTGGATTAATAAGTGAATCAAGTGGAATTTCATTTGTGAAGGTAGCTCGGTTTGACGTGACGATATTTATTTGTCCAATATTGTTTAAACATTGTTATTTATTGAGCTCCCAGTGACAGGGGTTTCGAATTTAAATACTTGACATTTTGGTTTGAAAGGATTAACTTTACTGGAATAGTATGAATGTTGGATATTGCTTTACTGGTTTAGGTGCTAAGGTAGAGTTTGCTTGTTTTTAGAAGGCGATGACAAAAATGGTTTTTACTATATAAACTAGCTGATGCCCGTGACTCCGCGGCTTCGCCCACTCGACAAATTATATACTAAAACCTTCCTTGAGAAGCACTCTATCCATTGGTGAAAAGAGCAGGAAAATCGACGCAGTAGTTTTTGAGTTTATCGCAAACAGACAGACAAACAGACAGACAAACAGACAGACAAACAGACAGACAAACAGACAGACAAACAGACAGACAAACAGACAGACAAACAGACAGACAAACAGACAGACAAACAGACAGACAAACAGACAGACAAACAGACAGACAAACAGACAGACAAACAGACAGACAAACAGACAGACAAACAGACAGACAAACAGACAGACAAACAGACAGACAAACAGACAGACAAACAGACAGACAAACAGACAGACAAACAGACAGACAAACAGACAGACAAACAGACAGACAAACAGACAGACGCGTTGGAGGATTTAGTTTTATAAAATGTAGTGATACCATGCCCAGTATTCGGCCACGTCAATGCCGTCTGCTCAGTCATTAGATCCTCATGTGTACAGGTTACAGGTTACCTGGCATGCGGAACAATTGAAATTCTATGGTGCAATGGCCAAACTCTGAAGGTCAAAAACGAGAAAGTCCACCTGTAAGTTTGCTGCGGCTGACTTGAGTACGGTACTAGATCTTCGATGGCTCTATGAAATGATCAAGAGGTTTAGGTTCTCACGTTCAAATCGCATCGTTCAAAGGAATCAGCTATCTTATAAGTGGCTTTTACTGGAGATTAGGCATATTTAATAACCGATATTTTTACTAAATATCGGTTATTAAATCTGAACGTTACTCGAAATTTGAGCGAGACAGGTCATGCAACTTGTTTAGTTGATATACTTCGGGACTTCATTCATAACGATGCCTCTAAGATATTGTTACGAGCTTGGGGTTCGTGACAATAAAAACAGCCGATTATTTAACCAAAAAAATGACACTTTAATTATCAAAACTAATTAACACTTTAAACACACTAATTACAACCACAATCGCACTATTAAACACTTCACTTCACTTAACTCGCAGTTGAAGATCGCTTCCGAAGATTCGCTTGTATCGCCAATTCAATACTGCCTGAGTCGCGAGCTTTGCGCACCTTATATAGTCCGACAGTAATTTCCAGAACCTTCGAGAATGGAAATATCTAGAAAGTTCGGGAACATACCGGTCCCGACTGACTAGGTGTCGAAACATCGAGAATGTTCTAGCATCGAAAATTCTAGAAAGATCGTGACCCAATTAGTTCCACTACTCGATACTAGATGGCGTTAGTAGTACGTTGTGTACCCGGCATTAATTCTGGCGCGTAACACTGCCCCTTCCTAAAACATGCTCGTCCCGAGCATCGATCCCATAATAACGCGCCAGTCGATCCACATGGACGATCTTAGGTGCACTTCTCGTACCTTTCTGGATACGGTAGGTCACGTCATTGATTTTTGTGACAATCCGGTACGGCCCGTCCCATTTAGCTTGAAGCTTAGGAGATTTCCCTTTACTGCGAACTGGATTGTGCAACCACACTAGTGAGCCTTCGTCGAAACCTTTATTGTTCATATTGCGGTCATAACGGGTTTTCATCTTTTCAGACATTCGTTGGCCCGATTGTCTGATGTGCTCATAAATGTCGTTCATTTTGTTCCGCAAGTCATTCGCATAATCGGTTATACTGCGTGGGGCATCAGGTGGTATTCCGGTGATCAGGTCTGCAGGCAGCCGTAATTCTCTACCAAAGTTTGCGAAAGCTGGTGTTACCGATGTGCTTTCGTGATCAGCACTTCGGTATGGCAGCAAAAACGGTTGTATATGCTTGTCCCAGTCGCGTTGCCGGTTTTCCACAACTTTAGCCAGGTATTTTTCCAATGTCTGATTAAATCGTTCCACCATTCCATCCGATTGTGGGTGGTAAGAAGTTGTTCTCGTTTTGTGAGTACCCATAACTCGACAAGTTTCCTGGAATATTTGTGACTCAAAATTCCGTCCTTGATCGCTGTGAATCTCCAAAGGTACTCCAAAACGACAGAAGACTTCATGAACGAGTTTATCTGCAACTGTCGAAGCTTCTTGATTCGGAATGGCAAAGACTTCCGGCCACTTGGTGAAGTAATCCATTACAACCATGAAATACTTGTTACCACTGTCACTTTCCGGAAACGGTCCCGCAACATCCAGGGCTATCCTTTCCCAAGGTGCACCAACATTGTACAATTTCAATGCACCTCTGCTACGAGTCTGAGGTCCTTTTACAGCCGCACAACTTGTACATTTGCGACACCAATCCTCGACATCGTCACGACAGTGAACCCAGTAAAAACGTTCCCGTATCTTCAGTAGAGTTCGTTTAACTCCCATATGGCCTCCTGAACATCCATCATGGTACAGCTGTAGAACATCCGGTACTTTAGCTTTAGGGACAACCATTTGCAAATGACAGCTGTCTCCCCGAGCATTCTCCCATTTACGGCACAGGACTCCATCCTGAATCACTAAGCTGTCCCATTGTGCCCAATAGGTTTTTGTGATCGAACTCATCGCTGAGACGTCGCTCCACGTAGGCTTAGGTGCACTGGTCCGTATCCAGTCCAGAATCGGCTTGACGTCCGAATCTTCCTGCTGTGCACGTTGTAAACTTTCCTTCCACTCGTTGCTGAGGTCTGTCTTAAGCATCCTCACAGGTACGGCTTCTTTACCCTCTTGCCTAGTACAATGCTTGCAGTCTTCAAGGCAAGGTCTTCTTGACAATGCATCTGCGTTGCCATGAGATTTCCCACTGCGATGTTCGACCACGAAGTCGTATTCCTGCAAGAGTTCAATCCATCTCGCAACTTAACCTTCTGGGTTTTTAAACTGCAATAGCCATTTCAGTGCAGCATGGTCAGTTCGTAAGTGGAATTTCCGGCCCAGTAGATACTTGCTAAAATGCTGTACTGACTTTACAACAGCAAGCAATTCTCGTCTCGTGACACAATAATTCCTCTCTGGTTTTGACAACGACTTGCTGAAGTACGCAATCACAACCTCTTGATCGCCATTTCGTTGAGATAACACACCGCCAAGTCCGATATCACTTGCGTCTGTGTCAACTATAAATTCCTTGTCGGTATCAGGATACCCCAAAATAGGTGTTTTGCACAGACGGTCCTTTAGCTCCCGGAAGGCGCTGTCACAACTTTCATCCCAACAGAAATGTCGCTTCTCCTCGGTTAGCTTGTGCAGGGGTTTGGCTACATCTGCAAAGTTCTTGACAAATCGCCGATAATAGGAGCACAAACCCAGAAATGCTCTGAACTGCGTCTTGTCTTTTGGAATGGGCCAATCTTTGACAGCGGCGATTTTCTCTGGATCCGTGCGGATACCTTCTTCCGACACGACATAACCCAAAAAGTTAACTTGCCTTTTGAAAAGAGAGCACTTTTTCGGACTCAACTTGAGGTTGGCACTCTGGATCTTCATGAGCACGCGTTCCAGGTTTTGAAGGTGTTCATCAAACGTACGGCCTACGATGATGATGTCGTCCAAATAGACAAGGCAGGCATCGCCAATTAACCCGGTTAGTACAAGTTCCATTAACCTTTCAAACGTTGCCGGAGCGTTACACAATCCAAACGGCATAACTTTAAATTGCCACAGACCCTTTCCCGTCGAGAATGCTGTTTTTTCCTTGTCCTTAGGGTCAATTTCTACTTGCCAGTAGCCACTTTTTAGATCTAATGTGCTAAACCACTTAACTCCAGTGAGCATGTCCAGCGTGTCATCAATTCTTGGCAAAGGGTAGCTGTCCTTCTTCGTAACGTCGTTCAGACGACGATAGTCAACACAAAACCGCATGCTGCCGTCCTTCTTTCTTACCAGCACTACAAGTGAACACCATGGACTGGATGAAGGTTCTATAACACCATCCTTCACCATTCCCTCAATCATGGTTTCCACTTCCTTTTCACGTGCTACCGGTAATCTCCTTGGCCGCTGCCGGATAGGCAACTCTTCTCCTGTGTTTATTTTGTGTTGAACTAAGCCAGTCTTCCCGATATCAGCATCGTTCGAAGAGAAAACATCGGCGTACTTGAGTAACATCCTCTTCGCCTTGACCATTTCGTTTTGAGACAGAGCGCTGAGACAGTCTTCTAAAAGTGCGGTCACTCTCGTTTGGGCATTCTTGCTGAGGGTCTCAGTTGATGGATAGTGGCATCGACGCAACCACTCCACTTCCTCACAGGTACCCATCAGTGTGCCTTTATCTATCACCTGTTATCACAAAGGTTCAGCACACGTACCCTTGAGATGTTGGTAGCTCTGACCAAAGTTCGTGCAACTTTCCAAGGAAGGTCACTGTCTATCTTTTCCACGAGTACACAACGATGAGTCTTCCCAGGATTCTGAGGAAGACTAACCGGCACAATCGTTTCCGATCTCGGAGGAAGAACAATCTTCTTCAGGCTGTATATATTTCCTGGTAACGCCCCTTCCATGAAAAGTTCCTCTTGCCCACATTTCATAACTCCTTGACTAACGTCGATCTCACAACGATTCTTCCTCATAAAGTCTAAGCCCAGGATGCAATCGTCCATTATATCCACAACAACGTTATGCTGGTAGATTCTGTTGCCTAGCTTCAACTCCATCTCTCTCTCTCCTTGGACGGGTATGCGCTGACCGGTGGCTGTCGCTAAATTTATGCGCTCTCGGTAGTATGCAGAGTCCCCAAAGAACCGATCTGCAAGTTGTGAACTGACGACCGTGCGAGAAGCTCCAGTATCTATCGTCAGCTTACATGGTGTTCCGTTGACCTCGCCCTTGATGATAAGGCTGTTCCCGTCATGGGTTTGTGAGATCGAAATCCTTGGGGCTCTTTGAACCTCAGCCAGTACCCGCCCCGCAGTCCTGGCTTTTACTCGTTTCCCTGCTGCTGCTGAGTGGTGCTGTTAACCGCCCTACCCTCTGGAGATTGGCTACCTTCCCCTTCTGCAGTTCGCTTAGGGCAACTGGATCGAAGGTGGCCCCTTTCACCACAGCCGTAACACCTAGGGCTGTATCCTTTAAATCGATCGCGAACTGTAGCCGCTGCGACCTCCCTGACGCGGTGGGAACGATGATCTTGCCGCACAGCTTCCACCTCCAATGCATGGGCCAAAGCGTCCTTAAGTGTCCCGTGGTGCCCGAGCCTCACTGCAGCCCTAACTTCAAGGTCGCGGATGTCGTCAATGAAGGCCTGGACCAGGTTTCCTTCAATAAGCGCAGGTACAGACTGGTATGCCTTCCGCACCAGCTTCTCCACTTCAAGGGCCCACTGCTGCAGGTTTTCACCACTACGCTGTACACGATCCCTTAGTTGCGCACGAAACACGTGCTCCAGATGGGCGTCACCATACCGGGATTCCAGTGCTTCAAGGAGCTGCTCGTAAGTTACTTCTTTACCGAGAGCTTCCAATACAGTTAAGGCCTGGTCGCGCAGGCCTAAGGTGAGGGCAGTCATGGCTTGATTTTTACTCCAACCGTTCGCCTTCATGACGGCCTCAAACTGAATTTTGTAGGCCGACCAAGACGACGTCCCATCGAACGGCGGCACTTTGAATCCACGTAGTGAAGGTGTAGTAGTTACGGGAGTTGCAATCCCATCTCCAAGTTTAAGGTTGCCCAACTCCTTCTTCACATCAGCAATAACGTCATAAAATTTGCTGATCTGTGTTTCAGCATCTGACAGGCGGTTGTCACACTGAGCAACCTTATCCTTCACTTCCTTCATGTCTTTCCCAAAAGACGCGTGCAGTTCTTTCATGAGGAGCATCTGTTCTTCCTGTCGGCGCGCCTGCTCCTCCTTGTCAAGCTTGAGCTGTTCTTCCAAGCGACGGGCCTGCTCCTCTTGTCGCTGGGCCTGTTCCTCCTGTCATCGGGCCTGTTCCTCCTGTCGTCGGGCTTGCTCCGCCTTGTCGTGCTGCAGCTGTTCTTCCAACCGACGGGCCTGTTCCTCCTGTCGGCGAGCCTGCTCCTCTTGTCGTCGGGCCTGCTCCGCCTTGTCGTGCTGCAGCTGTTCTTCCAACCGACGGGCCTGTTCCTCCTGTCGGCGAGCCTGTTCCTGCAGCATCATCATCAGAGCAGCAAAATCTGGTGCTGCTGATGCCGGAGCTACTGTGGACGGACCGGCTTCTATGGTCGGTAGCTGACTTTCCGACGACTGCGGCGTTGCACCACCAAAACGCCTCTGATCCGTCTCCTGCTGGCGTTGACTACGGGTACGGATACCCTCCGTGTCGTCCTTTGGCAGAATCGGCATGATAATCCTTACTTCTGATACCAATTGTTACGAGCTTGGGGTTCGTGACAATAAAAACAGCCGATTATTTAACCAAAAAAATGACACTTTAATTATCAAAACTAATTAACACTTTAAACACACTAATTACAACCACAATCGCACTATTAAACACTTCACTTTACTTAACTCGCAGTTGAAGATCGCTTCCGAAGATCCGCTTGTATCGCCAATTCAATACTGCCTGAGTCGCGAGCTTTGCGCACCTTATATAGTTCGACAGTAATTTCCAGAACCTTCGAGAATGGAAATATCTAGAAAGTTCGGGAACATACCGGTCCCGACTGACTAGGTGTCGAAACATCGAGAATGTTCTAGCATCGAAAATTCTAGAAAGATCGTGACCCAATTAGTTCCACTACTCGATACTAGATGGCGTTAGTAGTACATTGTGTACCCGGCATTAATTCTGGCGCGTAACAATATCATAAACCTCTTTTATATCTACGAAACAATAGAAAAAATTGTAAAGAGAAGGAAGCTCCAATGAAACTCACATAAAAATATTGATAGCCAGTGAAACATAAACATGTTAATAATGGAATAAAATTGTTTCGCTTCTACAAGTATACTATTTTACTCCAAGTCATTCGTTCCAAAAACTTAATTCTCAAGGGGAAAGTTACAATAATTTCCTCTAAAACAGAACTCTTAATCCCTGCGAGATAAGTCTTAAAGTCTCTTTGTTTCATCCTCTCTTTTGCAAAAGGTCACAGACGACACATGCTTGACGAGTTCTCAAGTTTTAGAAAAGTTTCCGATAAAAAAATCGTGAGAAAATTTTCTGTTGTAGGGACTTTGACCGTGTAAATATGTGAGGTTCCGTACGTTTATCAATAAAAAAAATGTTTCTTTACTTATGTCTGAGTACTATTTATTTTTATTTGCTCTTGACTTGAGTCTAGGTCAGAGATGACGGAGATAAAGTCTACGATGGAGCAAACTGACCCGGAAGGAGCCTGTTCACTCTAATTTAGAAGAGATTAGGGTGGTAAGCGTTCGGAAGCACAGACGCAGGCAGAGAGTTGCACTCCTTTGCTGTGCGCATGCTACCAGTATCTTACATGGAGCGACTGCCTATTCAACCTCCGTAACCCAGTTACTGAGTTACTTTTCCGATCTTGGCGACCACTGATTTGTATGAATTACTATAGAACACTTACAAGACGCTGACACTGACAAGACCTGTAAGTATTTTCTAGTTTCCAAAAATCTTCAAACGACAGCCGGGACTTACGGCTTAACACGTATATGGGTTGTCACCTATCTGCAGACTATACTTGGCATGGACATCTAAATTCCTACAACACTTTCTATCAGACATGAGCCCAAAAACAATGGTCCTGACGATATCCTAACAACGGTTAAGTGTCACCGGAACCCTAAAATGTTTGGCACAGTCATACCTACTCAAGCCTTGGGGCGTTCACAAACTTCGCTAAAAGCAATTCGAAAAGACTTGAAGATTATACCTACTGGTAGGAAAATAAATGTAGTACTTAGTTATGATGGAAAAAAAACCTATCGATGTTGCTTTGTTAGTAAAGATATTGTATTATGTTGTCGCTGTAATACGTGGGGCATGTTTGTTGATCTATTAGGAACATTAAATATTGACGAAAAATTGCTTAACTGAAGTTTTTTTTGCTAAAAGAAACACTATATTAAACAGACTCAGCACTACTTGCGTGTGACTTATGACTTATGCGTGTGCCACTTTCGCACACGCTAAGCCACGTCATATCCATAGGATGCAGACATTACAAAACCGATTTCTCCGTCGGGCCACGGGTGCCCCGTGGTTCGTTAGGAACGATCGACTTCATGTCGATCTCAAAATTCCGACTGTCCAGCAATTCATGAAACGACTTACTAAGTAAGCGTTTCATCGAATCCGCGGACAAGCATCAAAACTTCCTTATTTCATCGGCTACCCGATACACCCTCACAGATAAGTAGGATTCGGCCACGGCACACCCTCATAGAGCCTGACGATCCCATCACCCTCCTCCAGGAAAGTTGTAGGGAAACCAGCACGTTAAGAAAACACAAAAACAGACCGCGTTCCGTATTCCGACCTCGCCGCCGATGTCCATCGCGACGACCCTGTAAATCTCCCCCCCGTCTTTTGCTAAACGAGCCAGCCCGCGAAGCTGAGCCAATAGCTTTAAACTCCCCAAAATAATGGAAACATGACCCAGCCAGTCCCTTGCTGTCCTCCCCCAAACGATGCCGCTGAGTCGAGGTCCGTACCCCACAGGGGGTGCCTTCAGCGAGCGGAGTTTTAGTATATAGTACATAGCCTTGGCTGGGGGCCTTAAATTCACCTAGGCCACCACAGGCAAGTCCGGTTAAGTAGCTACAACTTTCTAGAGTTAGTAGCTGCGAGAGGCCATCGACAAAACAAAAACAAAACACTACTTGCGTGTGACGTCACTGTGAGTTTGCGCCTCTAACAAAATATGTTTTGTGGGACTAGGAACTAAAATACTTTATAAGCTCTACTTTTCTCCGATTTGTGTTTATTTTTCCTAATATCGTACTATTTTAGTAACATCATTCAAATTAGTATTCATTGATTTGGATTTTTGATAGTCTTCAAATATAATATTGCTACTATTGAACACAGACGGCACAGAAAATAATTTTATAAATGAATTACTAATAAATCCAATTATCTAATGAATCGTAAGTACCAGATTGTAAGAGTATTATACCACTTTAGCCATGACATTGAATTTCTCTAAATCAGCAAAAATCTAAAAAGAATCCAAAGTTAATTAACACGAAATCACAAGTACAATAAACTTTCTTTCATTAATTTCGTTGCAAATTGAGTTAGCTTAACAGAACCTTATAATTATAAATCAAAAGTCATAAGGCATTGTTGGCTCAAGAAACTGTAGGGGAGACGGAACAATTCTCGGCCGACAACTTTAAGAATTTATCTTTCTTTCAATTTCAATGTTACTGGGAAGTTTGTTCTTAGTATTAATTGCGTATTGTCGAACTTGTAAGACGTAGTAACGAAAATGTATAGAAGAAACGAGGGACTTAATAAAAAGATTCCGATGTCCGTATTCGACGTCCATTTCTTGCATTTTTAACCTTATCTTAAGGACGTAGAGTTGGGAATATGTTAAGTAGGATTTGGGCTTAGGGTGGTATAAGATTTGACGTTGATATATCAATATCTTCATTACGCAAGTGATCGGCGGAGTGGTAAGTTAATCTGAAACAAAATAAATGTGAAACTAAGGAGGCTGGAAAAAATTGTTTTCAGGCATGAAAATTCAGCAGTAGGTATTATGTTAGCATTACATACTGTAATATGTATCGAATGGTGTACCTAGTGTTAATTTTCTATCAGTTGCTAAACACCTGCACAGAGAAGCTACTTAGTGTCAAATTCTATTGGCGAACGCGAGTGTCGAACTATTAATGCGATTGACGCAATGCCAAAATATAAGGGACTGACCACGAGACAATTTAACAGCGTTTGTCAATTCCATATATTTATTAAGTTTTGAAAATCGCCTTCACCATGCCACTGTGGACAGTAAATCACTTTAGAGCCTCTGTACTGTTATTTACACTGTGGTATAATATGTCTACGTCGTAGAGAAAAAAATCTCATTAGAGTGGTCTAAGGGCGTATATTTCGGCTGATTTTTTTCCTAAAAATGCTCAAAACGACATCAGACGCAAAGGACATGGTAAAAAGTGGCCTATGAATCAACACATGCGAAACCTTTACCATTATTCCTAGTTTTTTTTTTTTATTACATTTTAATGATTAGAATAGAACGGACACTTTTTAATTACGAAACCATTTTAAAAAGTAACTCACTTGGGTTTTATAACCCGGCGCCATTATTTTAAAATGAAACAAAGCAGTCTCAGCGCTGTAAGATTGTTAGTTACCTACAAAAAGAATAAAGCGATTAAAGCGCTGTATGACACGAATACTATTTGACACTGACAGTCGATGAAATGACAGTTGACACTTTGATGTAATGTATTTTGCACCTGATATCAGGGAATCGGCCGTCGACCTAAGTTACCACGCTTTCGTATGTTAGAAGAACATAGTAACACTACTCAACACCATTTTTTGTTGAGATAAAAAGTCTGGCAGCTCTGGGATCTTAGTCCATTTGGTATATTTTATAACCTCAAAATCCGAAATCATTTTGGATATTTTACAATTCTGAAAGGTGTCCGTGATTTTAATTTAGTTTCAGTCGAACATATGCATTATTTAAAACACAGATAGTAAATCCACGTCTCTGTTGGTTCTTAGGCGAACGATGTATGGGCACTGAATAAGAACGTATTTTTTAATTGCTGCGTAGCTACTACGGCGTAGCCAACTATAAGCTAGGGCGTAGCAACCGCTTAGTTACGGCGTAGTAAGACCGTGTTCAATTCAACAAAGTTTCCCACTTAATTATTATGGTTTTCGTTGATAAATTAGCAATATTAACATTGATGCTTGCTACGTCGTAGAAAAAAAAAAACTTATTAGAGTGGTCTAAGGCCGTATATTTCAGCTTATTTTTTTTCCTAAAATGCTCAAACAACATCAGACGCAAATTATAAGAACGAATTTTTTAATTGCTGCGTAGCTACTACGGCGTAGCAAACTATGAGCTACGGCGTAGCAACCGCTTAGTTACGGCGTAGCAAGACCGTGTTAAATTCAACAAAGTTTCCCACTTAATAATTATGGTTTTCGTTGATAAATTAGCAATATTAACATTGTTGCTTACAATTTAGAGGAGTATTAATAGTACATTAATTATTACTACATACACGGGTGATTTATAGTATCTTAAACAATAATAACACGTTAAGTTATAGGTAGTCATTTAATGCTTAACTCAAACTATTTTAACGGTAACTGAACATGTCCTTATAATATAAAAGATCGTTTTATCATGGCAATAACGGTCATTGCCTTTTTTAACCGACTTCAAAAAAGGAGGAGGTTCTCAATTCGGTTGTATTTTTTTTATTTTTTATGTTTGTTACCGAACCGATTTGAAAAATTCTTGTTTTGTCTGAAAGCATAATTAAACTTGCAGATTGGTCCCATTTAAATTTTATCAAAATCGGTTACGAACTTTGGATTTAATATCGAAATAGCTGGAATTCGTCTACTTGGATGATGGTTTTACGTCATCCAAGTAATCGAAATTGCGTATTTTGCTTTTGTGCGATTTTGCAATGGTGTTGTTTGGTGTCGGCTACCACTAAAACGTGAAAAATAAAAAACTTTTTACAAAAAAATACAACCGACTTCCAAAAAAAAAAAAAACACTCCAAAGTAAAAAACAACTTTAATTTCGGAAGTCGGTGTCAAATACGAAGAAACTAACAAAAACACCGAATTTCGAAATTAAAGTTATTTTTTACTTTTTGGTGTTTTTTTTTGGAAGTCGATTGTCGTAGTTTCTCTTAGTAGAAATTGAAATAATAAATTAAGTGCAAATCGTACATACAACCTCAATATGTTAATTTCCATTTCCGTTCCGTAAAACACAACTGTATAGTATAATATATCGCACATTTTCCGTACTCACTACTCCTTTTTATCTAATACTTATGCAAAATATTCCTTTAAAGAATCACCAAACACCAATCAGCCACTTTGTTCCAACACAAACACATCTATATACAGGCTGTTGATTTACCAACGCCCCCTTCACTCGCATGAACGAACTCCCTTCGCCCCTTTCGCCCCCTCCGAGCCATTTGAAAAATTAATTGCTTAGTTCAACATGAAACATACCTTCCACTGCATTTGGTACTTGGCAGCCGTGTTGATGGCTATTGATCGATGGCTCCAATAATATTTTAATGCATGAATTTTTGAGCACATGCTGTGGCCTTTTGTGTCTAAAATTGATGCATTCTGGCTTTTTTTGTAGAATATTTAGGCACTCGTATGTATTGAGTGGATTGTGTTTTAATTTAAACGAGTTTCAATTTTGTTTTGGGTTCTTTCTTTGGAATGAGCTCCATCTGAACATTAGGACGGCAACCAGTCGGTTCTCCTTTAAGGTGAAGGCACGTGAGCATATTCACAAGAAGTAAGATAGCGTTAATTCGTTGGATTCGTTTTCTCTTAATAACGTTGTGATTTTTATTCATGTGTATGTATGTATCTATGTATTCATGATTGTATTTTCTTTCCTTTTGTCTTATAATTATGTAATTATCTTCTTCCTATAATTTGCACCTGCCATTTTGTCTCTGCACCAACCAGAGGTTGAATGGTAGAAAATGCCTAAGTCCACTCCGCTCCGCGCGATTGCACAGTGGTTTTTACTCGTGCATAAAGTTTTAATAAATAAATAAACCATTTTTCATTCATAATGTTTGGTACTTCGTTAGTCTAGTGATTGCAAGCGCTTCTGCTGAGTTTGAGGTCTTGAGTTCATTTTCCGGGACGGGTGATTGGGTTCTTCAATCCGAAACTTTTCAGGTGCAATCCGGAGCCTAGATCTGTAACCGGTTAATGGAAATAAAGTCATCCCAATAACGTAGGACTGAAATACAAGTATTTACTTAACCCTTCAGGGACAACTGGTGAGATATTATATCCTTATATACAAAACTCTTCCGTTACTGACCGACGCAGCCAAAACTACTGGTCGCGGAGAGCTGAAATTTGGGTTATAATATGTAGGTTCCTTGAGGAGTGCAGGGGGGCACTAATTGAGGATTTCCTGAAATTCCTATGGGAACGGGAAAAAACGAGATATGCGCGTACAAAGTCGCGGGCAAAAGCTAGTTATATTATAATAAAAAGAAAAGAAAGAAAATACGTTTATTCCGCCAGAAATGACGCACAAAAACAAAATTAAAAGAAAAACATCTTACAAACTAAATAACACCTATTCTATTCTATTCCATATTTTTATATGGGAAATAAAGCCCATTTCGACTTTTCATACAATAGGCTAGTTTCCATCATCCACAAATTGCAAATCTATTTAGTCCGTCAGTTAGTGTTTTGAAAAATAATGGACACGTATTTGTAATCAATGAATATTGACAAAGATAAAACGCATCAAAACTCGGGAGTGGGGGCTTGTGACATCACAACCCCCTAAACATTATGCCACGGCGTGGCATATTGAGAATTTTAAAAGCGTCGAAACTTCGTCAATTTCAGTTCCCGTAACAAAAGAAAAATATATAAAAATACGGGTCAAATATGTTTTGATAATCTAACTGACGGACTAATTAGATTTTTTCAGTAAACAAGCCTATTTATTTGACACTATGTCAGAACCGGGCAAAACCTACGTCTCTGGTCACACCAAAGACATAACAGAACACGGCTCAGTAGTTTGTATATGGCATGACATCCAGCACCGACAAATGGACAAATAACAACAATAAACAAAATAAACTATAATACATATGTACTTGAAAGAATAAATATGTAGAATTTTTATTTAATTTAGTATCTAAACTAGCGCTCCTCAGTAAACCTCAGCTCCAATTGGTCGTAGAGCGTGTTATACTGCGTGTATCTGACATCGACGCACAAACGATTTCCATGGCATGCTTCTGGACACCCCAGAGTTGGAATTTTTCGTCGGCTTTTTACTAATTTTTTAATTTTTTTCAAGAGTTTTTTTTTGCTTTAGAATGCTCATAATCGTTATTCTGACCTAACCCAAAGAGATTTTTAATAAAAAACATTATTAATTAACTACTTTCACTAAAAAGAGCAATCTAAATAAAACCATAAATAGGTTTCAGCTCAGCTGAGCTGATACCTATTTGTGGTACTCTTGAAAAAAAATGAAAACATGAAAATGCCGAAGAAAAATTCCAACTCTGAGGTGTCCAGAATTGTGCCCTGGACCCATGGAACTCGTTTGTGTGTCGATGTCAGATACACGCGGTATAGCTGGCAGCTTTTCTTTATAAATTGGGTTATGCAAAACTAAAAGATTTTTTCAATAAGAACCAATACTTTCTGAGATTAGCATGTTCAATTAAACAAACAATCTCTTCATCAGCTTTATAATATTAGTATAGACTAGAGGCCGCCCGCGACTTCGTCCGCGTATTAATTCTCGTTATTCCCGTGTAAATCCCGATCCCTTGGGAACTCCGGGATAAAAGTACAGCTATCTACATACCAAATTTCATCGTAATTGGTTCAGTCGTATTTGCGTGAAAGAGTAACAAACATCCATACATACTCATAAACTTTCGCATTTATAATATCAGTATGATTTAGCCCAGTGCCAACCAATCTGATACGAATAAAATATTAACATCAAACAAATATCATTTATATTTACGATGAAACAATTGGTATGCCGATAACATCCCCACCACAACTCATTATCCCCCAATAATCTTCAAGGTCACATCTCCCATCGATATTATGGTAATAGTCCCCCATACACTTCAGTCCCCCATAAAAGTAGGTACGCCGTAAAAGCCTTCTTCTGTCCTTCCCTGTTTTTATTGCTGAAATCTTTTTATTTCTCCCCCATAATTGATGGTAAAGTTCCCCATAGTGGTCCATAGTACTTGGTTAAACATAACCTGCTGGCAATAGATTTGAAGGTTATTACAACAGTGACATAATATAAATGACTTAAAAATACAAAAGGTTCCATTGAATTTTTGGTCAACCTAGTAATATCGCCAATTAGTACCGTGTTATCTAGTTAATTGGTTGTGGAGGTGTGGTATTACATGTCCACCTTGTATATACGTGTCCACGTTTGTCAACAATTTTCGTTCAACTTTAAATTTTTGCATAAAACTAGCCTTTATGGCAATCAATAGCAAGTGAAGAACATTTCTATACCGTTCTACCTATATTAAAGCTCGGGTACTGCGGATACCCATATGTGTGTGATACCTAACATTTCCAGTACACAGGCTAGTGTAAATATACCGTGTTGCACTGCACACAACAAACACGACGAGACATGGATATAGAACATATAACAAAGCAATTTGAGTAGGTAACTTTGTTTATTTAACAATGATGTGAGGAGAGGGTGTGTCCAGGTAACAAACAGTATCAAATATAATCTGTAATAAGTGTTTCATATTTCTGCCTAGCCTTTTCCCAAATACACTGGGGTTGGCTTCCAGTCAAACTAGATTCAGCTTAATACCAGTATTTTATTTGGAGTGGCTGCTGACCAGTCCCCCACAACCTAAACTGGGTGACGGTACTTCTAAGTCAGACTGGTGACAGATTTACTGGCTTCTAACGGCTTAACGTGCTTTCAAGGCACGGAGAAAACTCGGTATGTAAAAGTCCTGAGAGCCAGAACTTTCTGAACGTCAAGTTTTACAAAAGACAGTCCCCCAAAACACCCGCCCGTCATCACTTCCTAGTGTTTTAGCTTTGGAGAAAAAGTGGCCAACAAACTCCCCAGCAACACAACTGTCTGTTACGATTTAGGAACTACAATTTTACAATAATTAGTATGCAAAGTAATTAATTTATGAAACAAAAAAAAAAAATATTATTTATCACTTGTCAGCTAGCACACTATGACACTAAAACAAAATACACACTTAAGCAAGTGTTGACGAATGTGGATTAAATAAGTAAAAAAAAACTCACTGCTCGAGAGCTTGAGGTCATAGAAAGAAGTGATGATGACGTTTCGCTGAAGTAGCTGCACGAAGGCTGCGCTGACATTCTGGGCCGAAGGTCACCAGTTTGGAGGTATGTGGTACAGAGAGTAAAAGTCCCGCAAGCCTCCATTGAAACGGGAGGGTCCTCTGCCCAGGTGATTGTTGTGCTTGGGGGGCAACTGCGCAATGGTTTGTATTCGGGCGATGTATATGTTCAAATCGCATGGTAAACTCTGCTTGCGCGATTCAGGATTTTATTTCACTTAAAGCTGGATAGATAGGCGTCGCGGTTCTTTTTATTGCGATATAGTTTTGTTTCATTGATTTTTTTCTTGTGATGGTATTGATGCCGCTACTAAATAATGAAATCAATGAAAAGGGTCCCCATACATGGAATTTGCTATTTTTAGTTCCGGGGCACGACACACAATCTTTTCCAAGACCTGTGCTCAGCTACACACGAATATAATATGTAGTCAGTATTACCATCTCTAGCAAATCTGTGGGCGTAATAACCAAACACCAATATGTACATCAACAACAAAATTACCTAATTTACAACGATAAACATGACAGTTTCGGCCCAGGGCCAGATCGCGGCTCGTATGCACTTAATTAGTACGGTTTAATTTGCCGCCTGCTAAATAAAGCAATTTCAACGACATCGCTGGCGTGAAATACGACCCTGTTCGATTCGTGGTACACTCTAGTGCGTTTGGTGGGTTTATAGAGCTGGTTTGTGACGGTGACAAGAAGGTATGTTAACCTGTATTGTGATGTCAGAAGAAAGATCGTGGAAATTGTACCTAAATCGAGGAACCACAAGCAAAAAGGAAAAACACTGCCAACATTGGGCTGTCAGAAGTAAAAATGTGATAAGTCTGCCTAAACTGCTTTTCTTTACAGTAACAGGACAACATACATTTTCACTGGTCCTTGTCAACTCATCGGATGAAGACTATAGTCAGAATATTTGCTGAAGTATCTAAAATGTAGGAGTACGGACACCTGTACTTTTGGGGACCTTGAAGGAACGCCACCGTACAGTATGGTCTATGCTACTTTGGTTGTTAGTCGAGAAACATGGGAATATCACTACGTTAACCTCAACAGCCTCAACCTAAGAACTGGGTGCCAATAGGGTAGATGACTAAAAAAATCTAATTAGTCCGTCAGTTAAATTATCAAAAAATATTTGACCCTTGTTTTTTCTTTTGTTACGGGAACCAAAATAGACGAAGTGACGACGCTTTTAAAATTCTCAATACGTCACACCTTCGCATAATTTTTACTGACTCGTGACGTCACGAGCCCCCACTCGCGAGTTTTGATGCGTTTTATTATTGTCAATATTCATTGATTTACAAAAACAAAAAATACGTGTCTCGTATTTTTCAATACTCTAACTGACGGACTAAATAGATTTGCAATTTGTGGATGATGGAAACTAGCCTATTCTATTAATTTTCACATTCGCATCTCAATCGCAATCTGTCAAAAATATATGAAAATTAAGGCTTTTTTGACAGTTTGCGATTGATATGCCAATGCAAAAGTTGTTTAAAAATTAGCAGAATTGGCCCTCTGGAATGACATAACTACTCTGCGCGATTTTTTGTTTATTTACTAACAGACCAACCCGTTTAAGGGTTAATAGGATTCCGTCTGTTACCTTTTGGCTACGGAACCCCAAAAATGATACTTCAAATAAAAAAAAACATGGCATACCATTTTTATACCCTTATATAGGTAATCCGCATCCACTTACTCCACAATTCAAACTTTTTACTTACAAAAACACACGGCAGCGCTAAGCCGAAACACAAACGAAAGGTACATTAACCTGCACGAAACAACAACATGGCGTAACAAGCCGTTGTCCGGTAAATACCAGTTTTTACCAGATTAAGCCGGCACAAGTCGGATATGCAAACTAGGTTATATGAGAATTTACCGCTGTTGTATGCAAACGCGTAGTTCCTGAGTTTTTAGAGTGTTTCGTATATAAAAATTGCTAGTGAGAGTTTTTGGAATTGTTCTTTCTTTTGCCGGGGATATAAATAAAAATATTAAGCGGAATTGTTTGTGTGGAGTTGCACGGTGTGGGTTATAATCTGTGGAAATAATGTTAATGTTTATGAGCTGCTTTTTGTAACCTAAAGCAGTGGTTTTTTGAGCATGTTTACCCTAGTTTTTTGGAACTTTATTAAACAGCTGCAAGAACATTAACAAGCCAATTTTAGTGTTGTTACGAGCTTGGGTTTGTGACACTAAAAACAGCCGATTCATTAACCAAAAATGACACTTTGATTTACAACGCCAATAACAACTCAAAACTCACTAATTATAGAACACAATTGCTCTACTGAGGGGCTAGCATGAATATTTTGACGTATCTAGTAACGTTAAGGTAAGTGAATTTTGAATGTGAAAAATAACACCTCATAGTATTCTTAATAAGTCTAATAAAGGTTTTATTGGCAAAGAATTCTTATCCGATGCTTTCCTACCAGCTGTTGTGTTTACCAACCCGATATTACAACAGTAATACCGTTTAAAGTAATAGCTGTCACTTAATTAACGCTCTAGTGCAATTGTTTTGACACATTTGTATCATGACTGTACCATAGGTTTTCTATAATTCCTACTTGTAAAACTGTGGGCCTTATTCGTGGTTAAGAGTTAGAGTATGCTCTTACTTTATTGTAGAGGTATGCGTTAACAATTTTATACTAAAATGTAACTGATATACGATTCTTTTATAGGTTATTTTAACGCTTTGGTGTTAGTTGGGCAACATTGATGTCATTTGATCAGCGACGGCGACAGAACTCGCATTTATAACATAGAAGTCTTTCAAATATAATTGAAATAGGTAAATCGACAGTTTCGTTCTGGACGAGTGTCCTAGTTGGTGTCTCTAAAGTGCGCTCGGCAAAGTCCCCACTCTCCAACACGACTCTGATACTATCGCATTTTGAATTATGGTAGGCGCTAAATAAATGTAGAATAATGGCCCCCTTACATTTATTGACTTTTTTAATGTCAATGACAGAAATAAATACTTAGTACTTATGTCCTAAAACAACTGTCTATCGTGATCCTTTACGTGCTCTAGTAATGAAAAACGGTTAAAAATGTATTGTTCGGGTACCTACAAAAAATAATAATAATAATAAATAATAATAATATCCTTGGACATTTCACACAACGCCATATAGTCCCAAGCTAAGCAACCTAATGCTTGTGTTATGGTAACGATATGGCTGATAAACTACTTATATACAAAAGGATATTAGGGAAAGGTCAATGTACTTTAGTGTATGTGTAATGTAGTACCTGGCGCCTACTATAGTTCCGATCATACCTATTACCGGAATCAAAAGTAGCTCACAATTTAGGACCCATTAATTTCAGCGTTAATATAATATATAATCCGTGGTGCTTGGTGTTGGTTAAGCCCAGTGCTTAACCCAGTTGTACATGTCCCTTGGTGCCTATTGCCCTAATTCGAATCTGTCTCCTGCTTGATAAGGAGGGAAAGTGGAAATTATATTTATTTTTTCCTACTCCTCCGCTGTACTCTTCTGATTAATTTCGATGCGGTATCCAAGACAGTTGAATCGTTTCTCCGAGACTCGTCGGGCTTCATTAGCTCGGCGTTTTTCTAGAGGTCGCCACTGTTGATTCTGGCTTTTAGGAGTTGCAGTGGTTGGGAATGTGTGGTGGGATTGTCCCAAGAAAAGAAATGTTGACCTTGACTAGAATTCAATAGAAAATCTAAGTGAATACCTAGTAATACACAGTATGAGATTATTATAGCTTCAGGCTTAAACCGCAGACAAAATTCGTCGAAATTAAACATTGAAAATTACTAATTACATCGTTTCATTTCGGCGAATTTTGTTTTATAATTATACGTCAGGGCAGACTGATGCGGCTACACTGGTCTAGCTGTTACGATTGAATTTTCCACGTGTTTTCTTTTGTATTTCCAATTCCCATCCTTTTTCTTAACAGGGTTTGGTTTTATTTAAGGCTGAAACACATGACAGGAAGAATTACAGAAGAAGTCTATACGTAAGTCTATGTATTGTAAGTATTTTATTAATCAATACACCGCAGACAAACCCTCCCGTCTCGTAGATTTCCCTGACAGCGATAAGATCGCCATTGTACACAGATTTTGTTGTAAAACAGTGGTGTATCTGATTAATAAAATTGTTATTGGGTTTATCCTGGGTGTAGCTACAACCTGGGAGTCTTTATGTCAAGAGTGAATAGGGTATTTCAAGGCATGCGTGCTCCATCTTAGACCGCATTATCGCTTAACATCAGAGGGCTAATTCACGTTAAGACGCGCCGATTAAGTTTTGGTGCAGTTGCAGTTAAGTTTAAGTTTGAGTGATAAACGGCATTCTTGTAATCTTTGCGCGTAAGCTGCGCGTGAACTGCACGTTAACTGCACGACAACCAAATTAACTTATGGTGGAGAGAAAAATTATTACTCACTAAATAATCGAATAGAATAGATTACATTTCAATGAATACGACGTGATTATAATATTAAAAGTTAACCGTAAACTTATAAGCTGTCATTTTGGGACGTCAAACAAATAGTAGAATACCGATCATGTTGCGTTCCGAAACACGCACCAAAGACGCGCAACAGTAGAATGCTGTTATTGCGCTCGCGTGACGCGAACTTTACGCGATCGTGTCTGACAGCGGTAGAGAATACGAAAAGCGTTGTTTTGATCGAAACGTAACTTAAACTGCACTGCAACAGCACTTATTTAGTTACGTGAATTAGCCCAGGTGACATAGTGGTCAAACGTATGCCTATCAATATAAAAAAAAAAAAACAAAAGGAAATTCTCTGCAATAGCCCGGAGTTTGGAAGCTGGTGATGTGACACCCAGTGCCTCGGAAAGCACGTTAAGCCATTGGTCCTGCGCCAGATATGTCTCCGGTCGTATCCGGTTAGGATCCCATCGTAATGTGAGAGTGATGTGACACCCCTGTGCCTCGGAAAGCACGTTGAGCCGTTGGTCCTGCGACAGGTCTCTCTCCGGTCGTATCCGGTTAGCATCCCATCGGAATATGTGAGTGATGTGACACCCCCGTGCCTCGGAAAGCACGTTAAGCCGTTGCTCCTGCGCCAGATATTTCTCCGGTCGTATCCGGTTAGGATCACATCGGTATATGAGAGTGATGTGACACCCCCGTGCTTCGGCAAGCACGTTAAGCCGTTGGTCCTGCGCCAGATATCTCTTTGGTCGTGTCCGGTTAGCAATACATCGGAATATGAGAGCGATGGAAAAAGGAGTGCACATGACTGTGTTTGCTCTCATACTTGTGCAAATTGTTTTAATAAGCCACCAAGTTCCAATATTAAAATTAAAATTATATTTAGACACAATTATAAATATAAAATCATAAAATTACAAAGTATAACTAACAGTTTAATTTGTTTATTCATTCAATTTAATGTAATTAAAAGAAATTAATTTGAAAAACATTCATTGCAATAATATTGTGAAGCACTGCCTCCTAAGCTGTACTTCAGGAGTCAGCAAATGGCTAGTCTCCGTTGAGATTGACCACCATGGCCGATATCTTTCTGGAGTGCTACTATTATTCTGTGGGTCAGCTATACCCAAAGGTCGTTAGATATCTTGCGCGTCCAGTATAATAATGTTTTTGGAAGTTGTTCAAACTGTCCCGTTTCTGTAGCACATCGGAAATGTTTACTCAGAAACGAACTAATGGCTTCCATGCAGTCATTCGTAAAAAATCCGCATTTCTGATGCGTAGAACGCGGGATGGTGACAATGGCATCCTGAAAAAAGTTGTGGAGAGTTCTTACTCATCATATCTGAGGCACTATGGGGGAAGAATGGTTAGGTAGCTTATTCCTAACTTTATTTATTTAACACTTTCAGTACAAAAAAAGTACAGAAGCGGACTTAATGCCATAGGCATTCTCTATCAGTCAACCTTTGGGTGATGCAGAGAATAGTGGTAGGTGCAATACGAAGAATTATTAAATGCGATTGAATTATTATTATTTTATCGTTCTCTACACATCTTGAGTCTTTGTTGTTTGTATTTTTTATCCTTGTTTGTTTGACTAACACTTGTTATCAGATATTTTACGAACAAAATGGGCTATGGTGTTGTTCGAAATTGACAAATAAATTAAATTAAAATTATTCTTTTGTCGGTGAATAAAAAATAATCTACTCTACTCTAGAAATGACGGCCACTCCAATACTTTCACCCATAGCACCCATAATGCTTATTAGTAAATATTTGCATCAAATAACATAACAGTAAATTCGGTAATGTTTTAGCATTATAACGATTTCATTATCGCTATCAAAGCTAATTTTACCACGTTTTAATTACGTGTTTAAAATCTGTTATTTGTTGTTTGCTTTCGGAATGAATATTTGGGTTATTTGATTGGTTAAAACAAGCTATTAGCTGTAATAAACTTTTTAGAATCGATTAACCGGGACTTGTAGGTATTTATTTAGGACTAGCTGACCCGCGCAACTTCGTCTGCGTCACATTTTCCATTAATGCTCAGCTCCTAGTTGCCTTAGCGTGATGATAAATAGCCTAAAGCCTTCCTCGTTAAATGGGCTATCTACCACTTGCAAGTCAACCGCAAACGGTCAAAAAAGACTTAAATTTCATACAGATTGCGATTGAGATGCAAATGCGATGCGAATGCGAAAATTAGTAGTATTGGCACTCTGTTGTGTGTGATTTTGATGAAAAGCAAAACTGCATCTTTGGATTTTTGATAAATCGTTGTTCTAACCCAGGAATCGAACTGGTTGATTTTGAACAAAACACACCCTGTTACACCGTTCAAAAGTGTAGCTTATAAGAATCAAATTCGGGGAAGTAATAACACATGACAAACGAAAGGAAAGAGCCCTTTTTTAACTAAATACTTTTTTTACTTTCTAAAAGGCGAATATCGACTATTTTTTTTTAGAAAATCAATGGTGCAAATTTTGGTTTTCATCAACATCGGGAACGAGATCTTTAACTGCATCTTTGGATTTCTTTAAAACATCACTGACTGTTTAGATAATATTATGTAGCTTTAGTCAGGAATTTTAAAACTAATTTGCAAAAAATTAGATCTTTCCTTTAGTTTGCCATGTTTACTTAACAGATAGAATAACGATTTAAAAAAATAAAATCTAGCAGTTTTAATTTTCATCACAATATACGGGCTTGAGACTCCTTTCAGTGTTTTTCAAAATTCCTAATAGTTTCGGATTTGGCCATTATGGCTAACTTTAAAAATTCAACCTGTCCCTATTTCCCTTGGTCATCGCATCGCGTGTGAACTGCTGGACCGATTTCGCTAATTCGTTTTTTTGTGTTTGTTACTGTGAGGAGAAGGTTTTTATGAAAGAGAGCTGCAGTTTTTAACAAAGACGGAGTCATGTTTTCGAAAACCATGGATTCAGTATTGATGATCGGTCTTAAGAGCAGTTCCGGACTGTACCCGATCCTAATCCGATAATTTTCAGTCCGAACTAACCTTAGTTTTACTTCTAGTGGGCGTTACGCACTAGATCCGAACTCCGTTTGTTCGAATTCAGAACATTTGAAATCGGGCTAGAACTGGGATCTCAAATTAGGATTCGGGTTGAATGCAGTGCGTTTACGCCTTAGCAAAGAATTTATGAGAGGAAAGGTATTATTATTTCTTAAATTTCCTTATTAATAACTGAATAGGTACTCTTCATTATCAGCAAAGAAATTATTAAAGGAATTAGTTGGTTCACAGAAATTAAAAAAATAAACTGTGAGATGAAACAAAATTCAATTTACTTACCCAATTTTTTTGATGATAACCTTCAACCCCTTAATAAACTTGGGGTCATATAAAAATTTTGACGAACTCCACCAGACTTTAGTTCTTTTAAATTGGATTTTACTTCAAAGGGTTGGCTCTTATATTTTTTTATTTTCCAATCTCCCTTGGTATAGGTACAGTTTGTTTTAGTAAAAAAATCGTCAAAATAACTTCTTTTGAAATAAATAATTTGTTCCAATTTTGTTAGCTCTTCTTATGATAATAAAATTTTAATCTAAATTTTATTTATTGGTTTTAGTTTTTAGTTTCTTAGGACTGCAAGTTGAATTTACATAATTAGCTTAACTGTGCTAATTTGAATAATGGTGATTGTCTAAAAAAACTTTTAAGTAATTAAAACTAACAAATAAAAAAAAAGAAATTCGTCCGCATCGCTTGCCACTAGTAATGTGCTGGCAGCATTGCCACGTTGTATGGCAATTCTTATCCTTTGTTCGTAGTAAAAGCCAGCCCTTGGGTCACGCAAAGTGTCAACTAAGCGTCTTGACAGACCTCTATTGTCTATGGACTTAATTTATGTAGGGTATGATTTCTAAAACCGGCCAAGTGCGTGTCGGGCTACGCGCAGGTTAGAGTTTTGTACTTCTTCTTCTTAAGCTGCTTTCAGACTACGCTATAATATAATAGCATATAGTATAATAGCTCATAGCACAACAATATCGCGCACCACGGATTATGGACACGTTCACACTGTACTGTACTATAAATTATTGACAATGTATGATGCGCGATATTGTTGTGCTATGAGCTATATACTATATATTTAGCGTAGTCTGAAAGCAGCTTTATCGTGTGGGCAGTAAAGTCTTACGAACCCACAAACCCTAGTGTCAGAGTTTCTAAATCGCCTCAAGGGCCTCTGACATAGTTTAACGATGGCCATTTGGCAGCCGGAACCACCGGCTTATACGTGCCTCAAAGCACGGAATCATCTTTATATCAGACAATCAGGTGATTCAAGCCTGCAATGTCCTAGCCAAACTGGAAGCAACTTTACAAAGTATTCTTCTCGTGGGAATGGAACCCACGACACGACCCTCTCGACCACGGAGGCAGTATTAACTGCACGTCACAAATAGCGACTTATAATGGTGCTTTTGTGATATTATTTTTACATAATTTTAAATGGTTCGTTCGTTCAAGGTTTAGCAACGCTTGCCAAGGTTGGTCTGTGGATGGGTGACCTATCTATCTTAACATATCGAGTTCCTTCGTACCTCGGAAAACACGTTAAGCCGTTGGTCCCGGCTGTCATTAGTAGATCTTTGGCAGTCGTTACGGACTGTCAGAAGCCAGTAAATCTGACTCCAGTCTTTCCAAGAAATACCGTGTTACCCAGTTAATGGGTTGTGGAAGTCTGGTAGGCAGCCGCTCTACGTAAATTACTGGTATTCAGCTGAATTCAGTTTGACTGGAAGCCGACCCCAATATAGTTGGGAAAAGGCAAAGCAGATGATGAGTTCTTCTTTTAAATTCTTTAAACACCGTGTTCCGGACGATATACATAAACTTTAGCAAACGCTTCTATAGCTTTTACAAATCATATTCAAAATAGGCAGTAGTACTTAAGAAGCCTTCGTTACAAAGATATTTGTAATTCCATTTAATTGAGCTGTGCAGTATGAAAGGCGCTTTGTGCAATTAAAATGAAAAGTCTATCAAATGCTATTTGAATTTTTTTTTTGTTTTTCGTTGCCAATTCGGATGAAGAAGCATGCATATTGGGTGATTTACGTCAAGATATTTAATTTTTATGAAAATTACAAAAATAAGAATTGATCAATGTGTCCATTTAAAAAAAATGCTCATTTCCAATTTTTTGAGCATTCGGTTGAAGTTTGAACACGGTGTATATGCTACTATTCGAAATAATCTATCAAGTTGTATTTGACAGCAGGATACAATATAGCTTTACTCGTAAGTATAAAAAAACATTAAAATAAATCTCTTTCGCACTTAGGGGTAAAGCCATCTTCTGTCCCGCTCTACTGAGCTGTCAAACCAGGCTTCTTTTTTTTTTCAAAAACGACCGTTATGCTGGTAGAATGGGGAAGACTCCTGACTGTAACAAAAATTAGCACTTTACAGCTTAAGATAAGATAAATTTATTTGCCGCATTTTAGATACAAACTTGTGTACACATTAAGACTAAAAAGCGTGCATGCAGGAAAACATAAAAACCAAGTTTTAGCATTTTTAATTAAATGTGTTAACCAGTTACTGGGTTGTGAAGGTCTGACCTTCACAACCTAGTAGTGTCAATCCAGTCGTAACCAGCTGTATCTTGATCGAACTTAACTAAAAGCCAAGAGGATCATCGGCAATGATAGGCTCGTTGAGTCGAAGCTCGAATGTCTTGAGCATAGACGCCGAGTTGCTGACCTAAGACTGCTGCAGTATAGGACCACAAGACGTACGGCGATGCGCCACCGGTACATGGTAGACATCCCACCCACACGCACAAACCGTTTTGGGAACACATTCATAGTGCGTACAGCTAAGGAGTGGAATTCCCTGCCGAAGTCTGAGTTTTCTGATAGCTACAACCTGGGAGTCTTTAAGTCACGAGTGAATAAGCTTCTTCTAGGTATGCGTGCTCCATCTTCGATCATATCATCGCTTGAATTATTTATTACATTCATTACTGTTATAGTGAATTAATATCTTATACTAGCTACTGCCCGAGACTTCGTCAGCCCATGTCCCATTATTTCCGTTCCCGTAGGAATATCGGGACTATTATACAAAAAAAAACCGTCCTCTTGAAACACTCTGTCTATTATTAATAACTGCAGTAACATCGGTTGTGGAGTTATTAAGATATAAGCGTATTTACAGAAAAAGTGGGTTTGTTTTATACTTTATTTTTTGGGACAAGCCCGCCCACTGCAACTCCTGAAAGCCAGAATCAACAGTGGCGACCACCAGAAAAACGCCGAGCTATTGAAGCCCGCGAGTAGAAACGATTCATCTGTCTTGGATCCCGCATCGAAATTAATCAGAAGAGTACGGAGGAGTAGGAAAACATACATCTACGTATTAAGCTAAACTAAGTGTATTCCGTGGTATTCAAGCCATCTTCTATTGTGTATTTGATAAGGTCCTGTTGACCGATGTTACTGTTTGTTTTATGCTATGTAAAGATACGAGTATTACTAAATTAGACATTTCTCATGAAGACACACACACACAGACACACACACACACACAAACACACACACACACATACATTAAAAAATAATCACTAATAATACTCATCTCAACACCAATCTACAGCCACATAAAAAATATCGTACTAGGTAGTTAATTACAAACTTCATTCAGTAAAAGAATAAAAACCATTATTTCACAACTGAAACTTTTTAAAATCACAATTACGAAGCCAAATAAAGGCAATTTGTATTCAGGAGCGGTACGTGTACCGAGTTCGATTCCCGTGCAAAGCAAACTTACCAATTCAGTGCCGGCACCCGGTTTATTGTTGCTTTTTTGTCTGTTTGTTCCGACTCGGGAACGGTAGGGGGACCAGCACAAGGAAATTATTTACGGACTGTTTCATTGTTCCTTTTATTATTTTTATTTATGTAACTAGCTGACCCGCGCAACTTCGTCTGCGTCACATTTTCCATTATTGCTCCCCTCCTATTTGTCTTAGCGTGATGATATATATATAGCCTATAACCTTCCTCGATAAATGGGCTATCTAACACTGAAAGAATTTTTCAAATCGGTCCAGTAGTTTCGGAGCATATTCAATTCAAACAAACAAACAAACAAATCTTTATAATATTTGTGTAGATAGTGTAGATAACTATCTACTGAGGAGCTCGTGATTAAATAATCTCAGCCGCACGGGTTGACCTTTAGGGTTAAGCAACGCTTGCCAAGGTTGGTCATCATCAGCATCTTAACATATCGAGTTTTCTGCTGGCCTCGTAAAGCACATTAAGCTGTTGGTCCCGGCTGTCATTTATAGATCTTTGGAGTCGTTACGGCTTGTCAGAACTCAGTCAATCTGCCTCCAGTCTTACCAAGAAATACCGTGTTACCCAGTTAATGAGTTGTGGAGGTCTGGTAGGCAGCCGCTCCACATAAAACACTGGTATTCAGTGGAATCCGTTTTGATTGGAAGCCGACCCCAGTATAGTCGGAAAAGGCTAGGCAGATGATGATGACACAAACGGTCATCACGGGTGATACTTATCTACTAGTGGTAGATAGACACGCAGCATCCCAGGCATGATTGCTGACAGGCTGGAGAGACTAGAGCAATGATTGGCGATACAGGAGTATCTTTTTTCATTGCGACAGTAACTCAGCTAGAATGCTGAAGCAATGATTATTTTTATTTATTTTGTTTTGTTTTTTTTTAAAGTATGGGGCAACTACAATAGGATTTTCTCCTGTATCGTGGGTGCTTTTATTAAAGATACAAAATCACATACACAAACAGCCAGTATTTGTGTGTATGTTTTTGTAATTGTATGAATAACATAATTCATGGTTACAAGTTTATTTATTGTTACTAACACTATACTGTCTCATTGTTGTTGTTGTTATAACAATGTTATTAAATCAGGTTTTACTCGATTTTTTCCTCATGTTGTAATGAATAAGATTCATTCTAAAAAACAATAAATTGTTATAAGTAATAAAATCTTCAAGTCAAAACAAATACACACAATACAAATTGGAATTCTTGCAGGTACTTAGGCCCTCCATCCAGTACGTTCGAGATTGTGGCGTAGAAAAATATAACGTGAATCGTAAATATTCACGCCGTAGTTTTTGCCGCAACGTATCTCGGCTCTATGTCGAGACAAACCATCGCTTACCATCCCGTGAGATAGTGGTCAAACGCGTGCCGATCAATAGTAAATAAATGTCGTATCGTGTGTTTGTGTTTTGGTTCTTACATCAGAAATGCACGTGAAACTTTCAATTTTTTTTTTTTTATATACAAATCGGGGAAACTCTTGGCCTAAATCTCACCTGATGGAAAGTGATGATAAGGCCGAAGATGGAAGCGAGTTTCACCCGCAATCCTCTTACAAAGAGGAACTGGCTATCATACCTCTAACTGCCGGAACACAACAATGCTGTTAACATTGTTGTTATGGCGACAGACTTAGACATGATGGTGGTAGCTTGCCAGGCGGACTTAGAACAAGTCCTGCCACCAACCAAACCGAGCAAAAAATTTGCCCCCGCTGGGAATCAAACCCTGTACCTCTGGGTCTGAATCAGGTGGTATAACCACGGACCACGGAGGCGGTTAGTGTCACCTGTTTAGGGACCACGTGTAGGGATTCGCTGAAGGGTGTTCTCCTACGGACGCGGGTGACTCGGCCCCCAAATCGACTCGGTCTTATCAAATCTATAAGTTGTACCTCAGTTCTTAGTTAAAAATCATTATCAAAGACGTCTATTACACCTACGTAGTTATCATATCCACTAAAACGCTACCATTTAGTCACCCTACTCAGTAGGTACTTTGCTCGATTTATTCAGGCGTGTTTCATCCTATCCGGTTTAAATCCAGACTGCTTAGCAAATTAGGCATATATTACTGTAGCATTTCACTGACCGTTTGTATTTTAGTCGATAGAGATAAAAGTTGTGTTGACGTACTTAATTTAAATAAACTAAATAAATTACCCAGTGCTCAAGCCCATTAGACTTGATTTTATATTCAAAGCGTTGCTTGTGAACACGATTTTGACAGCCTGTCTCCAATTGACCCTACCCCCTCCCCGCTTTGCCCCTACTATGGCGTGTTCATTTCATAATGATTACGTCTAGATGCAGCTATACAGGACGAATAGCACTATCTCTTTGTTAACATGGATTCATGATGGCAATGACACCTTTAGAGGGCGGGCTGTCAAAACCACGACCATAAACTAAGCATTTAATTTTTGAAATACCCATCACAATACCTATCCTTGTAAAACTACGATAAAAACATTGCAGAAAAAATAAAATCGCTGGTTTTGTCCTCTTACCAAATTTTCTTTAAGATACGATTATTTTATCTTAATTCTATGTTTAAACAAAGCATTTTGTTTTTCTTAAAAATAGCTACATAATAATTAAAAGAGTTTAATCTGAATAAATTGATTTCAGTAGCTTCAATTAAAAATATTTTATTTTAAGCCACTGAAAATAATAAAGGGAAATAAATCATACTTTCTTATTGCATATTATGCTGTGTGCTTTATATCACGCAGATTTTTTTTTCTTGATTTAACATAAAATTAAACAACATGAAGCAGAAAATGAGGCAAGGTTCCCATGTGCACTGTTTTCTTACAATCTCAGCGGGCGCCGTTCATAAATCGATTAAAATGGAAACTTTCCTCCTCTCTTATTAGATACTTATTATTTATGACATCGTAAATCACTCTCCCTGAAACTGTAAGAATTTTTCCCCGTACATAAGGTACTTGAGCTTTACTTGGGTTATTCTTTTAGAAAATGCGCGAAAATTGTTTTGTTTGTTTTTTTCTGCTGAATTGAACAATATTGAGAGGATTTCTGTTGTGTAGAATATTGTTGAGTGGTGTAGCTGTTTTTTTTATCATGGAGGCGTTTTTTTGATGCTGTTTCGTTAACATGAGTAAGACGAGGAAGAAAACTTTTTACAAAAAAAAAAAAAATACAACCAACTTCCAAAAAAAAACACTACAAAGTAAAAAATAACTTTAATTTCGGAAGTCGGTGTTTCATTGTATTTTGTAAAAAGTTTTTTATTTTTCACTTTTAGTGGTACCCCACACCTAACAACACCACTGCAAAATCGCAGATAAGCAAAATACGCAATTTCGATTACTTCGATGACATAAAACCATCATCCAAGTAGACGAATTCCAGCTATTACGATTTAAAATCCAAAGTTCGTAACCGATTTTGATAAAATTCAAATCGGTTCATAATTGTCGGAGTTATTAAGTAACAAACATACAAAAAAACACATCCGAATTGAGAATCTCCTCTTTTTGGGAAGTCGGTTAAAAATAGGACAGTTGTGTGAACTTCGTGTTGTATTGGATTGGTGGCGTTGTGATTGGTTTAAACAATTATTTAATTTCCAAAATACATTGTAGCGGTTACTGTCACCGGATAAGCTAATGGGTTTCGTAGCAGAACTTTAGAATCACTTTCTGATTTATTACATTATATAAGTAGCGGCATTTAAAAAGAAAAACAAAACTTTTAGCGAGTAAGACTATGTATGCGGTTTCGACATGCGTAAAATCGCATAAAAGGTTCGTTCGGAAATACACAATTTTGATTTAAAAAAATAATATCGAGGCCAAAAAAAGATCTGTCGAATTTTAATTCAACAATATATAACCTAGTTTATATAATGTCTAGGTATTTATGACTTCTAACCCAAAATACGTTTTCCATTCCATTTCCCACACAAAAGAGGTATATAATCCTCTAGAAATTGATTCAAAAAGCCAACACAAGCAGGATTATTAATTAAGCTGCATTTCGAAAGGGACTTTAGTCTGCAGCCCGCCTTTGAACAAAACACCGTAATGACGTTGATCGTACGGATTGGTTGCAGAACTGAGGGAATGTACTGCGTTGTGTAATACAAGATTATTATTATGTACCTACACTGGTTTACTACTCGGTTGAATTTATGATGTAACTGAATAAAAATGTATGTCATATAACTGTCTGTGTAAGCTGCATATACGAGTATGGGTTTATTGGTTTTATTCAATAAATATCACTGTGAAACTAAAGTGAAGTGTCAATTCTTAGCATTTTTACAGGCTGGACTGGATGATGAACACCCTTGATTATACACTTCTGGACACATCTATTGGCCCACCTTGTATTTTCAGTTTCGTTTGGTCCTAGCTAAAATTTTATATTAGGTCGAGCAAAAAGTTTTTATGCATTTTTGAACCTGGCACATTCACGATTTCATTCAATAGTCTCTTTTTGAATTTCGAACACAGAATTTAAAGAAACAAACAACAACTTGGAGCCTGTTTGTTGATATCAAACAATCGAATACTAAGAAAACTTGGTTTTATTGGTTTACTTGGATTTAATTCTTGAAAAAGTGATTGATATCTTTGGTTTTGCAACCAACATTACTTATTCTTAACATTAAGGTGAGGTTCTATCAATAATCTATGGATACTTCATCTGAAGTCGCCGCCCAAGCTGTGGCACTTATGCAGGCCGGACACAGCCAAAGAAACGTACTCACGTTTCTTTGAGTGAGTGCTCAACTTAATTTAAGTCGATCTGCGGTCCGAAATGTTTATCAGAGGTACCTAGAGACTGGCGGCTTTGTTCGTCGCCAAGGAAGGCCATGATCTCGGGTCATAACTGAAAGGCAGGATCGATTCATCGTGACGACCAGCTTGAGAAATCGTCACCTTACCTCCATTGAGATACAAAACCAACTTCGCGACTTCCACGGAGTACCTGTGAGCGCTCGAACTGTTCGGAGAAGGTTAAAAGAACGCGATATGGTACCACACAAGCCAGCTTATGGGCCCAAACTAACGCGAGCCCACCGAACAGCGCGCCTTCATTTCGCACGCAGTCATGTAAATTGGACACAGCAAGATTGGAGCCGTGTACTCTTTTCTGATGAGTCTAAAATTGTGTTACATGGCAATGATGGAAGGAAGAAGGTCTACCGACGTAAGGGAGAGCGTCTCGCACAATGCTGCTTTGAAGAGAGGGTTGCTTATGGCGGTGGCTCATGGACTGTCTGGGGCGGTATATCCGCGAGCGGCAAAACTCAACTTGAGGTTGTTACAGGACCACGGCTGCCAACATTAAATGCTGAAAGGTACATTCGTGAGTGCTTAGAACCTCACGTGATACCATACGCGGACTATGTGGGCCCAAATTTCCTTTTTATGCATGATAATGCAAGAGCCCATGCGGCCGGCATCGTCAGGGAATATCTTCGGGATGTGAACATCACAGTTATGGACTGGCCAGCCAGAAGCCCAGACATGAACCCCATTGAGCACATGTGGGACGAGCTAAAAAGACGTGTTAGGGCTCGTCAGCCAGTTGCCCAGACGATGCAGGAGTTGAAAACTGCCATAGAAGAGGAATGGGAGATGATCCCTCAAAATTTCATAGAGCGGTTGATAAACTCTATGCCTAATCGTATGAGAGCTGTGGTAGATGCCCATGGAGGCAACACGCGTTATTAAATTAAACCTTTATTTGATAAAACATGTTTTTTATTCAAAAATCAATTGCCTTTAACAAGGCGCATATCCGACTTGTTAGGCGTAGCTCCATGTCGTATAGTATTCTGAATTCAAATTTAAAACAATACGATTGAAAAAGATGGTAAAATGTATCAGGTTTAAAACTGCATCAACAGTTTTTGTTCAATCTAGCAATCATATTTCGGTAGGGGCCATCGAAACCTTTACTCTAAGGTGGGCCAATAGATGTGTCCAGAAGTGTATTAGATAGACAGTATTAAAGAGTTCTAGTTAAAAAAAAAACTAATCGTATTTTCCTCTCAAATTTATTAAAGAAGTCAAACGCCGATTATTAAATTAAGCTGCATTTCGAAAGGGATTTACATATAGTCTGCAGCCCGCCTTTGATCAGAATACCGCATTGACGTTGATCGTAAGGATTGGTTACAGAACTGAGGGAATGGACGGGGATATTCCACTAACACAGAATTATTATTATGGATACTAGGATGCAACTTGGTTGAATTTATGATTTAACGGAATAGAAATGTCATAAAAATCTGTCAGATTTCATTTTAATCTTTATAGCTAACGCATTAGGTTCAAGATTGATTGCAAAAATTTGGCAGTGACGTGTAGCGTGATGTGTTTCCTGATTCTGCTAAAGTGGCCTTTTTGAACTCCAGATTCTTGTTTTGTGAATTGGTCGGAAACTTTAAATTTATTTCATAACTCATTGTCACCAGTTGGATGATAAAAATATGGGACTATTGAAGAAAAAGGTTTCTACGAAACTCTTTTACATACGGAGATTTTAGAGGTTTGAACAGACTGCCCAGTACAACAATAATTTTCGCTTAAATAGTGTACTCTCATTAGATTTCAACACAAGCAGCTTTGTTTATAGGCTGCTTTAATTAAACAGAACTGTCTGACGTTCAAATGGCTTGACAGTGCAGTCGGGTGACGTCTCATATCTAGCTGAAATTGTCACTGGCTGGCGAACCTATGTATTATACCATGTAAATAGGATGCTGAATACAGGTCGCAACATGTTTATTAAAATTTAGAATATCAGATTATTAAAAAAAAATTGAAACAAAGAAAACACGATTTTAATTAAAAAAATGTCAAATGGCACAAAATTCAAAGGGATCTTTTTTGACGATATTTAAATTAGGTATACTCGATGTTAAAATCGATACTGAGAATGGTGGCGTAAAATTACCTCGAAATATTAATTCAAATATTTAGATTTTCGCAAATTGGTTTTATTTATCAATTCTTCGAAAACTGGGTGTTTAAAACATGTGCCGCACGATGGCAATAATATTATAGTTGAACTAACTCAAAAGCGATAAAGTTTATCTGCATTTTATTTTTGGAAAATTATTTGAAACTCACTGAAATTGTTTCTGGCTGGCGACATGGCACCTATGTATGTGTTAAGTTACGTTAATACAAACACGGAATGACACAGAGATAATGAGATGGGCCTTTTGTATCAGGCACAGGAGCTATCTGGTTCGATTATCACAAATTAATTACCGATTCTTGGAACAGGGTAACAGAGGGAGTTCAAATGATGTAATTTCAATATAAATCAATCAATCAATCATTTATTTGTAAAACATAGTTATGGTTACAGACGGTATGGACTTAAAATATGTGCACTATGTTTTGCCAGTAGATGGCGTACAAAATTAACAAAAACAAGCAAATAAAATCAAGTGGCATGTCAATAAATAACAACTAAGTTTAAAAAATATGTCAGGTGTACAACAAATAAAATAAAGTGGCATATCAATAGATTAACTAGAATAAAAAATAATAGTTATTGAATTTAAAAATATGTCAGATTTACAGGTATAGGATATAAACATTATGGCGGATCATTGGAAACAGGTGAAGGATTACAGGGTGCAAAATTGAATGGAAGAATACTATTAGGGTCATTCCGTCGTTTTGTGCAAATTGCGACGATCCGCGGAATCAAAAAAAAATGTTAGATTTAACAGATTTTTTGTTTTTATTCGAGTTAAAATTGTCGTCACATTCATAAAAAGGGGTAGGCACTTTTTTATATTATTAACTAATTGAGATATGGCTAGCTGAAAATCAACAACAGGATGGTGATGAAAACTGTATGGATTGTAATGAACTAGGGTGAGATGGTAATGATATAACTCGGGAAGGTAATAAATAGGCTAGGATAGGAATTAACCGTAATAGACAGTAATTTTATAAAGATAAATGAAACAATTATTTACAGTAATCAACATAATTATCTTTTATTTCTAATCAGACTTTTAATTCAGTTTGGTTTCAAAAAATCACTTTTTGGAAGGAAGCATAATCACAGTTCTTAATAAGTAGGTAATTAATGGCTATATAGACTCTCAAACAGTAGCCAAACCAATTTACAACATTGGCCTGACTTGTGTAACGATCAATATTGAATATAATTCAAGTATTTACTAATACTTAGCAATAAAAGAAGCTAGAATTTTTGGTCTCCTACACAAAATCACAAAAATTACTTAAAAAATAGACTTCTAAAAGCTAACAAATAAATAGAATAACCTGCTCTACAATAGGCGTTACAAAACTATAACATGTCACCAATCTTTTGGTTTTTGAGTCAAAACCTCAATTGTATACTATTAGAAAAACAGTTAAATATTATTATTATAAAATTATCTAAACGATATTAAAAAATCTTAAAACTAACCGATTCTTCTATCGAAAACAAATACAATATTGAGATTTCTCTTAAAAATACAATAGTAGGAAAATAGAAATATAAATTCTCAATCATTGAGAATCCTAAAAAATGTTTAATTCGTCACTGTCATCTGATTTTTCATAATGGTTGCTGTCTAATTCTTGTTCTTCTAGTACGTTTGGTTGAATGAAAGTCTCCAATTCTCGTTGGTGTTTAGGAATAAATACTTCTTCTAGTTTTTTAGGGGCAAGTTTTTCCTTTGGCATCCTATAAAATTTGCGATTTTCCCAACTTATACGAACATCAGATAAAATCTTAATTTTAGGAGATCTTGTTACGGTTGAAGATGTAGCTATATTAAGTTTAGGTTAGAGCTGTAAATCGACAGGACCCTCCAAAGATTTTAAATTTTTAAAAACGTCTGATTCATCTAAATCTAAATTATTTAAAATTGTAGACGTATCTATGCTACATATGGATTGGTTGTCTTTGATACAAGTGACTTCGTTTTCACTAAACTGATCACGAGATTGATCACATTCTGTTTTACCGTAGTAATTTGAATTGAGATAGCCTAAATGTTTATTATGTTGGCAAGGGATAAAGCAATCTTGACATTCAAAACAACTAAGACTGCGCAAAATTACAGTATTTTTATTATCAGCAGTCCATATTATTTGATGAACTTTCATTGTGCCTTTAAAACCTGGAATAATTGGCGGAATTATTTTATCTTCAATATCGCGCTCAGTTATCATATCAAAGCATACGTTTGGTATATTTTTTGTAACTAAAGCCCAGAAGTCTTCATAAGTACCAACATCTCCACCATATTTGACAAAATTATCAGCAGTGCGTTTAACAACCGCTCCTATACCATCTGGAGCCCCTTTTCCGTGACCGGACTCTTGATAATTCCATGTCACTCGACGTATATTGGGGTTAATATCTTGTAATTTAGTTATCATATAAAATATTGTTTTATTTCTATATTGGCTGGATGGCGAATCAGATAAAAAATGTACTATTTCATAAGGCACTGCAGTTTGCGCCATCTTTAAAATGGGACATAAGTGTGCCCATATAGCTCTAGCATCATGTTTTAAGCAATCGCTAACTGTGCAAAACGATTTAGTCCGAAATACACCTGCGTTATTATTCTTGTAGTAAAGAACCCCGGTGTGTAAAGAAACTTGTTCTCTACTTCCTCCAAAGTGGAAAGATTGTATCTCCTCATTATATTTTAAACAATAATTTTCACTAAAATCTACGTGCACTAGTATCTCATGGTCTTTCAAATTTTGTTTTAGTTGCTTGATAACTTCATACTGTACTGTTATGTTTAAATTGTGCTTAAGAAATGTATCTAACGATGATTCTAATTTGTAAATAACGTTTCGCGGATAATCTTCAAACCTTTGTTTCAAAGACACTATTTTAATCTTTTGCTTTCCATCTTTTCCCGTATACGGTTTTTTCTCTACAACCCACTGATGGAATATAATTTTTTTGTTATTTTTAAATTCATGATAGTTCAAAACTTTATTTGCGCATAATTCACATGAACGTTCGAGACATTTTTGCTTTACATCACAACATAGACTATTTATAACATGAGTTCCCGAACTTTCAGAGATAATTTGAGCATTTTTAAGAGCCTTAATAATTAAAAGATTAACATTAGAATGTAATTTGCATTGACAAGTGTCTCGTTCTGCTTTAGGAAAGACTACCCAATAGGGTCTATACTTACAGAAAGACGAATAGCTTACACTACATTGCTCTTTTAAAAATTTTTCATGCAAATTCTTTAAATTATCATTTAGGTAACGCTTCTGTTTCTTCACTCCTTTCTTTTCTATGAATTCCTTTTTCCCCGCTGCAACTCTACTATTTGTATCTTCTTCAAAGAAGGAGTGGATTTTATTTAACAATATTTGTTTATTTTCCACAGGTGGTTTCTTCTTTCTTAGGGTAAATGGCAGTTTGTGAAGTAACTTATATTTTCTTAATTTTGTATCATCTTTGATAACTGTGTCTACAAAATTTCTTTTGTCTCCTCTAGTCATTGTTTTATAGGTGTTTTGCAGATTTTGGGATATAGTTTCACCGAAAAGTAGTTGTTTTTTTACTGCTTCCTTCTTATCTGGTAGAATTTCTGTCAATACTTCATCTACCTTTTTTTCTATAGTATCACAGACTTTTTGAGTTATATTACTTCTTTTACGTAATACATCCTTTTCTCTTTCAAGTTTTTTAATCCTACCGTTCAATATCTTTACTGTCTTCATGTGATTATAACGTATACGTCTTAAAATATTATTAAACTTAGATAATTGTGTAGACTTACTATGCTTGATTGTACTTGGTCCTGGTTCAGCTACCGTCAAAGGATCTGGTATTTGGGGTTCCGGATTAAGACAAAAATTTGACTCACTCTGGGGTGGTGAGTTTTCCACCAATATTCTCTCTAATGTCTTTGCTTTTTCCATCTTTTTTAGATAGTTTTGAGAATTTTTCCGCCAACGCCTTCGTTGTTCCCTTTGTGCTCTAGGAGTCATGTCTTTAATGCTACAGATCTTATTCTGCTCTTTTCTTACCAAGTACCTGTTTCTTTCTTTTTCTTTCTGTAGGGAATACAATTCCGGATTGTTTTTTATTTGAGCATATTTTTGTCGTTTACGTAGCCGATCTTTAGCAAGTTTTTCTTCTCTTGTCAACTTTTTACGAGTTTTACCCATATTTATGCTGAAATTTAAAAAATAAATACTTAGTAAATTATACGAAAAAACATGTCTCATGTAGATAATACACTATACATACTGGAACATAATAATTTTGAAATAAAAATTAGAATTCTTCATTTCCTTCCAAAGTTGTTCATTACCTTCCCACAAAAAAATGGAGGGAACGGATGGTAATGCAGAGGAGATGAATGAAACATTTCACAATTTATATTGATAACTTCGTTGTAGAAAACATTTATAATTTGATTTAAAAACAGGACCAATATGACTTTAAGAGATATACATATTACGTATTTATAATAATTTACTTATTACGGTACCTTGTGAATTCGAAGGAAGGTGATGAGCTGATTTATGGACGAAACACTGGTAACAATTCGAAGATTGTAAATAATTGTATTCACAATACGCGCACGTCCACTCGTCTCTGTAACCAGGGCCGACTGACCAAGATAAACCCGTTTTGAAGGGAATCGTATCGGAGACCGTCTCGTATTCTCTTATATTAAGAAGTTTTTGTGTACGGATGGTAATGAAGTTTTTTTTGTGACAATTCGAAAAAGGAGCTTTTTAAATAAATAGATCGCAATAAATTGAAAATTAAAGTACATAATTTGCAGTTCAGGCCTTTAGCTTTAATATTGCGTTTTAGTTAAAGTCATAATTACGAATGTAGAAAAATAATCATCGAAAGATCTAACGAAGTCCCAAGTTGGAAGCGGAGAGGAATGATTTTACAGACAGTATTTTTTTTTAATTTCAATATTTAACAAAAAAATATGCAATATTAGTGATACTACTTTTAAAGTTATTATGTTTTTATCCTCTAAGCAAAAATCTGTTTATTTTTTCTAATAAATTAATGGGTAAAATCGTCTGGAATTGCTTTTTGCACAAAACCACGGAATGACCAATTAACAGTAATAATATTGAGTTCATCAAAAGTAGGTAGGACATTTAAATTTTATTCCAGCAATTTCAATATATCGCTGTCGCCTCGACGGAAAATTGAATTTACTGAAATGTAAACATCCTGTTTTTCTTTAATTCCTTTCAAAACTCACTGTTAAAATCAAACTATAATGTAAACGCACGTGTAATCGCAGTTTTTTCCGAGCTTTTTAGATTTTTTCCTAAGTATATTTGTAGCATAAGACAATTTTTTGCCAAATTCCATAGTTAGAAAATATCCTATACCTAATATTTGATTCCCTTAAGAATGTCGAAATATACGTTTTTGTGGCTTAAACGGCTATATAATTTTTACATTAACTTAGATGTTTGTTTTTTTCGCAGCTTCAAATTATTTGAGTACAGTAATTTCAACTCGATACTTCCACGCGTGCCCGAGTCTTGGCAGACATAATAATATGGCCGGTCAGAAAACAACGTCATCCTATAAGAGTTCCGCTTTTTCCTTTTGAGGTACGGAACCCTAAAATATCTATAATACAGGGTGACTATAATATGTTGGTGAGGGCTTTTATTCAAATGCTTTGTGTAGGAGGTAGGTTTAGCAATGATTTTGATCCTGAATACATTTCGAATATCAGTCCACCTGTATATATATGTACGTGTTATGTTATGTAACTACTATGCTGTTTTGACACAAAGATAATAATGCGTATTGCGGTGTGCCTCTATTATCAGAAACAGGAATTATCCACTTTAATTATACAAATTATTATTAACCCTCGATTCTTGGAACACAGTATATCTAGTATTCAGGACGTAGCATCATCAATTCAACTAACAACATTATGAATGAATTTTTTATGAGACTGAAATTGCGAAATAAAATCCCTATACATTTATGTTTTCAATGTTTCAATACTCGACAAAATGTACTGGACAGCTGCTTTTTTTTGCGATTTTGGTTTTTTCCCGAGTTAAAGTTATTCATAAGGCTGAGTACAATGACCTTTTTTGGAGATCTCTGTTTCACCGTGTAGTTGACGTTTAAAATAATGTTGGAATATAGCATACTCATAGTCGTAATATTTTTTTTCTGCTGGGATTAAGACTCTCCTCTGTGAAAGGGGGGTGACCCTTCACGTGAGCTCAGTATGGATAAGTTAAAATATTTAAAATACCCTTTATACTTTTTTCTAGCTGACCCGCGCAACTTCGTCTGCGTCACATTTTCCATTAATACTCCGCTCCTTTTTGCCTTAGCGTGATGATACATAGCCTAAAGCCTTTCTCGGTAAATGGGCTATGTAACACTGAAATAATTTTTCAAATCGGACCAGTTGTTCCTGAGATTAGCGTGTTCAACCAAACAAACTGTTCTGCTGTATAATATTAGTATAGATAATTTGAAAAAAGGAGAGATGATAACTTTTTTTTATAAATTTATAAAATGAAGTACTTTTTTAGAAACTGTAATAATTTTAACTGCCTTTGTCTTTTATCGGAAAAAAAATTGATAGAGATTTTTAGCGGCTCGACCAACACAAAATAAGTCCAGGCAAAACTAACAGAACCATTCACAGCTACCAATTAACTAAACCCGTTTGTTTATAAAACCAACAATTACGAAAAACCCTGAACTACCTAATCGCGGTCAAAACGACCGACCGACCAAAATATTTGTTCGACAAAAAACGTTGGTACACGTTTCAGAAAAAAGTCCAAAAGCGATTTGTCACTCGTCCGTTGGCCCGGCATCCATCACGGGATAGACCCCAAATTATTATTCTTTATTCAACGTAATGACGCACCTGGGGTCTTCGTCGTCAATCCCGATGATCAATGACGCAGTTTGACGCTCCATTGAGGGTGGATTAACGTGGTTTTCACTTGCCGGGTGGAAAATATTTAGGGATGGAATATGCTTTGTTGTATGCCTAAATGTAACGCAGATTGTATGCAAGGGGACAAGGGAAAAAGATGATGGGTGGAATATACTTTTCAAAATGTGGTTACATGCTGTATATTGTTAAAAAAAAAGATGCAAGTTGTGGTTGTTATTAGTCTGTCACGGCAAAAAATAATGATGGGATGAGAGAGCAAAAAAGAAAATGATTAATTGTTGATCTTGAAAATCTAGCATTTTTTTATCCGATTGCGCCAGAAGGAGGGTTATGTTTTTCGAGGGTATGTAATTATGTACCTACTGCTTGAAATGAAAAGCGACTTGTTTGGAACTTTTTAGTCCTTTTTAGCGGTCGGGATTTTTGAGACTTTTTTTTAAGTGTAAAGTTTTTCAGTGTCTAACTAATTAAAAAAAAAACCTAGGAAAGCTTGAACGTGGTTAAAAACTAATATCAATGACTGTAGAAACATATTTTGTACCTGTATAAAACCTGATAAAAAAAAAATAAATAAAATTCGTTTATTTCAGGTCTTGGACCCATAAAAATACAATTACAAATTATTTTTAAAATTGCCATGCTTGCACTATAAATTTAACATAAATGGATTGAAATAATTACAAAAATTTAATTTAATTTTTTTTTTTTTTTTTTTTTTGATAAGCGTTGGAAGATTCCACCACGTTTTATAAACTTTTTCTGAACCTGTGAGGGTAATATGAAAACCAATAACTCCCCGCGTTGGAAACTTTCATCAGATTATGTGGCAAATATTATACTGTCGCTTACCTACACGTTTATTAAAAGTTTTATAAAGAAATACACGCTACATGTTTTATTTTTCATGTCTTCAAAAAATCTGTGCGATGCGATTATTGTCGGTTGCGCTTATGAAAGTAATGTTGCATTTTGGTGCAATTACAAAATACAAGAATACAAATAAAATACAAAATCCTTTATTTCAAATAGACCAGTTACAGGCACTTTTGAATAGTTAAGGTCTGTCAGTCAAATAGATGAAGCTAATCCTTTCGCGCTAGCGACAAGAGCAGCTGGTTGTTCTGCAACACAACACACCTACCGACCCCGTCTCCAGCGCGGCAGTTGCACGTTCCAAAGAGTAGATCCTGTGAAGAAGAACGTGCAAGAAACTCCATGGACACTCTTTTAAACCAGTTGTCATTGTTTACAAAATCATGGTTACATTCGGTGCGAAATAATTTATGAGTAAAATCATACAATGCAAAAGAGAATGACTCTATAATACAGATCACGATATTAGGGATGCTAATATTATAAGTATATTTTATTCCCAAACGCCCCCCACTATTGGGGCAGAATAGACTGACCACAGGTGTTTTTTATTTTGTTTTTTTTTTTTATAATTGACTTGCTGTCTCACGCGGCTTCACACCCGTTAACTGTAATTTTCTTAATATTGTTGATGTTCACGCGTGTTGCGTTGACCAAAGGAAATAGAGTTTCATTTTTATATTTTGTATATAGATATAAGATACGATTGACCACTATCTCATCTGATGATAAGGTATGATGCGTTCGTAGATGGAGTACGCTTGCCTAGAAGCAACCTATTCACTCTTGACTTAAAGACTCGCAGGTTGTAGCTGTCAGGATACACAGACTCTGGCAGGGAATTCCACTCCTTAGCTGTACGCACAATGAATGTGTTTTAAAAAGTTTTATTTTTTATTATTTATATTTAATCGGGGCCCCATTCCAGCAGAGAAGATTTATTTGGTTAAAAGTACGGAACCCATTGTGTGTGAATCGAACTCGCATTTGGCCGATTCTTTTTTTGTTATATGTTCAGCGTCACTATTTAGTTACTTTATTATACTTTGTAACCAACCCTATACAAAACTGCTTTTAAAATTCCGTTTCACCGATCACGAGGTACATTTCCATACAATTATTTTCATATTAATCTTGATACTAATTTCTTTCAGCAACTTTGCTCCTACCAGCTATCAGCTACCAGTCAGTAATATTATTGTGGCTTGATGACTTTTTGACGATGGTATAGCATGGCCTTAATGAAACACATTATACCACCCCCATTATTGGCATTTACACTTTTAACCGACGATTTTTTGGAAATTTGAAGGCAATTTTGTTGGATAAAATTATAGGTCTATGAGTCCTATAATTTCCGTCGATGAATGATTTTTGAAAAATTGTTGATAACCTGTCTCAACATCATCAAGATGATTTAAATGTCTAAAAGTCACCAAAATCTCTTAGGGCGGATTTCACCAATTAAACTGATCGCGATCAAGCTGCGTTCAAGAGTTTTCAGTCAATTTTAATAATAATAAACTGCGCTACGTCACTTCGTGCTAGCGACCGTTTTCGGGACCCATTCATTGAGTGTGTAAGTCACTCCCTGCCATTTAAAAGCCGTGTATATTGTTAGTGGTCAGACAGGGGCCAATAGTTCTTTTATAATAAACAATTATCAGTCCACTTAACCACCCAAACACATAGATAGCGTTTCATCTTTTGTTTCCATGTTCTGCAATAGTACTGCTCCAACCGGGGATTGCCCTTGGGAATACTTTCACAGTGCATACAGGTATAATCGCCGGTTGGTGCCCCATTACATTTGAAATGTCGAACGGGGCCTTTGCGAGTTGGTTTCGGCCCCTCGTACGCCTACTAAAAGACCGGGTCTCCAGGGACCCGAGAAAGTAAAAAAAATAATAATAATAATAAGCCCTTTTATTTCTTGTTCTACAGGAGTTGGTAAACAGAAATTATATTTTTATTAATTTGCTTATTTGATTATGTTAGTAATATAAGTAAGTTAAAAAAAGTGTCAATATTCTATAGAAAATAATGACACAGCTCGCAAACGTGGTCCATTATGTTGATCGCATTCCTTTTCAGATTGATAAAATCCGCCCTAAGAAGTACTAGACACTAGACGTGACGTGACAGGAACTGACTAGTGTTTCGAAGTACTTACACAGGAACAACCAATAACTCTTTTTTTAAGGATGATTAATCATCAAATGACTCCTCCCGCTCTGGGCGGAGCGGAAGCGAGTGTCAGACTCTTACTGACTTAAACCCATCCGTGTTTCTCCTAGTGCCCTTTGCGTTCCAGGGCCGCGGTGACCCTTTCAAACAAATTCTGCAACACCAATAACTCCTCCACCTTCTTAGTTACATAACCGTTTCGAAAATTAAATAATTCGTATAATTTAAAACCAACTATGTATTTATATAAATACCAGCACTGAACATTGATTTGCGAAGATTAAAATTTTGATATGGGAATGATCGTTGTAAATTACGAAATTTAATTATATTAGCGATACTAAATGCTTATAACAGGGGTGTGAATGAAGGCGCGGTTCCTTTGTTGGCGATAAGGGATTTAATTTTAAATACATGTGCGGTATTGATAATATTTGTAAACGCATGATACACTATAAGGTATAATCTGTATAAAGTGGATATTATGTTTATTTTTCCTACTCCTCCGCAGGCTGTACTCTTGAAGACAGTTGAATCGTTTCTCCGGGACTCGTCGGACTTCACTTGCTCGCGTTTTTCTGGTGGTCGCCACTGTTGATTCTGGCTTTCAGGAGTTGCTTTTATTTTCCATTACTGCTCCGCTCCTATTTGTCTTAGCGAGATGATATATAGCCTATAGCCTTCCTCGATAAATGGGCTATCTAACACTGAAATAATTTTTCAAATCGGACGAGAAGTTCCTGAGATTAGCGCGTTCAACCAAACCAACAAACAAACAAACTCTTCTGCTTTATAATAATATATATTATATTATAATATTATAATTATATATATAGTAATACTAGCTGTCCCGCGCAACTTCGTCTGCGTCACATTTTCCGCTTCTAAATAATATTGCAACAAAAAATTGAGATTTAAACTATCCTATCTCTCAAGTTGGATCGAACTGCACATGGTGTGCGAATTTTATTATAATCGGTTAAGTGGTTTAGGAGTCCATTGAGGACAAACATTGTGACACGAGATTTATATATATTAAGATAGTACAGATAATCAAACAGAGGGCCTATCACGAATGATTTGACGTACTAGTAACGTTACAGTATTGTTAACGTAAATGAATCACTATCACTACATGTTATAAAACAAAGTCGACCGCCGCGTCTCTCTGCCTGTCCGCGATAAACTCAAAAACTGCTGCACTGATTTTCATGTTGTTTTCACTAATGGTTTTAGTATATAATTTGTCAAGCGAGCGAAGCCATCTGCTTTTTTAATGTAAAATACTACGACCCCATCCTATTTTGTTTTAAACTTTCATGATCACTAAAATTAGCTATTACATTGGCTTTTATGGTAGCAATCCCGTAATTAACTATTCCCATACTATTTTGGTTTAATTTTATACGATATACACATTATGTAACATTCAAAATATGACTATACTATCCAAATCAAATATTATAAAAAAAAAAGTAATAAAATTAAAAAAAAAGAAAAAAAAAAAAAAAGTAATAATAATATTATATGCGAATTGAATATTATAGTAAAATTTTACGTTGTGTAAACTTTTCAGAACTGAGGAGTTCTGAAGTTGTCAGGTTGGCAAACATAAATTGTTGTGTGGTTTTATCGCGATTTCAGGGTCCTATTGTGTAGGTATGTCAATACTCTTTTATAAGTACAATGCCCCCTTTTCAGTTATCTAAATAGGGCTAATCTACACCTATATTATAAAGAGGAAAGATTTGTTTGTTTGATTTGAATAGGTTCCAAAACTACTGGACCGATTTGGATGAAATTTTGTACAAAGATAGTTTGAGACCCGAGGAAGGACATAGGAATAAATTTTTATTCCGGAAATCTTACGGAAAAGGGAATTGTGCGGGTAAAACAGGAGTGAAGCCGCGGGGGACAGCTAGTGCCTTTATAAAATACATAATTATTTTGATTCCGATCGTCTTCGATTTATGTATTTTCAAAAAAACTGGTCACAATTTTATTTTTTATTAACTAGCTGACCCGCGCAACTTCTTCTGCGTCACATTTTCCATTACTGCTCCGCTACTATTTGTCTTAGCGTGATGATATATAGCCTATAGCCTTCCTCGATAAATGAGCTATCTAACAATGACAGAATTTTTCAAATCGGACCCGTAGTTCCTGAGATTAGCGCGTTCAACCAAACAAACAAACTCTTCTGCTTTATAATATTAGTATAGATAAAAAATCCAGTCAAGTCGGACTCGCACATGAAGGGTTCAGTACCATTAATCTTTATTTTTATTATTTGTTGTTTTAGCAGCAATAGAAATACACAACCTTCGAAAATTTCAACTGTCTCCCTATTACGGTTCTTGATATACAGTCCGCTGACAGACAGACGGACGGACAGACGGACAGCGGAGGTATAGCAATAGGGTTCCGTTGGTTACGCTTTGGGCACGGAACCCTAAAAATTACAAAGATAAAGCACATCATAGATCCGGAGTGAAAAATTGGGGAGTTTCTAGGTAAAAATGTATAACACTGTATTGACTATGTTTGTTGACTAAAAAGATAAACATGTAACCAAACTCTTTTTGACTGAAATACAACGTGTTAGTACTGAGTAAGTACAATGCTGAAAATTGTTCTTTGTACTTTTACTATGGGACCAACTGAAAAAAAATGTTTATCTGATTTCGACCTGGTTCCATAATATAAGTTGTTCGTAATGATGAACAACGTATAATATGGTACAAATATAATTTTTGACGGATTGCGTTTATTCTGTAACATTTTTTTAGTTTATAAGACAAATTTGCCTACACCTTGTAGCTGCAGTAGTCAATATCGATAGCTATCGTTAAAAATTAACTAAAAAAAAACAAAACACTACAAAGCATAAAATAAACTGTATTTCGGAAGTCGGTGTTTTTGATTTGTATCTTTGTTTTTTAATACCGACTTCCGAAATTAAGTTTATTTTATGCTTTGTAGTGTTTTGTTTGGTTCGGTTTATTTTTTTGTAAAGAAGTTTTTTTTTTTTCACTTTTAATCTTGAACGACGTCTTCGTCTACGCCGAAATTGACAATTATAAAAAAAAATCTTATAAAATAAAAACTTCTAATCTAAACTGAATCAAATTGTAACGGGACCATATAGCAAGTATCCATCGAACTAAAAAAGAATCAAAGAACCGAATCAGAAACCTTAGAGTAATCCGTGTACATACAAAAAATAAATACGCACCGAATTGAGAACCTCCTCCTTTTTTGGAAGTCGGTTAATAATGTAAATATCCTCACTAACTATTCCCTTGCAGAGTTGAACAGTGAATTCGCGATAAAAGTGTGACGATACACTCCACTTTTTTGTTTGCTGCAACGCTCTCCAGTTTGACTGACATATTGCATGGTTGCACGGAGTTAATTGACAAATAGCTGGCGTTTGTGACTATTTTTTGCTAGGACTGTTGTAGTTTATAACACGGGGCTGAATTTTTTAGGACTTTGTTAATAGACTCGTGTAGATTTATAAATAGACTATCTGACCCGTGCAACTTCGTCTGCGTCACATTTTCCATTCATATTCCGCTCCTTTGTCTTAGCGTGATGATAATACAGCCTATAACCTTCCTCAATAAATGGGCTATCTATCATTGAAATAATTTTTCAAATCGGACCAGTAGTTCCTGAGATTAGCGCGTTCAACCAACCAACCAAACAAACAAACTCTTCTGCTTTATAATATTAGTACAGATATAAAATAGAATAAAGCTGTATTTTTATTTGAGACTAGCTGACCAGCGCAACTTCGTTTGCGTCACATTTTCCATTAATGCTCCGCTCCTGTTTGTCTTAGCGTGATGACATATAGCCTATAACCTTCCTCAATAAATGGGCTATCTAACACTGAAAGAATTTTTCAAATCGGACCAGTAGTTTCTGAGATTAGCGCGTTCAACCAAACAAACAAGCAAACAAACTTTTCTGCTTTATAATATAAGTATAGATGTAAAATAGAATATAGCTGTATTTTTATTTGAGATGGGTTTGCTCTTATCTCTAGTATAGGTCAGAGGCAATAGAAACAAAGTCGACAATGGAGTGAGTTTACTCAGAAGACGCCTGTTTATTCTATCTTTGACGAGATTAGGACCAACCCTAATCTACCCTGGGTTAACCCTTATCATAATGTCTTTCCGAACACATTCAAATGTGTCCGGAATCACATTATATGATATGGGTAACGCAGTATAACAGCTTCCCTATAAGCAGTGGTATCGGTATTATAGCTCATCCATCTAACGATACCCATGCACAGAGAGAAAGAAGATTATTAGCGTCGAACCACAAAGCGAACCGGTTGCATCGCAAACGGGCTCAATCCAAAGCAGGCTTACATCCGTTAAGGACCGGCGTAGAACTTGCACAGCACAGTTTTCACTGCCACATAAATATCAACATTATGAACCCCTGAAATAAAGTTGACTATTAAGGGACTACACACACTTATTCAGCTCCATCGCGTTTCACTGAACGATTTTAGTCACACTTTTACAGTTCTGCTTCTATCAGCCGCGTACAGTGTCGTAAGAATGAGAAGGCGACAGCGGCAGAACAGCGCTGAACTCTATATATAGCACTCGCATGATAATAACAGATTTGTCCTCATTTTATACTTGTTTGCCGCGAAAACTGAATTAATGCGGAAAGCTGAACGAATGCGTACACGTCTCCATACAAAATCGTTGTTTTCTATGGACATACGCTGAATAGAGCTGAATAAGTGTGAGTAGTTCCTAAAAACATGTATGTATTAGCTTCCATACTCAGTGGAACAGATTATCAAATTTCAACTTTAATTCAATGAGGACAAAGTTTAGTTTCGTTTGTCGGGAAATTCAGTGTGTCCCATGTTTGCTAGCCCAAAAGCGATTGAATAAAACTCCGTCACTCGATCCCTACACCTGCCACTGAATCTGCGCGCCTCCAATTAGTGAGGCTTAACGCTAATCCGGGTGGAACAAGCTGAAAATAACTACAACACCATGTGAGTAAGCAAACACCCTGTATAAGGATTAGTCGGAGCGGGCGAATTTATTTTAATTACAAGAGAAATCGCGGATCTTCGCCATTTGTTTAGTTTTGTACGGATTACTCTCTCTCTAGGTTTCCCTTACGGATTTTTGTTTAAGGATTTTCGAGTGGTTGCGTGACAGTTAACTTTATTTATTGGTTTGAGGGAACAGTTGGAAAGTTTTGCGGTAATAAGCTGGGTTGTAGGGTGAAATGTTTTAGGTATGGATTGCGAAGATGAAGTCTTATGCAAAACGGGGAAACTCTTGGCCCAAATCTCACCTGATGGAAAGTGATGATTAGGCCAAAGATGGAAGCGAGTTTTACCCGGAATCCTCTTACACAGAGGAACTGTCTGTAGAAACTTTAAACGATTGAAAGCAAAAGAAAGATGCGTCAGGTAATTTTAAAATTTAATGTAAACGATGTTTTTGTAATTTTCGGCTCGTATAAATTTTGAGCTCGTGGCTAAATAATAACAGCCACACCGGTCGATAATCAAGGTTAAGCAACGCTTGCCGTGCTTAGTCTGTGGATGGGTGACCAGCTTAACCGGTTCACAGTCCCATGAACCACATGTGGTTCATGCTGATTGTTTAACTATTGTGTCTGCTTTGCGGACAGTGAATGTGCATACCGAGTTTCCTCCGTGCTTCGTAAAGCACGTTAAGCTCTTGGTCCCGGCTGTCATTTGGAGATCTTTGGCAGTCGTTATGGATAGTCAGAAGCTAGAAAATCTGACACCAGTCTTGCCAAGAAGTACCGTGTTACCCAGTTAATGGGTTGTGGAGGTCTGGCAGGCAGCCGCTCCACGTAAAATACTGGTATTCAGCTGAATCCGGTTTTACTGGAAGCCGACCCCAATGTAGATGTAGATGATGTTTTTGTAATTTTAAAATAAATTAAGATAACATAATAAAGTTTATAAACAAACCGTTGAGTACAATCTACAAAAAATCTACGGATTTGCAGGCAAAAGACACAGGTAAAATGTACCGTAAACTTAATTTACTGTCTCGTAAAATAAAACTGCAGAGATTCAATTCCAAAGGTCGCTAGTAAAGGACCAATAAACTTAGAGATGGAAACGTTTTAGGACGTTGTGATACAAGCATAAACTATGAATATGAGGAGCTCGTGGCTAAATAATAACAGCCGCATGGGTCGATCTTTACGGTTAAGCAATGCTTGCCAAGGTTGGTCTGTGGATGGGTGACCATTTTACCATACCAAGTTTCCTCCGTGCCGTGGAAAGCACGCTAAGCCGTTGGTCCCGGCTGTCATTTGTAGATCTCTGGCAGTCATTACGGATTGTCAGAACCCAGTAAATCTGACTTGCGCAAGAAGTACCGTGTTACCCAGACAATGGGTTGTGGAGGTCTGCTAGGCAGCCGCTCCACGTAAAATACTGAATCCGGCTTGACTGGAAGCCGACCCCAATATACTTGGGAAAAGGCTAGGCTGATGAGAAGCATAAACTATGTACTGTAAGAGCAGCGTGCGATGGACTAAAATACAACCGACTTCCAAAAAAAAAAACACTACAAAGTAAAAAATAATTTTAATTTCGGAAGCCATCTCGTTACCATAACACAAGCATTAAGTTGCTTAGCTTGGGACTATATGGCGTTGTGTGAAATGTCCAAGGAAGTCGGTGTTTTTATTAGTTTCTTCGTATTTTGACACCGACATCCGAAATTAAAGTTATTTTTTACTTTGTAGTGTTTTATTTTTTGGAAGTCGGTTGTATTTTTTTGTAAAAAGTTTTCAAATCGGTTCATAATTGTCGGAGTTATGAGGTAACAAACATAAAAAAAAAACATACAACCGAATTGATAACCTCCTCCTTTTTGGGAAGTCGGTTAAAAATAAAGAATAGAATCTTAGGGCGGATTTCATCAATCAAACTGAACGCGACCAATATGTGAACCACGTTTACTAGCTGTCGTCAGTGTCATTCGTTTTCTGTGAAGTATTGACACTGACACCTCTTGATCGCAGTTAAGATCTTCTGATGGCGTTCAGTTTCATTGCTCAAATCCGCTGTTAGACTATCTTGTTTATGTAGTATAGTTGTAAGGGCTCGAGCACAAGGGTTGAACTCGTCTTCCTTCTGCGGAATTTGTGCGAAAGAGTCACCGCGGTCCAGGAACGCAAAGATAGGAAGAACACTGATGAGTTTTAGCTAGTAAAGGTCTGAGGCTAAGAACTCACGGAGCGATTTTCACAGCCCGCAGCTTCTGTAGAGGCGCGGGCGTAAATCTCGTCGTGAGTTGTGCTTTAATTTTTAACATACAGAACTGCTTTCAACAGAAGCTGCGGGCCCGCAACCGCTGCGGTCGCGGGTGAAAATCGCTCCGTGAGTTTTTAGCCTGACAGCCCCTTTTACTCCACTTAGAGCAAAAGGAGACATTTGATGATTTCTCAGACAAAAAGAGGGGTGTCGATCTCATAAGTAAAGCAAGCCTGAACTGTCTCACAGCTAGGCAAAGACCTCTCTCCATTCTTTACAACGGTCACAATGTTACCTCTCTTCCTTTCAATTCTTTAGAATGTCAACTTGGTCGTCCCGCCTTCTCCTTTCCGGTCTGCCTGGTCTCCGTGTAGTTTTTTTTTAAGTCGTCAACTCTGAGTGAAGTTTTATTAGACTGAAAAATATTCTTCTGCAAAATGTATGCTTGGTCCTTGCCTATAGCGTATACCGCGTGTATCTGACATCGACGCACAAACGATTTCCATGGGTCCAGGGCATGATTCTGGACACCCTAGACTTAGAATTTTTCGTCGGCTTTTTTCTCATTTTTTCATTTTTTTCAAGGGTTTTTTTACTTTAGACTGCTCATAATCATTATTCTGACCTAATCCAATGAGATTTTTAATAAAAAAATATTTTTTTTTTTTTTATAATTAATTAACTACTTTCACTAAAAAGAGCAATCTGAATAAAACCACAAATAGATATCAGCTCAGCTGAGCTGATTGATACCTATTTGTGGTACTCTTGAAAAAAATGAAAAAATGAGAAAAGAACCGACGAAAAAATTCCAACACTGGGGTGTCCAGAATCATGCCCTGGACCCATGGAAATCCTTTGTGCGTCGATGTCAGATACACGCGGTATTATTTAGAACTTTCCAAACAACTCTTAAAACAATCAAACTACGAATTCAAAAACGAATCCATTTATAATACAGCCTAAAGCGCTTTACAGCGAAATTCAGCCCTCAGACTTAGTCATCCCAAATGTTTAGCGCAGAAGTTCTGTATCTACAACTTGAGAAAACAACAAAGTGTTTACAATCTGAAGGTTTATTAGGAACAGATAAACGGTAAGTCATAACGAATTTATCGCTTGAAGTTTACAATTCATGAAAATTCATGAATATTCAGCGCTGAGCAAACACCTGGAGGTTTACTATTCAGCGTTTACAACGTAGACGTTTACTCGCGTTTACTACCGAGTTGGATGTTTAGAGCATTTTTTACGAGCACCCCTGTATTGCTACTGGGACTGAGCTATGGTAAAGGAGGTAGCGGAGGCGATTTTTATTTTTTTCTGGATCAGAATCTGATCAGGCATGTGTTGTAACGTTTTTCTGTTTTTGCGTTTTCTTGTTTAGGGAAGGAAAATTGTCAATTGACACCTTCTGCTCTGGGTGAAGTGAAAGAGAGTGCCAGACTCTCTCTCTGGTACCTCCAAGTGCCCTTTGAGTTCCAGGACCATGGTGACTCGTTCGAATTAATTTCGCAACCCTGGAGCCAAAAGACATATCTACATCTGGACATAGGCCTCCCTTAAGCTTCGCCACATCCACCAGTATGTGCTGTAGTCGTTTCCTGCACTCTGGCGACTGCAAATGTAAAGGTAATTAGAATATAGGTATAATAATAACACCGAGAAAAGCCATTTTACTACATAGATTGCATTATGAACATCGCACTAAAATCTCGAATCTGAAAATACCATTTAATTTTCAAATTATTGTTTAAGGCCGTACCCTGACCAAATAACCTTGAGCATTTTTCCCTCAATAACAGCGCACGAGATACAATAGCGAATACGCTCAGAATGTTGAATAAAATCGTTATAAAATCTAATTTTGGTCGTTTGAAAAAAATATTTCTACCAAAATGTTTATAATTAAATTGTCTATCCATTAGTGTAAGTACAAAATCAAAATAATCGTTAGTTTTCGAGAAGATGCATGTTTTCAATAATTATTTCTCATTTCTGTAGTTTCGTTGTGAGGAGATTAATTAAACTTTATACTTAGTAATAAAAAATAAAAATCTACCATTTTGAAGCCAAGATTATGTAGAAATTTAATGTATTTTTTTTGGATAAAGAGTATATACCTCCAAAAAACTGCTCAAAATATGGCTAGCGCTGCGAATTCCGTCCACTAGCGCCGCCAATTGTTTTTTATTAATCGTGATAAATTTAAGACACGTAGATTAAAAAACGCTGTGTAGTGTTTTAAAGAAATGTATTTATTATTTTTTGAGAGTTATGTTATGTACACAAAAATAGTTGCCAAAGTCGATATTTTTGCTAAAAGTGGCCACTTTTAGCAATCATTGCCGTTTTGGCTATTTAGCCATGAGTTATGTATTAAAAATAGCTCTCAAAAAATAATAAATACATTTCTTCAGAACACTACAGAGCGGTTTTTTATCTACGTGTCTTAAATTTACCATAATTAATAAAAAACGATTGGCGTCGCTAGTGGACGGAATACACACCCTTAATACGAAATTTCAACTATCTCATAAAGTCAAGCTGGCCGTGTGTTTAATTTCAGCAAAAATGATTTTAAGCGACCATTATATCGAACTCGAGTTAATTTGCTGAACTTAATTTTAATTTCATCCACTTTGTATTGGAAAACTGTTATAACTTTTAATCAATATTTTATATTGCTACTATTGGTGAGATAGCTGGGCAATTTAAAATTTGGGGTTTGATTGAGTGTCTGAATTTTTTGTGCAGAGCTTTTACGATATTATGTCCACTGAAAGTTTTTGAGAGGAAATGTTTTGTATTTGTATTTAATGTGGGCGGAGAGACTTTTGAGTAGAAGTCACAATTCGAGGCTTGGTTCTCGCCTGTTTCCCTCTCCAATGGAAATGTTATAAATTGTGGCGATGTAACAGTGTCCAGTTCCCAAAAACCGCTCACCTCTCATCTCTTCCACCCCAGGCTACCTTGAGTCATTATAACAGCGCAGGATCGGCACATTAAACTCAAAGCTGCTGTAAATTCTCGCTGATTGTTTCTTATATTTTTTCTGTCGGCCATTTTCCGAATATGTGACGTCATTACGACACGGTGCGAATTTGTTGTGTAATAACCGTTCTTTTGGAGTACTGTTTAAGTGTTAAAGTGGAGTTCTACTGTTAGTTATGGTGGCAGGGATTTTTAATATCAGTGCTTTTGTCGGGTTTAAGTTAGGTTTTGAGAGCAGTGCCAGAATATTAAAGATGCTAAGTGTATATATGAATTCGCAGCTTTAGGTAGTCGTAATAAAGCCAATTTACTATACTTATTTTGTTAATACGAGTATGGTTTCATGATTGTTTGTTTAGGTAGGCCATGACTTGGATTAGGACTATAGATACTTATCCTATTATGACCTTGTTTAACATACTGATATTATTAGGATGAACTATTAAAATAGGGAGCAGAGTATATACATACGTTGACAAATGTCTGATTTTCAGGATGCGGCAGATCAAGAAAGCTTTTTGTGTAAGTCTATTATTATTAGGTTTCACTGCGCTGGGCAAATTTGCCCCGTAAACATTATCAGAGGACCTAGCACGAAAAAATTCACTTACGTTAAGTTAGGTTAACGTAAGTGAATTTTTAATGTGAAAAGTGTAGTTTGGTTTTATTTTATAAGACGTACACAATTAATATCAGTATAAAAATAATGTGCAAAACAAGTATTGTACCTACCTATGGTAAAATTTTACGATACGGTACCATACGTCAAAGATATTCGTGCGAGCACCTCTGTTCGTCTCACCACCTTCGTTCCGGCCGCTTTTGAGCGTCTAGACCAAAGGCGAACGGCAGGCTTGTATGGGAGTTTCGTACAGCTAGAAAATTTTCGAGTTTTGGGATCATGTTTGTTTTAATAGGTAGTTCATACGATAGAAAAGCCCTATTTAAAATCTTAGATTTTTAGAACTTGGGACATAAAAGCTGTACCCAGTTTTATTTTTTGAGGTTATGTACTAGTGTAGAAATGTAGGATGTAATTACAGGTACATTAACATTGTTATGATGATAAAATAAATGTTCTAGATTACTTGTCGTCATCTTTGTTGTGTTTTACTTACTATTAAGTAGGTAGATTGAGATGAGGATCGTACCTACTCAGAGGGAGGGAGGGGTGCATTAGGAGATATCTATTGCCTAGCAGCAGACAGAAACAGTTTGATAATAATGAAGTTTTGATGGACACTAGACAGATTTTCTTTACTGGTTAGTAAATAATTGCCAGAACAAAAAAAATATTGATGAATTCATCGGAACAAATATTTGTAAGACCTACATGTATTTGTTCTGAGTCTGGGTGTTTTTCTATCTATAATATGTATGTATTTACAAAAAAAAAAGTATATAAGTAGTTTATCAGCCATATCGTTACCATAACACAAGCATTAGGTTGCTTAGCTTGGGACTATACGGCGTTGTGTGAAATGTCCAAGGAATGTCCAAGGATATTATTATTAATTAATTGTCATTCCGAAGTTTGTGATATTTTACTTATGGCGACTTCAAAAAACATCTGCGTTTAGTTTACTGTTTTGTTTGGTATAATTATTGAAATCTTTTAATTGATAGTTTTAATTAATCCCATGTTCTAGAAATTGTTTACTTACAAGAAAATAAATGACTGAGTTGCCTTAATAAGTGGTACAAATTCTATAACCAAACAACAAAAAAAGTTTGCTGTACGAATTTTGCCGTTCGCCTTTACATTCTGTCTATATCTGTGCTAATTAAATTAGGATTGTCGAAAAGCTAAACACTAATAGGATTGACACGCGCTGTTGAAGTGAAACATCGTCGATCCTAGACGTAATTTTGGACAATCTTATTCCACTTTCCCAATGAGAACATCCTTGAACTAAAAATATAGTACATTACTGCAGCGGCCAGCAAAAGAGGCATTGATGGACGAACGTGTAAATGTAGGCCGAGGCGTAATTCACACATGCGTAATTCCATCAATGCCTAGTTGTGGCCAAGGCTTGTATAGTACTTTCCCAAATATTTCGTGGAAATTAAAATACAATTATCTACTTTATTATTATCTACTTTTCAAAATCAATGACGAACAACAAAAAACAGTAATTATTCCCGCGTAAAAGTGTTCATTTTTTATTTCAATAAACAGCTTTCTTTTTGCAGGCCATTTCGAAATTTAAATAAAACCTTTGGTAAGTAACCTCCTTGGTTGCCATATTTCGTTAGAAAAGTTCTTCCATTTTTAAATTACAGGACAGATATGAGTTTATTATGTAATTTATTTGGCCGCATGATACGACAGATATGGATTTTCATACAACTTTTGCGTCCAGTACAGCAATTTCAATATGTCTCGAAGAGGATTGTCAAAATCATGCTCAAATTTCCAAGCATGTTTGAGAAAAAATAAAGTAAAAGGTTTAGGACCTAATCTCATAGTAACACCGCAACTTTTATGGTGTCCTATTGACCCCATTCAAGAAAATAATGGAATTTTCTGCGGCAAATTATTGTTTTATGCGCCATTGCTGTAATCGTGAATGCGTGCGACGAACGTTCTGATTTATAATAGCTGTTCAAGCAATCTCTGGTTAAATATTACGTTTTTATTCTTGGCGTTACCGATTAATTGTGTGTGAATGTTTAATGTTTTTTCCACAGTACTTCTACAGTAATTTTAGTGTTTTTCAAAAGGCAGTGTTATAAATGTAGCTACCAAAAACGAATTTTCTTGATGGTTTTCTTCTTGGTGAAGAACTTAAATACAGAATCAGGATCAAATAGTCATATATATAAAACATACAACTAACGCTTTTACAATCTTTAATCCGGCTGCACCAGACTGCTGAGTAAGGTAAGACATGGAGTTCTTCATAAAATTCCTAGATACCTTTATTTTTTAGGGATGGGAAATCATCAAATGACTTCCCCTGCTCTGGGCGGAGCGGGAGTGTCAGACTCTTTCTGACTAAAACCCATCCATGTTCCTTCAGTGCCTTTGTGTTCCGGAGCCACGGTATCTCTTTCGAACAGTCCCGCGACAGATTCCTAGATACCTTAGGTAGGTATTTATATCAATAATATATCATAATAATTCCTGCGGTTACTTGGTACAAGAGTTTTTAATTCTTGTTGTATAAGGAGGGTCGAGGGGTGGAGGTGAGGCTAAAGGTGGCTAGAAGTGGGTTGGGTGTAACTCCAGGGTTGCAAATTTTTGTCATCAGAGTCACCGCGGTCCTCGTAACGCAAAGGAGATTATTTTGGATCCGAATAGGTTTTTGACGGATAAGAGTTTAACACTACCTTCCACTCACCCCAGAGCGGAAGGAGTAATTTGATTATTTCCCATCCTTAATACTCAATACTTTATTGCATTCCATAATGTGTACATAAAAGTTGGTATGTTAAAAAATTTAATCAATTATGGACTGTCGGGCACAGCAAAGTTTATTTACAATAGGAGAGAGGACGATGGCGCACATTTTTTTACGAAAAAAAAAAAAATATTAAATTCAAATACTATCATTAAAATAATAATAATTTGCTTACATGATATTTACGAGTACAATTTATAATATTTCTATATTTGGTTTCAAGTTACGTTTATAATTTTTATATTATATATTTCATGATTTACATTATTAGCACTATGAAGTAAGAAAGTTTTTGTTATAATTAATTAGTTTACCTATATTATTACAGGTAAACTAATTAATTATAACAAAAACTTTTTACAAAAAAATACAACCGACTTCTAAAAAAACAAACTAAATATAATTATTAAAATAACTTTAATTTCGGAAATTTGTATTTTTTTGTAAAAAGTTTTTATTTTTCACTTTTTAGTGGTACCCCACACCTAACAACACCACTGCAAAATCGCAGAAAAGCATTACCTTCAAGGTCAACCTAATAGCCTCAAGGAATACTATTCTCTATCCACATGTACGTATAATTTTGAAAGAATTTTCTCTGAGCTCCTAACCTTTGAGGAGTTGTACCTTCCATCATCAGCTCATCCAAATCATCATCAAACGCAAATAATTGAACAAACTGTATGATATTGTCTGAAACGTAACAGTTATATGCTTATAAATTGAGTGTTCTTCTCGATTTACTTGGGATCCCATCATTATATGCTGACTAGATGACCAGGATACCAACTTGAATATGTACCCTAACGAACAAAAAAAGAACTACGCAAATTGGATTAGAAATGTTAAAGTTATTGACACACTAATATACAAAGTATCGTCAAAATGACATCGTCCAAATAACAATAATGCTTATAAAATAAAAACTACTAAACCAAACTGAAAGAAAATTTTATGGGACCACTTGGCAGCTATTTCGCGTCGAACAAAAAAGAATCAAGCGAATCGGTCCATTAACCGCGGCGTAATCGATGTACATACATAGAAAAAAAAACCTCCTCCTTTTTGGGAAGTCGGTTAAAAATAAATATTTTTAATTTAATTGAGTCTTGTAAAGTTATTATTATTTCAATCATTCACTGTTTAGCACATTCATTTTTAAATTAACAGAATTTTAGTGTTTTAAAAATAGATTTGTGTTTATAGTGAAATTTAAGATAAAATGCATGTAAATTTTTTGTCAGTAATTATCTTTACTGTTATTGAAATTTATCGCTTAATTATTCGTCAACAGCATAGTAGCTTTTGGTTATCAGAACATATTATAAAAAGAGTTAATCATTTGGACAAAACAAAAAGAGAATGATACATGAAACAAATAAGGACACGGATGGGTAGATAATAAGAGTTTGACACTCCCTTCCACTCCCCTCAGAGCGGAAGGAGTCATTTGATGATATCCCATACTAAAAAAAAGAGTTATTAAACTGGACGATACAAAAGTTATGATAGAAACAAGCGTATTCGCACGAATTTCTCTCTCTCAGCTTCATGTATTATTTTCAACATTGCCAAAAGTAAAAGTAAGTTCTAGTGAGTGCTGCTTACAACTCAATTACCTATTCACATGACACCAGTCCAACTTTTGTGGACCACCAAAGTCGGTCTGACGTCACTTAAATAAGTAACTTGGACACAGCGTCAAGTCCCAAGTCAGCTGCACGTGCAAACCAATTAATACCTCCAACTCATTAAGTAGAAAGATCTATAAAAAAGAAGTAGAAACTAATAAAACTTCTGTGTAAGTTCAACCGTCCGACGGGTCGAAAAGTTAATTAAATGTAGGTACCAGCCGTCGTGTGTTTGACTTTCGAATTACGACGAAATAAAGACGATGAAATTATTTGAGGATTTCAGCTAAAAAATAAATTTTTATAAAGTCGCATTTAGACACTTGTCTCGCCCGGAGGACACGGTGGTACATACGGTGGAGGTCTGCCATGCATGGTCCTCATCGAGGTGATAGGTGGCGGCGACTTCTCGTGTCCGGCTCTGGTTCAATCTAGGGTCTGGAGCGAGGAGGCATGGGAAGCGGTCACCTTTTTCTACGAAGGAAGAAGGAGGCCGAACGCGTGAGAGAGAGGGAAACATCACGACCCAGCCGCCGCAACAGAAGACGCCCCGGGCGTCGGGAGTTGCAGGGCGATTCCCGGCCGCTTATTGCCATTGTGTATATCAGTACAGACACCCATAGTCTGTACTCGATCACTTTGTGCTCTTAAAAATAACAAATACTCTAAAGCAAACTACGTATGACTACAGACCAGTCTGTATAAGTATACGGTTTGTTCGCATATGTTATAACCTCATCTAACCCAAATTATTCACCAACAATAGAAGGGATCTGGTGCTCGGCGGCCGCTGCCGCGGCACGCTCGCTTCGCTCGCTCGCCTTCGCACGCTAATGGTCATGGTTCTAACCTAACCTAACCCACATGATTAACCAACCATAGAGAGGATCTGGACCTGACGATCATTAAATGCCAAAAACAAAAACTCAAATAGCAACTCGTACGTATTTTGCTCTAGTATTTTAAAGCAAAATGTATATTGATTCAGACACTCTCTGAATAGGTTTATAGTTTGCTCTTCAACTACAAACGCAAACTGCGATCGAACTCAGAGCAACCCCGGTCTGGGTCAGTATACAGTTTGGCAATACGCTTCCCGGCCACCGTAGGGTCGGGCTTGCCGACGGCGAGCGTTGGGTGGTTCGCTGTCCGATAAGAACCAGGCCCAGGTTGACGACGCGTTGTGTTCCACGCACGCATCAAAGAGATGTCAGCATAGTAGACGGGACCTTGGGAATTCGTTCGAAAGAGTCACCGCGGTCCTGGAATGCAAAGGGTACTAGGAGGAACACGGATGGGTTTTAGTCAGTAAGAGTCTACCACTCCCTTCTACTTTGCCTAAAGTGGTAGGAGTCATCTGATAATTTCCATTCTTAAAAAAAAGGAACTTGTCTAACCGCCGCCGCGCCGGCGATCAGCGAGTAGCGGGTAAAGCTTGAAACTCGAAACTAGTTGGCGAACACCGAGTAGCGAGTAGAAAGGTGTAATAGTTTTGACGATCGTGCTTTTGTGCGACGGGCTTTTACTCGCAATACTCTCTACGGCCTGCTCTATAAGTAGAAATTACCGATGGTTGGTGAGTTTAATCTTTGAAAGCTCTTGTCGCTGCGATCAACTAAACGTAAGAGCCGCTCACTAGCAATGTGAACAGCCAGTTGTCGGCTATGAATATACAAAATAATACATGTTTCTTTTTTAATCACACTAGATCTATATCTTTTGTCCCTTTCCACAGCGAGAAAATAGTCGACAGTCGCTTCCTCACGTAAGGCAAGTGCCTTTAGTCTTTACATCTCCTGAATCCTAAATAAATATTATAAATACAAAATTGAGTACGTTTTTGCGTTTTCACACCTAACTCCTAAAAGCTACCTAACACCTCAAAGTTGACCCGATTTTGAGGAATTTCAATACTGAGAAGATCTCTGGACACGATTACTGGCTCAATTAAATTTTAAAAACACAACACAGACCGCTTTTTTTCAAAAAGAGAACACGAATAAAAATGTGTCATAAAAATAAAAATGGCGCCGGCGGGCAGGTGCCTCAATATTTGCAAAACATTGTCCACCATTGATACGATATACGGCTATGAAAAATGCTATCGTATTATAGATTTTAAGTGCTCTTTGTCGTGTATACGATTTATGTATTCCTGAACGTTACAGATACAATGAAATATTGTTGCTATAAATAATTTTGTGAATAATCGCTCGAGGGAGCGTGATGGCTTGTAATGTATGGGACATTAGGTTGGCGCTTGTGAAGGGTTTATCTGTTCTCGTGTACTTGTTCGTTTTGTAAGTAATGCTGTGATTTTTATGTTTATTCATGTTTCTGGTTGAATACTTACGTATTTGTTATTGTTTACTTTTAGTAACGTTTTCAGGTCCTTAGAAAGTTTTGTACTTTGTATGTGAGAAAATGGAAATCTAACGAAATTTGTTGGAAATAGTCAATGCGTTCCTGGAACGCAAAAGGCATTGGGAGGAACACCGAAGGGTTTCAGTCAGTAAGAGTCTGACACTCCCTTCTGCTCCGCCCAGAGTGGGATCATTTGATGATTTCCGTATATTAGTACTAATCCATAGCACAAGACAAATATCCTTTTCAAAATTTCAGATGAACTGCGTCCTGAACTGTGTAATATTACTGGATATTTCATGGTGTCTTTTTTAATTTTATACGTTGCCCCACACTAAGAATTTATCCTGTATCGTGGGTGACACACAAACTCACGAACACAAACAGACGGACCTGGAACAATTTATTATCTGTAGGCCATATAAACACTTATTTGTTCCGTGCAGGAATCGAACCCGCGACACGCAGCGCAGCAGCTTATTGCTCAACTACTGCGCCAACTGTGTCTTCAAGACTTTGACTTTGTTCTGACTTAATGCAATTGCAAATGAATCAGATTTTGGATAGATCAGATGGATTTGAAAGTAGCGGATTCTGTTAGCTATGTCGCTGAGCTGTTTGCAGGATCGAATTCTAGACAGTAGAAAGCGCAGTGAAGCGACGTGCTTACAACAATAACCAACTCTTCATCATTGTAACAAAGTTCAAATTTCATTGCCTGGTCTTTATGACTTTTTATGCCTTTTTAATTCCTAGGTACCTAGTCGTACTGAGGATTAGTCTCACCTAGGCTTTTAGGCACTCAGTGCTTTTACTTATGGATTGGATAGATGAATCTGCTAGATATAGGGCTCGTGTGCATCCAATCGATTCCCGATGCCATCAGTCAGGTCATCGGTCTACCTTCTGGGAGAGGCCTTCCAACTTATAGGAAACTAGCTGACCCGCGCAACTTCGTCTGCACCACATTTTCCATTATTGCTTCGCTCCTATTTGTCTTAGCGTGATGATATATGGTCTATAGCATTCCTCGATAAATGGGCTATCTAACACTGAAAGAATTTTTCAAATCGGACCAGTAGTTCTTGAGATTACCCCCTAACTACATACTTACAAACAAATTTACCTCTTTATAATATTAGTATAGAAGTAAAGATAAGGAGTGGTGCGTATTTACAAATAAAACTTTTCACATTTGTAGAAAATATATTTTTATTTTTTAACATTACCCTTCCGGTCAATGCTAACAAAATCTAAATTACCTGTCAAAATAAAGCTTCTCAAATTATCTTTGCAAACAATTGTTACACTCTAATTTTCATTATTGTACTTAAAATAAGGGTAGTAGGACGAGCGATATCCATGACAGTGATAAGGGTTACCTATTGGCATAATATGAAGGTCTGAAAATCTTGTAATTAATGTCTTTACATTTTCATTTATACTTTCTTCATGACTGATAATGATGATGAAGTAGCAACAAAAAATCTCTTTTCAGTTTATTATCAATTGGATATCTCAGAGGAGTTCATGGATAAATAATAACAGCCACACAGGTCAATCTTCTAGGTTAAGCAACGCTTGCCAAGGTTGGTATGTGGATGGGTGACCATCTTAATATACCGTGTTTCCTCCATACTTGAGAAAGCACATTAGGCCAGTAAATCCGACTCTAGTCTGGCCATGGACTACCGTGTTAAACAGGAAATGGGTTGTGGAGTTCTGTTAGGCAGCCGCTCCATGTAAAATACTGGTATTCAGCTAAATCCGGATTGACTGGAAGCCGACCTCAATTTAGTTGGAAAAAAGCTAGGCAGATGATGGTGATTAATTACATTTCTCAATACAATTCCTCAATCCAATAGATTGCTTTATACTACTTTTTCAGTAAGGAAAAGTTCCTAGCAATATAAATTGTTCGATAAGAATAGAAAACTTCTAATGGATATCACTCATACACAAAATACAAAGGTATACTCGATTAAAATTGTAAACGTTATCCAAAGCATTTATTATAAAGACTGTGAAAACAATCTAAGAGCTAACAGTGCAAAGTATATAAATATCATTAATAAATAAATATTACAAGTTAATGAATAAATTATTGCGAATGCAGAACTAATCGTAGCAAACAGCAGTGCTTACGGTTTATATTTCAATAATTGGCAGACATCACTGATTTCTGGTAACACTTATCAGACAAATGTCAAGATAGACCAAGCGAACGATGGAACAACACTATTTTCAGACACAGACCAAGCAAACGCGCAAATGAACGCTAACAAGAGGGGATCCCTGATAAGCACCGCATTTTTACTAGCTTTCTGCCAGATACAGACCAGGCAATTGAACGGGAGTGATAATGTGAAATGTTGACGATTTCCAATATTACGCTAAGATAGAAAAGAAAGAGACACAACATGACATTCAAGTAATGGAATGGCTTTATACCGTAAAGAATAGTTCAAGATTGATATCGTTTCTATGAAGAACGATAACAATAGATTTCATTATAACAGTGAAAACTGCACTCTACAAAATGAGTCTGGATGTTCAAACACTGTCGTCACAAACAATAAGAACGATTACACTCAATTGAATACAGCTGGTAGAATAAAATCAATAGTTTCCATAATAGTACAAACAATTCATGAAGAGAGAACGAATCAATCGATTGAAAGTATAATCATGAAAAGTAACTGTAAAACTAATAAAGTGGAAATAACTGAAGAAATGCTTATTTCTTTAGAAATCTTGTTACAAAATAATCGGGTAGTGGATTAAAGTTAGTTGAAGAAGACAATAATAACAGTGCTGACATATCCAATTGAAAGGTTGACACAGTTTTCAACTTCGACAATAACCTTATAGACGAGAAATCAATAATATCTGCCATTACTTATATCTAGTAACGATCTTATACTAGTCAAATATATTTACATTACAACGAGTAGATTATACGATGCTCGTAGTCAGTCAAATCGCTTTGAAGCCAGAATGAAGGTAAAAATACGCCAAGTTCGTGTCACCGATTATGATTTCATTGAGCATTTTGATTTTGATGTGAAAACTTGAAAAGTGAATAAAAAAACAGTTTGTTTTTTTTTCAGTAAAGATTTAACTACGCGATATTTTGACGAGCATTTAATGATAGAAGTCAACTTGATGCTTAACATAATGAGTTCGAAAACCATAAAATTGAACTTATTCCCTTGATTTGTTTGAGGAATGTTATTACTTATGCCATGTTATAAAAACATTAGAACTATTACTACCTAAATTGATAATGACTTAACTGTTTGGCTACTATCACCTTGCCCTAACCTATGATCGTTCGTTTGAAGCATCAATTAATGTTAGGTTTAATTAAGGTATAAGGGTATATACAGTAATTACAAAACAACGTCGTCAACTTGAGCGCCAGGAAACTTACCCTCCTAAAATTAAACACGATAAATATCGAGCGTATCATCAATAAAGTACATTCAAAATTGGTGTACTTAAGTAGAGTAGAAATATAATGACAGCCCCAAGCAGTTACAAGGAAATTTTTGGCTACACAACGGTCGTTCTTAACAAATTAGACTGATCCACCTTTAAGTCGTAAATTTTCTACATTACCAAAATTTCCCTTGAACACGCAACGCCAACTGCTCGCTACTGTCTTTATACAGAGATATTTATAGAAAAATTCTTAGTGAAAATTGACAGGATCGTGAACTCTTAGGTATTTGATATTCAACATTATCCGGGTAACAATAACAAGTAAAGAACTTGGTTCTCAGTAATCAACAAAGGAGGGCTCCGGCGCTCAATACAGCGTCTGTCAATGGAGGCTCCAGTCCATGGGGAGATCCCTGGAGGTGGAGCGCGAGTGGAGCGACGGCGGTGCGTGCGGCGCACCGCGGGCCGCGTGTCAGTAGTCCAGAGACTCCTCGTCCGGGGAGCGCTTGCGGCAGCACAGGCGCCACGCGGCACCCAGCGCGCACACTCCGATAGCAATCGCTAGCCCAGCACCCAAGGCTGGTGCCGTCCAATCACCACCACCCACACTCCTCGCCCTTGCACACAGCTCAGGCGCTTCATCATTCAGCTGTCCCAATGGAAGCCCACCTAACAAATCCAAATAACCCAAGCGTCGGAGACTGTCCTCAGAATACGCTTCTCTAGCTCTCTTTTCATCTACTGTCCAGAATTTGCGATCTCCTGAGGTCTGATTTGGACAGTTAACTACTCCATTACAAATCAATCTAGCAGGAATACATAGAGATTCACCAGGACAAATGAAATCACAGCCGTGCCCTGAATCAGAAGATTTCATTTCTCCATCTGTTAAGCGTGACGTCATTAGTGTTCCATCAGAATTCTTGGGTAGATGGTACAGTCCCGTCCAGGCGATTTTGAAAGCAGCCCGTGCTGGTGATGCACTGCCGATAAAGACAATACGGATAGATCTTGTCTTCTCCTTTTCAATCACTAACGGGTCATCCAATGATTCGAATCCAAGTTCGCCAGCCGATAATATTGGTAACTTTTCAGTTTCTGTGACGTTGTCTCCACACACAGATAAATAGGGATCTAACCGTCCAGGCAAATATATCTGAATGTTTCCATCTTCACAATGACGGGACGCAAACTTGATGCTTTCGAAGTGTAACCAGATGTCTCGCTTTTCTTCAATCTCAAGATCCCAAATGCATTGGATCCTTTTTGGTGGTTCCATGTAACCTAGGGCTTCTAAGTGTGGGTAGACTATTTCGCCGTCTGAGGCTGCTGCCAAAACAGCTGGTCCGCATAGAGGGCCATGGACGAACTCATAGCGTGCTTCAAAGAGTGGTGATGGGTTTTTGAAGTATGACGCAGCAGCGTGGGCATTATCAACTATTAGCTGAAGGTTCAAGCTTTCTCCCGATGACACTACTCTGTATGGCCTGGCTCTGGACACTGCATTCGCATGTTTAGCGCAAAGGCATGAGCCAAGGGACCGCTGGACAGCTAAATGGAGTGGAAGAGGGGTCGTGCTTACACCTGGGGCTGTTATGTTGGGTGACTTCCCAGCTGGGTAAGGCTCCCAGATGATCAGTTTGTCTGCGCGGTCTTCGTAACAGTTTTGACAGGTTACTGAAGTGTAGGGGTGTTCCTGTAAGAAAAATAAAATTAGAGTTATGTTTGACTGGGTCTCAGCGTACATAAAATATGTAATAATAGTATGTGAGTTGGCAATACACCGGGGAGATTTTTGACCAGCAGTGAAAAAAAAAACAGTGAATTGGTGTCAAAACGACAAGAGCTATGCGTAGCTATAACAATTTTAGAAGTTAACTCAGTTAAACAGTGACATTTACTTTGAATACCCGTTGAAACGACAATGTTTTGAGAATACGTTTGTAAGTAACGAGTTTTGTATTGAAAATGTGTTATTCAAATTGCTATTTTCAACTCGGGAAAAAAGGACCCATTCTTATTAACCTTTTGATTTCACTGCGAAGGTGGTGGAATTGTATGAATAAAGGTCGTTTTGTTAATAAAATTGCGTAGGTGCGATGAAGCTTTCTTTGATCAATTCTCTTACACCTACTTCTAATATCCGGTGTGCTTTTTAAGAAATGACACCGTTAATTTTATTTACACATAGAAAGTGCTTTTTTTTAATTACAATCCTTATATCAATTTGTAAACCTTTGATTACAGTATATATATATATTATGAACGGGTAAACAGAGACATGATGATTTGTAAAAGTCAACTATACTTAATGAAAAAAAATATAAAGGTTATAAAAAATAGGTTTACAAATGACAAAAATGGAAAAATAACTAAAATGAATTTGACGAATATAAGTGTTTTTTTTTTGAGTTCTAATTATCTTAAAAAATAGTTTTAAGTAACTTGGCTTGACTCAACAAAAAAGTATTTAACTTAAAGAAAATGTAAACGGAAAACTAATTTGAAACTACTTTAATTAAACGAATTTTCAGATAAAATTAATTAAAGTAGAAATAACTGGAACTAAGATAATTCTGTGGAACTTTCTTCGTTGTTTAGAACTCAATGTAATTGATTATCACATTTGGAGTAAATTCTGTTCACAGTTTTGTAGTTCAGAATTTATTTCCAAATTCTAACTTGTAGTAAACATTTGCAAAGCCTCAATAATTCTGCGAAGGAAACTTCAGTGGAAGAAAACGGGACCTTTCAACAAGCTTAAGCCATAATAAGGACAGACATTTTATTTACTGTTGATAGACACGCGTCACGGAGCTCGTGGCTATATAATAACAGCCACACAGGTTGATCTTCAAGGTTAAGCAACGCTTGTCGAGGTTGGTCTGTGGATGGGTGACCATCATAACATACCGAGTTTCCTCCGTGCCTCGGAAAGCACGTTAAGCTGTTGGTCCCGGCTGTTATTTGGAGATATTTGGCAGTCATTACGGATAGTCAGAAGCCAGAAAATCTGACACCAGTCCTGGCAAGGAGTACCGTGTTGCCCAGTTAAAGGGCTGTGGAGGTCTGGTAGGCAGCCGCTCCACGTAAAATACTGGTATTCAGCTGAATCCGGTTTGACTGGACTTAGAGACCCCCAGGTTGTAGCTATCAGGAAACACAGACTCCAGCAGGGTATTCCACTCTTCAGCTGTACGCACTATGAATGTGTTCCCAAAACGTTTTGTGCGTGTTTGACTTAGCAGGTGTTTATCGCGATATTCCTTAAAAATTATGGCTAGTTTACACAATGCGATTTGTTAACTATACAGAAGACAGCTCCTCTCAAGACCCGGTTTGCCTACTCGTATGCCATTAGCTCGGCTCGCCATTGATGCTCAGTCTCCTGTGAGGCATAGCTTACAAAAATAGAGGATTCCGCTCGTAATCGGTTGGCGTATGTCATTAGCTCGGCTCGTCTTTGATGCCCAGTCTCTTGTGAGGCATAGCACACAAAAATAGAGGGTTCCGCTCGTAATCGGTTGGCGTATGTCATTTGCTCGGCTCGCCTTTGATGCCCAGTCTCTTGTGCGGCATAGCACACAAAAATACTGGGTCCCGCTCGTAATTGGCCGGCTGACACTGGCAAGCTACTGCCGAACGCTTCCGAACGATGCGAGTGTCGGAGCTGGGGGGCTACTCTCTAAGCCCGATGTCCGTAGTTTCGGGCTTAGTTGCGGGCGTATTTTACTCCGTTTCACCTACGGTCTTACGATTAGTCCCGAATCCAAACTAAAAATGAATGACTACACGATTTGACAGTAACTTTCGAATTTTGTTGTCATTAATTCTTAGTGGTTAGATAATACGGAGTAGAATACGCCCGCAACTAAGCCCGAAACTACGGACGTCGGGCTTAGAGAGTAGCCCTCCACCTGCCATTTGCGACTCACTGTTAGGCGAGCAGGTGAGAGAAAACAATATAATTATGTTGAAGTAACTTGCTTAAAATGCAAGCTACTATCCACACGTGGCAGACTTGTTAGATATATCAAAACGAAGCGAGTTACTGCACCAAGCTACTCGGCAAGCTGACTCGCATGCTAGTTCGCACTACGAGTATGTATGTAAACTGGCCATTAGAGCTTAAACAACTACGACACAAAAAAAAACCAAATAAAAATCGGTTCATCCGTTCATGAGCTACGATAACAAAGACAGATACACAGACGGACACGTTAAACTTGTAACACCCCTCTTTTTGCGTCAGGAGTTAAAAATGCCCGGTATATTGAAATATAACCGTAACTTTCAAATCTATCCGACGAGATTAAATATTTTCGAAATGTTGGAAAAAGATTGTTTGAAATACAATAAATTGGACTTACACTAGAGTCAAGAGCAAACCCCACAAAAAGAAAAACATCAAAATTCAATAGTTTATAAAATACCCATATTCGTATCTTATCAAGAAAAAAAAAACTGAATCTAGAGGTTTATTATTATGAACATATTTTGGTGTGTTTGTAATCCCAATTTAATGAAATAATTTTAAAACAACGTGAAAACCATCGCTGCATAATTTATCCTGTTTCACATACTATGACAACGAATTTGATGAAAACGTACAGACTCATCAAAGATTCAGCGCAAAATTTCGCGTTGGTTTGGCGTACAAGCTTGGGTTTTTATTTTCGGTCTCTTTTTATCGGAGGCCCATGTCAGCTGATACGGAGTTTTGATTTCACAAAAAATATTTTTTCCAATATTCACAGCGAGAACTTCATTTGTGTTTGGGGTATGTTTCGTTTTGGAATCTCAAAATTGTTTAATTGAAAAATGTATTTTTTGAGTTTTCTCCGTTTTGCGATTGTTGTGGTTATTCTCTTCAAATATTATGATAAACTGAGCCTCATTTATATACCACATATGCGTGAAACTTGTATACCTTATTGTCAATGAAAGTTATGTAACTTTTTTGATAGTAAAGTCATTTACTGAAAAAAATCGAATTAGTCCGTGATATCGGTTTCCATAAAATACTGGTCATGTATTTTTTCTTTTTCATGTAAACATAAAAACCGATCAAGAGAGAGTCGGATCCGCGCACGAAGGGTTCCGTACCATAAGTTTTATTTGTTGTTGTGAAAATTTCAACTGTCTACCTATTACGGTTCTTGAGAAACGGTCCGCTGACAGACGGACGGTCGGATAGTGGAGGCTTTGTAATAGAGTTCCGTTTCGAGTACGAAACCCTAAAAATGAAGACGATACCGTGCGTTGAAAACACACGTGATGGCAATACGATGGAATAATGTGGTAAAAAACTGCTCATTTCTCACACTAGATGTCGCTACTGTTGAGTGTTCCCTGTCAACTGTCAGTATACGTAAAGTTGTTGTAAACAAGTGTAATATTTTTGTTATATTTTCTGAATATGACAGTTTGTGCTGCGATTGATTGCAAAAATACAGGGATACATTTATTTCCTAAAGATGTCAAAAGAAGAAAACTGTGGGAAAACGCTGTTAGGAGAAAAAATTGGAAGCCTACAAAATGGTCGAGGCAAAATGGTCGAAAATTTGCTTTTTTGCCAGCTGTGGAAGCTTTTCTCTTTTTTAACTCTTCTTTTAACTTAACTACACTCCAAGTCGCGTACATTTTAGCAATTTAATTCATAAACAAACTAAGACAAACAAGTCGCATACAAACAATATGGCGGTTGGTTAGGAACACTCAACAGTGTCGCCACCTACATTATGTTTGTAGTTTTTAACCCCATTGTTACCAGGAACATTGACGTCAGGAGTGTTTCTTGTGACGTCAACTGCTGTCAAATAGCATCTACTAGAAAAATAATCTCAATTAAAGATCGATGAAAAATATGCTTTGTATAGATGGATTATTTGAATGATAATAATGTATCAAGAAAGAGTGCGGAAGTGAGACTAAATATGATTGAGATGAAACACGAAAACATGCTTCGCTGACCTCAAATAATTTTTTTTTTTTTTTTTTTTTTTTTTTTTATACAAAACGGGGAAACTCTTGGCCCAAATCTCACCTGATGGAAAGTGATGATTAGGCCGAAGATGGAAGCGAGTTTCACCCGGAATCCTCTTACACAGAGGAACTGGCTATCATACCTCTAACTGCCGGAACACAACAATGCTGTTAACATTGTTGTTATGGCGACAGACTTAGACATGATGGTGGTAGCTTGCCAGGCGGACTTAGAAGAAGTCCTACCACCAACCAAACCGAGCAAAAAATTTGCCCCCGCTGGGAATCGAACCCGGGACCTCTGGGTCTGAATCAGGTGGTATAACCACTAGACCACGGAGGCAGTTAGTGTCACCTGTTTAGCACCACCCGGGGACCACGTGTAGGGATTCGCTGAAGGGTATTCTCCTACGGACGCGGGTGACTCGGCCCCCAAAAATTAAATAAGAGTGCCAGTACTAATTTCACATTCGCATCTCAATCGCAAACTGTCAAAATGTATGAAAAGGTTTTATGACAGTTTGCGATTGACATGCGAAAGTGAACGTTGTTTAAAAATTAGTAGAATTGGCTCTAAGGTCCTAAAAATGATAATGAAGTAACCAAACCCATCTATACTCACTTTGAAGTTAACACTCAAAATCGTCAAGATGACTCTGGCGTAAATCCTTTTATCCGTCACAAATCTGTACAGACAGTGTACATCTTCACCCGGAGATGCCTGCTTATACACCAGGGTGTTGAGAGGAGACCTGAGTCTTCCAGCTCTCTGCTTCCATGAGGCTATGATCTCATCACAGGCTGTTCCTGGCACTGGCTCTCCGAAACGTGTGTTGTTGAAGAAATCATAGTGAGCCCAGTAGTAGAGGGAAGATCTGGAAGAAAAGGCTTGGTTAGATTGATAGGTCCATTTTAGCAGTCACTTCAGCAGTAACACACTAATTTAATTCGCAGATCTTTAGCAAGATAGACTCAACAGAATTAGAACTTACAGGTTTCGTGTACCATCTAGGCTACATTAATTTATAGGAAAAGAACGAAAGAAAAGGATTTTATTTGCGCCAAGTGTGATGCATACCAAAAATACACCAAAAATTACAACTATGTACATGAAAAATTGGGAAGATATGCGTCAAATCCGCGCAAAACGGCCATCGCTCAGCATAATGCTGGGACTCGTGTACAAGACAGCCACAGCGCTGGTTGAATGATCACTCAAAATTGTCACTTGTCTAGTATACCGGGTGTTTTTGACAGCCCTCCAAAACACAGGATTGATTCAGCTCCTTATTCTGAATCATATCCCACTGAAAATTTTCTCAGGAAAAAAAAAAAAAATGTCGTTTTTTCTGCTGATATTCCTTTATTTCAATGTAAAATTACATTCTCTGTATGCAACACTCCATTTATGTTAACAAAACAGCTGATTTAAAAAAAAACAGCCATGGATGTCTACGTGCGTTTTGCCACGGTAACGATACATTGCGTGTGAGGTAATAAAACCAATCTGGTTTTTTGGATTCCTGAAAGAATTTTATGTACCGGTCATCTTAATATGATGTACTGAAGCCACCCTATCAGTTTGCGGAGGGCTGTCAAAACACCCGATATATGTAGATTGGACATAATATGACTGAGCTTTGGATAAAGGTTAGGCCCTTTTGCATTTTTATTTTGAACAAATCCTCAGTAACTTTTTGGATACTTCCGATGTGGTGTTATGATTATGACGAATTGTTATCACGAATGATGTACAAAATATATTTACTCCAATAATCTTCGTGTTGGTTCATTAGTTTACTCATTTCCTCTCGAGATTTAATTGATGGTGTTCCGCGGAGAAATCTCTTACATAAACAAAAAATATAATAGTCGAAGCGTTTGTGAAATTCTCCTTGTTTATTACTACCGCCCTCATTAGGACCGCTTAATGTGTTTTAAGCTATAAAAATTCAGCGAAATTAAGTTGGAGCGAGTAATAAATTATGTTTTATGTTGTTTTTTTGCTCCCAGTGCGGTTGTTGTTTTCAATTATGTGGATTTTTTGTATGACACCTAACTACCAGTATGATTGTTTGCTTTTGACAAACACATAGTGAGAAATATTTTTAGATATACTACTTAAAAAATTCGATTTCTTGTAAGGGGTAAGCTGAGCCGGTCAAGCCGTTAAATGTGACAGGTTGGTACTAAAAAAGAACAGCAAATATGACAAAGAAAACACACTTTCTAAATTCAAACTTCAACTTACCCGCTATAACTGCCAGTCTTGCTCTCAAACCTGACAAACATAGCATTGCCAGTGGAGACAAAGTCGTGTTTCTCCATGGGTCTGCTGAAAGTGTCGCAGAAGGTCTTGATGATGCGAGCGTCATCGGGTCTTGGAGCGTCGTACAACGTGAGGGACTCTCCACAGTCACCAGTCCAGGGTTGTATTGGAGACTCGATGCGGTTGATTCGGAAACTGTTGACAAAACATTCTATGTGTAGACATTAAATAGTATACTTTTAGTAGCTTTTTCCAATTTTTTGATTAGTATTTAACATTTAGAACAAAAAATTTACAATTTCACGCGATATTTTAAAATCTAACGGCGTTTGCCGCTTTTCGGTAACATAATTATGAAGCCTAAAAAAAAAACTTGAGAGGTGTCAAGGGACACCCGGATGGAACGAAGTTCCTTTTATTTATTATGTACAAATAACCTGTATACACTCAACAAAAACACATTAGTATCTAATATCCTATGAATTTTTGACTTTGACTTTGACATTTACTTAGACTTTGACTTTGACCTTGACTTTGTCCTTGACCTTGAATATCCTATGACTTTTTACTTTGACATTGACTTTGACCTTGACTTTGACTTTGTCCTTGACCGTGACCTTGACTTTGTCCTTGACCTTGACCTTGACTTCGACTTAGACTTTGACTAACAAATTTGAATACTGGCATGCTTTCTATAAGAGAGAGAGAGACAGACAGGCAGAGAAACATGCGCACGCCGCACGGCTTACAATAGCTTACTATAGCAAAAAGTGTCGTGCCAACTTTTCATGAGATTTTTTTCCGTCCAGACCCCTTTCACAACGCGTGATAAGGAACTTCGTTCCAAAATTAAAGAATTGTAAATTATACCTACTTTCTTAATATTATAAGAAGGCCACAATTTCAGCTGAATGGAAAGCGAAGATATGGCCGACGGCAGAGCACGATTACCTTCCAGTAAGCTTGGTAAATGATAGGAAAACATCTAAAAACCTCGGGCAGAGAATAAGCATTGCCATTCAACGTGGCAATGCCGCCAGTTTTTTGGTCTCTCTTCCAGTCTACAGCGATGAGGTCTATTTTTTTTACTATTAGAGAGCAGTAGAGTTTTTTTAAGTGGATAAAAACCAGAGAACAAACTTACCTCGGAAAATATAACCTGACGACTTGCCCAGGGAAGCCTTGCATCAGGTACGTGCATGAAGTATGCGGAGGATACCAATGAGCTACAGAGAGGAAGATGCCTTCAGTGTCACCAGACTTCTTGAGGGTCTCAGCAGTCAGCAGCCAGTCGCAGGTGCCGACCTTCGAACCTGGAGCCTCAACGTGGCCAGGCCAGTTGCCCACGTTGAAATGAAAGCCGGTGTTGAGAAGTGGACCTGATGTGACAGAAAAATCTTGTTGAGTTTTACGCCTCTCGTAGTATCTTTTTTCAAATAGGTTTTACTGACTAGTGCTCTATGAGACGAAGAATACGCAATGGGTCTCACACATGGGTGCCAGTAGGGATATTTTCAGGGGGTACTTTAGTTATTTGATTGTTTTTTACATTCTAATAACAACAGCACTTTTTCGAAGGGGTAACTAAAGAATATTTGGAAATTTTAGCACCTCGCCTCTGAAAAATATTCTGGGTTATATGTGAAGTACTTCTGATTTATTTTCTAAATTTGGATTGTTTTTTTGTATAAAATGAGGGACGTGCAAGCGCACCCTTTTGCCCTGCCCTTACAATGACCAATGGTCGCAGAACGATATCTACATGTACAAAATTTTGTTTTTTTACAGTTTTCAATGCCATCAGCGCTGAGGATAAAGCAATAATTATCAGTACTAAAACATTCATCCACATACTCTTCTTTCGGATGTTTACTTTGAGTAATAAAATATAGACGTGTTAAAGAGTTACTATAGTTTTGCGCCAGATAAACGTGGAATAAAGTACATTGACCTTTCCTTAATATCTCTTCGTAGATACTAGAACAATAAATTAAGAACTGTTTTTCATTACTAGAGAACGTAAAGGATCACGATAGAAGTCGTTTCAGGGCAGCTTTATGTCATTATTTCTGATTTTGATCTTAAGAAAGTCAATAAATGTATGTGGGTCAATGTACTTTATTCCACGTTTATCTGGCGTAAACTATCGTAACCTATATTCATTTTCATTTTCCGTGTTACTCAGTTAATGGGCTGTTTAGGTCTGGTAGGCAGCCGCTCCACATAAAATCACTGGTATTCAGTTGAATCCGGTTTGACTAGAAGCCGACCCCAATATTGTTGGGAAAAAGCTAAACAGATGATGATTATCATTGATCATTTCATTTTCCGGTCGAAAGTTTATGTGGGCTACTGGCTGAGTATAACCAACAACAAACAAGTACGTTACCTGCAGGAGAACTGACAAACTCCACAAACAGGTCCTGAGAAGTCCCGATGATGGAGTACGGGAACTTTCCCATGCCGCAAAATGTACCGATGACTGATGCTGACTCGTCCTTCCCATCGTAAATCTTGATGTAGTCGTACGGACAGTTTTCTGAACCTGGGTAAGTACAGTGGGAATAATATAAAATAGAAAATAAACATAAATTGGAAATTGAAACAAGAAAGTTTTTCTAAAATTCAAAAAATTCAAAAGTCATTTATTCAAATTAGGCTGAGAGCCAGCACTTTTTGAACGTCAAGTTCTACAAAATACAGTCCCCCAAAACGCCCGCCCGTCGCTGCTTTTAGCTGTGGAGAAGAATTGGCCAACAAACTCCCCAGCAACACATCTGTCTGTTACGTTTTAGGAACTAGAACTTATACACTGAGAAGAATGCAATTTCTATCTTTACTGTGAGACATTAACGCGCTTCCCCGAGCAAAACGCAGCGCTAGCTTTTTTGTGCATTTTTTGGAGCTATATACTATTTATCCAAAAGAAATATCAACTTATAAAAAATACATTAATTAAATTTCTACATAATCTTGGCTACAAAATGGTAGTTTTTTATTTTTTATTACTGTGTATATTTTTAAGTAATCTCCTCACAACGAAACTACAGAAATGAGAAATAATTACTGAAAACTTGCATCTGCTCGAAAACTACCCATTATTTTGATTTTGTACTTACACTAATGGATACTTAGGCAATTTAATTATGAACATTTTGGTAGAAATATTTTTCTCAAAAGACCAAAATTAGATTTTATAACGATTTTATTCAACATTCTGAGCGTATTTGCTACTGTATATCTTGCGCTGTTATTGAGGGAAAAAATGCTCAAGGTTATTTGGTCAGGGTACGGCCTTAAATCGCTTGGCTGTTTTTACTGAGCCTCCGTTGCCCATTCGTCCGTCCATCTGTCTGTCCGTCCGTCCGTCTGTCTGTCAGTGGGCTGTATCTCAAGAACCATAGGTAGACAGTTGAAAATTTATTTATTTATTTAACACTTTCAGCACAAAACAAAGTACAGAGGCGGACTTACACAGATTGTGTATTTGTATTGCCACTATATCAACAAATAATAAAAAAAATATATAAATGAAAAGTTAAAGGAGGCTCCCATACTAAAAAAGTGTTTTTTTTTTCGGTTATTGTACGGGACCGCTTGTTTGAGAATCTGACTCGCACTTGCTCGGTTTTTTTTGTTACAAAGCAACACCAATCAACCACCAATTACACATATACCTTTTTCTGTCCCTGTGATATTTATTAAAGCGACAAAGACAGTGAAATTAAGACCTATGATGAACATTCAAATCATCTTCAACCGATTATTGAAAGAAATAAAACGAATGTTTTGAATTCGCTTAGCTTAGCTCTAAGCTAGACAAGAGATTCTATTATTACTTGGCACAGTTCTGTCAACTGGGAAACTGCAAATCCACGTAATATAAAACTCGTTCACGCTGACACAAAAATAAAAATACAAAATTCTCCTCCAAGCTGTTTCGTTTTAAATTCAAATCACCCTTCGAAAGATGGTAAACCAATTGAAGCTCAACCATCTGCTCAATAGCGAACGATACATATATTTCATATTCATATAAACCGAGATAGCAAATCACGGACTATCTTTAAGACTGGTATAGTAAGACCGCTTCCATCTGAGTAGTCCGTCTGAAATTTCAGTTACAATAATATGCACTGAAAAATATCGATTACCATTTACTTATGTTAAACGATGCGTGAGATTATATTACAATGTATTCAAGTTGACTTCCTATTAATTCCTGGACATAAAGGTAAAACTGTACCAATGTGTATGTCCAAATCGTAAAAACGACGAAAATTTTATATTTATTGTTTTTTGTCTATTTTTTTTTTTGTTGTTGTCTTCTTCATGAATTTTATTTTATAACTACTGACACTAGTAATAAGTTATAATAAGTATTGTTTACTAAAACGCTAGAGCACTGTTGTCCGAAAATAAAGAATATAATATAATATTTTTATGTTAAAGGTATTCATAAATGCAATAAGTCCCTTGTATTAGAAACGCCTGTGTCACAAATGCAAGACACCATTACAATACATTATTATAATGGGCTTGTGTCCTGAAAAAATCTCATTAGTCCTTCAGTTTGATTATCAAAAAATATTTGACCCATATTTTTTCTTTTGTTACGGGAACCAAAATTGACGAAGTTACGACGCTTTTAAAATTCTCAATACGTCACGCCCTGGCATAATTTATAGCGGGTCGTGACGTCACGGCCTTCACTCCCGAGTTCTGATGCGTTTTATCTTTGTCAATATTCATTGATTTACAAAAACAAAAAGTACGTGTCCATTTTTTTTCAATACTCTAACTGACGGACTAAATAGTTTTGCAATTTGTGGCCTATTCTTATGTACAAGTAAATTATCCATTCGCTGTTATTTCAAAAGCCTTGTGATGCAAGTGCAAGAGAAAAAAAAAAGTCTTACGCCCAGATGTCTCAGACAATACCAGCCGTATTATAGTCCGCTGTACAATTTTTCAATACGCTAGCTTTTCTAAACCATGGGTAAAGTTGGCGGTCTAAGAATTTAATATCGAGTTAGTTGCAGGCCAGCCATTGATTTAGTGGCGGTTATTGGACATCCTTTATTTATGGTTTTCATAAATTATATCACCTTGCTGTTTTATGTAAAACTGTAGGGGAGCATGAGTGTTGTGTTCTTGGGGTGTTAAGATTTGATAGCTAAGGGAGTAGCTTTGTAAAGTGGAATTTAAAGCTGTGTGTGAAAGTTTTATTAATTACATACATCAAAATCTAGAGAGCAGACAAGATGGAGTCAAAAATATTGCTCAAAAATCTCCAAAAATAGCAGTGTTATCAGCATTTTATAATCTGTGATAAACAGATTTCATTCAGCGGTGCAAGGCAGCGGAGCGGAGAAACAGAGAAATAAGAACCAATGGTATTGCACAAAATATCAGTGACTCGTGTGGTGCGGAGATTTTTTGATATTCCATTGGTTAAAATGTCTCTGTTTCTCTGCTACGCTCCGCCGAAATGGACGGGCAATCTTAATGGCATGTGAAGTTATTTAGAAGACCTATCATATTACATTGAAGCCATCCAGTAATATCAACATTAGGTGTGACAAGGATATATAATAATTTCAAAAGCGTATAACTTCTGTTTTTCCACCATTTTTTTATTTTTTCACCAATCTAACTGTTTTGATATCATCAAAATAAGTTTTGGTTCATGTATATTTTCATAGTAGTCAAATATTAAAAAAAAAAAAAACAGTTTTTTCAATTAAATGTCTGTAATTCTAAGTAACTAACATTTGGGCTCATATTATCTTTCAGATTTAATACAAGTGTCGTCAATAATAAACACACCCAGTGCCTTAAATTATATTAAGAGCAACATACTGACGCCATAAGCAAGCTCTTATTTTAAACTAGACATATCGAACAACCCCGACAGGAAAAAGTTACCCGAAACCCGAACACGGGAATACGGCTCTATTGACACGACCAAAGTGCAATCTCATTTTATCAAGTGCCAGCCCTGTTTGCTGATGCAGGCCTATTCTGATAGACATATTGAGCCGGACTCGATTGCCTTTTTAGTAGAATCGAACGTTCGAATTGGCGATTCCGTCCAAACGATTGTACGTTCAGCAAAGTGGCCTATTCAAGTCAACTGTAAGCGTAGTTTAGATATTGCTCGGCGTTTCAAGGAGTTCTATTAAGAAAGCTAATTTTCTCAGTAGTCGATCTATTTTTAGAAGTAGCTTCGATGCCGCTCAAGTAATCGTATTTTTTTTCTACTGAGTATTACCAGCAAACAGTGGTTATTTTTCGAAGCTCAGTCGATAGTCTGCCAGTAATTTCACTAAACTTATCTAAGTACATTAACTTGGCACTAAAAGGCTACTTAAAGCAGACTTATCGACTCACCGATAACTCCCCGCACGGGACTTCGGGGCGAATCGAAATATAAAAGTATTTCCTAAGAATCTAAACGAGGATCCCGAATATATAAACAACATTCATGGCAAGCTTTTTATCTTGTGTATTTTAAATCAAGTTCTCCAAATATTTGGGCCACTTACCAGAGGTTATGGGTCGCATGGGACAAGTCATGATGTTTTCGCATCGCTGTCCGTCTATATTGAATTCTTCGTTTTCTATATACAGCTTTATGTAGGGTAGTCTTGTGTTGAGATGATATCTAGAAGAAAAAAAAAATTTGCAAACATTTGAAATATATTTCTTGTTGCTAGTCCAATTCGCACTAAGCGGTTCCAAGCGTCTTTCATAATGCGCACAGCAAAGGAGTGGAACTCTGCCTGCGTCCGTGTTTCCGAACGCTACACCCTAATCTTTTCAAAATTAGAGTCAACAGGCTACTTCTGGGTAAGCTCGCTCCATCGTAGAGTTTGTCTCTGTTATGGGGGCCAATTCTACTAATTTTTAAAAATCTTTCACATTCGCATGTCAATCGCAAACTGTCAAAAAACCCTTAATTTTCATACATTTTTGTTAGTTTGGGATTGAGATGCGAATGTGAAAATACGTAGAATTGGCACTCAGAGGAAACCAATAACAAATAAAAAAAAAAAGTCGAAAATTTAATATTGTTTCTTTTACACACACACATACACACAAATAGGCCCGGCAATGGGCCTGTAATGTAGTGGTGATAATGAAGTCGTGAGGGTTACCAATAAATAAATAAACCATTTATGTTCAAGCTAATAAGTTCCCATATAACTTTAGTATACATAATTATATTGTAACAATTGTGTTAGTGAATAAAACTCAATAGTATCACTTAGTTGCACTAAGCCACCACTGCTCTTACGAGTATATAATTATATCATCTCATCCTATTTTGTCTTCCATATTTGTCTAGGCTTACAATGCTCTTGCAAATATAACATCATCATCCTGCCCTTATCCCAAGTTACTTGGGGTCGGCGCAACACGTTTTTTTCTTCCACTCTGCCCTATCAGCCGTCAAACTATCACTAACTCCCTTTTCTTTCATAACACTCCTAACACAATCCATCCATATTTTCTTTGGCCTTCTTCTCCCTCTCCATCCATCACACGTACGCACGTACATCACACATACACACACACGCCTATCATTTTTACATATTTCGTCTTCCATTTTGACATCATATCGTCCCCTGATCACATCACCGCTAATGTCATCCAGTTGATTGCTCACTCCACACTTAAGTCATCAACATGCACTTGGCGGCAAAGCGATGGATCAAAGTGTGAACTCAAACAGTAATGAAACAATGTGTTAATGGACGTCGAGTGGTCAGTCAGGAGAGCATGAAATTAACTAGTCGACACCACTTTGCGATGCCGTTTCTACGTATTGATTTACGGGGAAACTTGAAATGGTTGGCTTCAATGATTTTCTGAGTTTTGATTGAGGTAGGTACCATTGAGTCCTTAACTGTTTTCTTTTTTAACGTCACTTGTCACTTAGGGACCATTCGCATTTGCTGAATGATTTTGGACTTACTCGTATACAGTTTTCTTCTATCAGCCGCGTACAGCGTCGTAAAAATGAGAAGGCGGCAGCGACAGAACAGTGCTGAACTCAATCTATAGCACTCGCATGATAAAAACGAATTATTTTGTCCTCATTTTATACTTCTTGTTAGCCGCGAAAGCTGAATAGATGAAGATGAACGGATGTGTACGCGTCTTTATACAAAATGGTTGTTTTCTGTGGGCATAAGCTGAATAGAACTGAATAAGTATGAGTAGTCCCTTATTGATATTATTTAGCTGGCTCACAAGTATTTGCGTATTTGTATTTGAATCTCAAAATAAAAAAAACACAGTTGTAACAAAAGTCACAGAGGATTTGCGGCCTTGAAAATTCAAAGCGCCTATAAATAGTATTTTTGAAATATTTTTTTTGGAATTTTGAAAGTACTCAGGAGATAAATAACTAGCTCTGTACGTGATTTCGTCTGCGTGGTGTTCAGATAGGGATAAGAAGTATTCTGTGTGTTCCAGGCCACAAACTATATACCTATATTAGTCAAATTTTAAAATTTTATTTAAAAAATAGTCTATTTACCCGACTGCACGTCGCAAAGGAATGGTAATGTGTTCATCTGCCTATGAACGTATGTATATTCCTTTGAAGCACTATACAGACAATCAATCGAAAAGGAAAAAACAAGTTAAAATTTCAAATTACTTTACATTACACGCAGTCGGAGGCAATGTTTTGTTGACCAAAGATACAAATTTTAACTTGATTTTTCCATTTCAGTTCATTAATTTTAAGCAGACAGGTTTTTTGTTTTAGTAATAATAATTTGTGTGAGAGTATCGTCCCTCCATCCTCACAAACTTTTACATCTATCTATACTAATATTATAAGCAGAAGAGTTTGTTTGTTTGTTTGGTTGAACGCGCTTATCTCAAGAACTACTGGTCCGATTTGAAAAATTCTTTCAGTGTTAGATAGCCCATTTATCGAGGAAGGTTAAAGGCTATATATCATCACGCTAAGAGAAATAGGAGCGGAGCAATACTGGAAAATGTGACGCAGACGAAGTTGCGCGGGTCAGCTAGTTTAATAATATTATAAGCAGGATAGCTAAGATTTGATTATCTACAGTCAACACTTTCACAGTACTAACTGTTCTAAGAAATTAAAAAAAAAACAGATAATCACAAAATCAAGGGAAAACCTGTGTGTTCTTATTGATTTCAGGTACAATACCATGCTAAAACTGGTTTATATTCATGAGTCCAAAGTTCCAAGGAATTAAAAGTCATTCTATTACTATATTGAAGAAAACATTTCATTTGAGGAATTGTGTCAAGGCTTACCACAATGTTACGATTTCCTTTGTCCTTCTCGGGCCCAGAGCTCCAAAGCATTGTGTTATCTTTTATAATAAAAACGGAACTGTTGAAAGTTGACGTAAAGACTACACAAAGTGCTGTCGACTCAACTTGTACAGTTACAAGCATAAATATGTGAGACTTACGCAAAATGTGAAAGTTTTTCTCCAAGAGCTGGTGGACCGAACTTAAGATTTTCTCAAAGTCAGCTAATAGAGCCTTACGCAATATGTGAAAGTTTTTCTCCAAGAGCTGGAGTTCCAAACTTAATATTTTCTCAAGCCAATATAGCCGATTCTATTTGAAACCCCTACCCTTCCTTAATCATAAAAAAATCCTCCAAATACACACTAACACTCTCTTCAAAGCAAAAGGCGTTTACTCAAAATATGCTGAAAATTTACATGAAGATTGAACGTCAAAATTTCTCCACCTTTATACATAGACTTTATTTAATTTTTTATATATACTTTATTGTACACCAAATGGAAAATACATAAAAGAAACCTTAAACTAACAAAACATACAATTGGCGGCCTTATCGCATTTCGCGATCTCTTCCAGGCAACCTGGTAGATTTATGTTTTGAGAATTTTAAAGAAATGAAAAGGCGATTTTACCCTACAATAAATATAGAAATGTCTAATGATTCGAATTTCATATTCACAAAACCTGACTATCACGGGATAGGTCATTCGTACGTTTTGAAATATAAAATGACTAGTAAACTACTTTTGATTATTGCGTAACCGGCCCCCTTCTACCATCGGACATCCAGACGCACTGCAACTTACCATACCTACCTTGTTGCTATTCCACGAATTCGCACTAAGCGATTCCAAACGTCTTTTATAGTGCGGACAGCATAGGAGTGGCTCTGCTTGCGTCTGTGTTTCCGAACGCTTACAACCCTAATCTCTTCAAAGTAAGAGTAAACAGGCTCCTTCTGGGTAAACTCGCTTCATCGTAGACTTTGTCTCTGTCATTTCTGACCAAGACTAAGGTCAAGAGCAAACCCACCACAAACAAAAAAAAAAGTAAGTGTAAGTTATTTAAGGTAGTGACTGTACCGGGAAAACAGCTTTGACAAACAATACTTAACGCTCTGGGCCTAAACAAACACATTTGTCCGAGGCAGGTCCCACCCTCATCAAAATTTCTGCCGTACGCCATGAGTTTGAAGAGATACTTCACTGCTATCTAATTTATTGGGCTCAAAGACCTAATTTGGGGAATGCTAATAATTTTAAAAAAATATTTTGAACCTTTGATATATGATTTACGTTTCTATTTAAACTTCACGCAACAAAATGCCATTTTCTTTCAGTCAACCACAGTGGCAATTTTACTAAATTTTAAGGCAATTATTGCGTTAGCATGTCAGTCGTAATTTTTTTTAAATGCATGGAAAGTGAGGTTTTTTCGAAAAATTATGACTAAAATTGCATTTGCATCTTTAGTCACAATCTGTTCTATAACACTCACTGTTCACTATCTGTTTATTCTTTTCTGTTCTGTGTGTTGTCGCTGTTTAAAAAAGTAGAATTGCCTCTTAATGTGATGAAGAAATATAGCTAAATGCATAATTTTAAAAAAAAGAAAAACAAAAAAAAAATTGATACATCGATCATCAAGAATAAGCAAATCGATTTGAAACTATCGATTCAAAGAATGCATTCAATTGTAATAACACTAATCCAACTGCTTTCATCGTAATTAACACTAACTTAAACTCACAGTCGATAGCTATTCAAGTATAAACACAGTAATAGACTCACCTGCAATGAAGATTTCTTGGATACACTCCAGGGTAAGCAGCCGACTGCACATAACACGTTTGCAGCCGGCAATCTCTGAACACCCTCTCACAATAAGACCTGAGGAAAAATAGATCTCGTTCATTAACTTAATTCGCTAACACTGCTGAACAAAATCATTATCCCTGACACTTTTAGTAGGAGAATTTTTTGCTGTAAATTTGAGAATTTTTAAACGAGATTTTTTAATTGCTGACTTTTTAAAATTGGTTGATTTTATTACTACGCAGGAGTAACTTTGCTGGAGTAAGTGATTTTGAATTTGAGTGTTATAATGCGTCACAATTGCTAGATATATTTTTACTGGTGTGGTATGTAATGCATGACGATGTAACAATTTTTACTATTTGTTAATTTTATACTTTACGCACACAGTTGTATAGAGGCGGACTTAATGCCTCAGGCATTTTCTGCCAGTCAACCTTTTTTCTTTTTTTACCACCACATACCTACTTTGGAAAATTTATACCTATCTTTTCTCGAGCATGAGTTGACATCAACCTCCACAACCGAGAGGTTATAAAAAATGCTTCAGCAAAACAAAATACGTTGCAAAAATTCTGCACACTCACGTAAATAAATAACATTCCCCAAAGCACCCTTCAACCCTCAAAAAGGGCCGCCATTCTGCCAATTTAAAAAAAGAAATCCCAGAATCAGCAACTACGTACCTCACTCACTTTAATTCGAGTACTTGATTACAACGCATAAATCAATGTGGGTGCAATAATAGGTGGGCAGTGAGCTCACGCCGACAATTCAACACGATTTATAAGCCATTTCGGTCACGTACCCTCCAAAGTGGAGCCATTTGGAGCCAGTCAGGATGATTCTGGACCGTTCGCGACATTCGGGATAAGCCTCTTAAGTAATTGGTAACTCGAACTTGATTTATGCAGTGGCCGTCTAGTGATGATTTGAAGTATTGAGTTAGTGATTTATTGGCGTGGAAATTGGGTGTCACGGCTTCGGGTAGAGCTCCTGGTTATGACAGGGTCATAAAGTTTCAGGTCACGTCCTGAGGGTACTTATGGTTTCGAAGGAAGTTGAAGGTGTTGGAACTTGGAATCATTAGCAATATTTAGGAAATATCTGCTTTCGAACAGAAGAGCCGAATATTAAGCGAATATTGAAGTAGCTAGATATTTTGGTAGCGAATATCAACGCCATATTCTTTTTTTTGGGAATTTCCATATACATTTTGTACGTTTGGCAGTTATCATCGCTGATAGTATGTAAACTTGTCTACAACGGGTCTGAAAATACCACTTTAGTAAAATCTTATTAAAAAAACAATACAACAATTTGTCAAATGTCATTTTCATCTTTATTGCTAAAGTATTGGGTTCAAGGTTGATTGGGTAAATATGATAGTTTGATGATGACAGGCTAACTTGAAGATGCGTATTGACTACGATCAATATCATATTAACACGCATAGTGAGATTGAGTTTCTTTAATGACAACATGATAAGGGAAACATGTTTAACATTTCTATCCTCATTCCTTGAGTGTGTATTTTTTTATATTTTTTGTTTTGTGTCATGTATTAATTACTTTGCATTCTTCTCAGTTTAAAAATTCTAGTTCCTAAAACGTAACAGACAGATGTGTTGCTGGGGAGTTTGTTGGCCACTTCTTCTCCACAGCTAAAACGCTAGGAAGTGGTGACGGGCGAGCGTTTTGGGGGACTGTCTTTTGTAAAAAAGTGCTGACTCTCAGTCTGACACTCCCTTCCTCCTACAGCGAAAGGAGTCGTTTGATGATATCCCATCCCTAAAAAAAACCTGATTATTGACACATATGGACATGTAATACTTGCACCAACTGGTAAAGTTCTAACATGGCTGAACTACATTCTCTTATCAAAGGACCACCTCATACAGCAGCCGGTCTATTCTGTCGACATCATAACGTGTACACTGAGGTAGAGTGAACGACAAGTGAGCTGTCATTCCATCTTATTTGTATGGTTTGACAGCTCACTTGTCGTTCACTTCGACATGTTTTCAGAATCGACCGGCAGTTTAACTCTGACCAAAAAAAAATGGACTCTGTCAGTGTTAATGTTTTCAATGTCAGTGTTAGTGTTTGTTCACTTGTAATGTAATCGCATTACAAGTGAACAAACACTTTGTAGGAACGATCATTTTATCACCTACTCGTAACTGCTTTTCGACAAAAAATCTAGATAAAAAATAAACTAACAGACTCCAAAGGACAGCTAGTGCAATAAAAATCGTGAACTTTCCTTTTTCAATGTATTTGTTTGTTATAAACGAGAATATAAATTGTTCTGAGTGTGATACTAAATTATTGGAAACTTTCGGCACCAAAATTCAACGGCAACAAATAACAATTTATCATTCCCCGAATTAACTGTTACTGAACTTAGTTACGGTTTTTATTGCTCAGATTTTAATGAATTTACCGTTTTTGTTAATGGGTAATTTATTTTTATACTTTTTTATGGGCTATTTCGTTAACCTAACATCTGACCTTTGCTGATCTAAAAATTAGTACCATTTTCAAACATAAATTTTTATATTAAATATTTTGTAAAGGTCAACGACCCCACTAATTCTTTTCAAACTATCATTTCCTTTTGAAACGTTCGCAAACTATCTATTTTCTATTTCAACACTACTATAAACAGAAACGTGATCTTTCCATTCCAAAACACCCTTTGTGATCTCAACACAGAATCGATCACACTCGAAAGTAAATGTAGACAATGCCGAATAGCTTTTCCAAACGATTTGCTTTAAAATGTTCATCACGTACGTTTGAATTCCCTTTGAAGTTGGCATCGCAATTTGGCAAATAATTTAAATAAAGTCGGGCCGAGGACGGAGCCTGGGGGAACCCCGTATATGTTTTGTTCCTTGTTTTATCTGACTTCGATAAAATCATCTTTTTAAAGCAATTTGTATTGCCTGAGGTAATGTTTGTTAGGGTGACTTCTTCCCCTGGTCCCTGTAGAGTGTAGGTGTATATATACTGAAATGAATCTATTATTAGATCTCGTTAGGAGCGTATGTAAAATGAGATGAGGCAATTTTGTTTCGTAAATTCTTTGTTCTTTATTTATTTATCATCATTAATCTTTCCTTTCTTCATGGTTCGTACTTTGCGTAAGGCTTTGCTTGCTTTGAATAAGGACAAGAAAATTACAAAGGCTGTGAAAACATTTAACGTTATGAAGGTAAAAAATGGTTGTTAAAATAGTCTGTAATTTATTATGACACTAGAAAAAAGATAGTAAGTTTTAAATTGAAAAATACAGTACCAATCCTCAAATATAAGCTTGGTCTGGTTCAGTCATAAACCAAGCTATGATTGAGTTCAAATCAACAGACATGGTAACTAGAACATGATGTCCCTGACATTGCTTATAAATAATGCCACATTCGTATTTGAGTTGTTACCTAAAATTGGTCTTAACTTTCCTAATCATAAGTTATGTATTGACTTCGTCTCTAGGCTCTATCGTCTCTCATAATATTCACCGACAGAGCCATTGTCTCGGCTAAATGGCAGGACTGTTAACTGAAATCGGTCTCATTCGGCAGTGATTGTCTTTGGTGTTTCCGTAGTAATTTTTATGGTAAGTAGGGCATGAAATAAATGCCGATGTACTTAAAGATTAAAGGTTTAATTTTGCCTTACAGGGGAAATAAAGACGAAGAAGGACTTGTAAAACTAACAATATGATATATTGAAATAAACTGTTTAAGCACAAACGTTGCCTTATTCAGTATAATACATGCTGCAATATTTAAAACGTAAAAAAGCATCCCCAAATGTCTGTTCTTAAATGATACGTACATCGACACTTATGTAAGGACAAATACTTATGATGGAATCCTAAAGTTATGTCGTAATATTGGTAAGTGTAACATGTTAGTGTTTTCAAATACATACCCAGCAACAACTTCGCCTCTTCTGTTAGGATACAGTTCCGGATGCTGTCCGTAGCGCAGATACACTTCAAATTGTTGCTCAGCTCTGCGAAGTAAATTAAATTTAAAAACTCTCTGAACCACTGCTAGGTTTACCAAGAACAGTTTGTGTTAATTTTAAACATTTCAATGGTTAAACAATTTATTATGTTGTTAACATTTTCTACTGGAGAATTAACTATTACAGTATTTTAATCATCAAAAACTTTGCCAGTAATTGCTAAAACAACATTATAAATAGCATTGATTTACTAAAATTCGATCTGAAAAGTCATAATTGAATCCAAAACTAAATAACACGAATACTTTGTCAACAAACTTGAACAATTCAACAACGAACTTAAAATCTAGTGTACCCTTTAGTTCTATATTAAATTAACCCGTGAATGCTCACTGACCTGGAGTCGAAGCTGAAGTAAGTTTGATCAGTGAAGTTGTCGGCGTGGAACACAATCTTTACGAAGTTGGTCTCTGATATGAACGTCTGAGGCTGTTCTATCTCGCCACAGAAGAGACCTGGCTCTTTTCTGTTCGAGACATCCGTCTTTGCGTTGCCGTCGACTATCTGTGGAGGGTTGTTTATTTTGTAGTAGAATATTTGGGTTCAATTTTGGTTGGAATAGCAAATTGAGTTTCTGAACATAAATTGTTGTCATTATTTTGAAACAAAATGGAATATTTTGTCTCTTGACAAAATAACAAAACTTGCCTTGATAATCTGGCTTTAAATTGTAATGATTTTAAACATTTTATAAAATTATTGTAATGAATGTTGTGTTTTACTAAATTAATATATTTTTAGGTTTCTTTGCCGCCTCAAAATTTATTTCTAAAATTAAAGAGTAAAAGTTATATGTTTTAAAACATTTGTTTCTCTGAAAAGTAGAATGAATGAATGTTTATAAAAATGTACATTCTACTATTCGAGGACAACTACGTACACGTAACAACTAAGTACAACTAGACCAGGTCTGGTCTAGTTGTAGGTAGTTGTTTGCCTTTGTTTCAATTCCATGAAATACTTTCATTGTGCATTAATTATTTTATTCCATGTGTTTTTATGAGTTTTCGGTCTTAGACGGGTACTGTCATTTTTGTATTTCCATAACGTTATGAAAATTATTGTTATTTTTGAATCACAAATTCAGAAATATTTCAATATCTTGTCTGTCGCTAATTTTAATAACGATAATGGCTAATAGCTGTTTCATCCCAAATATGCGTAAACATTTCAAATCCCAATCGCGCTAAATTCCCAAAGTTTCACAGTTTGTAAACTCAGAAATCAACAAACGGAGAATGATTCAATAATTACGCTCAAATTGGTCCGCTCCGAGTTCCCAGTTCCCCAGTTCTTTCACCCGTCAGGCGAGTTCAAAAATTAATTAGTAGAATTTCGAAAGCGTACGGCCGACTCAATTAGTATTACTGTGATGGCGGCCGATTTTCACGACTTTCTGACTCGGAACTTTTTGTTTCAGTGATCACCCTTACCCCTTTTTCAACGCTTCCGTTAAAGACGGTTGTAAATGAAAGAAAAAATATAATAAGAATCCATTCTTCCATCGTTAGACGTCTGGTTTTGACAGGCTTTTTAAAAGAATCGGTTCTTTTTTGTTTTTCGATTGTAAATTAACTTTCAGTCATGTTTTTTAGGGTTCTGTGCACAAAGGTTGCCAATGGAACCTTGGTCCTTAGTCTATGGTGCGGTGTATGATATAGGCATTATGCTGACTGAGCTATGGCAGTCAACAAAAAAAAAAAGAATTATAATTTAGTTAATTTTTTTGGTATGCGTCATGCTTCGCGTAAATAAATTCTTATTCTTTTCTTTTGTTTCTATTATGAAGAATAATGAGTTTTATCAAATAAATTCACAGTACATGGATAACAATAGATACCCAAAAAATTACAGTCTATTTTTACCATAACGCGTAAAAGGAGGTAAACTATCCCTTGCATACCAATGAGTATTTAACTTTGTGAACCATAGAAAGTTTTGTAATCGAGTTTTTGGTTTTTTGTCTTTGTTTTTTAACACCGACTTCCAAAATTAAAGTTATTTTATACTTCGTAGTGTTTTGTTTGGAAGTCGGTTATATTTTTCTCTAAAAAAGTTTATTTATTTATCACTTTTAGGGAGGATTCTTGGACGATGTCTTCGCATGTGCAGAGATTGAAATAAGCAAAAATTCTCATAAAAGAAAGTCGGTTAATTAGCACCACTGATCCAAACAAAATTAAATTAAGAACAAAATGACATTTACCTAAAAAAGAATTACACAATTCGGATCAGACCTCGGAATAATCAGTGTACATAAATTTAAAAAAAAAACAATAAGAAATGCCCACCGAATAAACAACCTCCTCTTTTTTTGGAAGTCGGTTAAAAGTAGGATTCTCTTTTAAAGTTGTATTTACGTTTAGCTACAAACTTTTGTTTCACAGAAAATGTTCGTAAAAAGTACTTACTTGCATATATCCCTTGTGGCATGTCGTACCGTTGATCAAAGTACCAACTTTAAACTTTTTGAACCTAATCCTTAGTATCCAATCCTTGGGCGACCCTCGGAAAGCTCTAAACCTGCGAACAAGAAGTTTTCATAAGAAAAAATAACCCACGTAAGTATCATTTATTGTTATCTAACGCAAAGAAAAGGAGAAACCATTATTTTTGTACAATATTGGCTCTAATAAATTACGACAATTTACTATCGGTATTATATCCAACGAGGCCGAGGCTTCCTTATCGTCTAGTTCCTGTGCGAAAAGTATTAATCCTGACATTTTTTTATGAGATCTTATGTGCCCATTATGTGGTCCTTAGTTAGGTCATCAAGGTAAGCAGAGTGGAAATCCTGATGTCCTGATTATTTTTAGGGTTCCATACGCAAAGGGTAACCAAGCCCCCTGATGGAGCTGGAGATCTATATTATTATTAATCCTCCGCTGTGCGTCTGTCCACCCGTCTGTCAGCGGACTATATCTCAAGAACCAAAATAGGTAGACAATTTAAATTTTTCACAGTGTGTTTATTTCTTTTGTCGCTGTAACAACAAAAAACAAAAGGAAAATTTTAAAAATGAAAGGAGGCGCCCATACAAGAAACGTGTTTTTTTCTTACTCCAATTCTACTCGCCCAAGGCCGGTTCTTTTTAGGGTTCCGTAGCCTAATGGCAAACAACGGAACCCTTATAGATTCGTCATGTCTGTCTGTCTGTCTGTCCGTCCGTATGTCACAGCCACTTTTTTCCGAAACGATAAGAACCATGCTGTTGAAACTTGGTAAGTAGATGTATTCTGTGAACCGCATTAAGATTTTTACACAAAAATAGAAAATAAAAACGGTAAATTTTGGGGGTCCCCATACTTAGAACTGAAACTCAAAAATTTCGAACGAGATCTAGTAAGTAGTTTTTTCTTTAATACGTCATAAATCGTAAACCGCAACTTTTGTTTATAAGAAATACCTACAGGTTTGTACGGAACCCTCGGTGCGCGAGTCCGACTCACACTAATTGGTCGCTGGTTATTTATTTTTCTTTTAGATTCTATGGTTAAATCCTTAGATTGATTGAGCCCAGTACTAATATGAATTGAGCTTTAATTGGAATTAGAATCAAGGTTTAATTGGCTTATGGTCAATTAACGATGATTTTCTGCAATAATTGCGCCTGACAGACGGATTAGCGGCCGGTGCTAAATTTACGTAGATTAAGTTTGACAGGTCACTGAATAATTCTAATAACTAGGTAAGGACACACTTATTCAATCCAGTAGTAAGAGTAAATGACAAAAAAATATGTTTTCTCTCTTCTATCTAACTCCTTTGCGTATGCAAACTTTTTGTCTGGTCCAATGTCCAATGTAGTTTATTCACCTACATTGTTTTCATTATATTCTGACCAACATATTAATTGTGTGGACTTTATTGGCTCCACAGATGGAGAAGGTCATCACAGACGTAAACCTACATGGAAAAGAAACTAAAACCAGACCTATGACCTCTGAATTTGATTCGCTAGGAAACATCGGCCTCATCTAGAATAATGTGATCAAAAAACGTGTTAAAGAGTTACGTGTAACCTGTATGCAAAATAAATATGATTTATTATTTAAAAGATACCTTGACCACTCTATGCTTTCACCTCTGAGTTTGCGTCGTTGTTTCTTGAAAAATACCGGTTTCACCATGTTTAACTAAAAAAAAAAAACCGGCCAAGTGCGTGTTGGACTCGCATACGAAGGATTCCGTACCTTAAGTTTTATTTGTTGTTAAGGCGACAATACAAATACACAATCTGTGAAAATTTCAACTGTCTACTACGGTTCTTGAGATACAGCCCGCTGACAGACAGACGGACGAACAGCGGAGGCTTAGTAATAGGGTTCCGTTGGTTACCCTTTGTGTACCTTTTTTTTACTATCGATAGGCATACGTTTGACCGCTATCTTACCTGATGTTAAGCGATGATGCGGTCTAAGGTAGAGCACGCTTGCCTAGAAGTAACCTATTCACTCTTGACTAAAAGACTCCCAGGTTGCCTAGCTATCAGGAAACACAGACTCCGGCTGGGAATTCCACTCCTTACCAACCCTAAAATGATGTTATTTCAAACCTGTTTACAAAATGACATAATTTTATCACTAGACCCATCACACATTATGCTAACAAAACCTAACAAATTGACGCAAAGCAGTATCATCTCACTCGACCAAACTTTCCCCAAATGATAATACCCTTTTTATGTTCTAATACTTTGTAGTTTTACTAAGAACCCCTGTTCACAAAGCAAGTAAAACTCCTTGCAAATAACATCAATCATCAGTTCTTTGTACTGCGAAAATGTTGGGAGTACGTGCGAACTTGCACGAAAGTTAGGTAAGCCACTGACATATATTCAGTGTGGGGAAAGTATCGATACTTAGTAGATTAAGTACTCGATAGTTCTCAAGCAGTGTTGAGTAGTCACATCAGTTACTGGTAATGGTTAAACTAAATAGGTGCTTGATATATTTCGAGCATTTGGAGTACCTACCTACTTATCTAGTAAAACAACTGCCGCGCTGGAGACAGGGTCGGTGCGTGCGTTTTGTTGCAGGACAACCTGCTGCTCTTGTCGCTAGCGCGGCAGAATTAGCTTCATCTATTTGACTGACAGACCTTGACTATTCAAAAGTGCCTGTAACGGGTATATTTGAAATAAAGGAAATATACTTTGTAAAAAATAGTGATCAAACGTGAGCACAATTATTTATTTTTCATTTCTCCTTTCGCAGATCTGCTGGAAGAAATTTCGTTAGAAATAAGCAGTTTCTTTGTACTTCTACTTCTGTTAATCGTATGTGTGTACGTCTATACTAATATTATAAAGCAGAAGATTTTTTTTTTTTGTTTGTTTGTTAGTTTGGTTGAACGCGCTAATCGCCCATTTATCGAGGAAGGCTATAGGCTATATATCATCACGCTAAACCCATAGAAGCGGAGCAGTAATGAAAAATGTTACGCAGACGATGTTGCACGGGTCAGCTAGTAAAGAAAAAAGTAAATAAATGATTAGGGGCTGATTTTTCCAACGCCAGATAATCTTATTGGAGGAATAATTTTGAATTTTACGTTAAATTAATTCCACGAATAAAAGTTATCTGGCGTTGGAAAATTCAGCCCTATTTATAATAATAATTAGGAGGTATAGTAACCTCTCACGTTGCAGATTTTTAAAATATTTTTAGCAAATTGACTATCAATTTTTCTGTAACACTTTAAAAGTAATTCTACAACAACTAATTTGTTTTTTACATTATAAAACTGCTAAATAATAGCGAACATTCAAGTTAAGTTCGAAACTATATTTGTGAAAAAACTAGGCAAAACATATTTTATGCCTTAGTAAAAAAAACTACTTAGATAAGTGTGCCCAAGAACGTCTTCACGACCTCATCCCACCAGATCCCTTCTACCATCGGACATCCAGACACACTGCAACTTACCATCCCTACCTTGTTGCTATTCCACCAATTCGCACTAAGCGTTTCTAAGCGTCTTTTATAATGCGCACAGCAAAGGAGTGGAACTCTATGCCTGCGTCTGTGTTTCCAAACGCTTAAAACCCTAATATTTTCAAAGTTACAGTGAACAGGCTACTTTTAAGTAAGCTCGCTTCATCGTAAACTTTGTCTCTGTTATCACTCACCTAGACTAGAGTCAAGAGCAAACCCATCTCAAATAAAAAAATACTAATTGCGAATCGGTCTCATACACGAAGGGTTCCGGACCACAAAGCGACAAACACACGTTTCTTGTGTGGAAGCCCTCTTAATTTTTTTAAGTACATTGTGTTTGACAGCGACAATAGAAATACTGGTATTCAGCTGAATCCAGTTTGGCTGGAAGTCGACCTCAATATAGTTGGGAAAAGGCTATGCACATATATAATTATAGCGGCAATAGAAATACACAATCTGTGAAAATTTCAGCTGTGTATCTATTACGGTTCTAGAGAGAGAGATACAGACCGCTGACGTACAAAGACAATTATCAATTTGACAGAACGTGGATTTTTTGATAAAAAACGGGGAAACACCCGTGGGATCATCATTCATGCTGGATTTTTGGAGTTCCTTGCGTTCTTATTGAGTACTATTTTGTTTCTAGGTCGTTCCTCTTTTCTCTACAAAAAGTATCGATAACGAGTTACATCCCTACCTATATGTACAAGTGAGGGGCCTCCCGAAGTTCTCGGAGGTCACGGGAGGGGAGGACACGTCCTCGTAGATCTCCACCGTCTTGTTGCAGTGGTCCCGTTTCGAATCTGTAACAAAGAAATGGCTCATTAATTTTGGTCCACAGTGTTTAACAGATCATCAACTACACTGTAGTGTCTTGTCGTCGAATGCTAAGATATTTTTATGGTTTCTTTAAAAATATATTCTGCTAGAGGCTTTACCCACGTCAAAGTAATATTTAACTAGCTGATGCAAGATGTTTCGCACACTTGACAAATTATATAAAACCTATCTCGAGAATCACTATGTCCATTTGTGAAAACAGCATGGAAATCCGTGCAGTAGTTTTTGGGTTTATCACGGCGGAGAACTTTGTTTTATCATATCTAGGGAAGTTCCCTTGTATGCTAATACTCGCGATAAAAAGTAAACCTATTCCAGGATATATGGTCTACCCGAGTGCCTGGTTTCATCCTGATACCCTTAAGCCGTGAAGAGGAAATATACAAATGGACACATTTTCTTTTATTTTTATAAGTAGCCAATCAGACAGAGGTTTTCTTATCCCAGTGTTCATACAAAAACTCAATAGAAATAATCATTTCTAGTTTTTCCAAATTTTGAACAAATCTTTTCGTAAGAACAGTTCTGACGTTATACATTCTCTCGTGGTTTATAAATACTTAAACATAGACAAAAGCTTAATATAAGGATCGTATTTTATAAAATTAAACATGAATTTAATTGAAATGTAAATAAACAAATGTAAGGATCGTATTTTATAAAATAAACATGAATTTAATTGACATATAAATAAACAAAATAATCACCAACTAAAATGCAAAAACCTTTTATTCACCCTCCACACTGAAAATCAATTTAAAATCTCTAAAACACATTTTCACTACAAAGCTCAGTGTTCATTAAAACCTGTCATTACAGCTGAAAATGAGAATAAAGTCATTAACGCGACCGTTCCTAGTATAAGCTATTAAAATATACCATTAAAAGGACCATACTATAGAAATACGAGCACATAACGTCTGGAATTCTCATAAAAAGAATAAAAGCCGACCGTATTCGTAATTACGCGGTCCCTGGCGTGACGTAATGAATTGAGAATACGCTTTGACGTTGACGTTAACGTCAAAGCTATAGCTTTGATACAGAAGCTTTGGGATTTACTATAGTGATGTGTTGGAGTTCCATTTTTGAAGTTATTGAACTTTTTGAATTATGCTGTGAACACTGGCTAGTTAAGAGGGTGTAAAAAAAAATTGCAAAGGACATGTAACATGGGATAAGATAAGAGCAGAAAGGTGAAAAAAAAAACTAAAGTACCTGTCAGTGTGGAAATGGAATATCAAGTAGACTAATATTATATTTTTGCCGTGTCAAAAATTCAAGCAGTTTCGTTGAGTTCGTATTTCGTAATGCGTTCTCGAGTTTGTGTGAGTGAATGAGTTTTTTTTCTTGCAATAAAGTTTTGTTGTTGTTGTATTAAATAAATCGTCTTAAAATTTATATAATTGCCGTTGTAAGGATTTAACTAGAAAAAAAAAACAACTTCCAGGAGTAGAATACGCTTACATAATATAAATAAATCCTTATAATAATTATAAAACTGTTCCGACAATGACTGGCAACGCACAGCGAAACTACTGGTCGTCGAAAGAGCACTAAGGGAGTGTTTCCCAAAATTCCTACGGGAACAAGAAAAAACAGGAATGCGCGAACGAATTTCGTAAAGCAACAAAAATTAAAGTGACACAACACAAAACAAAATCCTCGACATAAAACAAAACACTCTTTCTCCGAACTACTTTAAAACTAAAAATAGCAAAAAAGATTTAATTTTAAAGTTGCAGAAAACCTGGACGTATTTCAAGTTGAAGGCAGTAGTAGCTCATTGCGCTCGAGGCCATAAGTAACTCCTTGGTACCTAGTTCATAGATATTTGTCACGGCAACGCGGGTGGCAAAGGCAATGCATCCAAACTGCCACGGTTGATAAAATAAAAGTATTTGGTATACGCGTTATGATGTATTCAGATACCTATAATACAAATACAGCAATATTTTCATTTCAACTCGTCGATGAAATGTATTTTGGATTACCACGGTTATGTAATAGGTACATAAAATTGATCAAGTGTTGAAGTGAAACATCATTTGTACTGAAATTTCATGTGGTCCCGTCAAACATTTTGGAGTTTATTTCTTACAAGTTTGATAAAATTAACTGGTATTTAAATATCAGTTTTCTGTATAATTGTCACAGGTAAGTGCTATAACTTGTTTGAGAATCGCAAAGTCTGAGGTAGCTTTTAACATAATTATACAAAACGAATATACAATATAAGGACCTTTAAAATAACTTCTTCACAGTGAAATAATTGCAAGTTACTCGTAAACTAAATTCATCACATTGAATCAATTTTTAAAAACCTTTCATCCAACGAGGTTATTAACTCTAACAGCGGAGGTTATTTACATTTTTTTTCATTAGCGGCGCTATTATATTTGAAAAAATCTCCTCAACGATGGAAAGAAAAAAAAAGTTCTGAAACAAACATCCTGCGAATTACATAAGAACAAAAAAATGAGAAGTGAGCTAGTTCGACTACGGTTATGGCGTGGTGTGGTAAGCCCTGCAGTTCTCAAACTTTCCTACTGACGCAGCACACAGCTGCCAAGCTCCGCCAACTTGTTGGTACGGGTTTACGCCAAAAGGCCAATTTCACCAACGTGTGTTTTCATATTTGCATATTAGTCGAAGTTTGATCAACTAGTTGGCGTGTTTGTGCAATTCGCCCAATCTATTGGTCGAATAGCTCGCTTGTGGAGATGTAAGCATATTAATTTAATTTCGATTTTTGTTTATTTTATTTCGTTTGATTGCTTTGAGTTTGAACGCGTTAGTGATGTTTGTGTTACCGAGAATATGTTTGTAATTAAATAAACATTTATTTTAGAGTACGGAATTAAATGTACGTGTAATTGATTGGAAAGCCTATTAGTTTATTTAGAGCAAATAACGTTATTAACGCTAGTGTTTATTTACTGATTTTAATTAAAACAGACATTGGCAATGATACATTTAGGCCACAGTTTCAATGTAATGTTAGGCCTAATTGAAGCCACCCACACATTCCACACAAGTCTTGGGGTGATAATGATATATTTAGATTCTACACAGTCGAGCCTTTGAAGTTAAGTACTGACAAAAATAGAAGTCACGTTCTGTAAAATAAAACTCAGGGTTTAATAAACTATGTTTCTGTAATTGTAAAATACTCCTGTAGGTATTCATTTTCAATTTGTTTTTACCTTACTCCTACTAACTAATAATATAATATTATAGACCGATTAGCGCACCGCACAATGATAAATTAATTAGCGATGTTACCATCCCACATGACGAGAATCTCGTGAAAGCTGAGAAAGAGAATAAGCATCTCGACTTAGCACACGAGGTTGTCGACACGAGGTTGTGGACTCGGCTGTCATTGTGCCGATTGTCGTTACGGCTAGTGGTCTGATGGCCAAAAGCTTCGACGACCACCTGTCGAAGCTGGCGTTACGTAGTTGGGTTAAGGGCCCGATACAAAAGGCAGTACTCCTCGATACGGCTCGTATTGTGGGGAGGTTCCTTTCTCTGGAGCCCTAAACACCGGTTGGACCCTACTCCCGACACCATTTATCTTATTTTTAATGTGTTACTTCTTAAGATATATTAAAAAATATAAATAATAAGTATTAAAAATTAATAATTGAAATAATAATATTATATTATTAATGCGAAAGTTTGTGAGGACGTTTGTTACTCTTTCACTACTGAACGCCTGAAAGGATATTCAAGAAATTTGGCACACTGGTAGATTATAGTCTCGAATAGCACATAGGCTATAGACAAATATCTCGTTAGTACGTTCCCTAGGGATCACACGGGTGAAGCCGCCGGCAGAAGCTAGTTTTATATAAAACCGTTTATTTTGCTCGCGACATATTTATCCCGTTCTTATGCGCATAACCAATGACGTATTATATATAGACACGTCATAAACCAACGGCGCTTAAAACGGCGAAAATACTAGATAGCTACTAATGAAGAAAGGGAAAGAAAATGTGTCACCGTACGGTGGGATGCCTGTTGCTAGAGGGAGATAAATATACATCTTCAGTTACGTCACAGGATAAGTAATAGTCAAATTGACATCAAAAGAAACGTAGTGTCGCGCGACAGGTTGGTGCGTAACTAAGCGCAATGTGGCCAATTGGCTTCATTTCATGTTGTCATTTTAGAGTGCGGACAACGTATCTATAGTGTTATATATCATTGCGCATAACCCGTTTTTCTCGTTCCCATAGGCATTTCGGGAAATCCTCTTTGTGCTCCTCTTCACTTCCCAAGGAAACTACAAGAAAAATTCTAGCTTTCTATGTACCTAGGACCAGCAGTTTCGGCTATGCGTTGTTTTTCAGTCACTCAAACACTCATTAACGTTAAAAGTTTTATATTAAACTAGCTGACCCACGCAATTTCGTCTACATTTTCCATTAATGCTCCGCTCCTATTTGTCTTAGCATGATGATATATAGCCTTTAACCTTCCTCGATAAATGGGCTATCTAATACTGAATTAATTTTCAAATCGGACCAGTAATTCCTGAGATTACCCCCTACTTACAAACTTACAAACAAATGTTACCTCTTTGTAATATTAGTATAGAGTATAGATTAGCTGAGCCGTGCCTACTTCTTTGGGCGGTATTTTTCGAGTTAATTGTGTATAGCGTATGGCACTCACAAATAATGTGACTTTCTATTAGCAAAATAATTTTCAAAATTGGTTCAGTAGATCCAGAGTATACCCGCCAACAACTTCACAAACTCATATAGATTTATATAAAATACATAGCCACATAATCAGTTAAATCATTGATTAGCATGTTCTTAATAAAATTATTCAGATTTTTCTTCCGAGGACCGTGTCTTTCGGCTGATGAAATATTTAATTTATAATGGAGAATAGAAGAGGGCCTATGGCAGTGGTTGCTTCTGATAAAATGTTTATAGGACCAAAAAAACACTTTTCCCAACCCAGGGAACAACCCACGGACCTCACGCTCAGCAGGCGCGCAAACAACCACTATACCAACGAAACACTCCGCTTAATTAATAATCTATATCTGTATAATTACGTTTCAGAGACTGGTACCCCAAACATAATTCTAAATCCAGACTAAAACAGCGATCCTCCGTCTCATCAATTAAGAGGCGTATAATCTGATCGCGATTCCCCCGGTGCTGCCGAATAATTCAATTAGTAAACTTATATCATGAGCTATTGACGAGAATTCCGGGTACCCATCGTCTTTGTGCTGCCCGGGAAACGGATGTCTTAGCAAATTGACTAGGAACGTAATTTGTGCGTTCCTATGGGGAACATGCACGGCGGACGTGGACGTTGCAAATGCAAAACTTTTATATACTTACTAGCTGTCCCCCGCGGCTTCGCTCCCGTCAACTTATTTTCAAGGAGGAAATGTCCAAGGATATTTAACTGGCAACTTTTTTTTACATAAAAACCTTCTCCTGTTGATAACAAAGACAACAAAAAAAGAATTGGCCAAATTGGTCCAGGCGTTGTTGAGTTATGCGCTTACCAACACATTTAGCGATTCATTTTTATATTATAGATTTAAATAGGTTCACCAACAGCTTATGTATACAATCAATTTAAAGTTAAGGATTATACGACATAGACTTACACATTCGCTATTTACTGGTTAACCAGTATTTACCAAAAAAAAGTGATAACATGTGTAGGTATACTCTAAAAAAAAATAGTTTATCATTTAGTATAGTTTTGGGGTCTGAATACAAAAATAAAAACAAAAAAATTTGACTATAATATCCAAAGTTACAAAAATGAGAACAACAATTTTGCCTACATAATATAAAATAAAGACACAACATTCTTGGATACCTGTAAAATATCACCTGTGATAATAAAAAAAATTGGTAACAAAAAAAAACAAGATGAGATCTAAAGTACTACTTAACATTTCAAAACATTGTGTTGTGATTTTCGGGACTCCAACAACCAGGCTTTATAGATGTAAATGAAAACTCGGAAAAATCGATATCAGGTAAGGATTTCATGTACGAATTCATTTCTAGTCTGAGTCTGACAAGTGAAAACCTATAAGTTAAATGTATTATGTGCTGACACCTATTTAGCCTCTGCATGTTCCATATAAAAGAACGTGCCCAAAGTAGATTGTGCCATCTAGCGTTGCAAATTCGAAAGTTATAAGTTAAATAAACTTGACATTGACGCTTCTGTGATGCTACCCAAAGTTCCTAAATGTTCCCTACACTCAATCTGCTCAATAATCAGGTAAGATTACTGAGCAGATTGGGTAAGTGTCTTTTGTTGGTGTGTTAGTGTCTTTTGGTAACGGAAAAGTTAAAAGGAATCGCTTGTATTGGTGTGGTCATGTGAAGAGGAGGGAGGAAACGCATTGAACTAAAAGAGTAATGAACATTATAAATGTGGATGGATGGAGAGGGAGAGGACGGCCAAAGAAAAGATGGATGGATTGTGTGAGAAGCGATATGAAAGAAAAGGGAGTTAGTGAAAGTTTGACGGCTGATAGGGCAGACTGGAAGGAAAATACGTGTTGCTCCGACCCCAAGTAACATGGGATAAGGGCAGGAAGATGATGATGATGGTAGTGTGGTAGGCCCCCTACTCTTAATTATTAAATACAGCGAAAAACATTATCAATCAGTGCTTCCCACTAAGAGAGGATTTTCCTAGAAAATGCTTCCTACTAAGAGAAGATTTCCCGAAATTCCTAAGGGAACGGTACAAGACAGGATATGCGCATACAAAGTCAAGGGAAAAAGCTACTTATTTTAATAAAAAGTCATTCGTGTATTTTATTTTATATGTGGGTCCTTATTCTATCAATCTACTTGGACTTCGAAACTACGTTAGGATTGTTTTCCAGTCTAACCAGCTGCAACTGAATACCAGTATATTATATGCAGCCACTAACTATCTGACCTCTATAGCCCAGTAACGGTAATACGAAAACCCTCGGCAAGATTGGTGACAGATTTTCTGGCTTTTGACTCCCTCTGACGCCGTTTAAAAGATAACCTTAGCCGGCTCTTCGATGTTCCTCTTTAACAAAATAAAAATAAGAATTTACTCAAAACCAAACAAAGCAATAAAACACATCAATAGTTTTCTCTGCACACAAAACCTAACACTCGTACCCTCATCAATAATGCACGTTGTGTTAAGTACTGTAGCACTTTAATACAATGATGCTGAGCTGAGCCCACACGGGCAACTAATTATCACTTGGACATCACAGACTCGGTAGGAGTATTTAATGTATTACAGATATACAGGGTGTAAGGGACAGCCCTCCACAAATTAACAGGGTGCAATCAGCTCCTTATTTTGAATCATATTCCAGTGGAAATTTTCTCAGGATTTTTTTATTTATTTCGTATTTTTCAGTTTCTATTGCTTTCATTTCAATGTAAAGTTACATTATCTGTATGCAGAACTCCATTAATGTAAATAACACTGATAAAATGAAAAAAAAAAAAAAACTAATGAACGACGCATGAAATCACCCTATCAGTTTGTGGAGGGCTGTCCCTTACACCCTGTATATTGACTGTACTTTCAAACTTGTTCTGGTAAGTATGAAATATTTTTCTACACTTCGAAACTCCTAGGATATGCTGCCATTATGTGCGTGCGATCGTTTCTGGAAGCCGAAATTGATCGTGCAATTCAATCACTAACATGGTATTCTAATAAAATTGGTCATTGTTATCACCAATCTCTTGTTTTAAAAATCTCGTCAAATTATTCCCAACCATTGCAACTCTTGAAAGCAAGAAACACCGGTAGTGATCACCCGAAAGTACAATGAGCCTTGACGAGTCTCAGAGGAACTGCTCAATTGATTGGAGCACTAGAATACATCACTTCTTCAAGGCCAATTAGTTGACCTTGAATAGTTCACGAATTTTACCCAAAATTGAGCAACTAAAGTTGCCCGTGTATCCACACCGTTTTTGCATTAATTTTTAAACACTTCCAACTTGGCACTTAGCGGAGTTTCAACCCATCTGTCACTTACGGCCTGGTATCAGGTGCGTTCTCTGAAGTGCTCCAACTTAGAAGGGCTAGACTTAAAACTTAGTACGTTGAATTATGTAAGTTTTAAGTGTTAATAAATTAAATTGGCGGGGGTTGACTAAGTGTTGAACTTGGTAAGTACTTGTAAAATGGCGGGCGACGTAATGTATTCACGTCGTTCGACCGATGATATAGTTGGGGGCTTATTTTGGATGTTTAAGTAATTTCATTCAAGTTTATTAATAGTAATTGATTGAAAGTTTTGAAGAGTAAATTTGTTTTCAATTTACTCTTCAAAACTTTCAATTAATCTCTTTTTTGTGCCACGAATGGGTCGTTATTTTTGTAGTTCTTTGTTAAAATATAAGAAAATTCGGAAAAAGACAGGAGTGGAAGTTTTATTTAATTTCGAGTGCTTAGAAATTATGACGGAAGTTAGTAAGAATTTATATGAAAGGTTACATACTTTTGTGTTGAGTGAGCTTGAAGTAAGCTGTCATTGCAACTTGATTGAATGGAATGTCAGTTTGACAGCTAACCTCATGTTCACTTCAACTAAGTTTTCCACCACGTGACACTGGGCAGCATAGTCGGAACCGGCTCAGTTGCCATAAACAAAAATTAAGTTTTCACGTTGAGAATTTTACAATATATCACTACAAGTGAAATTGCAGTTCACACTTCACTTCGCCAACGTCCACACGGTGTGATTCTAAGGTTTCCGAACATCCGTTAAAATCGGAAGGTGTGTCTCTCTGTCTGTCCATTTGTCTGTCTGTCTGTCCGCCTGTCACAGCCGGTTTTCTCCGGATTTACTGGACCAATTCTCTTAAAATTTGCTATACATATGGTCTTCTGTGTCCCAAACACGGCTGCGTTTACGTAATTATATTATACATATTATGTATTTAGTATAAAATGAAAAAGAAGTTTTTCAATCTATATCGTGTAACATATCAAATTAAAGGGTTTAATGTGAGGGTTTTAATTATGTTTTTTTTTTCATAATTTTAGATTTTGAAGTTATTCCAGAAGTTACGACCAAAAATGACTTTCCCACCTACCACATTTTTTTTTAAAGTAATACAGAAAATAGCTCTACATATATCAAAAGATTACAGGAAAACATATAAGAAGTCTGTAGTGTTAAAATAACATGTTAAAAACACAAAATAGGAACGAAACCCTTTGCACGCGAGTCCGACTCGCACTTGGCCGGTTTTTTTACTGAATAGACCTGCTGCTTAATCTTTTTAATTCACCACAACATGCGTGACATTTTCCACAACCGTATGTCTCACATATAAGACCAACAAAAACATCACAGTTTTTTGTTTACCGACGACTAGTTTCAACCCTCGGGATTTTTGTCGGCTCAAAGTTTCATCCCTAGGGCCGGGGCTATACATCACGGGAACGTCTCCCGGCATTATGTTCGCGTTACATTCCTAGAGTGTCGACTTGCTCCTGTTGATTTTACGTTCAAGTGATAGATGGCAAGTTTGTTTACGGATGTATGGGATGGAGGAATAGTTAGTTAGTTGTTGGTTTATTATAGATTGTATTTTTTTTCTCTTCCTCTCTGTTTGTCTTTTCTTTATGTTTCACCTACCATGCTGTCTCTTCACCACTCTAATGGCAACTGGTAGAAAATGCCTATGGCATTAAGTCCACCTTTGTACAGTGTACTTACTTGAGCATAAAGTTTTAATAAAAAAATAAATAGTTGAAGGTGATCGGTTTTTTTGCGGGGTGATGTTGGTGACCTATTTTAAGAGGGCGCATTCCGTCCACTAGCGCCGCCAATTGTTTTTATTAATCGTGGTAAATTTAAGACACGTAGATAAAAAAACGCTCTACAGTGTTTTAAAGAAATATCCTGTTCATTATTTTTTGAGAGTTATGTTTTGTACTTCAGAACATAAATAGTTGCCAAAGTCGACATTTTTGCTAAAAGTTGCCACTTTTAGCAATAATTGCCGTTTTGGCTAATTAGCCATGAGTTATGTATTAAAATAGCTGTCAAAAAATAATAGATACATTTCTTCAGAACACTACAGAGCGGTTTTTTATCTACGTGTCTTAAATTTACCACAATTAATAAAAAACGATTGGCGGCGCTAGTGGGCGGAATACACACCTTTTTTTTTTTTTTTTTAGGGATGGGAAATCATCCAATGACTCCTTCCGCTCTGGGTGTAGCGGGAGGGAATGTCAGACTTCTACTGACTAAAACCCATCCATGTTCCTTCATTGCCCTTTGTGTTCCGGAGCCATGGTGTCTCTTGCGAATAATCCCGCGACTCCGGCAGGTGGAACACCCTTAAGGCTGCGTTTCCATTACAGATGTGCGAGCCTGCGTACTGAAGAATTTCGTTTGTTTAGAACACAAGGTACCTGTAACAGAGAGAGCATCTGACCACAGTAAGTAGTCAGATTAGTTCCCCCCTCTATAGCCCCATAGTATGAGCGCATGACATTGTTTTTGGCATCGACAGAGTTAATTTACTAAATCATTTACACTTGTAAGTAAAAGCAGTAACGGGAAATGCGTGTACGAAGTCGCGGATACTAATTAATCAGTCAATGTGTGTGTAAAAGTCTTTTGTTAATGGTGATTGACTGATAGACAACGCACAGCCGAAACTACTGGATGTAGCAAGCTGAAATTAGGCATGTAGGTTACCTGTAAAGGAGCACTAACACAGAATTTTTCGAAATTCCTACGGGAATGGGCAAAGAAGGGATAAGCCGGTCGATTCTGTAAACACGGCAATGTGAAGGCTTGGGTGAAGTGTGTGGCAAAGTGAGCTGTCAGTGATGCTAGGGTCTCTTACCTACTGCCGCTCGACTCTGTAAACATGTCGAATTGATGGCTTGGGTGAAGTGATCACAAAGTGTGCTGTCATTTCATCTTGATTACTTGGATTGACAGTTTACCTCGTGATCAGCAGTGCGATTCTGTAAACATGTCGAAGTGAACGACAAGTGAGCTGTCAAACCATACAAACAAGATGGAATGACACCTCCTTGTCGTTCACTCCACCTAAGTGATCACGGTGAGATGTCGTCAGAATCGACCGGCAGGTATTCCCCTGGACATTTTGAGTACCTACTGCTTAATCTATACTTTTATACTAATCTATACTTCTATATCTATACTAATATTATATAGAGGTATTTGTTTGTAAGTTTGTAAGTTTGTATGTAGGGGGTATTCTCAGAAACTACTGGTCCGATTTGAAAAATTCTTTCAATATTAGATAGCCCATGTATCGAGGAAGGATAAGACTAGAAGGAGCCGAGCATTAATGGAAAATGTGACGCAAACGAAGTTGCGTGGGTCAGCTATCGATTACATTTTTCAACAACCAAAACCCGCCCAGAAACAGATAACCGCAGTTCAATATCACACAACCCCACAGTAAATAATAAGGCTACTATTTTAAATGACGCGGTTAACGACGCGGTCATCTCTTTGTAGCGAGTGCAACTGATAGCTCATAGCGACCGGTCTGCGACCACTCTACTGCGGTCGCAGTCGTTTAGTGCGATGACCCCTGGCGCTATCGGGATGTGGTTATTTGCAATTTATTGTGGCTCATTATAAAAATGAGGTCGCTCGATTTTGTGGACTGGTGTACGTGTTGACAATATGCAATAGGGGAGAAATATAGGTGTGTTAGTAAGTTTTTCAGTCGCTTTTTCGCCGTAGTATTTGTTGAAGATTAGGTTTCAGTGTTCCGTACCTACCTGGGTAACCAATTGAACTTTATTACTAAGCCTGCTCTGTCCTCTCGTCTGTTTGTCAGTGGGCTGTATCTCAAGAACCGTAATAGATATTGATGTTTTAGGTCCATTTAGGAAGTCGTTGAAAGGCAATCGGTACATTATTTTCAGTGTAGAATATGCTACCAGATACGCAGTCTGCAAAGCGGTTCCTAGAGTAACAGCACAGGGAATCAGCGAGTTCTTGATTGATGAAATCTTTTGTAGGTATGGCGGTATAAATGAGATAGTATCGGATAGAGGGTCAGTTTTTACGTCACATTTGGTGAGGGACACACTTGAGCGTCACAGTTAAGTACACAGAGGAAATTTTCACCGAGTACTTACGTGTTTCTGTTGTCGCTATAACAACAAATTAAAAAATAAAGGTTTATCGTACGAAACCCTTCGTAAGCGAGTCCGACTGACACTTAGCCAGTTTTTTTTTTTTTAGCTCAGATGCGTTTGTTCTTGACTCTAGTCTTGGTCAAAGGTGACAGAGACAAAATCTCCGATGGAGCGCGCTTACCCAAAAGGACCCTGTTCTCTCTAACTTTAAAGATCCCTAATGTTGAAAGTGTTCGAAAACACAGTCACAGGTAGAGCTCGGGCCTGTGGACGGTGAGCTATGGGCAGCTCGCCGTCCGTCCGTCTTATGATGACAGGCCGTGTCGACGTGCACGTTCGTGTTTCACGCGCACCTCAAAGAGAGTCAGCACACATAGGGGCCCGAAAGAGTCGATGCCTGCCGGAGTTGTGGGACTATTCGAAAGAGATACCGTGGCTTCGGAACACAAAAGGCAACGAAGGCATATGGATGGGTTTTAGTCAGTAAAAGTCTGGCACTCCCTCCTGCTCCGCTCAGAGCGGGAGAAGTCATTTGATGATTCCCATCAAAAAAAAAAAGGTAGATAGTTCCGGTACTTATTAACTGGGTGCACCGCTGGCCGGCAGACGGACGGACGGACGGACGGACGGACGGATGGTGAGCGGGCTTAGTAATAGGATTCCGTTAGTTACTATTTGGTACGGACATCTAAATAGGAACGACAGACGATCACCAGTCCTTATATGACATCACCGCTTATCTTAGAACACAGAAAGAAAACTCCATTGCTGTAAACTAGAACTCAGTACAAGACATTCTAAGCACTACTACATGGTACGTGGTTACAAAACTTAGACGGCGGACTTTCTTTTATCCGAAACTTGGTCCCCGGGCGACAATAAAACTATAATTATGTAGTGAATATGCAGTCTACGTGAAGTTTTAAGATGCATTTTGTTACACGAATTTTGTTATATTTTTCGGATATACCCTACGTACACGGCGGATCCGTACCGTTCTACCAAAATATCCGACTTGTGAGTCGGATATTTGAGGAACTTGGCTGTGACAGATAGATAGAGACTGACAGACAGACACAAAAAAAATCTATTAAAAAAATCCGTTTTTCTATACGGGGGATTCAAAACTCTAAAAATGTACCGAAATACAGTGTGAGTCTTTATAATGTGCACTTACGAAAATGAGGGAAACTATACCTAAGTTTATCGACTTTTTTTAAGATTTATTTATAGTTTTAGTAAGTTAAGAGTTTTTTTTCTGCACATACGGCACATTATAAAGACTCACTCTGTGTTTCGGTACATTATTAGGGTTTTGAATCCCCCGTATAGAAAAACGGATTTTTTTACTAGATTTTTTTTGTGTCTGTCTGTCAGTCTATCTATCTGTCACAGCCAAGTTCCTTCTAACCCACAGGGTAATAAAGTCACACAACTAGTTCAACTCGCTGTTGGCCAGTTTTTTAATATACCTACATGTTTCTATGCATCTTTTTATCCTTTGTAATAAATAAAGAAACGATTCCACTTTTTTACAAGTAAAGCTCAACAATAGAAATCGAATAGAATAGATATACTCCTCATTGTACCTACACAATAAGAAATAACGTTGGGAACTTAAAAATTTAACTGAAAGTGTTGGTAAAAAGGTTTTCCTCATAATGTCAAAAGTATTTTCATACGTCAAACAAAGATGACTGTTTTGATCTGACGGATAAGTTTAAAGAAACATTTTAAAGACCCGTTTACGATACAACAGAACATCTTAATCGATTCTCTTTAACTCAACAGAAACACTCAAAGTCCTAAACCTTGATCAGTAAACGTCAAAATACTTAATAACAAATTTAGTTCTAAAAGATCGGAGTAGAAGATAAAACAGGGTTCAGTAAAAACTTCATAAAAACCAACTTTAAGTCCCCCGCCCAGTCGAGTGCTGAAACTTGGGTTACTTCAGAACTTGCTCGTTCCACGGCATAGCAGTACTTTTTTCCGATTATAACTTAGGTCCCAGATGCTCTCTAGAGATGGATGGAGTTCCGTATAGTGTTTAGTACGAAAATGTGTTTTGATGATGTAGTGTAAGTTGATTTTGTTATTTATTGTGAAATGTTTAGCTGTTACTTTCAGTTATTGCTAGGTAAGCTAATGATAATTATTTTACTTACTTTTCAATGAGAAACGGGGAAAACAGAGCGTTTAGTTTTATTTTACAACAATTTTTATTTTCACTGTTTGTCAGTCGTGCATTACAAATTACCTACTTTGTCAAGAAACTCGGCATGATGCATTGCAGCCCGGGCATCAGGGAGTCTGAAAAGGCCACTTTAAGCGATTCAGAAAGTACATCTCGCTACCCGTCACTGTAAAATTTTCCCAATCAACCTTGAACTTCGAAAAACATAACTGCGTTCAGGTTGTTTTTTTGTTTGGTATATTGGAATCTTTTAATTGATATTATTACTTAATTCAATGTTCTAAAAATAGTTCACTTACGTGAAAATAAATGGCTGAGTGGTACAAATTCCATGACCAAACAACAAAAAAGTTCGTTGTACGAATTTTGCCGTTCGCCTTCGAGTTAAGGATAAAAAGTCATTAAGGCGGAAGGGTATTTCAAGGCTGAAGTGTGTAGAAAAGCCGTCACAATGGCTGGAAACGCAAACACTGACCTAATTGGTGAAGTTCTTCATAAACGTCATATGCGTTTTCACAACCAGCGTGCCGAAGATGCAAAAGGAACTTAAAAATCATAGCATGGGAAAATAGAGCTTATGCAAAGCCACACAACGGTAAGCATCGACTCAAAATTTCAATAAAAATACAAAACAATTTTATTGTTGAGCAAAAAGAGAACTGTATTGTATTTATAAATAAAATGTTCTCTTTCCATCCTACACAGTTAAAGCAAGAAAATAAACGTAAGTAGTGGAAGCATACTAGTCCAGTCCAGACCAGAGTAAAATAAACGTCCCAGTCTACAGTAAAACCGCAGACGTTTCGCGGGTTAACTCCGTCTGCCATTATGTCAGTCTAGCCAATACAAATTGCACCGTTGATGCTTTTATCAGTTGGTCCATTGATATAATCCTAGCGAACTCACTAACGAATACTGCAATGGAGGAATTGAATTTGTTAAGAGAATGCCTCTGTTTGGGTTCTAGTGCAAAATGTGGACGGTAGCGGTGTTGCTAAATTTTTTTGGTTATAAAATAAAATTATTTGGGTTTTAAATTTTTTATAGTTAAGTTTCATAGTCTACACTATCTACACTAATATTATAAAGAGGAAATATTTGTTTGTTTGAAATGAATAGGCTTCGAAACTGCTGGATCAATTTGAAAAATTCTTTCAGTGTTAGATAGCCCATTTGTCGACGAAGGCTATAGTCTATATTATATCATCACGCTACGACTAAAAGGAGCGGAGCATTAATAGAAAATGTGGCGCAGACGAAGTTGCGCGGGTCAGCTAGTACGTTATAATTTGATGAAAAAACTAAATTATTTGCCTCTTACAAGGTGAAACAATACGAAGGGGTCGAAAAAGGGCACTTTAGCAGAATCAGAAAGCACATCACTGTCATATTGCCCGTCACTGTCAAATAGTCCCAATCAACCTTGAACTAAATGCGTAAGTGATTCTGCTAAAGAAGCTTTTTTAGAACCACTGGTGAGGGTCGCAGGTGGCTGATGGGTGCTACCTGCACAGGATCTGTTGGTGTGGCGACACTTGGGGTAGGGCTATGTCCAGCAGCGGTCGGCTGATTTGATGATGATAGCCCAAAAGCAAGTAATTGTTCTGTACCCATTTTTGCACAATAATGTGGGTAAATAGGTAGTTTGTTATGTTTTCTCCAGAATGTAGCTGCTTTCAGAATACGCTGTAATATATAGCATAGAGTATATATTATATACTCATAGCACAACAATATCGCGCACCATACATTGTCAATAATATACAGTACAGTACAGTACAGTACAGTACAGTATGAACGTGTCCATAACAATGTTTGGTGCGCAATATTGGTGTGCTTAATAGCACGCCAATATTGCGCACCAAACATTGTTATATATTATAGCGTAGTCTGAAAGAAGCTTTACTTTTCGACAAAGTCACTTGTTTTCAGAACTTAGTGACATCTATACCCCCACAAACCTTGGTTGGTTAACCCAATACTTTTATTAACTAGGCTTGACATCTCACTTGTTCACTAAAGCTTGTATTTGGCTGTTCTCTTTTGAAATTAGACACAATGACCACCAACTTGTCACAGACTAAGGGCAAGTTTCATCAATCTAAAACTGACCGCGATTAACATATGAATCACGTTTACGAGCTGTCAGAATAGAATAGAATAGAATACTCTTTATTATTTACACCATATAAGTTACAGAAAAAATAGACGAAGAAAACATTACAAAGGGTGACACAATGGGCGGCCTTATCGCTAAGAGCGATCTTTTCAAGACAACCTTTGGATGGATTTTAAAGAAAAAGAAAATACAGTAGTGTAGGTAGTCCTAGGTATACGATTTATATGAATACATACATAATAGATAAATAAATACAATTTTAAGTATGTAATAAATACAATATTAGAACCCAAACAAAAACGGTCAAAGAGAAAGGTGGTGTCATTATTTTCTATAGAATATTGACGCTGACAACTTTTGAACGTAGCTCGATCGCGATCAGTTTCACTGGTGAAATCCGCTCTTAATAATGCGCCAATATCTCTCTCTCTCACAACTTGGGCCACCTAAAACAGTAGATTCATCTAATTATATCAGCCCGGGCCGGTAATATGAAAAGAGACTGCAGTACTCTGCGGTCTGCGGATATTTAAATCTGATAAGCGCAGCTTTCCAACAATTTATCGTCTGCGAGGTTATTACATAGAGATTTGTTTCAAGTGATTTTCGGATATTCGGATATCTGAATTTTAGATATCTCTATATTTGATGGGATTTGGGAATGGATGTCTTTATTCTGTGAATGTGTGCGAAATGTAAAACGTTTTTGGGTTTCATTGAAACAGATCTGTTAAAATACACACGATAGTCTGTTGGAGATTATGTTTTTTTACTATAATTGATAGGCTGGAGGAGCTCACGGCTAAAGAATAACAGCCTCAAGGGTCGATCTCCAAGGTTAAGCTACGCTTGCCAAGGTTGGTCTGTGGATGGGTCTTTGGGTCTTAACATACCTACTGAGTTTCCTCTATGCCATGGTCCCGGCTGTCATTAGTAGATCCAGTTTGAAAAAATAAAATCGGGTGTTACTGGAAGTCGACACCAATATGGTTGGTGATAGGCTCGCGTTTGTACAATGAATGCGTTCCAAATGAGAATAGGAACGTCAATGACCTGTATCTGTCAAATGTCTTTTGAAAAGTGCGGTTTGCAAAGAAAACTTAGCCGATATGCAAGTCAATAACAGTTTATTTTACTTTGTTTAAATCCAGAATATCCAGCTAAATGAGATGTTCCGAAATGTATGGAGCCTGGGCCAGATCCTTGTACACTAAACTAAATAATAGGGAAATAAATTTAAAACAGTTCTTAACTGTCCAATTTCTTTAAAATAGCTTTGTTTGCTGGTAAAGCACAAGAAATTACACTTAAAATTGCAACACATAACAAAAACCCGTAATGGCGGTAAGTTGTTATTTTGACGAAACGAAAGTGACTGAAGTGACATTGTTGTGACAGCTGACAGTTATTTTTCTATGATCTATGATTTAAATCGGTGCGACGCCATGTTAAAATCTGTAAAAGTAATTTGTGATCATCAATTAACTACCACAACAGTGAACATTCAAATGATCATTTTTTGAGGTAGTGTACAAAGACCTTGCCCATTTTGAAACATCTCCTTTATCAAGTTATAATTAAATAACATCGCAAAAGAAAATCCGAAAATATTCTGAGCAGGAGACGCTTCTATCAAAGTACAAAGTCTGAAGTACCTTGGAGACACTCGGTTAGTATACTTAGTTCAACATCTAAGTATTCTCGCGGTGGATTCAAAAGTTAAACAGGTGGGAAGAAGAACTTCACACTACCGTGCCGGTATCACTTTACACATTCGTCGGGACGGACGACGGATTTACGGGTGAATATTTTGGACGAGCTCGTGCGTTTTTTTTTGTGTTTACAGTTTTGTTTGTTAACTAGCTTTAGCCCGTGACTTTGTAAGCGCATTTTCCGTTTCAGTAAGAATTTTGGAGAATCTTCTCTCAAAATTCAAAATTCAAGCATTTATTTCAATTAAACCATTTACAGGCACTTTTGAATTGTCAAGATCGGTCGGTCCAAAATATTGAAGCTATTTGCACGTTCCAAAGCGTAGATCTCTATGGAGAAGAACGTACAAGAAACTCCACGGACACTCTTTTAAAAATAATAATTTGTTACAAAGATTTATTTACATCGGGTTGAAATTATACATACATGTGAGAACGATGTAAAAGACGAGCAGGATAAAAGCGTCCGGAATAAAAGAGGAACAATTCAAATAAATAATTAAAATCAACCATGGCAGCTGAGAAATGACCAGTCCCGACTGACGGCGCCCGTTCACGAACATGACGCATACGCCAGCACCATTCGGCTCAACCATTTTGAAGGGAGCCAAATGATCAAACGCATACGCCACCATCAGCTAGACTTTTGACTTCCCCAAGCTACATGTCAAATTTCAGCTTTCTGCGACCAGTAGTTAGTAGTTCATCAGTAACGGAAGAATTTTATATATTTGGATTAATTCACTCATTTCTGAGTTAAGCTCGCCTTTGTACATGAACTTTCCATCACTGTATAATAAGCGGTTTCGCTGTACAATAAAGAATTAAGAATTAATTTGACTTCTTTGAGGGGCACGTGATGCGATAAACTCAAAAAGCACTGCACCAATTTTCGTGCTGTTTTCACCAATGGATAGAGTGGTTCTCGAGGAAGATTATTGTATATAATTTGTCAAGCTAGTCCTAAATAAAAATTATACTAAAGTAGTGCGGGCCAGCGCTATATTCTAATTCCTGTATGTTTTCACAGCTGCACTCTAAGAGAAAAGTTCTTTTAGCTTTTAAACTTTGACAAAAGAATATTTAATGTGACATTTACGTGGACGCGGAAAACGGGAGATACCTGACATTTAGGTAAATGTCAATATTATTAATAACATATTTACAGCAAAAGCTCAAAAGACGTACAGTGATGGTCCACCGGTACATGGTGGACATCTCACATATACGCACAAAACGTTTTGGGAATACATTCATTGTGCGTACAGCTAAGGAGTACCTGCCTGAGTCTGTGTTTTCTGATAGCTACAACCTGGGAGTCTTTAAAGTCAAGAGTGAATAGGTTACTTCTTGGCATGCGTGCTCCATCTTAGACCGCATCATCAGTTAACATCAAGTGAGATAGTGGTCAAACGTATGCCTTTCAATAGTAAAAAAAAGCTCGTAACAGAAAATAGAGTTTATAAATACCTATTTTATTTGCATCGGGAATAAAATTTAAAAGCTATTCAATGGTTCAAGCGTGTTTTAAAAACTTGCTGGAAACACTTTGTTTGTATTTAATAAATATCTATTAATCGAGTTTCTTTTTCAAAACTGCACCTACCATTAACTGTTTCTGCATCACTCATTTTCTATCATACAACCTGTATGGTAGAAAATGCCTAAGACATTAAGTCCGCCCCGTTCATTGGTCTGCATGACTGCATGAAGTATGATGATTAAATCTATTAACGGTACTAACAGTTCAGTCACGTTAAAAGTTGTATTTTTTTGTGTTTGTTGTAGAATCAAAAGTCTATCAGTATTATGTTAAATAGTACCAATTAGAGAGAAGGTTGGGAAAAGAATTTGTTAGAAAGAATCACTGCGGCCCTGGAACGCAAAGGACATTAGGAGAACCACACATGGGTTTTTTTTTTTTTTATTCGCAGAATTCGCGGTAGTGGCAACGGAATCCTGAAGATGATTGCGAATCAACCAGTATCGCCAGTGGTAGGTAGGTTCACCCAGCTGCACGTCTTTGGACGTATTTGATATTTAGGTAATTGATTCTTGAATTGAAATGTAATTGCAATCAACACCCCTTAATGTTGTTTAATTTTATTTTATTTTATTATTTTGACCGTATTACAATGAAGTCAATTCAATTCAATTTAATTCATTTTAGTTTAATAATTTTATTACAATCAATGTTACATTTTTATTATATTTTAATTTTGTTTAATTATAATTCATATTTTTCTGGACCAACTGTATTGCTACTAACTTAGTCTTAAGATAATTAATTTTACTCACAAAATATGGACATAACGTGGTCTGAAATAAACAATTTTTTTTACTTTTTTTTTTATTTATTTATTTATTTATTGATTTATTTATTGATTTATTTATTTATTTATGTACCACAAGAAAGGGGAGTTTAGGGGTTTGGGAGTTTTAGTTAGTAGGACACCGTCTGCCACTCCGTCTAGAGCAGAAGGAGTCATTTCGATGATTTCCCATAAAAGAAGCAGCCGCAATAATTATTATTGAATCAAATTTTTAAATTGAAAGAAATTTAACGGAAAAAAAAACAAAGTTAGAGACGATTGATTTTTAAATTAAATCGCTAGTGTTTTGACAAAGTTAGTTCTGAACATGGTAGGTCGATAATTATCATTTATTTATTTTTGTACCTACATAAAACCGTCATTATAATGCACTGCTGGACATAGGCCTTTTTACCGGGGGGAAATCCTCATGGATGTACTCCACCCTGGGGCGGGCGGAGGGGTCTGTCAGACTTTTACTGACTAAAACCACCCCGGTGTTCCATCTCTCACCTACACCGAGGATCGCGGGAACTGATTAGACTTCTTTTAATCCCCGGCTGGTGCCGGCCCGCATCTGCGGGCCACCTCGGGTCAGCGGGGGGAGTGAGGTGTTTGACTCCCCCCGCGACGTCAGAGAGGGGCGCACGGGAACACCACGCGCCGCCACCTCGGGTCCGAATGTTTGCGGGGCGTCGGACGGCTGGACATAGGCCTCCCCCAAGTGTCGCCACAACAACCAGTCCAGTGCGTCCCGCGTCTATTCCATCAGGTACCCGCAGCCTGCTCCAAGTCATCGGTCCACCTTATGGGAGGCCTTCCAACCTGCGTCTTCCGGTGCGCAGTCGCCAATCCAGAACTTTTCAGCCCCTTCGACCATCTATACTGCGAGCAATGTTTGCAAGGGACGTCCACTACGACAATGAAGCATTTTTTTTTTCTAATCACAGAAGTAATCAAACTTTAATACATCATATCGCATAAGCCTATCAAGAAAAAGTACATCCGCCAAAGTTAACAAATTAGGCCAATTATTAGTCCAACACATACATACTTAGTTCGAACTAATTCCCTAAGATCCTGTGACATTCAACTTACTTCGAATTCGCCTAACTAAGTTACAACTAAGTAAGAACAAAACTCTCCAAGCGTCGACCTATTTAGAAATATTGCTGTACTCTAACTTCAATACTCGTAACTATATTAAGACTAACGAAATAGCCAGTTTATCTAATTTCCTTTACTACTAAATTCATGGTAGACACTAAAGTCGTCTCCACATATGTGATCGCCAACTCTCCAATAGATTCTAGACTTTCTTCTATCTGCGTTAGAGTTCACATTCGGTTGCTACGTTGACTTTAATCAGCTGATTGCTGAGAACAACTTTTATACGTTGTAAGAACGCAATTTGTGCAGTTCGAAGATACATGGATGGCGTAAAGTTGATTACCCTTATTTTGGTTGGATGCGGCATTCGTTACTTCGAGTGCCAACGAAAAGGATTGCATAACATTTCTTGAAGTTTCTACTTCATTTTAATTTGTGTAGGTGCAAAATTAATGTAAGTAGGTACCTATACACGTTGCATTTGTTTTGAACTGAAATTGAACTAAGAAAATTGCGATGTAGTTTAATCTTCTGTAAATGCTTTTGGGAGTTCATAATTGAATTTGGACGTGCGTGTTGGCGTCTGAATTTTGGATGTCAGAAAGTATTTTATTAATTTAATTTCATTGTTTACGAATTGTATTATTTACGAAAGCAGCTAAGTAAATTCGAATTGAACAGGTTAGAAAACAGGTTCACTGCTTTTTCAAAGACTGTACAAGATTGAGGTGCCTTACTGATAGCAAGAAGAAAAGAAACGACGTAGCCGTGTGAACGTCAATATGGTAGAACGGGGCTCTAATGTGTAAATTTTTCACATTGAGTTTTAGAATAAGTTCCTCTCTGTTTTTCAAAGTTCCTTTCCTCATATTATGTTATTCACTGTAGATTGTATATGTCGCCGGAAAATGACAGACTCCGTAAGATTGTCTTGATTATATTATATTTTCTCGATATATTATGAAAAACTCGTTTTGTATTTAATATAAATCCATCCAAATTCAATAGTTTCCAATCAATCCGTGTCTTATATAGAAAAAAAAGTTAACAATTTCACGCGACATTTTACAATCTTACGGCGGCGGCGTTTGCCACTATCCGGTGACATGTACACCTCTGCTTGTGCTCCTGGATTTAAAACCCATTTTCTTTTTTATGAATTTGAACTACATATTTTATACAACGTGTAACAGATTAAACCCCAACCACTTAAAGGGCCATTTGATTGTAGTCATCATTATGAAAAAAATGAAAAAATAAAATACAGTGACTGTTTTTTTTCCGCGATTTCGGGTTTGATTCGACAGTAAAAATTGTTTGTAATGATGGTACACTGACTCTTTAAGAGGTAATGTGCTTATTCAGTTGCTTGCTGTATAGCTTGAAGTTTTATCGCCCAGCCTAGGTACTAATTCAATGTAATGAATATCTTACTACAATATTATATGAAACTAGCTTTTGCCCGTGACTTCATACACACATTATATCCCGTTTTTTTTTTTTGTTTTAAAAAACGTTGCCCCATACTAGGAATTTCTCCTGTATCGTGGGTGCGTTTACAAACATACAAAGTCACATACACAAACAGCCAGACCCGGAACAACTATCTGTAGGCCATACTAATATTTGTTCCGTGCGGGAATCGAACTGCCGCGCTGTCAATCGCTCAACCACTGCGCCAACCGTGACGTCAAAGTCTGTCTTAGTGCAATGGAGTGCAAGGAAGCTACATGCTAAATTTCATCTTTTTACGACTAGAAGTTTCGGCTGTGCGTTGTCTGTCAGTCATTCACTCAGTAATGGAAGTTTTTTTATATAAGGATGCACCTAGTATTCAACTTATTCACACAGCGTTGTCCCTTCAGAAAAACAGTCAAAGCAATACATTGTAAAAAACCTTGTTAACATTTTCGCGGTTCCCGACTAGATTGAACGCTCTGTGTCATGTCGTATCCTCGGAGTTTCTGCGCTAACAACTTATTCTGACTGCCAAGTTAACTCCGACTGTATGCTTTTTTCTTGTTTTCATTCTATTTTTTTGTTGTTGTGTTGTGGAAAAGAATTTGTCTTGCCTTTTGAGTATGGGTTTCGTTAATCAGTGTTTTGAGTCTTGTAAATAATTTTTTAAATAGCAATAGTTTAATTCTTGAATTTAGTTTCGGTTGTTTCTACGTCAAACAGTATTCTCGCGGAGTTTCTGCGCTAACAACTTATTCTGAGAGCCAAGTTAACTCCGACTGTATTATTTTTATTAGTTTTTATTCTATTTTGTTTTTGTTGCGTAGAGGAAAAGAATTCGCCTTGGCTTTTAATTAAGGGTTTCGTTAATCAGTGTTTTGAGTTTTTAAACAACAACATAATGTATGTATGACAAAAAGATGTCTGTGTGGTTTATAAAAGTGACACCTAGCCTATTCTGCATTCCCATTTTTAAGGGAAATCTTCAAATTACTCCTCCCACTACTCGCGCTCTGGGCGCAGCATTTGTGAGTGTCAGGCTCTTAGTGACTAAAACCCATCCGTCTTCCTCCAAATGCCCTTCGCTTTCCAGGCCCGCGATGATTCTTTCGAACTATGCTCTACTATGACTCATGATTAAGCTGTGAAAAAGAAATAGTGTTACGCATTTTTTATAACTTTGTCTCCCTCCTACACCGTAACCATGATCGTTTCAAGAGGTCATAGTTGGTACTGGCAGGTGTACCCTTTGATGAGTAACTTTCGATTTTTCAGTCTTTTAGTAAGTATCAGTGATTTTTATAGGTAGATAATAAACCAAAATAACTTCAAGAAACCTTCACAAGAAATATGTAGGTACTTCACCAGATTACCACCAACATTTATCTGCTTTATGGACTCGTACCTCGCAATGTCAAAGCCATTACATTACTTACAACTAAAAAAGAAATTCATTTTGGTTCTTACAAGTACAAAACCTTAATCCATCTAAAAAGCACTTTAATATATTTTCCACTTTATCTTTACAAGTTCTCATAAAGCTAGATATTATCTGAAAAGATTTTCACTTAGAAAACGAAACTTTGAAATGTTGGACTTCACTTGAAATCACGTAATGTTCCCTTTATTTAGGACTGAAAGGAGGCTAGTATCTTTAGTTTGTTTCTTTGAAGTTGTGTTTGGGACAATTATTTGTTATTTATTGAGTCTTGAAAGGGTGATCGGCTGGCACAAATAGACACAAAAAAATGAAGCTATTTTACGAACTTAAAAGCGCCAAAGTGCCAATACTTCGAATTTTCAAGCAACAAAGTTTGTATTCGCAACCTGTCAAAAATGTATAAAAATGAGGTTATTTTTGACAGATTGCGATAGATATGCGAGTGCTGACGTGGATTAAAAATAAGTAGAATATTGGTCCTCTGGTTGTCTGGTTCACTGTTGAGTTTTTTTTTGTAAGCAGGTTGTCGTTTAAAATTAAGAGCGCGCACATACTGTCTGTTATTGTACGACTTGTAAAGACTTCTTGACTAAAATTATTACACTGATATGAAACTAGAGATTGCGACGCCGGATGGATTACTACATCAAAAATACAACATTCTAAAAGACGAGCGGCTAGAGGACCTAGCCATCGATTATTTCGCAGAAACGCTGAAAGCCATGAGTTTCTAAGAACCGTCGAGACAAAGCTACCTCCAATATGCATTCATCGTGACTTAAAGCTCTGGTAAAAGATCTCCTCAAAGGGTACAGACAGTTTTGATTCAAAATAGTATTGCTTTCAGTAACGATACGTATCTTTGACAAACCAAAAAGACGGTGATATTTTTTTGCATCTTCTTTGATAATTTTAACGTCAGATTTGAGAAAGCTTCATACATTTAGGAGTTATGGCTGTTGTTTTGAATGAAAGAATGCCGCTTATTGTGTCAATGTTTAATTTTTTTTCATGGCTTCAGGGTCTGCTTTAAGAGTTTTGTTAACATCGGAACGCATGTTATCCGGAGTCGCGGGATTATTCGCAAGAGACACCTCATGGCTCCGGAACACAAAGGGCAATGAAGGAACATGGATGGGTTTTAGTCAGTAGAAGTCTGACACTCACTCCCGCTACACCCAGAGCGGGAGGAGTCATTGGATGATTTCCCATCCTTAAAAAAAAAAAAAAAAAAAAACGCATGTTATCGAAAATGAATACGAGAACCCATGTCTGCTTGGAGACTTTATTCCTAGGCCTAAATAAAAAAATAAAATAAAAAAAGGCAGCCGCTCTACGTAAAATACTGGTATTCAGCTGAATCCAGTCTGACTGGAAGCCAACCCCAATATAGTTGGGAAAAGGCTAGGCAGATGATGATCTCCTTCCTATTTGGTAAATCTCTGTTATTATGATTAATTGTGATGATTGATCAGAAATATTATATTAAAAATCTAAAGAAATAACCATACATTTTCATCATTTTTATTTTAACACTGTATTCTGCTCAAAGGACCTAGAACGAGTCCTGGAGGAACGACCACAGAGTTATTTAAAATAGACACAAAACAAAAAGGAAGTTCCTCCCGTTTTACAAAACTGAGGGTAGACAAAGCGGAAGCACTGTATTCAAGTCGACACAAAGCCTTAGTAACGAAAGAAATCTCTCAAGAGACACAGATGTTAATTGAAAATAGCGTAGAATTGAATTCGGTTGAAAATACTCGGTTTTCTTTTTTAACACACGGTAGTAACTGTGTGGAAAAGGGACATTGTTTATGAAAATTATTTGAAAATGTTAGATATATTTTGAACATAATAGGCTAGATTCCATCATCCACAAATTGCAAAACTATTTAGTCCGTCAGTTAGAGTATTGAAAAATAATGGACACGTATTTTTTGTTTTTGTAAATCAATGCATATTGACAAAGATAAAACGCATCAAAACTCGCGAGTGGGGGCTCGTGACGTCACGACTCAGTAAAAATTATGCGAAGGTGTGACGTATTGAGAATTTTAAAAGCGTCGTAACTTCGTCAATTTTGGTTCCCGTACAAAAGAAAAACACTGGTCAAATATTTTTTGTTAATCTAACTGACGGACTAATTCGATTTTTTTAGTCATCTACCCTATTATGTAAATATGTATACTAATAATATAAAGCTGACGAGTCTGTTTGCTTGAACGTGCTAATCTCAGGAACTGCTGGTTCTATTAGAAAAAAATCTTTTAGTGTTAGGTAGCCCATTTATCGAGGAAGGATAAAGGCTATTTATATCATCACGCTCAGACAAAGAGTAGCGGAGCATTAATGGAACATGAGACGCAGACTAAGTTGCGCGGGTCAACTAGTTTTTAAAATAAAATGACGCCTTTTTCACGTTTAGTAACGTAAAATTTTATTTTAGCACATGATATCAATTTGAATTGGAAACTATACTCATATTTTTGCGCGATAAAAATTGTATATGTTGCATAAAATTCAATCAAAATACTATTGGGTTGTAGTATATACTCTTATATATAAAATTCTCGTATCACAATGTTAGTTACCTTACTCCTCCGAAACACTGAAATCGCAAAAAAACTCTATAGTTTTTTGCGATTTCAGTGTTTGTCGTATAGTAAATATTGATCATAATGGTGGGAACAATGATCTCTTAAGAGGTATTGCATTTATTATGTAACTTATTGTATGAATCTACATATTACGATGCTCAGCAACAGTAAGGTGCAGCGCAGAAGACCGACTATCCTGGACGTACTTTTTAGTCTGTAGGAATAGAACATAAGCAGTTATATGTGGTAACGTGATAACATTTTGTGCGCCAAAGACTCGATCGCACAAAAGTGCGTCTGCGCTGCACCTTAACCATTTTCAGTACAACTACTAACATGAGGGAATGATTTAGAAGAATTAATTGTATTTATCTCTGACCTAGATTAGAGTCAAGAGCAATCCCATTTCGAAAAAAAAAAATCTTCTCATTACACTCGCAATTTTTAAAAAATATAGTTACAAGCCTGTACACCAAACAGCTTATTTGACTGTACTATTCAGATACTGTTTCCAACCGTTATCAGCAAAACAACGTATTACGTAACTCAGCACACAGAAAAGGAGAATAGACTGGGTACTCATTTTAACTTCACTCGCAACTGTTTTAGGGTTCCGTACCCGAAGCCGAACCAACGGAACCCTATTACTAAGTGTCCGTCATCCAGCCATCCGTCCGTCCACCCGTCCGTCTGTAGGTAGACAGTTGAAATTTTCACAAATTGTGTATTTCTATTAACAAATCATTTGCATAGCCTTTTCCCAACTATAGTGGGGTCGGCTTCCAGTCAAACCGGATTCAGCTGAATACCAATATTTTACGTGGAGCGGCTGCCTACCAGACCTCCACAACCCATTAACAGGGTAACACGGTACTCCTTCGCAAGACTGGTGTCAGATTTTCTGGCTCCTCTATATAATTGCCGCTATAACAAAAAATAATAAAAATTAGGGTTTATGGTACGGAACCCTTTGTGTGCGAGTTAGACTCACTCATGGCCGGTTTTTTAATAATATATTCTTGCAATTCTGTATACCAAATAGCTCATTCGACTGTACCAGCCAGACCCAGTACCCAACGTTTACCAGCAAAACGATATATTACGTTGCTCAGCAAACAGAAAAAGCAAATGACGCTCAGTTTGTTGCAAACGTTCGCAAAAACTCAACTACACTCTGCTAGACTCAACATAGCGAAGTATCTGACGGTAATATCGTCCGCTTTGAAAAAGGAAATATTTTTTTGTGTTTTATTAAAGCCATTCTGGTCGGTGGCGGATAGGGTCATCGCTTTGTTCGGGATTGTTTCAGTTTTAAAACTTTATCTGTGGTCGACTGGTTTAGGCACTTGCCTTGCAACCGGGTCGTGGGTTCGATTCCCACGGGAAGCATACTTTGTAAAGCTGTTTCCAGTTTGGCTAGGACATTGTAGGCTTGAATCACCTGATTGTCGGGCAAAAAATTATTCCGTGCTTCGGAAGGCACGTAATAAGATGGTGGTCCCGGCCGCTGAACAGCGGTCGTCAAATAAATCAAGTCAGAGGCCCTTGAGGCGGTTTAGAAACTCTAGAGTTTAGAAACTCTGACACTAGGGTATAGGGGGTCTCCTGCGAAGCAGTCATGCTAGCGAAGGAGGTGGCGGAGCGGGAGAGGAGACCCTCTCGTCCCAGCCGCCGTGGTAGACGCCGCGGGCGTCGGGGGCCACCACCTGGTGACCTCCGGCCACCGTAGGCGCGGGCCTGTGGGCGGCGAGCTATGGGTGGCTCGCCGTCCGTCCGTCTAGACAGGCCGTGTCGACGGCGCGTTAGTGTTCCACGCGCGCCTAAAAGAGAGTCAGCAACATAGAGGGGCCCGAAAGGGCCGACGCCTGCCGGAGTCGCGGGATTATTCGCAAGAGACACCGTGGCTCCGGAACACAAAGGGCAATGAAGGAACATGGATGGGTTTTAGTCAGTAGAAGTCTGACACTCCCTCCCGCTACACCCAGAGCGGGAGGAGTCATTGGATGATTTCCCAAACCTAAAAAAAAAAAAAAAAAGGGTATAGGGGGTCATTAGACATTACTGCCCAAAGAATAAGAAATTTCTAAAAGAGCAATTATTTTAACTGTTTATTTTAGGCTTGAGGAGCTCGTGGCTAAATAATAATAGCCGCACAGGTCGATCTTCAAGGTTAAGTAACGCTTGCCGAGGTTGGTCTGTGGATGGGTGACCATCTTAACGTACCGAGTTTCCTCCGTGTCTCGGATAGCACGTTAAGCTGTTGGTAGGTACCGGCTGTCATTTGGAGATCTTTGGCAGTCGTTACGGATAGTCAGAAGCCAGAAAATCTGACACCAGTCTTACCAAGGAGTACCGTGTTACCCAGTTGGTTGTGGAAGTCTGGTAGGCAGCCGCTCCACGTAAAATACTGGTTCTCAGCTAAATCCGGTTTGACTGGAAGCCGACCCCAAAATTGTTGGGAAAAGGCTAGGCAGATGATGATTTTAGGCTTGAATCTAAAGCTATAGGTATAGGTAGGTTTTTAAGGTCTGTTTTTGTTTTATTAGTGTCTTTGTTTTAAAATTTTCTTTAATTCGGATAAGCAACATCCATACGGGTTTGTAAACAAAAAGGTAACTTATTCTTGTGTAAGTAAATTTAGAATCATTTAGAGACAAGGATGTTGTTCGGGGTATATCTTCGTGCAACATCCCCTAACGGAGGGGAGTCGTACTTTCCCGCTATGTTCATCAGGATGGACTTGGAACTGACAGGCTTTTGATCGCCAGTTTTTGTTTCTTTTATTTCCAAAGGGGTTAGAACTTTTTTATGGAAGCTGGTACAAACACGTCATCACCATTTTGCATTTGGCATGTATAGAAAGTGAAGTTCTTTTAAAAATTGTATCCAGAGGTTCCGGCAACGCAACATTTGCAGATCGTATGCCAGTTTTAGGGCCAGTGTCTGCTAGGGTTGCAGAATTTATTCGAAAGAGTCACCAAAGCCTTGGAACACAAAAGGCATAAGAGGGAACAGGGATGGGTTTTAGTCAGTATGAGTCTGACACTCCCTTCTGCTCCGCCCAGAGCGTAAGACATCTTTTGATGATTTCACATCTTTAACCTCTGGCGGACTTCACACATTTCATACGTCACTACCCTTGCGGACCTTGCGTCCCGCGCCGCTCCGCGGGCGGTCGCTTACCGTAAGTGTAATCTGACCCGAGCCACTTAAAACGTTATCGCGGCGTTTCTGTAGCTTGTATCCGAGCAGTTGAAACGGTTTCGGGTTCCATAATTATGTCGTCATGAAATTAAGTATAAACAAAACTCTTATTAGTACTCGAGAAATAAATATATCCTATTGAAATGAGAGAACTTGCTGAATGTAGTTATGTTGCTGTTTATGTTATTTCTGACAAAACTATTGCATCAATTTACACCAATTTTTGGGATCTAGCTTATGAAAAGACAAGTAATCTAATGACAATGATCTTTTATACGAGTTCTATAGCCGATTATAGCAATATTCAAGCTCAAACTTCATAAAGCGCGGCGCCATTTGTTGTTTTTTATTGCGTAATTCAATGCGCTATTTTGATAACGATTATCAGAGTTATATCAAACAGATTCCAATTGGAAAAGCTTGTAGAATACTACCTATATATTCATCAACGCATTGTTAACTATAAATCGTTACAATATGCTTACTTTAATTGTAAACATTGCCAGAAACCCAAACAATAACAATGTTGACCTTAGCGAACACTCGAAATTACGTAACTTTTGTTGGCTCAACTAAACAAGTTTTGTTATGTTATTTCATGCAAAAAACTAGCTACATACTTGTAGGAAATAGTGATAAATGATTATTTATCCACTTACCTTAGAATATTGCACTAAAAACACACAAAATTCACTAAAATAACTTCACCATTGCGCGCGAAATCACCGAGACATAGAAACTTTTGACAAGAGTTTTAGAAATGTCAGGTGTCATCTTTTTAGTATGTTTTTTTTTCTAGAGTCGGCAAATTTTATACGCCATAGAGAATATTCGTAGACAAACGATTCTAAAGCTTACTAAACACGAAAATAAAGTTTTAATCAGTCGCGGTGTGCTGGGTCCAATTGGACCCAGCGGGGCTCAACAGAAATACTCACTTGCTGGGTGAAATTTCACCCGGCGGTCCGACAGAGGTTAAACAAAAGGCGTCTGTCAAAATAGTTATTTAACTAATTTTGGTAACAACTTTCAAGTCGACAATACGAGTAGAAATATTGATGACAAGTCAATTCTATAATAATAGATAGACAGAAAACAGATAGAATATCTACTCTTTATTGTGGACACCATATAAGTTACAGAAAAAAAGAAGAAAACATTACATAGTGTGACACAATGGGCGGCCTTATCGCTAAGTGATCCATCCAAAGGAAGTTCCATAAAAAAAGGCATTTTGGGTCTAGTCCTTTAATTTAATGTTTTATTAAATCTAGAATTATATGAACACTACTAGCTTCAGCCAGGGGCTTTGCAGCATGAAAATTATCCTCAGAACATACTCCTATATTATCCTACTGAAGGGCACTTGTATCTTCTTCTTCTCCCAGCTTTGTCCCATTTCTAATTGGTGTCTCCTAACCGTTCTTCTCTAGTGATGTCGTTTCTGGGTCGTCCATGGGTCTATATTGTCTGTGGCGAGGTCTTTTTTTATAACTGACATCCATTTAAGTCGGGATCTGCCGCAGCTCTTTGGTCCTGAGTCAAGCTGAAGCATTTGCTTAGCACCTGTATGCGAATGTCTATTGACATCCGCTCAACTGTTAAGAGGTAACAAACAGAAATACTGAAACAGTTACTACTATGTACAGATTTCTTGAATCGTTGATTTTGCTTCATACAACCAAGTTCAGTCACATACTGTATGTATACGGCAAAGTACAAACCGAAACTTCTGACGTATATTGCCAATAAATAATCATGAATATCCGTTCCAAAGTTATTGCATCAGTTTACGAGAAACGCAAGATTTCCCTTTTAAGAAGCAACCCTTATAAAGCAAGGGTTAATGGAGCTACCCGGAGTATGAATATTATGGCAACTAAATCTTTTATATTACTGCAGACACGCCGACTTTGAAACGCAACATAGAGTCATGAATTAATTGGATATGCAAGTTAATGTCTTAGTGCCACTCCAAGATCAACCTTATGGTTGATCTTGGAGTGTAATCTTAAAAGGTTTTAATTGGCAACGGAGTTTGCGTATGGCACTTGTCTCACCGCTGGCGAGGAAGTGATTAGCTTTCAACTATTTGCTCGCTGAGGAAAGAGATAAAAAATAACTGCCGGCGATCGGTTCTTATCTCAAGTTGATTGCAACGATAAGAGCTATCAAAGACTGTACTCGCTCAGTGAGACTCGCTCGGTGATGCTCGCTGGGTGGTCAGAATTTACCAACCAGCGGTAATTCTACCTAGAGTGTGTCTGGAGCTAGTATTGCGAGTAAAAGCCTGTCGCACAAAAGTACTCGCTTAAAATCGGGTGTCAAAACTATCGAAACTTTACTCGCTGCTCGCCAATTCGTTTCGAGTTTGAAGCTTTACTAGCTACTCGCTCTAGATAAGACAGGTGCCTGTAACTCCCTCTCTTTAGCTATTTTTAAAAGAGTGTCCGTGGAGTTTCTTGCACGTTCTTCTCCATAGAGATCTACGGTTTGGAATGTGCAAATAGCTTCATCTTTTTGGACCAACCGACCTTGATAATTCAAAAGTGCCTGTAAATGGTTTAATTGAAATAAATGCTTGAGAGACTCGTCGTCAATGATCACCAGAGGTTTTGTGTGCTAGATCGTCAGAACACTTGAGTTTTCAGGTCAATGTTTACTTTACAATAGCTTCCAGACTTTTCTGGAACCATTTCGAAGTTCAAGGCTTGTCTGATCGCCTTTAGATCTTTCCATAAATGCCCTTTGAATGAATTTAAGCCTTCTGATGAGGCCTATTGTGAGCGACCACGTTTCTGTTTCATAAGTCATCACTAGCAAGAGCAACACGCACTGGTCAAAGAATTTCGTCTTAAGACTTTTGTGCTGACAGTGATAAAGGTTTCCAGAAATCGTAGACAACAACTAATACTTTCTCTACAATTCACGATATATAACCATATTATTCATTGTGTATTTAATAAACCTCTTCCATCTGTTCATCATTAAAGTAGGCCTTTAATAAATATTCACCTTAAAACGGAATAACGCTTCGATTATTCAGATCAGAGTAATTGCCAAAATTATAGATAAAATTTTAAGGCAATATCGTCGAACTGTATTCATTTCCGATACGTGCCCCGGGCGATATTTTACAGCCAGTGTTAAGCACTTAATTCAATCATTAACAATTTTGAGATCCATTATCGGGAGCAGAGTATGAGCATTTTCATAATGGGTACATAGTATACGAATTAAATATTTAATTATGAAGTTCCAGGTAAAGTTTTAATGTTAGCTGTAGAGTCTCAATTTGTTTCTTAAATTATAATACTCTTTGTATGCATACAATTTCATAATCGTCTTCCTGCCTTTATCCCATGTTACTTGGGATTGGCGCAACACGTTCTTTCTTCCACTCTGCCCTATCAGCCATCAAACTTTCACTAACTCCTTTTTCTTTCATATCGCTTCTCACACAATCCATCCATCTTTTCTTTGGCCTTCCTTTCCCTCTCCATCCATCAACATTTATGTTCATTACTCTTTTAGTTAGATGCGTTTTCTCCCTCCTCTTCACATGACCATACAAAGACAAGCGATTCCCTTTTATGCACACAATTGAAATACAAAAATCACGAATGCCGATGCGCCACCGGTATTTGGTGGAGATCTTACCCACGCGCACAAAACGTTTTGAGAACATTAATTGCGCGTACAGCTAAGGACTGGAATTCCCTACCAGAGACTGTTTCCTGATAACTACAACCTGGGACTCTTTAAGTCAAGAGTGAATGGTTTCTTCTAGGCAAGCGTGTTCCATCTTCGATCACATCACTAACCTTACACAGTACTCATTTGAATTGCTCACATACTTCTCCTACTAGTCTAACACTTCACGCAAGATGAACTCTCACTCACAAATCGTCTCACAACAACTTCTCAATAACTTCTGCACAATAGAAGGTAGGTATATTGTTTTAATTTTTGTTATTCCTTCTTCTTTTTTTTGTGTGGAGCATTTCTATTGTCTAACTCTTACTTAGTTTATTTTTTGTTTTGCTTACTGTTTAATTTCGACTCTTGCACGATACCACTGTTAAAGCTAATTCTAGCCGTAGAAGGGGCTTGATGATCTGTATCCTGATATAGGTTTTCAGGTTTTCCCCGAAAGCCTATATCAGAACCCAGTCTCTCACAAAGGTGGATTGATCCGTCGACTGAGGTTTTTTGAAACCTATTGGATGTCCAACATGTACCGGTTGCGCATCGCAGGCTATTGTACTGTGACTTGGAAAGCACGTTAAAATCTTGATCCCGGCTGTCACTTAGTTACGGGCAGTGGGAAGCCAATAAATTTAATAGGCTAGATTCCATCATCCACAAATTGCAAAACTATTTAGTCCGTCAGTTAGAGTATTGAAAAATAATGGACACGAATTTTTTATTTTTGTAAATCAATGAATATTGACAAAGATTAAACGCATCCAAACTCGGGAGTGGAGACTCGTGACGTCACGACTCAGTAAAAATTATGCGAAGGTGTGACGTATTGAGAATTTTAAAAGCGTCGTAACTTCGTCAATTTTGGTTCCCGTAACAAAAGAAAAAACACGGGTCAAAAATTTTTGATATTCTAACTGACGGACTAATTAGATTTTTTCAGGACACAAGCCCATTCCCAGGTACTTGATTGTGAAAGTCCAACAGGCAGTAGCTCCAGTAATGAAGGAAATTAACAGTATAGAAGCCGTTCACCCATAGTGGAAAGAATCTTTTAAAGGAAAAATAAGAACGTATTTCACCAATATTGGTAACAATTTTCAAGTCAACAATACGAGTAGGTACCTACAAATAAAGATGACAGGTCCATTCTATGAATAGAACGATATTAAAGGATCCATTCAAAGGAAGTCCCACGCACATCCGGCGGACAGTAAACTGGACCAAAATATTACATTGTAATAATCGTATTGAAAAAAGACAATCCCCATTTATATAGCCATTTATGGTTGGAAATATTTTACTCGATAATTCCTTTAAAATGATACAGACATAAGATGATTAAACTTGTCTTTGGAGGAACATCAATGCATAGACACAGATAAAGCTATTGATTGTAAGGTCCCGAGATAGATAAATGGTGGAAATACTTTATATTTAAAAAAATATTTCAGTTTCATTTTTATTTTATTTATTTACTAGCTGACCCGCGCAACTTCGTCTGCGTCACATTATTCATGAATAATATCGCTATTAAAAATAAGGGTTTGTGACAGAAGCGTAAAGAGTTGTATGTATTTTTAAATGTAACACTATACAAAAATAAAAATATATTTTTTTATATTAAAAAAAAATGCTATCGGTGGACAACCCTTATCACTTAGGGGTATGAAAAATAGATAGTAGCCGATTCTCAGACCTACTGAATATGCATATAAAAAATGGTAAAAATCGCTGAAGCCGTTTCGGAGGAGTAAGGGAACAAACATTGTAACACGAGAATTTTTTATATAAGATTTAAAAAAAATATTTCAGATTCATTTTTATTTTATTTATTTATTAATCTGCCATTCCTTGACTGGCATGGATGTTGCAGTTGACTTCCGGTCGGATTTGGCAGTACTTTAAATGGAGTGTCTGCCTATCTGTCTGTCATGTATAATACCTGTACAGTAACTAGTTATTAAATTATCCCTTAGAATGAGTGCTGTCAGATTTATCGGATTCTTCACCGTCACAACTGTCAAAAATTGGCAAATGACAGCTGTCTTTCTCGGTCTTTCCGAAGCACGGATGAGTATTGATATGTCATGGATGGTCACTATCTGTGCTCGGTTCAAGGTTAAGCTACGCTTGTTGAGGTTGGCCTGTGGATCGGTGACCGTCTTATCATACTCGTACCGAGACTGCTCCGTGCCTCAGAAATCACGTTAAGCCATTGGCACCGGGTGCCATTTGTAGGTCTTTGTCAGTCTTTACGGAGAAAGAATTGTCGGAAGCCAGAATAATCGGACACCCAGCCTTGCCAAGAAGTACCATGTTACCCAGTTACTGGGTTGTAGAGGCCAATCCACGTAAAACACTGGTATGCTGCTGAATCCAGGTTGACTGGAAGCCGATACCAAGAAAGTTGTAAAATTATTTTTTTAAATCGGTCCTTAATTAGCGGAGATATAGGTGAATATAGATTAAAAAAAAATACATACACCCGAACATAGTACCTCCACTTTTTTGAAGAAGTCGGTTAAAAAGGCTAGGCAGACAATTATCTTAGAATTAACCAGCCAATCCAAAAATGAACGAAACTAACATACTAAAAAGTAGCCACATAATGTTATTGTAGCTCGTAGAAGTACACGATAAAGAAAATAACATCAAGCCTAGAACATGTACTTAGGCAACCACGTTATTACTAAAATGAATGTAGTTGTCTTTGGGTGAAACAATTACGCAGTCGTATGGGGACTAATGTACTGACGTACTGACATTACTGTCAGACGATTTACAACGGTCGGGCAGACGATTTACAAGAGCAGTTTGAGGTCGAGTAAGTTTTGGTGTAGAAAAAGGTAGAAATATATCGTGTCCAAGGTCGTCCAAGTATCACTAATAAAAAGTGAAAAAATAAAAAAAATATTACCGACTTCCAAATAAAAGGAAGTCAGTTAAACACTACAATGTGTAAAATACAAGGTCTGTGGTTTTCGTTTTGTTCCTTTGATTTTTAACACCGACTTCCGAATTATAGTTAATTTATACCTTTGCAGTATTTTGTTTGAAAGTCGTTTATATTCTTTTGTAAAATGTTTGAATTTTTCACTATTAAGTGGTAAAACTTGGACGACGTCATCGTCAACGCAAAAATTGAAATAATCAAAAATGCTCATAAAATAAAAACTACCGAGGAGACCTAACGGCAAGTATGCTGGATCGAACTAAAAATGGTTATAGTATGTAAGTTTAATGAATAAAGAGAATAATAATAAATTACAATCTAATTCTTCACCCATAAAAAATATAGACATTTAAAATCTTAATTAAATCCTCACCTCTAATTCGAACATCCACATCCCCTTACCACGGATGAATGTATTCCCCCGGGACATAAAACCGTTTAGTGGATAATCAACTGACATTGACGAGTTCAGTGGGGCCGAATGGTATAGTCAATTGTTTTGTTCGGAAGCCATTTTTGAATATTGCATTCTAAATTGGGGTCCTTTGATTGGTGAGTTGACTGTCAGTTGGAATGTGGAATGTTGATTTTGAAAATAGAAATTAATGAGTAACGTTTTATGGTTGACACTGGTCGCTTGTGGCTGATCAGAATAAGCAAATTCAATTTTTTTCTACTGAATAAAGCATGTTTACTACCATTTTCAGAATTAAGCTCCATTGGTTCGGAAAAAAAGAAACAATTTTGTCGCGATCAATATTATTGTTAGTCCAGTAAAATTATTCTTTCCATACACTGAATTTACTTAAGAATTTGGTCACGAGTATAGAATCGATGCGGTGGCCTAAAAGCGGACTGGCTTAAATGTAGTCCGTTGCTGAAGTATTATCCCACGTCCGGGAAAAATAGCGCGAAGGCAAGGTAAGTAACACTCTTCATAAATAAACAAGTCACTTCGCACAAATGAAAATTCAGGGGGTAATATCACAAATTCGGGGTAATATCACAAATTCAGGGGTAATATCACAAATTCAGGGTAATATCACAACAGCGACCGTAGCACCTCTGGAGAAAATTTTTCACAAATAAATAAAACGCTGATTCAGGCATACCCTATTTCATACGGACTACGGACTCAATTTTCTTGAGTGCATTACGGTTACCAAATAAAATATTATTCGTTTTGGCTGGGTGGTCGTTACTTAGCAACCAGCGCGGTCATAACTCGGCAACCGGTTGGTATAAACAACCGGCAACCCGATATTTTATTGGCGGATTTATGCGGATATCCGCAGGGACATGGTTTTTGTTAGGGGTATTTTATGGAATTTGCATATGGGGTAATGTATCGTTTTCGGATCGGTTGGGCCTTTTGACCGGGGACGGAGAGGGTAGTTGAAATTGAGTAAAACCGCATACTGTGGCCTTTCAAAGAAAACTGAAAGATGAAAATGGTGCCTCTACGCACAACGGGCCGAATGAGAGTCTAAGTGCGGAAAATGGTGCCTCTATGAGGAGTGTTGAATTTTATTGAAGCCGCATCTGTAAGCTGTAAGAATGTTGTTTTATTGCTTATGTATTTTATGTTCCTAGGTATTATTAGTTAAAGAAAAACTACACGTCTTAACGTTGGAAGAAAAATACTGAACACGAAACCCTAGTGCCCATTCTACTAATTTTGAAGCAATGTTCGCTTTCGCATGTGAGTCGCTATTTGTCAAACACGTATGGAAATTGAAGATTTATTGCGACTGAGATGCAGATGTTGCTTAAAATTAGTAGATTTGGCCCTCTTTTTAATGTCAACTTTCTGGATTACCCATTTCATTTTTTATATTTTTTCCATCAATCTATACTAATATTATAAAGCAGAAGAGTTTGTTTGTTTGGTTGAACGCGCTAATTTCAGGAACTACTGGTCCGATTTGAAAAGTTATTTCAGTGTTAGATTTATCGAGGAAGGCTATAGGCTATATATTATCACGCTAAGACAAATAGAAGCGAAGCAATAATGGAAAATGTGACGCAGACGAAGTTGCGCGGCTCAGCTAGTACCTGATAAAAAAACCAGCACGACTCAAGAACCCATCATACAAAGCAAACAAGAATCAAAGTTCCCAACTTATTTATACAGCTATTTATATCGAAGTATATTTGCATTTCCATCTTTTTCAATCAATCCCTTTAAGTTCGGGTACCCAGGAAAACCCAAACCCAGGGACCTGTTGTCATGGCAACCAGTCAACAGCCCGAATAATTCCGATGCCAAGATTAATCGATCGACATCTGCAAAAGGCGGACAGAGTGTTTCGAGATTAGTCAATTGGGATTACTCTCTATCCTCTTCATAGGACTCTGACCCATATTTCGTAAAGCTAACGGTGTTTTTCGCTTGTGTTTCGACGACCAGGGTAATAAGTTGCGGGAGGCTCGTTCAGAATAAGTGTACTGTTTATTTGAGGCTAATTTATGTGGTTCTCTTATTGTGAGCTATGGTCACGTCATAAACAGAGATGCCTGTATTTCGCTGGCTGTATTTTTGCGTCGAACAAATGGGAATAATGGACATGTAGCCGTAAATTGATTCTGAGATATAGGATATTATTGAGATACTAATGTATTTTGGCTTGGGTGTTTCAGAAGTACGTAGTTATATTTAAGGGTGTAACAGATTCGATACAGTAACTCATCATTTAATTTATGTATGGCAAATCATCAAATGACTCTTTCTGCTCGAAGCGGAAGTGTCAGTTTCTTACTGACGAAAATCCATGCGTATTTCTCCTAATGCCCTTTGCGTTCCAGGGCCGCGGTGACTCTTTCGAACAAATTCCGCAACCCAAGCAGAGAATATTACACCTAAATATAACTGCCCTTTCCAGAATCATTGGATAAGAGTAGTATCAGGCGTAGTATAGCTAGTTTTAAGTTAATTACGTGACGTAAATTGTTAAATACTTAAATTATGGAAGATTTGTCTTTTATTTTACTTTAATAAGTACCGTGACAGACTGAAGTAATGTAGATATTGTATTATATTATTGTACAACTGTAGCGGCATCAATACCGAAAAAAAAAGCAACGGAGCAAATCTACATCGCAACAAAAAGAACCGCTTTGCCATCTATCCGGTGGCGAATTAAAAATCGTACATCGCACAAGCAGAGTTTACCGTGCGATTTGAACAGATAATTAGCCCGAATATGAACTATCAGGCAGTTGCCCGCCAGGCACAACAACCGCCTGATCGGAGGATGCTCCCTTTTCAATTGCAGTTGGCGGGACTTTACTGTCTGTGCCGCATACGTTCAGGCACACTTGTAAAATTCTGTATAACGGATAGTAATATCAATAACAGTGAAATAGCAGCCTTGGAAATAACATTGACTGGTATCCAATTTTAAATAAGTTACTCAACTATACATTTCTGAGATATGGAAATTCAGTCGAATGGAACTTCTTGTAACAATGATTGATCTAAAAACTGGCTCCAGGAACCGTAGTTCAATATGGAATGTTTGCGAAGCTCTCTTGAACTGAATTTACTTCTGCAAAGTTCAAAAGCGGGTAACATGGATGTAAGTTACTCAAGAAAGATCGGCTGTACCTACTGTATTTCTTATTCTGGTTTGCATAAGTTTAGTTTCAGATGAATGATAATGACACGTATTTTTTTTAAACGCAGAGACATACGACTGAATATCGTTATTTTACACTGGGCAAGTGCGTGTCAGAGCATGCACAGTTAGGGGTACCGCAAGATGGGTTGTGACTAAACTACAAAATTAATCTTATAGATTGTAGTAATAAGTTAGAAATACTTTGAATAGGACGGTGGCTGAGAAATATTCAAATAGACGAACAGTCCAAAATTAAAAAAGAACGAATTCGCATTAATATCTCTCTTTAAGATTTTTTTTGCTACTTCCTCAGCCAAAAAACCCCAATAAAGACAAAAAGCAAAAGGGTAAGATTTTAACTCTTTTCTGACAAACATTCTTATCTCTCTTAAGTTTTAGCCGTGAATGAATTCCACCGTTATTCTATAAAAGTGACCTATCAATCGAAAGCACAATAAATACCATCAACGCCAAGTAATCACAGCAGTCAAATATTAGGTCGTTTGGATTCCAATAGTCATCCTGAATAGTAACAAAGTCATTATATTCGTATTGCCTACACAATAGACGCTGAAAATCACTGACTATATTTACATGCTCATCTATATTAGAGTGAATTCACACATGACGGCACTACAAACCGTAACGATGAAAAGCACATCGATGATTGGATGATTTAATGTTTAGTGAACGATTTTAAATCGTGCGTTCTAATGTGCATGCGTTTGGGAGGGCCAGACGGTTAATATCAAGTTATGAGACATATTATCGTTTAATATAGATTTTGTATTAGTTGTACTTTAGGCGGAAAAGTGCTTAATAACTTAAATTGGAAGGAAACTTACAAGGAATGTATCAAATCAAAGCGTAGATTTCAAATAAACCATTTACATGCACTTTTGAAATGTTAAGGTCGATCAGTCAAAAACATGAAGTTACACGTTCCAAAGCGTTGAGCTCTATGGAGAAGAACACGAACGAAACTCCACGAATACATCACAAGATTTAAAAGAGTGTTTTAAATCTTGTGATGTGTTAATTAGAAATATATTGATAACATTATCCTTGTTGATTTTGTAACTTTATGTACAAAAAACTTAAATTAAAAGACCGAAAGTTTTATTTACAACCAACACGAAGATTTGGTCTCACCGTAAAAGATGTTAAATAAATACTCTAGCATAATTTTTATTTTTACAGGTAATGTAAAAGTTTTTTTTTGTATAAAAATGGTATTAATTTATAAAAACTTTTTTAATTTTTTTTTTTTGAATTTGTTTCTTTGTTCTTCCGAAATTAAAGTTATTTTATACTTTGCAGTATTTTGTTTGGGAGCAGGTTATATTTTTTTTGTAAAAAAAAAGTATTATATTTCACTTTTAAGTGGTGATCACGGACGACCTCATCTTCTACCCAGAAATTGAAACAAGCAAAAATGCTCGTAAAGTAAAAAAATACTGAGTCAAACTAAACCATTTTTACGGGATCAAATGGTTATTCGTTCCATTTGATCCCGTAAAAATGGTTTAGTTCCCGCATCGAACTAAAAAATAATCACAGAAATCGGGTCAGAAACCTCGAAGTAATCGGTCTACATACATAAAAAAATACTCACCGAATTGAGAACCACCTCTTTTTTTGACAGTCAGTTAAAAATGGTGATAAAGATAATTTGGAACGAGAAATAAAATTTATATTTATTTTCTATCAACCCGTTTATCTACCTATTGTTCTATTGCAGGGCAAAATTGTATCTCTTCCGTATCCTACTGTTCTCTACTAATGAGGTCCAGCCACTTAGGAGGCAAGCTCGTGACGTCATCTTCACCTTTATAGCTAACAGAGCTTCAAGATAATTTGCCCTAAGACGTTCACAATGAAGTACTAACGATTTGGATACAACCCACTTTGAATACCAACAATGTCATCAAGTTCTCGAAACAATACGCTCAAACAGAGATGATAGCAATCAGTGTTAGTGCCAATACACACAACGACACATCACGGCACATAACGGCACACTAAGACAAATATCGACACATAGCGGCGCTCGATAGGTGACGACATAACTGAGCCATCTGGATCAATGATTGGATAACGTATCAGTATACGTGGAATATTTGTTTCTGAAGATGGAAATCGAAGACAAATAATATCCAATCTGAATGTCTGATAAGGGATTCGTGATAAATTAGGTTGGTATCACCTGTTTGCTTTAGATACTGTGATTTCTTATCTACATGTTTTTTTTTTTTGGAAGTTAGCTTTAAGCTATGGAAAGAAAGAAAGAAAAAGAGTTTATTTGCGCCAATCATGGTGCATACAAAAAATAATTTACAAAATTATGAAAATTGGGAAGATTTGCATCACTTTCATGAAAAACGACCATCTCTCGGCATAATGCTGAGACACTCGTGTGCGAGACAAAGCCACAGCACTGGTTTTCAGTGACAGCCAGCGTTGACAGTTTGACGTCGATAGGTGGGTCTAAAAAGCCAGGCCAGTTTAGTAGAATCATAATTATCATCCTCTACCTAGCCTTATCCGAACTATATTGGGGTCGGCTTCCAGTGAAACCGGATCTAGCTGAATAAGAGTATTTTACGTGGAGCGGCTGCCTACCAGACCTCCACAACCCATTAATTGGGTAACACGGTACTTCTTGGCAATACTGGAGTTAGATTTTCTTTACCTACGTCTATGTTTCCGAACGCTTACAACCCTAGTCTCCTCAAAGTTAGAGTGAACAGGCTCCTTCTGGGTAATTTCGCTCCATCGTAGACTTTGTCTCTGTCATCTCTGACCAAGACTAGAGTCAAGAGCAAACCCAACACAAAAAAAGGATTAAACCGAATATCATTTCGAATTTATTGTGACGACACGAGTAATAGTAGCGTAATAAAATTTCGAAAAATAATACATTATATCCCAACAAAAAACAATACTGCAATATAATTTATAAAATGAAAATTGTTAGTCCAAATAGAAACACAGTCATCAAATTAGCTAAATGGCACACGATAGTAATCACTAAAGTCCGGCCGCAAAGCAGGAAGAATTTCGTCCGTTGACCTGTTATTACCTTCTCTGTCACTCCCGCGTAAATAGAATGAGTCTCGCTCGCACAGATGCAATGGCCGCCGTCCTCAGGGATTGTAAACCTTTGCCTGAGAGTGTAAGGTTTCTTCTTGTTTGCAAGTGTTATGTCACGTAAAAAAAGAAGGAATCGAAATTAGTTAAACTAGATGATTATGTAAATAAAACTGTTGATTCATTTGTAATAAATGTGATAGGCGAGACGTTTTCGGAAAGCAGTAACTCCGATACAGAGGAATCGGATTCTGATTTTTGAATTTTACTTTTGCCGTATTAGTAATTGTAACTCGATTTTTATAACTTATAATATAAAATCTAAATACATCATTTATATGATGACAATATTTTTATTATTTTCTAAGTTGGTACTTTCTCCTTCAAATATTTCATGTAAACCGCACATAATATAAAAATGTTTGTGATCACTGTCAGTAGGTAAATAGGTCATTGTACGAAATTCTTCCTGCTCCGCGACTGGACTTTAGTACTGATACTCATTAGTGCTATGTCCAAATTACTCGGCACGGGATCGCCTGTTATCCAAATGTTTATCTAGAAACCTATCTGGCTGGATATTGTTTCTTATCAATGTTAGGTTTTATTTGAAACGTTGACCCCTGAATTCTACCAGTCAATTCTGTAAAAATCTGACAATGTAAACTTAAGTGGAGGGAGCATGAAGAGAAATGTCATTCAATCGTGTGTGTATGAATAGGCTTGTGTCCTGAAAAAGTCTAATTAGAAGAAAAGAAGATTATCAAAAAAAAAACTATTTACAAAAAAATACAACCGACTTCCTTCGTGTTTTTGTTAGTTTCTTCGTATTTTGACACCGACTTCCGAAATTAAAGTTATTTTTTACTTTGTAGTGTTTTTTTTTTTTGGAAGTCGGTTGTATATTTTTTTAAAGTTTTTTATTTTTCACTTTTTAGTGGTGCCCCACCCCCACACCTAACAACACCACTGCAAAATCGCAGAAAAGCAAAATACGCAATGTCGATTATCAAAGAATCATCTAAATAGTCAAATTCCAGCTATATATATATATAGTGATCACTACGAGACACTGGCATAATAGTTGGAACCGGCTCAGTTGCCATAAACGAACAAAAAAATGTGACGTTTCCATTTCCTACCATTTCATAATATTTTTACGAAACAAAATTGTGAATTCGTGCGTGTCAACAACTTCAGTATAAACACAAAGTACTGAACTAGTAGGTATAAGCCGTTATTAACCTAAATCCGAAGAGAATATATTATATTTACTTTTGAATGCTTATTGTGGTAAAATCGAATAAAATCCTGCACTGTAAACATACGAGCTGTCAATAAATTTTTACGGTAATGTGTGCTTGTTACTGTTTTCTATAAAAGTTATACTTCTTTAGCTTTTCCCGCCGCTTTGCTACTAGAGGCCGTTTCAACCATGCATTCCTCCAGTAACAAAAGGACCTTCAAATTCAAATATAGTTCAAATTTAGTTCGTGTAATAATAATTATCGTTATTGGATCAGTACTTCAAGAAATGGCCTTTCTCAAAAAATCAATGGGTTGCACTCTGGGAGTGCCGGCAGAAGTGAAAACTTGAACATTAACGTTGTGCATTTTTGAATCATACGTCTTACGAATTTTCGATCAGGTCACGTGTCCTGATGCGATTTTAACATTTTTATACCCATCCCAAGGAAAGTGCTCAACGCCGCTAAAGAAGTTTTCACTTCAAAAACAACAAATCTATTTTTGAATTAATGACATATTTACATGATAAAATTTTGCCAAACATGTCAATAATTCAAAAAGCATGGCAAGAGTAAATACTACTTTCCGTCGAATAATTTCGGTATATGCGTCGCTACACTAACCCAATCCAAACACAGTCCGTGTTAGAGCCCGTTCACACGAAACGGCACGGCAATGAGTGACATCCGACGGCGCGCCGTCATTTGGGATCATCTCATTTCCGTTATCAACGATTGCGCGCTTGTTTTCGCAAGCGTCTTTTGTGTTATCTTCAAACTTAGATTTCTTTTAGAGATGAGCAGATATTTTGATACGATTAGTTATAAATCCAAACCAATCAATAACATTGACAAAATGTGTTAGTGGGTCTTCAGAAATATGCTTGCATATTTTTTAGCTTCAAATTAAAAAATAAGGTTTAATTCAGCCGTCACATGTAAGTCTTATAAGTCGTTACCGTTACTCAAAAGCTCGAAAGTCTGACACCAGTTTGTCATCGAGTATTACGCTATAAAATGCATTTGCAATTAGCAATTGCATGCGGTTAAACAGGCAAACTGTTTTTTTTTTTTACTTTTGTTAGGCATACGTTTGACCACTATCTCACCTGATGGTTAGCGATCATGTAGTCTAAGATTGAGCACGCTTGCTTAGAAGTACCTAACGTATTCACTCTTGACTTAAAGACTCCCAGGTTGTAGCTATTAGGAAACATAGATTGCTTATTTCTGAATAATCATGTTTAACTTAAACTCTAATTGGCATTAAAGTACTAACTAAAGTGAGACCAAATGAAAACCAAAATCTATTATTTTTGTTTTCAAACGACATAAACATTTTCAGCAATAATCATATTAAAAACAAAACAACGTTTGCTACTGAATCATTTTATTTTATGCAAACAATCTGCAAGCGCTGAAAATCACTTTTATGAAAGCGGTTACAGCTGCTTTAAATACAAATAAAATTTCAAACGTAGCATGAGAAGATGCTATAAAGCGGCCATCGCTGTAAAGCGGTGTAGCGGTAATAAGTAATATCCGACAGGATAGGAGGTGTTATTTGATTATTTAATTTCCTCTATTGGCCCTTAACATTTGCAACAATCCAATTTTCTTCAAGGAAAATGATAGCCGTGTCATCTGTTAGGGTCTTTATTCCTACATGTGAATATTACAAATTTGCTTGATCAGTGGTTAGGGAAGAGATCAAAGTAGCATTTTTTTTATTGCTGTTTAAAATAAAACCTGTCAAAAGTGAGTCAGTTTCGCTCACGATGGGTTCCGTACCGGAAACCGAAAATAAATGTAAAAGTTATTTAATTTAATAGTCTTGTTTCGTATTTTTATCCGCTTAGAAGGAGGGTAGGAGAGTGTATAATGTATGTATGTAGATATAGTTGTGTGTATGTATATGTATAATTGTTTGGCACGCTATGCGGCCTGAACGGCTCCATGGATTTTAGCTTGAGAAGTGTCGTTAGATTCGAATTTACTGTGTGAGTGACACTGGGTATATTAAAAAAATAAATAAAAACAAAATTACAACCTACATTTGTAGGTTTGAGGTTTAATTTTAACGTGGAATGAAATGAAGGGCTCAAAATAAAGGGCTTGCGGAGATTATTCCAAAAATTTAACTAACTAAAATTTAGGAAATAAAAAAAATACTTTGTCAAAAACCCGACCGCTAAAAAGAAGACAAACTTTTTACAAAAATAAAAAAGTGAAAAGTTTATATTTTTCACTTTTTAGTTGTACCCCACACCTAACAACACCACTGCAAAATCGCAAAATGGTTGGTCCCATTTAAATTTTATCAACATCTTAAAACATCATCTGCAAGTATATATCATTCAGATAAAACAAGAATTTTTCAAATCGGTTCATAATTGACGAGTTATGAGGCAACAAGCATAAAAAAACTACAACCTAATTGAGAACCTCCTCCTTTTTGGGAACTCGGTTAAAACGACTAAAAATTTCCAAAGAAGACGCTTTTAAAGCAGTCTGATGCCGTTGGCGGCATCAGATCTGTGATTAAATTACATCAAACTGCTTGAAAAACGACTTGTTTTTAGCGCTCGGGTTTTTTGACAAAGTAATATTTTTTTCCCTAACATTTTAAGGATTCCGTAGCCAAATGGCAAAAAACGGAACCCATATAGATTCGTCAAGTTCATGTTCGGCACGAACTCAGCGGCCTAAGAGTCTGACACTCCCTTCTACTGCGCCCAGAGCGGAAGAAGTCATTTGATGATTTCCCATCCATAAAAAAGGGCAGTACGTACTTTAGAATGCAGTAGATAGTGATGTTCAAAGTCCAAGGAACAATCCCTTATTCTAATATTTTCAATGAATGATATTTAAAATGTAAAACTTGATGCAAATAAATTATTATATTATTATAATGAAGATAAATAGATTCAGATGCAGTGTGACCGTTCAATTATCCTGAACGGTACTTAAATAGCCATTCATGTGAATTTACATACCTATGAAGTAGGTTTCAGGATAATGTGGTAATTAGTATCCCATTATGCCGGAAACCTAATCTAGGACCATTGTATCTGTGTCTAATTGATGGATTTTATATTATAGTATCGGCAACGATTGAATGAGAATAATTCATGCAGAATTATCGATAATAACTGCTTTCGTGGTCAGTGGTTTAGGTGTTTGCCTTGTGATCTAGTGGTCATGGGTTCGATTCCCACGGGAAACATACTTTGCAAAGTTGTTTTCAGTTTGGCTAGGATACTGCAGGCTTGAATCACCTGATGGTCTGATAAAAAGATGATTCCGTGCTTTGGAAGGCACGTATATAGTGCTCCCGGCCGCCAAATGGCGGTCTTTAAAGTTTGTCAGAGGCCCTTGAGGCCGTTTAGAAATTCTGACCCTAGGGTGTGTGGGGTCGTTAGACCTTATTGCCCAGACGATAAGAAGATCGAAGATAGGGGGGTAGCCAATATATATTTATTCAATTATTATTACATATATATTTATTACTAGCTGACCTGCGCAACTTCGTCTGCGTCTATAATCGGTTAAGTGGTTTAGGAGTTAGATTTACCATAGCAGTGCCATCTATTGATTACTTACTCAACCCAGTCGAAAGGTATCGACATCTGTTAGAATCATTTGGAGTTAACAAATAATTGTGACTGTCAAATAATAACAGACAAATAATTAGCAATAAATTAAAATTGCGACTATAATTTGAGATTTAAACTATCCTATCTCTCAAGTTGGATCGAACTGCACATGGTGTGCGAATTTTATTATAATCGGTTAAGTGGTTTAGGAGTCCATTGAGGACAAACATTGTGACACGAGATTTATATATATTAAGATTACATCTTTTGTCCACTTAAGTTGATAGTAGCAATAAATGTCTAGCAAAATAAAGGTTGTGTTTAGGCTGACATAATGACGATACCGGTCTTACATATTTGGAGGGTATTCGGAGTATTTTCTTGACTACTTTTTTTTATTAGCTTTTGTTATTTTCCCACTGTCTTTTTTGGTACCTAGTAGTTATGTTGTATAATTGCATTTTAATAATTAACCTAATAAGCAAACTTTTCTCATATTATTGCTTAATCTGTTTTTGGAAACAATAATGAGACATAAATTAATAATCCTCCAAAAGAAATAAAAGCTTTTGAAACTAACTTTTTTCGAAGAATGATAAATCGTAGCAATATAAAAGAAGTCTTAATTGACAATTATCTCAGTAAATAGACGATCCATTTATTGGCAGTCAAGAGACTTAATTTTGTAAAAAAAAATTACTTTATTTATAAATAGATGTCTTGTTAAACTTTTGAAGAGAAAAGTTGAATTAAAGAATGTACAAAAGCCTAAAACAATGACGAGTAAATATAAATATTTATTGACAAATGTTTTATTTGAGGCATGAGTTATAAGAAAACCCAATTATTCAAAATAACTTTTGAACAGTTAATAGTTTCAGTAATTGCTTTTTGTCTAGTTTATAGAAAAACATTAAACTCGAAATAATCTTGACAGCAAGATACAACATTGCTTTACTAGTAAGTCGTATAAATTTGACGGCAAGATACAATATTGCTTTACTAGTAAGTATGAATGAGACATAAAATAAATCTCTTTCGCACATAGGGGTAAAGCCATCTTCTGTCCCTGTCGGATTTTTTAGATTTTAAAAGGTCTATTCACCCAACAAGTTAAAAAATATTGAAAACTGATTAAAACACATTAGCCAAGAAACTAAACAAACATACTGAAAAGCATACAGCAGCAAGATTCTGTAAAAATGTCGAAATACTACTATAGACTATTTCTGGGTAAGCTCGCTCCATCGTAGACCTTTCTTCGTCTTCGTAGAATAGAGTCTAGTGCAAACCCATTTTAATTAAAAAAAAGAAGTGAGGGCTTGGGTGAAGTAATAAAGAAGTAAGCTGTCAATCCAAAGAAACAAGATAGAATGACAACTCACTTCGGGATCATTTCAACCAGATGACATGTTTACTGCAGTGCATCATCTGCCTAGCCTTTTCCAAACTATATTGGGGTCGGCTTCCAGTCAAACGGATTCAGCTGAATACCAGTATTTTACGTGGAGTGGCTACCTACCAGACATCCACAACTAATTAACTGGGTAACACGGTACTCCTTGGCAAGACTGGTGGCAGATATTCTGGCTTCTGACTATTCGCAACGACTGCCAAAGATATCCATATGACAGCTGGTACCAACAGTTTGACGTGCTTTCCGAGGCACGGAGGAAACTCGGTATGTTAAGATGGTCACCCATCCACAGACCAACCTCGGTAAGCGTTGCTTAACCTTGAAGATCGACCTGTGCGGCTTTAATTGAGCCACATGTTTATCTTAGTGCGATTCTGTTGAAATCTCATGAAAATTTAGATGTGGTGAACATGAAGTGAGCTCAGTGCATCAATACAAACAAGATGGAATGACATCTCACTTCACGCTAACTTCACCTAAGTTTACACAGCGAGATGATTACAGAATATATCGGCAGTTATTCATACATAAATCAATTGTTTTGCTTCAGTTGTTATCCACGACTCTACCAACCTCACCACTATAAACAATCCCAACGTTATACAACTCTATTCCTACATACACCTTAAGGAAGCACTATGAAAAATTCAAAGCAACGTTATTGTTTTCTTTTGTGGAATAAAGCGATTTTTCAAGCGTGCATTAAAAGATTATGATATCGGGCGCAGAGTTCACGATATTAAAGAAGAAAGAGAAATAAACAGTTGAAACTTAATCCCACCTTATCCTCTAAGAGCGGGGAGGTAGGTAGCTACATAATTTTATGTACATTCCATCGAACAATCTAGCGATCTTACCCTAGTGGGGTCCAAGATGAGAAGCAAAAGCGATATTCTTGTTGCTACCGTCTTGTAATCACTACATAATAATATTATGAAACAAATTCGTCCGTCGCATGTGTCTGTCTGTTTGCTCACACAACTCAAAAACTACTGCACCGATTTCCATGCTGTTGTCACCAATGGATAGAGTTGTTCTTGGTTTCAGTATATAATTTTTCAAGCGGGTAAAGCCATGTGTATCAGCTAGTTGAAGGTAGAATATATTGTTAGAATACTCTTTATGGTACACAAACATTGTATTGCAGACCTTAGAATGATAACGTTGCTAATTATATAATACAAGAACGGTCTAATGGCTGGTAGCCGCATATATGACATCCTTTGGTTGAGTATATAAAGTCTAAACAATAAAGTTTTGCTAAGACAATCTTTTTCAATTTCCCAGAAAATACACATGGAATTGTATCACAATAGAAATATTTCGGCTTTTGATAACTTATTCTACGTCTAATCAATGATTCATAATATCAAGGCTTGATAAGAACCTCACATTATTTTATACTAGTTATTATGAAGATCATCAATTTTTTTGTCATACTTATAAAATAGCTTCGTTACTAATTCCGAGTAAATGAAACTTCGTTCGTTCTAGTTATTATGATAATACATGTATATTATTTTCTATAAATAATTATGTTTTGGTCGTTAACAGAATTAATAATTATTCAAACTTCGCGTGGCTTTGTATACTTATTTAATAATTCCAAATCATCGAACAATTACCTCTTATTAATTTTGGCGGATTGTTTTGGTAAATATTACGTGATTGGTAATTTATTTACCCTCATTAAAACTACATCAGTCGATATTGGTTGGGAGCGTAATTATTTATGTCAATTGTTAAATATTTGATCGAGACTATCTAATATTTAAGTAGATTTTCATGTTAGTAACTCTGTATCGTATCTTAATATCATTATAATATTATATGATTATTAGTTTTTAAAAGAAAGTGTGAAGTAACCCTATCTTTCGTTTTCGTCATAGTTGCATATAGGTTATTATATATATAATTATTTATATTTAAGTATGTTATTTATGTCTTGTGCGTTATATTTAAAATTTACTGTTTTCATTTTAGCTATTTATAACATTTACACACAATGACTAAAATCTCGTTTTACTCTATTCACCTTTCGTAGGTAAGTAACGAATTGAAATTGTGGATGCTTTGATCTTCTCAACTTTTGTGTAGTTTCTCATCTTATTTTAATTTCAAACGTCTAATAAATTTACTTTAATAATTAAACTCCCTGATATTCGTAAAAATTGAAAAAAAGAAAATAACGGTTTTCTTAAAAATTACATCTAAATCCATATTTACCCATGTAAGAGTGTAATTATTCGCAAAAGCACTCTCTCCTCACTTAGACCGAAGCACTTGGCTGCAATTTCGCGCTCGCAGTGTGTAGACGGTATTGTTTGCTGGAGGACCGCCTCGGGAGAGTCGAGTGCCACACCGACACACCTACCTGATCGCTATAGCTGTAACGTAACTCCTTATTTTGTTCCTACATTTTCATTCCGAGCGCAACCTCCACTGCAATGCAGAAATTAAATCGTAAAATATAGTTTTGGTTATGAAAAAAGAAGTTATTTTATTAGTTTAATTTTTTTTATAGATATATAAAATATAATACTTTATTGTACATCAAAAATATGCAGGAATTTTATGAAAACCATACAATTTTCACAATATTTCATCATCAACGTATGAAAAAAAATACATAAAATTATTTCAGTAGCAAATCCATTACAAGTAATCCTATAAAGCCGAATCCTAACTATTTTCATATACATATGCCTATAGCCGTAAAGCTCGCGTGGATAACATAATACGTTATTAGTATTTTAATTTGGTAAAAGCCCGAGGCCATATCCAACCAACATTGGTGTTCGTTAAAATAATATATTTAACCATATTTACTACTTAATGTGAGATTATGCTTAAATTCGCTGTATAGTTAGGTATCGTAAACTTTTATTACAGCATTTCAGTTCATAATAATACTAAATCTGGGAACGAGGTTAATGACGGCAAATGCATATTGCATGGTTATTAAATCAAAAATTGCTTGAATAAAGTTTAAGATTTAAAACTAGTAAATTCTATAAAACTTATAAAATCGAGTTGTGAAGTTAATGTTGTTGGTGAAGTTAATGATAAAAATAATGAGCAAAAAAGAGGCAAATCATTTGATAAAGTTTTATTTAGTAAAGTCTTCATTACGTAAAAGATAATCCCTGTATAACCTCAAAACCTTCATAAAGTTAATAAAGTGTAAAACAAGAAAGCGTTAAAATTTCCCGCTTTGTGGAGCTTAAAACTAAAAATTGCATAATTAAAAACTAGTTAAATTAACTTCGTAACGTCTTAACAAAGTTGAAATTATGAAGTTGGTGGCTCTACTACGAAATTTCATCTCGATTTGGGCAAAATTTTACTCGAAAAAAGCTTTGCGGAATTACATACAAATAAGAAACTTTAAATTATAATAAACAGATGTGAATAACCAGAACAAACCATGCTACAGATGAATTACACTGTATATTGTTTTAAACTTTCATGGTCACTGACATTAGAATAGTTAATAACGGGATTGCTACCATGTACCTTTCTGTTGGCGAGTTTTTGATATTTCGGCACGGTTGCAAGCGCCATGATCTCGGAGTAACAACAAAACACAACAACAATAGGGAATATGCATTAAAAAATATTTATTATCTAAACACTTTATCTAAAAATATACAAAAATATATTACTAACAGTGGAAATAGAATCAAAATTGCTCGAAAAACAAACGAGATATAGTTATTTTAAACAAATATATCTGTCCCTCTCGCGAAAACGCTGTTTTCTATGGCAGATGTATAGACGTCACGTAATGTGACGTCAAATTACATGTCGGACTTCTCGTTCTAAAAGTAATCTTTGAAGCGTTTAACTTCATCGCTGATGAAGATATTTAAAAAATATTTTCTAGAGTGTTTACTGGAGCTTATAAGTAATTCATTTTATAAATAAAAAAATCGCGTGCATATTCCCTATTACACTGTACTCCATAATAAAAGTACACTGTTCGATTATTGAGGTTTTGCTTTTCATCAAGTCTCTATCGAAATTTATGTATTTAAACCGCTGAAAAAAACAATGCTTACGATCAGTTTAAGATCAAGATTGTGAAATAGTTGTGCACAACAGCGCACAACAGCGCAGAAGTTACTCCCAACATTTTGTTGTCCTCAACATTCCTGTAGTTTCGAGTTCACGAAGTAAGATCTTCAACATTGATGGACTTGGATTCCGAGTTCACAGCGATACCGCTCGTTGAGGAGTGAGATAACTTGTAGGGAATAATTTGAAATTTGCCCGAGGCCAATTTTATTATAGACGTTTAAATGGGTATTACCAGTTTGGAATCCTTAAACGCTCACTTTAAATGGGAATTAAGAAAATTTCGAGCAAATTCGTTGGGATGTTTTGAACGATGTACTAAATATTTGAAGTACTTCAGATTTTGTAGGTATTTGAGTAAAATGGAAGTATCAAAACTAATGAGAGTAAATTTGTAGATTTTAATACGAGTACGTTAACCTACTTATAAAAGCTTAATAAGTTCCAGTAGTTTCTTGAAAACTTATAACAATCCTTCCAAAGCTGACTGAATGAATATTTTCTTCGGCGTGTTTTACTAAATCAGGCAGGCTAGGTCTTTCGTTACGAGTACCCTAATAAATCCTTTCTTTTAGTCAGGCCTTGCAACATATGCGGGGCGATAAGAAACAGGCTTAGTTTACGTTTTTCTTTTTGTCTTACCTCAGCATAGAAATGTGTGTTTTCGGCTTACTATTGCGTTTTCTAGAGTAGTAAAGTTTTTGTTAATTGTTTAAGGGAATGTTTGCATTTACCACACTAGTTCGCGTTGCTGAAGTGTTTACTTTCTAGTTCGCGTTGCTGAAGTGTTTACTTTGTTATGCCATAGCATTGCATGTTTTATGAATTTTTTTAGTTGTAATGTTTTTATAATTGCAAAAGTTAATCTTTGGGAAAGCTGTTGATACAATTTTGAATACCCCTTTAGTGATGAAATGCTACTCTGCGGCTAAGTATCTGTTGTTATTAAAAAAAATGAACGGCATCTCTAAGATTACAGTAGGAGAAAATCTTATTATAAATACTTGCAAAAATTATTTACAGTTTTACGTAAACATAATCATTTACTCTCTCCTGAACAACAAAAATATCAAAAGATTTCTAACCTTCCTATCAGGTGAGAATAGGCCCGCGTAAGAAAAATAAGCAGTAAATATTATTTTCTTTTATATTGTCCCAGTTTATTCAAAAGATCTGGCGAGAACATAACTCTGGAAGGTTTCAATTTCGTTAGCGTCAAGGCTTTGTTCACACGTTTTCAGTAAATAAACTTTGACGATAACTACGAAATAATACGGTACCCTTCTTTGTTGTATATTGGAGACGTTATCAATATCACTACTTATAAATGCATAAATATCTTGCTCGTACTTCCTTTTCAAATGGTCTTTTTATTTTTACACTTTATATTTTCTTTGTATACAATAGTATTTTCTTGTCTATTAAAAGTGGATCATGCGATGCAATATAGCCTCTACGAGTTGTGATTGGTACTTACATAACATTTAAGTCTCACAATGGAGAGTCAGCTTCGCTACCATTTTGCTGACTATTCACATTTGGAACAAAGTTCTAGGTATTCTCATTCTTCGCCTCAAAGACTTTCCAGCAAAGCAGATGGGGCCCGCTAGGGCCAGTGCCTGCCAGGGTTGCGGCATTTCTTCTAAAGAGTCACCGCGGCCCTGGAACGCAAAGGGCATTAGGAGGAACACGGATGGGTTTTAGTCAGTAGGAGTCTGACACTCCCTCCTTTACCCAGAGCGGGAGGAGTCATTTGATGATTTCCCATCCTTAAAAAAAAGGTATTCTCATTTTTCTTTCAGAACATCATCATTTCAGCCAAAAGCCGTTCACTGCTGGACATAGACATGACATCATCGGCTCTTTGCGACTAGATTAGAGAAAACCATTAAGTAACATTATTATTCAATCGTTCATTACCATATCAGCCAATTACCGTCTACTGCTGAACGTAAACTTAACCCAAAGGTCACCAACCCTCCCAGTATTGAGCAGTCCCCATCGATCCGCTGCCAGCCTTCAACCTTATCCCACACTACGTTTACCTATACGCGGTCTCCACTCTGACACATGTCTGCTCTATCGACCGTCTGTCCGTCTACAGTCATGACCGGCATTATTTTGTCATGATCATTAAACTGATATTACGTGATTATAGCATGATTATGTCATTATTTGGAGATCTCTGGCAGTCGTTACGGATAAACAGAAGCCAGAAAATCTGACACCAGTTTTGCCAAGGGGAACCGTGTTACCTATTTAATGGGTTCTGGAGGTCTGGTAGGCAGCCACTCCTCGTAAAATACTGGTTTTCAGCTAAATCCGGTTTGACTGGAAGCCGACCCCAATTTAGTTGGGAAAAGGCTAGGCAGATGATGACGTGATTATAGCACAGTTGCGCACTGATGCTCATCTACATACAAACTACCTCTACCGAACCAACACTATCTGAACCTTTTCACTTCTACCGACGGACTATCCACTAACTTATTTACTGCTCAATATTACCTAAAACCTAAGAGAAATGAAGCGAGAATTTTACGAGTTCCAGCAGTGTTGGGGCTATTGAATTATTTATAATAACGAACGTCAGCTGGTAATGCGACAAGTCACTTGCTTTAAGCCTGACAGTGTTCGTGTCACACGCTATAAAGATTGCACGTTGTAAGCGTTTGCCCGTAATTTTACACGTATTTCACGAGTAATATTCGCACCGTAAGTTTGATTTTTTAAGTTGAAAGGTGCTTATTAATGGTGGTGATAGAAGTGTGATTTTTCAGTTCTTTATTAAAACTTTGTGCTCTAATAACGCTGAAAAAATGCAAAAATAAGCCCTTTGACATTTTCTACTTTGTTGTATTTTGTGGTAATTGTTTAATCAATCAGTCAATAAATTTCTTTAATCAGACAAATAGTCCATTTCTTAGTAACAAAAATATATTACAAACTAAGTTAGTAGGTACCCATTACAAAAAGGTGGGTTCACAACATTTGGTATGCAATATTGTCATGATATCTTTCGCTCGAGTTGAGCCCAGACTGTATCGCTATCCGACCTAGATCGGAACGAAAGCCTTCATGACTACCGAGTCATATTTCTCAGCAATTACTTGAAGGATACTGTTAGTACTGCCCCGCACTCTGCTCAGTAAGGAGGCGGTTCGCTTGCCCATTATGGCCTGGAAGCCATCAACACGAGCCTCTACAAACATACCTGAAGCACTGCAAAACCGGGGCAGCCCTAGTAGCATACTGAATCCATTATTATACTAAACGCGCAAGGCATTGAGTATAGCTGACCTTAACAGGCTTCACGAGCTTAAGAAAACCATGTAGTAAAATAAGCAATTTGAAAAAAACAAACCTGATGAAAATGAAAGAAGTACAAGAACTAATGACTAATTAATTGTTGCCCTTTATAATGACAGTAGAGATATTACCACCGATAGAGGTACAAATAAAACGATAGCAAAGAAAAAAAAGAAACGTAAATCTTAAAAATAAAAATAACATCAAGACAATGCGGACAGCTTGTAAGCCAAGCTCCTAAAGCCCAACCGACGATACTTTTATCTAAACTGGTATAAACAGTCAGTTTGAAAATAACCATTCCAATATCCACAAACAGATAAAATTCTACAATTTCATATCGCAAACAAAGTTTTTTCGTGAAAAATTTTCAATTCTCTCCGTATAATTTTAAAGTTTAGCAGCCAGAGACTTGCAGTAAAAAGTAAGTGCTACAGTTTTGGAGGGTAGTATTCTAATAATACTAGACTTGGCTGCGAGAGCGGGAGAACTTTACCTTCCTGAATTTGAATTTGGAAAATGTTCGTTTGTTTTTCGGATTTTCTTTTGTTTTTAATCCTACGTGTGTTAGTTTTAGGTTCTGTTCAGTGAGTAGGTAGGAAGAGTTTTTATAAAAGTGTTTGGAAATGTTATTTCTATAAAAATTAAATGAGATATTTTATTATTTATTGCCTCATTGCCCAACATTCCTAACGCGTAGTTAATTTCTAAACAAAGCAACTACAACGACATTATATTACCAAATCGATTTATCACAATTTATGATTAAACATAATTTTGAACAATGTTATTAAATAATCCTCCCAACCCCTTATAATACCCCGAGTTCTTGAAATTATGTTCACTGACGACAGTCATGAAATATAGCATGGAACAGAGTTTGTAAGTTCAGTTATGAAATCTAACATGAAACATACTTTGCACGTCAGTTCACGCTAAAATATCACAATAATATATAGCGCTAAAGCGTCACTTGTCATGCGCTTGACATAATAATTGTAGCGTATAGTACATTTTTAGCCTGGGGTAAAAAAAAACCTTTGCGAGGAAAATTCAATACCAAATCTATATGGTAATTTATTGAACATATTTTACGTACCTACAAATCTACACCAACAATTTAAAAAAAATTGAAGTCAAAAATATGAACTGACTGAATGAATTAACAAAACAAATGAACTGGCAAGAAGAGAAACAAACCCTACCAATCTATTAAAATTCGAAATACAAACCCTACCAATCTATTAAAATTTGAAATTCGAAACCGACCGGTCATCCGGTCAATTCCTTTCGAACCCTTGGTAACGTCGCAAATCATTCACTGTCAACGAACATTAGCCGTTCATTTGCGGTCTATTTGTTCATTCGTTCGTTCATTTAGTAACATCGTTAGTGTACCTTGAAACATTTTTTCCCGAAGAAAAACCTTTTTTTTTCGTTCCCCGACATAATTTGTTTAAGAGAATGAATGTGTTTAGACAAATGTTGAACATTTTTTTGCGCTTTGTTTGCGCGCAAATGCGTTATTATACAGTGTTTCTCTCTAAGGGAATGAGTTGGTAATCTTCATTTTTACAAATGAGCCTGGATGTTTGAAATTAAGTTTAATGTTTCGAGGGTTAATTTTGGGAAACAAAATGGTGTTTCCTGTTCAACAGGATTATTGTTGAGCTTTTAAAATTGCGTTGGTGCATTACTTTCTATTTGATTAGATTGCCAACATCCCTCGGGTTTTGCGGACGAAATTGTATTTGTTTAGAAAAATATTTTTCCTCAATCCTTATCATTACGAGCATTTCGTTGTTTATTTTCAGGCTTTCTAACGCCTTTGTATTTTCCTTGGTAATATTTTATTATCAACGTGGAGAGGCTTATTCCTACCCGGTGCTTATTCTGACCTAAAATCACACACCAAAAATGATCCTCAATAATCAGGCGAACATTTTCAACTGGGTTATCCGAAATTCGTATATCATTAACAAAACACACAGTCCCAAACTACACCGACCGAAATCCAAATTATCATACGTAATTCAAACTACAGGGCTTATCACAATAACATACAATCACGAACAAACATCAAGTTACGGAACAATACCGGTCGGAACCGGTTTCGACCGGAGCTATCTAGACTACACCGGTGTGAGATAACAAGGGGTGTTTAACTAACATTGAGCTTGCAGGGCTAAAACAAACAGTAGACAATGTAATTATGACTTCTGAATTTGAGGACGATGACGTCATTTGGCATGTTACTATGAAGAAATTGTGGAATCACAATATCTTCATAGCAACATATCTTGGAAAAATCTGCATTCAAATTAGTCAAACAATGTTTGATGAAAATGGGTAAAATATTGAAGTCTTTTCAAATTTAAAACAAACAATTTTTCTGCAAAACATCGAACTTTTGAAATAAAATTATTGTAGTCTTTTATTTAGACTTCTCTTTTTTAATTTTGTTAAGAATGGACTCGTGTTGTATCACTTAAATCCATGTTAGACATCCATCTAAAATCTCATCTATTGTACATTATGATATGATTTCATCTGCACAAATACTTTACAACACAATGATTTCATAAATTAATAATAGAAAAATAATAGAAAAACCACATGTGCATTCAACCCCTCGCCCTATTCGTTTCGCCCCCTTTCTTGCACCCCTCGTTTAATTTATTTATATCATCGACATTGATGAGTATCGGCAGTCTCAACCCCTATAATTATGGGAAAGTAATTATGAATATTTGCACACTCTAATTGAAGCTAGTTTGCGGTTTTTCTATCAGAATGATGCCCATTTTCACTTACAAAATGTGCAAGATAGGTATCTTTTGTCAGTATTGTACAAAATTAAACACAGGGAGTGTAAAAAAGTAAAAAGAAGTGCGATTTTTTTAACGTAGTCGTTCGCGTTGTCGTCAACGTCTGCTTATTTAATTGCATAGAATAAGTTTTCTGTAATTGTCACTAGGCACTTTAATTCAACTACAAAATGATGCTAACGCAATCGTGTACGAAAAACTCACACTGAGGCCACATTTCATCAAGGGAAGATTAGGTGACGACACCGATTCTTCGATGCGTAGGTAATGCTTAGTTAACTCATTCAAATTATATAAAAACAATGCAAAAAAGCAGATTTTAAAACTTACTAATTTATCCAGTAAGAAACAAAATAGTTAAACCGGAGTAATATATTCCATAGTTGCATAATCCTTTCAAACATTTAATTATGTTGTAAAACAAACATTGTAAATACACTTATTTGAAAAGAGTAACGATCGAGTTTCTTGTCCATTTTTCTCCATGAGAATCAAACCTTCCGAATGGAAACTAAAGACACTTTTATATATAATTTTAGATGTAACGATGAAGTTCAAAAGTGCCGTTTAATGGCCAAATTGAAATAAACATTTTGACTTTTGACTTTGGTTACTAAGAAAACAGCTTACCATGGTTCTAGACAGAATCATAAGGGAGTAAACACATTTATTCAGCTCCGTTCAGCTTACGATTTTGTATGATGGATGACGCGTACGCGTCCGTTCAGCTTTCCGCGTCTATTCAGCTTTCGAAAACAAGTGTAAAATGAGGACAAATGTGTTATTATCATGCGAATACTATAGCCACGTACAGCTCTGATCCGCCGTATTCAGCATCGTACGAAGTAGATAGAAGCATTTCAGTGGAGGTAGCACACCATGACGGCTTTTCTCATTCTTACGACGCTGTACGCGGCTGATAGAAGCAGAGCTGTATAAGTGTGACCAAAATCGTTCGGCGAAACGCGAATGGAGCTGAATAAATGTGTTTAGTCCCTTATACACATTGAGTTTAGATTATGCCCTTAAATATAATCATCTTTCGTCTAACAAGTTCTAAGGTAGACAAGTTAAGATTAGCAACTTGTCGGGTATGTAATCTGAGGGTGAAGCTGTAGCAGTGTTTTGTTTCTTAAGATTGAAGTTACATGGTTTCGGCTTGAGATTACACGCTTATTCTAGATAGTTTTTGCCAAATTATTGCTGATAATTTTGACATGTTAAAATACTCAATATAGACGGGGTGACTTTCAAACTCACGAGAAATAATTATAACGACAAATTCAGGAAAATTATTTATATATAACAATTATGTTTTATTTTTAGCCTGAGTTGCAAACACACACGGCAAAAGAGTTTCTTTTGCCGTGTTTTCTAAGTTGTTTTAATAATTTTATTTAACCACAATTTATTTATTTAATTTGAGAAGGGAGACCACCCATGTCAAATTAAATAAAAGAAATTTTGGTTACTACATCAATAACTTGAATCTGTTGTTCATGAGTTTAGTTAATACAACGTTACAAAAATATAGGTAAAACTGTTTTCGTCTGTTTTTCAGAGTTCTTATCATTTATAATGGCTATCTACTTTCACTCATAGATTTTTTTTAACTCACTGCGTAAATGCTAGTTTATCTTCATTTATAAAAATAAAATTTCTCATCACATTTTATTTTTCAACAATTGATTTGAACGACCAAATGAATGCTATTTCATAAAGAACGGGTACTCTTAACCCTCTCTCAGACAAACAAAACTTCACTCTTAACAAATAAATTGTGAGCTCAGCACATAAATTAAGACTCCCTTGAAAGTATTAGATGCTTTATGAAAAGCCACCCCTTGCCCTCGTCCCATTTGTCCACTCATCCCTGCTAGCCACTCATGTGTGGCTTGATATATTTAGATCGGCAAACATCGTCTATTGTCGACTGAATTCGGTAGGACTCGATCATGTGTTAGCGTTTAGTAACATTGCTACATGTAGTCTTGTAGCACAAATTTCATGTGATGATATAGACCAACTTAAGGAATAACAAGAACATAAACAGGAATTCAATCGTGATACTTAGCTTTTACCTACCCTACATGCATACGGATGCAGTTAAGTACCAGTATTTTACATAGATCGATATAGCTGACTTTCAGAACCCTTTATCTGGGTAACACCATCCACCTTGGCAAGACTACATTTCTTGGTTTCTGACTAAACTGACCCAACAGCGTAACGTGCTTTCCGAGGCACCGGAGAACCGTTACTGGGAAAGCACCATAGCAGAAAAAATGCTGAAATGTTTATCCATAGATGGACCTTGCGTGTTAAGCGCTTCCTAACTTATAATTAGGAACGTGCGAAAAACCTAGCAAAAATGATTACTTAGTAGGCAAGTTTGGAAACAATCCGTCAGAATTGAACGGATTAAGAATCGCCACTTGCGCACACTAAACCGAAGTTGGTCCTCATGGGTACTAGAAGTATTTTATAGTCAATTCCAATACCATTTATCGATTTAACATAATCGAACGTATAAAAAACCGTTCACTCCCTTGCCCAAAAAAACCATAACTATAAAATTAATTCAGTCCGTGCCACCAAAAATGGAATGCTGTCCGGCGATTCAGTTTCAATAACGACAGCTAAGCAATCTTCTTGATCGCTACTTACATAATAAGACTATCTAAAGTTCCTCATAGGGCGAAAAACTATGTAATTTGATTTTGTAATATCGCTTAACGATACACCCTTTCGAGTGGGGTGGATAATAAAGCCCCATGGGAGGCCCTTTTGAAACCTCTTACCCTATAATTGGGCGTAGTTACCCGACATTTGGCCGAGTCACCGTCATATCTCATTTATTTTTAGTTGAATGCCTCTTAACGGCAGCTTAATGCTGTCATCATCAAAAATGGTGTAAGCGAAAAATGCTCGTAGAAATTGAAATAGTGTACTCAAAATACAGTTCACGTATAAAATGTGTTTGATGTGTTGATATAGAAATTCAGGAATAAAGAATATGAAAATGTAGTCCTCAGAAACTACGTGAGCATAAAATGGCGAAAGAATTTGAAGAGCCGAGACTGGGTACTCAAAATACAGGTCATGTATATAATGTCTTTGATTTGTCAATATCAAAAAAATAATATGAAAATCTAGCGTGTAGAGTACGTCTGTAGTCTGTATCCACTTTCGTTTTGATCTTAAATAATGTTCTTCGCGAATTTGAGTTAGAAGAGACATAGAATGTTCAAAGCTAAGTGGGTCATACTTACGATACGGAGCCAGAATTTAAGGTCCTTATCTTATACGCATCAACATTCAAAATTTTCAATATGCCTACTCCTTTTATTGGAATCTTTTTTTTTGGTAAAATTTCCCGTAGTACCAAAAAATAAATTTCCGAAACGTCACGAGTTACAAACAAAACCGTACACAGCCAGGTCAATTAAACACAAACATCATCGCATATATCAAGCGTTTACGGCTTATTTTTCACTTTTATCCCTCTCACACCTACTATATTAGAAGGGGAAGAATCTACATGCGTTATTTCACCCCGCCGAAAATCGTGGCTGGGTACAACCGTTACATATTCATGAGGCAGGCACGGTCCCAGCAAATGCGCTTAAGTTATGAGAGCTGAGCGAGCAAAAGTGCTGAACAAACAATTGTGTTACATTATTGTTTCTAGGGAAATGACATTCTCTAAGTTTGTTTTAGTAGATATTGTTTTACGGGATGGCGAATGCGTTTTATCCACTTTGCGATTACTTTTCCTGTTTTTAGTAAAAGTCGGTTGTGATCGGACAAAAAGGTTGTCAGTGGAGAACACTGTTATGGGAACAAAGTAGATGCTACTGAAAATCGAGGAAAATAAGTTTGAGGCTTGTTGTCATTCGAGAAAACGGAACAATGTACTCCTAGTACTTCATGGAACTAGCTACAATTTTAGGCATAGGTATAAATACTTTATGTAATCCTTGATTTAAAAAAAATCTACTGCCGCCCTCGAAATAGGGTCGGTGAGTGTGCGTGACAGATTAGCTAAATCTATTTGACAGACAGACCTTGACTATTCAAAAGTGCCTGTAACTTGTCTATTTGAAATAAATGATTTTGTAATTGTATTTGTAAATTCTTAAATTCCATAAAGTATATTTACGACGTACATAATCAATGAACTGTGTAAAATAGCTAAATTTAAAGTGAATAAATTAAAATAAAACACTAAACCAAAAGCTAACAAAAGATGAACCATCACCACTACGAAGCAAAGCAAAATCATGTAGGTTGTGTCTCTCACTACTTGCGCCCCAAGCGACAAGGTACGCGAATGCCCTTGACCCCGTCCCCAGGTGTTTACCTGCCCGCGTGGCATGCCAATGTACGATCTTACGTGTCCCCAAGCCCAATATCTTGTACACTCTCCGATAGCAAGTCGAAGGCACAGGTATCTGGTGGGCGATCAATTTTAGATTACGGAGACGGGGTTGACGTCAATAGGAAGATAAGAAGACAAGAAATAAGGTAGATTTTTTTGTATTTAGATTTGTGCTTTGATTAAGCGTTACTAAACCGTAGTTACAGGATATTTATTAGAATAATATAGATTCTAAATAAAGTGACACTCTATCAACGATAACGATAGTCAAAGGAACAATTGCTACGAAATGTAAATCACAAATATTTTGTAGTTTTTGACAGTGGGGTTTTCAGAGTCTAAAATATTATTATTGTCTAATGTGTCTGATACGGTATTTTTAACCGACTTCCCAAAAAGGAGGAGGTTCTCAATTCGGCTGTTTTTTTTTCATATTTGTTACCTCATAACTCCGACAATTATGAACCGATTTGAAAAATTCTTATTTTATCTGAAAGGATATACTTGTAGATTGGTCCCAATTAAATTTTATCAAAATCGGTAACTTTGGATTTTAAATCGAAATAGCTGGAATTCGTCTACTTGGATGATGGTTTTATGTCATCCAAGTAATCGAAATTGCGTATTTTGCTTTCTACGATTTTTCAGTGGTGCTGTTAGGTGTGGGATACCACTAAAAAGTGAAAAATAAAAAACTTTTTACAAAAAACATACAACCGACTTCCAGATAAAAAAAAAAACACTACAAAGTAGAAAATAACTTTAATTTCGGAAGTCAGTGTCAAAATACGAAGGAACCAACAAAAACACCGACTTCCGAAATTAAAGTTGTTTTTAAATAAGATTTTTTTTATAAAAAGTTTTTTTATGGTCAAGATTTTTAAAAGCCAACGCTAAATCAATAGACCTATGTATATAAAATTCTTCTGTTACCTAGTGAGTGACTGACAGACAACGTATAGCCGAAACTACTGGTCGTAAGGAACCGAGCCATGTAGGTTCCTTGTGGAACCTAAGAGAAGATTTCCCGAAATCCTTACGGGAACGAGAAGAAACGGGATATGCAGGTACAAAGTCAGTATTAGAGAAGCTAGTATTAAGAGCGTGTATTCCGTCCACTAGCGCCGCCAATCGTTTTTTATTAATCGTGGTAAATTTAAGACACGTAGATAAAAAACCGCTCTGTAGTGTACTGAAGAAATGTATCTATTATTTTTTGACAGCTATTTTTAATACATAACTCATGGCTAAATAGCCAAAACGGCAATTATTGCTAAAAGTGGCCACTATTAGCAAAAATATCGACTTTGGCAACTATTTATGTTCTAAAGTACAAAACATAACTCTCAAAACATAATAAATACATTCCTTCAGTGCACTACAGAGCGGTTTTTTATCTACGTGTCTTAAATTTACCACAAATAATAAAAAACGATTGGCGGCGCTAGTGAACGGAAGACACGCTCTTAAACAAAACACAAGTCAGACAAAACATTCTAGGTATAAATGCACGGTTCTTGTAAGTTACCCCAAAGTTTATGGCATACAAATTTATTACTGAGTATGAAATCGAAGGAATTTCAATTAAATGATTCACAGGCTTAGAACTGAATCGAACCATGAACGGGCAGGCACATTATTATGTATTAATATCTATTTCGGTTTCCGGGTAGATTGGGAGCCATATCGATTTAGTTTAGTCCTGTTGGACGTTTTGGTCTTGGGGAAACAAAACGAAATACAGAGCAATACAAATTGGTTACTGTATTTTGTGATATAGACTCGCTATAAACGGTCACTCTCATAATATAAGTTTTCTGTTATTTGTTTATTATATACTTTATTGTACACCATAAAAGAAACACAAAAGAAAACTTAAACATATGCGGCATTATCGAATTCTAACTATTTATTTATTTCTTGACTATTCTGTCTCACCGCAGGGCAAAGGACTCCTTTACTTTCGTCCATGTCTACCGGCTTTTTTAAAATGTGGACCCTCACCATGTCATGGGTCCACCTGATGGGAGGCTTTCCAACACTGCGTTTTCAAAAAAGCCTTAATTTTCATTCATTTTTGACAATTTGCTATTGAGATGCGAATGTGAAAATTAGTACAATTGGCCCTCTGTTCTGTGACCAATGTGGTCGACCCACTGTGACTTATGTTTGGCGATTCATCCATCACGTATCAAGTGGGTTAAAGTTGTGCTTAGTTTTCCGCTAAAAGTATTAAAACAGCAGTATAAAGGTATTAAAACAGCACACCATGCTTACTTAATACCGAAAATACTAATAAGAGACGGAATGATATTGTGTGCGACTCTAATTCATTTTCAAAGTATGTTTTTGTAAAAAGATTTTTTACGTTTTTAGGTCCATTTCTATACAATATAAGTAATATAAGAATCTAAGTATCTATAAGTTAAACTGTTATAGCTGTAAGAAGAGATTTATTCAATATTTATTATGTATCTCTTACGAAGAGACAGAAGACCTTCTTTTTAACCGACTTCCCAAAAAGGAGGAGGTTATCAATTCGGTTGTATGTTTTTTTTTTTTTTTTTTTTTTTTTTTTATGTTTGTTACCTCATAACTCCGACAATTATGAACCGATTTGAAAAATTTTTGTTTCATCTGAAAGGATATGCTTGCAGATTGGTCCCATTTAAATTATATCGAAATCGGTTACGAACTTTGGATTTTAAATCGAAATAGCTGGAATTTGACTATTTAGATGATTCTTTGATAATCGAAATTGCGTATTTTGCTTTTCTGCGATTTGGCAGTGGTGTGGTAGGTGTGGGGCACCACTAAAAAGTGAAAAATAAAAAACTTTTTACAAAAAAATACAACCGACTTCCAAAAAAAAACACTACAAAGTAAAAAATAACTTTAATTTCGGAAGTCGGTGTCAAAATACGAAGAAACGAACAAAAACACCGATTTCCGAAATTAAAGTTATTTTTTACTTTGTAGTGTTTTTTTTTGGAAGTCGGTTGTATTTTTTTGTAAAAAGTTTTTGTATGTAAATAAAACCTGTGTCCTTTAATTTTAAGTCTTAATTACAGGTAATTGATAAATTGTTATTTTATTATTAACGTTTAAATAAGCACTATCCAGCCTGAAACACAGGTTCCAACCTAGTTCAGGCAAATAAGCAACTATGTTCTTTAACAATATTTTAAGATATTTGATTGTAAATGTGTTCTATTTTATAAATAAACGATTTTTATTTATTATTTTTATTTCATTAAGCTCGCTCTTTTTGTATTTTATTTCAATAATATTCTTCTTTCATAATTCCTAAGGGGGGTGAAACGTAGCGATATTTACTAAAGGGCCTCGGGGAGATACTTATCTCTACAAAAAGCGCGAAATACGCGTTGTTATCGCAATTATTATTTAGGGAATCTACCCTTAAATCTAATGGAGGCGCTCATAACCACCCTATTTTAGTAGCAAATCGTTTCACCCCCCTTTTAAAGGCGCATTCAGACTACGGGGAAGTCAAAGTAGTCAACTGATTCTAATGAACTAACATTAGATTATTTACATCCACATTTTATTTTCCTACACGTTGATGTTTTATCTAGAACGAGCAGGTGAAATATATGTGCCTTTCAGTACCTCTACAAAAATGAATGAAGATGAAAAAAAATACAACCGACTTCCAAAAAAAAACACTACAAAATTAAAAATAACTTTATTTCCGGAAGTCGGTGTTTTTGTTAGTTTCTTCGTATTTTGACACCGACTTCCAAAATTAAAGTTATTGTTTACTTTGTAGTGTTGTTTTTTTTTTGGAAGTCGGTTGTATTTTTTTTGTATAAAGTTTTTTATTTTTCACTTTTTAGTGGTACCCCACACCTAACAACACCACTGCAAAATAGCAGAAAAGCAAAATACGCAATTTCGATTATCAAAGAATCATCTAAATATTCAAATTCCAGCTATTTCGATTTAAAATCCAAAGTTCGTAACCGATTTTGATATGATTTACATGGGACCAATCTGCAAGTTGTTTTCCTTTCAGATAAAACAAGAATTTTTCAAATCGGTTCATAATTGTCGGAGTTATGAGGTAACAAACATAAAAAAAAAAAAACAAAAAAAACATACAACCGAATTGATAACCTCCTCCTTTTTGGGAAAGGTTAAAAAGTTTTGTTATATCTCAAAGGGCTTAGGCAGCGTTTTTGTTGGAAGCTCCCAGACGGCTTATTTTTTTCCGACACGTTCAACAAATATCATTAAACTAGCTGACCCGTGCAACGTCGTCTGCGTAACATTTTTCATTACTGCTCCGCTCCTATTGGTCTTAGCGTGATGATATATAGCCTATAGCCTTCCTCGATAAATGGGCTATCTAACACTGAAAGAATTTTTCAAATCGTACCAGTAGTTCCGGAGATTAGCGCGTTCAACCAAACAAACAAACAAACAAACTCTTCTGCTTTATAATATTAGTATAGATTTTAGCCAATGAATATAAAAACTTGAAAAATTATGTACTAAAACCTTCCTTGAGAAACAGTATATCTATTGGTGAAAACAACATGAAAATCGATGCAGCAGTTTTCGAATTTATTGCGAACAGACAGACTGATAGACATGGCGGAGGACCTTGTTTTATAAAAAGTAAAATAAATAAATATAATATGTAGTGAAGTGATAATAACTGTAAGTAAATCATATTTTACTCTTGCTTAAAATCCACTTTCCTTACATTTCTGTTAAAATCGTATTTTTAAAACGTAAACGTTTTAAATGAGATTCACTTCGTTACAAGCGACAATAATCCTCATTATCTAAAATTACTCCTGAATAAGTAATTTTAACACAAAATGGTTTTCCAAATTCGTTCACACAATTCATGTCAAAGTAATTTCGTATCTACCAAGTGCTTTAATTTGTCCATAATTAGGCATTGTTTTAGAAAACGCAGAGCTCTAAATTGTCTGTATTCTGACAGCGGAATGAGTTGTTAGTTATAAATTGGTTTTCGTACTATACATACCGTTTGTAATATAAAATTAGGTTTTACGAGCTCATTCTAACGGTTTCGCCCGTTTTAAAGTTAAAAATCTCACAGAAACGTAGTGCAAGGATAAAAAGTATCCGCCATGATTGCGGAATTTTTCCGAAAGAGTCACCGCGGCCCAGGAACCCAAAGGGCATTAGGAGGAACACGGATGGGGTTTAGTCAGTAAGATCTCAGAGCAGGTGGAGTCATTTGATGATTTCCCATCCTTAAAAATGGATAAAAGTAGGTATTCTATGTCGTATATAATTCAAGCATGAAAAACTGCAGCATGGGTTAATCGTCAAGGTGAAGTAACGCTTGCGAGGTGTTTTCAGCTGTAAATTGTAGAACTTTGATAGTGGTTACAGATCGCCAGAAGCCAAGAAAACTAACCCGTTTTGCCATTGGATCTCTAGACATCCAGTTATTGGCTCGTGGATAATATCACCGGATAATTGCAAACTGCGTATAAGATTATAATAAATCTTATTCAGATTATATTTTCTCGATAATCATGATCATATCATAATCACATCCAAATTCAATAGTATCCAATGCATACGTGCTTTATTGAGTAACAATTGTTTACAATTTCACCCGATATTTTACAATCTTACGGTATGTGCTATTTTCCGGTGACATGGACGTCAGAGAGGCAGTCGCTTAATGTACGATAGTGGTGCTCCGTTCCATCTGGTTAGACTGGATGTCGACCCCAATATCTTTAAGAAAAGGCTAGGCACATTGTATACCTAGGTATCAGGTGAGATAGAGGTCAAACGCATGCCTATAAAAAGTAAAAAAAAATGGTATCCATGTGCATTAATTGAAAGACGCACAGGGCCAAAATAATAGGGTAAGTTTTTGCCGGACTCTTAAAATGGAATTATGTAGGAAATATCTACTAGAACAACAGCTATTAAAAAAATCATGACCACAACAAAACAAGGAAAATGTACCCATACAAAAGGTTAAACAACCGTGAAAGAATATCGAAAATAAAATATGAATAAAAAATCCGAAGTACTTTGTATCCTACATATTGTGTCCAAGTCTTAGCCGCTCCATTTCCCTCTCAAAACCTTTTCGTCCCTTTTATCTTTTGGCGGAAGAAAGAGAAAAGATATCTGGGCTTTTACGTTTTGCGTTTTACAGAGATCATTAAAAGGGTCGCTCTTTCCCTGTGTGTTTCCTGGCCGTGACCTCTTAACTTTGCCGTGTTTGTATAATGATGTGTTGCGGCTTAAATGTGGGGGCTTTTGAATTTATTGTCCTGAAAAAATAATAAAAAGAAAACGTATTCTTTGACGTTTTGAAATTGGAAAAGCTGGGTTGAGGGATTGCTTGGATAGGAGATCTGAGGGCCAATTCTACTTATTATCACATTTGCGGCGTATTTTTTGGATTTTCAATCGCAATCCTTCAAAAGTTTATGAAAATAAATTGCTTTTTTGACAGTTTGCGATTTGACATGCTAATGCGAAAGTTGTTTAAAATTTTGTAGAATTGGCCTTCTGTCTAAAGATATATGTCGGTCAAAAAACTGATACGAGTATGCACAGTTTGATTTAGATACATCATTATTTTTCGGGTGAAAAAAAAAACAAACTACGCACAAATAACATGGTAATAGACTTTAGAATAGTTAATTACGGGACGGAGTAATCGCGCCGCGATCATGGCGCTTGCAACAGTGCCGAAATATTGGAAACTCGCAAATAAAAAGGTACATGGTAGCAATCCCGTAATTAACTATTCTAACGGTAGTAAACTTTTAAGTAAATAAAAGTAATTTTTAAAGAGTGTCCATGGAGTTTCTTGCACGTTCTTCTCCATAGGATCTACTCTTTGGAACGTGTAACTGCCGCGCTGGAGATAGGGTCGGTGAGTTTGTTTTGTTGCAGAATAACTTGCTACTCTTGTCGCTAGCGCGGCAGAATTAGCTTCATCTATTTGACTGCCATACCTTGACTATTCAAAAGTGCCTGTGAACTAGTCTATTTGAAATAAAGGAATTTGTATTTGTATTTAAGTCAAGTTTGACTGAAGTCAAACTGGCGTTCTGGGAACGATCTCTCATGATATTTTAATAGCGCATGTCAATCCCAGACATTTTTGACAATCCTTATTACTGACAGAACGTCATTTCCTCTAGGCCCAATGGACTATGAGCCGCATGCTATCTCAAATGCATTTAAAACTGTATGGATATAAATGTCTCAATTTTACAACCAATCAAACGAACCAATTTGGCAAACACGAAAATCAGGAAATTCATTCCACGCGAGCTTGAATTCGATTTGTTTTGTAATTGTTTCGAAATTGAGATGTTTCTAGGCAGTCAGGTACTTAGGTAGAAAGTAGGGTAGTAGTAGGTATTTTTGAACCAGAAAACCAACCCTCTAAGAAATTATTCTAATCTCGGTACCCATCTGTCAAAAACTACATATTTAGAACACGCTATGTTTTGGAAACAAACTTCGATTTAGATATCCTAGACAAAGAAGACGATTTGTAAAATGCCTTCGCAAAAATGTACTAAATCTTGATATGCGTATATTACCGAAAAAATGCCCATGTCACTCTAACATAAAACAAACACGCCGAAATCCCTCATCATCATTTATATAAAATTCCTTTGTTACTGACTGAGTAAAAGACAATACACAGCCACGACTTCTGAGGGCTAATTCTACTAAATTTTAAACAATATTCGCATTCGCATATCAATTGAAATCTGTCAAAAAAGCCTTAATTTCCATACATTTTTGAAAGATTGCAATTGATATGCGACAGTTGTTTAAAGATGTGAAAATTGTTAGAAATGACACACTGATCATAAAAAGCTTGTATGTATGTTTCAAAAATACAAAATCCTTTATATCAAATAGACCAGTTAAAAAAAAAATTGCTGTGAACCAATCATGCACTAGGGCATTATTTACAACGCCAAAATTGTTTGCATGTCTATTTACTTTAAATTTCAAAGATCTATCGACAGCAAACAACACCATGTTGAGTTTATTGTCTTAAATATAGGGCACATCATTTATATAAACTAGAATCAAGAAGGGATCCAAAATTGAGCCTTGTGGTACCCCCATTTTCACGATTAATCCTGTTGAATTGTTGTAGTTTATATGAACTAGCTGCTGTCTATCATTCAAATACGATTTTACTAAGTTCAAAGCTGTTTTGCTTAGTCCGTAATGCTCTAGTTTCAGTAGTATGTTTCGTGACTCACACAATCAAATGCCGTCGATAGGTCTCAGAAAATACCTATGGCATCTAGCGCCTCTTCCCACGCATTAAATATATGTTCTAATAACGTTACAACAGCGTCAGTTGTACAATGCCCCTTGGTGAAACCATACTGATTGTCATGTAAGATATTATTCTCGTTAAAGTGACTGAACATTTGATTGAGCATAACCTTTTCAAACACCTTGCTGAAGACCGGCAATACACAAGACGGGTCTATTGTTCGGGTATTCAACATGTAGAATATACTCGTAGGGGAGCACTAAGAGAGGATTTTTCAAAGCTCTAACGGCAACGCGAAACAACGGGATTCGCATGTAAGAAGTCGCGGGCAAAAGCTAGTAACTTATATAATTACATAAACATAAAAACTTCAATAACTACGCAATAGGATATGTACTAACCAAACAAAAACTGGTCCTAGAATAATATCATCATTTGTTCATAACTGCAACAACGCGGACGCTTATAGGCCTCATGCATAATTCCACAGGTCGGGATCACCTGGCTGCCGGCCAAGCGACCTGGCCTAATTTCAGCCTGGACGTATTCTATCAGAAATCTAATGTGGACTGCTTGTTTGGCCTTTTTGGAGCAGTTTTCAGGTCAAAGTTTACAGCAACGGGAAATAAGTAATTAATAAATAACATGATAATGAACAAATAACAGTTAGCTACAATGGAATATAGAATGCAGACGGAGTACACAATGATAATGTTTATTTGTAAATTATGTAGTTTTTTTCAGCAGACCTGCGAGAGTGGCATGAGAAACGTTGACACATTGTGTTAAAATACAGAAGAAACTACATTTTAAATAAATTAATGGAAAAAAAAAAACTTTTTAAAATCATGCTTTATACATTTAGGTTGGTCCCCATATTTTGAATTTAATGTGACATTGTATTAGTTTTCGTATTCTCCTCAGCAAGCCCTTTCATTTGATACGCATGCTATGGTAATGCAGAAAAATAACTAGTCCGTCATCTTGGACGATCCGCTATATTGGTATTAAAATGACGCGACATAACTAAGCATGCAATATCATAAAAAATAAGCGTGTATACCAAATTTCAGCTCAATCGGTTAAAGATAACTGATTTAAAATTCAGTAGATTCCACTCGGACAAACATACATACATTGCAAGTTAATAAAAAGCTAGTAAAATCAGTAAGTACTGCTGTCGGTACACAAAAATATACTTTATTTTAAAATTCGCTTCAAAGAGTTAGTATTTTCTTTATTTTAATTAAAATCAATGTTTTCCCAAATATCTTTGCATTTAGAAATACTTTCGGTACTTTATCATCTTTTTTTTTATATATAAAACGGGGAAACTCTTGGCCCAAATCTCACCTGATGAAAAGTGATGATTAGGCCGAAGATGGAAGCGAGTTTCACCCGGAATCCTCTTAAACAGAGGAACTGGCTATCATACCTCTAACTGCCGGAACACAACAAGCTAGCTTGCCAGGCGGACTTAGAACAAGTCCTACCACCAACCAAACCGAGTAAAAAATTTGCCCCCGCTGGGAATCGAACCCGGGACCTCTGGTTCTGAATCAGGTGGTATAACCACTAGACCACGGAGGCGGTTAGTGTCACCTGTTTAGCATCACCCGGGGACCACGTGTAGGGATTCGCTGAAGGGTATTCTCCTACCGGACGCGGGTGACTCGGCCCCCAAATTATATCAGCCGAAAGACTTCCGCTGCTGAATATAGCCCCCCCCCACCCCAAGTGTCGCCACAACGACCGGTCCTGTGCGTCTCGCATCCATCGGCTACCTGCGACCTTCACCACGTCATCGGTCCACCTTGTGGGAGTCCTTCCAATGTTGCGTCTTCCAGTACGCGGTCATCACTCCAGAACTTTTCGGCCCCATCGACCATCTGTTCTGCGAGCAATGTAGCCTGCCCACTGCCACTTCAGTTTGGCGATCCGATTTATACTCCTTTTTCGATACTTTATTGCTTTTAAATAGACTAATAATGCAAAACTCTATAGAAGATAAAGAAGATAATATTTCCAAACATAAAAATAAACACACACTTCAATAAAGATTTCACCGAAAAACGAATCCTTTTCAAACATTTATTTTCCCGTTCAAAAAAGCCCATTTCCCGATATTTCAATACCTGTTTTGGCTTTTAAACATTTATTTTCGGCCGACAAATGGACGGCCTTTTAATAGCCCCTCAAATACTTTTCTGTTTATTAAAAAATTCACAGAAATCAGAATATGATCCGCCCCTTAGAATACAACAATGGTTTCACGATTCAATAAGAGGCAGAATGTGATTGGACGGAAGGGATGGAACTCCAATAATAGACTCGCTGTAAGAACTGGATTATTGTAAATGATGCTTTATTGTATACACAATATTTCTATTGGGGCTACGAAGGTTTTATAACCGATATTTTTGAATGGGTGTCTATTTCTGCAATTTTCTCATAGTTTGTTCGTCTTGGAGCTCGTGGCCAAATAATATCCGTCTTTAAGGTAAATTTTCAAGGTTGAGCGACATATGCCGTAGTCAGTCCATAGATGCTTGACTCAAAGATTAAGATTCAAGATTCAAAGCATTCGTTTCAAATAAACCATTAACAGGCACTTTAGAATTAGTTCAGACAAGTTCGGTCAGTCAAACCATGAAGCTATTTGCACGTTCGAAAGCATTGATTTGTGGAGAAGAACTTGCAAGAAACTCCATGGACACTCTTTTAAAGCTACACTCATTTTATATATCAATGGCTACACTATACTCTGTTGATGGGTTGCTAAAAAACATACCGAGATTCCTCCAAGCTAGAAAGCACGTTAAACCGGTAATTCCGGCTGTCATTTGAACATTATGAAAATCTTTCGTCAGAAAATCTGATACTAGTCTTGCCAAACAGTGGAGTTTGACCCCGATACTGGATTGGGGGAAATCAGATAGCTGCTGCCTGTAAAATACTAGTAGGGAAAAGGCTAGGGTGGATTTATCAACTTTAGGGCAAGAAAGACAAAAAATCTATATTTCTTTGCAACAGCGACTGAAGGGGGACTTAAAAATTCGAAGTGCTGAAAGGATTTCATCAAAGAGTCAGCGTGATTATTTTTCGTGGAATATTAACTCTGATAGCTCCTGAACGCAGTTTAGATGTATTGATCGCGATCGATTTCATTGGCGAAACCCGCTCTTAGTTGAGTCGTCATCGACCTGCCTACTCTGTTGACATTTCACCGTGGTAATTTAGGTGGAGTAAACGATAAGGGAGATGTCATTCAATCTTATTTGTATGGTTTGACAGCTGACTTCGTGATCACTTCACCCACGACTTCACTTCCGACATGTTTACAGCAGTGCGATTCAGCCGGTCTGTTCAGCCGGTCGATTCTGTCGACATCTCACCGTGATCACTTAGGTGGAGTGAACGACAAGTGAGCTGTCATTCCTTGTTGTTTGTATGGTTTGACAGCCTCCAGCGCTGCGGTGCGTCTGCGCCTTAAAACTTACAAACAATTGAAGGATTAAAATTCCAATCTTATAGAAAAAAAAAAGATAAAAATTGCTCTACAAAGCCAAGTCCTTACAGCTGAAACAAGGATTGTGAAAGATCGCCTCCCGCTGGATGGGGCCGTTATACACAAACTCCCGGTTCTGTATAACGGGAACAAACAAAGAAGGGTCCCACTAATTGCTTACTATTGTTACACACGTCGATCTTTCAGTGGAAGCCAAGCTTTGAAGGAAATGAATCATGACATTGAATTTGATGTCATTTAGAGATATAAGTTAATGAAGCCTGATTTTTGTTTCGTTTTGGTTCTGCCGCATAAAAACCTTATTGGCAACTACATTTTTGAGACGTTTGGGGTTGAAACTTTTGTACCGTGGGGTCCGAGTTATTTAATTAATTAAATTCAATTAAATAACATTTATTTCGACCAACAAAGGCTCATATGATAGCGCACATTAAACATAATAAAATAAAAACAAATACACAAACAATGATAAATTATAAATTCAAATTCATTACATAAAACAATAAATTAAAATTCATCAATTTAAAATAAAAACAAAATGAAATAATAAGATAATAAAAAAAAATAAAACAATAAATTAAAATTCATCAATTTAAAATAAAAACAAAATGAAATAATAACATAATAAAAAAAAAATAAACAATAAATTTAAAGATCAAGCAAAACGCTTCGTTGACGCTTCGCATGACCCAAGGGCTGGCTTTTACCTCGGACAGAGGATAACCATTGCCATACAACGTGGCAATGCAGCCAGTCTTTTGGGCTCACTTCGAGTTGATAGCGATGGGGACGAATTTTTTGACACCATATTTTAGTTAGGAGTTTTTTTTTTGTGTTTATAGTTTGTCCTTTAAATATCTATGTTAAATGAGTAAATCAGTCATTGTACTCGTATTTGAACCACTGCATGAAATCAGCATCTGCCTAGCCTTTTCCCAACTATATTGTGATCGGCTTACAGTCAAACCGGTTTCAGCTGAATACCAGTATTTTACGTGGAGCGGCTGCACGATACTTTTTGGCAGGACTGGAGTCTGAATTAGCTTCTGACAATACGTAACGAATGCCAAAGATCTACAAATGACAGCCGGAACCGACGGTCTAACGATGGTCACCCATCCACAGACCAACCTTGGCAAGCGTTGCTTTACCTTGAAGATCGACCCGTGTGGCTGTTATTATTTAGCCACGAGCTCCTATGCTTCTCCGCTAGACCGACCCGAGCCGTGTCACGTGATGACGTCGACCGCCCGGGGTCAAATATCAAAGCGCGCGCAGCTGCACGCCAGATGTTTATGTTTACGTAAATATTTTTTAGTGGCCTTCTACTAAAGATACCGCTCAAGTGTTTAGTTATTTGTAATGCTAATAAACTGCTCTTTAAACTTACGTTAAGTGTATGATAACGGTTAGTTTCTATATTTTTTAACTAATTTGTAAACATTGAATATTGGTGAAAAAAACACATTATGTGAACTTTGAACAGGAATAATTTAAAAAGTAAATCGATAACATATATATTTTATGACTTGTATGGGTAGCTGGGTTATATCTAAAAACGATAAATAACAAACAACATACTCCACCGTACAAAAACATATATAAAAAAAAAAAATCTACCACCAAACATTAGCCATTTCCCGCCATTTTGCATTATTTACCTTCCGACCCACGGAACAAAAATTCTAATCATAACGTAAATTTCGTTTGTTTTGTTTATGTTTTGCCCAGTAAACATAAAATGCGATAATAATTACTTTTTAGTCTGAACAAGTAGCTAGACTTAATAATTAATCAATTACGATAGCGTTCTGACAACATGGACGCCTTGTGTAACAAGGGATAGGAAAATCATAAAAAAACATGCTAATACTTACCAACATGTTTATTTTCACTTGCACACACATTAATCACATCACAATGCACCCATAAAACATTACTTAACACTAATTCACTCACAAACAACATAATAAACAAGTTTATTCGACAGCTACGTCATTGCGCAACTCGCGTCATAGCACAGACTGACTAAAACATTTAATTTCTTTTTAAAAATGGACTCGCCCGTGGCGTTTTTCGTATTTTATGCATGTAGAAATGTATAAAGATTCGAGTGGAAAAGAGCAAAATGATACAAAATATCGTTTGTTAGACAGAAATGGACATAGTTTGACCACAGATCCGTTATTTGCACGACAGTCATTTCCGTGACTGGTGGGCGGTCTCGTTGTTCAGACGCGTGACTGTCGGCCGGTCTACCGGTTCTAAACAAGAAACTGTGGTAAATAAATCTTCTTCGGTATACAGCTCAATAATGTAAGTACAAACGTGGGTAGGAAGCCACAAAAGAACTGAAACGGGTCAAGTGTTCTCAGAGCTTTCGTAACCCAACCCCAAGTATATCGCAGAGGGTATTAGGTACGGTAACAATTGAAATTACTCACTGTTTATTGCTGGGGAACTATTCTGAATTTAAGTATAGGCTTTGCTGAGTTTCTTCGTTGTTCTAGTGATTAAAAGTGTCAATTACAAGCATGGGGTTTGAGAGAACAGTAAATGGTTGCACAATTCATTCATAATGGTAGTAGTGAGCTGATCCACGCAGCTTCGTCTGTGTCATATTTTTCATTAATGCTCTGCTGCTATTGGTCGTAGCGCTGATATTGTTCGTGATGCTTCCTTGATAAATGGGCAATCTAAGGCAATCTAATCTCTCGGCGTTGAGCACTTTTCTTGGAATGGTTATAAAATGTTAAACTTGTGTCAGGACACGTGACCTGATCGAAAATTCGAAAGACGGATTATTCTAAAATGCACAACGTTAATGTTCAAGTTTTCACTTTTGCCGGCACTCTCGGAGTGCAACCCGTTGTTTTTTTCAATTCTAACCAGTCAAACAAACTCATCTAGGGGCTAGCACGAATATTTTGACGTATAGTAACGTTAACGTAAGTGAAATTTGGATGTGAAATACTACAAACCCATATTAAGTTGGTTTAATTTTATGGGACACACACAATTTATATTATTTAAAATATGCCGCGTGTATCTGACATCGACGCACAAACGATTTCCATGGGTCCAGGGCATGATTCTGGACACCTTAGACTTAGAATTTTCGTCGGCTTTTTTCTCATTTTCTCATTTTTTTCAAAGGTTTTTTACTTTAGACTGCTCATAATCGTTATTCTGACCTAACCCAATGAGATTTTTAATAAAAACATGATTAATTAACTACTTTCACTAAAAAGAGCAATCTGAATAAAACCACAAATAGATATCAGCTCAGCTGAGCTGATACCTATTTGTGGTACTCTTGAAAAAAAATGAAAAAATGAGAAAAGAACCGACGAAAAATTCCAACACTGGGGTGTCCAGAATCATGCCCTGAACCCATGGAAATCGTTTGTGCGTCGATGTCAGATACACGTACGTGATACATAAATATTTTGTACAATACGAGTATTGTAGCTATAGTCAAATTTTGCAAAACGTTACTATACCCTACGTCAAAAATATTTGTGCTAGGTCGTCAGCTTTATAATACAAAGATAGATTTTGAATTTAGAACGTCTTTAACCCGTTTTTAATGCAAAAGTTTGTCAGTTTTTCAGGTAGTTTGACAAATACTCAACTTCAAATTCTCGATTCAGAACAAGGGGAAAGATTTTACCAGTCTGGAGAATATAATTATCAAGCACTGTTGATTGCAATGTTAAAAAATATTAAAACTATTTTTCCCGAGGGTCACTCACGTTAACCGTTGTCTATGGCAATCAGCGCTAGTTATAATTTTTATTGTTAAAAATTTTCTTAATCAGCAGATCAGTACCCCATATGGGCAAGATGGGCATATGGGGGTGCAAACTAAACAATGTCACCGAACTTTGAAGTTTAAATTAACAAAACATAAATGTAACAACTTAACTATTTATAAATCTACATTTAAATCGTGAATCACAAATTCCGACCAAAACTCATTCAGGAATCCATTCAACATTAATTTGTTTGTCTCAACCAAATAACAGAGCTATTGTGGCATGTGACGTCACAGCTCAGTATATAATAGTACCTAGGCACAAACTTTGAACTACTTTGTACACTTATGATTACATTGTCCCACAATGTTGTGAGAACTACTAAAGTGTAGAGATATTATTCAGAATGCATATTACATAAGGTTTGTGAGCTTGTTACAATCCCTTGAGAGATTCGCTAGACGAAGCTGGAAGCTCACTTTTTAAACAAAGGAATCTAAACTGTATTAAATTTGTTTTAGAAGATTGAAGAGAGTGCTTCAAAGAATTGGAGTAGGGTCAAAACACCACTCCTGCATTCATGATGATGATATTTCAAAGCATAATGGAGTGATCAAGCTAACAAGTGGCGAAGAACAGGCTAGTCAACTGAAAAAAAATAATTAGTCCGTCAGTTAGAGTATTGAAAAATATTTGATCTGTTTTTTCTTTTGCTACGTAAACCAAAAGTGACGAAGATACGACGCTTGTAAAATTTCTAAATACGTCATGCCGTGGTATAATTTTTAGCGCGTTCTGACGTCACGAGCTCTAACGACTAACGAATTTTGATGCGTTTTATTTTTTGTCAATATTCATTGTCCATAATTTTTAACCGACTTCCCAAAAAGTAAAGGAGCCGACAAAAAAGAGGAGGTTCTCAATTCGGTTGTATGTTTTTTTTTCTTATGTTTGTTACCTCATAACTCCGTCAATTATGAACCGATTTGAAAAATTCTTGTTTTATCTGAAAGGATAATTGTAGATTAAATTTAAATTTTATCAAAATTGTAAATGAAGTTTGGATTTTAAATCGAAATAACTGGAATTCGTTTACTTGGATGATGGTTTTTTGTCATCCAAGTAGTCGAAATTGCATGTTTCGCTTTTCTGAGATTTTGCAGTGTTGTAGATATCCGTGTAGATAGGTAGTTGTAGATAGGTGCTATAGATAAAAAGCTTTTTACAAAAAACTACAACCGACTTCCAAATAAAAAAAAAACACTACAAAGTAAAAAATAACTTTAATTTCGGAAGTCGGTGTCAAAATACGAAGAAACTAACAAAAACAACGACAGTTGATGGTGGAAACTAGCCTATTCATTTGAATGAACTATCATCATCATATCAGCCGAAAAACGTCAACTGCTGATTTTAATTGGCCTTATTTTTGTTACTCTCATTAAGTATGATGATATTAAGCTGTAAGATTTCCTAAAACTGTAAAATAAAATAAATAAATAAATATAAGGCTCGACAAAGTGTCGCCACATCAACTGATCCTCTGATCCTGTGCGTCTTGCATCCAGAGTATTTCCGCGGCTATACCCAGGTTATCGGCCCACCTTATGGGTAGTCTTTCAACGCTGCGTCTTCCGGTACTTGGTTAAGTTAAGTGTTCTGGAGCCTTTCAACCCTATTCTACAAGCAACGTGTCCTTCCCACTTCCCTTTAGTTGTGTAATTCTTCGGGATGCATCGATTACCTTGTCACCGTTTCTCGCTGCTTCATTTCTGATTGCCAGTAACAAGCCTGAAGCTGTTTTCAGACTACGCTATAATATAATTGCATATAGTATATAGCTCGTACCACACCAATATCGCGCACCATATATTGTTATGGACACGTTCACACTGTACTGTACTATTATATTTATTATGACTATGTATGGTACGCGATATTGTTGTACTATGAAAGCAGCTTCAAATCCGGATATTTTATTGCTATTGAGGAAAAACTTATAGAACGACGATAGTCTCTAGTCAACCATAAGACTGGAATCCTAAAACCCACAGGAAAACAGCATTTATATGAGTTGTGCTATGGTATATTTTATGCTTACTAAGCAACAAAACTTTCACTAGTGTTCACTATTCCTTTGTGAGCGAATATAGATTTGGGATTACGTCAATCTATTTTCAAGCATCTATCGACTGCATTTAGAAACCGCTTTGTATTGATGTTTATGTTATGTTCGTCAAATGGAAGTATGGTGCAGTTTTTATTGATGAAGTAGCGTCCCTTCCCTGGTTTTGCATGTGTGCTTAGGTATACATCATAATTATAAAGTATTAGTAGTAGTATTTTATTGTATGTATACTTTATTTGTATGTATTTATCTTTGTATTATTTTTACTATTAATCGCGTTTCTGGTTTCTCTTTTAATCTATATTGCACCTACCACTATTATTTTCTGCATCACCCAAAGGTTGAGTGGTAGAAAATGCCTAAGGCATTTAAGTCCACCTCTGTACATGAGTGTGCGTAAAGTATTAAATAAATAAACACATTCAAAGGAAAATCAAAAATTTAGTTCATGAAAAAATGGTTTCAGTATTATTCTTCTTACTATAATAAAACCAGTCTTAAGTATGGATATAATAAAAAAAAACACGTATTGATGTTAACCACTTACCGAAAGACGCAGAAATTTTATTTAACCATGCATCTGCTTATCAGAAATCAGGAACTTACCTGTAACGAGAAAAAATACAAATCATCAGTCATTGCCTGTTCGAAATCAAGAAGCTTCTGCTAGTAATTATTAGTTAGTTGTAACGAAGCTGATTATACATAAATCCATTAGTTATTGACATTAATTATTGACAAAAAAAATATATATATCCATTAATTAGCTAAAACATGTCATAAGGTTCCGGCCACCTTAGGCGTGGGCCTGTGGACGGTGAGCTATGGGTAGTTCGCCGTCCCGACAGGCCGTGTCGACGGCGCGTTCGTGTTCCACGCGCGCCTCAAAGAGAGTCGGCACACACAGTGACCTGAAAGGGCCTACGCCTGCTGGAGTAGCGGGACTTTTCGAATGAGATACCGCTGCTCCGGAACACAAAGGGCAATGAAGGAACATGAATGGGTTTAGTCAGTAGAAGTCTGAAACTCCCTTCCGCTATACATCTCTTCAGGAAACTTATTAAAGAAAAACCTTCCCACGTTCTAGAAACACCAAAAGTCTACCAAAGTCCTATTAATCACTCACTCACTACACGACAAACACAAAAACCAGCCAAGCTCGATTCTGACTCGTACACGCAGGGTTCCTTACGTACAATAAACCTTATCCCTACTAATATTATAAACGCGAAAGTAACTCTGTCTGTCTGTCTCTTCTTCATGCCTAAACCACTGAACCAATTTGGATTAAATTTTGTATACGGATATTTTTAGCCCCAAGAAAGGACATAGGATAGCTTTTATCTCGGAAATTTCACGGGAATGGGAACTTTGATGGTAAATATATTATATAATATAATAATAATAATAATAATATATCCTTGGACATTTCACACAACGCCATATAGTCCCAAGCTAAGCAACTTAATGCTTGTGTTATGGTAACGAGATGGCTGATAAACTACTTATATACATTTTTTTTTTTTTGTAAATACATACATATTATAGATAGAAAACACCCAGACTCGGAACAAATACATGTAGGCCGTACAAATATTTGTTCCGTGCGGGAATCGAACCCGCGACATGCTGCGCAGCAGTCAATCGCTCAACCACTGCGCCAACCGTGTCGTCATATATATTCCGGGTGTATGATCATGCGGGCGGAGCCGCTGGTACACGCTAGTTTTATATAATTTGTTGATTTTAGCGTCATTAAAAATACACTATCCGTTAAAATAACTGTCTACCTATACGTTTCTTGAGATACAGCCCGCTGACAGATTGGCGGACGGACAGATGGACGGACGGACGGGCAGCTTAGTAAAAGGGTTTTCATTTGGGTACGGACGGAACTCTAAAAAAGTTCCCAGTACATAATCAATCCCATCTTACTACCTCCCATACATATGGTTCGGCATTTTCATTCGAGAATCCGTATTACTGACCAGTATGTCGTATTGGACATCGCAATATCTCACCGACTTTTTATTGGAATAGGCCTTTTTGCTGGAATATGTGGACACATTGGCTACACGCGAACGAGCTGGCCTCTTTTAGAACTTTTCTTTTTTAAAGAGGTACTGTTGGAGTATGGGACCTGAAGATTTAGCAATTTTTTTGTAGAGTGGGTTGTTGTCTGCGGACCGTGTTTGGTTTCTTTTGTTTTTAGAATAACATGTTCTTTTGTTTTTTTCTCTGTATTTTAGTGCTTTCCTAATTATTGGGTTAAGGAGGTTAGCTAACAGCACCGATTGTATTAAATTTGACTATTGATAAAATTAGTCGTGGTATCAAAAATTCTAGTGAAACCTTTTTTTTAACTTTACTATTAAACGTGTCTGTGTTTCCGAACGCTTACAACCCTAATATTTTCAAAGTTAGAGTGAACAGGCTACTTCTGGGTAAGCTGGCTCCATTGTAGACTTTGTCTCTGTCATCTCTGACCTAGAACAGAGTCAAGAGGAAACCCCTCTCAAATAAAATAAAAATTCTCAGTTTGTTCATTTATAACAAAATGAAACATGGATTGTTTCAAGAATGCGATATAAAGTATATTTATACGGATGCGTGCAGTGCCAAGACTTTTATATATGCGATGACCTGCTGTCGGCACTCATTTCATTAAATTACAGGCTATGATAAAATATGCACTTCATTAAAACTAATTTAATTTCATTCATTATTTAAAGCTGGAATTACGACAGTCATGGTTATTGCCGGTACTAAAAGACACAAGTGTGATAATTTCTTAACTATTTGCACACTAATTGGAATTAATGCTACCGTGTTCCATTTCAATCAACACAGTTTACCACAGACATTTTTTTACATGGTTCCGAACAATCGTAAAAAACGGAACCCTTATAGGATCATTTGGGTGTCTGTCTATCTGTCTGTCACAACCAGTTTTCTCCGGATCGACTGGCTTGTATACATATGGATTTCTGTGATAATAGTTCTATACCTAAAGATTACAGGAAAACCGAGCTTGTAATCTATCTATCTATAGGTATATATAAAACAAAGACGGGTTTGTTACAACACTTGTCTTATAACTCGAGATTTGCTGAACCAATTTTCATGGTTATTGATTCGTTGCATTTGTCTCCGACCCGAATAGCAGAATATATCTTAAAAACAATGAAAACTCGATATGTGCAATGAATACTTAATTGACGGGAGCGAAGCCGCGGGGGACAGCTAGTATATATATAAAATAAAGTCGTGTTAGTTACACTATTTATAACTCAAGAACGGCTGAACCGATTTAGCTTAGAACCAGGAGAAGGACATAGGATAGTTTAGTAGTAGTTTTTTTTTCCACGGGAACGGGAACTATGCTGATAAAACGGGGGCGAAGCCGCGGGGACAGCTAGTAATAAATAAATGAATTTCTATTTCACTTGGTCATCGCATCACGCGTGATCGGCTGGGCTGCTTTCGCTTAAACTTTTTTTTTGTTTTGTTTTTTTTTACAGTCAGGAGAAGGATCTTATGAAAAAAAAATAAGAAAGTTGCAGTTGACAGTAGCGAAGCCACGGGGGATAGCTAGTAGTGTTTATTATCCTCGTCAATGTTTGTTGTTAAACTACAAGATGAGGCGATATTTTCCAGATAACTATTTTGACTTAAAATATCGCTTAAGTCAATGTTAGTAACGTCATACGCTATACATAGACCCCACTTGCAATGACAGTTGCAGATGCAGATGACCTATAACAGCATTGGCGTAACAGGAAACGAACCTATCGGCAATGGACGGCAGCAATTTCAATAGCTGCGTCTAAAATTGCACTATTTCCTGAGTGCCATCTAATAATTTTCAAGCAACCTTTATATTCACATTTCAGTCGCAATTTGTAAAAATCTATGAGAAATTAGATTCTCGGCAAACGTTACTTTTTAGGGTACCGTCCTTTCTCGAAGAATTCGCATCTATTTCACACCCCTTTATCTTCGATGTGGACAAAGCTAGGGGTTTTGATTTTCGGTGACCAAGAGTAAGTATGAGAACAAGTTTAACCTCTAATTTACATGATATTTGAATAAATAGTTTACGAGTTACGGTCGATCAAAGTTACAACATTTTGTCACTCACTGACTGACCGATCATCAAAATTGTAAGGTACATCTAGCTGACTTAGAACGTTCAAATTTGGCACCAGGATGTTTTTATAATTTTTCCTTTACATGTGGCTAAAAAGCCACATGTAAAGGACACATTAATTTAATAAACACCTTTGTAAATAATAGAAAACAATTTTATATTTTAGGTTTTACAGGAACATTAAGCATGACTTTCGACTGCATTGTTAACTTTGTTCTTTGTTTACGTACAAAAAGTATTAAATTCGTTTATATTATTATTAAATTGTTATTTACTAAAGAGATAGAGATAGCGAATGGGCTTTTTTATTTTTTGTGCACAAATTAAACCTTCAGTCTCATCGTGTCATGAAAGTTAAGGAACAGAGTGCACTAGTGTTTGCGCACACACTTGATATTTTGTTACTTTCAACGCCTCCAAATATGCCGTTTTATATGTTTTTGTTTCTTTTTGTGCTCATTGCTAAGTCACTATTATTATAAACTATTGAAACAGTCACAAAATGTTGATTTTTAACTACAAAATAAGTTGAACACGACTGATTTGAATATTGATTTTTAACTATTACACATTACTCATTACATTAATGTGTCCTTTACATGTGGCTTTTTAGCCACATGTAAAGGACACATTAATGTAATAAACACCTTTGTAAATAATAGAAAACAATTTTATATTTTAGGTTTTACAGGAACATTAAGCATGACTTTCGACTGCATTGTTAACTTTGTTCTTTGTTTACGTACAAAAAGTATTAAATTCGTTTATATTATTATTAAATTGTTATTTACTAAAGAGATAGAGATAGCGAATGGGCTTTTTTATTTTTTGTGCACAAATTAAACCTTCAGTCTCATCGTGTTATGAAAGTTAAGGAACAGAGTGCACTAGTGTTTGCGCACACACTTGATATTTTGTTACTTTCAACGCCTCCAAATATGCCGTTTTATATGTTTTTGTTTCTTTTTGTGCTCATTGCTAAGTCACTATTATTATAAACTATTGAAACAGTCACAAAATGTTGATTTTTAACTACAAAATAAGTTGAACACGACTGATTTGAATATTGATTTTTAACTATTACACATTACTACAGATATGAAAAATGTTATATTTTTTTTTTGATTCTTTAAACCTAAACCTATTCTATTTTAATTTAGTTTTATAATTTAGATTTTTTCAAAGTTTATTTTTATTAATTATGATTGAATATATAGTCTATACTGTGATCAAAATTGTAATTGTATTGTGTTGTATTGTTATGTTGTATTTTAAATGTGCAACATAATTATGATTTGAATGGATTAAATTAAATGATTATTTTAATTTAATTTAATAACAACAATTAATATTTGTTTAAGGTTCAGAACCCTTCATGTGTGAGTCCGGCTCGCATTAAGCCGGTTTTTATTTTAATTTTAAAGGCTCTAGTTTATTCACTGTCTTACTCAATGGGCCGGGTATTCCACTCCTTTGCTATATGCACAAAGAAAAAATTACCGATATGTTTTGTGTATTACACTATTTATGATAAATGATATTTATTTTATAAGTGGTTTGTAAAGAACTCTTTAACATGTCAATATTTTTTGGTCATTTTAAACTAGATGAGACCGGTGGAATGTCATGTGGTTGGAATTTCCACCATTTACCGGTGACATAATTATTATCTAACTACAGGATGTGGCAGGATTCGAATTCTGGGTACACCTAACGTTACCCAGATCAAAATAAAGAAATTAATCATACAATTTCACAATTAGTACATTGTTTTCTTATCATAAAAGGCCCGTATCCTTTGTCTTCCGTATCGTCGCGTGGAACAATAGTAGTCATTTATCAAATAATAACAATATGCAATTTTTCTCTCATTGTTATCGTGAGATGAATGATGAAGATCTAGTGTAATGACGGCCGTATTTATGGCACTTCATTTTACCAGTTCGTATTGTTTTATTCAATGTCCTTTGGAAAGAAGAAGGTCGGAATCAGACTTTTTTTTTTAGAATTTTTCATAATGTCAATTTATCTCGGGATGCCAGGAAAAGGGCAATTTTTGGCCAAGTTTGACTTTTATGAACTTACATCAAATAATATACCGGATCATTTATCCGGACCAAACTTATAATAAAAAGAGATAAAATTGTTTTAATAATATATTATACACTTTAAAAGAAAACTCTGGAAGGAATGATCTGATTTTCATCATTGAAATTGAGTGCCATAGGCAATTTTTGTTCCTGGAGTAGCATATTATGTTCTTTATTTTTGGACAACAAGGATTCCCCGTATAGAAGTACTGGCAATATGCCTTAAAAAGTATTTCTTTTACTTGACTGCAACACCGAGCGAATTTTTGGGCCAACATGTTACCTGGAACCGCCAATGCCCTATGCTCTCTGTCTATATCAACATTGTCCCTATGGTCGTTGGCGACAAAATGCCCAAGATATTTGTATATTGTCACTCTTTTGACGTTCTAGCCATTTAGGGTAAGGTCAAGAATAGAATAGTCTTTATTATGTACACCATAATTATAAGTCAAGAGTAAGAGAGTGTAGTCAAGTGTAGATTCAGGGCATTTACGGCCTTAAATACAATGTATTCGCTTTTATTTACGTTATAGACCAGTCCGTGTGGGAGAGCATACGCCTGACAGACCCTCAGCATTTCATTCACGGCCCCTGCCGTTGGCTTCAGTAACGCCATGTCATTAGCGTTTTTTTTTTAACATGTTTCCTGTGTAACAGGCCACAAAAATATTACGGTTCTAAACTTTTTCTTCTTCGTGTCACTGGCACGATAGAAGAAGACGGTTCTTGATATACAGCCTCCTGACATCCTGACAGACAGACAGACGGATGGACGGACAGACAGCTGAGGCTTAGTAATAGGGTTCCCTTTGGGTACGGAACCCTATAAAATCTAGTTTATCCTCACAACAGGTGACGTGTTTACCATTTCTTCATTCAGTTCAACCCTAAAGAACCCTGGTAGCGGTATCTACCTCTTATCAATTTACTTAATGAAGTGCATGCCCTAATTCAGGGTTGGCAAACTTCCAAACTACGCTAACTTCGAGCCTGTACACCGACCCAGTTAATGTCAAACATTTGTTATGTTTGTTACAAACGAAGCGATAGTTGTACATTGCTGTTTTAGCACGAAACTTTGAACAAAAGGTGTTAAGGAAACAACTAATGGATTGTGTGGGTGTTGTTTCAGTTTTTGGTGAGGGTAGGTTATGATTTAGCAATAAGAATAGTGCAGCGAAGCGATTGCTTATCTTTGTGCTGGGGTTGTAAAACCCATGAAGTGATTGAATTTTTATTGTAATTTCAGGCTTTGCAGTATGCAATATTAGTTTTATATTGTGCGTTGTTGCAAATATTTAAAAAATATGATTAAACTTGAGGAAGTCGTGGCCAATCGTGGGTATATATATAACAGCCACACAGGTCGGTCTTCAAGGTTAAGCAACGATTGCCAAGGTTGGTCTGTGGATGGGTGACCATCTTAACATACCGAGATTCCTCTGTGCCTCGGAAAGCCGTTGCCAAATTATGACTTTGGTAATGTTTTAGATCTTTGGCAGTCGATACGGATACACAGAAGCCAGAAAATCTAGACACCAGTCTTGCAAAGGAGTACAGTGTTACCCAGTTAATGGGTTGTGGAGATCAGGTAGGCAGCCGCTCAACGAAAAATACGGGTATACACAGTTTGGTATGACTGGTGTCAGATTTTCTGGCTTCTGACTATCCGTAATGACTGCCAAAGATCTACAAATGACAGCCGCGACCAAAAGCTTAACGTGCTTTCCGAGGCACGGAGAAAACTCGGTATGTAAAGATGGTCACCTATCCACAGACCAACCTCGGCAAGCGTTGCTCAACCTTGAAGATCGACCTGTGCGGCTGTTATTATTTAGCCACGAGATACAAATCTTAACTGTTATAATAAAAATATTCCACAAAACTGACTTCGCAGAACACGCAAATCAAACTTGTAGCCTAAAAACGTTTAAGGGGAATGCTCATCATCATCATTATGTAGTTACAGAATTATAAGCATCAAAATCATCAATACAAGGCTCTCAGTTCATGAAGTTCTTTTTCTGTTTTTTTTTTTTTTTTGTTACTACGCCTTTATGAACTTGGAGGGTTGTATTTGGTGATTTTGATGATTATAATTCTATAACTAAATACGTCTTACAGCCACGAATAATATTTTCATCAACAGACAACCTAGCACTGGCCTGCAAATTGCAAAACGTTAGAAAATTTGATGGCTGGTTAAAGGATTCACCTTAAAGAAAAGCGGAAGACCAAAGTCTGGCTCCCATCCAGACAAAACTTTTCTATTTTACTAGTACAATAACAAGTTTGCTAAATGAAAGACTTAATTGTGGTCAATGCCTCGTTCTTCTTAAGATGAAGTGATTTCAAAAGTTTTGATTTGTTTGTTGGGAAAATTAGGTGTTTCGGTAAATCGGTTTCGGTAGATCGTTGTATCTTCATAGGCGTAGCCGATGAATGGTAAAAATTAAATACATCTATCGATTCTTAAAAATGGCCGCGTGTTAAGCTGGATTCAGACTACGCTATAATATATAGCATAGAGTATATAGCTCATAGCACCACAATATCTCGCTCCATACATTGTCAATAATATATAGTATAGTACAGTGTGAACGTGTCCATAACAATGTATGGTGTTATGTTGTATCCATTAATATTATCATATTGCCTTGCTATGAGCTCTATACTATATGCTGTTATATTATAGCGTAGTCTGAAAACAGCTTTAGTAGCTTGCAAAGAGATCCGAAAAAAATGTTTTATTCATGCTACTTTAATATTATACTTTAGAATGGGCTTCTGTCCTGAAAAAATCTAATAAGTCCGTCAGTTAGATTATCAAAAAATATTTGACCCGTGTTTTTTCTTTTTTTACGGGAACCAAAATTGACGAAGTTACGACGCTTTTAAAATTCTCAATACGTCACACCTTCGCATATTTTTTAGTGAGTCGTGACGTCTCGAGCCCCCACTCCCGAGTTTTGATGCGTTTTATCTTTGTCAATATTCATTGATTTACAAAATCAAAAAATACGTGTCCATTATTTTTCAATACTCTAACTGACGGATTAAATAGTTTTGCAATTTGTGGATGATGGAATCTAGCCTATTCTTATAGGTTTTCCTGTAATATTAGGTAAAGAACTGTTATTTGTAATTGTATTTTTTTCTATATTACTAGTCATCATAATCTGCCTAGCCTTTTCCCAACTATACTGGGGTCGGCTTCCAGTCAAACCGGATTCAGCTGAATAGTAGTGTTTTTCCGTGCAGCGGCTACCTACCAGACCTCCACAACCCATTAACTGGGTATCACGGTACTTCTTGGTAAGACTGGAGTCAGATTTACTGGCTTCTGACAATCCGTAACGACTGCCAAAGATCTACTTATGTCAGCCGGGACTAACGGCTTAACATGCTTTCCGAGGCACGGAGGAAACTCGGTATGTTATGATGGTCACCCATCCACAGACCAACTTTGGCAAGCGTTGCTTAACCTTAAAGATTGACCCGTGCGGCTGTTATTATTTAGCCACGAGCTCCTTAGTAAGTTGTGATTAATGTAATGTATTTCTAAAAGGCTTATGTTTAACTTACCACCAGATATAGTAACATTTAGCAGTCAAAAATAGTAAATGACTAGCTTCTGCCAGCGGCTTCGCCCGCGTGATCCCTAGGGAACATGTTCCCGGGATTAAAAGTAGCTTATGTGCTATTCCAGACTATAATCTATCTTTGTTCTAAATTTCATTAAGATCCGTTAAGCCGTTCTGGCGTGATTGAGTACCTAACAAACAACCAAACATTCACATTTTCATTTTTTTTTTTTTTTAATTTTTTTATTGATTGTAGCGTGATGAAAAGTATACTATAACCAGCTCAGGAGTATGAAAAATAATTATACCAAGTTTCGTTAAAATACGTCGAGTTTCTAAAAATGCAACTGCCTCCGCGGTCGAGTGGTCCAGGCGTTTGCCTTATTGTGACCCAGTGGTCGTGGGTTCGATTCCCACGGGAAGCATACATTATTTATATATTACTAGTACAATAACGAGTTCCTTAAATGAAAGACTTAATTGTATAAGTACAATGCCCCATTCTTTCAAAGATGAAGTGATTTCAAAATTTTTGTGGAGAAAATTAGGTGTACGAAAAACTGGTTAAAGCGTCAATTAACAATATCACACTACACGCAAAAGCAAAGATCACTTACGTAGCTCAAAGGTTTTTTAACTCATTCCGCCCATTTACTGGAACAACACCCTTCCGTACCGAAATCAACGTCAAAACTTTCTGCTCAAAACTATAATCAGCAATGAACAGCCACGGAACTCTATTGTTTGTCAGATAAACACACTATATGAGTTTACCGTATTATAGCAATGCCATAAGATTGGTAATGTATATAATAATTATGACTGTTGTATTTTAAGCTAGCGATCACCTGCAGCTTAACTTGCTAGGAATAAGTACTTCTTGCTTTCATAAATTATACCCTAATCGTTTTATTACCTTATAAGTAACTTTCCGGTTTGACTGGAAGCCGACTCCAATATAGTTGGGAAAAGGCTAGGCAGATGATAATGATGAAGTTACTTTTAGGCAAGCGTGCTCCACGTTGAACCGCATCATCGCTTACCATCATGTGAGATAGTGATCAGAAGCCTGCGTATCAAAAGTAAAAAATATACTGTAAAGTATAATAAAAGTCCGTTTAGTAGTTTTTGCGTGAGAAACTTGCAAACATTCGCGTTTATAAATAGTACTAGCATCGGCAAATAGGGAGACGGGGTGATCGCTAGGGCCAGTGCCAGCCAGGGTTGCAGAATTAGTTCGAAAGAGTCACCGCAGCCCTGCTCCGCCCAGAGTAGAAGAACTCATTTGATAATTTCCCAACCTTAAAAAAGGGAATAGGACAGGAAGTATTATTTTATGAGTCGAGGGTATCTCAGGACCGGGGCCGCGGTCCCGGTCTATACCTACATAATTATATTGTTTTTGAGTGGTACTTAGGAACCACAAATCAATTAAACTAAGTTATTTCTTGGCAAAGTACGGTCCACCAAAATTTTTTGAAGTTATGTACCTAAAATATTTTATCTTTTTTTAATTATCACTCAAAAATAAATTGAAATAATCAAAGTCATATTGAAAATTACGAAGAAAGATCAAAGACTAGATAACTATGATCAATGTTCAAAACTAAAGAATATTTTTGAAGGGACTTTGTTACGTTACGTTTTTACCCTTTTCCTACTGCGGGATTGGCTAACTCAAAAGCAGTTTCAGGGTGTTAAAGACTGTTTATTCTCTGTGCTCTTCAAATAATAACATTACCCTTTATTTTGTACAGGTAAGTACTAATAAAATTATGTGCAATTTTTGATCAATATTAAAATCAGTGTTTTGTTAAAAGAACTTCATTTTGCTTGTGGTCCCAATGTACCACTCATAAATAATAAAAGTGTAGCCCGGGACCACGGTCCTAGTACTGAAATCCCCTCAATCCTCGTTTATGGTCTGTCAATATTATTTGCTTAAAAGTTCGCTACCCTAACTATACACACTTGATACTTTCACCCACACATCTACCACAAAACACACGCTCAACAACGACGCTAAATGCATAACAGAGCGGCCAGCTTAAACTGTCCCTTGGGCTCACATTGTCTCGAGTAGTGATAAATTGTTACTACCATTGTACCATTGTGCCACTGCTACGTCACTGTGTACACTGCGCGTCACTTTAATTGGCACGCTAGGGGCACACTTGTGGTACACTTGGCACACTGCGTTTATGGTGGCCTGCATCTGTGTTGCCGTTTATTCTGTTGGAGAATTTAAGGTAATGGAGGTCCTGGATAATTTGGCTAATAGGTAGAGGTCTAGACAGAAATAGCCTAATTTAGAGATCTGAAAGCTACGTTTGAGAGCTACAATGACGCACACAGAAACTGTGTCTTGAGACCTTCCCTCAAAGGGCATTTTAGCTTATGCCTAGAATCACCAGATGTTGAGTTTAGAGAAGAATTAATCATTCTGTAGGTTACATCTTCACAACTTATCAACTGAATGGGTTTGGATGAAACATGACACAAGGGTGGCCTATAATATGTCCTCTAATAGGATAAATTCTTAACGGCCATATGTTCCCCTGGATAATTTTTGACTTTCAAGCGGATAAAACCGCTGTCAGAAGTTAGTGAAGCCATAGTTAAGAGAAGCCATGCTGCGTCGACCTCAAATAATTTGAAGCCGTAAAATTAAAAAGACCCTTGTCTTTATTTTTATTTAGCCTGTAGTGTGGTGAGATCGTGGCTAAATAATAACAGCCACACAGGTCGATCTTCAAGGTTAAGCAACGCTTGCCGAGGTTGGTCTGTGGATGGGTGACCATCTTAACATACCGGGTTTCCTCCGTGCCTCGGAAAGCACGTTAAGCTGTTGGTCCCGGCTGTTATTTGAAGATCTTTGGCAGTCGTTACGGATAGTCAGAAGCCAGAAAATCTGACACCAGTCCTGCCAAGGAGTACCGTGTTACCCAGTTAATGGGTTGTGGAGGTCTGGTATTCAGCTGAATCCGGTGTGACTGGAAGCCGACCCCAATGTAGTTGGGAAAAGGCTAGGCAGATGATGAGTGTGCTTAGGCATACCCCAAGTCCTTCCAAGTATTCATTTCCGATGCCACCTCGTGCCAGCCCTCACGGTAAGTTTCTAGCTCGTCTCGCTACCTCTTTCTGGGCCAGCTTCGACGGTGCCGTCCATCTTCGGGCACCCATTGTGAGGAGTATTTTGCCCATTGGTCACAGCGCATGCGGTTAACGTGACCCGCCTAATTTTCCGCCTGGCCCAAATATAATTTATGGGAACTTAAAACCTGCAAAGTGAAATTAATCAATTCACTGTAGTTATTAATAGCATCGAGGTTATCAACAGCAGAGATAAAGTTGAAAAGTAATTAATTACACTTGTGTTTGCACAGTTTCTCTGCCAACCACAACTCGGAAAGTGTTGCTAAGAAACAGAGATAAGTAAGGTAAAAGAACAAATCTTCAGAAATGCTAGAATGTTTTCTCTACATTTATCACTCCAGTAAATGTATAAACCCTAAAGATACTACATAAGAATCATGGCTTATCATAATAGAATCTTACACCAAAGGACTAAGATTTATTCTTTTGCAAAGAATTTCTAGTATTTTTTTTTGCTCTTTTCATTCTTCTAGCCTCGCTTCATCACTCGCTTTTAATTTTGAAGTGACAATAACATCATTTAGTACTGTTTCCACTAATTGTTATTCAATAATTTCAAATTTTGTCTACAAAAAATTGTCTTATATGTCGCTTGAGACTCAAACTCAAACAATTTGCTTTCCACAATGTGTACTCTGGTAGTAAGTTTAGAAATTGTGATCATTATGAACCCTGTCGGGTCTCTTAATTTTGTGAAAATAAACTTTATTATAGCCTATGTTATTTCAAAAAATTTCTTCTTCCTATTGATGAAAAAATGGTTAAAATGGTTCCAGTAGTTTTCGAGTTTATTCGGTATAAACAAAAAATATTGCCTCTTTATAATATTATTAGTACCTAAACAGTTATGAGGTGTATAGAAAGAAAGAAAGAAGAAAGAAAGAAAGAAAGAAATGCCTATGAGCTTTTACTGTCTGAATATTATTCACACAACCACGACAGAGTATCAAAAAAACAATTGCATTAAATCTCCTTCAAATATCAACTGTCAAACTGCCCACCTGTCAATCTGACCAACATTATAATACCCGAACGCCCATAAAATTTCTTCAAACATACTGTATCGTATAGCCAACACTAGCGAATGCAGCCCAGCATAAATGACGGTGGCTTAAGTTGTCTCGAGGGGTCGGCATGGCATTGTCTTGTGACAAATCGTCTGCACCATTATCTACGCCACTGTACCCTGTGCGTGGCGTGGGGTGTTTTAATTGTAGCCTGACTGTACATATTTTTGTGGAAATTATTATTATTTTTGTGTGCGGGGTGAAACCGTTTGAGTCCAGGAAAAAGGAAAATGTTTCTGAGAATTGGCAATTCGTGTTGATTTTTTTCTGTGAATGGCGTTCTGTCTAAGTCAAACTTTTCAAGTATTTAATGAATTTTAATACCTATTTACTTTTCAAGTGTCAAAAGTAATTGTTGTTGAGCGTAAAATACTAACAGCTGAACTGTAGAATGGTAGAATAAATAAAACACTAAAATGATAAAGAATAAAGATTTGTATTATTATTTGTTGGTAACGAATAAACTTAAAAAATCCAGACCGATTTCATCAATTTTATTTTCATTAGAATGCTACATAATCCCTTGACTAACAAAGGTTATATTTATTGCTAGAAAAAGTTATGGAAACTTAAAAATATTCAGTGCGGACATAGTCTCGGTAGAAGTGCTAGTTTATTATAATATCTTACCATACGCAGTAGTTATATAAGTAGGTACAACCCCATCGTACACCCTACGTTATCTTTAAAACCACGATAAATCTTTGACTAAATACCTTACATGCTACATATTCTTTGATTATATACCAAGCGTAAAACTTTTTGAGAGAGGCGTCAATAAAAAAATCTCAGTTCAAAACCTTAGTCAGATGAAATGACGTTGACTCGTCTAGATTATCCCGAAACCAGTCGGTGGCTGATATAGGTGACGCAATCTCCGGCGCGGCTCGGCTTAGCACTGATATCTTGAAGATATCGGGGCCTAAGCGGCCCACGTCACCGTGCTAAAGCTACAATATGTACATACTGTATGGTGTGATTAAATCTGGAAATGGGTGGAAAATAGTGCGATTCTGTAAACATGTCGAAGTGACAACTGAGGTGAAGTGAACGACAAGTGAGCTGTTAAACCATACAAACAAGATGGAATGACAGATTACTTGTCGTTTACTACGTAAGTGTACACCATGAGGCGTCGACAGAATCGACCGGCAGTAAACACTGAGGCGAAGTGAACGACAAGTGAGCTGTCAAACCATACAAACAAGATGGCATGACAACTCACTTGTCGTTCACTCCACCAAGTGGTCACGGTGAGATGTCGACTGAATCGAACGGCAGATTCATTAGTTTTATTTCTAACAAAACTGTAATATTCAATGCAATAATACCCCACTGTGTTGCTTTAATAAATCTAATATCACATTTACAGCTCAATTGACAGAAAAACAATAAATCTATCGTCAAATCGCGTCTGAGAATTCTCCAATGCTTTTATTAGTCTCGAAGGGGTCATAACGGAGTCGTCTCCTTGTGAGCAATTGTTTGTTGGGTATCACTAGAGGTCAATATACAGCGGGTAACATTTTTGTTACTGAAGTTCAATCTTATTTTAAACCGACTTCAAAAAAACCTCATAACTCCGTCATTTATGAACCGATTTGAAAAAATCTTGTTTTCTGTGAAAGGATACAATAATAATTTCATCAAAATCGATTTTATAGTTTGGGTTTTTTATACCAAATTAGCTGGAATTCGTTTACTTGGATGACGTATTTGCTTTCGTGTGATTTTCCAGTGGTTTTGTTAGGTAAAGGGGTACCAGTAAAAAGTAAAAAATTAATTTTTTTTTATAAAAACAACACAATCGATTTTCATATAAAAAAAAACAAGTATAAAATTACTTTTATTTCCAAACTCGGTATTAAAATACGAAGTAACAACTAAAAACATCGACTCCCGAAATTTATGTTATTTATTATTTATTTAAACTTTATGCGTAATAGTGGTACATGGGCGGACTTAATGTATCAAGGCATTTCTGTAATTTCTGGTAAGAAAATAAATTATTAATATTATTTATTATTTCAGCGGAGGCTTTGTAAAGGGTTTGATCTTTTGCCGTTCACAGTTATTTGACAAAATAATCCAGACGGCGGAACCAATAAGTGTGTGTGCAATAAGGTTGCTAGTCTAGTACCCACTAGCAACCTTATTGCAAGAAGAATTAAGACAACTGTGAAGTATCAAGGAAAGTTCACTTCAAGTTCATTTCACTGGTGTTCTTTTCAAAAAAAAACTAAAAAAGGAGATTAATCACGAAAACAGAAATGCTGAAGTCGATAAAACCGGGTTACTATTATGTCCAAAAGTAACATCGAACCCAGTATCGATAAAAAGATCGCAAGAAGGATATCACTTAAGAGACACAACAAATCTTTCAACTTCAATTTGTGTGTTCTTATTAGTTCCAAAAGGATTACAGCTGAGGCGATGTCTCGTTGTGATAAATTGTTCTACAACGCCGTCTATATACAGCGTGTTCACAAATTGGTATAGTTTTTTAATTTATTAAGGTGTTTTCTTCTTATCGTATGGGTAAGTTCGAGTGAGAAAGTTCTCAAAATTCAAAAGTCATTTATTCAAATTAAGCTGAGAGCCAGCACTTTTTGAACGTCAAGTTTTACAAAAGACAGCCCCCCAAAACGCCCGCACGTCACCACTTCCTAGTGTTTTAGATGTGGAGAAGAAGTGGCCAACAAACTCCCCAGCAAACGTTCTAACGACCCACACACCCTAGTGTCAGAGTATCTACATATGACATGGATTATTTGACGACCGTATTTGGCGGCCGCGAGTACCGGCTTATACGTGCCTTCTAAAGCACGGAATCATCTTTTTATCAGACAATTAGGCGTTTCAAGTTGTAGGCTTGAATCATCTAAACCACTTGCAGGCCAAAATACATCTTACAGCGCCTAAACCACTTGGAGGCCAAATTACATCTTACAGCCCAAGATTTTTTAATCTTTTTTTACGATTTGTAACAGAATAAACGCAAATCCTGAAAAATGGTCGATGAGTAATCGCCTCACGGTCGTATGTGCGTGTCCTGTCGTATCACACAATCATGTACTAAAAAGATTTTTTTCCGAAATTGTTGTTCATTCCCTGGCATGGCTTCCAGGATTGGCAACAAGAGTTCACATCAATACCAGCAAAAATCAATCAGTATCAATTTAAAATACTACTGTTTTAAATTTTTCGTTCTTCTAACGTTACACAATATAACTTTTGTAGCCGTTTATGCGAACGTGTGCTCAGCACTCGAGGTTACAAACTTGGGTTATTCAAACATAATAAACAAGTCTGCAAAAAATCAGAAGTACCGGATTTGACGCAAACTGCCCTGTACTTTCGTATACAAAGGAAATATAAATAAAACAACACATACAATAAATCGCAATAAGATATATAACCCTGCAATGCATCACGGAACAAGTCAATGCCTGTATTGCGACCGCCTTGGGACCAATAACGCACTGAAGAAATCGCTGTTGAAGGGTTATTTCAATGTTTGCACAGTAATTCTGTTACGGGGACGTGCATACATAAGTGAAGGGGATCATTTGCATGCAGGGATTATTTATTTTACGCTTGGGATTCATTTAAAACGTAAAAGCTTGTCTGTTTTTGTTTCACTGTGTTTCATTTCGCTGTTTTTGGGAATTCATACTGAGAAATCGTGGCCAAAAATACCACTGAAATATACCACCCACTGAAATGGGCACAGGTCAGCTAGTGTTTTAATAAAACTTTACATTCCCCTCGTAAAAGACCCCTTAACCAAAGGGAATATACTCTCAGGATAAAAATGTTGTACCCGTAATGTTTTACCCGTTTTAAATTTTATCCCAACACATTCAGCCATTAAGAGGTGACAATCACAGTAAATGAGTAGCACAATACTGCTTCGAAAAACTGAAGCCAGATTTTCTGAATTATGTAGGTACCCGCGGCTTTTGCCCGCGACTTCCTACACCCATATCCCGTTCCCGTAAGAATTTCAGGAAATCCTTTCTTAAAAGTTGATGAAGTTTTTTTCTTGAAAGTTGTTGAGTTGTTGTTGTTGTTGTTGTTGTTATTGTGTTGTTGTTTATGTTCACCTATCCGTACATCAATCTCGGCAATCGTTGCTTTTTTAGGGTTCCGTACCCAAAGGGTAACCAACGGATCCCTATTGCTAAGCCTCCGCTGTCCGTCTGTTCGTCCGTCTGTCTAGTCAGCGGGCTGTATCTCAAGAACCGTGTTAGGTAAACAGTTGAAATTTTCACATATTGTGTATTTCTATTGCCGCTTTAACAACAAATAATAAAAATATTTTTTTATGGTACGGAACCCTTTGTGTGCGATTTCGACTCGCACTTGATTTTTATACTTTTGATAGGCATACGTTTGGCCACTACCTCACCTGATGGTAAGCGATGATGAGCGGTCGGGTAGAAGTAACCTATTCACTCTTGACTTGAACAGTGCACACGGGAGTCACACGGGTCGTGTGACTGTTATTACTTAAAAAGAAGCTGTTTTTGTAGTGTTATTATCATCTCAAAAACGTATCAATTAAAAAAAAACGCACCCTGTACGTGATTTTATACCACACAGTACATCTACTAAGATATAGATATATACGAAGACTGGTACCGATATCGTTGATGGGCCCTATTAGTCATAAATAACGCCTTCCGAACTGTCTGTGTGTGCGTTACAAAATATAGGGAACAAAGGAAATTTTTCGTACAATTTTTTGTATGTGTGTGCCATAATTTTGGGGTTATATCTTTATTCCTTGTGGCGTCTGTATTATGAAGGAGGATTGATGTGTTTTATATGGGTATCTGTAAGTAGGTCGATGATAACTCTGTATTGGTATATTGTTGTGTATTTTTAGAACTTTTTGGTCTTTTTATCATTACAATCCACACTGTAATGGCTTCCAAATGGGTTAAAACCGACTTCACAAAGGAGGAGGTTCACAATTCATCGGAACATTTTATTTTCTTTTTTTTATGTATTATCTATATACATATAATAAAACTGTAGAAAAGTGGTTTTTGTACATGAAAAAAAAAATTGAACCCATTTCCAGCATTTTTAGAATTTGTGTCTGTTTGTCTGTTTATTTGTTCGGGCATCACGTAAAATCTGCGAAAGTAATATAGATTAATTTTACACACAAGGATTGAGCGTAACTTGGAGTAACATTTAGTTTTTGTTTCATTGCAATCGGTTCAGTCTATCAAAAGATATTTGAATTTAAAGTTTTCCAGAAGTAAATTTAGGGTTATGTGCACTTAGTCTCATTATAACTTCACGTAAACTGTGCGTAAATTGTAGTTTTGTTTCATTAGCGCCATCTATCAAACTTAGACTGGACTATACCTAGAGATCAACTGCGTGCAGTATTCGATAGATGGCGTTGGCGTGTGACGTCAATTTTCTGAATCGCGGTGTTAAGATGTTACTTGAAAGAATGACCTTCGCCCATGTCTGCATTTGAGTCAAGTTGATTTGTCTATTTTTCATCTATACTATTATTATAAAGTAGAAGAGTTTGTTTGTTTGTTTGGTTGAACGCGCTAATGTCAGGAACTTCTGGTCCGATTTGATCAATTCTTTCAGTGTTATATAGCCCATTTATCGAGGAAGGTTATAGTCTATAATGTATTATCACGCTAAGACAAATAGGAGCGGAGCAATAATGGAAAATGTGGCGCAGACGAAGTTGCGCGGGTCAGCTAGTCTATACTAATATTATAAAGAGGTAACATTTGTTTGTAAGTTTGTATGTAGGGGGTAATCTCAGGAACTACTGGTCCGTTTTGAAAAAAATCTTTCAGTAATAGACAGCCCATGTATCGAGGAAGGATATAGGCTACATATCATCACGCTAAGACTAAAAGGAGCCGAGCATTAATGGAAAATGTGACGCAGACGAAGTTGCGTGGGTCAGCTAGTAATAATATAATATTAAAGAAAATGTTCACTCCAACTAGTTTTACAATTATTACACTTTTAAAATATTTTAGAATATTTTGATGTTTTAAATGTTGTATCAGTCGTTAACAGTACCTTATAGATCATTCCATTACTATTGACGAGTGATACCCAATTCTTCGGTTAAAATCTAGGCAAAAGCCCTAAAGGTCTTCTTTCCACCACCGTGATCAACCTTTTTCAACATTGCTGACTTCGTCCAATCGTATACAAGCCCGCCACACATTTCGAACCACTGCAACTCCTGAAAGCCAGAATCAACAGTGGCGTACACCAGAAAAACGCCGAGCTAATGAAGCCCGACGAGTCCCGGAGAAACGATTCAACTGTCTTGGATCCCGCATCGAAATTAATCCGAAGAGTACAGCGGAGGAGTAGGAAAAAAATCATATAATTATTATTTTTTAATTATATTTATCCAATCGTATAGTGATGTAGGTAGCCCGCTAGCTAATGCATTCGCAATTATGCTAATAACAAATTGCAATTCGAATCCACATGCCACTACGATAGATCCTTATATTAGGCCCCAACAATACGTCAAAATTACTGCCAAAGCCTGCTCTGGTATAATGAATGTGCAGTTTAATTCTAACACGAATTAAAGGAGAGATAGGGGTCAGAAGGTCGGTTCTGACCAATGGTTGGAAAAGCGCAAGCAGGTATGAATGTATGTCCGACGATCTTAAACTATCTGAAACGATTGCCAGTCGCTAGTGCCCTTGTGTGTCGAGTGCGGGCGGGTTTCTGAACTGTATATTTTCAGTTAAACCCGTGCAATGGGTGATGCCAAATTTGTTACAGATGTTTTAGCATTTTTTATAGATGGGAAATCATCAAATGACTCCTCCCGCTTTGGGTGAAGTAGAAAGGAGTGTCAGACTCTTACTGACTAAAATCATTCGTGTTCCTTCTAATGCCCTAGCGTTCCAGGCCCGCAAGCACTGGCCCTAACGGGCCCTATTTACCATGTTTACATTTCTTTGAGGTGCGCGTGAAACACAATGCGCCACTCAACGCTCGCCAACCACTGGCTCACACCTTTTACGGTGGCTGAGAATCGCCCTGCGACTCCCGACGCCCGGGGCGTCTTCTTCTGTTGCGGTGGCTGGGGTGTTAGGTTTCCCTCTCCCTCACGCGTTCGGCCACCTCCTTCGCGAGCATTACTGTTCGCAGGAGGTGACCGCTTCCCATGCTTTCTCACTCCGGACTATAGATTGAACTGGTATAGGGCCGGTCGCGAGAGGTCTCCGCCGATATGTTTTATATAGATATAGAGAAATACGCTTCCTTAATAAATTTGCGGTTTATGCATTATGGAAAATGTTCTACGATGGTTTAAGTGAGCACAATAGATACCTATTCACTTTCTATCATCGGATTAAAGATGGTAGAGAACGCTGATACTGAAGCTACTTTGATTGCCTGCGTGCAGTTGAAGAGACGTCAGTTGAAAACAACTGGCACTTGCGACTGTCAGTTGAACATTGAACAATGCTGTGAAAAATAGTCTATTGGTGAGTCCATTTTCATTCGTTGTGTGAACCTTCTGCTTTCATAGTTATCTATTTCCCGCACGAATCATGCAGCCGGCGACCAATCATCACGCACACCCAAGGGAGCGCGGCCGTGACTAAAATTCAATGATTCTGATAAGCCAGCCAGCTTTGGCTCGCTTTCATTACCTTTCACTGTAGCCTTAGGGATTTCGTAATGTTGTTTGTAGTCATCACAGTTCGGGTTTGCTGTGACAGATTGTTGGTGATATTTTGGAAAAATTGGTGTCATCTTACGATCCATATATTTAATGGAGGAGTGATACTCTCGATAGAAGAAGGGCACAGAGCAATCAACGGAATCAGGGAGGCAAATCTGCTAGCCCGAAGTCCGTAGTTTTGGGCTTCGTTGCGGGCGAATAATCTATTCCGTATTACCTACGGACGTTCGATTAGTCCCGCGCCCCTTAGTAAGAATGAATGATAACACGATTCGACAGTAACAGTCAAATCGTGTTGTCATTTATTCTTAGTGGTTAGGTGGGAAACTACGGATTTCGGGCATATTGACTCATATCCAATATTGACTTTCAAAACAATTTTCTTACCAAAAAATACACAATACAGTCTCAAAGCACCTTATGTCCGCAAAACATACCCTACAGGAAAATTAAATAAATTGGACAGACATCAACATTCATAACGTGCAACACGGAGCGAAGACCGACGAAAAGTGACACTCGACGGAAGAGGGGCACAGAGTAATCAACAAAATCAGATATGGCACGGAGGGGGGCTAATTGGAGTAATGGGAATGTAGTATTGCAATAGTGTTTTGGTGAGTGTTAGGTGTTGAATAAATTAGACGGACATCAACATTCATGACGTGCAACGCAGAGCGCGGACCGAACGATGAGTGACATTCTCGACGGAAGAGGGGCACAGAGTGATCAACGGACTCAAACTTGACACAGAGGGGGGCTGATTGGAGTAATGGATATGTAGTATTGCGATAATATTTTGGCTTATTGTACCTAAGCTGTCAATTACTTAGAGAGGAGCTCCCCTGGCCTAGCGTAGCAAGGGGTTTCTTTAAACTAAGATACCAGTTATTACTGGTTATTTTACCATTGTCCTGTAGCTACATAATTATTTAAATAAAAAAAGGTATAAAAGGCTCGCCTATTTATAAAACCACTAATGGCAGTCAAAATACGTTATTTAAAGTCCCTTCGAGACTTTAAATTACGTGAATGAAATTAGGAGAAAGTAGGACCCATCCAAAACTTGACCTTGACAAGGTGGCCTTAACCTCGAGACAACCCCTTTAAAATTCTGCCTATTGTGTCTATTTATTCTTAAAACCATAAAAAAAAATCTGAAAGGCTGGGCAGTATAAGACCCGTAGGCAGATTTGCTCACAGTCAAAAATTGAACTGTCAAAGAGTCTACCAATGTACCTCAACCTACTACCATCTCGATTTGCACTACACATAAACTACCATTGAATCATTAACTGGGTGCCCCTGATATAGAAAATGACGCGCTGGTGACGGAAGAGGGGCACAGAGTAATCAACAGATGCGACGCAGAGGGGGGCGGTTAATTTGAGTGATTGGTAGCGTTGCGACTTTTTGTTACTGTCAACGGCCTGTTCATAGGCCAGTGTATAGTAGGCACGTATTTCTTTATAACTTAAATTCTTTACACTTTACTAGCTTCTGCCAGCGGCTTCGCCCGCGTGATCCCTAGGGAACATGTTCCCGGGATTAAAAGTAGCTTATGTGCTATTCCAGACTATAATCTATCTTTGTTCTAAATTTCATTAAGATCCGTTAAGCCGTTCTGGCGTGATTGAGTAACAAACAACCAAACTTTCACATTTTCATTTTTTTTTTCATTTTTTCTATTGATTGTAGCGTGATGAAAAGTATACTATAACCAGCTCAGGAGTATGAAAAATAATTATATCAAGTTTCGTTAAAATCCGTTGAGTAGTTTTTGTTTCTATAACGGTTATACAGACAGACAGACAGACAGACAAAAATTTTACTGATTGCATTTTTGGCATCAGTATCGATCCTTAATCACCTCCTGATAGTTATTTTGGAAATATATTTCATGTACAGAATTGACCTCTCTACAGATTTATTATGTATAGATAAGATATAGATATCTATTTTTTTAATGAATTTGAACATTCTGGTTCGCATTAATTGGTTTTAGAAATAGAGTAATAACCTGTCGCAATTATTACATATTATAGGTGATGATCTGCTCATATTTTGAAATGTTTTACTTTTTGTTTATTTTTTTGGCATTATTTGGCAGTGTGCATAATTGGTTCCACAGTACATTTATACCAGACAAGCTCTAGACGTGAAGACCTGTAATTGGCTGTCAGATTATCATACTGTTACTTATCACCATTGTATTTAGCTGTAAGTCTTCCATAATCTTTAATTAAATAAATAAATAGAATAAAATCCCAGAGCATCACCGTACTGTTCGACAAGAAATAAACCTTTAAATGCGAAGCCAAGCGATTTGCTTTCATTCTTTCTTTGATATGGAAAGTGAGACGTTAGCAATGAAATGCGACATTATTTATTTATTTATTTTATTTCAATTACTCTCTGCACTCACAGTAAAAACCAACACGTGCAGAGAGTCTTCAAATTAAGAGGGCGTTAATTTGAAGGATTACTAATAACGATGCGATAGTAAATCCTACTAATCCTATCCTACTAATATTATAAATGCGAAAGTTTGTGAGTAATATGTATGGATGTTTGTTACTCTTTCACGCAAATACTACTAAACCGATTACGTTGAAATTTGGTATGTAGGTAGCTGAAGACCCAGACCCTTTTTATTCCGGAGTTTCCGAGGGATAGGGATTTACACGGGAATAACGAGAATTTATACGCGGGCGAAGTCGCGGGCGGCCTCTAAAAAAAATTAATGAGAGTAAATCAATGACTTTCATGCCATCATGCACTAACGGTATGCGTCGATGTTGCGGCGATTCACGGGTAGCTCTAAAGGTACAATTTTGATCATGGCGACCGCGACCGGTGACAATGACGTACGACTGCGACCCACTGCTTTGTATGAATTACTATAGAACACATACAGGTGCAGGCGAACAAAAAGACCCGTAAGTGTATTGTAGTAATATTATTAATATATATCAGTGTGTCGCCAAGATCAGAATTGTACCTTAAAGGTATTTTAACGACACTGGCGAACAAGGTTGATGGACCATTTATGGCATTTATGATCAGACTCTGGGCTTGCAGACTTGTGCGTGTACATACGTTCATGTAACCATGTGATCAACTAATAAAAAATTATTTTATTATTAAGTTAGACATTTTATATAGGTGATATTCTTACTAAAAATATATAATAGAACCCCTTGGTCTGAAATAAAAAAAAATGAATTGAAAAGGCAGTCAATGAACTTTACTTAAGTCAGCAGAAAGACAGTTAATAATATAAATAATAGTTAATATCGGGATTGCTACCATGTACCTTTTTATTTGCGAGTTTCCGATATTTCGGCACTTGGTCATGGCGCATGGCGCCGAAATATCGGAAACTCGCAAATAAAAAGGTGCATGGAAGCAATCCCGATATTAACTATTCTAATGTTAGTGACCATGAAAGTTTAAAATAATAATATTAAGCTTGTAAAAGGAGACGTTATAAGTTTTCTGTCGGTTGTGGCACTAATTTTTGACATACACTTTCTCAACAAAAGTCTAGAAAAAGGCTGTGAAAAAAAAAAAAAAACATTGTCTCTTTCATACATACCTACCTTACTTATAAACACAAAAACTAGCCAAGCATTACGAAATAAAGTGTTGAAATAGTATTTATCTTTTTCATCAAACCAAAAACTAGACAGAAACCTCAGACCTTCCAGCTTGGTGATCACGTTCCTACCTACAAAAACAGTTCACAAGGTCCAACAAAAAACGGCCTATTACCAAAGCCTAACGAAAACACGTCAACCGCCTGTCTAAACTCAGCTTTAATAACCGTCACGACTTGCCAACTTATTCTTTGGCCATTAGAACACGGGTCACGCATAGCTCAGGCCAAAGGGCGCGCGAAAAATATAAGCGTGACCATAGAACACGGAGACGTCTTTGCGGCTATTGTTTTGTTTTGTCATAGCAAATAAAGAGGCTTCTTCTGGGAAAGTTTACTCCACCGTCGAATTTTTCTCTTTTATCTCAAATCTCAAATATTTTATTGCAATCCATAAAGTACAAATACAGGTGGTAAAATTAATAATTAGAAACAATAATGTACCCTGTCGGGCACAGCAAAACTTTATTTATTTATTTAGACTTTATGCACAATAGTGGTGATTTTCCTTTAAAGATGTTAGTATTTCCTGTTCAACTGGTTACTATTTTTAAATATTTTACCTTCAAAATTATTTTTGGATTACTTTACATTTTTAGTTGTTTTATTATTCATTCGCTTGCATTTTCTGCATTGATATAAGTATAAATCTATTCTTAGATGAATACCGAGTTTTATTTATTCATTCATATTTATTTTTTGTTTGTTTAATTAGAATAGTATATTTTTAATTATTATTAATTAGATGAGTGTAATTTATTTAGTTATTGTTTATATTTAAGTATATTATTTATTTATTATTATTAAATTTTACCTCTGACCTAGGCTGGAGTCAAGAGCAAAGTCATCAAATAATTAACCCATACTGTACCAATACTTAATGCAAATAAATGATTATGATTATGATAAAAAAAAAACTATCGTGTCAGTGAGCGGCCATTGGATGCTCAATATATGTGTGGTGCGCCTGTTTAAAGCATGATCCACAGCGTAGTGCCACAAGTGCCCATGCAACCATGGTGCTACTTCACGCAGCTTACTATGACATAAAATAACTTCTCCCATTGAAATCGTGCATTTTACGGAGTAAAAAGTTTTATTACCAATTGATAGGCGTGCGTTTGAGCACTTTATCACCTGATGGTAAGCGATGATTGTGGTTGAAGAAGGACGCATGCAGAAGCAATCCTAATCAATCTTGACTTAAATATTCCAGGTTATAGCAATCAGGAAACATCCACTCCTTAGCTGTACGCACAATGAATGTGTTTCCAGAACGTTTTGTGCTTGTGATTGGATTGCCCACCATGTACAGTACGATTATTTTGTCTTTGCCTATGCGAAGTACGTCGCAATCGATTGCGCAGGATGTCAATTTGACAAGAAACATAGAAAAGCGCATGCGCGGGTAGGTCGCGTATGCAGTCTCAGTCGCTCATATACGTTCGATGCATACTTGTGTCCCGCTTACTCAATGCAATACGACTGTTAATACGAAAAGTGTTTTTGTTTTAAATTATTTATTTTGGTTTTTCTTACTGTTTCATTTGTATTTTGTGTTTTTGTGGTGTATTATGTTTGTTGTGTTACTTTGTGACCTTGTCATTGTAACTGGTTGTGTTTCTTACTTGTTAATAATACAAAACGTAAAAATCAGAAAAACATTCTACGAACGCAACACTTTTTTACGCGATGGGACCTGCGCGGTCGTCACTAAAAGCTAACTTCAAAGAAAAAATAATCGTACTGTACTGGTGGTGCAATGCGGTATGTCTTGTGATCCCCGATCCGATGATGGAACGGGCTAGGCGGCATCAAAATATGCAATTTCATGGCACACTTTTGTAGCTAACCACATTTAGCAATCATGTAACTTGCCATCACTGAAATATATATTTTCAATTAAATTAGTACCTACCTACTTCCAGAGATTACCGGCTAAATCGAACAAACAATTATTTCACGTCTTTATACGAGTAAGTTTAAATAGCGTCTCTGATGTGTTCCGTACTCTATGTCGGGTACCATGACAGATAAACAGGCCCTTGATTTGTTTCTGCTGGTACCGTGACAAATAACAAGACTGATGTTAGTAGAAGCTTTGATGTTATCAGATTAGGTACGTTTTCCTTATGTTTTTTGTTGAATCTCTACGTTTGATGTTGCTGTGAGGGAAATGTGAGTGGAATAGTGCAGGGAATATGTCTCTACACACTATGAATCAAGATAAGTAATATATTTTCAGAGAAAATTGACTTTTTGTATGTGGTTCCGTAGAATGTCTGGCTGTACTTAACTATGCTATGCATGCTATTCATAAAAATATCCGGTATATTAATGAAAAGAAAATTATCTATCTATACCTACTATAATCTATACTAATATTATAAAGCAGAAGAGTTTGTTTGTTTGTTTGGTTGAACGCGCTAATCTCAGGAACTACTGGTCCGATTTGAAAAATTATTTCAGTGTTAGATAGCCCATTTATCGAGGAAGGCTATAGGCCATATATCATCACGCTAAGTCCAATAGGAGCGGAGCAGTAATGAAAAATGTTACGCAAACGACGTTGCACGGGTTAGCTAGTAATAATATTATAAAGCAGACGAGTTTGTTTGTTTGTTTGGTTGAACGCGCTAATCTCAAGAACTACTGGTCCGATTTGAAAAATTCTTTCAGTGTTTGATAGCCCATTTAATGAGGAAGGCTATAAGCTATATCATCACGCTAAGACAAATAAGAGCGGAGCATTGATGGAAAATGTGACGCAGACGAAGTTGTGCGGGTCACCTAGTCTATAATACTTAAATTTTTTAAGTAATATTGGTTTATTCTTCAGGCATTATTCTGTAGCCAAAAAAGCTTTAATTGTATCACGTTTTATTACAAGGCGAATAACCCTTACTCTGTAGGTAAGCTCAATTTACATTTTAATAAAAGAGTTTTGGCAAAATGGCGGTGTTGTTAAAGTTTGCGGTTAAATTATAATGGAAGTATAAATAAAATTGACGTTATTTATTGTGGTGCATAATTTTTATTTTTTGATGTTGCATGTAGGCCAGATTTACGTAGTTTTACTTGGGCTACCCGTAAATTGCTTCCTGTTAGATTTTGGCTTTGCCAAATTATTAAGTTTTACGATAAAATATGATAAAAATATGTGTTCAAAATAATGATAATCTATTCTTAGTCATTACAAGTTTCAAACAAAACGTTGTCTTTCAAAAGTGATTTAATTAATATAGGGTTTAAGAAATTTTTGGGTGAAAATTCATCAGTTACGCCTTCCGCTCTGGGCGGAGTGGAGCAGCAGTTTCCTCCGTGCCTCGGAAAAGCACGTTAAGTTGTTGGTCCCGGCTGTCATTTGGAGACCTTTGGCAGTCGTTACGGATAGTCAGAAGCCAGAAAATCTGACACCAGTCTTGCCAAGGAGTACCGTGTTACCCAGTAAATGGGTTGGGGAGGTCTGGTTGGCAGCCGCTCCATGTAAGATACTGGTATTCAGCTGGATCCAGTTTAACTGGAAGCCGACCCCAATATAGTTGAAAAAAGGCTAGGCAGATGATGATGATGGTGTGACTAACTCTGTCCGTCTGCTACAGCTGGATATCTCAAGAACTACTATCTAATGTTATCAACTTGGAATAGTTTTAGAGTTCATTTGCTTTACTATTTCGCAAATGAGAAAGAAATAAAAATATATAGTTTTTGCCCCACTCCAAATTTTGCCCCACCTCTTTTGAGGCTACAAGGGCATGTGGGGTATCATTTGAGGGAAAGCTATGTGAAAATTCTTAAATATGTTTATTTAGGCCGCATAGTTATTTTATCCCGCTTTTTTCTTTTTTTAGGGATGGGAAATCATCCAATGACTCCTCCCGCTTTGGGTGTAGCGGGAGGGAGTGTCAGACTTCTACCGACTAAAACCCATCCATGTTCCTTCATTGCCCTTTGTGTTCCGGAGCCACGGTGTCTCTTGCGAATAATCCCGCGACTCCGGCAGGCGTCGGCCCTATCGGGCCCCTCTGTGTTGCTGACTCTCTTTGAGGCGCGCGTGGAACACTAACGCGCCGTCGACACGGCCTGTCTAGACGGACGGACGGCGAGCCACCCATAGCTCGCCGCCCACAGGCCCGCGCCTACGGTGGCCGAAGGTCACCAGGTGGTGGCCCCCGACGCCCGCGGCGTCTACCACGGCGGCCGGGACGAGAGGGTCTCCTCTCCCGCTCCGCCACCTCCTTCGCTAGCATGACTGCTTCGCAGAAGGAGGCAACGGCGTCTCATTCCGGCAACGGCGTCCCATTCCGATTTTATCCCCCCTTACCTCCGAAGTTTACATAGAGAAAAATCTGAAATTATTCTGTATGATAGAAGTTTATGTAAAGATTCTAGAAAAATGAAACGATGTCTCTAAATAGTACACTTTTACAAAAATCATCCACTAAAACAGTTCCACTACCGGTAAAGATATGGTGCTGATCTAAAACTGCAATATACACCGCAGTGACGAATTCCCTGAAAATTTAAAAACATTTCAGGTTTTATAATAATGGTACGGAACCTGCGGTGCGCGAGTTCGACTCGCTCTTGACCGGTTTTTTTTTTTCAGCCTTTTACCGTCCCGCTTCTGGGCTTCCCCAACTACTTTCAGATATTTTTGTCCCGAGCCACCTCGAACCAACTCTGGCAGTAGGCATCTAGGTCGTCTCGCCACCTCTTCCCAGGCCGACATTGTAACCCATTTCTAAAATAATTTATCAAATAGACAGCCGTTTCAAGTAAAATACTGGTACTCAGCAGAAATAACGTCGACCCCAATATATTTGGGAAATTTCTAGATAGATTGCTTGACCGGGTTAAGTCTTCTTCTGGCATACAGTACGTAACATTGCGACAGTGAAGCAAAAAAATCGTTAATAGGGTAGATGACTAAAAAAATATAATAAGTCCGTCATATAGATTTCCAAAATATATTGAACATAAAAAAGTGCTTTGATGCGTTTTATTTTCGTATTTTTTTTTCTTAAAAAAAAAAACGTGGCCCTACGCTAGGAAATTCTCCTGTATCGTGGGTGCATTTACAAACATATAAAATACAAATACACAAACAGCCAGACCCGGAACAACTATATGTACCTATGCCATACAAATATTTGTTCCGTGCGGGAATCAAACCCGTGACACGCAGCGCAGCAGTCAATCGCTGAACCTATTGTTTTATTGAATTGTACCAGCCATTATAATTATATTACCTAACATGCAAATCAAATGAAATCAGAAATTATTTGTAAGAAAGTATAGCCTCAAAAATGAGTTGTATCTACCGTCCTATTGTTAAGCAAAAAATAAGTGTCCAATATTTTTCTATAATCTAACTGACGTACTCAATAGAATCATATTTTTTTTTTACTCAAGGATCATATTTATACTATTGAATGGGCTGCGGCATTATACGGCTAATATTGAATTATGTAATCGTAAATGAAACTATTTCGTAATTCATTCAAAAACTTACCCGTACCAGTCATACTAAACGCATTTTCTGTCACAAAGTCAACATTCGTTCTTAATAAGTTATGTTATTAAGCTCTATAAATAACTCGAAAGTTACGTATGCAAACCAACCCACGAATAACAAACTAGTCCTAAATCGTGGGGCTTATATAAAATTCAACAAGGTCAACTAAGTTTCAACTTCCACACGAATTACATATTTATAAACATGGTACATGACATTTCTGCTCTTGTGGGACATTCTGAATGGGTTAAAATTGTGAAAGGAATCAGTGATTCCTTCGCGGAAATCCGTCTCAATGAAAATGTATTGTAATATTAAATACTTGTATTATTTTTGAAGTGAAAACTTCTTTAACGAAGTTGAGCAATTTTCTTGGGATGGGTATAAAATGTTAAACTAGCGTCAGGACACGTGACCTGGGGCCCGAGTCTGCTATTACAATCGTGTCAGAATAGTCGATCACTGATTTCAAAATGGTTGATTTTGACAAGTTTGGTAATCTACTAACATAATGGCGTCATGATGACATTCCAATGATCAATCACTGACACGCCACTGAAAGAAAGCCATATGAATGGTAATCTCGTACATAATGACAGTTTAGTATTTACGAACTTCTCACTACTTCAGATTGCTTATAACACTAATAAATAATATGTAAAACTAAATATAAATAAAATCTGGCATGTATAAATGCTCAAATTTAGCTTGGTTTTATAATAATAGCAATACGGCATTCCTAACGCAATTCTATTACGAGACCATTGACGTTCCAGTGACCGGCCACTGACGTGCCAGTGACCGTGCGATTATGAATTTAGCAGATTACGAACTTTTAGCAAAATGACAATGGAATGACAATGGGATCGTGTCGGAATGACAAATATATATAAATAGCAGACTCGGGCCCCTGATCGAAAACTCGTAAGACAAACTCGCGTCAGGACACGAGTCCTGTTCGAAATTTCGTAAGACGGATGATTAAAAAATGCACAACGTTAAGTTACGTTGCCGTACCCTGACCAAATAACCTTGAGCATTTATTCCCTCAATAACAGCGCAAGAGATACAATAGCGAATACGCTCAGAATGTTGACAAAAATCGTTATAAAATCTAATTTTGGTCGTTTGAAAAAAATACATCTAACAAAATGTTCATAATTAAATTGCCTATCCATTAGTGTAAGTACAAAATCAAAATAATCGTTAGTTTTCGAGAAGATGCATGTTTTCAGTATTTTTTTCTGATTTCTGTGGTTTCGTTGTGAGGAGATTACTTAAACATTATACTTAGTAATAAAAAATAAAATCTACCATATTGAAGCCAAGATAATGTAGAAATTTAAAGTATTTTTTATTAGTTGATATTTCTTTTGGATAAAGAGTAGATACCTAACTCCAAAAAACGGCTAGCGCTGCGATTTGCTCGGGGACGCGCCTTTTTTTTTTTTTTTTTAGGGATGGGAAATCATCCAATGACTCCTCCCGCTCTGGGTGTAGCGGGAGGGAGTGTCAGACTTCTACTGACTAAAACCCATCCATGTTCCTTCATTGCCCTTTGTGTTCCGGAGCCACGGTGTCTCTTGCGAATAATCCCGCGACTCCGGCAGGCGTCGGCCCTTTCGGGCCCCTCTGTGTTGCTGACTCTCTTTGAGGCGCGCGTGGAACACTAACGCGCCGTCGACACGGCCTGTCTAGATGGACGGACGGCGAGCCACCCATAGCTCGCCGTCCACAGGCCCGCGCCTACGGTGGCCGGAGGTCACCAGGTGGCCCCCGACGCCCGCGGCGTCCACCACGGCGGCCGGGACGAGAGGGTCTCCTCTCCCGCTCCGCCACCTCCTTCGCTAGCATGACTGCTTCGCAGAAGGAGGCAACGGCGTCCCATTCCGTCTCGCTCCGGACCATGGCTTGGACCAGGGCCTCGGGGACGCGCCTTAATGTTCAAGTTTCTACTCCCGGCAACCCGTTGTTTTTTTATTCCGTCGAAATCATGTTGCTGTTGTGTTCGCAGTTTTTGGGTTCCGTACTCAAAGGGTAAACAACGAAATCCTATTACAAAGCCTCCGCTGCCGCGCTGTCCGTCCATCCGTCCATCTGTCTATCAGCTGGCTGTATCTCAAGAACCGTTATAGGTAGACTGTTGAAATTTTCACAGATTGTGTGTTTCTGTTGCTTACTCGCTGTACCCCGCGGCTTCGCTTCCGTCAACTGGCTACCCTACCTACCCATTTTTTTGGCTTTGAAATCTTCCCTGTATTCTGACAACTAAATGAAAAAAAATTATTCAACTCGGCCCAGCGGCTCTCAAGTTTTAGCGAGACTAACGAACAGCAATTCATTTTTTTAAGAGAAAGATTGCTTGTTAAGGTTTTTAAGGTACGGAACCCTTCACACTTGTCTGGTTCTTTGTATAGATACTATACTGTAATTAAGGCGGGGTTGCAGTACTTTTTAAGATTTTTGAACGTCTGAAAATCTTATTAATTATGAGTTTTTTAATAAACAAAAATCATTACATAAAAATTGAACATACCCTCAAGTAAATCGTAAAGATAGAAACGCGATTTAGAATGATTGGCTCGATACTTTTTTTAATCAAACATGACACTAAATTACAATTTTAAACGTGTACTGCTAAGAGATTTTATCACGAATATATCTAAAAGTTATATCAATAGATAGAGCTTTTTATTTTGAAGTAAATGTTGAAACCATATTGTATTATTTCTTTATCAGTTTTCGCCAAGAAGAAAAAACAATCAAAATTTAGGCATTATTTCGCTCGCCGGACAGTCGCTGTTGTTCGTCAAAACACACAGTACTGCAACCTCGCCTTAAAAGGAAACTAAAACGCATATAATGGGCGGCTTATTTTTATCTGTGATGTGTTTACTCTTGACTCTAGTCTTGGTCAGAAATGACGGAACCAAAGTCTACGATGGAGCGAGCTTACCTAAAAGGAGTCTGTTTAATCTAGCTTTGAAAAGTTTAGGGTTGTTAGCTTTCGGAATTAGACGCAGGCAGAGAGTTCCACTTCTTTGCTGTGCGCCTTGTAAAAGACGAAGACGAGAAGGTAAAAATTGGTACCCTTCGAAAACGGTACCAATAGATTGGTCCATAGTACCCACCTCCCTCGTCGAACTCATAAACTAGGCACTTAAAAAACCGTTACATGAAAACCTGAGCATATCACATGTATAGAACTCGTTAGCAACAAGTAAGAAACTTCAGCTTTCAGCCTAAAAAAAAACGAAAAAGGAGAACATCATAATTCCCAAACATAAATTTCGTACAGTTCACAACACAACGTTTTCATACATGTTTCACGAAAAAAGGCGAAATTCCTCGCCAGTGAGACTCGTTACTTTGATTCAAGAAATATTAAGTCATGTGGAGGTAGATACAGTAGGCTCATTTATTTTGATGAAAATAAATGCGAATGGGAAGATGGAATAATACAGAATATTACTTGTTGGCCTGATTAGAGTTATACATAAGTAAGCATTAAGTTATGTGTGTCACGAAAATGTTTACTATAAAAACAAAGATTTGAGCACCTCCATCACCAATTCGCACTTTGTAAGGGTTTCCAAACGTCTTTTATAATGCGCACAGCAAAGGAGTGGAACTCTCTACCTGCATCTGTATTTCCGAACACATTCAACCCTAATCTCTTAAAGTCAGAGTGAACAGACTTCTTCTGAGTCAGCTCACTCCATCATTGACTTTGTCTGTCACCTCTGACCTATACTAAAGTCAAGAGCAAACCCATCTCAAATAAAAAAAATCTCATTCCATTTCTATATCATTTACAAACCTGTCGAACGAAGAACGGTAATCAAATTCATGGCACCGTAAACATCACTGTTTTTTTATCTTTAGTAACTCCAAATTCTCAATTCGAAAACCATTTTTTTGTCAGCCATATTGATTATCAAAAGACGAACATATTTGGCATTGGCCATGTGACACTTTGACGATCACTATCTGAATGTGATATCAGCTATTTAAACAAACTTATGAAATAAATTTTTCATTAAAAATAAAACTTTACTTGAAGTTTTTCATACTCCACTACTTAATAATCTAGTCACAAACTATTTTAAGTTCTACTCAAGAAACTTGCAGAACTTCGCATAATTCAAAGCCAAATAACGCGATATTCCGTAGCATTAATGCGTCCAAGTACTCCGGCAAGATTTTCCGCCATTGAATTGATTCTAATGGTAATTGAAATTCCATTCTGTCAGTTGGAATCCATTAATCCACTTCAAGTGTTTCGTGTTGTCCATTCCGAGAGGGATTTTGAAACCATTAGCAATCAATTTTGTTTGAAGGACGGAAGCTAATGTATATTTTAATGTATGTTTACGAAGTGAATATAATACCTATTTTATTCCTTTTTTTTATACGAAACGGGGAAACTCTTGGCCCAAATCTCACCTGATATGATGATTAGGCCGAAGATGGAAGCGAGTTTCACCCGGAATCCTCTTACACAGAGAAACTGGCTATCATACCTCTAACTGCCGGAACACAACAATGCTGTTTGCATAGTTGTTATGGCGACAGACTTAGATATGATGGTATATGGTGATATTTAGTTTAGGAGAGCTCGTGGCTAAATAATAACAGCCGCATGGGTCGATCTTTAAGGCTAAGCAATGCTTGCCAAGGTTGGTCTGTAGATGGGTGGCCATCTTAACATACCGAGTTTCCTCTGTGCCTCGGAAATCACGTTAAGCTGTTGGTCCCGGCTGTCATTTGGAGATCTTTGGCAGTCGTTACGGATTGTCAGAAGTCAGTAAATCTGCCTCCAGTCTTGCCAAGTACCGTGTTACCCAGTTAATGGGTTGTGGAGGTCTGATAGGCAGTCGCTCCACATAAAATACTGGTATTCAGCTGAATCCGGTTTGACTGGAAGCCGACCCCAATACACTTGGGAAAAGGCTAGGCTGATGATATTCCTTTATTTAGTTCATCAGGAGAAAATTTATAGTAGGTATTCCGGATGTCTCGGAAGTAATCTATTTTCCTTTGATAAAAAACTGATGTCGATAAGGATCGTGCTTGCGTCCTCAGGCGCTCTTGGCGTGATGAATTATAAAAAGAAAATTTCTTGTAAAATAATCGATAGGTAAATATAAAAATAGTTTTGCTTACACCTTGCAATTCGCTTCCTCATTTTTTTACTTATTTTACCTGAAGTTCGTAGTTATTTTAATTGCTGTGCAATAAACATACCAAAGACAAAAACAAGGCTGGAGTTTCCTACTCATAATACTCACAAGTACAGTCGTGCAGTTTAGCCCGGTTTTGTAAAACATCGTCTCTTTCTAATGCTCATAGACTAAGTACGTTTGTTATAGATGAATACTTTGTATTTTCACTGAAAATATTATTTTGTAACAATGCAATATCAGTGCAAACCAAACCTTCTGTCAAACAAATGCTTTGTAACTTAGTTCCCCTCACCACTTGGACGTGCCTATCACCGTGGCTGTAATATATGGCTACACTCATCACTCACTTAGCTTTGATAGTTAATGTGTCATGCTATATTAAGGCGCGTCTCCGTGCAAAAGCGCTAGCCCTTTTTTGTGCAGTTTTTTGGAGCTATATACTCTTTATCCAAATGAAATATCAACTTATAAAAAAATACATTAAATTTCTACATAATCTTGGCTTCAAAATAAAAATCTAGCGATTTTTATTTTTTACTACTAAGTATAACCCAACTAACATTTTAGTGTCAGTTACAGGCTTTTTTATGAGTTTAAGTGATATTAAGGAGTTACAATTATCTCAGTTCTAACTAAATGCTGAAATGCTAAAATGTTCTTCCTTTCGCAGGTCTGCTGGAAGAAATTTCTTAAGAAATAAGCAGTACCTTTGTACCAATAATTATAATGTTATATCTGTACAGTTTCTCTGTGTGTACATAAATTGTAAAATAAATAAATAAATGCGATAAAGCGGAGGCAACAAACAATTTTTAACTCCAATTGCGGTAGATCTTTAATGAACCACGTAATATAGGTTTGTGAGTTAAAATGGTGCTAGTGACAGCAGCTATACTTAAAACGTTACAGCTTTAACCTATCTTTAACTCCCATTTCTATATAACAGTTTTAGCTGATTCCTGTTAACTATTCATTGCTTAGTTATTGCAATGAAGTGTCTTATACACCTTGAGGTAGTATATTGACTATTATTGCAGACATATGTTATAAAATAGATATTTTCGAGAGTTTAGTAACACGAATACAAAAAGTGTCAAACAAACTGCTCTATCTAGGTTTAACCTGTAATACAGGATTTAACTAAAGCTTATTATGTTAGGCGGTACCCCTTTAATGATGTTCTAAAGGCATTGGTGACAAATAACGCATGTATGGGTCGTTATTAACACTAACCTCACTTTTGTTCGACGCGACGTAAACAATTATGTGAAAGTTGATTTTTTTTATAATTGATTATTACCTACATGTGGAGAATTGCGTGTATGGGGGTTTTAAAGGGGGCAAATTTTTCATTGTTTTTGTGATAGGACACGCCGTTTTCGAGATAAGTAAATATAGAAAAAAATAATGAAAAGTACAGCTATTGTAGTCCCAGTCAAGGAGTTGGTAGTTTAAGCACTCCCAAGGCCACGTGACCATGACCTCCAAGGTCACTCAACCTTGACTTCCAAGGTCACCCAACCTTCACCTCCAAGCTATCATGACTTCCAGGATCACTTGGCCTCGAATTCAAAGTCAAACTTGTCTTTGACCTAAAGGTCACTTGATCTTGACCTCAAGTTCACTAACCATGAATATTGACTTGGTACCGTTCCTTAGAATCGCGAGACCTGAGTTCAAGGTCAATATTTTTGAGGTGTTCTATGGTGTTCCCCACCCTACTACTGCCACGCCCACATCCCACCGGATCTAACTAGATTGTATAAAATAGCTATTTAGTTTAATACATTCTTTGACCAAAATCATATTCACTTTGTCCAAATTGAGTTAAAATTAAGTCAAGTCGTAGCAGCTTTTCATTATTTCGATGAAGAACCCTAATCGAGTCGGTTTGTAAAATTTTAAGGCGGCTGTATTGTCTTCACTGTGGCATATGTATTTAGCTAAGTCTATTATGACAATGTTAAGTCACCAATGGCAGCACCAAACTTGTGACTAACGATGTTGTAGCTCAAAGAGTGGTACAAATGATTTAAGTGAAGACTTAATATTTAAAGTAAGTTCGCCATTGTTTTGGTAACCTAACAATAAATATTATTTCGAGTTATTCAACATTTGACAACAAAATACTAAATTTCTTATATCATTTGAAGCGTTCCTTGAATACCACTTAATTTTACATGCCACTGCTCAGGAAGCAGAAATAAATAATAATATTTGCTTGTGGTGTCTATTTTATTGTTATAACTTTTCTTGTAAATCTTTAATAAATCCTAGGCGCGTTAAAATTGAGATGAGAAACATGATATAAATATACCATGAATTCACAAGGGCAGTCATTTTTCACTTCACAAACTCAAATAACGTAAATACTTAAAATGGCTCCTGTTTTATTCCATATTATTCTGCTATGTTGAAAGATGGTTGACATTATACGCTTCCACTACGAACAGATTTAATTTTTTAAGGTTACAGGCTTTTTAAATCTTAACGTGGGCTAAAAGTTATACAGTTGTTTTAAGTGAAGTCAAAAAGCTATAATACACTTACCCGAGTCCATTTTAGATAACTAATATGAGTCACGGTATCAATATTCTATTCTTAATAGGTCTAATAAAGGTTTTATCGGCAAAGCATTCTTATCCGATGCTTTCCTACCACCTGTTGTGTTAACCAACCCGATATTACAACAGTAATATCGGTTAAAGTGATAGCTGTCAATTAACGCTCTTGTGCAATTGCTTTGACACATTTGTATCACCGTACTATAGGTTTTCTATGATACTTACCTGTAAAACTGTGGGCCTCTTTCGTGGTTATAAGCGAGTTAGAGCATGCTCTAACTCTGTTGTAGAGGTATGCGTTAACAATTTTATACTCAAATGTAACTGATATACGATTCTTTTATAGGTTATTTTAACGCTTTGGTGTTAGTTGGGAATGTTTACACTAACGATAATTTGGATTTTATACGTACACTTCTGGATAGGCAATTTAATTATGAACATTTTGGTAGAAATATATTTCTCAAACGACCAAAATTAGATTTTATAACGATTTTATTCAACATTCTGAGCGTATTCGCTATTGTATCTCTTGCGCTGTTATTAAGGGAAAAAAGGCTCAAGGTTATTTGGTCAGGATACGGCCTTAAGCAGAGTTGCGTAGAGCGGGGAATAAAACGGTATAGCAGCACAGTGTTGTTAGAAGTAGTCATAGTGACTTTTAAAGTTGTCTGACAGAAGTTCCTAACTTCCACATTAAACTGCATTTTTTTCTGTCATTCGTAGATTTAGGCTGTCATTTGTAGATTTTTACTACTTGCTACTATAAGTAGCAAAATACGATCTGCCTAGCCTTTTTAACATTTCTATTTTTCCCAATTCCTTTTGAGTTTTTTTTTTAAGATTTATTTTGTAAACGGTTGTTTGTCAATAACCAAGAACAAAATCATAGATTCTTAATGATTATAATTTAATTCTGTAAAAGCAGTAAATTTCTTTGATAAAGAAATTAAACTAACAAAGCAGTACCAGGGAAACACGAAACAAAAGAAGCTCGCATTTATAAATGTTACACATTTTATGAAGACAAAATGGTCGCATTATATTTTCATGTTTGCTTAACATTTTGAGTCAAAAACGGTGCGACGATGTTAAATCATCTTTACTTCGGCTCAACTTACATTATGTAAATAAATGCTTTAATATATACGTACATAGTCAATTATGCAGAGTCGTGTCGGCAAATGTTGTTATACCAAATTACACGGGAACATTTGAGTCAGATGTCAAACAATAGACGGCAAACAATGAAAATATACGGCGCGGGGAATGAAACGCGCCCGCAGTATCCCCACGTGCTCTAGTTGAAATGTTGGAATACTTCAGTGGAAATATACGGGTTGGTGTAAGAAACGCTGCCGTGTGTAGTTTTGCGTTGTAATTCATGGAGCGTAAAGATTTTCCTGCTATGTAGTATTTCAAGTTAAAAATTTCTAGTAATTCTTAGTAATTATTAAACGTTCTTTGAGACGCACAATTTTTCTTTCAGCATTCATTTCAATCTTTAAAATGTACGTATCAGTCGAACACTTTTTTAAGCATGAGCCAATGCTCGTGTTTATACTCATGTGCTCATTTCGTGTTCGAAATCAATTCACAATAGCATCTAAGAGATGGATGTCTAAAACTTGTAAAATGCATTGAAAATTTGCCATTTGGAGAATTGTCGGAAATGTACTAGTAAAAGATTTTCATTTCTTTTTACCAAACTAGAAAAAAAATACGCTATACTAAAAATAAAAATTCATTGGAATCTCGAAAGTCTTGCTATCCGGCACTCTCAGTTTACATTACCGTGTGTTTCCTACAAACAATCGCACTAATGTAAGATTTGGAACTGTCGCCATGTACAGAGCGCATTTTAGCGAAATTATTGTTATATTATTATAGTGCACAGTCATAATGACTGAAAGATGGGGGTCTACAGCTCCTCGCATAATGTTGGGTTAGAACGCAAGGTAAGATGGATGATTCTGGTAATTTGTGTCGGCTATAGTGGTGTCGCTTGCGCGTTCTTCTCTGTCGGACGCGGTATGTTTTAAATGGGCAATGAGCTTTGAATGTTTACAATCGAGAGAGATTTTTTTTTTTTTTTTTTTTTTTAATATTTTTAACACCAAATACATCCAAGGCGATATTATAACGTGCATACATATGAAACGTTACAATATTGTGTCAATCATTATAATACGTGTATCACTAATAACATGGTCAGACTTTTTTCAATTAAATTTTGCACTACCTCGAAAAATCTCAGCAGATTTTGGCAAAATGTAATTATCTTCCACCAACTAACTAACCAAGCACAGTAAACACTACTACCCGATATTATTATGAGTCGAAGTGACCGAAGTTACCATATTTGCGCCCCAACCGGTATATTTTGTCAACACTTCACCTTGTAAACAAGTGTGAAGGGAGGTTGAAGCGAAATTTCATTCCATCTTTATTTGTTTTTTTTTTATGATTTACAGAATAACACTGTAGAACCTATCAGCAGGAGTACAGGGGCCCGAGTCTGCTATTTTTATAAATTTGTCATTCCCAAACGATTCCATTGTCATATTGCTAAAAGTTCGTAATCTTCTAAATTCATAATGGTCGATCATTGGTCGGTCAACGGCACGTCAATGGTCTCGTAATAGAATTGCGGTAGACGACGGGCTGAACTACGTCTTCTCGATTCCCTACATCTTTTTTTCTCTAGAATCCACTGCATTGGCTAGTTCCAGAATATTTGATCGCAGTGAATACATTATTGGATGCAATAATATTCCACAAACACGATTTTAAGCAACAAGTTTTTAATACTGAGCTGTCTAATAATGAATTTAATGTATTCAAAAGAACCGTCAAAATATTAGCAGATTACCGCATACGTCAGACATTTATCTGTCATTATGTACGAGATTACCATTCTAGATACCATTCAATGGAGTGTCAGTGGTTGACCATTGGAAAGTCATAATGACGCCATTATATTAGTAGATTGCCAAACTTGTCAAAATCAACCATTTTGAAATCAATGATAGAACATTCTGACACTATTGTAATAGCAGACTCGGGCCCCAGGTGTCGAACCCAGTCACAATAGTTCGATAAAGCCATGTATACACACAAAACAAACGACAAACACAAATCGCTTCAACTTATCTCCCTCCTTACGGCTAGGATTGTCACAGTTACAAAGTTTACATGAGATTTATGCGCTTTCAGTTTGTGGGCCACGCAATAATTGCTATGCTATGATTTATATTGTCCGCGGTGCAACACAGTCCTTACTGCGATGTGTTCAAGGATTTATGTTCAAAGTTAGTGTTGTGTTGTTTGTTAGTGTGTTGCGGGGGTGTCTTGTGGTGAGAGGGTTGTTTGTAAGGGGTGGGGATATTGCTTGATGGGTCATCGTTGAGAGTTTGTATAAGTGTCAGTCTTTCTTTAATTTGAGATGGGTTTGCTCTTGATTCTAGTCTAGGTCAAAGATGACTGAGATAAAGTCTACGATGGAGCGAGCTTATCCAGAAGAAGCCTGTTCACTCTTAGTTTAAATAGATGAGGGTTGTTAGCGTTCGGAAACACAAACACAGGAAGACAGTTCCACTCCTTTGCTGTGCGCATTATAAAATACGTTTGGAAACACTTAGTGCGAATTGGTAGAATAGCAACAAGGTAGAGATGGTAATTTGCTGTGCGTCTGGATCTCTGATGGTAGAAGGGGGCCGGTGGGATGAGGTCGTGGAGTTCTTGGGCACACTCACCGATGTACAATGTTTAGAAGACCGACAAATAGGGAACCTTGCGGCGATGAGCCAAGCTATGTAGCTTCGCATCCACCAGTTTTACGTCGCCAATCTTAGCTCTGCGTTCAACTGAGTTGAGCGCAGCAAGATGGTATATCAATCTGCGCCATCCCAAAGGTAGCTGCAATATTTCATGCTTTTAAATGGTGAGTCAATATAAATTTTCATCGGCTTGTGAACAAAGATAAAGAATAAATATACCGCTGAGAAAATAATCTCGGTCAAATGCAAGTCGGACCTGCACGTGGTCAAGAAATTACCACACATGTCAATGTCACAAATGTTCGAGTATGATTTTGGTTTTGTCTATGATGTGACCGCGGCAGTAACGTTTATGCTTTTTGTAATGCCCGTCCCTGACACATAGTTCAGTTTTAATTTTTTTTTTGTCTCCCATTTTGGTGCGTTGTTTTAATATTGTATTTTTATAATAATGAAATACGAGTCTATTTGGGAGGGATAAACTTTTGTTTTACTTTTGATAACCTGATGATAAATGATATTTATTTTGTAAGTAGGTTGTAAATAACACTTTTACACTTCAATCTTTTTTGGTCATTTTAAACTAGATGAGGCCGGCGTTTCCTAGCTGACTGTTCTGAGAAGAAACGCCAAAAAAAACTCAGAGGTCAAAGTCTCTTTAAAAGTCCATACAATCGTACTGGTCAAATCATATGAGAACCATGTAGGTTATTGAGATTATGTACTTTAAAAAGTAAACATTCATGTCAAAAATACTCATTCGATTAAATTAAAATGTCAATTTGTAAAAAAATAAAAGTAAAATGAAAAACAATTAAAAAAAAATGATAGTTTAGCTGTGCCCGATAGGGTCCATAATTTGTTCTACTTATTCTTTTACCACCTGTATGTGTACATTATGGATTAAAGTAAACAATTAGAATTTTGAAACATTGGGCCATGTACATCATTGATGTTAAGCCATGATGCGGTCTAAGATGGAGCACGCTTGCCTAGAAGTAACCTATTCACTCTTGACTTAAAGAATCCCAGGTTGTAGCTATCAGGCAACACAGACTCAGGCAAGGAATTCCACTCCTTAGCTGTACGCACAGTGAATGTATTCCCAAAACATTTTGTGTGTATAGGTGGGATGTCCACCTTGTACCGGTGGCGCGTCGCCATACGTCTTGTGCTCTATTTTTCTTTTCTTTCTCTTTTTCCATTTGGATGTTTTGCTTTTTTTATTCTGAGTCTTTGGCTTTGAAAAATCTAGTAAAAAACGTCAGGGTTATGAAAGAATCTGAGCAATAACCTATCTCCGATATTTTTTCTTGGCAACATCGTTACATAAAAACTGCAAGCTTCTAGAAAGTATATTTTATTAAAAGAAAACAGCGGTGTTATTTTTCTATTGATAAATATAGTTTGTTCGACGCTTCATAGTTTGCAATTTTGCATCCTAAACTGATTAAAAGAAAAATAAGATTGAAGAAAGAAAAAACAAATTGATGTAAAACATCAGTAATATATAAATTATGTAATTTTACATCATTTCCTTTTTTTTCACAACTTATTTTTGGTACGCCTCGACGAGGACATGGCAGTGCCCCTCCCAAGCAGGGCAGACCTCCACCGTATGCTCCACTTTGTCCTCCGGGCGATACTCGCAGTGTAGACATGCGGACGTGTCCTCCGGGCGATACTCGCAGTGTAGACATGCGGACGTGTCCTCCCGCCGTATCCGAAAGTACTTAATGACCGAGTACGGCCGGTAGGCAATCGATAACTATGTCAAGACTTCCCGCCCAGGTCATTAAAACTATGAATAAATCACCAAACACCTAATACAAGTCTTCTCATACATTACACCACAAACTAACTACTTCCCAGTATAAAAGCCAGCACAATGAGGGATCACGAGCGCCGAGTAACAGCTATAACATATTAAGTTAAAAGATTAAAATAGTGCCGTAGTCGCTGGTTGCTCGTTAATCATCGTTTAACTAACAACTACACATACCGTCGGTTAACTTAGCTGTAAGCTGTGGTTTGTGTTTTGCTTTTCGTTTGTTTCGTTAGCAGTTTTTGCTCGGTGCTAAATAATAAAAGTCGCATGAGTGAGTTGATTTTCGAGGTGAAGCGACGCTTGTCGAAATCGGTCCTAGAATAAGTGACATTTTGGGAATCACCGAGTTGTGGAGGTTAGATAGTCTCTATAACACACTAGCTGACCCATGTTCACTTCTTTGGGTGGTATTTTTCTGGAAAATATATAGCCTATGACACTCACAAATAAAGTGGCTTTCAATTGGTAAATGAATATTCAAAATCGGTTCAGAAGATCCAGAGATTACCCTCTACAACCTCACAAAATCACAAACTCACCAACTTTACCTCTTTATAATATTAGCATAGATTAACACCCTCCCACACACACACAACAACAACCACATGCGAGCTCACAAACAATATCTAAAGCGGAGTCGAAGCAGTTGCCTTGACCGAAATCGGTTGGATGACATCATCATCATATCGACGCCTTAGAGTTAAAATCTCGTAAGTGTAAAAGAAGTAGAAGAAGTTTTCAGGAGGAAGAAAAAACTGCGTGCTGTAAATTTTTTGTTTGGCGTCTTTTAGTGATTAAATATTCAGATAAATTTAACTACTTTTATATCCAGAAATGTTCGATACTATAATATTGTCCAAAATGCATAAAACGACATGTTAGTTGTAAGGTATTCAATCCCAACTGACAGATGCGAGTATTTACGAGGTTCTCATTTACTGTCATAGGTGGCGCTACGGGTATCGATTTAAAACATTAGTCAGATCAGTATGTGCGTTGCAAGGTTTTCTTCCTAGAAACGCAATAAAATAAATTTGAGCAACAATACATTCCCGAGATTTTCACTCTATGGCAATGATATGTAGATTAAGTAAGTAAGGATTTGTTTAACTAACAACTGCACATACCATCGGTTACGTGTGGTTCGTTTGTTTTGTTACCAGTTTTTAAGGCAAACTCGTACGGTTTTTGGAATGTTTGACAGATTTTCAGACTACAGTTGAACAAATAATAATTAACTTACAATTCTTCATTCAATTCGTGAGTGCTAACAATTCAAAGTGTAATATTCTTTCTCCTTCTAGATTTTCTTAGAAAGTACATCCCAATAACATAAGTTAAAATATTGCCGTAATTGCTGTCTAGTCGTTAATCACCATTTAACTAACAACTATAGGTACATACTATCGGTGTTACAATAATACGTCGAGATTATCACATCAAGGAAATATATACATTTCCAAACTTATTCCAAGAGCAACCTCACACAATTCTAAAACACACCGTCTTCAACAAACACGTAGAAGCATTCAATAAATGTTCGCAGTTACTCGTTTTGAGTCGAAAACTCGAAATGCAGTGACGTCACACTCGCGTCCCCAGGGTGCTAGTACTGTCTCGGTGTAAATGACGCGATATAAGTGACAAATACCATTGCATTGCAGTTTATGTATGTGTGTTGTTGGAGGAGGGTTGTAGAGAGCATGCAATGCAAGCGGACGTGTTGCACGTTATTTTGCGTTACTCACGACTTACGGGTTGGGAAATTGGAGAAGTTACAATTGGAATTGGGTGTAGATATGATTAAAAATATGACAGGATTATTTTCAATCGATGAGACTTGTATTATTATTTGTTGTATTAATGACTTTTAAGCAGACCAAAATGAAAAAAAAAATTGGGTTTGCTTAGAGCAGCGTTTCTTAAACTGTGGGTCGAGACCCACTGGTGGGTCGCCACGGAATAATGAGCCTTGAGAAGCCGATGCTGAAATAGTGAAAAAAAAAAAATGGGAAAAAAATCATGGTATAAGTGTTATTTTTTTGGCATCATATATTTCATGAAATGTTTGTGGAAAGGTTTAACAATTCACCTTTGTATTATTATAATTTCCGGACTTCGAGTTGCTTATGACAAATTCCTGTTAAAAAAAAAAAACTTTTTATCAATCAGCCAGTCACGCTTGCTATTATAATATTACGTAGTAGTCCGACGTAAAGTCATGTGTTTTATTTAGTAAACTAGATTTCTTGGCGACTTCTTACACACATATCATATTTAAATATCGCAACATATGCCGGCCGAGGCAGAGACTTTTTTGGTCTCATATAGGTTTTATATTCATTACTATAGGCCGCGACTTCGTCCGCGTATTCTCGTTATTCCCGATTAAATCCCGATTCCTCGAAAACTCCGGGATAAAAAGTAGCCTAGTTGTTATTCTTCAGCTACCTACATACCAAATTTCATCGTAATCGGTTTTGTAGTATTTGCGTGAAAGAGTAACAAACATCCATATATACTCACAAAATATTAGTAGGACGTAGTTTTCGTAAAGTAATTTTATTCTGTTAGCTTTAATTTCATTTAGATTTTCATGTGTTTTGTGCGAATCCAAAACAAAAAAAAAACATTTTTTCAAGGAATAGTAACTATACAATAATTTTTATAATAATCTTTTTTTTTTTAGGAACCTATATGTCAACTTTCTACGACCAGCAGTTTCGGCTGTGTGTTGTCTGTCAGTCAGTCCGTAAAGGAAGAATTTTATATAAATACCTATATATATAATATATTAAAAAGTTTTCCCCACACTAGGAATTTCGCCTATATCGTGAAGGCGTTTACAAACATCCAAAGTCACATACATATAAAGCCAGACCCGGAACAACTATCTGTAGGCCTTACAATATATTGTTTCGTGCGGGAATCGAACCCACGACACGCGACGCAGCAGCCGATCGCTCAACCGTGCCGTGAACATATTAAGATTAGGATGGTTGATGATTTAGTAAGTAGGCCCCTACTAATTTATAGGTAGGTACTTATAATAATTGACAAATAAAACAAACAATTCAATATAACGTGTCAAGCGATCATAAATCACATTTGATTTTGTCGTTACTATGATAGTCTTGATTGACCTTTCCACTCGATAATTGACATCTAATCGATATATATTATATACCCTCATTATAAAGGTGATGTTTAAGTAAATACTATTAAAACAAACTTACTGATTAGGTAAATAATTATGTAGATGACTTAAGGAATCGAAACGTGGTCGCTAACAATGGGCCGCATCAGAAGGCTTAAAGTCATACAAAGGATGACGCGGGAGAGGATAATTTTTGGAGTTTCCTTACGTGATCGTATCAGAAATGATTATATCTGCAAAAAATCCAAGGTTAACGACATAGCCCAAAGGATTGCCAAATTGAAGTAGACAGGGTACATTGCTCGCAGAACAAATGCTTGATGGGGAGACGAAAAGTTCTGGAGTGGCGACCACGTATCGGAACCCAGCGTTGGAAGACTTTTCTCAAGGCGGACCGATGACCTGTTGTGTGTACGGAAATCTGTTCTGTAGTTTTTGAGTTTATCGCGAACAGACAGATAGATGCGGCGAAGTGACTTTGTTTTATTATATTTAGTGATAATGATATACTGGAACCTTCCTCGTGAATCACTGCTTTCATTGATGAAAATTGTGTGAAAATTTGTTCTGTAGTTTTTGAGTATATTGGGTATTGATAGACCAACAGACAGACTGAGAGACAGACACGATACAGGGACTCTGTTTTAAAATATGCCGTGACAGTGTCTATTGGAAATCCTTAGCGAGATCCAAAACAAAAAAAAACCTATATACAACTATGAAAAACAAAGCGCTCATACGGTGAAGGGACACTCATTCACAAAAGTACATTATGTTATGATCATAGCTACAGAAAATCTAATTAAAAATATAATTAAACTTAATCTATTTACACCAGATAACTTTTTAAGCTCGTTGTTTAATAATTTGCTCATGGAAAATTAGTTTGGAGTATTTTTATGTTATGAAAAAAGTTTAATTTAGTTCACACTGCTGGCTTTTCATACTACTAATTTATAGTACAATGATATAAGGTATGTCTAAAAATACAGGCTTTTTAATGAGCTATAGTTTCTGTGTAGTTAGGAACAAAAGTGTTCACATGTGATTTTGTCTCATAATTTTTATAGAAAGACTTTTAGATAATTTTCTTTACTTTTGAATTAAAGTAAAGTGTTCTAGGCAAAATCATATTACTATTAAAATTTGAATATAAAACGAATCTAATTCAAAAGATCGCTGAAACTTTATTAACAGATAATATCGTACTTCATAATTTCAACTAAAAAACTGAATTCCACTTTAGTTTTTTACTAATTAGGTTTATTTCTGAGAACTATTTTGAAAATTAATGGCTACGTTTAGAAATTAATCTACGCTATGAAAGCGTTTTAAGATTAGCGATAATGAACCTAAGTCTGTACAGTAATTAAGAAAATGTATCCAAGCTTGGCTCATTACGAAAACAAAATTATGAATGAATGTCATTCGAGTACCGCTTTGAATAAGTAATAACTAAAATTCTAATGGAATAGAGTAGTTGAATAACTCATGCTAATATAATATGTTTAAATATATTTCTATGAATGATTTTGTCAGTCACGCCTCTACGTCTAAATGGACGAATCAGGGATGCAGGTAGACCATGGCCTGGACTAGAAAGGATGTTTTTAATTATTCGCCAAGCCCGTTCTATCATCGGACCACAAGACTAACGGCGATGCGCCACCGGTAAAAGATAAAAGATCATTTATTTTTCAAACATGCGTTTTACATAAACTGACTAAGCAGACATGCAAGGTATTAAATAATAGTATTTTGTGAGCGTCCATGTTCTGCCAATAACGGCGTACAAAATTTGTTGGTATAAAATTAGGCAGGCATTTAATTACATTTACATAATATATTATAGTCATTTTAAATTTCATTACAAAATACGCAAAAAATAAATAATAATTAATGTCAAGGCATTATGGTATAAGTATACCGGTCATGTGTGGACATCCCACCCACACGTACTAAATGTTTTAGGAACACATTCACAGTGTGTACAGCTAAGTAGTGGAATTCCCTGTCACAATCTGTGTTTCGTGATAGCTACAACCTGGGAGTCTTTAAGTCAAGAGTGAATAGGTTACTTCTAGGCAAGCGTATTCCATCTTCGACCAAATCATCGCCTACCATCAGGTGAGTTAATCGTCAAATGCATGCCTATAAAAGGTAAAAAAAAATACCCCAGTTGTCGTCCGCGGCTCCAAACACGTGAAGTTCAAAAATTATCCCCAAGACAGTCTTTCGGTACAAAATTCCATCAAGATCCGTTCAGCCGTTCTGATTATTGTGAAACAAATATACATTTTTAATGGATATTTGTCGTGTCGTGTATCTACCTAGATACTAATTGATATTGATATGCTCGTGTTCAGCTACAATCTCACCTGATGGAAAGCAAATAATGATGTGGTCGACAATGGCACACACGGACCTAGAATTAATCATTAATCATTTCACTCTTGACTTTAAGACCTTAAGTAAAAATGTAGAACAAGACCAGAAAATATTACGTTCTATCAACGACAACGATGTCAAAGGTCCAAAAAGCTTTTTATGTTGAATCTTATACATTAAAGATTTTGTTTGGTCAAAACCACTTTTGACTACAAAAATCAGGCAAAAGTGGTATTCACCGATGCCTTCAGTTAAAAACAGTTTTGACTGATTTTTGTAGTCAAAAGTGGTTTTCACCGATGCCCTTAGTCAAAAACAGTAATCGTTACTGCTGAATAAAGAATGACACCTCGTCTAGAGCCATAGTTGTTTAATTGATAACTGTTTTAGTAAGTTTTCATAAACAAAAAGCTAGCAAAGGAATCCTATAACTAGGCTGACACAAGCTGTCTGTCTGTATCCGTCAACCCATCCGACTATCCTATCCTACTATTAATATTAAAAATGCGAAAGTTTGTGAGGATGGATGTTTGTTACTCTTTCACGTCAAAACGCATAAAAGGATCTTTATGAAAGGCAAACGCCCAAAAAATGCCTGAAATAGACAAAAACTACTGAAAGTCCTTAATTCTATTTAGAATAAAATATGTATTTAGAAATATTTCTCAAGTTTTGTATACCTAGGGTGAAAATATAACGATAATTAAAATATTTACTTTGACATCCGTCATAGTCACTCTAATTTGTAATGGCAGTCAGTGTTTATTTGACATGAGTAACCGACATTCAGCCAAACAGAAATCGTCAAGCGTAATATTTTATAGAATTATTGCACAGTTATCATTAATTTAATATTATTCGACCTATTTATACCGTAAATCTAATTAAAATAGTATTTGAGTGTCATATTAATTAAAACAAAAAAACTCGAATTATAAAACGTATCGTAGGCTGTATGCATCACATGTCCTTTGCCTTATTGACAGTTTGATATGAATGCATTTTTATTTTTTCGAATTGAATTACTGATTCATGGTTTTGCTTTTGCGACTTGAGTTATTATAACGACGACTGTGGCTATTTTTTAAGGATTTTGATTTTACTTCTGCACACGTTACCCATTTTTGTTACGACTTAGATTGGACCCGCCTTAATGACGACGGACCTGAACCTGCTTTAAATACGATTCTGCTATTGTTTTGGAATTGTGGACCAAGTAGGTACATTTAAAAATGGATTGGAACGTACACTGTTTCTAGCTATCTCGATATTGCAACGATGATACGTAATCTCATATCAGTGCAAACTGATGAAGTTGTGTGAATGATGTGTGTATGATGAATAAGTGACGTTGTTTAATACAGGCATAGATAACATCACTGTAGCTGTAAGTATTGAGATTCCCTTGTTCTCTTGCCTATGTACATATTATTGAGCCCATACTATGTCAATAATATGGTACTTACCATGGGCTCGGTACCAATCCAATATTTATCCTCCTGCAGAGTTTCATGATGACTATTAGTGGTTTTTAATGATGGTTATAACCTTTAAATGCTGTTTTGTTGTTTAATTATTGCATATTAATCCTTAACCTTGAATTAACCTATATTTTAGAAAAAATGCTTGTAACTGGCTTCTCCCGAGGATTTTGATAATTATTGAAATTGTAATGGGTTCCCTACAATTTTCACTGCAATTTGGCGTATATTTCATTGTTGTTCGTTTCAGGCATTTTTTTGTATGGCTGATGGGCATTCCCCTTTGGCATAGAGGTAGATTATAGTCTGTAATAAGACATAGAATAATTATTTTTTCGTCATTAATGCGGGCGGAGCGACGAGTGACAGCTAATCAGTCATCTATACTAATATTATGAAGTGGTAACATTTTTTTGTAAGTTTGTATGTAGGGAGTAATCTCAGGAACTACTGGTCCGATTTGAAAAATCTGTCAGTATTTGATAGCCCATTTATCGAGGAAGGCTATAGGCTGCATACCATCACGCTAAGACTAAAAGGAGCCGAGCATTAATGGAAAATGTGACGCAGACGAAGTTGCGTGGGTCAGCTAGTAATCTTATATAATTATCTGTTACAATGGTTTAAACTTTGAACCATAAGTTTCACCTATGAAAAATGTATGCTGAGAGTAATTGAAATAATTCACTTAATTTAGTTAATTTTCGAGAATATAGTAAATAGATAAACGTAAAAAGAACATATGCTGTACTAAACGTAAAAAAGATGTGTAGTACTGACCTCAAATAAATTAGCAGGAGGCAAGTAGGTTTTATATACAAAGGGCCAATTCTATTAAATTTTAAACAACATTCGCGTTCGCATTCGCATGTCAATCGCAATCTGTCAATAACGCCTCTATTTTCATAAATTTTTGACAGTTTGCGATTGAGATGCGAAGGCGATGCGAAAGTGAAAATTAGTAGAATTGGCCCGCTGGTCGCTTAAGATTACAATAATAAAATAGTGAAGTAAAAAGTGTTTTTTTATTCAGAAACAGATTTTTGTTCACACATAGAGTTCAGACATAGCATTGGAGATTTTTGTTCACTCTTGTTTTGAGACTAAATAGTTTAAGGCATTTTTAAAAGTAAAATCGATGGAAAAACTAGTTTCACAGCTCTAAGTGACGCGGTAACCGGGCTTATTCAGCTGCACCGAGCTCTTAGGTCACGTCCACACACGACGTGGTATACGTGTGCATTGCACCCAGAGGCTGAGTCGAACAGTCGCCAGTGTGTGCTTAGCCTATAAGCCGCCAAACTGGAATGCAGCATTGCTAGTTGGCGGTTGAAATAAGAGGAATAGAAGTTTCAATAGAGTCTCTATTCATGGTTAGATATTTTATTCATACAAAGTTCTCTTAGTGTCTGTGTTCGTGGACTTGGTTTGCAGTATATTGTTGATGATTATTTTTATCTTTGTTCATGACTGCATCTAGAGACACAGTTGAACAGTTTCTAGTGTGTAAAACTGTGTGTGTAAATCCGTCAAACTGGAATCCAGAATTGCTGTTTCGCGGTTGAAATAGAAGGTGTTATAATAGGTGGTGTACCAGTGTTTCAATAGAGCCTCAGTTGATGATATTTTGTTTTTTTTTTTTTGCCTTGAACCTCGTGGTTTAGATTTGTTTAGAAAATATATTTGTCCAGTTTCTCGATTGAATCTAGAAAGGCATATAAGATAGAATTTATAAGCTGCCAATCTGGAATGCAGCCTAGCTGGTTGGTGGTTGAAATAAAACTAATAGAAATTTAAATCGAGTCTCGGTTGATGATATTTTTTTGTTTAATATTTTATAGACATTTAAAAAATGTCAAGAAAGAATTGTTCTTTAATGGAATCGGTTGTCCGGTTTTCAGGCTGATGTAGAGCAACTTCAATTTCTTCTGTATTAGGGAATTTATATGTGATGTCTACCTTTCATTGGAATACAGCACTGCTGAATGATGTTTAGTAGTTGAAACTGTTAGTGTACTGAACTTTCAATAGATTTTAGTTGAAAACAGCAAATAAGAGCATTATAATATATTGCTTTTAATACCTAAGTCTTAGTTTCTGACTTCGGGGATCATTTTATTATTGCGGAATGCGATAAGGTTATATATTTTTAGTGTTTGTTTTTGTTTTAATCTACACTAATATTATAAAGAGGAAAACTTTGTTTGTTTGTTTGTTTGTTTGTTTGATTGTAATGAATAGGCTCAAAAACTACAGGACCGATTTTAAAAATTCTTACACCATTCGAAAGCTACATTATCCACGAGTAACATAGGCTATATTTTATTTTGGAAAAAAATAGGGTTCCGTAAGATATTTGGGTTTTTCGGACACAAGGTGTAAAAATCAACCAGAAAAGTTACTTATTTTGCGTACGCTGCCTAAACTATAAAAGAAAGAACCATACATTGTTCTAATTAATTGTAGATCTTATAAATATCTACAAAAAAGTCCGCGACACACTATACCTATCTATGTCGAGTGAGGCACAACAACCATTTTTTTTATTTAAAAATCTTGATTTTTTTTGGACTACATTTAAACGCGTTTATTTTACTCATGCTATTAATCCTTATCAAAATAAAGTATTTCATCACTAAGTACAGTTTATTTAGATAATATTTGATCTTAGAATGATTAAAATCGGACGTTTGGTTTTGAAGTTATGGCGAAATTAAAATATTACGATTTCTGCTGCACGGCCCGTTGCGAAGTGGACGTCACCAAGGCGGGGGAGCGCGTGCGGGAGGGGAGTTTAGATCTATGAGTAAAGGTACCCCGCGCGGCTCAGCCGCGAGGTCGGCTCCCTACGCAGTGGTCGTGCGCGAAGTCTAATAATTTTCGTGCGATTTTCTTTAGATTTCGTTCTTAAAACTACACCTACGCAAAAGTTCTTCTCAGAGCTAAACAACAGTTCTTTTCAGGGCTAACCAACAGTTCTTTCCAGGGCTAACCAACAGTTATTTTCAGGGCTATCCAACAGTTCTTTTCAGGGCTACACAACAGTTCTTTTCAGAGCTAGAATATTACACGCTATTAACATTTTCTTAAACATTTGAAAATTCCTAAGAGAGCCAGGTCTCAACTTACTCAACATAGTTCTCAAGCACGGGCAGCAAGAATACGCCGTATCTGAGAATCTTCACCTGAACGTTCACAACGCCTTGCTGAACAAAATCAGAGAAACTCTCAGGTACGCGCACGAGAGTCGAGTGTCGAACGTTTGCAACGCCTTGCACAACAAAATCTGAGAACCTCTGAGTTATATAATATTATAAAGCAGAAGAGTTTGTTTGTTTGTTTGGTTGAGCACGCTAATCTCAGGAACTTTCTGTGTTAGATAGTAGATAGCCCATTTATCGAGGAAGGCTATATATAGGCTATATCATTAAGCTAAGTCAAAAAGGAGCGCAGAATTAATGGAAAAGTGACGCAGACGAAGTTGCGCGGGTCAGCTAGTGTTTAATAAATATCAATAAATAAAACCCAGAATCTTAGTATCTTCTATGTACTTAGCCTAAAACTAACACACTGCATTCAAAAGGACTGAATAGTGATGAGATGCAGAACCCCAACTCCACGTGTAGAGTTTATTAGAGGACCCATTGGCTGATGAAGCATTATTTAGGCAGTGGAAACAATTATCTCTAACTTTAATTCTTCTAGATTTTATCTTTTATTATAAGAATATATTTAGACACAGGAAGCAGTCCTAATATAAATGAATACGATAAATTGTGTACATATCACAAAACATTTACCACCCGGACACAGAATAGCCTGCCAAACAGAATATTCAATCACATCAAACCTACAGTGAAATACATCCAAGACAAACATCAGAACCATAATTTATAAGCCGCCCAACTCCTCCTTTGTTCTAGCCTGTCAAACTGCCAATCTATGCAATAAGCTAACCGCGCAGAAACTAAATTATTAACTTGTACTGACCCATTTTTGCAGGGTTACCGGTTGCCGTGTAGAAAAGACAGGCCACCAGTAGAATAGTCCACTCCATTTTTAGCACAATAAGTCACAACACTTAAAATGAAAAATTAAATTGAGCAATTTTTTCCACGAGCGTACTTTCCGTATCACATTTTTGGCCGTAGCACTTTTTGATCGGTTTCGTAGGCACTCGTAGCGCGTGCTACGGCGTAGCGCGGGTTCGTAGACGTCTGCTCCGCGCTACGGCGCCCAGACAACTGAAGCAAGCTTCGGCCACGCTTACAGTCGACTGTTATTGATTCTTTAAAATGTTATTTTTGGTGATTTAATGTGTTATGTTATAGATTGTGTTGTTTGTTGTTGTTGTTGCATAACTTGGTTCTACTGTTTTTGTAAAACCATTTGTTTTGTAATTGATGGTAGCCATAATTGCATCCATCAATGTAAACTGTTACGAAGAAAAAAACCAATAAAATATTTATATAACACAGCTGTCTAACGAACATCAAAATGTATAAACATTATAGGTACTTAGAAATAGAAAAAATACTCCTCAAATTTTATTAAAAAATATTATGAGAAATATGAGTCTGGTAAAATGAATAATATTGGATGGAGTAAAATATTCTTTATCCATCTCCCTGTTTATTAACACCCAGTGAATCGCAGTTCATGTTAAAATATTAAGCCCATTCAGACGTTTCACCAAAAACTTCCGCGTTTTAAATGAAAACACGGGATCGTGGGATCCGTCTAAAAAGATATTAAAGTTTAAAATTAAAAAAAAACTTCGCGGATATTTTGTTTACTGAGAGCAATTTTTCTTCGTCTTAAGCATTTCTTCTGATATTGTGGAAGCCCTGGTTTTACTTAAAGTACCCAAGTTGAAGAGAATTCTTTTATATTCAGTTTTGCCAACTTATAAACGTTAAGTTTTTTTCTTTTTCAAAGTAAATAAGGGACAAAGAAATTGAGTCGTAATTTAGTAAAAAAACGAAAAAATTAAATGGTTTTCTAGTGTGTATTCACAAATTAGTAAAAAAATAAAATAATGAGAGAGGGGAGGGGTTCTAAGAAGGTCACTCTAGTAGAAACATATTAGGATCATAATATTAATCATAGAACAATAAAATAAAATAATTAACATTTAATTTTACACATAGTCTATTTTTTATTATGATAATAATTATGTACTTACCCACAATTTTTTTTTAGATAAAACAGACATGTTGTAATTTTTTTTTTTTGTAAATGCTGGTTAACCAGTAATTGGCGACTGGGTAAGTCTGTGGTATAATCCTTAACTTTAGATTTATTGTACAGAGAAGCTGTTGGTGAATCTCTATATATAAATAATTGAAAATAAACGGAACAATCGGTCAAAAATAATTTTCATCTTTATCGCTAAAGCATTAGGTTCAAGAGTGATTGGAAAATATTTACAGTTTCGGGTAGCTTGATGTGCTTTCTGATTCTGCTAAAGTGGCCATTTTAGACCCGTGGGTAATCATACTCATAATTGTGAACAACTTTCACTATGAAACCAAAACTGAAGAGTTTCTTAAGTTTTACTATAGAACTTTTAATTAAGTATTCAACTCACCAATGTAGGCATACACAAAGGATTAAAGATACTATCTTGGTAACTTTGTCAATACACTTACTCTTAAATCAATCATCGTACGCCACAGATTAGGAGGTACATGTCCCACTTTAAATATACGAGATTAGCATAAGCTTAGATTACTTCGCTATAAGGTCAGCGCTCGAGACGTCGACGTGACATGCGATAACATTTTTTTTAGGAAAATATGTCAATGTATTCATATCATCCATATTTCTAAGCTTCTTTTTGCTTGCGTTATCCCGGCATGCCAAATTATGATACGATTTTTTCAGAAAAAAATTAGATTTAACAATCTCAAACTTAAAGTATTTATTTAATTTAAACAATTTACTAGCTTATACGAATGATTAAAGTCAATCAGTCAAGAAGATGAAGCCATGGAAAAGGGTACAAACTTCATGGACACTCTTTTCTTGATTAAAGGCTATACAAAGAGCCCTCCCCCCACTGCCATTTACTTTTTTTTTTCAAAGTTGCGGCGCACGATCTAACTTGCATGTATGTATAGATAAAACTTAAAAAAAAAACAAAAATGTTTAGAAAATGAGTGATTTTCAATGATTGTCATGATTGTCACATGGTGAATTTACCTTCAAATATCTCGGCAACGTGACTTTAGGGCACCATGCACCATTTTTTGGTTAACTGCTACTTAAAAAAGAAACCCTTTTTTTAAGATTGTATTAAGATTGCATGTGGTGGAGATGAGAATGTTGATATGGATGTGTGGAGTAACGAGAATAGATTAAGTGAGAAATTACTACATAAGAGGTAGTTTAAAAGAGGCGCCAGTGACGGAAAAGTTAAAAGGGAATAGCTTGTCTTGGTATGGTCATGTGAAGAGGAGGGAGGAAACGCATTTAACAAAAAGAGTTATGAACATAAATGTGGATGGATGGAGAGGGATAGGAAGGCCAAAGAAAAGATGGATGGATTGTGTGAGGAAGGATGTGAAAGAAAAGGGAGTTAGTGATAGTTTGACGGCAGATAGGGCAGAGCGGAAGAAACAAACGTGTTGCACCGACCCCAAGTAACATGGGATACTGGCAAGAAGATGATGATGAACTGCAACTTACAAAAGAAACAATTTTTTTTAAAGTTGATAGTATGTTTTGTTAGAAGTTGTTCGCAGGCAGCCAGCGAACCCCTTTTAAATGCGTCTTTGGAAGAGTACATTTGCACTTTTGACCCCCGACCGTTCATCAAGAAAAGTGTCTTGAACTAAAAATGTATTTCAATATTCCACGAAAAAATGCTCATTAAGTTTGCCAGTCCCTCATACATAATTTCAAGAATCAATAAAACGAGTGAACCGTGTCTGACATTCCAGTGGCACTACCTAAAGAAAGAGAATTTTTAATTTTAAAATCGTTCGCATTGCACCGCGGGCGACCCCGGAGCAGAATATTATAGCACGGTATCGCTTTATTAAATATCGTACCGCTCAAATAAGTCAAACGAATGCTCATTTCAACGTAATTGAAGCATATTACATTTTCGTTGTAATTATTTGGGTTTGGGAATGCAATAGGAGATTTTTCTTTTAGCTCAAAATCAAAAAGCGATTTATTGAGTCCATGATGGAACGGCCTTGTATAGAACATGCCCCTTTTTATGGATGAGAAATCATCAAATGACTCCTCCCGCTCTGGGTAAAACAGGAGGGAGTGGCAGACTCCTACTGACTAAAACCCATCCGTATTCCTCCTAATGCCCTTTGCGTTCCAGCAAATCTTCCCAGCAAATCCTTCGAACAAATTCCGCAACCCCGGCAGACATTGGCCCTAGCGGGCCCCATCTGCTTTGCTGACAACTCTTTGAGGCGCGAGTTGAACACAGCGCGCCGTCAACCTGGGCCTGGTTCTGATCAAATCATAGGCGTGGCTGCGGATGGCGAGCATTGGGTGGCTCGCCGTCCGCTGGCACAGGACACGGCGTCGCTCCACCCACGCAGGGCAGACCTTCACCGTATGCTCCACCGTGTCTTCCGGAGTACAGGACATGCCTGGTCTGTTAAATATTGCAAACTGATGGATCGTAGGGAACATACTGGTAGAGAACGTAGGTCCTAAACTTTGTTTAAACTTGTCTTTACTTTCTAAGCTGGTCAGAGAGATACATTTTCTGCTATTTTAGAGTTTATGTAATGTACATTATTTACTTAAATGTTGTATTTAAATAAATGTCAATCTTGTTTTAATCTCCATAATGCACCTGCCACTATTTTATCTATTAAACTCGATGCACCTGCCACTATTTTATGTATTAAACTCGAAATCTATACTAATATTATAAAGCAGAAGAGTTTGTTTGTTTGTTTGTTTGTTTTGTTTGTTTGTTTGTTTCTTTGATGGTTTGTTTGTTTGTTTGTTTGGTTGAACGCGCTAATCTCAGGAACTACTGGTCCGATTTGAAAAATTCTTTCAGTGTTAGATACCCCATTTATCGAGGAAGGCTGTAGGCTATAATATCATCACGCTAAGACCAATAGGAGCGGAGCAGTAATGAAAAATGTTACGCAAACGACGTTGCACGGGTCAGCTAGTATTCTATAAAGTCGTATTTGACAGCAGGATACAACATTGCTTTACTAGTAAGTATGAAAGAGACATAAAAATAAATCTCTTTCGCACTTAGGGATAAAGCCATCTTCTGTCGCTCTCTACTGAGCTGTCAAATCGGACTTCTTAGATTGTATAAGGTTTACGGAAGATCTTAGGTTTTATAGCTCGTTTTTATGTCTGATAACGCTTTTTTGTCATAACGCCATTGGTTGGTCAGTGGTTTACGAAAAGCTAAACGACCGATACAGTTCTTCATAAACCGGGCAAAAGTCCGCCTCTGTACACGTGTGCGGAAAGTGTTAAATAAATAAATAAATTGTTTTCAAACAACATGTTAGGGTACGCTCGTATATTTTGCTACCCTGTCTGTACCAGCCTTTAGTATCAACATAAGAGACGTCTCAAACAAAGTGCTCGTCTATATTTTACTTCTATAAAAGGGAAAAGGTTTTTATACGTTGTACCGACTATGGTATATTAAAAAGGTTGTTTGTATTGCCTCTCTACAAGATTTTGTTTCTTTGTATAGGACATGGCTTGTCAGCTCGCTTTTGTACAGTAAAATGGAGACTGTTATCAAAATCGAAAGTTTTTTTCCGTTAGGTTGGTAATTGTGTTTTGTTTCAGCAGTCCGCTAGACCCACATAATTATACGTAAATTAATATCTGATAATATGTATTACAAAATATAAATAACATATTAGAAGAAAAATTTAAAATTTGGGATGAAAAGTATGAAAACCTTAAAGAAAAGTTAGAAAACCAAGAAAAACGAATTTACTTCATTGAAAAACAGGCAAGAAAAAATAACATCGTCTTCTTCGGCATTGAAGAAACCGAAAACTCATACCAAATGCTGGAAAATATCATAATAGACTTTGTAAATAAAAATTTCTCTCTGGTTCTAGATCATAGAGATATACAAGAAGTGAAGAGGATCGGCAAAAAAGGAGAAATGCCTAGACCGATAATCGCTACATTTACTACACTTGGAACAAAAATAAACATATTCAAACAGAGAAGAGCACTAAAAGAAACCACATACTATATAACGGAAGACTACCCGAAGCAAATATTAGAGAAGAGAAAAGAGCTACAAGAGCAGGCTAAACTCGAGAGAGAAAAGGGCAATATAGCGAAGATTAAGTACGATAAACTTATGATAATACCTAGAAACAAATCCACAAGAAACAAAAAAAGAATGCTGACACCATCTCCTGAAACACCTACCAACGTGGCTACTAATGTACAGGCTAGCAAGAAAAATCGACAACTCACACAATCAAGAAGAACCTCAAGTCTGTCTGAAGGAATTGTGAAACCAAGCATGCTTAACTTCCTAGTAAGTAAAAACGCAAACAACACGCCCAGCGATCAGTTTACCACAACCGACAACTACTAGCAATTACCGCCCTCCTCAGAAACAGAAAAAACGCAACAGACAATATTAACCACTATACCTTATCTTCCAATCCGGCTGGGCACCGTGGGAGATCAAGTCCAAAACCCTCTAAAGAAGAAATGCCAAACATTCTCAAAAACACATGAAAAGACATCAACACAAGTATTACAAAACCCTACATATAAAATAAAAGAAAAGATATATATAATAACCTACAACGTAAGAACTTTATCTACTCATGAACGATTAATCGAACTAAGTGAAGCAATGCAAGGAATTAAATACGACATAATTGGCTTGTGCGAAATAAGGCGCAAAGGCACTAAAATAGAAGAACATGAAAATATCATACTATGCTACACCGGACACACACCAGGTAGAAATGGAGTTGGCTTTATAATAAATAAAGATTGCAAAAAATGGATCGTAAGCTTCACTGGCATAAACGAGAGAGTCGCATTACTAAACTTGGATATTCACGGATTGGCCATGTCACTTATACAAGTATATGCGCCGACTGAAGCAGCAAGCGAGGACGAGATAAACTCTTTCTACTCAAATGTCAACAAAGCTATCACCCAAGCTTATAAAAATTGTTTCATTTTGGGGGATTTTAATGCCAAAATAGGACAACCAAGAAAAGACGAACGTTTAATAATGAAACCCTACGGTTACGGCGAAAGAAACGGTAGAGGCCAGAGGCTTATTGAATTCGCCCTCGAACACAAACTAGTAATTCTAAATACCTTCTATCTCAAAAAGCCCAACCAAAGATGGACCTGGCGCTCTCCAACCGGAGATTACAAAAACGAAATAGACTATATATTATCAAGTACTCCTAATTTATGCCAAAATATAGAAGTCCTAAACCTAAACTATCCCTCAGATCACAGACCAATCAGAGCAACCCTGACCATCACAGAACAAAAGAAGAAACGCACAGGATATAAAAACAAGGGACATTTATCATTAAAAACAGACATAGAAATATCGAACTATAAACAAGGCCTCTTGTCTCATCTACAAGGTATAACTATGTGCCAAGGAAAAACATCAGTACAAGACTATTATAACAAACTAACAAATGCCATAACTCAGAGCTTACGCGACGCACGAGCGCCTAAAGTAACATCAAAAGGTACCCATAGAGTCTTAAGAGAACGTACGTTGGCACTCATCAGAAGAAGACAGGAGCTCCAGCATGCTAAGTCAAAAACTCGAGCTGAAAAAAATGAACTGTCAGCACTATACAAGCTAACAAGTAAGTACATAAGACACGACTACAAAACTTACAGATCATTGACATATGAAAAACACTTGAAACAAGCGGGAAGCTCAAAAAAAGCTCTTAAAGAATTAAAAACATACAAGCTCTGGATAGATAGTTTAAACCGGGAAGACAGGACAGTGAATAATCGTAAGGAAATTATAGGGGTAGCTACAGATTTCTACAAAGCTCTATATAGCGCCAAAGACAAAGGGTGCACAAACCATAGCTACGCTAATCCTACAAACAGTAAAGAGAGTGGAAATATAACACCAATATCCGAAAATGAAATCTTACAAGAGATAAAAAGATTAAAGACAGAAAAAAGCACAGGACCCGACAGAATTTCCAACGAAACCATTAAAGCCGCAAACGCGATACTGATTCCACCCTTAACATATTTATTTAACCAAATCTTAGTAACTGCCGAAATACCATCACAATGGCTAGAATCAGAAATTATTCTTATCTACAAAAAAGGAGATCCGAAAGACATTGCTAACTACAGACCTATAAGTCTACTCTCATGTATCTACAAATTGTTCTCTTCCATCATAAACAAAAGAATTAGCGTCACATTAGAATCAAAACAACCAATCGAACAAGCAGGCTTTCGTAACAAATTTTCAACCATCGATCATATACACACACTAGAATTAATAATAGAAAAATACAAGAAAAAGCAAAGAGCGCTCTACATCGCGTTCGTAGATTATAAAAAAGCTTTCGACACCGTGTCTCACTCCAGTATTTGGACTGCTCTACAGGCTCAAGACGTTGAACCAGAGTATATAGAAGTAATTAAAAATATTTACAAGAGAAGCACAGCCAAAATAAAACTAGAAGTTACTGGCCCTTCATTTCCCATCAAAAGAGGAGTGAAACAAGGTGACCCGTTGTCCCCAAAAATATTTATATCGATCCTAGAGTCAATAATAAGCAAACTTAACTGGGACAAAACAGGACTCAACATAAATGGCAAATATTTAAACCATCTACGCTTCGCAGATGACCTACTACTACTTTCCGAATCTCACGTACACTTACAATCTATGCTTGATTCACTAAACGCATCCAGCAAAGAGGTAGGACTTGAAATGAATCTTTCAAAAACAATGGTCATGACAAACAGCACAAATGTAAAAATATCAATAGACAATGAAATTTTGAAATATACAGATAAATACATATACCTTGGGAAACAAATTGGTTTCGACAGTAAACAAAATGAACAAGAAGTTGAACGCAGAGCACAAAATACTTGGAATAAGTACTGGTCCTTAATTAAAAGAAATATTTAAAAGCAACATGCCAATTAATCTCAAAACAAAAGTATGGACTTCATGCCTCCTACCATGCCTTACCTACGCGTGTCAGACCTGGAAATATACTACGAAAATAAAAAACAAAATAACTACTTGCCAACGCGGAATGGAACGAAGCATGCTGAATATTAAAAAGCTCCAAAAAGTTCGACACACTAAAATAAGACAAATAACCAAAGCCAAAGATGCTTTAAGCTTTGCAAAAAAACTAAAGTGGAAGTGGGCAGGGCACGTAGCGAGGCTAACAGACGAGAGGTGGACCGGCAGGGTAACTAAATGGAAGGGCCCACAGGGTAAGCGCCTTAGAGGCAGACCTTATATGAGATGGGAAGACGAAATAGTCAAAATCGCTGGCCCCTGCTGGCCACAAATAGCGCAACACAGAGATAAATGGATTTCTTTAGAGGAGGCCTTCACCTTCACCTGAGGAGGGGTTCTTGCAATTAACAATAGTATCAAGATTTAGATTGTAAAAACTAGCATGTATTAATTTTCTTTCCCAAACAACTTTTTTAATCTATTATTAAGCTATATTTTATAATGCAAGAAATAAAAGGCTTTTTATTTTATTTTATTTTATTTTATTTTATTTTAATTTTAATATGTATTACATACATATGAGTTGAATTACTAACCTCCTTTTGATGTCGGTTAAAAAATATATTTTAAATATTATCAAAATGTTGAATACCTCCAAAAATGTTTGTACAAAGTTTGATGATGATCGGTTCAGCCGGCCTATTCTGTCGACTTCCAATCGTGTACACTTAGGTGGAGTGAATGTCAAGTGATCTGTCATACTCTCTTATTTGTATGGTTTAACAGCTCACTGGTCGTTCCCTTCGCCTAAGTGTTCACTGCGACGTGTTTACAGAATCAACCGGCTGTAGTGCGTGAAAGCGTAAAAAACAAACTTACATTCACATTTATAATATTAGTAGGGATGTATTTATCTATTATGTATTTATTTATATAAATAATACACCTAAGACTACCTACAGTACTATCTTTTATTTCTCTTTAAAATCCATCCAAAGGTTGTCTTGAAAAAAAAAAACACTTTTAGCAATAAGGCCACTCATTTTGTCGCCCTATGTAATTTTTTCTTCATCTAGTTTTTCTGAAACTTATATGGTGTACATAATAAAGAATATTCTATTATATTTAATTCATTATAAATGTTCATAATAAATTTTGGATGTTTGTTACTCAATCACCAAAACATCAAGATCTGCACGAACGGCTGGACGGATCTTGATGGCAAAGAGGTAGATCACAGTCTGGAGTAATACATGGGATTCTTTTTATCCCGGAAATATTCTCTTGGGATAATTTTCGACATTGAAGCAGGCGAAGAAAAAGTAACTATATCTTTTGAATCTGGTTAGACAGGAAACCCCAACAAAATTGGGAAAAAGCAAAGCAGATTTTATATGTGTATCATAATGATAATTGTACAAGTATATTATTGTGTATATGTAAATTATAGGGTACCTTTAGTTAAAAGCAATACATGTATGCGTCAATCGTAAATGCCGATGTTTGTTTGTTTATTTTTTGGATTTGATTGTGTTTTTATTACTAACGATAAAAAAGGTTAGGTACAGTACAACAGCTGTATCTGCAGCGGCATTTTATGAAATATTGACACTACTAAAAATGTTGTTTGATGATTGAGTATTGTATATGAAACTTGTACACGTTAGTTCACCAAAATGCTTTACTATATACGACTAAATAATAAAGTAACTATAGGTACTGTAGTGTTCCAACTATAAACGTTAAGGCACTCTCGATCTACTAGAAATCAAACAACGATTCGGTTTAAAGAGTAATTATTGATGAACCATGCCCTGTTCAAAGCTAATACAAGACCGTCATATCCAAACAATTAACTTCTTGTTCTTCTAATCTGGAATGCTCATATTCTTTCCCGTTTATACAATGTGCTCTTTTCCCCTTCTGCCCTCTTCATCTAAAAAAAACATTTTCCGTTTCTCTGCGATTCTCACGCTAGATTTCTGAGGTCATCAAATAATTTACGACTTAAAATACCAATGGATTCCACAAATTTCTTTGATAAATATCCTTTACTGTGCAGGCTGCTCGTCTGTGGAATGCATTGCCAGTCCCAGTAAGACGCACTCAATCGTTACCGGTGTTCGTTATTAATTTATTGCTTAAAATAATTGGTACACATATAAATTTATAAGAATACATATTTATCTGTGTATATAAATATTATGATTTAAATAGTGTTGCACTGATGAGAACCCCATTTTATGTCCAGGCAACTACTGTCCACTCCAGGTTGCCTGGAAGAACGCGATAAGGCCCCTCATTGTTTCATACTACGTGTTTTAGTTTGCATAGTTTTCTTTTCAATGTCTTTATGGGTGTAAAATTCAGTATATATAATAAATAAAACTATTCTAAACTATTTCATTCAACCCTTACAAACTTTTTCGACTGGCCAATACGAACCCAGAAAAAAGTATCCCAGAAAGAAGTCTCGTCCCTTCATTACATATACACGGACATCTTAAAATTATTTGCCAAGAGACGTGCACTGCTACACGTAATTCTCCACCATTCCTCGTCATTATACTTCTAGGAAACACTCCCTATTTCCAAATGATTTAGAGAGGACACAGTGAACCGGCTGTATTCTGAAAAGTTTCCGCACCATAGAACACATACATACGCTACAGAAGACCAAACCGTGCTATACTGGACTACGCCTTCAATTCAATCGAAATTTGTGCCATATTCTAAGGTAGTGGGCAGGAGACGTCCCTCGCAGAATCGACGTCAATGAGGTCAAATAGATCTGATGTGGCAATCACGTACTCAAATATACAGCGTAGGAAGGCCTCCCACAAGGAGGACCAATGGCCTGTTGAATGGCCGATGGATAGATAATTATGATGATGACTGGGCCATATTGCAGTTTCTCTAACGGTGCAAGATTGACAAAGGAACGCTTAAGCGAAAGACACACTGGTCCCACGTACGCAAACTTATGCAACTCATTATGATATCTGGACTCCTGATTTTATAGGAAAAAAACTATTCAATCGAAACACATTTATTGTATACAACGCAACACAAGATGAGTGTGTTTCTATTATCCCTTTTGCACCCGACTTCAGGATTTTTTTATTTATTTTTAACATGATACTTAGGCAGTCAGACTTCTTTAACTGACTTTTTGAATGTTAAAGAAGTCTGAGTAAATTATTTATTTCGGTTGTAAAGGGTTAAAAAGAGGTAAAGTTGGTGAGGTTGCATAGTCCAGTGTCTCTCGCTGTATTTAATCTTTCACACAGTATCCATCTATTCCACATTCATTTGTATATCTACCGATATGTATAATATTTTCTGGTTCTTTTCTTACTCTTAGAGCCATATTTAAAACTTTTTCATCAAATATGTTCTTTATAAATGCCTAAAACACTTGACAATCACACTTAGTTGTTCGAAAACTGCTCGCTAACTATATCGAAAAAGTTCCTTTTACGACTGCTATTAAAATAGAGCTCTTTGAAGCTCTCTAATGTTTTGAATGACTTGCGTTTCAATGTAACAAAAGCGTTCGGTTTGTAAAGCCAGATATATATAGTGGTTTCTTACAGTGGTGTTTTTAGGGTTCCGTAGCCAAATGGCAAAAAATGGAACCCTTATTCTTTGCCATTTGGCTACGGAACCCTTATTTAGATTCGTCATGTCTGTCTGTCCGTCCGTCCGTATGTCACAGCCATTTTTTTCGAAACTATAAGAACTATGCTGTTGAAACTTGGGAACTAGATGTATTCTGTGAACCGCATTAAGATTTTCACACAAAAATAGAAAAAAAGACAATGAATTTTGAGGGTTCCCCATACTTAGAACAGAAACTCTATTTTTTTTTTCCTCAAACCCTTGTGGTGTATCTATGGATAGGTCTTTTAAAATGATATTGAGGTTTTAAAATATCATTTTTTTTTAAACTGAATAGTTTTGCGCGAGAGACACTCATCAACATACGAAAACATGAAGATAAAAAAAATATTAGAGAAGTGGAATGTATTAAAATAGGCCTAGCAAATCCTAGGTACTTTAAGCTCCCTCGCATTTACACAAATATGAAACTAACTGTGTTGACTTATGCAGAGAAGCTATGTCGAATGCAAAGGTGCTCGAAGTACCTAAGATTTGCTAGGTCTATTTTAATACATTCCACTTCTCTAATATTTTTTTTATCTTCATGTTTTCGTATGTTTTATTGAAAGCCAGGGGTTGCACGTCCTCATGATCTAAGTAGTAGCTTGTAACAGTCCACAGTCCCATATTTGTTTCGCTATACAAATATTCATCTAAATCGGTTCGGCGATTTAGGAGAGAAGCTAACAAACTCACTTATGCATTCATTTCTAAGTACTTCTATACTAAAATCACAAAGAGATAAAGTTTGTCTATTTGTGAGGTTGAAGGGGGTAATCTCTGGATCTTTTTTCTTTTTAAGGATGGGAAATCATCAAATGACTCTTCCGCTCTGGGTGGAGCAGAAGGGTGAGAAAGACTCTTACTGCCTAAAACCTACCCTTGTTCCTCCTAGTACCCTTTGCGTTCCAGTTGGCCGCGGTCACTCTTTCAAACAAATTCCGCAACCCTGGCAGGCACTGACCCTAGCAGGCCCCGTATATAGCCTTTGCGTCCAGTCCAATAGGGACTGGACGCAAAGGCTACGCCAATCTCCCAGTCCACCCCCACTCAGACGATGCGAGAATTTCGTGCTGGGTTGTTTTAGTGGGTATACCGGGCTTGCCCGGGGAGTCCCACATAACCCCCCACTCCCCCGAGTGGGAGGGTATGCGTAATGCATTTTTTTCCAAGCCGGAAAAAAAAAGGCCCCGTATACTATGCTGACATCTCTTTGAAGTGCGCGGGAACACAACGCGCTCTCGACCCAAGCCTGGTTCTGATTGAATGGCGAGCTACCCAACGCTCGCCATCCGCAGACCTGAATATCTATCTGGATCTACTGAACCGATTTTGCCACGTTGTTTGTGAGTGTTATAACACTATATTTTAACCCAAAATATCCCGCCCAACAAAATGAAGATGGGTCAGCAAGTCTAACTAATATTATAAATGCAAAAGTTTGTATGTATGTTACTCAATCACGCCAGAACGGCTGAACGAATCTGGATGAAATTTGGAACAGAGATAGACTATAGTATGGAATAGCACATAGGATACTTTTTATACCAGGAGTATGTTCCCTAGGGATCACGCGGGCAAAGCCGTTGGCAGAAGCTAGTTAGTTAAAAGTTAGGATTAGAATTTTAGAGATGTGGGTGTCCTAGTTTGATTTCCTATTTCATGGTTACAAACTGAAGTTTGAGTTAGTGCTTGGTTATTGAAAATACACTGCTCACTACATAACGGCAAACCTCCTTACTATCGTGAAAATGAATTTTCCCTAGAAATTGCTCCGAACAATTTTAGATTTTCCAGGAAAACGCAGCGTTCATTGCCGTGCTGTCGAAAAGTGCCGAGTTCTTTGTTTCCAGAAACCTTTATTTATTAAGGGTTTGGTATTTTGAAGCTTCTCTTACCCTTTCAGTCAGCAGAGGCTTGATTTAATGATCTGTCATGACCAGTAATTATAACACTGTCACACACAAGTCCTTTTCTTATTTGCCAGTAACTCGATTGCGGAGGTCAGACAGTTAATAGCTTCAATTAAAAAAAAGGTCAATAGTAAGTCGGGTTCGCGCACCGAGGGTTCCGTACCATCATATGAAACGGGAAATGATTGTAAAGGAGATGGCAGTTTTTGGCATTACTGATTTTGGAAAGGTACAGAATTCAAAGCTATTTCAAAAATTAACGCTTATTTTTATGAGTTAATAGCCAGATTAACTTTATTTTTGACAGTGGAAATAAAATCTCGATAATAAGAGTGGATAACTTGATTTTATTTAGCACAGAGGCGGTCTTTATTTCTAAAGCCATGGGATACGAGGCTTTTTAGCACTGTCATAACCATAACTATTTGATAGTTTTGTTTGTCATTGAAAAATATAAAAAAAAACATTAAATTAATTTGCATAATGTTTTAATTAATTGTGTATACATAATTAAAACAACTAAATCACAAAAAAATAAATACAAAAAAACTATGCGAACAGTTTACGAGGACTTGATCCAGCAAAGAAATGTTTATTGCTTATTGGCAACACTAAAACCCGCGTGTCACATTTGTTGTGACATTCCACTGAATACGTCAGTGTGACATTCGCGATTCCGATTGTTCATGTTCACATTCGCTCGCTCCTTTGCTTTGTGCAGAGGGCCAATTCTACTAAATAACGTGTCATGCGAAAAACATGACATGCGAATGTGATTAGATTTTTAAAACACTGGAAAATGGTATTCTGCTAACATTATAATTCATTCAATTCACAATCGCATCGCAGTATAATCACATTCTAGTCGCATAGCAGGCAAGTTTGTTTTCATTTACGAAAATAAATATGGTTTTGTGGTGGTTCAATACATGCAGATGATAATTACCAATAATTGTGATAATTTCCATTTTAGTAACGTAATTTTTTATAGAAATTGAAGTCCAATTTATCGGGCTTAGTTAAACTCATATTCACAATATTTTCGTTTTCCGATTATAATATTTTATATAGGTAAAACATTGAAACGACTTTCAAAGCAAACAATATTTGATTGGAAATATACCTACCTCAATTGGAACGTACTTGTAAATACGCCGCGCAGGCGTGGAGCGGATGATGTAAGACGTCAAAAAGAGACGTCATAAATGCTAGTCAAAATATTATATTTTGTTAGAAACTCTTATTTTCTGCTGAAATTTATTTCTGTATAGATGTATTGCATTATCAAAAGATGAAAGACCTTTTTTTGAAGTACTATATTAGCCATCACGGCACCTATCAGCGCGAGCGACTATATTATACCCATGGGTTGCTTCATTTGGTATTCTGGAATAGAATCTGAGTATTTAGGGTAAATAGAAGCTCTCGGAACCTTTGTAAAAACTGTGTTTGTGTTTAAAGTGAAAGGATAACAGTAAAAACTATAAGAACTGATTGTGCCGTTATGATGCAGGCGGTTTTTCGTACTGCAATGAACCTAATGTACTCAGCTCGTTTGCTGATCACAACAGCAGTTTCATCGATATCCTGGCCCTACTGGCTGAAGCTTAAACACTGGATTTACAGACTTTACCGACTGTACGATACTACAATGTTATATTGTTTATTATAATTTACTACAATTCTAGTTTTTTATATAGAATGTTACAAATAAAAACATTGATTTAGTTATCTTGTTATTTCCTTTTTGCATTATAAAGTCTTACATAAAAATTCTAAGTTGCCACTTGGCTACTACAGAAAGAAATTTAAAGTCGTAAATAATCTTATTATTCATATTTGCACTAAAGCCACTTCAGAACTTTAAAAAATCTATACCTAACATTGATACCTATTGTGAATGTAAATATGTACATGGGCGTATGATGTTTTAAATATTGCTAGGAAAGACAGAAACAAACGTAAAAGTAAAAGAAAAATTACAAAAACACTGACTATAAAAGAGGGGTTTGAACTTATGTCCAACAAAATGAAAGCCGGTTACCAAACCACGTAGGCTAACTCCATGGTTGAATTTGCGTAAAATATGCGTTCTAGTTGGTAACCTTTAGTAAAACTATATACGTTTTATATCATGTCACAGCCAAACAGTAAAATCCGACTTATAAATGCATACAGACTATCTAGTCTTTAAAATGGAGATGGTAAACAGTTTTATTGAAGGCGGATCAGCTTCCAGCCGGATTATCACATTATTTAATGAGAAAGCCATAATTTTATGTAATTAATTTAGCGTGTCTTGAACCACCTTTGTAAATCCGTGGTTAATCCTATACATTTAAGTAATTTGTGACTACCATAACAACAAAAAAATTAATACTGAGCGTTAAAAGATAACTACTACAAAGCGCTAATACCTCCACGATCGTCTCGTTAATTTTTGCGACAATCCCTATCGCGGCAAAGCAAACGCACCATCAGAGGACGCCATGTAGTATTTTTGAAGATTATTCGTATCAGGATGACACCTTAGCGATTCGAACAGAAAATAGGTGTTTATTTAAAAAAATGTATCATTGAAATTAAACTACGTATTTAATTTGCAGCTATGTAATTACCATGTATGCAAATGTAGGTACTATCTTTTTTGATTTGAGATGGGTTTGCTCTTGACTCTAGTCGGATGAGTGAAAACCGTGGTAAAAGAACTCATTTTTAAAGTCAATGAGGTCATCCTACAGTCGGTCGGTACAAATTACACTGAGTGATAAGCATGAGCAACCGTAGAAAATATTGCAATGAAGATCCGGCTAAACATGAATTAACACTGTAATACAAAACGGCTCCGATTTTAAGTGAAACAGCTAGCCACTACGTAAAGCGGCGTATACTATTTTTATATTTGACTGCGACACATGCACGTCATTTTTGACTCTGTTAGACTGCTAAATGAAACCCTAAAATAACTTTGAGTGTAGCTATAGCTATAGCTTTTTTAATATGAAGTAGTTTTTTTAACAAAGTTGACCAAAGTAACTAACATTTTGCAATTATCTTGTAAATTAAAATATTACCTACTTTATAAAACCGGAAACACAATAAAACTCCTTAGAATATAATGCAGAAAAGTCACACATGAACGCAACTTGTTGCTATTCATCTGCTAGTAGGCGTCAATATTATATAAATCTTCTTCATATTATTTGCGTGTAAGAGTAAAAAAAATAAACCAAGTGAGAATCAGTCCACACATGAAGGGTTTCAAGGGTCATAGCAACAATAGAAATATACAATCTGTAATTTTCACAGATTGTATATTTCTATGTAATTAACTGAATTCTTATTTAGGATCTTGAGATACAGCCCGCTGACAGACAGACAGACGGACAGACAGCGGAGGCTACTAATAGTTCCGCTGGTTACCTTTTGGGTACGGAACTCTAAAAACATTCATCAAGTCAGCCATCCGTACTTCCAAACCTTCACGTTTATAATAATACTTACCTAAAAATTGAAGAAGGATTACCAGTAGAATACAATACACACACCCTACCACATGCTACGACTAGATTGTAAGACTTCATCCATTCAAAATCAAAAGAATTTAATCTAGACTTTTTGAGTGATTTATTTTTAGTTTAGCTGCGTTCCTCTTATGGTATGGTTCTCAGTTTTTAGTAAGGTTTCTTTAAGACTGCCTTAATTTAGAATCAATAATTCTATCGTGAGATAATCGACAGATCGAGTATCTAGGCAGACGTGTGTAGGTATGGATTTATATTTTAATTTACTTATCTCCTAAATAAGCATCGTAAAATGTTAGGTACTTGCTTATTTTTGACCAAAATGTCCTAAGAACTAAACGACTGGAGAATAAAGTGACCACCAAAAGTGAACACCTATCTTTTATTTAGAAATCTTTTCACAGAAAAATAAAACACTCATTTGCTTTTAATATCTTGCTATATGCTTTCCATCAGTTGTTCTTATGACGCAGAAATAAACTCGTATCTTATTTATACCAAAGGAACTCCAAAAAGTAAAGTATCTGAAAGGAAGAAAAGAGTATTAAGTATTGAGTATTAAGTACTAGACTAACATCGTTAAAAGTTCTCTCTTCTAGCCTTTTCCCGGACCTCCTCTTAAAGCGACTTCTCTGACAAATCACCGAGAATTTTGCTTATGTTTTGACCACACATTGGTGGTCTAAGTCTGTTTTATCCTGCTACATAGGTATGAATCTGAAGGAACCGAGTTTTGTTCCTCTATGTTACTAGTCTAGCATTGAAGGAGCTACCAATTTGCGGTGATAAAGAAGCTTAGGATATAGGTACATTGTTGCCTTATTTCTGAATTATAATAAGTATGCGCTTAGTAGACCAACCTTGCTGCAACAATCAGTCCAGTCCTTAGGGTATCCTTTTGGATAAACGGCTCCATTTTGGTAAAACTAAGTGAGTCTGTAATCTTTTTCAAACGCAAGGCCGCTTTCGAAATATACGTGTCTGAGCTTCTGCTGCTCGTTCTACGTCGTATCACCACCAATTCATCGTCTTCACAGAGCCCGATGAATAAAAATCCCTCCACAGGCTAAACCAACACGTTTTGTATTATTTCACCACACAAACACAGAACTATGTATTGTAGCTTTACTGCACAAGGCTCTACTTAATGAATCTTAAATTTCATGATGTTTTTAAGGATTAAATAGAGAAAAAATAAAAAATTTGAAACTGCAAAAGCTAAAATTTTCCTTCAACTTTCGATCTCAAAATAATTCCATGGTTACGTCAGTTTTGACGTTGTTATATTTAGCAAAATACCGTTTTTGTCACATTTTCAAATGTCGTTCAACTTTCAAAATAGCTGAATACCGTTCCAATACATTTTTTTGTAAAATTCAATTCGCAATATAATTGCATGAAACTTCAACTTTGGTTGTCCTTTTAAGTTTAGCAGAATACCTTTTTTGACATTTTGGCATTGAGATGCGAATGCGACTTGAATTTGAACGTTTTTAAATTAGTAGAATTGGCCCCCTGGTGTGAATGTTTTGTGCTTCCAAAGTTTTACGTGGATTTTTACAACGACCTGGCTTGCCTTTGGATTTTGAAGACTCCTCCCTTTCTGTACAACTGTTGCAAGACTTGGACCTCGACGTTTCCTACTTTTATATGATCGACCTTGGCGCTCTATCTTGGACACTGATATTACTTAAGATAGTTTATGTTCATCTATCCTTTGTGTGTTTAACATTACGAGTCAACGTGATGTCAACCATGGACCGCTGCGTAAACTAGAATATCTACAAATCGTTGCAGTACGATAACAACACATTCTTTGGAAGATGAATCCATTCTATCGGTCATTCGCTCCTGGATTGCTCCTGAGCCTGTAAGTTCATTTACTATGCACCTATTTTATGAAAGACTTCGATTGGTTTTTATAATAATAATTTAACCTTAATTCATTTTTTTTTTTAGGTGTGCAATCAGGATCGTCTATGATGTAACGCCTGTTGGGTACTTGTAAACAATTATTTAAATCAAGTACACACTACGCCTGACCCACATCCACCTTCTTGTACCCTTGGGCACCGACAGGTGTGTGTCAATTGTGGATCATCTACAGCACGTTCAAGAAATCACCAACTACGGACTGATTCGGACAGAGAACGAGGCATATATAATGTGGTTCGAGAATGGATACTACCCCGACAAGTAAGTTAATTGTAATATATTATTTTCAAACTTATTCATTAAGACATAAATCCTGGGACATTACTCATACATCTGAAAACGAAGTAGCTGATATACTACATATACTTATTTGTTTGTAAATATAATACTTACTACTTTTTGGACTTTGGACATACATACTTATGAATAGTCTGGCTCTAATACCAGCTGGGAAAGTTGCATTTGCTGAGAAGAGCTTGCAATGAAGTCATCAATTAACTCTTTTCAAAACAAGCTTAGATACATTACATAAAAATAACATTCTGATCTCAATGTCAAAAATTGGATGTCCCCGCAGTAATATATATAATATTATATTGACGCATAATGTGATTATGCATCAATACATTTAGTATTATTAGTTTTCTTTTATAATGTGTTCACACTTATATATAAAATCCACATGTGTGAGTATGTTTTACATAAATGTTTTATTGTTGCAGCTACGGACTACAAACAATGTCTGTCACCGTTGCTGGGTGAGAGCACACAAAGCTTCTCGTCATTTTGTATCCAGGGCATCCACATCGTCAAGTGGGCGCTCTCATCTTGACTCTGAAACTTCTGAAGGTACACTTGATAATGTATCCATGACCCATGACAGTCCTGAAAGACTGCCTCAACGTGATCCTGAAACTCCGCCTCAACCTAATGTTGAAATGGTGTCTGAAGCTAATGGAGATAATGAGCCTGCATCTGATTTTGAAGATCATCCCGAACCTGTTGTTGAAGATCAGCCTGAACCTAATCTTGTAATTCAGCCCATATCAAGAAGACAAGAGACAATTGTGTTGCCTGATTATATCAGAGCTGTAGACTCTGGGTCAAGGTGCATTATTGAAGGTTGTCAGGGTAGTGAAAGATTCAGGCTACCAGTTTCAACTAGAAAAATGCTGCTTTTACAGTTTAATTATTATGTACCAGTAAATAGTTGCGTGTGCAGTAACCATCTAAATACAGAAACATGGGACTTTCAAGCTGGTATTAGTGGTTATTCAAATGCATTTAATGCAACACATATACAAGATATGTTGAATTAAAGAGCACTAATGTTAATGCATTCGATTTTTCAAATATAAATAATATAGAAGACCATCTTGTACGTCACTGGATTGGCTACACAAAAGATCAGTTCAATCAGTTATTACACGAAATACCTACCATAAATGAAATGCGAAGAGGTAAAACGGCTCTCGCTGCATTCTTAATGAAACTGAGGACAGGTGAACCCAATGAAAGGTTGGCATCACTATTTCAAATTCCAAGGAGATCTTTGGAGGTGTTGATGGCAAAGGTTCGAGAACTGTTGCTATTGTTGTTCGTTCCAACTCACTTGGGAGTAGCACATATCAAGAGAACAAATAATACAAAGAAATCTATTGATACCCCGTGGATTGTTTGGAGTTCAAAGTGATGGCCAGGAAAACCCTATAGTCATAGCTGATGGTTCATATTGCTACATACAAAAAAGTTGTAATTATCTATATCAAAAAAATACTTACAGCTTACATAAATATCGAAATCTTGTTAAACCATTTATGTTAGTATGTTCTGATGGTTATATTATAGATGTTCTGGGCCCTTATCCAGCTACAACATCAGATGCAGCTATAATGCAAAGGGAATTTGAAACTGAAAATAGTTATTTACGCAGACATTTTCAAGAAGGTGATGCTTTTGTACTGGATAGGGGTTTCAGAGATGCCTTGCCCTTGCTGAATGCTTGTGGTTATAAAACCCATGTTCCAGCTTCATTACAGAGGGGTGAAACGCAACTATCAACACTAGCAGCAAACAAATCAAGGTCGGTTACTATTTCTAGATGGGTTGTAGAAGCAGTCAATGGTAGGTTTAAAAGAGATTTTAAATTGTTTAGACAGGAATATTTTAACGTAGCCTCAAAACATGTTATGATTGATTTTAAAATAGCTGCTGCATTAATTAATCGCTTTCACCCTCCGATAACTGATAGAAGTGATGCCGGGGAAATCCTAAATATAATAAATGCGAACATGTTTGTAAACAATCTTTTGTCTGATTTTGTCAATGTTAATCAACTAAACAGAAGACGAGCTGATTTTGTAAGTGTTACTGTTGAAAATGATAACCTAACAGATTTTCCTCGGCTATCATACAGTGAACTTATATTAATTTCTCTTGGAACATATCAAATAAAGCAATCTCGCTCCTATTATGGAGAGCACGTAAGGGCAAATGGCACCTATATTATAGAAGTATGCAGGGAGGTTGACAGGAGTCTACTGGAAGAGCTGTCAACATCAAACACATCTTGGAGATTACGGGGAAGAATTAGGTCTAGACATGTAGGAAGAAAAATATACTTTGTTTATATTTTGATTGACAGCTCTCTAAGTGGCCGGGAAGCTATAAAGCAATACTGTTGCAATTGCATTGTTGGACGAAGAACAGTAGGATGCTGTGCCCATATCATGTCAATCATCTGGTATTTGGCATGGGCACGGCATCAAGATAGCCTGTCTCCCCCTGCACCATTCTTAGATAATATATTGCTGATATATGATGATGACCATGAATAAAATATAATACCTACAATACTTATGAGTTTTTAATTTTACCTTAAATAATCCTGTTATCCTTAACAGGATTATTATTCCTTATGTGCTTAGATTCTTAGATATGAGTCTCTTAAAAACTCTCCTGAGTTTCCTGTGACTACCTACATTAAGCTGACGGAGTAGGTAGGTACACTTACCTAAACTGTCATTAGGTAAATGATCAGTGTGTAGGTAAACCATTGAACTAAACAAACTTCAACAAGTAGTTTTCAAGTCATTAGAAAGCATAATTAGCAATATGTTATGTATACAATAAACATTTATGCGTTATGATAGAAATAGAGTTGAAAGACCCTATATGTACAATCATTAACGCACTTAACCTCACTTTTACAAAAATTACGATTTCTCTTTAACCCTATTATTTTAACGTTTTATTTTTTTTTTAATAATAGCTTATAATATTCCCTATCAAACCATGCCACTTTGATTTCTGTAGAAACTTAAAAAGTTTAATGCCAGCGTTCTATGAACTTCTGCCATTCTCCTTTCGTCAGCGACGCCTTTATTAGATAAATTTTATCACAAATAAACAATCTCTTTATTGCAGTATTAGGTCAGCGCCATCTCTTGACTGCTAGTGGAACACTAGCAGTCAAGAGATGGCGCTGACCTAATACTGCAATAAAGAGATTAATGTAATTTTTGTTCAATTTCTAAAAAGTGTGCCTTCTATCTATATCTACAAAATCTTTACATAAACTTCTATCACATAGAATAATTTCCGTTTTTTTTCTCTATGCAGACTTCGAAGATACGGAGGAGGGGGGGCGAATGGTCAAATTTTAAATTTTTCGCCCAAAGTCGAAATCCATGTAGCCTAAAAAAAAGAAGAAAAGTGCATGAGAATGTACAAATAGCGCTTTTTCTTATGATACCCTACTAATTTTAGGAACCTCTTTCAGTCGTTGTTGCAAAAAAACTACATTTTTAGTTCTTCTTTATTTGATAAATAGTTGAGCAAACGTCATCTAAAACTCTTCTGTATCTCAAAATGATAGCATTAGTAGTAATTGAGATATCCAGCTGTGACAGTCGGACAGATTTACTAACACCATAAAGGTTCCTTTTTAGCATTTTTGTACGGAACCCTAAAAACGTTGTGCCATTCTGAGCACATCTCATCAGGAAGAGTCATCAATAAATAAATAAATAAATAAATAATAATCTTAATTTTTTAATTATCTTTTTTTTCCCCATTTAGTAATTCCCCATACCTAATGAAAAATAAACCAAGAAGTGAGGCTGTCCCTCTATATACATAATATGTGTAGTAGATCCTAAAATCCTCGGTGAATTGACAGCTTTACTTTACATAAATGTTCTGTGTCATTTTGGTAAATAAGAGAGCTTGTCGGCTGGCAGTTCGAATCCAATTCCAACATACTTGGGAAAATACCATAGATGATATTTTTACTCAAATCTATTGTAGGCACCAGATAAACTTGCAATAAAGTACATTGATCTTTCCCAGATATTCCTTTAAAGATACCTGAAGAATAAATAAAATTATGAACCGTTTTTAGGGTTCCGTACCTCAAATGGTAAAAACGGAACCCTTATAGGATCACTTTGTTGTCCGTCTGTCTGTCTGTCTGTCTGTCTGTCTGTCTGTCAAGACCTTTTTTCTCAGGAACGCGTGGAGGTATCAAGCTGAAATTCATATCAAATACTCAAGTCTATGGTCTCTTGGAGCTGTGAAAAAATCAAACTTCTAAGTCAACGCGATCAAAAGATTCTCCCGTTTATGCCGCAAATTTTCGACACTCGCAAGGGAGTCAAAACCTACAGGGTACTTCCCGTGAACTCAGAATCTTGAAATTTGGTACGAAGCAACGTCTTATAACACAGATAAAGGAAAAATTGCGAAAAGCATAAATTTTTAGTTACATCATATAATAAAAATATTTTTAATAATTTTAAACTTATTACCCCTTTACTCATGAACGCGTAGTGGTATTATATTGAAATTCTTAACAAATACTCAAGTCTATAATATCTTTAAGCTGTAACAAAATCAAACTTCTACGTCAACGCAATCAAAAGATACAGCAATTAAAGCCGCATATTTTGAAACTCGCAACTACTCGCAAGGGAATCAAAACCTAAAGGATACTTCCAGACGACCTGGAATCTTGAAATTTGGCATGAAGCAACTTTATAAAGTACACATATAGGAAAAATTCCGAAAATCTTAAATTTTTTTGTACGGAACCCTCGGTTCGCGAGTCTGACTCGCACTTGGCCGGTTTTTTTATTACTAGAGAACGTTGATCAGAAGTTGATTCAGGAATACATGACATATAAAAATGAAGTTTATAAATACAAATAAATTTTTCACATTTTAATTATTAATTTATTTCATCCAATAAATAATTTTTAAATCGACCGAAGCCCTTTATGTACTTACACACGTATATCCTAATATTATTAGTATGTGTTTTTATGCATTATAATGTACTGAGCGCATTGGTAACATGTGGTACTGCAATAAATTATATCTGGATGCTTGCTATTTTAGCATACGAATGTGCAAGGGACATTCGTCTACTATATAATATATAAGGGATATTTCCTTGTGTCACTCAAATTGCTTTTATAAGTTTTTGCCACTCTTTTTTATAATGTGTTTGTTTTTTTGCTGTGTCCGTGTCGAATAAATGTTTTCCATTCAATTCTATTCTATTCTAAGTACACGCAGTTAGTATTACTTGTAAGCAAACTTCTCAATTTTGAAAGTCGAATCTCATTAGTTTTTTTTTTAATTTTCTAGCTGGAACCCTTAAAGTGACCCCCATACTCAAAGTTTACTTTTTTATACATTGCAGCCATGTTTGGGTCACAGGAATCCATCTGCAAATTTCAACAGAATCACTTCAGGACATTCGGATAAAACTGGCTGTGACAGACGGACAGACAGACAGACACCCGAGTGATCCTATAAGGGTTCCGTTTTTTGTTCGGATCCAACAACAACATTAACATTAACAACAGACACAACAACAACAACATAAACATTGTAGAATTGGCACTTTTCATTGTGACATGATTAGTATTATGCCTTTGTTGCACAAGTGGCCGGCTCTGGCTAATTTCGAGTGGTCCTGCGTTTAAGTTCCGGGTAAATCAATACATCGCTAATTTTAAAAATAGTAAGTGTCGCAAGACTGAAATGCTGTTTGACACCAGTCTTCCAATGAATCTTAATCTAGAAACTATGCTGTTCTTTTTTGACCGACTTCCAAAAAAGGGGGAGGTTCTCAATCCGGTTGGTATATTTATGTAGGTATTGTTTCTATACTTATGTATGTACACCGATCACTCCGAGGCGTCTGATCCGATTACTGTTAGTTTTTTTAGTTCGATGCGGTTTATTTGTCATTTGGTTCCGTAAAATTCAGCTGGGCTCAATAGTACTTATTTTATGAGCATTTTTGCTTACTTGAATGATGAGATTTCTGCGTAGACGATGATGTCGTCCAAGTATCACCACTAAAAATCGCAGAAAAGCAAAATATGCAATTTCGATTACTTGGATGACATACTCGTAAAACAATCATCCAAGTAGACGAGTTCCAGCTATTTCGATTTAAAATCCAAAGCTCGTAACCGATTTCGATAAAATTTATTTTTTTCAAATCGGTTATTGTCGGAATTATGAGGTAACAAACATAAAAAAAGTTAAAGACCCGTAATGACAGCCACAACCCATTTAAGTCTCATCAATACAAATTAGTCAAGCCCAAACACAAGCTAACTGCTGTAAATCGTTGAGGAGTTCCCTCGACTGTCATTCGGCTCCATCATCAGATCGACTACAGACCTTTATTAAATTGTAGTGCTTTATAATACTTAATGAAAAAATTAACAAACGCACTAGTTGCCCATACGATTTTTGAAAGTTGCCCTCGACTTCTCTGGGATGCCATCATCAGATCCTGGTTTCCTTATGGGACCATTTGACAAGTATACCCTTTCCAACAAAATAATCATTTTAAATCGGTTCGCAAGCGATGGAGTTGCGACGCTAGCCCGAACAAACACAAGAAAAAAATAAAACGAATATCCGAATTGAGAACCTCCTCCTTTTTGAAGTCGGTTAATAATTATACAGAAGAAAAAGTCGCAAAAGTATTTCACTTTAAGAAGTATTTATTAGTTTTTAGACAAGATGCTGATAATCCAGGCAGCAGCATCAGGCCAGACTTATGTCAACATTGCATTGAACTTAAAATTTAGTCCTGTTTAAAATGAGCCCAAACACGACTACGGTGCTGTAATTTCAAGGTTTGTACTTTTTCTGATGCTCCTGGCTTCAGCATCAGGTCTCTATGTACTTCGGTGTTCCTCATTAACAGTACGTTTATCCACACATCGAACCCTTTTCAATGAGCCTAAACACGATATATCTGCTGTTAGTTGTCGAGGAGTTAGGTACTCTGCAGCATCAGGTCATGACTTGATGATCATGAGACCAAATGTGGCAATTGCCCTGTCATCATCAACATCAAAACAATTTACTATAACAATCCTTGCCTGTTCGAGTAACTTCTTACTGTTAAGGAGTTGTACCTTCCATCATCAGCCCAGCTACCTGAGATGGTGACAACCATACGCAATTACACAAGATACTTCATAAAATATGCGAAAAATAATAAGTAAGCCTATAAAATTTGAGGATTGCCCTCGATTGCTGTAAGATCCCATCATCAGATTCTAACTTGGTGACAGTGGGACCACCTCAGAACTATTTACTTTCGAACAAAAAAATAATTTTGAAAATCCGTCGACAATTGGCGGAGTATTCGATGAACAAATATACAAAAAAAAAAAAAACATCCAATCACCCGAACATAGTACCTCCTCCTTTTTGTGAAGTCGGTAAAAAGCCATAATAACAATCTTTTTTCCAAAAAAAAAAAACGCAACCGACTACACTGTATTTCAGAAGTCAGTGTCAAAAAACGAAGAAACAAAACCAAGAACACCGACTTACAAAATTAAAGTTTTTATAATTTGTAGTGTTTGTGTTATCAACTCCAACTAGATGTCTACGTAGATACAGCTCCTTTGAATTATTAAGCCAGTGTCCTGGTTTAGAATTAGTAATTCCCGTAGGCAGGTATTAAGTATAGCCTAGAATTACAATGTTAGGCTGAATTATACCTAGAGTGACGGGTACGGCGAAATTGTTTGCCATTTCACAACCATGTTGCGGTCGGCTTAGAGTCTAACTAGAAAATCCCTGAATATTGGCAGGTATAATAGTTGTAGGTATTTTACTCAGACCCATAATCTTAATACCAGATAGGCAGAAACCTGGGCATTGGGTTCAACACTTTACTCGCTTAAGTGCTGCCCCCGATATTATAAATATCGATATTTTGGTTTCACTTGCCCATACCTAGCGTTTGTTTCGTATTATGGTAAACCTACCATAGCTACGAAGAAGGCAAAACATATACGATGCCAATCTGTATGTAACATGTATTTCACAATTTCTAAGCGTTTTATATCTTCGACAAAATAATGCAAGTGTAAACACAAAAAGGAAATATCAACAATCCACCTTTAGAAAGCGAAACAAAATCAAACAAAAAAATACTCAATATTTAGCCGACTGGCTTCTGACACGCAAAATCCCGGGATTTCACCCGGTATTAACCCTCAAACATCTTTCTCCCGGATAATGTACCATCACTTATTTTCGTACGTGATGAATAAAGAAATTTTTATATTCGTATGGAGCAAACGTTTTAGTAACACCCTAAAATTTTATGTGGAATTATTGAGTTAAAGGATTTCGTTTGTGAAATTTTTAGGGTTTCCTGGAGTCGTGATCTTGGGTGATAACGTTTCCAGGTTCGTGGCAATGGGCTCATCCACAATTAAGTCTAACGTACATAACAACGGGGACGGGCTGCACGTTAGCTTGCTTCCTAGCCTTCGGCACTTGCCCAGTCTCAAACAAAAGGCGAAATAGGCGTGTCAACATCGGAGACAACTCAGGCGCACAAGTCTTCAGTAAAATTGCTGGAATCCCGTCGGGGCCACCAGCCCTGTTCACATCTAGGTTACGCAGTACCCTAAGTACGTCCCTCTGATGTATACTTATGTTGGCATACACGACCCGCATCCAACAGGAAGAATAGAGGGCCTCGCGCCACCAGAATCTAGACGTGAAGATGCAGCAGACATAGAAGCAAACAAGTTTGCTTTCTCCTCACCAGAGTGGGCCAGCGATCCGTCGGGTCTCAGCTGTGGTGGTAGTGAGGGGCGGCAGAGGTTCGATTCGCCCACTTAGCTAGAGACCAAAAAGCCTAACTACCTGCTGGGTATGAGGCAAGTTTGTTCCCTATTCGACTAATGTGGTCAAATTGAGCCCTCCGCAAAACCTTCTTGCAGGACTTCTGCTCCTTAACAAATGTCGGTCAAGGTGGCCAACCTCAAAGGAGATTAACCACGGTCGCAGGAGATATTATAGTGCTCAAGCATGTCCGCAAACACAGGTGACCTTCTTAGTTCTATTATTCTATAATAAAAGTCTAATAAATCAACAAATACTATTATGACCTGCATAGACTGGCGGATGGACCGGCGGAGTATGATTCATTTATTAATTTAATTTAAGGATGGTTTAAAACCAGTTCGAAAATTCCATTGAATAATATTCGCACAGCTCCGCTCCGCTTCATTCCTCCCTACTTCAGTGGACAGTCAGCCTTACTGCGATTGTCAAAGCAGCTTTTTTTTGTAAGCCGGAAGATAATCCACGAGGCTTACCCTGGAGCGAGCCGGCTATCTTACTAATTAGATAATTTTCTTATTCTTGGCATGAGCCATTCTTGCAAGTGTTAACACCAGAGACACGGTATGATTTCTACACGAATTTTAAAAGAAATAATAATTTATAATTATTTCCGTAAGTTGCAATTTAGTAACAAAAAATAAAAAAAAATTACGTCATGCCAGTTAAGTGTCAAGTCAAGTCGCACGAGAAGTACGAGAATTAGCCAGAATACCATAATTTTAATAAAAGTCAGAGCCTATAACAAAACGTTTAGTTTAATTCGGATGCTGCTATCTACGGCCAAAAAATAGAAGTCGAATTATAACTTCCAAAAGTCAGATGCCTCACATAACGCTTCACATTCGCGAAGACATTCAAACAGCGTTCGGCAAACATCGATTTTATTCGTATCTTCGTTCGTAAAATTTCATGATTGTAGATTCGCGTCCTATGTTATTGTTATGTCGTCATTTGGGTGGCGGCTCGTTGTTTAAGTTGGTAGTCTTGTAACAATGAATAACATGTGTAGGTATCATTTGTTTGTTGTAGACCGAATGCCAATCTACAAATTTTTATATTCGCATCCGAATCTCATTCATATCTCAATCGCAATCTGTCAAAAAGAAGTTGTTTTAACATTAGTGGAATTGGCCCTCTGATGTTTTGAACTAGATTTGATTTAAAAGGATAAATTTTGATCAATTAAAAGTATGGTCGTTGCTCCAGCTAATATGAAATCAACCAAGCGGATATAGGTAAGGAAAATAATAAGAAAAATGCAATAATTCGCTCTGTTCAGATGAATGAAGGTATTTCATCAAAAGATAAACGATTTAATCAAAAGTTATGTCAATCGAACTAATCACAGCATGATTTCCGATTATCATATTGATAAAGTATGGTGGAAGGTATATTTATTTTTTATTGAGGATAGATTATATTGCATTTATAGCTTATTTGTGAATTAATTATGTTTTTAATTTAAATGGACCAATCGAGAGTTTCTCTTAATATTATTAAAAATTTTGGGGTCTATGAGACTTTAACCCGTTCTTGTTTCCCCAGAAAGTAAACAAAACGATATTGTTTACTAACTATACCCATTCAAAAATTAAAATTAATTAAAAAAAAAATGTACGTACAGTCATGCACAACTCAATTTTTTTTTTCTTTAATCTTTTCATTCTCATGAATCTATCTCATGACTCCTGTTCTCAAACCTAACTTAAAACCATACACATTTCTTCATTTTGCGTTCACCAGCTTTTTTATAAATTATTATATACATATTTAAAATTGACAGGAGCCTTGATCAAAAATATTCACACCATGTTTAATGTACTTTATTTTTCCTTGCCAATTAATCATTAACATTTTTCCAGTCCTTCAGAGACAAAACAAAAATAAATCTTAAGTCATCCACCGAAAGCCGTGACTTATGAAGACAAATAATAAAGCACTGGATGAGTCGATGAGGGGGCAGGATGTTCGGATATAAATCAGAGTCGCGACGGAACTCTGATCCGATGATGTGATTATAGGGAAGCTTATATAAAGGATATACGGGGCACAGTGTAGATGGTTGCAAAAGGCCAACTAAAACAAGTGAATATAAATTAATACAAAAATTTTTATGATTTCCCTAGCTCCTGCGCTAGTGTACATCGTATTACAGGCTAGTGTCTTCCCCTAACAATGTTACATGTATTTTATGACATCCAAAGATTACGAGTACAAATATAGTAAAGAAAAAAAAAGTACTCTAACATTCATAATTTATTTATTGTGTGGGCGAGCATTATGTGCTCGCACGTGTTAGTTGTGGTGTATATGGCTGTGAATGGGTGTGAATATGTAAGGAATAAGGGAAGGGAAGGGGAGGGGAGGGGTGTGTGTGTGAGGAGGGGAGGGGGAGTATGATAACACTAGCTTTCTCGCGCAACTAAATCTGCGTCACGTTGTTTATGAATGCTCCGTTCCTTTTGGTCATAGCGTGATGTTATATAACCTATAGCCTTCCTCGATAAATAGGCTATCTAACACTGGAAGAAGTTTTCAAATCGGACCAGCAGGTCCTGAGATTAGCGTGATCAAGCAAACAAACTCTTCAGCTTTCTAATATTAGTTTAGATACTCGTCCAAATGTGTGTACTCCTACAATTGGACGAGTATGTTACCTATAATTTTCTTGATGTGGTCCCGATGTATTTGTGGTCAACGCAACAAATCTTTTGCTTCCATACTTTTCTATAAGTAGTTCATTTTAGAAGTGACACTACGCTCCTCTACGATTAGACAAAGAACTTGTACTAAGTTACGTGTAACAACAATATTCACAAATTCAATCAACGCAAACTGAGTGCTAATTCTACTAATTGTCACATTCGCATCGCATTCGCATCTCGATCGCAATCTGTCAAAAATGTATGAAAATTACAAAATATTATAATAAAACGTTTTATTATAATATCTTTGGAAAATTAAAGCTTTTTTGACAGTTTGTGGTTGACATGCAAATGCGAAAGTTGTTAAAAAAATAGTAGAATTGGCCCTCTGATATACGTGTAATGGGAAACAAATGAGCAATTTCACTTGGACGTGTTATAGCAATATAAAGCGCTGTCGTGATCGCTGATGTTTTGTGGTACTGGAACGTAACTGATTCAAGGAACAAATATTTGAGACAATTGAATGTGTGTTTACTCATTTCGGTAGGGAAACATCCGGGTTCCCAATTTCATTTCGGTATTTTTATCACCGGCACCACTGTCAGACTTCCACTATTATAATAATTTTAAAATAAAAAAAAAAACCTAATCTGGCAGTTCAATTTTCAATGGCAGTCGTGCGTGCGGTTGTACTCGTTGTGCGAAGTTGACCCTCTGTATCTGTTGATTCTGTGTACGAGGTATGTTCTCATAGTGAACGATGTTGATACAACGTTAATACGGGAAATCGAGTTAGTCACCGGAACTGTTACATATTTTGTTTTTTTCTCTGTCGTCAGGTAGTAAATTGTAGGTGCTAGTGACCTTTTGAAAAGGCAGTTGGTTATAATATAATTGCTTGAAGTGTGGGCGATGGGTATGACTTATGTTTGGTCAAATTATTTGAAAAGGTCACGGTTGAGTCCATTCTTTTAATTTGACACTTTCTTTTGACATGACATAACAATTAGTGCGAGTTGGCCTCGCTCACAAAGAGAATCCGAAAAAAAACTTTTCTTGCACCTTTGCAATATAAAAACATTTATGACTGTCCCAAATACAGTGTATCGACCTATTACGGTTCATGAGATATATCACGCCGGCAGACATGAGGCCTCCAGGGTTGCAGAATATGTTCGAAAGAGTCGCCGCGGCCCTGGAACGTTAAGGGCATTAGGAGGAACACGGATGGGTTGTATAGTCAATAAGAGTCTGACACTCCCGTCTGCTTCGCCCAAGTGGGAGGAGACATTTGATGTTTTTCCCATCCATAAAAACAAGAAGCATAGTAATAGGGCTCCGTTGGTTACCTTTCAGGTAGAAAACCTTAAAAAGAAAGACATTTGTCGACGGAAAAAAATGTTACGCAATTGTGAGCGCACCAGTTTTTTTACATAGCCAATTCCCGTCCACTGCTGAACGTAAGCCTCACCCAAAGAGCGCCAACCATCCCGGTCCTGCAGACGCCTTCCATCCACTCGCTCATGTCTGCTCCATCGTCCGTCTGTCCGTTTGACAAACATGGCCGGCCCAATTCTACTTCAGCATGCTGATTCTACGCGCAATGTCAGTGACTTTACTTTATGGCAAATGACTTCGTTGCAAATTCTATCCAACAGAAAAACCCCGAGCACTGTTCTCTCCATTGCACGCTGAGCAGCCTTAAATATCATCAACCTTACGTATTTTTAGTCACTTCAAAATGCCTTCAACAAGTAACGTTAGTTAGCTTTCAATAATTCTTGATAACATACAAAGATTTGTCCTTCGAAACGCCCACCTGTCCGTAAAGAAATCGTTCAAAGTCGAACTGGACTGAAGAATTCTTTGTACAGGTCATCCGTGAAATCTGAGTGGGCTTTATATGCAACTTGTATGGAAATTCAGCAAATGTTAGCTATGTGGTAACCATGGCAACGGGTCACTATTATACAGATCAATCGTTGACCGGCAGGAGAGGGGTAGTTGAGTTAGTAGGTTTCCTTATATATTCAAAATATATTTCTGAGTAAGTTTGGATTTATTGAAAGTATAGTAGCATCAAGTCTCGGAGACTACTCGACATTGCTTGGGCAGAAATATAAAATCGGTAGCGGAAATCTTTAGACGCAGGATGCTGGTTCAATATATAGTGGGCTGTGTTTAAGCGGCTGAGAGCCTATTAGCATCGTGTTTTACTACAAAGACATTGCATTCAACTTTACGTAAGGCGCAATTATCGTGGCGGTGTGCGTGAAAAACATCAGTGTGTCACTTCGCGACCAGTCTTACAAGCAGTCGAATTAAGGAATCCAAATTCCCATAATTTCATCTTTTATATCTTAACTAGCTGACCCGCGCAACTTCGTCTGCGTCACATTTTCCATTACTGCTCCGCTCCTATTTGTCTTAGCATGATGATATAGCCTATAACCTTCCTCGATAAATGGGCTATCTAACACTGAAAGAATTTTTCAAATCGGACCAGTAGTTCCTGAGATTAGCGCGTTCAACCAAACAAACAAACAAACAAACAAACAAACTCTTCTGCTTTATAATATTACTAGTATAGATAGACAGGCTGTATGGGAATTGTGGGGTTTGAAAAGTATGTGGGTTTGAAAAGTGTATGGGCTACTGTTGCCTGAAATAAAGAAATAATAAATAATGTACGTGTCCTTGCAAATGCGATACTAATTGGGACGACGAAAGTATGACACCACACAAAAAGAAATTCGGTATTCCAGTATGCACCACGAACTTTTCGATTCATTCCGGCACGAAACTTCGTCTTCGTTGTTAAACGTTAAACGTTGTCTTCAACGTCGGTAGAAGTTCCGAATCCTGTCCTGTACTGAATGTTTGAAGATGACAGCTGCATGATAATTCATAATTTTAACATTTAAGCGATTTCATTCAGAAAACATAACTTAACGGAGCTTTTGCGTATTTGAACACATAACACTAATGCTGTTCCTATTTGAAATTTCTAATCTCATTACACTAAAATTTGATAAATTTGTTTCATGCACTGTGAATATGGGCTGATTTTTCAAAAGTCCAATAAATTTTACCTGAGGAATAAAAATGGCCGACAGCCTTTGTATGAAAAATATATTATGTCAATATGACGTATTTATTCTTTCAATAAATGTTACGTGACCATTGTAAATCAGGCCTTAGTGAAATAGTTACTAAACCTATTTTAACCTTTACATACTCAAAATGTGAAGACAGATAAAACCAGGTTATTTTTAAGTCAAAAAGGAACAGGTTATTTCTGGGCAAGAGTGCTCCATCATCGTCCACCAAAATAGAATTTCATTTTACCAAAAATATTTTATCAAACCTCCTCGACGTCAAACTAAAAATACGTTTCATGGTAAATATTAAATCAGAACTAACTAAGCCTCGTAATTTACCCCATTCAGATAATTTACTACACAAATATTCAAGCTAGCAGACCACTGGATCTAAAAGAGCATTCTAATTCAACCACAAACAAACTTAATGAACTACTAAACGAATTAAGCATGCAACAACAACACGGTTTGTATAAAAAAAAGGCAAAGAATGTCTCTTACAGCTAACGAACTGGGATGATACTTTTACTTCACTTCTACTTTTTAGTAATCAATGAAAAAATAGCTTATTTAGAGTTTTATTTATTTCAGGCCAGCCGCACAGGTCAATCTTTAAGGTTAAGCAACGCTTGCCAAGGTTGGTCTGTGGATGGGTGACCATCTTAACATAATTATCGAGTTTCCTCCGTGCCTCAGAAAGCACGTTAAGCTGTTGGTCCGGTCACACCGGTCTTGCCAAGGAGTACCGTGTTACCCAGTAAATGGGTTGTGGAGGTCTGGTAGGCAGCCGCTCCACGTAAAATACTGGTTTTCAGCTAACTCCGGTTTGACTGGAAGCTGACAACAAAATAGTTGGAAAAAGGCTAGGCAGACGATGAAAATTCGGCATGGAGCCGCATCCACCTCCGCAACATTGGGGAATCCCACCGATCTGCGAATACACTGAGAATTCTGTTGGTGCTGCCACAAACACGAGACAACAGGACACATCTTTTCCCTGTGCAATGACAGGTAATGACCCACAAGTAGCTGTTACTCTGCCTAAATAAAATTATGGCAAAATAGCCACCCACTTGTGATTCTGCAAACATCGCTGGCGCACTGCAATAGCGAGGCAACCCATAAACAGACTGAAGGCATTGTATAGCTGGATAGTGCCAGAAGATGGACAGCGTCGCCAAGGCCAGCCCAGAAAGAGGTGGTGAAATGATCTGGGTGCAAACGGCGAAGGCTAGTTCGAGGGGGCATAGGAAAAGAGCCATTGTCCAGCAATTGGGCAACTGGCTTAAACAAATATTGGTGGACATAATGCAGAGAACAGATGACGTATTTTTTATTTTTTATTTCAATGACTAGGTAATATAATCATGTTCATGGGGAAGAAACGAGGAAATGTGATGCAGATTATGGTAAATTTATACTTTTTGCTTGCCAACATTTCGACTGAATTTTATAGTTCAAGAAGACAACACGGCCTATGTGCGAAAAGAGTTTGATTAAAATACCTAATGAGTATATTTCTATAAAACGTCGATCCATTTAAAACATGGTTTCCTAATCGACCGCCACGTTAAACGATTGTGATACACTTGACATAATCCTTTAGGTGGCTTTCCCGTCACGCGTAAAAGGGGCAAGATCATCGACTTTTTAGGGTTCCCTAGCCAAATGGCAAAAACGGAACCCTTATAGATTCGTCATGTCAGTCTGTCTGTCCGTCCGTATGTCACAGCCACTTTTCTCCGAAACTATAAGAAATATGCCTTTGAAACTTGGTAAGTAGATGTATTCTGTAAACCGCATTAAGATTTTCACACAAAAATAGAAAAAAAAAAACAATAATTTTTGGGGTACCCATACTTAGAACTGAAACTCAACAAAACATTTTTCATCAAACCCATATGTGTGGGTATCTATTTAAAGGTCTTCAAAAATGATATGGAGGTTTCTAATATTATTTTTTTCTAAACTGAATAGTTTGCGAGAGCGACCATTCCTAAGTGGTAAAATGTGTCCCCCCTCCCCCTGTAACTTCCAAAATAGGAGAATGATAAGACTGAAAAAAATATATGATGTATATTGCCATGTAAACTACCAGCGAAAATTGGTTTGAACGAGATCTAGTCAGCAGTTCTTTTTTAATACATCATAAATCGTATAAAACAATACTATTTTTTCCCGCAACTTCATACACGTATATCCCATTTTTATACGGTCCCGCGGGTATTTCGGAAAATCCTCTCTTAATGCCCCCCTACGGAGTGTAAGGAACCTACATGTTAATAGTATATTTCATTACAAGTGCGGAAAGGCTGTCATTGCAAAGAGTTCCGACAAATGTCTACCCGAGCCGAGGCGCAGCCGAAGGCGAGGGTTGACAGTCGGAACAAGTTGCAATGACGGTTCCGCAGGTGTACTGAACGACTATTTTTAATACAGTTGCGAAAAAATGAAGCAATTTAATAAAATAATAATAACACAACAAACAAGTAAACTCGCAAAGAAAATTTCTGGAAAATGGCGCCAACCGTAGAATATAAGCAGTTTTTTTTTCTTCACCCGTTTTGGTAGGCAAAGGGAACTATCCATACAGCTTAGTCTTCAGTAGATTTTTTTTATTGATATGAAGTGAAAATGAAATTTAATGAGGTGAAATGAAATGAAACCTAACCTAACTCATTCAATTAAATCTGATATTGAAATAAATTAGTAGCTTCTTTTAAGAAATATACGTATTTGTATGAATCACAAAAAGTCTTTAGTATTAACTTCATGGTTGGTTTTTCTTTTTAATAGACATTATCTTGACAGTTGGGAAAGAGAACGCACGAGTTCGGGAAAGGTAAAAAAGAAGCACTAGTATGTAATAGCCCACATCCCGAACGCTATACGTCCCTGCAATACACCACTTTTTGAGAAAGAAAGAAAGAAAGAAAGAAAGAAAATTGTGTTTATTGGCATTATATACAAAAAACTTCTTAAAATTAAACAAAACAGATATTTAAAACTATCAATGCCAAAGGGCCTCAGCTCAGCGTAATGCCAGCTGGCAACACTAGGTATACCACCTGACGCTGATTTTCAGCTGCAGCCCACGAGTGCCATACGCTCGAAAACATAAATACACATAAAAATAACTCAAACTAAAGATTTATTTATCTGCCCAATCAAAAAAAAAAAAAGAACAAATACGGACAGGGATAAAATAAATTAATGATACAATTAAAAATGTACAAAATTTGCAGAAAAAAAAATATATATATATATATATATATTTCAATCAAATGTATAAAATTATTAACAAAAGCAGAAATTAAGAACTTTACAAAATAAAAAGAAAATTGATTTATATCTTTTTATACGGACAAGACTAAAATAAATTGAATAACAATATTAAAAAGCAAACAAAATGATAAAATCGTAAAATGGATAAAAATTATAAATTAAAATAGAAGGAAGAACAACAAGGATTAACAACAACAAAATACAAGGTAAAGATGAAAAAAGGTACATTATATAATTCATAACATTGATAAAACTAATTGATAAAAAGTTCTGTTTCAAATGGCTGACATGTCAGCACGAACATCTTGAAATAAATTTTGATGATTTGATAAAAATAATTTTAATTTTAATTTGAAAGACGAGCAACTTTTGCTATATTTTATGGGTGGCGGGATATTGTTCCAGCATTTAGTAGAGCTGCGTAGCGAAAACTGCCTCTAAAAGCCGCCAACTTGAGCAACTGTATTAAAAATTTCAGTTTTCTACAACCAGTGGTTTTGGCTGTGCGTTGTCTGTCAGTCAGACACTCACTTAGGAATGGAAAAACTTTATATATAAAAGATAACTAACTATACCTATTGCAGGTTGGCAAACAGGCCAGCAGTCTTATAATAGGGCTCATGAAAATTTTATGGTAATCCGGGATGCTAAAGTATTCATGTGGCTGTCTCAGTTATGAATTTCCCAGTAACCTATTCACTCTTGACTTAAAGACTCCGAGGTTGTAGCTATCAGGAAACACATTTAAGCATATATGGCATAACTAGTTTCTCTTAGCAGTTTCAAATGGAGGGAAATTACGTAAATATAAGGCCCCATCAAGATACAACGCTGGCAGATAGGCGCTCGTTCAACAGAGGCTTAGAAAGGAATAAAAAATCGAATCAAAGATACGTCTTCAAATCTAAGAAGTTTAAAGAAGAAAAAGCAAAGACTTATACACATCTGGGGAAAACGGGGGATTACGTCAGACTCCAACCGATCAAAACTTGAGTTTGGTGTGTGGAGGCTTTCAACTCGTAGTAGCGGCACACAACGCCTATTGGTAGCAGCCCGCCAAGCCCAGAGGGATTTCCACCTAGTGCGGCCAAGCGCACGACCGAAAATTGTCACATAGACCCCAATTAACATACGCCTAGCTACTAGTCATCACACACCTACTATAATCAGTTTACTACCACTTAACCTGCTTCCTCACAGCCTGTTACTACTATATTCTACTTATTTTCATCAAATAATTTTAAAACTCAACGGTTGACAGCGCACTACTTGCGGTCCGTCTGATTCAATTAGGGCCCTCTTCCTGTCATGTGTGTTTATGTCTGCGCGCGCATTCTGGTCCGCATGCAGGTTGCCCGCATAATTTCATACAAGTTTTTCTTATTATGCGGTCAGCACGCGCGCAGACACACAGCCTGCGGGCCCACAGCCCGCGTGCGTGCTAACCGGATGCGGGCGGCGTTCTTATGTCTTCAGTGTTGTTTGTACCATGCGCGGTTACACGCATGGTCAAAGTCAATGACCATGCGTGCGACACTGCAGCGGCAAACGAAATCTTTGTACTGCGTGGCCAGGACCGTGCTATCAACAGCATGCGGAACAAAACCGCGTGCGGGCGAAAACACGCTTGACAGAAAAGGGCCCTTAGTGTGGGTAACGAACTATTTGATGTACGTAGGGCTGGGAGAGGAGTGTCTGATGGATGTGTTGAGAGTAAAAGGACTTGTTTTATGGTGAAGGGGAGGTAAAGAATCAATATATACCAAGCATCACTCAGCTAGCTACCACTACATTCGACCTAGAGGTTGTACGAGTACATGCATCAAATAATATTCAAACTCAAAGGTTGACGGCGCACCACTTGTGGTACGAACCGTTTCTGATTCAATTAGTGTGGGTAACGAACTATAATGACGTACGTAGGGCTGTGACGTAATGATCTAGGAACTGGGGAGAGGTATGACGGATAGATGCGATTGTCATGGTGAATAGTAAAAGGCTGGTTTTGAGGGGAGATGGAGTGAATCTGGATCTGCATGAATTGATTGAGGTCTGCTGAAGGTGAATTCTGAACCAAGAAGAAACAAAATGTTGTGTTCTTTTAAATTTGAAATGCACTAATGCGATGCTATGACTGTTTCCATAAGTATGGACACAAGCAAGCTATAAATCGAGTATTCTGGCTACTACTGACCCTAATGGAAAAACCTAAATTAGTAGCTATCTTCTACGAGTAAGTGAGTATATATTGCCAACGTTTTTTTTTTAAGAATGGGAAATCATCATAGTATGTCCCACTTTGGGCGGAGCAGAAGGGAGTGTCAAACTCTTACTGAGTAAAACCCATCCGTGTTCCTACGAATGCCCTTTGCATTTTGGGCCGTGGTGAATCTTTCGGACAAATTCCGCAACTCTGGATATTTTACACACTGGGCAGGAAAATCTGTCGATTGCTATTGAAAATAAAGAAGAAAAGAATATTAAAAAAAGCTTAAATATTTTGGAGTTAAGAAAGTAAAAACCAAAGATTCACTAATGAACCCAGCCGCTAACGAAATTAGTAAAACATTTTTAATCTCCAGTGTTGACTGACGTCACAGGTAGCCATTTTCTACTACAATTAACCTAGGTTTATGTACATAGCGGTACACCAATTAGGGATAGTTCGGGAATGACCGTATTGTTCTGGGAAACACAGAGTAGGCTTAATTATATATGATTATTAGAATGCTTTTAATGATTAACACCGTCATTAGGGCTTTGACATATTACAACTAGATATTTGTTTCAATGAATAGACAATATTCATATATCTATATAAATTAATAATAATAATAACCCTACCGCAGTATCTCTACGTTGACGTCGTGGTGGGGCTTGCGCGTTCCGATGGACCTTAGGTCATACCTAGGGTGAGGGACCAGGCAAAGAGAGATACAATCCGCAAGGCAGTTTTGTGGCGAACTGTTGGGCAGTGGCGACCCCACGAACCTAATCTCCCGGGAGAAGTCTTGTTCCTCATTTCCGGCTTGCCTTTATTGGCTGGCCAGAGTGAACACTGACGAGGAACAGAGCTCCCACCTCTTTCTTGCCTTAATCGGCCGGTCTGAGTGGAGTTTCGCTAGAGCAAACGTGCTCGGGAGAAGGATGTATAGGAACAAATATTTGTACGGCCTACATGTATTTGTTCCGAGTCTGGGTGTTTTCTATCTATAATATGTATGTAATTACAAAAAAAAAATGTATCTATGTAGTTTATCAGCCATCTCGTTACCATAACACAAGCATTAAGTTGCTTAGCTTGGGACTATATGGCGTTGTGTGGAATGTCCAAGGATATTATTATTATTATTTTCCTTTATTCATTTTCTTTACGTATTTTCTACATTTTTAAATATTTTTAAAAAATACAAAAAGGAAAACAAAAACATTTAAAATATAAAAAACAGTAGCCCACCGGTATCGGGAACAGGGTCCAAGCTACCGGCGGTCAGGGCTCCAGAGAGAGGAACCTCCTAACAATGCGAGCCGTGTCAAGAAGTACCGCTTTCTGAATCAAGCCCTTGACCCAGCTACCCAACGAGAGCCTCCTGAGGTGTTGGTCGAGGCTCTTGGCTATTAAGCCGTTGGCTGTAACTATATGGCTGGCTCTATTATTATTATTTTGTCCTGGTAGCCGTGGTATACCTCTCCACTCCTTTAGCACCTCAGAATATGTTACCCCCTTGGTGCTACGTCACTTTGTACTAGCGACCGTTTTCGGGGGCCCATTTACTGAGTGTGCAAGTGACCCCCTGCCATTTTAAAGCAGATTTAATTGTCAGTGGTCAGGCAGGGGCCAATAGTTATTCCATAGTAAACGGTTATTAGTCCACTAAACCACCCAAACCCATAGCGTTTCATCTTTGTTTCCATATTCTGCAATAGTCCTGCTCCAACTGGGGATTGTCCTATATACTTTCACAGTGCATACAGGGATAATCGTAGGTTGGTGTCCATTCCATTTGAAATGACTAACGGGGCCTCTGCGAGTTGGGTTCGGCCCCTCGTACGCCTATCAAAGGAACGGTTCTCCAGGGACCCGACAAAATAAAAAAACTAAAATTAAAAACACTAAACTAACATCAAAATAAAATACAGCATCAAAAAATTCGTCCTCAATGATGTCAGCTGGTCATGTACATGTATTATAAAGCTATGAAATATACCACGTTGAAAGGCAATGCTTAATCTCTGCCCAAATCACAAGCCAGCTCTTGGGTCACGGGAAGTGTCAACCAGTGACATTTGATTAGCGAATACGATTTTCAAAATGCCAAAATATAAACGATAAATCACGTGACATTTCGATAGCGTTTGTCAATCCCATACACTTCTTTTTAACATTTTATTTTAAATGAGTTTGCTCTTGACTTGAATCTAGGTCAGAGATGACAGAGATAAAATCTACGATGAAGCGAGCTTACCCAGAAGTACGTAGCGTACAGAAACACTGACGCAGAGAGTTCCACTCCTTTGCTGTGCGCATTATGAAAATGTGTCCATGGAGTTTCTTGCACGTTCTTCTCCATAGGATCTACTCTTTGGAACGTGCAACTGCCGCGCTGGAGATAGAGTCGGTGAGTTTGTTTTGTTGCAGAATAACTTGCTACTCTTGTCGCTAACGCGGCAGAATTAGCTTTATCTATTTGACTGACATACCTTGACTATTCAAAAGTGCCTGTAAACTGGTCTATTTGAAATAAAGGATTTTGTATTTGTATTTGTATTTTATAGACGCTTGAAAACGCTTAGTGCGAATTGGTGGAATAGCAACAAGGTAGGGCTGGGGCCGGGGTTACCGGTAAAAAAAGCAAAGATTGCTTGTGGCGATTAGGCCGCGCATTGAGTAATTATTTATCTTTTATATGACTTATACGGTGTACACATAAAATTAGATTCTATTCTATTTTATTCTATACCAGGTACTTATTAAAAAATAAAACCTGTATAAATAAAACGGCTAGAATCAAAGAGATTTACTCTTACTTTTTTCCAAGGTTTAACGTGAGCGTTGAAAATTTTGCACGAGATTGCACTTTTGGAATAATTATTCTAACTCCCACACAAATCCATGACTCCTCCCTGACTGGCTTGACTATCCTGACTGGTCTTGTACCTCTAGCGACCTTCACAAGGTCATCGGTCCACCTTGTGAGATGCTTTCCAAAGCTCGGTCTCAGGAATTCAATTAAACATTTCTGTACAGTAATCCACGTGGCGTCAATTTCACTTCCTTGTTTTTTTTTTTGCCTATGTTAAAAAAATCCTTCAAGGTTCCACATCCATTTTCTTTAAACGTTTTCCCTTAGACGTACTGACACGAAACTCCCAAGGTAATTTAGATAAGGAATCTAAAAGTGAAGTTGGCACAACCCTATTAATGTTTCAAACAGGGAGACTATTATCAAAGCGATTTTCCGTTCGATAATTGTTCGATATTGAATTTTAGTTGTCGCTGGCAAAGGTTGAAGGTTCTTTATGTCGAGTTTGATAGCTAATTTGTGTGCACTTTGCAGTTTGAGCAAAGTGCTGCTTAGTTAACTGAAAACCATTAGCGATGAATATGAAATTGTAGGGAAGCTTTCAGAAGTTTCAATGTGTGGTAATTATAATATTATATTGGTACCTATTTGTTGTTTAATAAGGTTTTTAGTGTTTTGATTTTATTGACATTTTTAATTAATGTTTTTTACGAAGTAGTGAAATGCGTTTCAGGAAATAATTGAATGAACAATTCGTTCTGTGTATCGATATAATTAATATTATCGCACCCACTGCTTAATAATCAGACCCCGTGTCTTTTGTTTCATATTTTCCTGATCAATGCGAAGCAAGTTTTATCCTCCATCTTCTGATTGGCATTTAGCCATACATGCTGGTTGCTGCTATGCTGACACTATAAGCTAAGTTTGCTTACCCAAAATCGCTGTGTTTCATCTTGAGTGCACACACACAGCACAATGTCGATGTTTCTAAGATCAATAATAATTTCATAGTCTTATTCTTTCTTTTCATGTCAATTGACTCAAGTTAAATTTTATCCGAGCACTAGTAAGCAACCTATATAGCCTCGATAATTGGCCTCGGCAATTAAGAAGGTGTTGCAATTCCTGTGAAGGGGCTCTGCACTGGCACTGCGTTTGGGATGGATTTCACAGTGACCAAACCAAACTAAAGAAACCAAAGAAATTTCACACTAGCGTCTGATGTTCCGCTCACCGGCAGGTCAGAAATCATCCCACGGGAACCTAAACCTACAATTAAAAATGGTAAATCCAAATCCTGGTCACAGTCAATCCATGTGCTAAGTTTTATCCAAACACACATTTAAAACTACATATTTTGTCACAAAACGTTCGAAACATTTAATAAAACAAAAAATATCGAGTAAACAACAGAATAGCCGCTCCGCAGGTGGCGATACGCTTTATTTCAATTAAAAAATTGGTCACGGATCGCGCGCTAAGATTGCAAAGGGGTGTGTTTGAGTTCCACCCTTAGCTAACTACTTTAATTAACTTTGAATTTTATGCCCCAATGAAATTATATGACTCCGATAATTGCAGTCGCTCTACGTACTAACAGTTTTATTGTTGATTCAATTTGTTTTGGTTTTTCTGTTTATAATTTTCTTGTCGTCTTTAATTTCTTTTTCTTGAGTGCTACAGGGATGCTTCACGATCTAAATAAAGTAGCAAAAAGCTAAATCTTGATATGATATATCTCCTCTTTGGTTAAGAATACCAAACATTTATAAATTCATTTGGCTGGTACATTTGAGTTTTGAAAACAGTCATTCATTTGTTTTTTTCTCATTATTTTTTTCTTTGGCGTCGCTTATTACCGCACAATGGAAAACATGAAATATCGGTATATTTACGAGTACGAGTTCTACCGTGGCACCAATGCTGCAGAAACAGCTCGAAGAATTAATGATGTGTACGGCGCTGGTGTCGCAAAAGAAAGCACGGTACGTTTTTGGTTTTAACGTTTTCGTTCTGGAAATTTCGACCTTCAGAACCAACCCCGTGGACGGCCGGAGATCAAAGTGAAAATGGAAAAATGAAAGGCTATTGTGGAAGCAGATCCATCACAAAGCACTTCAGAGATAGCTGCAGGCTTCGGGGTAAGTGATAAAACTGTATTATTCCACTTGAAGCAAATCGGGAAGTAAAAAAAACTTGAACGATGAGTACCTCATGAATTGAGTGAAACGAACTTGCAAACACGCTTCGACTGCTGTGTTACTTTGCTCAACCGACACAATTATGAAAGGATTTTAAATTGAAACATTACTTGTGTTGAAAACTGGATACTGTACGACAATCGGAAGCGCTCGTCGCAATGGCTGAACCCTGGAGACCCAGCCAAATCCTGCCGTAAACGAAAATTGACTCAGAAAAAGTTACTTGTGAGTGTTTGGTGGACTAGCTCTTCAGCAACTTGCTGCTAAACAACTGAGATTGGTCAATCGCTCTAGGCCACTGCTGCTTCACGACAACGCAAGACCACACACTGCACAGCAAACAACCACTAAGTTAGATGAGCTCCCCGGACCTTGCTCCAACAGATTACCATATTTTCCGGAATTTGGACAACTTCTTACTAGGAAAAAAATTCAATTCCGATGCGGCAGTCCAAACCAATTTCAAAGAGTTTATTGATTTTCGCCGCCATGGTTTTTTTAGTAAAGAGATTAATGAACTACCTATAAGATGGCAAAAGTTCATAGATAATAACGGAGTATACTTTGAAAAAAAAAAAAGATTTTATATTCCTCCCGTACAAACGCCAATCTCATATTTATGGACCTAATAAAACGCATCAAAAATCAGTAGTTGGGGCTTGTGACGACACTACTAGGTCAAAAGTACCTATACTGAAATGTGACGTCACACAAGTTTAAATTTTAACGCACTGTATCGTCCAAATTTCGTATTTATGTGAAAATAAAGAAAAATTACGTGTCCAATATTTTTTTGGAAATCTATCTGACAGGCTAATTCGATTTTTTTGGTCATCTACCCTATTGCATTGAGGTTTGTTGGAAGATATTCCAATGCTGTGTTAAGCTCGCCTTTGTAAAACAATTATCGTATTGTATTTAATTCTGTTGCGAGCACTTAGGCGAAGTGAATGACAAGTGAGCCGTCAAAACATACATACAAGATGCCATGACAGCTCACTTGTCGTTCACTTCACAGTGATCACGCTGAGATGTTGTGAGAATCGACGGCTGTACAGTGAAGAATAAGAATATTTGATTCATTTTAAAGCGTTTCCTTTAGGTTAATTATCAGAATTTCAAAGAATTTAGTGCCTTCTCCTTTAAAACTTTTGACAATGACCTTTGAGATTTCTAAATTCAAATACGTTTAAGTACGACTTTACTCATAGAAATAAAAAAATAAATAGTTCCACCCCGAAAACGCGAATGAAAAACCCCTTTATACAAAAATGAACCCCGGAACTAGAAAAAAACATCAAAAGAAATTATAATAAACTCGGGTTCGCCTGCGGAAATCCGGTACCCATAATAACTAGGGGTACATTATAACTTCAAATGGTAGATTAACTTGACCTCAACTTTAAGGATATCGTAAGGAATTTAGGTAAAAGGGATATTTTCTGAAAATGCTTCAGAAATGTCTCGAAGCCTTAGAGATAAGTTTTCGGTTAAGATCGTGTGGGTAGATAGAAAGGTATGTTGTGTATTATATCAGAGTTATCTCAAATTGGGATAGGAACTGTGTCTATTCTTAGATGAAATGAATATTAAATTCTTGGTAGTTTGCAAATAGGCACCGTTAATTTGGTAATATTAGAGCTCCTTGTGATTAAGTTTCGTTCGGGAAATTGTTTCAACCGCCAAACTACGTTGCTATGTTCCGGTGAAAAGGAAGTACAGAAGATATTACGGTGTTATATCTGTAATTTCTGCGTTGAAAATGCTCTTGCCATGCTTATATTTTCATACAAAAATAAAAAAAAAAAAACAATTAATTTTGGGGGTTCCCATACTTAGAACAAACTCAAAAAATTTCTAATTTTCTTTTCATCAAACCCATACGTGTGGCGTATCTATGGATAGGTCTTCAAAAATTATATTGAGGTTTCTTATATAATTTTTTTTCTAAACTGAATAGTTTGCGCGAGAGACACTTCCAAAGTCGTAAAATATCCCCCCCCTGTAACTTCTAAAACAAGAGAATGATAAAACTAAAAAAAAACATAATTATGATGTACATTACTGTCTAAACTTCCAGCGAAAGTTATTATTATTAAAAACGGGGAAACTCTTGGCCCAAATCTCACCTGATGGAAAGTGATGATTAGGCCGAAGATGGAAGCGAGTTTCACCCGGAATCCTCTTACACAGAGGAAGAGGAGAGGAGAGGAGAGGAGTTGGTTTGAATGAGATCTAGTAAGTACGTTTTTTAAATACGTCATAAATCGTATAATACGATAATGGTACGGAACCCTTCGTGCGCGAGACCGACTCGCACTTGGCCAGTTTTTTAAGGACGGGATATCATCAAATGAGTCCGTCTCTCTGGACGGAGTGGAAGGACCGCGATGAAAGAAAGAAAGAGAAAGAGTTTATTTGCGGTCAATATGACACATACCCTTCAGCTTTATATACGGACTAGCTGACCCGCGCAACTTCGTCTGCGTCACATTTTCCATTACTGCTCCGCTCCTATTTGTTTTAGCGTGATGATATATAGCCTATAACCTTCCTCGATAAATCGGCTATCTAACACTGCAAGAATTTTTCAAATCGGACCAGTCGTTCCTGAGATTAGCGCGTTCAACTAAACAAACTCTTCTGCTTTATAATATTAAGTATAGATGACTCTTTCGAACAAATTCTGCAACCCTGGAACATACAACCTACCATTCGTTGTATACTTAGGTATCCAATGAGAATTAGTTACAAATACTACTTAAAATGGTACTTACCCAAAAAGAACAGCCATCGCAATATTCCCTCATCGATACTGTTCAGGCTTGACGCCTTCCAATATGTCATAGCATAGTCTTGTCACTTTTGACCATCTGTGAATGTCACTTCATTTGCCCCCATACATTTTTTATTTCTGGAATCACATTGGATCAATTGTCAATATAATTGTAATTCGTTTTTTTTTATGGGTTTAATTTGCACCAGTATATCCCTAAAGATATAATAGATACTGTTCCTGCTTTTGTCTCGATTGGAATGTTTGCTTCTTTCACAAAAAAAATGTCACTACTTATGGACCTACCAAACTCTTGACCTACATGGTCACACTAAAACATCTCAGACAAAATCCATAGCTTACCCCATAATCTCTGTCTTTATCTACACGACTGACTAATATCCTTTCAACGAAAATAAACCAAGACCTAACCTTGGCTAAGTCCTGGAAAAAAGTAGTCGGAAAAGACAAATATGAGTGCCATAACTCATCAGGGCAAAACTGGCATTTTGCCAGCGAAACTGGCAGAATGTAAATTCAATACTGTACGAATCGAAGGCCTTGCCAGACTGGTATGGCATTATTTAAATCTATTCGGACACTCGTATCGGTTGGAGTAGACTTCATATTGGTTGTATCGAATATTAGGATCTTTATTTGAAGATGTAGAACAGCTATATTCAATCCCGCGGATCGCATGTGGCCCGATCAGCTTTTTTGTGTGGCCCTAGGCTACAGCCTAGAACATTAATTATTCAATTCAATTTGATTCATTTATTCATTCATAAGACAACTTTTGGTCCACAGAAGCTGTTAGTAATACTTAATACTATGTTAGCAACTACAAAACTCTAAAATACAACATGAAGGGCCAAAGGATAAAAATAAAGCTTATAAAATCGACAACAAGCTGACGTTACCAATAATTAAATAATATTGATGGTATATTAATAGTGTATCAATCTATACTATACTAATATTATAAAGCTGAAGAATATGTTTGTTTGTTCGCTTGCTTGAACGCGCTAATTTCAAGAACTACAGGTCCGATTTAAAAATTATTTCAGTGTTAGATGGCCCATTTATAGAGAAAGACTATAGGCTATATATTATCACGCAATGACCAATAGGAGCGGAGCATTAATGGAAAATGTGACGCAGACGAAGTTACGTGGGTCAGCTAGTAACTATTATAAAACTGAAGAGTATGTTTGTTTGTTCGCTTGCTTGAACGCGCTAATTTCAAGAACTACAGGTCCGATTTGAAAAATTCTTTCAGTGTGAGATAGACCATTTATGGAGAAAGACTATAGGCTATATATTATCACGCAATGACCAATAGGAGCGGAGCATTCATGGAAAATGTGACGCAGACGAAGTTACGCGGGTCAGCTAGTAACTATTATAAAACTGAAGAGTATGTTTGTTTGTTCGCTTGCTTGAACGCGCTAATTTCAAGAACTACAGGTCCGATTTGAAAAATTATTTCAGTGTTAGATGGCCCATTTATAGAGAAAGACTATAGGCTATATATTATCACGCTAAGACTAATAGGAGCGGAGCATCAATGTAAAATGTGACGCAGACGAAGTTGCGCGGGTCAGCGAGTGTATATATGCTTACTGTACTGATTCACTCTTTGAAAAAGTGCTGAGATAATTGCTCACCCCCTGTTAACTTGAAAAAGTTGCCCTATGCCATATGAAAATGGTCCTTAGGTCTTAAATCTTAGGTCATAACTTTTTTACTTACAACTTACATGTAAATATAATTCTACATGTTTTTAACCGAGTACCAAAAAGGAGGAGGTTCTCAAGTCAGCGGGTTTTTTTGTATATGTATGTACACCGATTACTCCCAGCTCTCTGATCCGATTCATGTGATTCTTTTTCAGTTTGATGTGGTATACTTACCATTTGGTCCCTTTAAATTTAATTTAGTTTGGGTCAGTAGTTTTTATTTTGTGAGTATTTTGCTTATTTCAATGTCTGCGTAGACGAAAAAGTAGTCCAAGTATCACCACTTAAAAGTGATAAATAAAAGACTTTTTACAAAAAAATATAACCGACTTCCGAACAGAACACTACAAAGTATAAATTAACCTTAATTTTGGAAGTCGGTGTTAAAAAACAAAGAAACAAAACCAGACTTCCGAAATTAATTAATAGAAGCGCAATGTGGTCCAGCGAGAAAAAAGGTTGAGTACGACTGATGTAGAATATAGAATTGTGGAGCAGTTTGAGGTTTTCAGTTTCAGTTGTACTTATTTAATATTGAGTTGGTGCTCAACAACTAAACTAATCTTATAAGTTGAGTTCAGTTTTACGAGTCAGTATTAGAGGCCTGGGGCTGTCTTAAGGTCGTCTTAAAACTATAATGATACCGGTGTGGGTAGGAGTAGGTGGAATGCAAGAAGTATCCATAGCGCTATCCCTTTTTCACAACGGAATTTTGCTAGTACTGGTACGTCATAAGCGTGGTATGGAGATCTTAAAACAAACTGATGGGCTATAAAGATTTTCAAAAAGTGATAACTTGTTTTGAATAATTTGACAATAGCTACTTCTGAAAGCAGCATCGTATCCAGGCCCTCTTGTGTGAGAACTGGTATAACACCAGCAATTGAATCTCAGATCTCAAAACACTCTTCCAAACAAAAAAAGAATCATCCAAATCGGTTGACCATTGGCGAAAAAATCGCTGAAGAAACATTTTTCATGGGATCCTATCATCAGATTCCAACTTATAACTTCCATCATCAGCTCAGCAACATGAGATGATAATTATCAGGAATAAAAATATCTGTATTGCATTAGGAACTTTATGTCAAACATTGTATGTGCCTATTTTGAGGGCTTCCCTTGATTTTCATGGCATCCCATCTGACTTGGTGACAATGGAACCACCTCAGAGTATAATCTTTCGAGTACAAAAAAAAATCGAAATCGGTCCACAATTGGCGAAGAAATCGGAGAACATACAAAAAAATTACAAACTGCCAAACATAGAATCTCCACCTTTTTAAAGAAGTCGGTCGGTTAAAAATAAGGAATATAAATTAAAGATATATTTATTATCTATACAGTTTATCTCAAAATATACAGAAATATTACTAATCATGAAAATTGAATCAAAATTGCTCGTAAAATAAACGAGATATAATTATTTAAAACCTTTCGCAAAAACGATGTTTTACATGGCAGCTGCTTGGGCGTTATGGACTTTGAATTCAAAGTGCATATCGGACTTCTCGTTCTATTTGTAATCTTTGAAGCTTCATAATTTCATCGTTGATGAAGATATTTAAAAAATAATTTAATAATTTTTTCCAGAGATAATTTTATGATTGTTTACCAAATAAAAAAAATCGCATGTACATATTACCTATTCTACTGTGTATCTCAAATTGAACTTTGTTTGATGAGTATTTACAACCTGTACAGCTCTATTATTGACCTCATTTAAATCTAGGTGCTTGTTCACGACGGGCAGCAAAAGAGAAGAATCATCAGTGTGCAGGCGCTTCACACTGGCACAGCGTTTGGTATGGGTGGAAATTCTAAATGAACTATTTGAAAACATCTCACTCGTCCTCGCAATTGCACCTTATTTCAATATAAGTATTTAGGGAGGTATTCGGTACAGAGAGTAAAGTCCCGCAAATCCACATTGAAAAGGAGGATCCTCCGCCCAAGCGGTTGTTGTGCCTGGGGGGCTACTGCCCGATAGTTCTTATTCGGGTGGATGTATAATTTATGTTCAAATCGCATGGTAAACTCTGCTTGCGCGATTTAGGACTTTTTAGTTCGCCGCCAGTTGGATAGATGGCGTCGCGGTTCTTTTTGCTACGATGCAGATTTGTTTCGTTGATTTTTCTTGTGGCGGCATTGATGCCGCTACATCACTCCCCCCCGGAGACCGGAGGTCGCAAGTTGTCGAGTGGTCCATACATCTTGAGATGCTTGCCAGGCCAGTGGAAGGTAGGTTGGTTCCAGTGAGTCGGAACCGGAAGTCGCAGGGTTCTCGGTGAGTCGGAACTGTTTGCGGTGCGTCGGAACTGTTTGCGGTGCGTCGGAACTGTTTGCGGTGCCCCAGTGAGTCGGGGTGATGAGATATCCCAGTGAGTCGGGATGATGCTGTTGGCTCCAGTGCGTCGGAGCGGTGCGACGTAGTGACGTGACTGCTGTAGTCGACCAGGAGAGGTTCTTCGAAGCTCTTCATGTGACTGGCCGAAGGTGCAGTGTGGTTGCCAAGGTCGCTGATGAGGATGATAGTGGCTGAGGATGCTGACCAGGAATGCGCGGCTGCTGCATGCTGGTGGTCAGGATACCTGTGGAAGCCGTTGGTACTGGCTGGCTGTATGACTCGCTGCTCGAGAGCTTGAGGTCATGGAGTGAAGTGATGATGACGTCACGCTGAAGTAGCTACACGAAGGCTGCACTGACGTTCTTTGTCGAGGGTCACCAGTTTAGGGAGGTATGCGATACAGAGAGTAAAGTCCCGCAAATCCACATTGAAAAGGAGGATCCTCCGCCCAGGCGGTTGTTGTGCCTGGGGGGCTACTGCCCGATAGTTCTTATTCGAGTGGATGTATATGTTTAAATCGCATGGTAAACTCTGCTTGCGCGATTTAGGGCTTTTTAGTTCGCCGCCAGTTGGATAGATGGCGTCGCGGTTCTTTTTACTACGATGCAGATTTGTTTCGTTGATTTTTCTTGTGGCGGCATTTATGCCGCTACAAGTAGATTCCCAAGTGTAAACACAAGTGTAGTTAAATGCGTATCAAACCCAGTCTCAGTTATTCGAATGTAGGTTATGCACACAGTTCCGCCCTTTATGCAGCGAATGAGGTTTTAATGGCGACAATACACGGGCTGTGAGACCGTTTGAAACGGCTTATATACATAGTAATAATGTGCTAGTAGAGACGCAGAATGTATAAAAAGATAAGGATGACGATAGCTCGTGGTTGAAATGATACGTTTTGTTTGTTAATGGGATCTCACAAATAAAAAATAGAAAGGAATCCAATGAAGTTATCGTCTGCTTTCTTTGTTGCTTTCTGTGGCGGTTTTAATAACGTAAAACCTCCAAATAGATATTAGCAACTATAAACAATAAGGCCAGGACAGTCTGGGTGTTTTTCTATCTATAATATGTATGTATTAAAAAAAAAAAAAGTATACCGTATGTCTACGACATATATGCAATCCTTGAAACCACATACTAGTTATGGTATTTGATAACGCTATACAAAAAAGTAACGAAATCGGTCCAGTAGTTTTGTCAAAAAGTCGAGTTTTAATTTAAAGCAAATTTGAACACTCTGTAGAATTGCAACAGTAGGTTAATAGTACAATGAACTTGAATCCTTGAACATTGAAAAGCAACGTTGCCACGCTGGCGCGGTGCGGTTCGTTTGTCGGCTTAGTACAGAAGGACGCGGCACGCGTGTGTCGGCTTTTTCAAAGGCCTTCGGCTTTTGGCGAGGAGGGGCGCGGGGAGCGGGTTGCGCGCGCGCTCGACGCGTAGGGTTGGACACAGTTATCGACAATATTATCAGCTTTCTCTCATTGTCTTTTGAAGAGAATAATGATCGGTTAGCAAAAAAGATGTTCTAATTTTAAAGGACACGGTTAGTTTAGAATTATTATAGCACCACTATGTACCTACCTACCTATTCTGATTAAAAATTATAATTGAGAGGATTTAGAGATAAAAAATAATGTATTAATGTTTACATTTTAGGAAGAAACATCCTATTAAAAAAACGTACTCACCCGTTTTCTACATTACTCACTATCTAGGTAGTACCTACGGTAGTTTCGTAAGTCGAAACGTACAAAAATTAAAATTTATTTTAAAAGTCCAATAAATTTAACTAGGTATCACTTCACTGTTAAATACGGTTATTAAAAATAGTACTAGTATTGTAATGCCTTGATTGCGTATTAAGTCTTTATTAGATAAGTAATTGTAGAAAAGTATCGATAAAAGATAATTATTACATTGTTTACCCTATTTATCTATGACTTTTATTTTTTGCCAGTACGGATGTAAGTTTTGTCAGTTCACCGCGAGTCTTCCGGGATAGCGTGTGTGCATTTCGCAAAGATTTGATAGGTACTTAAGTACACGCATTGTTTTACGTGATTTTTGTTACTTACTTGTATGTATTAGTTTAATTATTTTCTTACAGTGAAATAGACACTGAGTAGGTACTTGACCTTAGTGTGTGTAAATTGTGTTTTTAATTTTATTTGTACTTGTTTTTTACGGTGAAATAAACACTCGGATCCTGGTCGAAATTTGTTGGGCAAGGTTCGGGACAACATTGTTCGGCGACGTCACTTGTGCATTCAAAAACGTGGTGGACATTTTGAACATGAGAAAATTTAAGTTTTAATCCATCTTGTGCTATGACAGAATTTATTTAGATTAGTTCAGTAATCAACTTATCACGAAGTAAAAAAGAACGGGTGAAAAATAACCATAGTGAATTTCATCGCAATTGGCAAAGATAAATCAAAACGCCGCCGCGCGAGCATTGTTGCCGCACTTCTCGAGGTCAGTCGAGGTCAAGGTACGTTTTCTAAATAGGGTGATTTACTTTTACTAAATTTATTTTCATATTTATTTTGTTTGAAAACTTAATTTTTTTCATTTACGTTTTTTTTAATTTATAACAATTTATTTATACTTCTGTGGACAAGTGTTACTTGTGGTTTCAATTATTGCATATATGTCGTAGACATACTGTATAAGTAGTTTATCAGCCATATCGTTACCATAACACAAGCATTAGGTTGCTTAGCTTGGGACTATATGGCGTTGTGTGAAATGTCCAAGGATATTATTATTTCGTTTATTCACTTTAAAATACTTGTTAATTAAATTTTTAAATATATCTTAAAAAAAACATAACAAAATACATTTAAAAATATAAAAAACAGTAGCCCACCGGTATCGGGAACAGGGTCCAAGCTACCGGTCAGGGCTCCAGAGAGAGGAACCTCCTAACAATGCGAGCCGTGTCAAGAAGTACCACTTTCTGAATCAAGCCCTTGACCCAGCTGCCCAACGAGAGCCTCCTGAGGTGTTGGTCGAGGCTCTTGGCTATTAAGCCGTTGGCTGTCACCACTATCGGTACAATGATTGCAGAGTCCACTTCCCACATGTCGACAACCTCGCGAGCCAAGTCAATATACTTGATTTGTTTATCTTTCTCGGCTTTCACGAGGTTCTCGTCATGCGGGACGGTAATGTCTACAATCATTGCACGCCTCACTATTCGGTCCACCACCACTATATCAGGCTTACTGGCTACAATAGTCCTGTCAGTGATGATGGACCGATCCCAGTACAATGTGATATCGCCATTATCGAGAACTGGGTCGGGCGCATATCTGTAGTACGGCACCTCCGACTGCACAAGAGAGTATTTCAGAGCAAGTTGCTGATGGATAATCCTGGCTACAAGGTTGTGCCTATGCAAGTATTCTCCGTTAGCTAGACGAGAACAACCAGAGATAATGTGGCGAATTGATTCTCCCGGACGGTGACATGCCCGACATATGTCGACCGTGCCGTCCTTCACAATAAATCTCCGGTAGTTATTCGTCATGATAACTTCGTCCATAATTGCACAGACAAAACCTTCGGTTTCTCCGAAAAGATCACCGAAACGCAGCCAGGCTACGGACGCTAGTTGATCTACGTCGTTCCCATGAAGGGCCTGGAAAAAGCGTCCGTAAAGCTCCTTACTCTGCCATACCGCCCTGCGATCGTTAGTGTCAAGCACCGCAGGTTTGCGCCAGTTCTCATTTGCCAAGGAGAGCGGAGTGAGTCCCTTGTCCACCGCTACTACATCTCGATGCATACCCACGTCGACAGCTAGGAAATATTCCTTGAGACTGCATATCTCGCGATTGTGGAGAGTCTTAGCATTTAAAAAGCCTCGACCTCCACACTTTCGCGGGATATACAGTCTCATTACTGACGACCGTGGGTGATGCATTCGATATGAAGTAAGCAGAGTTATTATTATTATTCCATTTATTTCATTTTTTGTACATATATTTTACATTTTTAAATATTTCTATAAAACTAATTAAAAAAATACATTTAAAAATATAAAAATAGTAGCCCACCGGCATCGGGAACAGGGTCCAAGCTACCGGTGGTCAGGGCTCCCGAGAGAGGAACCTCCTAACAATACGCGCCGTGTCCAGGAGTACTGCTTTCTGGATCAAGCCCTTGATCCAGCTGCCCAACGAGAGCCTCTTGAGGTGTTGGTCGAGGCTCTTGGCAATAATGCCATTGGCCGTCACGACTATCGGCACAATGACTGCTGTGTTCACATCCCACATGTCGACAACCTCGCGAGCCAAGTCAAGATACTTACTTTGTTTCTCTTTCTCAGACTTCACGAGGTTCTCGTCATGAGGGACTGCTATATCAACAATCATTGCGCGACGCTCTAGTCGGTCTATCACCACTATGTCAGGCTTATTGGCAACAATAGTCCTGTCAGTGATGATAGACCGATCCCAGTACAACGTGCAATTGCCATTTTCGAGAACTGAGTCGGGCACATACCTATAGTACGGTACTTCCGATTCCACAAGATTGTACTTCAAAGCAAGTTGCTGGTGGATGATCCTGGCTACAAGGTTGTGCCTGTGCAAATAGTCTCCATTAGCCAGACTAGAACAACCGGAAATAATGTGGCGGATGGATTCCCCGGGTCGGTGACATGCCCGACATATGTCAACCGTACCGTCCTTCACAATGTATTTCCGGTAGTTGTTCGTCATCATTTATTTTTATTGTTATTACTATATACGAGAGGTCACCACTACAAGGACACGGCAGTGCTCCACTCAAGCAGGGCAGGTCTCCACCTTGGCCTCCGGGCGATCCAAACAATAGTGAGACCAGGGCGTACCCTCCCACTGAATCCGAAACAGGTATTATCCGAAACAGGTATCTTTCGAAACAACCGTGTCCAGTGACGACTTGCGCCAGGTGGAAGGTGTGGTCGCCGTGGCACCTGCGTAATCACTCCTCAAAATACCCCTCTTTTGAGAAGTGATAAAACAGGTGCCACGGCGATTATCCATTGTTATGAGTACGTTTTTTAGAGTATAGGGGCGGATTTCACCAATGAAACTACTCGATCAAGCTGTGTCCTGCCGGAGTCGCGGGATTATTCGCAAGAGTCACCGTGGCTCCGGAACACAAAGGGCAATGAAGGAACATGGATGGGTTTTAGTCAGTAGAAGTCTGACACTCCCTCCCGCTACACCCAGAGCGGGAGGAGTCATTGATCATTGAATGAAACAAAAAAAAAAAAAAACTGTGTTCAACAGCTGTCAGTGTGATAGAAAATAATGCAGCTCACAAACAGCTTGTAAACGTGGTTCATATTATGTTGATCGCGTTCTGTTTCAGATTGAAGAAATCCGCCTTTTTTTTAAGGGATGGGAAATCATCAAATGACTTCTCCCGCTCTGGGCGGAACGAGAGAGAGTGTCAGACTTCCACTGACTAAAACCCATCCATGTCCCTTCAGTGCCCCTTGTGTTCCGGTGCCACAGTAACTCTTTCGAATAGTCCCGCGACAAGAAATCCGCCCTTAAGTCCCCACTTATAAAGTCAAACATAGAGAAATGTATGGTCTTCAATTTTGACTAGGTGTTTGTTAAAACACAAATATTCTACTTAAAATAATATCAACTTGTACATTCCATTTGTCGTAATAAGCATAAAAAACCTTTAAAAAAAAGTCCGAACCTCTCCTCGAAATATCTAGAAATCTCCAATACAATCCAATTCTAATAAAAATCGTCGCCCATTTACAGAAATCGCATAAAATCATGTTTTACGAGGTCCCACTTCGTATATTCTGAATTTAATCCCTGAATTTATACGGGATCGGAGGAAGAGGAAAGGATATTTCTATGGGACAGCCTGTATAGTTTATGTGTCCAATAGGAATCATGATCAAAGTGGCTGTTATCGGACGGGTTCGATTCGATTCGGACGGACTAGGGGCTGGCAAAGAATTAGGGTGAGGGCGACAAGCGGAGCGTGTGTCGAATTATTCCTTTGCACGGACAGAGAAACTTATCAATGACTAGCTGACCCACGCAACTTCGTCTGCGTCACATTTTCCATGAATGCTCCGCTCCTTTTAGTCTTAGCGTGATGATATGTATGCTTATATCCTTTCTCGATACATGGGCTACCTAATACTGAAAGAATTTTTCAAATCGAACCAGTAGTTCCTGAGATTACCCCCTACATACAAACTTACAAACTTACAAAAAAATGTTACCTCTTTATAATATTAGTATAGACTAGTATAGATGAAAATAATATTACTAGGAACTTGCTTTCGCCTGCTACTCTTTACGCGCATGTTCAATTTTTCACGTTCCGTGTAACCTTCAGCAGGAATGTGGCTATCATTAATAGATAGAAAGAATTTTCTTTTGGTAAAATATATGAAAATATCTGTGATATCATAATAGGGATTGTCCAAAATTTTTAACCATTAGATTTTATTTTATTTTTTGAAAATTTAGAGCATTTTGAGAAACCAATTTGAATATTTTGATGATTGGCTAAATACTTATTTAATAAAAAATATATTAAATTTTTAAGGTAAGTGACGTCATTAATGGCTCATAAGACAAAGTTCCGTTGCCTCACTGGTACATAATTAAAAATTTAAATCTGTCAACACAACGTCATCCAGTTCACTTCTGTCAAAGTGTCAAACGTCGTAAATAATTGAATCCTATCCGTATTTTATTAGTTTTCTTTAATTAAATTGTTTTATTATTCGTTTTCCTGAACCACAAATGACCACAATGAGCGATAGTTTTGTTAAAGCTGACTCGCGAAACCTGCCTAAAGTTGAGACCGTTATGATATTAGAATATATTTCTACTAGCAGCCATCATAGCGTAGCTGAAATAAGGGGAGCAAAAATTCTAATGTAAGTAATGCTTACAACATAAAATAACTTCCAAGTAAAACGTGTTGTTTTGTTCATATGAAATTAGAAATCCGCCCCTACGACGACCCACTGACCCAAATCAATGTAGGTATTTTTGTCATTGTTTCAGGTCATCTCGAGATTCATACATAGATACTACAGTAGGGTACGTTAAAGTCAATAGAAAGGGGAGTGAGTGCATAGTTACAGCTAAAATTGTGCCGGAACACAGAATCAGCAAGAAACTATACACTGTTACATGTAACATTGATGATTGTAATGATGTTATTATTGATTCTGCATGTGAAGACTGTGCAGCAAGAAACTATACACTGTTACATGTAACATTGATGATTGTAATGATGTTATTATTGATTCTGCATGTGAAGACTGTGCAGCATCTGCAGGTAATTTCTGTTACAAACATTAATTATAAAATATTGCTTTCTATGGATTAAAACTATGTTGATCAAAAACCTATTTCTTCTTTATAGGTGGTTGCAAACACTCATTACTACTTCTTTTTTGGCTGGCAAAGAAAAGTTCAGAACCATCATCAACAGCAGTTGAATGCTACTGGAATAAGCCTACACTATCAAGTGCGAACACAGAACTAGTCACTAGCAAAGAGATATTTAGAAAAGCAAAAATTCCTAAACTGACCCCTAAAGATAGTACTGTCTTAACTGAATTTGAAGAAGAGTGCAAACGAAGGAATATTGGAAATTCACTGATTTTAAAATTTTGTGAAGGGAATAAACCAGATTCGAAAAATATTTTTGACATCATGTTACAATTTATTGATGCAGACACTGTACTTAACTATGTCAACTTCAGAAATTATTTGAAGAAAGTTATAAATGATGAGATTATCCTCGTAATTAATACGAAATCTTTAGGGCAGTCTGAAAGCAAGTACTGGTATAATATACGCCAAGGAAGATTGACAGCTTCTAAATTATATGAAGCTGCACATTGTAAGACAGATGGAACGTTAGTGGAACATATTTTAGGAGGATACAAAGTGCCAGAAACAAAAGCAATACTAAGAGGAAGGAGGTTAGAAAACAGAGTGCTGCAAGTTATCCAAGACAAAATAGGTGTTAAAATAGAAAAGTCTGGCTTTATGCTTATTAATGGTATATTGGGAGCATCACCAGATGGAGTTGGTGAGGATTTTGTAGTAGAAATAAAATGTCCAGCCTCGGAGAAAGCTGTTAAATCATATATTAAGAATGATATTGTTAATAACAAATATAAAACACAAATATTATGTCAAATGCTAGCTTGTAAGAAATCTAGAGGTTTATTCTGTGTTGCAGATCCTTTATTTGAGACTACTAAAATATTCATGTTGTCTGGGTTGATTTTGACAAAGTATATATTGATGAAATTATCAACAAAGCAGAACTTTTTTGGAGTCAATATATATTTCCAAAAATACTTAAAAGTGTTAAAAAATAATAAATCAGTTTGTACTCTTAATAACTTTTTATTATTTCTCCCTGTAAATTAATTAAGCCACAAACTATGACAACAAGTTCATCTAAACATGAAACATATTTATAGTTTACAACAGAGTGTGGTTTGAGTATGGAAAATTCTCTTATACGCCTGATAACTCTTTCAACATGGACTCTTAAGCTTGCTATTACTTTGCTTTGTATAACTTCGGTAGCAGTTTGTTTGGTACCTGAGTAGACACTTGGTGGCCTCAAGAGTTTAATACCACGTGAACTTAACAAAGATTCAATTTCTTTGAACCCTCTATCAGCTAAAACAACAGCATTTGGTTGCAAAACATTTAACAAGTCACTTTTATTAACTATGGCTTTGTCAGATATTCTTCCTCCATAACCTTTTGAAATGAAGCTTACAAAACCGTTAGGGGTACAGCCTATCAAATACTTTACAGTATTGCAACTTTTGTATTGAGACCATGTCTGTGCTTGCTTTACATGATTTGAAGGTTTTGCAATCTGTATTTCGAAACAATCTATTATCATTTGTACATCAGAATACCTTATTTTAAAAACTAAAGGTAGGTTTTGTTTGATCTGCTTTGGCTGTGGACAATAAACAAAATTTTGAAAAAAGTTACATAGTGCTTCAATTCCTGTTAATATCACAGATGACAACTTAGTTCTTGATATTTGAAACTGGTCACTTATTCTTTCTATGGAATCATTTTGCTTAATTTTGAGTAAAGTTCTAATTAGATAAATAGAGTCAATTTTTATCAAGCTTCTTTGTGCAATGTAATCTATAAGCCATAGGTACTGTTTTGGTAATCCTAAATACATTTTTGGTTTATCTGATATGATGTCTAACATATTTTGTCTACGCTGCAACTCTTTCTTATTTGGTTCAAGCACTGATGATTCTTCTGTTTCTGATGTACATCCAAATAGAGATGGAGTTGCTGCAGAAGAAGTTTCTTGTGAAGATGGCACTTCCAGTGTAACAACACTAGTAGCTTTTCTTACTTTATAGTTTGTGCTCTTGTCTATCATCTTTACTTCACACTGGGTTGCGGCATCAATCTAAAAGCAAAAATAATGAGTATTTTTTTTCCAGTTACCAACACATCATATAGCAAACCTTGTACCTAACTGGTTTTTGGGTATGTGAAGTATGATACAATCATAGATTGTTGTCACTGTTCACACTATCTTCATTACATAGTTTATATTCATGGTTTGGAGAAATGATTGATTTCTAACTTGTTTACAATGTACAGCTGATCTTGCAGAATGATGCTAGTTATGTTAATCAACTAGAAATCAGAAAGGGCTTAAGAGAAACATACAAATAATATATAGTGATAAAAGGTGTATGATTGAACTTATATTTCGCCTATTCATTAACCAGTTCCAAGGTTTGCTCATTGTTGTTACGTAGTGTATTTATAGGTATAGGTGATCTTTTTTATTACTATTAGGGCTAAGTAAATTATAAACCTACCTTCATTGGTATTGTGGAATATGAAGATGTACTGGGCATTATAAGTATCCTCATATTTCCTTTTTACTGGTTTGCTGGCGGTAGCATGGTGTAATAACAGCTTAGTTAATTCTGTTGAGTCTTCACTTTTATTAGGTGCAATATAACAGACAGAAGCTGTAGGTTTAAGGCGTGGCTCTTGATTCATTAACTTATGTTGATAATAATTCATCAAATCGTTTTTAGGCTGTAAAAAAGAGCAAAACTTGGTAAGTAGGGTTGGCATATGATACAGACCATACAATGAAATCTAATGCTTTTGAAATACTTACATCAAAGTGATCTTCGCAACAATACATTTTATAAACCTTGCAATATTCCACGCCTACATCACGACACCACTTTTCTCGCAAATCTTCTCTAATACGAACAAAAATTTTGTTTGGACTATTATTACTATTATTGCTGCAAGTTGGAACAAAGCACTTCCTGTATTCCATAACTCTTCCAATTATTAAATATTGTCGAGTATAATATAGGTAGTATAAAATAATATAGGTAAGTAAGGAGATCTAAACGAGAATAAATTATGATAAAATGATGCAAGTCGCAATGTTGATATTTTTGACATTTATATTAAAATTTGACACTTGACAGATTGTAGACAATACTTCCCACTTACTTTTTATTTTTCGAGGCAACGATACAAAACTGTACAGGCCAAAGCTGACGTAATTTGAAGGGCAAAGAAGGTCAATCGTATTTTATCAAAAATATCAATAAGATATGAATATTTTTCATTACTAATTAGCCCATAATGATCAGTAACGCTATTCCTCGAAATGGTTTTTCAATTACAACATTTTAAAAAATTTGAACAATGCCCATTTCATCCGAAAGACGTCCATTGCAAGACGTAGGGCTAATCCAAGTGTTGGTGCAACGGCCGTCCTATACAACTCCCATGCAGCGTATTCTCCCACGAAGCGTTTTCACGTGGCTTTCATAAGGTAAATAAAGATAAAGATATTTATTTGTCAAACATGCGTTTACATAAACTGACTAATCAGACATGCAAGGTATTAAATCAATAGTATTTTGTGAGCGTCCATGTTTTGCCAATAACGGCGTGCAAATTTTTTTGGTATAAAATTAAGTAGGAATTTAATTGCATTTACATATTATAGTCATTTTAAATTTCATTACAAAATACTCAAGAAGTAAATAATAATTGATATCAAGACATTATGGCATAAGTTTAATATAGTCAAAAATAAATTAAATTACGTCTCTAGTATATTCATTATTATGCAGTCAAATAGTATTATTCAAAAGTCAATTGATTTAAAATTCACATTATTAAATTGTTGTTCTTAACCATGTATATTAGAAGTTGGAATAGAAAAGTCCGATTCATTCAAGAAAATTAAAACATTGTAATACACTTTATTCACTAAAAACCTTCTCAGCATTGTTTTCAAAAGTGACAAGGGCAGTTCTCTCCAACATCTTCATCTCTAGTTGTTTTAGGCAATTTATTAATATCATGGGAGCCATACAGAAAACACTTTTGCGCATGAGGGATGTTCTCGCAGTAAGGTTATCGTGTCACCTTGTGCGAGGCCTTACATCTCTTCTTATGACTCTTATACTAGCTGATGCCTGCGACTTCGCACACATGACAAATTATATACTAAAACCTTTCCCGAGAACCACTCTATGCATTGGTGAAAACAACATGAAAATCGGTGCAGTAGTTAGTGAGTTTATCGCGGACAGACAGACAGACGCGGCGAAGGGCTATGTTTGTAAACGCACCAACGTTACAGGAGAAAATCCTATTAAGGGGCAACGTTTTGTTTAAAAATAATAATAATATTGTTTTGTTACGAACAAGGACATTTTCAATTTTAAAATAAAACTATTAAAACACAATTATATTTTTATTTTGGACGCCGCTTTATCGATTATTGAGTCCTAGTACCCACACATGGTAATGCTTTCAGTCAGGTCAGATATTATATGTGAACATTTACTTTTTCCCTCCCTAATCCCATTGAATACAAAATCAACGGTCCCCATAGTCCCGGAGATAATAACTACAATATTCTCCTACCTTTGGTCAGGGCGGCCATATTTTTGCAGAAAATCTGCCGTAAACAAAGCAAAAAGATTGCGTTTAAACCCAATATACGGTTACTTGTAAATTGGTGGTGAGCACAGAGTAATGAATGCCTCCGCGGCCAGACGGCATATTGACAAAAAATTCCATATTAACGAAGCGTTTCAGTGAATGTCTTCATTTCCTCGTAGAATTTGACAGGTCATGAAATTCTTTCTGACTATGGCTATCAAAGCCAAAAATTGTGTTTGTTATTGGACAAGAGGGACAATTCTACTAAGTTTTAATTTTCATACATTTTTGACAGATTGCCATTGAGATGTGAAAATTAGTTGAATTGGCCCTCAGTTAGTTGATGAAATTAGAATACTATCGGCAAAAACTATTTCTTTAGCAAATGAATTTGCGTACTGGTTAAAGAGAAAATCTATGTCGGACTTGCCTTTCTATCAGCTTTGAAGTTTTATAACTTTGTTGCCGAATAAGATATTTTATTGTCTCTTAAATATACTCTAAGAAGAGCTAATAAGTATTGTATTTAGAAAATAAGAAAAACCAACATGCATATGCCAATTTTTTTTTTTTTATTGGACCGATGACCAGGGGCCGGAGTCTGCTATTACAATAGTGTAAGAATGGTCGATCACTGATTTCAAAATGGTTGATTTTGACAAGTTTGGTAATCTACTAACATAATGGCGTCATTATGACATTCCAATGATCAACCACTGACACGCCATTGAAAGAAAGCCATATGAATGGTAATCTCGTACATAATGACAGATTTAGTATTTACGAACTTCTCACTACTTCAGATTGCTTATAACACTAATAAATAATATGTAAAACTAAATATAAATAAAATCTGGCATAAATAAATGCCCAAATTTAGCTCGGTTTTATAATAATGGCAATACGGCATTCCTACCGCAATTCTATTACGAGACCATTGACGTGCCAGTGACCGGCCACTGACGTGAAAGTGACCGTGCGATTATGAATTTAGCAGATTATGAACTTTTAGCAAAATGACAATGGCATGACAATGGGATCGCGTCGGAATGACAAATTTATAAAAATAGCAGATTCGGGCCCCTGGTGAAGGCCGCGGGTAGCCGATGGATGCGAGACGCACAGGACCGGTCGTTGTGGCGAAGCTTTGGGGAGGCATGTCCAGCATGGACGTCTTTCGGCTCATATAATAATGATGATGACATGCTTATGAGGGCGTATTCCGTCCACTAGCACCGCCAATCGTTTTTTATTAATTGTGGTAAATTTAAGACACGTAGATAAAAAACCGCTCTGTAGTGTTCTGAAGAAATGTATTTATTATTTTTTGAGAGTTATGTTTTATACTTTAGAACATAAATAGTTGCCAAAGTCGATATTTTTGCTAAAAGTGGCCACTTTTAGCAATAATTGCCGTTTTGGCTATTTAGCCATGAGTTATGTATTAAAAATAGCTGTCAAAAAATAATAGATACATTTCTTCAGTACACTACAGAGCGGTTTTTTATCTACGTGTCTTAAATTTACCACAATTAATAAAAAACGATTGGCGGCACTAGTGGACGGAATACACATCCTTATTACGAGTATGCATATTCTGACTATGGCGATTACAGCCAAAACATTCACTGCTGACGCAAAGACAGAGTTCTTTGATCTGTGGTAGCGAAGGACGCCACGGCTTACCTCTGTCATAATTTACACTTTTTCATTTTAATAAAGATACGAACAGTGGATGAACGAAAAGTGGATAAGATTATCATTATCCTGGCCGTGTTTTAAGGTAGACAGATTAATGATATCATTTTTTAAACGTTAGATAATGGAAAAGCTACTTATTACAGTTAAGTGAGATGGACTTTTGGATTTATTTAGATAATTATCTAATTCATTATTTGCCTATTTAAGGTGGCACTAGTCGATATTTTTTCCATAGAAACTTCGGGAGGGTATTACTCCGCTGTTTGACAGAGTACATCAAAAGTTAAACATAATATCGTTTTGTCATATTATTAGTTTTGTCTGTATGGACAGAATGGTAAAATAAAACGCCATTAAAAAGTTATGAGCCACCAAAGTTTCGTTTTTCTTGCCAATTTTAACGCATCTTTGGGCGTAAATAAGTAATAAACACAATGTAAAATCTTTAAAACTAAGTCGGTACCGACAAAGCTCAATTATCGAAGAATTCAACAACTTTTATTTGTAATCGATTTATGCAGTAGTTTTTTCATAAAACTCGATTTACGAAAGGCCTTCTCATATTTTTTTACGCGCGCGTTTTACTATGAATTATCGTGCCTCTCACTGAATAATGTTCCCCCCGGTGCGGTGCGGGGGGACAATGCTCACGCACACGTGCGTATTCAAGTTACGACTGTGTCTGCTGCGGTGTGCTGTGGCCTGTGGCCTATGTCGTTCATACGTTACATACGTAGGTAGACTATACTTGCGGTCTAATTTATATTGACTCATTGGCTTGATTTTTGGATTTCAACATTATATTTTATATCTGTTTGACTTCGAACTGAAGTTTGGACTCCGTATTTGCGTTTGAAATTGTTATTGTTGCTTTGAGTGGACGCTGCATAAGTACGTGACATTGTTTTGAATCATTGAAAAAGTTTTAAAAACCACATATTATAAACAATGGGTAGAAAAGTCATACTTTGGCGTCGTGACCGAGTCTTCGACACCGCGTCGCTGCCCGCGCCCGCTGCAGTGTAAAATCATCGCGGCGGGATGCTATCGCGCAATGAATTTTCAACTCTCGATGTTGAAACCAATGATACCATTGTACACTTGTTTTTATAAACGTTTTTCCTGTACTTGTTATGAGGTGTACAATAAAGTATATAATAAATAAATAAATAAAATAAATATAATTATAAGTTGAAACGGTGTCTTTTTTTGACGCGTTGTGATTAACTCTGCTGAGTGCTGGGTTCTCAACGCTCGGCTGAACGGAATATTTTTACGTCCGTGCGTACGATGGCTAAGCGTTCTTACAATCGAGCGACATGACGCCGCCGTGCCACCGCCGCGCCGCCGCATCACGCGTCTACGACAGGGACAACTGCACGCGTCGTTGGTGGTCGTTGAAGCGCCGTCGATAGCCAACGACAAAGGTTGCCCTTGCCGGCCGCCAGCGGCAACGTGTCGCTCGTTTAGTTGAGTACCTAGGTAGCAGGTAGCGAAATCCAAAGTTCAAGCCAGGGTCAATGTAATGTTTGTTACTGGGTTCATTCTATTTGCTTTCAAAATAGTTTCTTGCAATTGACAAACCTAATTTTGTGTTCGTAGGTACTTTTGCGGCGGACAAGACTTTTTTATGGATGGGAAACCAAATAACTGCTCCCGCTTTGAGCGAAGCAGAAGGGAGTGTCAGACTCTTCTTGACTAAAACCCATCCGTGTTCCTCCTAATGCCCTCTGCGTACCGTACTTACCAGGGCCGCGGTAACTCTTTCGAACAAATTCTGCAACATCATAGTTTACATAGCTCTCTGCCTAATAGGTACCTACTGTTATATTAACGTAGGTAGGTACTTACCTACAAGCAAAGATGCCATAAAACAAACCGTTGGCGTCGTAAACACTAAAATTTTAACGTTAGGTAGGTAGGTATTTAGGAGCTAAGTAAACAATCTTTATGTGTCACTTGTCAGTTTGTCACAATATACTGTGCACTTGTCTGATAATTTAAAGCAATCTAATAATGAATGCAAATCTAAACACGTCTGTGTCAACCAATAGGGGTAACTAAAATAGAAAACCGACCAAGTGCAAGTCGGACTCACGCACCGAGGGTTCCGTACAAATATTATAATATAAGCAAAAGTTGTGGATTACGATTTATGACGTACCTATTAAAAAAAACTCCTTACTAGATCTCGTTCGAACCAATTTTCGCTGGTAGTTTACATGGTAATTACATCATATATTTTTTTAGTGTTATCATTCTCTTATTTTAGAAGTTACAGGGGGGGCACACACATTTTACCACTTTGGAAGTGTCTCTCGTACAAACTATTCAGTTTAAAAAAAAATGATATTAGAAACCTCGATATCATTTTAGAACCCCTATCCATACTATACCGGCCTACAGGTTTAGGTAGGTAGTATGTTCACAGAATACATCTACTTACCAAGTTTAGAGTTTTCGACAGCATAGTTCTTATAGTTTCGGAATAAAGTGGCTGTGACATACGGACGGACAGACAGACATACAGACATGACGAATCTGTAAGGGTTCCGTTTTTTGCCATTTGGCTACGGAACCCTAAAAATTAAGAACACAGGTAGGTAAGTAAGTAATTTTGATAACAATTTACAGGATGGTACTTAGGTAGAACTAATTTCATTATTAGGTACTAGCGACCCGCCCCGGCTTCGCACGGGTGCAATGCTGATACTAAATACACTACAGAAAAACCGTGAGAAAAACTGTTACCTACCTCGCGTATGAGCCGCGCGGGTACCTTACATAGATCTAACTAAACTCCCCTCCCGCACGCGCACCCCCGCCTTGGTGAACGCCGCAACGGGCCGTGCAGCAGAAATCGTAATATTTTCATTTCGCCATAACTTCAAAACCAAACGTCCGATTTTAATCATTCACAGACCAAATATGATCTACATAAACTGTACTTAGTGATGAAATACTTTTTTTTTTGATAAGGATTAATAGCATGAGTAAAATAAACACGTTTAAATGTAGTCCAAAAAAAATCTAAATTTTTTGCGTGTTGCGCCTCACTCGACATAGATAGGTATAGTGTGTTGCGGACTTTTTTGTAGATATTTATAAGATCAACAATTAATTAGAACAATTTATGGTTGTATCTTTTATAGTTTAGGCAGCGTACGCAAAATAAGTAACTTTTGTGGTTGATTTTTACACCTTGTGTCCGAAAAACCCAAATATCTTACGGAACCCTATTTTTTTGCAAAATAAAATATAGCTTATGTTACTCGTGGATAATGTAGCTTTCGAATGGTGAAAGAATTTTTAAAATCGGTCAAGTAGTTTTTGAGCCTATTCATTACAATCAAACAATATCAAATAAAGTTTTCCTCTTTATAATATTAGTGTAGATATATCTAGTACTACGGACATAAACTGCGATGACTATTCAAGTAAGCATCTGTCGGTGGCGGCGTGGCGGCTGCATTACCACCAAGGAAAAACTAAACATAATAACAATAGAATAAGCAATCCATATTAGGTACCTATAGGGCCGTAGAGGTATAAAACGATAACACAGCGCCTACTATTTTTAGTAAGAGTTTTTAGGTAGGTAGTTGCTGATTTCTTGGCGAGCGTCGAGCGACTATGCGCAGCGGTGCGCGGTGGCGGTATGTGTGCATCGTGTAACTTCGATTTAGTTCGGAACGGTTCGGAACGATGTTTGTGTGCGTGCGAACTAGACGTGCATGAAGGCTAGCGTCTAACTGCTCATCACTGGTACTATCTCTGTCGGGCATGATGCGAGGTGAGACAGCGTGCTTTTTGGCCATGCCTACCACTGAGTTCGAGCCCGCGACTAGTGTCACCTTAAATATAATTAAAATTGATTGAAGTGAATCATTAAAGCTGGGTACTGACCGGCGTTACGGGGCGTAATGTAACGTGTTACACAGCGAGCATTCATGCAGTCAGTACGTCGTGTTACGGGAAAACCAGCAAGCAACGAGCCGCTCGTTGCTCGCTTTGAGTGCTCCTGTCTGTTGAGTGTTGAGGCTGTCGGTTTTTTGGCGAATCCTTTGACTGTTACGCGGTTCAGTCAGTACGCCGTTGCGAGTCGTCACGAGCGCACGTGGACATCGCAAGTGATCACCCGTTATTCCTCTCGTAATTATATCAAGTTTCAAGAAGCATGGAGTGGAATAAAGAAAAACTTGTATAAACTTGGATGAAACAATAACTAAGTAGAATCAAAGTTCCCAATACGTCCTCGCTGTCGGCCATCTCGGAGTGAACTGGCGGCGACGGAGCACAGAGTTTTGACGAGCATGTTACGTCGATTTTAAGGACACTGCGTAACATGCTCGATGAGTAACACGCTCGATGCGGATGTTACATTACACCTTGTAACGTTGGTCAGTACCCACCTTAAGAGTTTTGTCAAATTGATAGATTCTGTCAGCTGTCGAAAGTCCAAAATATAAAGGTAGGTACCAGCTGGAGTAAGTTACAGACCGTATTGCACTGTTCGCAGTGAGATCTTATCGTACTAAATTATTGTTCAATCAAAGTACAGAGCTTTATCTTTAACCCACTCCATGTTTTACAAGAAATAAACACAAAGCCAAGAATTGACGCATGTGGCCCGTGCGCTTGTGACTACATACTTGTCGCGGCGGGGTTTCGTAATTAAATTGTGACGTTAGCTCTGTTGATTTTATGATTTATGGTATTTATGACGATCAATTTTTTTTTACTTGATTAGCATTTTTTCTTGACTATAGTGTAAGTTTAAAGTAACAGAGACAAAGACGTCGATGAAATAAGATTACAAAAGAAGCCTGTTCACTCTAACTTTGAAGAGATTAGGGTTGAAAGTGTTCGGAGACACATACGTAGGTAGATAGTTTCACTCCTTTTCTGTGCGATTTATATATTCATCATTATCGCTGATATAATGTAATTTGGTTTGGATTTAGAAATCCTCTATTTTTTCGTAAGGTTTGGTGCTAATAATAATCACATTTACACTTTCATATTCCTTTAAACATACCACTCCCATCCCCCGGAATCGATCGCTCATAGCTTAACCGAGATCCGCCTCAGGTGAAGCAGATGTCCAAAGTTTTCTACCCTTGTCAACTCAAAATGTCATGTTTATTTTTATTTTTCTCCTTTGATGGTAAAAAAAATGTTTCGTGATTATTTGCGGCGGGGTATCAGGTGCTATGGGGGGGATATGTTTATTTTTAGGTAGCTTGAAGTCTGCGTGTGTATTAGAAATACGTATGATTGGGCAGGTAATTTATTCTTTTAGGGTTTCGTACCGAAATAGTAAAAAGGAACCCTTATGGTGTGACTAAGTCTGTCTGTCACAGCTGGATATCTCAAGAACTGCTAAAGATATCAACTTGAAACTTGGAATAGTTTTAAATGACGTTAGGTTCTTTTTCAATTCAGAAAGTACTATAATTATATTATTGAGAATGTATGAAGGGCGATATTGTTGTGCTATGAGCTATATACTCTATGCTATATATTATAGCGTAGTCTGACCAATCTATAAATATTACAATAGTGATGTGCAACTACGGAAACGACGCGCGTGGCCCGACAAACACTTGGCTGGTATATTGTTTTTACATTATAGTATTAATGTGACAACACTGAATACAGGGAGCATACCGCGTGTATCTGACATCGACGCACAAACGATTTCCATGGGTCCAGGGCATGATTCCGGACACCCTAGACTTAGAATTATTCGAGGGTTTTTTACTTTAGACTGCTCATAATCGTTATTCTGACCTAACCCAATGAGATTTTTAATAAAAAAATAATTAATTAACTACTTTCACTAAAAAGAGCAATTTGAATAAAACCACAAATAGATATCAGTTCAGCTGAGCTGATACCTATTTGTGGTACTCTTGAAACAAATGAATAAATGAGAAAGGAACCGACGAAAAATTCCAACACTAGGGTGTCTAGAATCATGCCCTGGACCCATGGAAATCGTTTGTGCGTCGATGTCAGATACACGCGGTATAGAGTTGTCAAATGAACAAAAGGTCCAGAAATCTTTAAGTGTGAATGTCATTCAAAGACTCTTGGACTTTTTGTCCATTTTCTTTGTTTTGAATACCTACCACAACCAGAGTTGTTATATTTATCCAAGACTAGCTGACCCGCGCAACTTCGTCTGCTTCGATGCTCCGCTCCTATTGCCGCCTCTTGATGCGACTGTACAGTTTGTGCAATACAAGAAACAAGACCCATTCATAATTATTTACATAACATAATAACCTCTGTATGCAGTCGGGTCAGATATTTTTCGAACTGACTGTACTTTACAAGCATTAATTTTCATACAAACGAAAATTAGGCGATTGAGGAATCCAAATGGGGCGAAACAGTTATCAAATAATCAATTATGAAAGAAACAAATGATAAACGCGACGACCAGAGAATTAAAAGTAGGTTAAAGCGAAAAAACAAAAATTAGCTGAACTTTGTGGGCGAATCCGGACGAAATAATTAAGAAAAAACGTTTATTTGTTTCAAATAATATTACGAAATTGAAGAAACAATTAAATGTCTTAAGTTAACTAATATTTTTCAATAGGTGGATAGGCACTTAATTAAATTTAAAGTACATATACATTTAGTTAAAACGTGTTTTTGGAAGTCGGATATGTTTTATAAGTATAAAATAACTTTAATATCGGAAATCGGTGTTTTGGTTATTTTTTCAGTTTTTTTGACACATACATTTATGTGCGCATACCCAACTTGACTAAATTTACTTACTGAGCAGCTAATTTGTAAATGTCATATGTTCAATGACCCCTTTCAGCCTGGCATTCATTATGCACTCGTTGTATAAAAAGTCACAGTACCACCAATCCAAGTTGGACTTCTGTGTAGGTCGGGTAAGGTTACGTAGCAGGTCATTTGTATGGTGGCCACTGATTGTGATTTGACAGTTTACTTCGGCATTCAATGTGTTAATAGGTACTTCCATGTTTTTGAACAAATGTCTCTCAATAAGTACGGTCAGTATGATTGTACCTATTGTCATAAAACGTGTAACCACGACTTACATTCAATACAAATAATTATAAATTATACACGGTCATGGCAATGTCCATACAACTTATTTAAGGCTACTTACTACTTCACCCAAAGAAAGGCAAGTGAAAAACTGAATTATGTACTACAATGTCAATTTCCACAGCGTTTAATCTGTATTAATAGTCTCAATGTCACGGACTATTAGATCACCAGTAAAACTATAGCGTTCATTCTCTAGCAAGTGAAATGAGATTCGCTTCACCATTTTTTACAGTAGATAATTAAGTAACGAATTCTATTGTGTTGAGATTTCACCGTGTCAACTTAGGTGAAGTGAGCTGTCAATCCATTGACGGGTCAAACAAGGCTGCTTGTCAGCAAAGCTAAAAAGTCTGGCTGCCGACAGCCAGACTTTTGCGGCTTGGAATTTTAATAGGTAAACGAGCACTGTCAAAACAAATTCGCATCATTTTTGGAATTCACACGGTTTTAAAGTATGTTATAAGGTAAGATTACACATGGCCGTTCGAGTTTTTCATGTCTTTTTGGAATTTCATTATCATGCTCCAGTGGAATTCTCGGTACCAAATGTATCAAAAACCCAAAACTTCTCAGTGTACCTATTTATCTTGCTGCAAAAGTTACATTTTGGACATTACGTGATCACCACTTAAAGGAAATAGAACCATTGTGGCATAGACACCGCCGCCACTTTGTTACTTTTTTTTTTTTTCAAAGTTGCGGTGCACTATCTCATTTTCAACAACACTTTAACAAACAAAAAATGTGAGGGGCATGATTCCCCTTAAGAGTCCTATTACGAATCGTAAATGCTCGTTTGCAATAGACGAAGTTACGTTGGTCTGCGTTGGGAGTACATCTTTAGTCCGCGAAACAATTTTGATATTTACTAGTCTGAATAGGATTATAGTTTATTTGGGCGCTCGCGCGAGACTGAGGAGCGCGCGCGCTGAATTGACGCAGAATATATAGTACTTTAATTTTATTTATTGTAATTTTGTTTTATTATATTGACAAACGAAAACTTATGAAACGTATTCATTGTAGATAGAAATTTTATATCATATTAATTTATTTGATAAAATTGTTTTTATTTGGAATATAATGGACGCTGAATCAAGACATTTCTGGCTTAAATTAGGATTTCTTTACGTTTTTTTCCGTGAAAACTCAAGGAATTTAAAGAAATTCTAGAACTCCAATAAACAAGTAAAACATTCAACTTACCTTTTAGTAATTTCAGCTTTTAAAAGAATTGATTGTAACAATGTGAATTAGACCGTCAAAGTTCCATCGCCGACATTTTTTCTTGGAAACTGAGTTCGTAAAATATTTATAGTAAATTACACAAAAAGAAAAATGAAAATGTGTAACTCTAACTTACAAGAAAGAGACTGGCACTCTCGTTATTCAGGATCAAATAATTAAAATATCTTACTGCTGCTGAAAATTACAGCGTCAAAAATCATGAATTTCCGTAAAAAATGTAATAGGACTCTTAAGTGTCACGTTGCCGAGATATTTCGAGGTAAAATCACCATGTGACAATCATGACTATCATTAAAAATCACTTTAATAAGTGCTTGTATGCATTAGATTCAATTCGAATAATAGTTTTCAGCGTGATTTAATCATTTACTGGAAGAAAATTAATATAGGAACACGTGAAAACCACTTTAGTAGTGTAAATATTAGTTGCATCTTAGTGTTTTAATTGATATAAATAGTTAAATCAAGCCGAAAACTATTATTAATTAAAATGTAATCTACTGCATTTATTAGTGGCGTTGCCTTACTTTTGTATGTACGTGTATTTCATTTTATTTCTATTTATTACATTTTTACTTTAAGTTTGTGTTCCGTTTGTCTGTGGCATCACTGACTGGCCATTAATTCTGAAATAACAGCGTTGCGTTATTTTTTTATTTATATTTCGTAACATATGCTGAGATAAATACCTTTTTAGCCTCGCACAGATAATATCCAACATGGATATTATCTATTATTAGCTTACTTAGTTTTATTTTAATTTAGTTTGTCTTGTGCGACATAAACATTTTTCTATCTTTCTTTCATATGAGCGCATGATAATTTCATTATTATTTATTCTCATTGTTCTCTTTAGTGATCTTACTTAATATCTCGGCATTTCCTTCAAACTCACTTCACCTAAGTTTGTTTACAGCCGGTCCATTCTGAAAAATATCTCACCGTTTAAAAACAAGTGGATGAGCGTGAAGTGAACTGTTACTTCGTCTTGTTGGTGTGGATTTTACTGATGGACTTACTTCACTATACCTCTCACTGGTTTACAGCAGTGTGATTCTGTAAATATCTCAAATTGAAAGTTGAGGAGAAGTGAAAATGAAGTGAGTGGTTAATCCAGGAATTTCAGTTCACTCCCGAATAGCACTGCAGTTCTGGCAGCTCCATGATTCTTTGCCAGAAATAAAAATGTTGTCTACTCTCCAAAATTGTAAATTCCCGGCTTGCAGAAGGTCCCTGTAGAGCATGCCCTAGAGCTGTAACATTATCATCATAGTCGTGCTCTTATCCACGATAAAATGAATGTAAACAAATTGTATGTAAGTACTAAGTGTTACAATGTATGGCACAAGCCATAAGCTTAGATACTGTTTCTGTTTTTTTTTTTTTTTTTTTTCTCTGGCATCGTGGGTGTGTTTACAAACATTAATTCACATACACCAACAGCTAGACCCGTAACTACTATTTGAAAACCATACAAATATTAAGAATAAATTGAATAAAGAAATTAATGTCAGTTCTTCTAAAACTTCAGCCTGAAGACTTGTCAAAATTTGACATGATAGTAGTGTATGTTATTTACACCAAATACACAATTCAAAAACCAGCCCCTTCTCTCTTACACATTATTTTACACATTTAAGATTAATTTATCTCAGAGGAATAAACCAAGTGTACCTTTCCACGCATAAGTATACTTATGCGTGGAAAGGTACACTTGGTTTATTCTTATTTATTTCATAAACAATGCATCATCACTGTAGAAATGCTCTCAGCATTACTGTTGACGGTGCAAGTACAAATATAACGTCCAATTCATTCATTCAAATTACTATCGTGATCTGGATACCATACCCCAGACGTATCGCTATAGCGATGATAGGTCTCCGGGCAATATTCGCTAGCTATTCTCCCAAAGAGAGACGCAGGTGTAACGATGTGGTATTTTGTGAATCTGTTCCATACAAAGTAGGTATAAATCAACTTCTTTTTCCAAAGATTCCAATCTACTACTCGGAAATATTCTTTTCTGTCGTGAAACGATATTGGATAGAAGAGCTCCGGGCCGTGTACTGCCATATCTATAATGAGGAAAGAATAGTTTTGAGAAGGGTTCCAGAGGTCGTCCCTTACACATTACTAGGCATAGGATCTGCACCACCTTAATGCGGAGTCTTATACAGTATTAGTACGTTACTGCAGCGGCCAGGAAAAGAGGCATTGATGGACGAACGTGAAAACATACAACAGGTTTCTATTTGCAAGCCAGTTCAAAATTAAAAAAAAAACCTTCGATAAGCTACCTCTTTGGTTGCCATGTTTCGGAAGAAAAGATCGTTCCATTTTTAAAGTACACGATAGATTTATGAGTTTACTATGTAATTTATTTGGCCGCAAAACATGACAGATATGGATTTTCATACAACTTTTGCCAGCCGCTGCTCGGTCAAAGGTTGTCAAAATAATGCTCTCATTTCCAAGCATGTTTGAGAAAAAGTACTTCACGTACTTACCGCTACATCTTTTGGGTGTCATCTTCTCCAAGTTGTTGGTAGAGCACCAGTATGTCAGCAAATAGAAAATAACTGAAGGACCACTGTAACTCCAGAAGTCACGTCTGCGGCCCTCCAATTCAGGTAACAGAATGCTAATGGGAAAGATAAAATTAATTAAGCGTTTGAAAAAATACCAATGGTTGATTAGTCTAATAATAAAAACTTTTTACAAAATAAAAAATATCCGAATTCCAAACAAAACACTACAAATAAAGTATAAAATAATCTTAATTTCGGAAGTCGGTGTTAAAAAAACAAAGAAACAAAACCAAAAACACTGACTTTGTACTACTTTGTATTGTTTCGTTTGGAAGTCGGTCATATTTTTTTTTTACACTTGTGATGATACTTGGACTACGCCTACGTCTACACAGATAATTATTGAAATAGCAAATTTCTCATAAAATAAATACTACTGAGCCAAACTGAATTGAATTTCAGCGCGACCAAATGGCAAGTACCATAAAACATCATCGAACTAAAAAATAATCATAAATTGGATCAGAAACCTCTGAGTAATTAAACCCACCAAATTGAGAACCTCCTCCTTTTTTGAAGTCGGTTAAAAACTGTAAAAAATACCTTCTATAAGCTGATGGTAGATAAAGATACCTTGTCAAAGCTATTTAGTAGAGTTACATAGTAACAGGACCCAGCGGGACTATTCTTTCACTATTTCACCGTGTAAACTAGGAGTGAGATGAAATGAACTGTCTTTCCATCTTATTTATATGGATTGACCCACAGATATAGATAGACCTAGATAACGCAAGTATCACGATCTGTATGAAAACCAAGCGTCCCATTTTATGGCTACCTGCTATAAGACGTCACAAGCACTATTTAGTGATGGGAAAATCAAATCGATTCAAAGACGCCGCCCACCTCACCCCAACCCCCGCTTTACACCAACGCTCACCCAGCCTACGTCCGACTAGCGCTATACACCGATGCAGACTGAGCGCGAAAGTGGCCATTTACGATTTTTGTACGTAGCTTACACAAAAATCGGCACGCGAAGTAGTTGCTCTTGCGTTATCTACGTGGATTGACCACTCACTTAATTTTCACTTCACCTAACCATACAGCAAACCTACCTCAAAGCCTCACGAGCTAAACTTTTTCCAGCTGTATTTTTTGAAAACGCAAACATATCCGAAGACAAAGTTTTAGGTGATTCTTTCACAGCCCAGTTCTTCCACAAATCAAGCCTCCGAGCTACAATCGCGTCCAAACTCAAATATATACCACCATATTTGTACAAAGTTAAGAATTTCATTATTTTCGATATCTGCATGTCAAGGTCATCACTGGACATGTGTGCTACCTTTGATGCTAAAGGCGTTCCATCTGCATAACCCTTAATAAGAACTCGTACAAGTTTCACATTGGTATAATGGCTAAGGGTACTGACATAGCCGTGTTTTAATGTTTCTTCAGACACAGCTGAAGTGAACAGCACGTTGATTTGGTTGTTTGGATGTGCCTTAGCTGCCGACTCCACTACACACACTTGGCGAGATGTCAAATCACCCTTACACGTGGTTACATGGAAGAATATAGAGTTCGCGGGCAGACTGACGTTACTGCGGAGTATTTCAAGAGCGTCACCATCTCTGGACATGTGACACGGCTCATGGAACGAGTGGCGACGCCAATCCGCTACTCTCCTGGCATCAGAATCGTCGTCTTCTTCTTCAGAGGAGCTACGAAAATACCCCATTTTAACACTCAGTAATAAAGTTACCAAACCTATTGCGTAACAAAATACAAGGCCAAGTTTTGATCTGTATATTCTATTATAGTAAATAAAAGCAAACATTTTTTTAAAACTAGGTATCAATTGTAGCGGTAGCGCAGGTAGGCTCACCAATACTATTGCAATTTCAAATAAATAATTAATGACGACGTTAAAATTCTCATTACATACTTGAAGTGCTAAAATCTTTAATAAACTGCTCATTAATTTAAATTATGAAAATATAAGGATCGTGCTGATTTATCGGTTTGAAATAAGTTTCCTTACGTTTGTTAAAATGGAATACAAATACAAAATCCTTTTTTTTTAATAGACCAGTTACAAGCACTTTTGAATAGTCAAGGTCTATCAGTCAAATAGATGAAGCTAATCCTGCCGCTTTAACGACAAGAGCAGCAAGTTGTTCTGCAGAAAAATACACTCACCGAACCTATCTCCAGTGCGGCATTTGCACGTTCGAAAGAGTAGATCCTATGGAGAAGAACTTGCAAAAAACTCCAAAAACACTCTTTTAAATCAGTGTTTACAAGATCATGGTAACAATCTTTATGAATTATTTAGTGACTGAAATAAATTATACAATGCAAAGATAATCTTAATCTTCAGCAGGTCCAACTATGTTTTCACATCTTCATCAAAGTACGGGCACTATAATCGCTGTCGAGCTGATCAGCATTGAGCCAAGCATGTTTATCGTTAATGTACTCCCCTAGTTTATAATATGCTTGTCTGCATAGTGGGCGTTATATTCAATTTTTTTATTTCGTTTTATTCAGTTCTAATGTATGTGGCGGTATTTTATTTTAAAACATGCAGTATAGTTAGATACTTCTAATAGCTAATTCCTGTTATGTCACATTCCCGATTAATTCATATTTTAAACTCATTTTTAAGTAGACTGAAGCGATTTGTACGACCTTAACTTGTAATTTAAGATATTTCTTACAAACTTATCGTATAGTTATAGTTACGGAAAATTTGTTTCCATAGTAAATTCGATTGCCGAAATTTGATGTAATTCCTGAATTTGAAGACGTAATTCGCAAAATCCCGTCGGCTCAGCTTGACAAGATTTTGTCATAATATGTCAATTTCTTGTCGTGCAGAGTGGTTAATCTATATAAGGTACGCTTTATTCAGCAGACAAATCGCTTTTTACTTGGACAGCTAAACGGAAATATAGATATATAATCGCTAGTTTTCTGTGACAAAACAGATGTGCAATATAATCCTGCAATAGTGTGTGTTTTGAAGTGTTCGTTACAATCTGTATCGAAATCTCATGTTACAACTAAAAAGCGTTCGTTTAATATCTGTATCTGATTTTGATAAAGTTTCAATAAATGTTTCCGTTTTCGCCTTTTCTAGTCATTGATATCGTAGGAAAAGTTCAAATATGTACTCGATAAAAACACAAAAAAAATATTATTTCACCTTACGAAAACATGTGATCCTATTTATAACTTTTTTAGTCTTGAGTGGTGTTTTTATTTTTTATGTTAACGCGCGAAGTCTGTCGGTAATACAGCCTTCAATCATATATTTTGACACCGTGGAAAATAATATTTCGTGTCATTACTTCGATGAGAACGATGCACTGCCTTCAGCTGAAGACAGGAACTTTGTGCCGAGACCTAACTCGATATTCTTTCATGAGACATCATGCAAGGGAGGGCTAGACTCCCGCCAAGCATGTGCCGTGGAGGCTGCAGCGAGAGCACATCCCAGGAGACAGGTTTATGTTCTGTTCAGTGGACCCGTCAGCGAATTCGTGTTTCAAGGAAGTTCCATCGCAAAATTACGGCGCTTCGCAAACATCAGGTTTGCAAGGGTACACATCGCTGATTATGCTAGAAATACTCCTTTGGAAGATTTGATGGCAAGCGAACCTTTTAATACAAGCAAGTGGCAGGTGGAACATACTTCTGATATCCTGCGATATTTGACTTTGTACAAGTGGGGAGGCGTGTATCTAGACACGGATATGCTGGTGGTCAAGTCTTTGACGCCTCTGGGACATAACTGGGTAGCGAGGGAAGGTAACGGCTTGGTGAATGCTGCAGCCATCGCTATGTCTATGGACCACTTAGGCAGAAAACTTGCTGAGGCTGTTATCAAGTACGTATCAACAAGTATTTTCGCTGCACATGTTTTATCAAGACGTTAAGGCTGTCGCGTAAGAATATAGTCGAGAAAGTGTCTTTTCGACGATTATTTTTTTATTATCTTAGTATAGAAAAAAATTGGGTCTCACGGAAGTGTCCGAGGCTGATTGGTATGTGCGTTCCTTGAAATGAGTTTGACTTACTGCAGTTTTTTAGATTTTTGTTTTATGTTTTCGCCTAACGGCTAAGAACTGCAAGTGGTAATATATCCAATTTATAAAAAAAAATAGCCCCATTTTTGGAAATCAAGGTGGTAGGCCGGAGTACAGCTCATGACCTGCATCTAGCAGAGGAGGCTGGCGTACTCAAACTCAAACTCCTTAACCTAGGCCTAGCTTAAATTCCTCGCTGTATTCAGGATTATTGTTTTAACTCGGTCCTTCATTACGTTTCGAATTCAATATGGTGCCCGTGACATAAGACACTGTTGCGTTGTGTGCCTAAAAGCGTGGGGCGGTCACTAGTTTACTAGTTAATGAGTTTAAAAATAGAAATCACTATGAACACAAATACAGCGTGTCTGAGCAGACGTAACAGTGTGCGGAGTATTGTCACTCACTATCGGCGCATCACATATGCGCGTAATGAACGGCCGCGGGGACAGCGCGTGGTCTGGGTGCCGTACCCGGGACATGACGATCGCTTTGAGCGCACTCGCCACCGCTTCGAGCGTTTCTTACTCTTAGGGTGAAGACCGAGGTGTCGTCGTCGGGCACTATTCCCTACCCGTACTTGTCCTCGGGGACTTCAATGCCAAGAATTTGGCTTGGGGTTCTCGTTTGACAGACGTGCGGGGAAGGATGGTGGAAGACTGGGCTCTGGAGACAGGCCTGGTCGTCCTCAATCGGGGTTCTGTCCCCACGTGTGTGCGGATGCGGGGCGAGTCGGTGGTGGACATTTCGTTCGCCAGTCCCGCTCTGTCACCGCGGGTCATTGACTGGCGTGTCATGGAGGAGGTGGAGACGTATTCCGATCACCGGTATATCCGGTTTGACGTCTCACTCCCTCCCGCTACACCCAGAGCGGGAGGAGTCATTGGATGATTTCCCATCCCTAAAAAAAAAAAAAAAAAAAAAAGGGTGAAGACCGAAGAACGTAATTTTGTGAGTCGCGTAAAATGAGTCGACGGAAATTACGCTGCAGTCGGTTTCATACGTTCTGTTTGTGTAACACGGCGATGCAAAATGAGTTGGACTTTAGTTTAAAACCGAATTCCACCGACTCACAAAATTAAGTTCTTGTAACCTGACCCTTAGTTATGATATTATAGGAAACTATTTTAAAATACATATTTTCATTTTATATTAATTACCATTTAGCTCAATCACAACAAAAGATGATGTTTAATAACGTACCTACCTACATAGTACCAATACGAGACGCAATAAAAACAATACTACCTATAAATTAAAGATACTATCTCCTTGTTAGTCCTATCATATAGAAATGTTTGCTGAATAGGTATTAGTAATACTAATACCATGTTCAACAAATAAAGATAATGGAATGGACGATAAACCTTATCCTTCGCATCTATGTGTCATGTGTCCCAAGATAACATCGCACTTAAAGGTATTCCCTGAATGTGAAGGTACCTATATAATCTAGAAGACGGTGGAACACCGACCTTCACCCACGTGATAACCAAATGAGACATTAATTTTTCAAATTTTATCGATTTGTAAATGTCACCGGAAATGGCAAACTCCGTCATCATCATCTGCTTAGCCTTTTTCCAACTATATTGGGGTCCACTTCCAGTCAAACTGGATTTAGCTGAAAACCAGTATTTTACGTCGAGCAGCTGCCTACCAGACCTCCACAACCCATTAACTGGGTAACACGGTACTCCTTGGCAAGACTGGTGTCAGATTTTCTGGCTTCTGACTATGCGTAACGACTGCCAAAGATCTCCAAATGACAGCCGGGACCAACAGCTTAACGTGCATTCTGAGGCACGGAGGCAACTCGGTATGTTAAGATGGTCACCCATCAACAGACTAACCCCGGCAAGTGGTGCTTAACCCTGAAGATCGACCTGTGCGGCTGTTATTATTTAGCCACGAGCTCCTCCGTGAAATTCTCCGTAAGATTGCGTAACGTTGTAATTTTTGTATCTAAATAAGACACAACGATTGAATTTGGATGGGATAAATAATATACAAAACGATTTGTTCATAATATATCGAGAAACTATAATCTAATCAATATTTATTGCAATCTAACGGATTCTACCATTTTCCGGTGACAAAAACACGCCTATGTTGGTTTGCTTATCGAAAATGAATACTTTTTTTAAATTAGTTTTTTTTGTGCAGGCAGCGATTATTGAATAAAAAATTATGTCTCATCTGGTTATCACGTGGATGAAGGTCTAAGTTCCACCGTCTCTTAGATTAACAGCACAACCACATTTCTCTAGGTATAGCTAAGTCCCATGTAATAAGGATCCCATCACCATCGCCCTTTTACTACCAGAATACCAGACGTATTGCTAGGTACCACCCGGACTTAGTCCGTATCCCGGCTATTCGTACCCAGCGCTTCTTCTCCACATTTATTATGCGCACTGCCAAAGTGTGGAACTCTCTGCCAACGTTTATGTCCCCGTCCACATATAACCCGTCTGTCTTCAAAGCAAGAGTGAACAGGCATCTTCTGGGCAAGCTCGCTCCATCATAGACCTCATCCATCGCTTTCCAACAGGCTTGATCAAGATCAAGAGCAAGCCAATTAAAAAAAAAAACAATGGTTTGCACTCCGGGAGTGCCAGCAGAAGTGGTGGGTCATCCGTCTTACGAATTTTCGATCAGGGCACGTGTCCTGACACGTCATCCGTCTTACGAATTTTCGATCAGGTCACGTGCCCTAACGCGTCATCCATCTTAGGAATTTTCGATAAGGTAACGTATCCTGACGTTTGACATTTTATACCCATCCCAAAAAAAAGTGCTCAACGCCGCTAAAGAAGTTTTCACTTCAAAAAAGCCAACCTACGAGTATAACCATCATCCGGACACAGATCCAGAAAATCTCTAATTCTATTTTTGTTTTTTTTTTTTCCAGTGAAGTCAGGACGACGTATAGACCAGATGTTTGGATACACAATGGACCAGGCGCTATCACCAGAGTTCTTCACAAAATGTGCAAGACATCTAAGTTGGCAGAATGGTCGTCCAACACGTGTCAAGGTCTGTTCTATTACAATATCATCAATTATATTAGCATGACCAGAAGACGGTGGACGAGCTAGGCTAATATTGAACAATGAAAGAAAGAAGGTAGAAAGAAAATACATTTATTCCGCCAGATATGACGCACAAAACACAAAATTAAAAGAAAACAACTTACTAAATAAAACGTGTTACATTTTATTTGACACTATGTCAGGACCGGGCATGAGCTACCGTCTATGGTCACACCACAGACAAAACAGAACACAGTTCAACAGTCTCAAGAGGCCTATGCAATGCAGTTGATTGCCACCAGCTGACAGTAACCAGTATCCTCCATCTCTTCCTACGGGGAATGCAGAGATTACCCAATAGGGAATATGCACGCGATTTTTTTATTTATAAAATGAATTACTTATAAGCTCCAGTAAACACTCTAGAAAATATTTTTTAAATTTCTTCATCAGCGATGAAGTTATAACGCTTCAACGATTACTTTTAGAACGAGAAGACCGACATGGAATTTGACGTCACATTACGTGACGTCTATACATCTGCCATAGAAAACAGCGTTTTCGCGAGAGGGACAGATATATTTGTTTAAAATAATTATATTTCGTTTGTTTTTTGAGCAATTTTGATTCTATTTCCACTGTTAGTAATATATTTTTGTATATTTTTAGATAAAGTGTTTAGTATCATAATATTTTTTTTTTTTTGCATATTCCCTGTTATCATGATGCCGGAATGCATACCCGGGCTTCTACTTAGAATTTTTTACTTAAATGACATGCCAATTGAGAGTCGAACTCGCGTGGAGAGGGTTTTGTAAGCACGATTAGTATATCGTACACCATGATTATGAGTATAACATATTATGACGATATTGTGACCTATCTTTTTCTTACCTTTATTTATCGACTAGCTGATCCACGCAACGTCGTCTGCGTCACATTTTTCATTAGTGCCCCGCTCCAATTGGTCTTAGCGTGATGATATATATAGCCTTAGCCTTCCTCAATAAATGGACTATATAATACCTAAATAATTTTTCAAATCGAACCAGCAGTTGCTGAGATTAGCACGTTCAAGCAAACAAACAAATAAACAAACTCTTCAGATTTATAATATTAGTATAGACTGGAACTAACTTCGTTGGAAAAAACTTAAGTATTGACATTGTTTTCAGGACTCGAAGTTTACAGCCCTGAGTATTTCTACCCGCTGTATTATTCCAGAAACGACGAATACTTCAAACCTGGAGAATTGAAGAATGTTGAAAAAGCTTACACTCACCATTTTTGGAACAAATTAACTTATGATAAGAAAATAGAAAAAGATTCTCCATATGAAAAGATGGCTCAAAAATATTGTCCAACACTATACGAGATGTATGGTGAAGAATTTGGGTCCTAACAAGAAGAAACGCCGTTTGAATAGGGAATATGCATGCAATTTTTATATGCAAAATGAAATAAAAAACAAACAAAATTATTTTTTAAATACGAGGGTACTTATTAAAACATAATTTTGTTTGTTTTTCATCATCATCAGAGGAGAATCATCAAAGATCACGATTAGAAAGAAAAGTCCGATATGAACTTTGACGTCAAATTACATGACGCATAAACAGCTGCCATAGAAAACAACGTTTTCGCAGGGCTGGATATATTTGTGTAAAATAATTATACCTGGTTTGTTTTTCGAGCAATTTCGATTCTATTTTCACTATTTGTATTATATTATTGTATATTTTTAGATCAATTTTATAGACATTAAATATTTTTTTCATGCATAATATTCCCTATTGCTCCGTCCAATAAAGTCAGACACTTTGTTTAAATGAATATTCGATAAAATAAGATTTCAAAGGATGATTTATGTATGTTATTTACCTATATTTCCTTTTTTATAAACGGAACCCTTTTAGGTCTGTCCGTCTGTCTGTCTGTCTGTCCGTCTGTCATAGCCAGTTTTTTCCGGATCTACTGGACCGATTCTGTCGAAATTTGGTACACATATGGACTTCTTCGACCGAAACACGTACGCGTTACGTAAATAAATAAATGTTGAGTACGACACCCCCAAAAGTGACCTACCCCCAAGGTCACTTTTGAGGGTCAAAGTAGAAAATAAAAAAAAAGTTGTTATCAAACTCTATTGAGCGACATATGAAATGAATTTTACCACGCAGCCTGGACACGGTCGTCGTAACGGAGGCAGACCTAAAAAACACAGGCGTGACGATTTGGACGCATTTCTGACAGATTTGCCGAAGAAAACATCAGATAAAGTTGGCTAGAAAAATAAAGGGGAAGCCAAGTCCCAGCAGTGGGACAGCAAAGGGGAAAAAAAATACATAAACAATTTTGAAGATGTTCAAAAATAAGATCAAAAATTACCATTCCCCCCCTTATCTCCGAAACAACTGGGTATAATTTTTTTTTATTAATTTAGTTTTACTTTTTTTTATTTAATTTGTTTTTATTTCTTTTGAAATAAGCAGTACCTTTGTGCTCTTTTCTCTGTACAAAATTTTCTTATTAAGTAAATTGTGTGTACACAAATAAATAAATATAATATAGCTGTATGTCTAAATGTTGCAGGAAAATCTATAAGAAGTCTCTAGTGTTAAAATATCATCATATTATCAAAAAAGACTTGTTGGTTCAAACCCTTTGCACGCTAGTCCGACTCGCACGTGTCTATTTTTTTTTTGTTTCTGTTTTAATTATTGTGAAAGGACTTGTACAATTTCAATCAAATATAAATAAATAATTGGTATGTATTATGACGACAGAGGGGCCAATTCTACTCATTTTCAAACAACTTTCGCATTCGCATGTCAATCGAATTGATCAGTTTGCGAATGCGATGCGAATGTGATTTTTTTTAGAATTGGCACACAGGTATTTAACATAGTGGGATTAAAATGCCACTTTAGTAGAATATTATATTAGAATAATTGTAATATTCAACAATCTGTCAAATAAAATTTTCATCTTTATCACTACAGCGTTTGAGGAGTGAACGACAAGTGAGCTGTCATTCCATCTAGTTTGCATGGTTTGACAGCTCACTTGTCGTTCACTTCGCCGAAGTTTTCACTTCGACTTGTTTACAGGTGTGCGATGCTGCAGTGCATTTCTGTAAACATGTCGAAGTGAACACTTAGGCGAAGTGAACGATTGGTGAGCTGTCAAACCATACAAACAAGATGGCATGACAGCTCACATGTCGTTCACTCCACCTAAGTGATCACGGTGAGATGTCAACAGAATCGTCTGGCTGTAAACATATCGAAGTGAACACTTAGGGGAAGTGTACGACCAGTGAGCTGTCAAACCATTGAAACAAGATAGCATGACAGGTCACTACACCTAAGTGATCACGGTGAGATGTCGACAGAATCGACCGGCAGAATTGCATTGCATTGCAGTTCTGTGCACGTCCCTATATATCTGAGTACCTTACATAGCCCTGCCCTCCCTCGCATAGACATCGCGTGATCATTATTCGTAAGCTCAGTCATGACGTCACATGTTCATTAAGCCAACTGACCTTTGCGTGTATTAAGTAAATAAATCTAATAATCTTTGATAAACCTCCTCGGATACCGTTAATGAGCCCTCTTTTATGTTCCTTACATTAATATAGGGAGGGACATACGTGAACAGACTAGTAATTCATTTATTTTGTTCTGTTATATCATTTTGCCGTGGGCTATGCTGTAAGAATTCTAATAATTTTATCTTTTTTCTGGCGTGGTGATGGCTTAATATCTTTATATTAGGGTGGGTTGTTTCAAACGGTTGGTTAACGTAACATACGTACGTCAAAAAGTAACGATTACGGAAGATGTTTTACGTTCGTTAAATAAGAAGCGTTGTTTCAAAATATTTTGGTATAAATTCCTGCTCATCCCAATAGCTCAAGCTATTAACACGTGTCCTACCTAAATACAAAGGTTTTGGTAACTGCTATTGAGGAATTCATAAGAAATTTCAAAATGTTGTTCTATTTCACGCAACTAAAGTAACGTCAACCAGTGTTCAAACATCTGTTAACGTAATCGTTATTTTTTGCGTGCGTTAACACTGACACATTGTGAAGCAACTAAATATTTAGATTTAACGGTAGTTACCACCATTTTTAACGTTTATGCGTGCGTTAAGTGAACGTGAAATAACCCGCCCTTACTGTTTAATATTATTTTTAGTTCAAGATTCAACTGTGGCAACTCCATTCGATGCCACTATTAGACGAACTAGTGTCGGGCGATATGGCACGAGGTGGCCCATCATAATCTCTAAAGATTTGAACCATCTGAGTTCCTGAACCTTTGGTCCGGTGGACTTGAGCCGGTTTGAGGTTGGCCATAGTAATGCGTACTAGGTGGAAGACTCTCCAATGGTTCGATGGGAAAATCGAATGAATTCAGCTTCTCTCATAGGACTTTCCAAAAATTAAGAAAGCTAAGAATTAAAATCAACTTTTTGACGACACGGTTGGCGCAGTGGTTGAGCGATTGACTGCTGCGCTGCGTGTCGCGGGTTCGATTCCCGCACGGAACAAATATTATTTGTATGGCCTACAGATAGTTGTTCCGGGTCTGGCCGTTTGTGTATGTGTATTCATATGTTTGTAAACGCACCCACGATACCTACAGAAGAAATTCCTAGTGTAGGGCATCGTCTTATCTTTGAAAAAAAAAAAAAACTAAATGTACGATCGAAAGTTATCAAATATGCATTTGGTTATTATAAAACGCACAGGGTATTTTAGAAGTCAATAGTCCAAATAATTGTTTTATTTACTTTATTTTTTAAGTACAGTAAATGATTTATTTCAAATTAACTATGACTATATATACACTTAAATATAAAGAAACTATTACTTAGTAAAACTACTTAAAAATAAACCAAATATGCCGTCGAAAAAATCCTAAGCCTCGGTGGCCACTGGTTATACGAACTGCTGATATGTCACTGGTTGTAAGTGCAATGCTTATCCTTTGTTCGAGATAAAAACTAACCTGTGGATCACGTTAAGTGTCAACTAAGCGTCTTGACAGATCTTTGACCAGGTTATTAGCACTCAGACTCCACAACTCAAGAGTTTCAAACCCCAAAAGGCTGGAAAATCTAACTATTGACGAGGTCCGAGGAACTCAAGCAGTACAAATATTATATTTTCACTGCTTGAGGTTGTCTGCAGCCGTAACGGCAGCGCCAGCACAGTTTAATGACCTAGGAAGATGGCATGGCGCAAAAACATCGACTCAAATAGCGTCCCAAACTAAAAACCTACCCGTCTTCGGACAAGCTGTCCGGCCTACCTAGTGGACCGAAACGGCTGGAGCTGTGGAGCAAGACTGACCATTTAGCCAAGCCTTTTTTGCCAATGATTTATTTATTTATGTATTTAAAAAGAAAATTTATTTTTACAGAGAATAGAGCACAAAATTTCTGTTTTTTTTTTTTTTCATTTCAAATTTCTTCCAGCAGACCTGCGACAGAAGAATGGGATATCAAACGTCTACACAGCGTGTTAAGGAGAAAAAGTCATGTAATCATCCAGTTTATAATACGCTTTTCTACATAGTGTACGTTTTATGAATGTTTTAAATTTTCTCTCATTGAGTTCGAGAATATCAAGGGTAATCATGTTGTTATAAAAGGAAAATATCCACCTTGTATGGGAATTTGGCTTGGCATGAACAGGCAATTTGAGTATAAAAAAAAAAAAAAAAAAAAAAAAAAAAAAAAAAAAAAAAAAAAAATTGTTTATTGAACTAAAAATATTGTACAATCAAACACTAACGAACAACTATAATGCAACTATAACAAAGACATTGGAGAGTAACAATTAGTGTCAGTAGTATTTGTATTGAATTCTGGTACCCAAGGAAAGATTTAACTTGTGTTATGGGTACCAGGATTCTCACGCTAGTTTTTACCATTATAAGTTACATCAGAAGGTTTAAAAGTTGAACAAGTGATAAATTTAGAGGTAGCCCTGTCATGTGTGAGTGTTTCGAATAAGGAGTTGTGCCTCAGTGAGGTTGTGTGTTGGATGTTGCAATGATAAGAATTAATATTATATAGGTCATGTATTAAAGAAATGATAACTTTAGGAGTTTTTCTGTTTCGTCATAGGTCTGCATCTGTAACCAGGCGTAAACCGTTCTCTTACATTTCTGAAGAGTTGTGGAATAAATCGAGCAATATTTGTTGGTTTCATTGTATAGGTGACTTCCGATACCATAAAAATGTCTCCGAGCAAGTGCAGTCCTACAGCTTTGAGTGGGGCATACCCTAAAGCGTTGGCGCTTATTTCGAGAACTGACATCATACTTCAGCAAAATGTGCTTACGCAGAACCACATGGAGCACAAAGAGCTGCCTAACAGTAAGAACACAACAATCTCTAAATAAACTAACTGTTGGATATCTAAATGGTTTAAAGCACATGACCTTCAGGACAGCCCTTTGTGCCCGCTCAAGATGAATAAGGTGAGTCTTGGGTGCACCTCCCCACACAGTGACACAATATGTCAGCAGTGACTGGCACAAAGCGTAATAGACTGTTTTTAGGGTAGTTTGGTCAGCCGAATTTCTTATTTTTTTGAAAATATAAATTAATTTTCGAACCCGGGAAGTGATTCCATCAACATGAGATTTCCAATTTAATAGGCTATCAATTTGTACCCCAAGATATTTAATAGTAGCCGATCTCGCCAATAGAGAGCAGGAACATTGTATAATACAGGTCTAATAGCTAATACCCGTAGAGAAGAGAATATTGTAATAAGATTGCGTCGTGATGCCTGTAACACTTGTTTTGTTTACTTATTTTTATCCGTACAATTCAGGTCGCCGAGTTCGATATTCATATTTAAGCTGGGCTCAGCAATGGGTTTGATGTAAGAGTTTGTAGGCGTGCAAGAGACAACGTGAGAAGCTGTATCTGTTCATTTTCAAAGACAAAAAAATACTTGAAAAATAAGTGGATGACATGACAAGACAGTATTGACAAGTGACAGCTGAATCAGTTGTCACTTGTTTAACACTCAATTAACTTTTTTTTAATAATACATTTATATTAAATTGAAAGTCAAAATTCATTGACCATCTTCGATACTTTTGTTTCCCAATTATATGGATAAAACATGTTTGAGTGAATGTAAGTGATATCAAATATAAGCTGTAATAAAAATAATAAAAATAATTTCATTTTAAGAGTGAGGAGTTTGACTTCAAAAATAACAATTTGAATAGATTTAAAACAAAAAAAAAAAAACATTTTAAAAATGTACGATTAAATGTTGGTAACTGGAAACACTATGATGGACGAGTAATGTCAATATGTCGAAGAATAAAACAATTCGATTACTTATTAAATACACCATTCGACATTTGATTTATTTGTATCTTTTCGAGCATCATAATAAAAAATCTTTAATTGTACCTTTAACATCTAGAACATATTCAAAATAAAAGTTGTACATTAAGACTCGTAAACTAAGCCAAAAGCCTGTGTTTTAGGAAATAATGTTCTTCCAGAAATAGTTGATCACGGATGGACAACAATGCAAGCAAATGCTTAACGTAATGCTCAATACAATACAATATCACAACAATAATTATTAAACTATCACTAACGAATTAATAAGTGGGTGGATTTCTAGAAATTTGTACGTGATGTAATGGAATTCCACTATTTCAAAAGTATTAAATCATCAAAATACGTAACGTAATGGATGTGACGTATGTCTACCGGTCGGTAGTCAAATGCAAATTACTCCTTAATATAAACAAAAACATATTATAAATTAGATTATTTTATAGAAATCACATCGTGTCCGCGCGAAGCTCAGAATGGACAAATCCCTTAAACAGCGTACCTCATAAAAGTGTGTACTTTTATTCAGCTAACCTAAATCGGGTTTGATCTAATTTGTTCCTATTTCCAGTATTAAAATTATCCCTGTCTCTAATAAATCTATTTGTGTTTATTTGTTTGTATGTTTATAGTAATTTTATGTGTATTTATTAAGATTGGCAGCAGTGGTTGAGCGATTGACTGCTGCGTAGCATGTCGCGGGTTCGATTCCCGCACGGAACAAATATTTGTACGACCTACATGTATTTGTTCCGAGTCTGGGTGTTTTTCTATCTATAATATGTATGTATTTACAAAAAAAAAAATGTATATAAGTAGTTTATCAGCCATCTCGTTTCTATAACACAAGCATTAGGTTGCTTAGCTTGGGACTATATGGCGTTGTGTGAAATGTCCAAGGATATTATTATTATTATTTTCTTATATTTTTTTTTTTTACTTTCTCGGGCCCCTGGAGACCCGGCCCTTTGGTAGGCGTACGAGGGGCCGAAACCAACTCGCAGAGGCCCCGTTAGACTTTTCAAATGTAATGGGGCACCAACCGGCGATTATCCCTGTATGCACTGAAAGTATTCCCAAGGACAATCCCCGGTTGGAGCAGTACTATTGCAGAATATGGAATTATTATTATGTTTTTTTTTATTTAAGTTAGTACCTATAGTCTGTTTTAAGATTCCTTCTCTGTTTCTTGACACATTGTGCCTACCTTTCTTATTAAATTCTTCTGTCGCAGGTCTGCTGGTGGAAAATTCTTTTGAAATAAGCAGTACCTTTGTGCCGTACAAAAAAATTTTTTTAAGCAGGTATATTGTGTATAAATAACTAAATAAATAAATGTTCACGTAAAGCATTTAACAAGTCAATGCTTTATTTACAAAATTGTAATTAACCTTAATGTTTTCATAAATAGATTGTCAATATACACGATAGTTATTTTCGTTATTGCTAGATTATTTATTTATGTACAGCATATTATTATTCGCTCGACGACCCAGCGAACGAAGAACAACTAGGAAATCCGAACCCAATCATTTGGTTAAAACAAAGCTATTTAAAATATACTAGGCAAATTGCTGGTTTGGATAGAACCTGAATACAAATTACTAACTTAATATTTAAATTATGTAACCTATTCTTAATACAACATTATTTTTCTGCGCTTGTATCCTTAACCAGCTCGTAAACTTATTAGTTATCTTTAATCAGCTTGTCTTCAGCTTATCGGCTATCCTTAGTCAGCTTGTCTTAAACTTATCAGCTATCCTTAGTCAGCTTGTCTTAAACTTATCAGCTATCCTTAGTCAGCTTGTTTTAAACTTATCAGCTATCCTTAGTCAGCTTGTCTTAAACTTATCAGCTATCCTTAGTCAGCTTGTCTTAAATTATCAGTTCGTCTTAAACTTGTCAGCTATTCTTAGTCAGTTCGTCTTAAACTTATCAGCTATCCTTAGTCACCTTGTCTTAAATTTATCAGTTTGTCTTAAACTTATCAGCTATCCTTAGTCAGTTTGTATTAAACTTATCAGCTATTCTTAGTCACCTTGTCTTTAACTTATGAAACAGTACGCAAATGATACATATTATAACAACATCATTAAAATTAACAAACTCGTTCTTTTTTGTTTTACGTTTTTTGATCAGAAAAAAATTAAAGTGCTTTACTTTTGTTTTTGTAGTCACTCTATTCGATTTTTAAAAATGAGATGACAATTATTAAAAAATAAGAAAGTCACAAAACGGAAATTTATAAAAAGTATTATATAATAATAATAATAATAATAATAAATAATAATAATATAATTATATAATAATATAATATTAGTATCCCTACCGCAGTATTTCTACGTTGACGTCGTGGTGGGGCTTGCGCGTCCCGATGGACCTTAGGTCATACCTAGGGTGAAGGACCAGACAAAGAGAGATACAATTCGCAAGGCAGTTTTGTGGCGAACTGTTGGGCAGTAGCGACCCCACGAGCCTTATCTCCCGGGAGAAGTCTTGTTCCTCATCTACGGCTTGCCTTTATTGGCTGGCCAGAGTGAAAACTGACGAGGAACAGAGCTCCCACCTCTTTCTTGCCTTAATCGGCCGGTCTGAGTAGAGATTCGCTAGAGCAAACGTGCTCGGGAGAAGGATGTATAATCCAGTAAGATGCTGGTAGGGATCTTGACCGCACTTCCGGGATTGTCCTGATAGCCGTGGTATACCTCTCCACTCCTCTAGCACCTCAGGCCATGTTGCCCCCTTGGCGCTACGTCACTTTGTGCTAGCGACCGTTTTCGGGGGCCCATTCATTGAGTGTGCAAGTCACCCCCTGCCATTTAAAAGCCGTGTATATTGTTAGTGGTCAGGCAGGGGCCAATAGTTCTATAATAAACGATTATCATTCCACTAAGCCATCCAAACCCATAGCGTTTCATTTTTTGTTTCCATATTCTGCAATAGTACTGCTCCAACCGGAGATTGTCCTTGGGAATACTTTCAGTGCATACAGGGATAATCGCCGGTTGGTGCCCCATTACATTTGAAATGTCTAACGGGGCCTCTGCGAGTTGGTTTCGGCCCCTCGTACGCCTACCAAAGGACCGGGTCTCCAGGGGCCCGAGAAAGTAAAAAAATAATAATAATAATAATATGTATTATTTTTTTATTATATATGTTATTATGTCTCCTGGACTGAAGTAGACTAGATCCCATGATACAGAGAATTTGTATTTTTGCATTTTTGTAATGCATTTATTTTAATGTTATTTAATTGATGTAATATTTATTTTATGACACTAATTAGAATTAGTGTCATTGAATGGACAAAATGCGCACTGTCTCTGAAGTTATCTTATATAGAACAAAATTATATCTTCATAGTATTTTCTACATTTTCTCTAAGTCTAAAGTAAATCAAAGATTTTTAGCCAGTTTATCAGATTGTCCCACCCACTATTGCGTTTTCTTTGGATGTCATTTGCGCATCTGAAATTGAAAATGTATAATTATTTAATAGGTATGTGGAATTTGGCCGAAAAAATAACCGCGACCCTAAAACTCAAAGAGCAATACGGAAGTGTTGTAGTAAATAAGAGTCTGGCACCCTTCCGCTCCACCCAGAGCAGGAGTCATTTGATGACGTACTATCCTAAAAAAAATGCAGGAGAACCAAATAGACAAAAAAACTATAGTAACATTCTAAATGCGAATACAGCGGAGCGAAGCAACGAAGTGGAGAAACGGAAATTTTTGACCAATGAAATTGCTTAAAATCGCCGCACCATGTGAGTCATTTTGACCGACATGATATTGATTATTGGTTAATATTTCTCAGAATCTCCGCTCCGCTGCCTCGCTTCGCGCAAACAGACAGGCACTCTAAGGCAGGTGAAGCCGCTATCAGAAACTAGAGGTTAAGTTATAGTACATCTTCAATTTAAATATTTACCTGCTCATTAACGAGCTGGGTTGTTACCTAAGAAATTCTGATTAGATCTCAAAAGATTTAATACTAATTTAAGCACGTAATTTGTTACTTGTACCATAAACACTAACGAACTCAATAATTTACTAAAATAATAAATGTTTAGATTGGTATCTACCTTGTTCAACGAAAAGTAGATTAAAGTCATAACATAATTATTAGAGCTTCACTTATTTAAAAATTCAGTTTTCTAAGGTTTATTGCTGTACAAATGTCTACTCAATTTAATTTTTTCTCAATTTAATTTTTTTTTTGTGAATTTGGCATAAAATTGACTAAAAAAACTGGTGAAGTAAGTGAAGTGGGAGTCAATTTCGCGCGCAAAAACATTCCAAACCAATACCACCCATGTTCTTACATGAACCATGAACTTATTTGTTGGGTGGTTACCCAACTTGTAAGTTCTTAAAGACCCCAAACCAGTTATTCTATATGGATTCTATTTCTTTGGTTTTGTGTTCGGAACATTATAAATGTGGCATTCAAAACTTACTTTCAGAGCGTTTACAGAAGAAAATCGAAGAAGTGAGCTCCATCCACCAGACCAGCAAATGAAGTAACCAGCACCAAGAACCGGTAACCAAGTGAGCCTCGTTTCCATATGCTGGATACCACGCACAGACGCAATCCTCCTTCTCTAAGAAAGTGGCAATTGATAAGTGTCGTCCAAATTTCGTGAGGGTCAATAGGGCATTTTAAATGAAAAAAATAAAAAATTGCACGTAGCACCGTTGTGTTCTTGACCTGCGATATCTAAATTAGTACTTTTTGCAGAATTAATAAAATTTTGTTTTTTTTTAGATACTGTTTACCAAGAGCGTCACATGAATTTGGTGTGTAATTCAATTTAAAAGTGTGTAAAAATTACATTTGATTACATGTCTGCCGAACTCCGTTTAATATGGCCCAAATGCAGAATCCATACTGCTATAAATGAGTATTCAATTAATTGTGCTAACTTGTTTCCTCTTCTGATATGCTCCAACTTTCTACAAAAAAAAAAAAATTTGAAAAGGCATCAACATCTGAGAGCCAAAACTGTTAAAAATGTATGAAAATTTAGGCTTTTTTGACAGTTTGAGATTGACATGCGAATGACGAAGTTGACAATGACGATAGTTGATTAAAAATTAGTAGAATTGGCCCTCTGATGCATTGAAAAGTAAAACAAACTACATATCAATATTAACGATTGTCAAAAATGTATGTGATTGACATGCGCTGCCGAAATGCCATGTAGTCAATTAAGTCATTTTTAATGGTCGAATTCGCATTTCAATCGCAATCTGTCAAAAAGCATAAATTTTATAACAATTTTTGACAGATTTCGACTGACAAGCGAATGCGAATCTTGCTTAAAAATTAGTGGAATTGGCCATCTGACATTTAGATATTTCAACAGTCGCTGTCGCTGATAGAATGCCACTTTTTTCAGATCCCCATGACAGTAAACCTCATCCCACCGGCCCCCTTCTACCAATAGACATCCAGACGCACTGCAACTTACCATCTCTACCTTATTGCTGTTCCACCCATTCGCACTAAGCGTTTCCAAATGTTTTTTTTATAATGCGCACAGCTAGGGAGTGGAACTTTCTGCCTGCGTTTGTGTTTCCGAACGCTTATAAACAACCCTTATCTCATCAAAGTTAGAGTAAACAGGCTCCTTCTGGGTAGGTTCGCTCCATTGTGGACTTTGTCTCTGTCATCTCTGACCAAGACTCAAGAGCAAACACATCTCAAATAAATGAAAATCATTTAAGGGCCGGTTTTGCAATCGTCGGATAAAGTTTTTATAATATATATGACAAGCCCGCTACACATTCCGTACAAGCCAGAAGTTTGTCAATGGTAGGCGCCAGATATATGTTGTGCAATAATGGACATTGACCCAGAAAAACCTACCTATATTCGTCGAGAATTTTATCATTGCTTTGTATATTGTAGTTTTAGATAGATCAGCGCCATCTTTTGACCGATGGTGAAACTAATGTAATTTTTGTTGCTGATTTCAGAAAAAGTGTGCTATTTAAAGAGATATTTAAATTTTTATATATAAACTTCTATCATATAGAATATTTTCAGATTTTTCTGGAAGCAAACTTTGGGTACGGATTTTTTTTTTTATATTTTTCGTCAAAATTTGTAAACCTTCTGGCCTAGAAAATAAAAAAACATATTCGAGAATGTGCAAATAGCGCTTTCATAAGATACCCTATACATGCAGTAGTAGTCCCAATTCGGTCATATTAATATAAACAAATTGGTATAATTTAATAGAATGTATTTATATATTATATATTATATGACATATGCTAAATTGTGAAGCAAACTTCATCTAAAACTATTCCAAATTTCAGGTTGAAAGCATTAGTAGTTCCTGTGATATCCAGCTCTGACAGACGAACAGACTTAGTACACAAGAGTTCCTTTTTACCATTTTTGGTACGGAGTCCTAAAAAAGGTTTATAATAAATTTATTATTGTGTCAATGTACTTTATTACAGGTTTTTCTGGCGCCATTAGCAATGAAAATGGCGGTTTTATAACTTCATTAAAATATCTGACCATTTTGACAACAAGTCAAGCAAATCATATTTTTTGTACATCTTTTACATCTAAATACCTATGTGTCAAAAAATGTGATAGCACGTGACGTAAAAACAAGGAAAAAAAAACTTCATACTATTTCTAGGAATTGCATTTCGCCATACATTTTCATTTACTGGCTTACAAAATGTTACCTTTCTGTTGTTGTTGTTGTTGTTGGTTAGCTGATTGTTGTTGTAGTTGGTAAGCTGATTGTTGTAGTTGGGTAGCTGATTGTTTACTTGCAGGTTTTGAATTTTGTGTTAAACTATATGGCACATGCGCCAGGATAATTTCCCAGGCATCCGTAAATGCAGCCTGAAAAACATGGGCAATATTTTTTTTTTAAACTATATGTACTTGTTAGATAATTCAGAAACTTGAGTTTTCATTAGGGAGAAATCCATTACATTATACCCACTACTCACCATTTTATTATACCAGATAATATTAGATTACATCATACTGAACTTGACTGGTTTAAATATATTATTTACAAGTAGCGAAATTTCCAATATTTTAGATTGTGTTAGCTCACCCACAAGCACCACAAACGGGTATTCCAGCGGTTCTATTTTTTAAACATCTCATTGTGTAGACTAAGCTGGAGTGAGCGTGTGATGAACTGTCATCTTGTTTGTATATGGATATACAGTTCACTTCTTGGTTACTTTACCTAAGATTACACGGTGAAACATTTACAGAATCACACTGCTTTTACTTATATTTTACTTTCCGGAGTTATTAGGTACAATTTGATTAAAAATACACTTCAACTGACAGTGAAGTGTATCATTTATCATTTTATGCGGCTCACTTACAAAGCAGTCGGAACAGCATCCTAAAAATAATTGTTGACAGACACGATTCGACTGCCACATCCAAAGACACTGTAATTTAAGTACCTACAAATTACCTTAATATAGCACAAAAGTATAATCTGTGAATAACTCATTACTAACAGGCAATATGTCTGTAATACAGAAATGTATTTTTTTTCATAAACGATTTTTTATTTATTAATTTCCAATCTTTTAGGGGATGAAAAATTTCTCGAGGTATGCAGATTTGCTTAAATGTTGATCTTATTTCTTTTTAATAATTTATGTTGACCACATCGTTAAAGTTGTTGATAATCATGGGTCCTGTCACCCCCTGAAATATTGACAGTGATTTAATCTAGTAGTTTAGTAAAGTATACAAGCGAATATTAAAATAATAATTATCATTGAAAAATTACTGTTACTGTGTAAAACTACGAACTTCGGGCTTAGAGAGTAGCTTCTCTGAGACCAAATGTCTGAAAAAAATTGGATGACAATAAAAACAGTATGTAGCATACAACATTTTTTTTACGTACCTATAAAATCAGGTTCTACAATATCCTTATCTCGGAGCCAATGAAAGATTAGATCCCGGCCTCCTTAATTCATCATTCCCTCGAATCTCGTCTTTTGTCTCACAAAGCGATAACCCGGCCGGGAATCTCGTTGCGAGACCTGCAATCCCTTACATTCCTCTACCGTTCACCCTCCGCCATTCATACGCATCATTTCGCAGACAGCTTTTGAACAACATGCGGAAATGTTAGATATTTATTTCAGTCCAGGCTAACAAGTAAGTATCTATATAATATATATGTCACCGGAAAATGGCATACTCCGTAAGATTGTAAAGTATAGCCTGAAATTGTATTTTTTCTAAATAAGGACGGATACATTGGACACTATTAAATACTGGGATTTATTATTTAAAAATGATTTATTCATAATATATCGCGAAATTAAAATATAATGCAATCAAAATTTATTACAATCCGGAGATCAAGAGCTGGCTTTTACCTTGGACAGAGGATAAGCATTGCCATACAACGTGGCAATGCAGCCAGTCTTTTAGGCTCACTTCCAGTCGATAGCGATGTTGACGAATTTTTTGATGACATATTTTAGTTAGGAGTTTTTTTTATTTTTTTTTATTTTATGTGTATATAGTTTGTTCTTTAAATAAATTCATCTATGAACAAATATATGTTATATAATAATATACAGTTTATATAATATACATATGTATGTGTACTTAAAGTAGGTTAAAATTATTAAAGAAAGAAAAATATTGTATGTACGTAAATTTGTGTGCGGTGTCCACACTCCATTGTGATCTCTCTCTATCACTCAAAGGTTTGCTGGTAGATAACTCAATTTTGAGCCAAGCTCGCCTTAGGTAAATAAATATAAGTTGTTAAAGTGTACAATAAAAATTAAGAAATTACGTAAACATTTTGGCGAACACTTCACTGTGACTTATACTCGTTGGCATTATTTCTGGGGGTGAAGATTTTGATTTTAGACTGCCTTAAGTCATCCTGGGGGTAGTTTTGGATTTAGTGTAGTTTCCAATATTTTTCACACACCTGTGACAATAAATACCATACCATACCACCATACCACCAGTACCATATTATATTATGTAACTTGTTTTTAATCGATCATTAACTAGTCTTAAAATTAATCAACAACATAGAGTCATAATTATATTGAAACATTTTTCGGGCAAGTTTTTTCTTTTCCCTGAGTAAGTCTTTTCCGAATGGTCCTCTCTTAGCATGTACTTTTGCTTGCAGCTGTAAGTAACAAAAAGAGGATTACTATCTATACCGTCTATTCTTACTGTAACATAATACTGTTTTATAATGTGAGAGTGCAGACTTTGTGAACTTTGTGTATATGTGGGAGGTGAAACGCTAAATCACTACAATTATTTGATAAGTGTCCTTCATAAGGATAGGCACATCTTTCCAGATGGACATAGATTATATACCTACACGGTGCAATTTTAAGTGCCCTAAAAAGGCAGCCTACTTAATGTACCCGACATAAACTATCTCGGGGCGCGATTTGTTTTTTAATTATTTATTTTTAATTCAAGATTCAAGATTCAAAGCATTTATTTCAAATAAACCATTTACAGGCACTTTTGAAATGTCAAGGTCGGTCAGTCAAAAACATGAGGCTATTTGCACGTTCCAAAGCGTAGATCTCTATGGAGAAGAACGTGCAAGAAACTCCATGGACACTCTTTTAAATCATGTGATGTTTTACAAAAATCTTAGTTACATGTACCTGCTTCTTCATGTGAGGACAATGCAAAATAAACAAAAACTTAAAACAACAACTTAAATATAAAGATGAAAATAAGCCAGCGGTGGTTAAGAGATGACCAGTCTCAACTGACGGCGTCCGTTCACGAACCTGACGTATGTATCGGCACCATTCAGCTCAACCATTTTGAAGGGAACCGAATGATCCAACACACACGCCGCCATCAGCAAAACATTTGTGTGAGCATGACATGCTCTCGATCACCATGCTCGTTCATGTCAAACAAGTAAACTAATCACATAAATATTATGTAAATGGCCCCATGGTACTCACATTTACAAAAATTTGAAAAAATGCTTCTACTATACATAAAACTATGGTTGTCAATGAAAGATGTATAACAAACAATTCAATTACTATAAAACAGCATTATTATAAAGAAAATTAAAAATGCATTCTAAATATGATGGTCACTGTTAATATTTGTTACGTAACAAACAATGTCACCGTTCTATTTCCGTTCTTAGAACACAAGGCTCGAACTCCACTCGCTCCTGAATGTTTCAAACTACGTCATGCGACATAAAATAATATATACAGGGTTATTTTTAAAACACCGGCAACCTCTCAGGACTATGTTACTAACATCATAACCAACAACTTTTGTTCTATGACTTTTAAAAATTCATCATATTTTAGTTCATCAGGATTTCATACAAAAATAAAAAAATATTGAAATTCAACGCTCTTTCTACGAATCTTTCTTATGCTTCGCAAGAAAAAGAAAAAAAAGAGCTTTCTTATGCTTCGCATAGACTTCGTAACATTGAGAGCGTTCTATTTAAATATTTTTTTATTTTTGTATGAAATCCTGATGAACTTAACTATGATTAATTTTTAAAAGTCATAGAAATAAAGTTGTTGGTTATGATTTTAGTAACAAAGTCCTGAGAGGTTGCCGGTGTTTTACAAATAACCCTGTATATATTTTATTTTTTTATTATTAATTCATTCTAATTCTAATCTATTAAATCTAATCTAAACATATAATAAAACTGTAGAAAAGTGATTTTTGTACATGAAAAAAAAAATACTAGGGTGTTATAGAACAACCCATTTCCAGCATTTTTCGATTTTTTTCTGTTTGTCTGTTTATTTGTTCGGGCATCACGTAAAATGTGCGAAAGCAATGTAGATAACTTTTATACACAAGGTTTGAGCGTAACTTGAAGTAACATTTAGTTTTTGTTTCATTGCAATCGGTACAGTCTATCAAAAGATATTTGAATTTAAAGTTTTCCAGAAGTAAAATAGGAGCGGGGCAATAATGGAAAATGTGACGCAGACGAAGTTGCGCGGGTCAGCTAGTCATAAATATATTTTTTTATGAATGTTTAGTATTCATTTCGTAAATGAAGGCTGCCCTCTAGAATGGCAGCGTGTAAATATAATTATTATGTAGAAATAAACTAAACATTAGCTGGAAAACTTGAGTTTAGATTCGAGGACAATAGGCTTGTTTGACGTAATGTGCATTTTTAATAAATGATTTCATCTTTAGCCGGCTAAGATAGTGTATAGTCACCGATACGCGGGAAGCGTTTTAATAAATTAAATCAAAAATTTCACAAAAAAATGATAATGATCTGCTTTATGTCATGTTGACTTGATGAGTGCTTGTTAGAACTTGTCCTTACAGGCTGTCTTTGAATAAGGCGATGCCAATCTGGTTAAGTTCAATACTGCTTAGACACAGGCGTGTTTTTTTTCTACTATAAGGAGCCAATTCAATACAACTCAATATTTCCGAAATGTAGAAGTGCCGATAATCGATCGATTTGAGCTTGGTGTTACGTTAACATCTACCCTCAATTTTGGCCCTTTCTTGGAAGCAAAGGCTTTAGTGGCTGCCAAAATGTTGGGGATCCTAGCAAAGGTGAAATTATACTTCACGTCGGAACAGCTGCTAAAACTTTATCAAGCGCAAGTCGTGTATGAAGTACTGCTCTAATCTTTGGGACGGATCTGCTAGATGCCAGATTGATGCCCTTGATTCCATCGGGAAACGAGCCAAGAGTACCATCGGAAATGATAGGCTCGTCAAGTCGAAGCTCTAAAGTCTTAAGCATCGATGCCGAGTTCCTGGAGGGTCGGTTTTCTATAGGTCGAATGTTGGGAGGAATTTTGTATTTTATTTAGGATTGAATACCGTCGCAAACGGTATTCAATAATTTCAAATCAACAGTGAATAGGCTACTCTTGGCAAGCGTGCTCTATGTTCATTGCTTACCATCAGGTGAGATAGTGGTCAAACGTGTGTAACAGAAAAACAACACGGTATCTCGATTAGTAAATCGAAAATGACAGTTCTTTCTTCAAGTAGTGTTAGCAAAAAAGTTCTGAAAATTTACTATAAGTAACCTTACTTTTACGATCTGTCATAGGGTTATGTAAATACACAAAAACATCCACATGCCTTCAGAAAATAGAAAAAAATGTAAACGGTCTACTTACTACAGATGACGGAGAATACGCTATTGAGGACGTTCTACTTTAAATTATTTTGCTTCGCCTACAATTATTAAAGCACATATCTTAAATAAATACTTACCGTCTGTGTTTATTAAAATCATATCGGCCACACTTTCTTTACCCCAGTATCGTTGTCTTCATGGAAATCTATGGTTTTCCTATTTCAGATTCGTTTCGTATTCACCTTTCATAAAGGTCGTTTATTGCTAAGCAGAAGGTTTAAGTTTCTGGTAGTATGAAATGATAGCAGATTCAGCTAAAGTGGCCTTTTTAGAACCGCTGGCAACTTTTACCGACGCTACGGCTAGCCAGCGGACCGCGTGCGTCTCAGTTCCAAAAGGTCGCATCCCATTCTAATCGTGCGCGAGTTATACCCCACATCATGGTAGAACATAAGAAAAAATCGCCAATTTACGTGTAGGATACACCCTCAGATGATAATAATAATAATAATATCCTTGGACATTTCACACAACGCCATATAGTCCCAAGCTAAGCAACCTAATGCTTGTGTTATGGTAACGATATGGCTGATAAACTACTTATATTTTTTTTTTTTTGTAAATACATACATATTATAGATAGAAAAACACCCAGACTCGGAACAAATACATGTAGGTCTTACAAATATTTGTTCCGTGCGGGAATCGAACCCGCGACATGCTGCGCAGCAGTCAATTGCTCAACCACTGCGCCAACCGTGTCGTCAAGATGAATTTGTGCGAAAGAGTCTTCGCGTCTTTTTTTTTAATTTGAGATGAGTTTGCGCTTGACTCTAGTCTAGGTCAGTGATGACAGAGACAAAGTATAACATGGAGCGAGCTTACTCAGAAGTAGCCTGTTCACTCTAATTTTGAAAATATTAGGGTTGTAGGCGTTCGAAAACACAGACGCAGGCAGACAGTTCCACTCTTTTGCTGTGCGCATTATAAAAGACGATTGGAAACGCTTAGTGCGAATTGGTGGAATAGCAACAAGGTAGGGATGGTAAGTTGTAGTGCGTCTAGAACGCAAAGGTCAGGAAGCTTAAGCTTAGGAGAAAAATGTGTGCGTTTTAGTAAGTGAGAGTATGATACTTCTACATAAGATGGTCAGATGATGAAAGTAACCTGTTTTTTTTTTCATGTTTTTATTTTAACACCTTCTCGTGGTTAATGTGTAAACCGATACCAAATGCCAACTTTCTATTGATAAGAATCTTCAGCTAAACCGCAGACAGACAGACAAATAGGCAGACATGCCAAATCAACATAATATTTGGCTCACTGTTGGCTACGTAAATCCTAAATACCATTCATCTTTTTTAACACTGATACAGACAATTGGATATTTTTATAGTGAAGATGAGATAACAACGTTTTGTAATAATGATTTGGCAATGGCATCATCTAGTTTGTGTTTGTTTAACAAACACAATCCTACTAATATTATCAATGTGAAAGTTTGTATGTTTGGATGTTTGTGCAACAATCACGGAAAAATGGCTCATGGGATTTGGATGAAATTTAGTATACATGTAGTTCACATCCTGGAATGAAACAGGCTACTTTTTATCCCAGTAACTTCCATGGCTTATGAAGACGGAGAAAGAAGTGGGAATCCAGAGTTGCTGCTGCCTTAGTACCTACTTCAGATTCAAAAGTACCAGGAGAACAGAAATGACGAAGTTTTTTAGCAGAATAGAATAATGAGTGCTAAAGATTCACAAGTAGGTACCAGGAGACTAGAAACACGTCAAAGTATTTTTTCTGAGCAAGTTTTTTTTTTAATCAGAGGAACAGAAACATGTTGAAGTATTTTTGGGGTTATAATTGTGAGCGCTAAAGATTTACAAGTACCAGGAGACCAGAAACATATCACAGTATTTTGTAGGCTGGCAATTAGTACCAAAGATTCCCAAGTTGCAGGAGACCAGTAGCATTTCGAAGTATATCCGGCTGTTATTGCACTTTTTTCGCGAGAGAAGCCGCAGGCTGGCAATTAGTACCAAAGATTCCCAAGTTGCAGGAGACCAGTAGCATTTCGAAGTATATCCGGCTGTTATTGCACTTTTTTCGCGAGAGAAGCGTTAGTGCATGGTTTTTTTTTTTTAATTATTATAGGCGTACGTTTGACCGCTATCTCACCTGATGTTAAGCGATGATGCGGTCTAAGGTGGAGCACGCTATGGTATTGGATCATGGGCTACGTTATTCTTAAAATTAAACATATAAGGCATTAACACTACCTCTCTACCTGTGCATTTGTGTGCTTGAATCAATTATGTAATAAATTGTACTACCAAATCTACTCTAACTTTGCAACTGTCATTTTTAGGCTCACTAGCAACATTGATTCTTTCGCGGATCGACATCATTGAAGCTGTATTTCCCATTATATTGGCCGAAGGTCTTGCGTGGTTCTTTCAAAATAGGAATCAGGTGTTTTTTACCCCATTTCTCCGGGAGGGTTTTTGTTTTACCACTATATCGTGTTGTGTGTTCTAATAAATCCTTGGTTGATATGCCTTGTCGCTCAAGAAGTTGCTGGCGCAGCTGATCCCTTTGAAGCGCCTCTTTAATAGCAGAGTCTGTAGTTGTGGTTCTTACTGTAAATTGATATAAACATAAACTACTTCAATACAATTTCATTACAATTCAACCAAAAAAAATAATAAGGAAATTTCATTACATTTCAACCAAAAAAAAATAGACACGAAGTTAATTTATCAATTGATGGTCACCGTCGAACATTGTTGTAAGTTACATTTTGACGTTGTGTAATTAATTGACAATGATAACGGGTCAAAGTATTTATGTTTTTTTTTTACGTTTAAGCTTTCCTTAACCTGTGAACGTTATTTTAGCTTAAGGCATGTACCAGACGAATGTAATCCAGCGTCCCAACAGAGGTGTCCTTGCTTGTTGCTATCCAAGACGGCAGATGTAACCCAAATTTTTATTTGACCTTCAACGTCCTTGGCGGACGGATGCGCGCTCCCATCCGCAGTTGGAGCGCGTGGATTACATCCGTTTAGCTGGCAGATTACATCTTACCAAAGAATGTTGTGCTGCGGCAGGCATCGGGTGCACACGTTTGCGGTTTCAAAGTGTCATTCATATCTATTAACTCCAATAGGTTTGCTTGGCTGAAAATTGATTGTTCCTCTAACCAGCTCCTCATCCACTTCTTTTTCTTTCTTTGTTTTCCGTCTTCAATTGTGCACAAAAGTGCTAAAGCTAGGCCCACCTTTTTGAAATTTGGGCAAATTAGGAGCCATTTTTTGTTGATGCTTGGTATCCGTGTAGCTGAAACACAATTCGCGGATTGAAATCCAGCTATCACCAAGGTCACCTCTGTGAGCACGCTGGATTGCATCTGTCTGTAACATGCTTTACTTTTCCATAATCAGTCGTTGCGAATCCTGTACTTTTTGTTAAAACATTTTTAGTAGTACGATGGGAAAAAATAAACAAATAGTTTGGTTTTATCAAATACGTTAGGGAATAAATATAATGACCACCATAAAATGCTTTGATACCCTTTTTTTTTTTTTTAGGGATGGGAAATATAAACCCATCCATGTTCCTTCATTGCCCTTTGTTGATACCCTACTTTTGCTTTGATACCCTTAGTTTTGTAACCAAAAATATCTACTTAACACCAGAAAAATAGTCACGACTCCACTTTAAATTGTATTCGACCACCAAATTTAGTAAATGATCACCAAATCTTAGCGAGCAAATTAATATTCAGTTAGTATAATATTCAAATTCTATAGTAACGTGTCTGCGTCAGATCCCCTCTATGGTTGGTGAAACATGTGGGTTAGGTTAGGTTAGAACCATGACCATTAGCGCGTGAAGGCGAGCGAGCGAAGCGAGCGTGCCGCGACAGCGGCCGCCGTGCGCCAGATTGGTTTAATTTTGGTGATCATTTACTATTTTTGGGTTACTCATGATTAACTTGGAGTCATTTTACTTAAATAGGATAGCAAAGTGTTAAAACTTTGGTTATAATTTTACATTAAAATTCGAGTTTCATTTTGGTGATCATTTACTACTTTTGTCTGCTATTTGTTACTATATCTGGTGGTAAGTTATAGTAACGAACAATAGCCAATACGTTATAGTAACGAACTAAATCATCATATAAAAAGAAGAAAGGAACCCAGGGAACCCGTTTCGCCAGAATTGACGTAGGTACAAATTTGACAAAAAATACACAATATCGTTAGAGTGAATAGGCTCCTTCCGGGTAATTTAGAGATTGAGATTACTCTCTGACTTTATTGAGTCAGGTGAGGAGTTCACTTCAGCTGATATAAATTTGAATTCTTATATAAAATAATCTATTTAAAAAAAGGAGAAGAAACTTAAGGCGAGGTTGCAGTACTGTGTGTACTGACGAACGGCAGCGACTGTCCGGCGAGCGAAATAATGCTTACATTTTGATTGTTTTTTCTTCTTGGCAAAAATGATAAAGAAATTATACAATATGGTTTCAACATTGAATTCAAAATAAATAGCTCTATCTATTAATATAACTTTCATATATATTCGTGATGAAATCTCTTAGAAGTACACGTTTAAAATTGTGATTTAGTGTCATGTTTGATAAAAAAAAGTATCGAGCCAATCATTCTAAATTGCAGTTCTATCTTTACGATTTACTTGAGGGTATGTTCAATTTTTATGTAATGATTTTTATTTATTAAAAAACTCATAATTAATTAGATTTTCAGACGTTCAAAAATCTTAAAAAGTACTGCAACTTCGCCTTAAAACTTTGAGCCTCCCTAAAACAACTGAACCAATGGTGACAACCTGCCACCCCTTGCGAAGACTAAACTGACCTACAATGTTATTAAACCGACACCCCGCAAAAACAAACACATACACCACAGTCCAATTTTGCATAGCAACGACAGCCCTGCCCCATGTGCAAAGTCGGTATGAGCCCCCATGGTAAGTGCTAAATGATATTTATTCTGTAAGTTTATATTATTCCAGATGAGGCCGATGTTTCCAAGCTGATCCTGAGAAGAATCACCGAAACAAACTCAGAGGTCATAGTCTCTTCTAAAGTCCAGACAAACGTAAATAATACATGAAAACCATGCAGGTACACAGGTCTATGTCCTTTTGAGGAAAGTACCACGCAGGTTTGAGTGGACCTGTCTAGACAGTGCAAGCATTTGTCAGTTATCATGCAGCTCAACTGAGAACTTTGAGGAGCTCAATGATCCGACGAACAATACCAAAGTAAAGACATTAGGGTAGGCCACAAAATGTACTCTAACCGCCAGACAGTCATGAATGTATTGTGATATCTCAGCGGCAGTAGCATCTGGTATCACAGTAACTACGGCAACAAGCGAAAAGAAATGCGAGTGTGACTTGCGCTCCAAGGGCTCCGTAAAAACTTGTATAGGTACAGTAGAAAGATCATCTATTAAATGATGATCTATATACTATAATCTATACTATAATATTATAAAGTAGAAGAGTTTGTTTGTTTGTTTGGTTGAACGCGCTAATCTCAGGAACTACTGGTCCGATTTGAAAAATTCTTTCAGTGTTAGATTGCCCATTTATCGAGGAAGGTTATAGGCTATATATCATCACACATAAGACAAAAAGGAGCGGAGCATTCAAGGTAAATTTGACGCAGATGTAGTTGCGTGGGGCAGCTAGTAATATTATAAAGCTGAAGAGTTTGTTTGTTTGAACGCGTTAATCTCAGGAATTACGGGCCGATTTGAAAAATTGTTTCAGTATTAGATAGCCCATTTATCGAGGAAGGCTATAGGCTAGATATCATCACGCTAAGGCAAATAGGAGCAGAGCATTAATGGAAAATGTGACGCAGACGATGTCGCGCGGGTCAGCTAGTAAATGATAAACGGTATGTATTTTGTGAATAGGTTAAACATAACCCTTTTTTAATTAAATGGACCTTCGACTTTTATCGAGTACCTACTGCAGTGCGATTCTGTTAACATGTCAAAGTGAATGACAAGTGAGCTGTCAAACTATACAAACAAGATGGCATGACGGCTCACTGGTTGTTCACTCCACCTAAGTGATCACGGTGAGATATCGACAGAATCGACCGGCTGATGTACCTACTATGAAAGCACTCATCAGTCTGACAAAACGATAAGTAGGTAGAATTGAGGGATACGCTTAGGCTCAACGCACACCAAAAGAGCGTCGAAGCGCAGCGAAGCGGAGCGCAGTTTCAGTGTCATATGAATTGTAACTATATTTTCATTACTATGATACTTATTATCGCATGAGAATCTTGAACGAGTCGCGCGGATGCCCGCGGCGCCGCGGGAATTCCGGCGAATTCCTTCTCTACCGAGAAGGTCGCTGCGCTTCGCCATTCGCCGCTCTTTCGGTGTGAGTTGACCCTTAACATTTGATTTGAAATAATTATCTTTTACTTATGCTGTAAGGCCTGCTTCATGATTTCTCAAACTTTATTTCGATACCCTTGCAAACGTCAAAATACGCGCCATAAACAGTGTGCCAATTTTACTAACTTTAACATTCGCATCTCAATCGCAAACTGTCAAGAATGTTTGACAATTAAGACATTTTTGACAGTTTGCGACATGCGAATGTAAGTTGTTTAAAAATGAGTAGAATTGACCCTCTGAGCATAAATGATTTTTTCTTTGCTCCACGGAAAGCCGACCTGAGTAGTGAGTACCCTTGGAATCTACGTGATGGGATACTCAGATCATTTGATGTTAATTTGATTCTTCCACGTGTTCTTGCGAAAAAGGGCCATGACAGACAGACTGACAAGAAAGTGATTCTATAAGGGTTCTATTTTGGTCGACTGAGACACGGAACCCTAAAAGGCAATTATTGGTTTGGTACGTACGTGTTATTCCTTTTCGTCCATATACTTTTATCCGAGGTGGCGATCTCTTCACGATAACTGCCCATGCACCTTTAAATGCTTCCTGAAAAAACATAGGTTGATTAATTACAATATCGAAAACTGCACCGTAATTTATTGAGGAACACACATCCTATATTAATATAATGCGTGGTGTCCCAATAGTGAGGCGTGCAATGATTGTTTTTTTTTTTTTTTTTTTTTTTATGCGAAACGGGGAAACTCTTGGCCCAAATCTCACCTGATGGAAAGTGATGATTAGGCCGAAGATGGAAGCGAGTTTCACCCGGAATCCTCCAACATAGAGGAACTGGCTATCATATCTCTAATTGCCGGAACACAACAATGCTGCTAACATTGTTGTTAACTCTATAGACTTGGTTCGCGAGGTTGTCGACATGTGGGAAGTGGAATCTGCAATCATTGTACCGATAGTTGTGACAGCCAACGGTTTAATAGCCAAGAGCCTCGACCAACACCTCAGGAGGGTCTCGTTGGGTAGCTGGGTCAAGGGCTTGATTCAGAAAGTGGTACTTCTTGACACGGCTAGCATTGTTAGGAGGTTCCTCTCTCTGGAGCCCGGATAGTTCGGGTTTGGGACCAATCGATTCTCCGTTGGTGATACGAAGTAAAAACGCCCTTAACTAATAGTCCGGTCAAAATAGACATTTCAAATAACAATAACTCCCACAGAGCTGAATTTTAGTAGAGACCTTTGGTACATATTAAGTGTACTTGTTTTTTGTGTTTTTGACAGAAGTTAAAATAATGTCGGCAAAATCAATTTTTTTTTTTGGTGCTTCACAATCGGCAAGGTGAAAACAAATTTCTTTTCTGATTATCGTATGAGGAGAGCCAATTACGTGGCATATATGGGATGTGTGCATATCACGTAGAATGTAACTCCTTCAACCTTTAGAATCGCTATATCTTTGTTATGGTGATTCTTAGGAAAAAAAAAAACATATTTTTTGTAGAAAACTTTATGATCTACAGTTTTTGTCTGATTTTTGAGAAAATTGCCGTTTTCGAGAAAACTAACCCAAAAAACCGAAAATGTTGACCTTTGACCTTGAATAACTTTTTTAGAACACAGGATCGATGGAGACTTTTGGCACTTTGTTCGTACTGGTGTACCCAAGGTTTCTACCAAAATTCAGCTCTGTGGCAGTTGTTATTTGACTATTATTTTTATGTGCAATTTGACCGGACTATAAGGACGATACTATGGACTTCGGGCATAGAGAGAAAACCCTAAGATAATGAAAATAGGGAATATGCATGAAAAAAATATTTATTATCCATACAGTTTATCTAAAAATATACAAAAATATAATACTTACAAGGAAAATAAAATCAGAATTACTCGAAAAACCAACGAGATATTATTATTTTAAACAAATATATCTGTCCCTCTCGCGAAAACGCTGTTTAGTATGGCAGCTGTACAGGCGTCATGAACTTTGACGTCAAAGTCCATATCGGACTTCTTTTTCTAATTGTAATCTTGTAAGCTGTAAAACTTCATCGCTGATGAAGGTATTAAAAAAAAAAATCATTATTGTTAACTAGAGCAAATAAAGTCTTTAAGTAAATAAAAAAATCACATGCATATTTCCTATTGTGAAATGGAGGATATGAAAGAAAATGCCATAGATTGTGTGTTACCAATTACTCCACTGGTCTACTAGATTTAATTAAAGAAATAATTTAAATGTTTACCTGCTGTTACCTGCTTAGAAAGATTCGTAATAAGCTGTAAGCTGCCGGTTATATCATTTGTAGACCAACACCTAATAAGTATGCTAAGTTAGTTTAACTTACATAGCTGAGATAATTAAGGTTCTGAACGTTCGTATAGAAAAACAAATCACCCCACTCTCCACGTCCTCATCCCCGGCCTCCTTATCCCCCTTCTACCATCGGACATCCAGACGCACTGCAGCTTACCATTCCTACCTTGCTGCTATTCCATCAATTCGCTCTAAGCGTCTTTTATAATGTGTATAGCAAAGGAGTCTCTGCCTTTTTTTTTTTAGGGATGGGACATCATCCAATGACTCCTCCCGCTCTGGGTGTAGCGGGAGGGAGTGTCAGACTTCTACTGACTAAAACCCATCCATGTTCCTTCATTGCCCTTTGTGTTCCGGAGCCACGGTGTCTCTTGCGAATAATCCCGCGACTCCGGGGAGCTCTCTGCCTGCGTCTGTGTTTCCAAACGCTTGTGCTGCTTGAGTGAACAGGGCTCGTTCTGGGTAAGCTCCATCGTAGACTTGGTCTCTCTGACCAAGACTACAGTCAAAAGCAAACCCATCACAAATATATAAAAAACAAAAAAAAAACAGTACTTTTTTTCTTTCACTCGTGTATGTCTTTCTGTCGTCAATTAGCTCCATATCTACATAAATATCCCAATTCAGCTAAAATTTCGTACACATTTCAAGTACTTAACTGTAATGATAATTATATTGGGATCACCAAATGATTCGTTGCGCTCAGAGGGGTTAAAAGGGACACTTTAGCAGAATCATATTAGAATCATAATATTAACCAGACAACAATCTGTCAAATTTCATTTTCATCTTTATCGCTAACTTATCGTAGGTTCAAGGTTGAATGGGAAAATTTGACAGTGGCAGGTAGCGTGATGTGCTTTCTGATTCTGCTAAAGTGGCCTTGTAGACCATCTTCTTAAGAGCAAAATAACATGTCTGTTGTATGGGAGCTCCACTTAAATATTGTTTTATTCTGTTCTTTAGTATTTGTTGTTTTAGCGGCAAAAGAAATACATAGTTTTTGAAAATTTCAACTATCTTACTATCACGGTTCATGATATACAGCCTGGTGACAGACGGACATACAGACGGAGGGAAAGCAGAATCTTAGTAATGAGTCCCGTTTTACCTTTTGGGTACGGAACCCTAAAAATAAGTATGGATAAAATTTGTTCATTTCTAATAGTTTACAGGAAAAGCAACAGAAAGACTATGGTTACAAAAAAACGTAATATTAAAAATATTATTTGTTCGAAACACATCGCGGGTAGTTTTAAAAAAATATCTCAGATATGCAAAGCTGAACTTACTTAGCTCAGTCTTATATGAAGCTGGCGCTGGCAATAAGGCTTATTACACAAACCCGGTATAGGATTATTAAACATATTAAATACAACAAGAACTACAACATAAATGGTTATGCACAAAACGTGTATGCTCGAAAAAAATACTCACGTTTTTATCAAAAATAACGAACATTTATAGCGGTTTTAAATCTGGATAATTGGATTTAAAATTACCAACGAAATGATTATAAATAACATTGAGGCATTACGAAGGATTAGTATTTAAATAATAGTTATGTAAATTATTTTATAATTAATATACAGGTTGTAACAGTAATTACCCAAAATCCGTAAAAGTGTCTGTGTATATTAATACAAAAACACTTTTACTTATTTTGCTGACAAACAACTTTTCCTAAGAAACCAACCATTTATGTTTGGGTTCATTGTATGTACGCGGACAAAACGAAAAAAAAAAAAAATGCCTCGTGATATATGCACCCATAGATGGCGGGGTTGGTCTGATACTAAAAATGTTCATTCGTTCTTTTCTTTGAACTTAGTAGCGTGTCCAGCTAAGTTCAAAGGAAAAGGAACTGGCGACGCAGTAGCTGTGTTGTGTAATAATCTAATCATTTCGAGCTACTTTTGATCCCTCCTCAGCTCGAAACTTATTTTACCTGCCATTTACAAAGCTCGTACAAAGCTGGTCTAGATTCCAAAATTTCATAAATCTAACTCAACAGTTATTGATGTATAAAAGGTTACTAACGCACTCACCCACTGATTTTTAGATAAAAAAAGCTAACCCACTTCCAGATGACTTAAAAATTTCAAATTTCACTAGTTTTTACCAGTAATCATTTTTTTTAACATTAAAGATAAATGTTGATCTTTTAATATAAAAGTGTAACTTGTTGTTGTAGTCAAAAAAGCCAATTCAAATCTAAATCAATCACATAAAATCAAGTCACAATAAAGATATTTAATTGAATTGAATCTTTAACCTTAATTAATCTTATTTTAAGATAATCTCCAGAACTTGGCACTGGTTTAGATCTCAATCATATTGTCACTGAAGTCAACAACCACGCATAATATTTAAATTGAACTTGGCTCCCATTTTCACATTTATGCTTTTGACGATAATATGATGAGTACAGAGACACCTTTTCAGATTTTGTTTTTATTTTGCAACACCCTGTATGTAAAAAAATATAAGTCCCATGGGCTTTAAGGTAGGGTAAATGCACGGCATCTATGACATAAGAAGCTGGGGGAGAAATTTTTTCATATAACAACAAATAATACAATAAAAATAACATTTCTCGATAATTTTATTTTCATTTTTTTACCCTTTATTGTGATTTTTACTTCTAGTGCGTGTAACAAAATGATTCAGTAAAATATTATTTATTGAAAAAAAAAAATGGAACAATATGTAATATTAAATATTATGAACACTCGAAGGCTGTATAATTTGGAGTACGTTTTTCTGAATATTATTAAAACTAGCTGGTGCCCGCTTAACAAATATATGTACCGCGTGTATCTGACATCGACGCACAAACGATTTCCATGGGTCCAGGGCATGATTCTGGACACCCTAGACTTGAAATTTGTCGTCGGCTTTTTTCTCATTTATTTATTTTTTTCAAGGGTTTTTTACTTTGGACTGCTCATAATCGTTATTCTGACCTAACCCAATGAGATATTTAATAAAAAAATAATTAATTAACTACTTTCACTAAAAAGAACAACCTGATTAAAGCCACAGATAGATATCAGCTCAGCTGAGCTGATACTTTGTGGTACTCTTGAAAAAAATGAGAAAAGAACCGACGAAAAATTCCAACACTGGGGTGTCCAGAATCATGCCCTGGACCCATGGAAATCGTTTGTGCGTCGATGTCAGATACACGCGGTATGTTATTATACTAAAACCAACTCGAGAACCACTCTATTTGGTGAAAACAGCATGAAAATCAGTGCCGTAGTTTTTGAGTTTATTGCAAACAGACAGACAGACGCGGCGAAGGACTTTGTTTTATAATATTTATAGAACAGGGCGGAAGCCTTTGAAAATGGTTAAAAGTGAAAAAAAATAGCAGAACGAAAAGCCATTGGAAAAGGAAGAGATTATAACAAAAATCTGAGTTCGGGAAGTGGATGTGTACCCGTGCGTGTTTAAGGGTAAAAAATGATGTATCTCGATTTCTGGCAAAACTACAAGTCTTATGGGAAAAAGTGAAATGGCAAAGTTATAGTTAATAAATAGATCTACAACTTTTGTGTTTCCTTTTTTTCCCATAACCTCAAAATCTATGTGAAAATTCAAATAACCGAGTTTTTGGTTTTTTATTGTTCTCTTTTACAAGTTTTTTTTTCGCGACTTTTGGTGAAAACTTACCTTTTTATGTACCTAACAACTGAATTTTTTTAATTTAAAATATTCATGTTTTCACCTTATTCTAACCGACCCTAAGATCACCCGTAAATTATTTTTCCATTCATTTTTGTTATATTCTCTTCCTTTTCCAATGAGGTTTCATCCAACTATTATTTCCTTTGGTTTCAAAAATTATCGACACAGGTCTAGTAGTGCTATTACGATTTTAAATCTATAGATACGGCCTCTGTTCTCATTTGTTACTGGATGTTTGTTAACTTACTGATAATATTTTTGGGGGTGAAAGCACCCATTAAATTCTTAAGTCATCACCTGCCTAGCCTTTTCCCAACTATATTGGGGTCGGCTTCCAGCCAAACCAGATTCAGCTGAATACCAGTATTTTACGTGGAGCGGCTGCCTACCAGATCTCCTAAACCCATCTGGGTAAGACGGCACTCCTTGGCAAGATTGGTATCAAATTTTCTGGCTTCTGACTATCCGTAACGACTGCCAAAGATCTCCAAATGACAGCTGGGACCAACAGCTTACAGTTCTTTCCGAGGCATGGAAGAAACTCGGTATGTTAAAATTACCTTTCTAATTACCTATCTACAGACCAACCTCGGCAAGCGCTGATTAACCATGAAGATCGATCTGTGGGGCTGTTATTATTTAGCCACAAGCTCCTCGATTCAATTCTTAAGTATGAAAATATACCTACAATTTATGTTCGCATTACTCGAACAAAATTAGGAACAGCGAACAGCAGATTTTTGGTCGTTCCCATAATCTATGTTCTCCACATTTACGATTATTTTCAACCCCTAAAATATTGCCAACGAATTAAATCATGATGTCCTCTTGTTTAAATGTAACAGTAACCTATAAACAATATTTTGACATGTTTTTTTTTTCATTTTCCATTCCTAAATAATAAATAATAATTTAAAAATTAAAAGAAATTGCATTAAACCCGCCTTTGTGCATGTGTATGCTATCAATTTATAATACACTGGCTGATATCCGCGGCATCGTCCGTTAGACAAGTTATATACTAAAACCTTCTATGAGAACCACTCTATCCATTGGTGAATTAACATGAAAATCGGTGCAGTAGTTTTTGAGTTTATCGCGAACAGACAGACAGACGCGGAGGACTTTGTTTTATAATATGTAGTGGTAGTGATGTTGTTCACTAGCAGCAATTATTATTTATTCGCTGATCGTAATAACCATTTATTTTTTTTGGCGATAATAATTAAATATTCTCATTATACTGTTGCCCATGGGAATATTTTTCGGTTCTTTCAGAATAGGAATCGTCACTTTACTATGAGTTATGTCGAAGTTTGCTTTGCTGTGTCGCTCATTTTGTCGAAAGGATGTTCGCTCATGTAGTCGCTCGGGTTCTGACATGAGTTGTTGCTTGTTTGTTCGCTGGGATGTGTGAACATGTTGTCCCTTGGGCTGTAGCTCATTTTGTCGCCAAGACCTCCACTCAGGTTGTTGTTCTGGATGCCACTCGCGTTGTCGCTCCAGTAGTTGCTCCGGTGCATGCACAGGTTGACGGTTGGGTTTTTGCTGATTGATTGGTTTGTTCTTCTGTAGCCAAGATATCCACTCAGGTTGACGATTGGGCTTGAGCTCATCAATTTTTTTATGGGCATGTCGTGTTAGTTGCCACTCAATCCGTCGCATGGGTACCCACTCGTACGTTTGTCCATGTTCAGTGGTGATTCGTCTCTCAGGAGTCCATTCATCCCGTTGCTCAGGTTGAGACTTAATTTGTTGCTCAGGTTTCCAGTCAATTTGTTGCTCAGGCTGCGAGTCCAGTCGATGCTTAGGTTGAGATCCTATTCGATGCTCAGGTTGAGAGACCATTTGATGCTCAGGTTGAGAGTCCATTCGATGCTCAGGTTGAGAGTCCATTTGAAGCTCAGGTTGAGAGTAGATTCGATGCTCAGATTCACAGTCGATTAGTTGCTTAGGGTGCGAATCGATTCGATGCTGAGAGATGCAGTCGATGGGCTGCGCTGGTTTGTAATCGATTTTATACTCAGGCACTATATTTTGCTTACGCTGCGGTTTTAATATTTCCTTAGGTTGCGTGCCGATTCGTAGTGTCCTCTTATTGGGAGAAATAGTGGTCGTTTTGAGTTCTGAAATATATACAAAAATTCTTAAGCAGGCGTGATTGAAACTCTAGCTTTTTGTATATAAGAAGTGACTTTTGGTATATAAATGAGATAGTTACAGGTCTAAATATCCATATGCATAAATGATTTGGCAATATTCGCAATGCGCGTACATTTATAAGTCGAATTTCCTGCCGGAGTTTGTGTTTCCTGATAGCTACAACCTAAACATCATATCCGTTCGCTTACCCGTTGATCGATAATATGGTCATACGCATGCCTATAAATAATGAAAGAGTGTATGATTTAAGATGGCGTAATCAGTAAACAGTGATTCCTAACATGGGGGTAAATCAGCTGTTCTGTGGGGTAACAAAGAAACTGATAATAATTAGGACTTAATCTAATAAAATACGTAGCTATGTAGAATATGTAGATAGTAAAAATATAAAATATTAAATCTCCGCACAGTAAGTAGGAACCGTATGTGATATCTCTTTCTAAAGTCACATTTCAGCCGAGAGTAACAAAATCTAAATCAAAATTATGATCTGGCCGAATATCTTGTTCCCCACCTTGTATCTACCACTTATAGCTATGAGGGTAGATTTTCAACTTTGGTTACACTGAAAACAAAGGCATGAGGGTCAATTAATCTACTGTAACAAATTAATAGATTTGGCTCTCTTGCCTTTTTAGGGCTACGTATCCAAAGAGACCCTACGGAACCCTATTACTAAGCCTCCGCTGTCAGTCCGTCTGTCTGTCAGCGGGCTGTATCTCAAGAACCGTAAGGCTGACGCGCACTGGTGACTTTTGTCACCGTGGTAGTATATATATCTCTCTGTTGCACTTCACAATTGCGGATGAGAGAAATTTACTGTCACGGTGACAAAAGTCACCCGTGCTCGCGTAAGCTTATTAGCTTACCGTAGACAGTTGAAATTTTCATAGACTGTTTATTTCTAGTGCCGCTCTAAAAACAAATACCTAATTAAAAATTACAGTTTATGGTACGGAAGCCTTCGTCTGCGAGTTCGTCTCGCACTTGGCAAGTGTGACCAAAGTTGAAAAACTATTCTCACGTCGCATATTATTTCGCAATCGCATCTCTATGACTGCTGAAATGTGGGTGCTGCACGCGTGCACTATAGGTACACTTCTGCCTCTCTTTGGAATATCTGATGCGTATCCGTGACATTTTGTATTTCATGATTAGAATTTATCGTATTTTATTTTAAATGTTTGAATTTATCTTAAATGATTATAATTTTAATTCTATTTTGTTGACATGCTATGAATCCAATTTAATTTTTTAATTTTTATATTTAATTTATTGACATTTTTAAATTTGAAGTTTGAATTTTAATCTATTGAGATATTTTAAGTTTTTTTAGTTTTTTTTTTTTTTAATTTGTGTAATTTATTCAAACAAATTGTATTTTACTTTTTATGTTTATGTTTGAAATTTGTGAAATCAAGGCAGCAAGCATATTGTTCAGCGCTATATACGCCTTAATTGTCATGTGCATCAGATTTTTTGTAATGCAGTTTTTTTTTAGTGTTTGATGTATGTTATGTGGTAGTATTTTTAAATAAATAAATACCTAAAATACCAAAATTTTGTAAAATCACTACATCAAAAAATTATAAGTGAAATAGATATTTTGTCAAGGGGTCCTGAGTCTTATCAATTCTTAATTTTTTTATGAATAAGTAGGACTCAAAAACTGCAAATGCTTTTAATAATGGTTTCGCTTTGATACTAAATCAGTTGACTAAAAATAATAAAGTATTAGGGTGCCTGTCCATTACAACGGGGCGGAGAAACGGATAAACATTAACCAATCATGTCAGTCAAAATGACAGTGACTCACGTGGTACGGAGATTTTACGCATTTGCATTGGTTAAAATTTCTCCGTTTCTCCGCTCCGGCGTAAGGGTGCCTGTACATTTCAGTGGAGCGAGGCAACGGAGCGGAGAAACAGGGAAGCATGAATCATATCAGTCAAAATGACAGTGACTCACGTCGTACGGAGATTTTATGCATTTCCATTGCTACTGCGCTGTAATGGAGGCACCCTAATGTACACCCTTTTTATGGATGGGAAATCAAATGACTTCTCCATTTTGAGCAAAGCAGAAGGGAGTATTAGACTTTTACTGACTATAACCCAACCGTGTTCCTCCTACTGTCCTTTGCATTCCAAGGACCGGTGACTCTTTCGAACAAATTCCGCCCTGGCAGTAATAGTCGCCCTTGGTCTACAACATAGGTAGACCAACACTACCTTATTTCATTTTTGTGTCTTGATTTAATGATTGTGTATGTTCGTGCGCAAATAGTTTGCATAAAAATGTTTTCAAATAGTTTACACGAATGTCCAATCCTTCTAATATTATAAATGCGAAAGTTTGGAGGATGTAAGCGTGGATGGATGTTTGTTACTCTTTCACGTCAGAATGCTTCTAAGGATTTTCATGAAATTTGGCACAGAAGTAGATTATAGTCTGAAATAGCACACAATTTTTAACCCGAGAATATGTTTCCGAGGGATCACGAGTGCGAAGCCGCTGGCAGAAACTAGTATGAAGTTTTATTTTAAAGAATAACATTGATTTGGATCACGCTCAGAAATAAAAAAAAACATGACAAAATAATTAAAAACAACTTAAGTAATGAACAAATCTGTACTAAGTCAACAATGTTCCCATTAAATGAAATTTTCAGCAATTGCTTCGATCTCTCACAAATGTAGGTATGAAAATACGCGAGGATACGTCAGAGGTCATCACTATAGGTATGTTTCGCCTGGAGGAAACGGTAAAGGTCTGCCCTGCTGGGGCGGAGCACCGCCATGTTCTCGTAGCGACGGCCTCTATAGTTTCCGGCCCTGGTTCAATGCGTGGTCCGGAGCAAAGGGGCATGAAAAGCAGTCATTTTCTTCTGCGAAGTATGTAGTAATGCAAACGATGGAGGAGGCGAGACTGCAGCAAAAGAACACCTCAGGCATCAAAGGCGCCCGGAATTGCGGAACTATTCGAATGAGATACCGTGGCTCCGGAACACAAATGGCAATGAAGGAGCATGGATGGGTTTTAGTCAGTAAAAGGCTGACAATTCTAAGAAGAGTTTTGATGATTTCCCATCCCTAAAAAAAAAGGCATCAAAGGCGCCGTGTCCCAAAAAGAAAAGGCATCAAAGGCCCTGGTCGACGGCGCGTCGCACTTGCGCCTGTAGAATTGACGGGGACCGCTAGGGACAGTACCAACCAAGGTGGCGGAGTTGGAATTGTTTGAAAGAGTTACTGTGGCTCTGGAAAGCAAAGGACATTTGGAGGAACAGAAGTGGGTTTTTAGCGCAGAGAAAACGGAGTCATTTGATGATTTCCCATAAAAAAGAAAAGAAATAAAAGTAACTTGCATGTCATTGAAGCCCAAACCTGATTTGGATAGGTACTTTTTTATAAAAATGTGCAGAAACCAATAAGATTACCAGAATGCATGTGATATTATATTAAATGACAAAAGTGGAGTGTCTGGGAATTTGTATACCTATCTGTGGGATGATTTAACCTAAACTACTCAGGGTATTCAACTTCTCATTGTTAAAAACTACAATAGTACAGTTGACTCATAAAATATATAGGTATTTTGCTGCCATTTGAAATGCCGAACTATTCAAAAAAATCTGAAGAAAATACATTTGTTAAGTATTACATCACAAAAAAGATAAACTGGCCAAGTGCTAGTAGGGCTCGCGTGCAAAGGGTTCAGAACGAAACTCTTGTTATCCCATCTAGATATCACCTGGGTGAAGGTCGATGTTCTGCCGTCTCTCTCGACTACGTACTATTGAAAAACTTTAAACAAACTAACAAGACGTGATACATCAATGGACCAGCGGGCAAAACTGACCCAAGAAAACACCTGTAGGTATAATAATTATTATAAGCAAAAGTTGCGGTTTACAATTTATGACGTATTAAAAAAAACTACTTACTAGATCTCGTTCAAACCAATTTTAGATGGAAGTTTATATGGTAATGTACGTCATAATTTTTTTACTTTTATCATTCTCTTATTTTAGAAGTTATAGGGGGGGGGGACATTTTCCACTTTGGAAGTGTCTCTCGCGCAAACTGTTAATTTTAGAAAACAAATATAATTATAGAAATCTCAATATCGTTTTAGAAGACCTATCCATAGATAACTAACACGTATGGGTTTGATGAATAAAAAAAATTGTGTTTCAGTTCTAAGTATGGGGACCCCCAAAATTGATTGTTTTTTTTTTCATTTTTGTGTGAAAATCTTAAAGCGGTTTACAGAATACCATCTACTTACCAAATTTCAACAGCATAGTTCTTACAGTTTCGGAAAAAGTGGCTGTGACATACGGACGGACAGACAGACAGACAGGCAGACAGATTTGTCATAAATCTATAAGGGTACCGTTTTTTGCCATTTGGCTACGGAACCCTAAAAAGGAGCATATATTATCAAAGTACTTTACAAATAAAACATTACTTTCCATCGAAATTTTTAATGAATACTTAGCTTAATAAATGGATTTTTTTGCTGTAAAAAGTTATTTTTTTAAGTTTTATCACGTCTTAAAAAGTAGAATTATATTACAATTTCTTTTATATTTTGTACGGCCTTTAAGAATAATGAGTACTAATTGAACAATATTTTAAAAAGTGTCTGCTTTTGTCATACTTACCGTTACAGGTGAGCCTAATGTAACAAAACATAAAATAAAATTGGTATTTTTGAAGAAAACTGGTACTTTTAATTTAGGTACATGTTCTAAATAGAGGTAATAAATACTACATTAGTAAGTTGTAAAATGTAATGTATTTCTAAAAATGCAACTGCCTCCGTAGTCGAGTGGTCCAGGCGTTTGCCTTGTGACCAGGTCGTGGGTTCGATTCCCACGGGAAGCATACCAATCATCTTTTTATCTAAGATGATTTCGTGCTTCGATAGGCACGTTTAAGCCGGTGGTCTCGGCCGCCAAATGGCTGTCGTGAAAAAAAACCATGTCAGAGGCCCTTTTTTTTTTAGGTATGGGAAATTATCCAATGACTCCTCCCGCTCTGGGTGTAGCGGGAGGGAGTGCCAGACTTTTACTGACTAAAACCCATCCATGTTCCTTCATTGCCCTTTGTGTTCCAGAGCCACGGTGTCTCTTGCGAATAATCCCGGTTCCCGCGCGCGCGCGTGCGAGTCAGACGTATTCGTGCCATCTCTGTGTTTACAAATTGTATAAACGGATTATAATGCACAAAAGTACTGTTTAATATTGCCAAATGATGTGTGTTACTCTTATCTTTCTTAGTTTATAAAAATCTGCTAGTGCTGAGTAATTTTTGCAAGCAGGATAACTAGATAACTTAAATAAACAACGTGGGTGCAAGTGATTTCTCGTTAGTATCGTGACATTGAACAACTAGAAAGGTCACCCCTCCACAAAATCTGGGTCACTAGTGAACCATACCGAACGTTAATTTCAATCGTTGTTAATAAGAAGACACAGTCCTGCGGTTGCTGCGTTGGACTGACACGATCGTGGCCACGAGTTCGAATCCACTACTACTCGACATTATTTATGTTTGCGTTTTTATTTTGTTTTTATTTTTTGAGGCTTATTTCAGCGATCCGAGTACGTTATCATACGAACCAATCAGTTAACAGTATTGTTTTACTTCGTAAAACCATCAAAAGTATTACTTGTATTCCGAAATGAATATGCAACGAACGCCACCTTCAACTAAAACGCTCCGACCGGGACAATCATTGTCCGAACCCGATTTAGCATCTACTGTAGAATCGGAGGGAAAGCAGGTTGGTAATATTACTGTGAGAAACAAACGCCAGCGCATCGATGATTCTCCAAACTGTGAAGCCAACCAATTCGCGCGGACATTCAACGAATTCAAAAGCGAAATTATGCTTATGCTTACCTCTTGGAAAACAGAGAATGATGACCGTCTAGCAAAATGGAAATCGGAGCATGATGGGGTATTATCTATACTTACTAAGGACTTGAGCGATCTGAAAATCCAGTTTTCTGAAATTCGGGAATCGCACCTTCAACTGGACCGCGGTATTGGAGTTTGTGAATTCGTGCTATGAAGAGATAAAAAACAAAGTTGCCGGCATGGAAAAGAATAAAAAAGAAAGTGACGATCGTATTTCTCAGCTAGAACAATATATCCAGGATCTGCAGCTTCAATCGCGACCAGCTACTCTTGAATTCAGAAACATTCCGCAAAAAGCTAAAGAGAGCTCAGAGGACCTCATAGCTATGGTATCAGCTGTGGGGAAAGTTGCAAACGTGGAAATACAGGCGTCAAATTTACGTGATCTCTATCGACTACCAGGAACGTCCGGAACTCCAAGACCCGTTGTGGCAGAGTTTATATCAGTACTGAAAAGAAATGAGTTTCTATTCAGCGTGAGGCGCTATAACAAAGAACGCCCAGTAGCTGACAAGCTGAACTCCCATTCGATTGGTGTACCTGGTGAAAAGAAACCAATTTATGTTGACGAGCATCTGCCACCATCAAAGAAGAAGCTGTTTTACGACGCCCGGATATTTGCAAAAACCAACAACTTTTCTTGCTGGAACTCGTATGGAAGAATTCTCATACGGAAAGATTCCAAAGATCCTAATGAAAAACCTACTCAAATTAAATCGGCAAAGTGTCTGTTAGCTCTGATTAATAAACAATGACTCTTTATTCAAATTACTTTTGCCTCTACGTTATTTAACGAGTTACATACAGAATACTGTTCGTTTAATTCTTTTTGTGTTTATTTGTTTCTCTCGTTTGCCCCATTTTTGTTAATTCCAAGATTGTTGACTTCTTTTTTGTTAACGCCACATTTTTATGTTCCTTTATTGCATGTTATTTTAATGTCTCCATGTCATACAGTATATTTACATGAATACCTTCTCATATTATTTAATTTTGAAAGTCATATTATCAACTATTGCAACATAATATTAACTTATTCTAATGACTGCATACCCGTTAAAAAATCCCAAATTAGTTTACGCTGTAATTGTAAAGCTATGCTCTTAGTTATAAAAAAGTCTCGGGACGGACCTAATGTTTCAAAGACATGCCACGTTCCCACCCTTGCTTATTGTGCGCTTATTTATAAATGGTTGTAATTAATGATGTATCTAGGGATATTGATGACTTTTCTTTGGCCAGTATCCATGAATGTTCTCCTAATCTTTGCAGTGATTTTATTGTTCAACCAAATGAAAACCTTAAAATAATTCATGTAAACATAAGAAGTATAAAAAAAAATTTGACCAGTTTATGGCGGTGTTGGCTACTACGAAAACGACATTTGATATTGTCATATTCACTGAGTGTTGGCTGAAGGTTTCAGGGCCCCTGCCGGTAATCCAGGGTTACAATTGTCATGCAACTGTCAACAATAGCTCACAAAATGATGGAGTTGTAGTTTACTCTAAAGCGTCCGTAACAAGTGCTACATATGAACCACCGTTTCTTGATGCAAATTGCCTTGTCTGTACCATAGAAAGTACTGCTATCATATGCATTTACCGATCCCCGTCTTATCATAATTTGGATCAATTCTATCACAGTCTACACTGTCTTTTAAATACCCTGAAACATTATGATAATATAGTTCTTATTGGAGACTTGAATATAGACATAAAACCGAATAACAATGATCACCATGCAAACGAATATCTTACCATGACGGCCTCACTGGATCTTCTCCCTGCTCATTTACGACCAACGAGATTTGGGAACTGTCTAGACCACGTTCTACTAAAAACAAAGAGAACAGCACGCGTCGTATTACTGGATTCTCACATTACTGATCACATTCCCATCATTTTGTGTCTAAAGACCAAAGGTATTATGTCAAACTGTAGTACCAACACATCCTATCGTTATAACTATGCTGAAATAAAAAATGAAATATATATCACCGATTTTAACCCGGTCCTGGAAGAGCAAGATCCGGGTCTGGCTGCTGAATTATTAATCACTATGATGCAAAAAATTATAATGAAACACACGCAGCGTATACAAATCCAAAGAAAGGTCCGTATTATCAAACCATGGATGACACAAGGCTTGGTCCGTTGTATACGTAATAGAGACTTAATGCATAAAAAAGCAACAAAAAATCCAAGTAATGATATCCTCAAAGTCACCTACACGCGTTATCGTAATTTTCTAAATACATTACTGAATAAAACTAAACGAAATCATGATAAAGATAAGCTATATAAGGCGAAAAATAATCCAAAAGCTACTTGGAAGGCTATTAAACAAATCACAAACACATGTTCCCAACCGCAGTCCCCCAAAGAATTGCTTCAACTTACCAGCGATCCAAAAACTTCATTAGATGAAGTCAACCGTTTCTTCGTCAACATAGGGCAAACTCTGGCTTCAGACATAACACCTCTTATAAGCCGCGACCTCCATAACACCTCTTATAATTGTAACTCACTCGTTATATTGCCAGTAGATGCAGATCATGTGAAGAGCCTTATCAACTCCCTACGGACCGACTGCGCCACAGGCTACGATAACATCCCAACTACTGTGCTCCAGCAGTCGAGTTTCATTTTGGCTGTGCCCATAACACACATCTGTAACCGAGCGATTGATTCTGGCGTATTCCCTGACGCTTTTAAAAAAGCAGTTGTGCACCCTATTTATAAGAGTGGTGATAAGGCTAGTGTCACAAACTACCGGCCCATCTCCGTACTGAGCTCGTTATCAAAGATCCTTGAAAGAATTCTCAACAATTGTCTCATAAACTTTCTGAATAAACATAAGATCATTGCGAGTAATCAGTATGGATTTAGATCTGGTATATCAACGGAGGATGCTGTTGTTGACGTCACAAAAACTCTGGTAGACAAATTAGATGGAAAAATGAAATGTTATGGCATTTTTCTTGATCTATCCAAAGCGTTCGACACGGTTTCTGTTTCCACTCTTGTCGCGAAACTTGAGCGAATAGGAGTGCGGGGATCTGCTTTGAACATCTTTAAAGACTATTTATCTAATCGTACGCAATGTGTAAAGATCGACTCTCTAACGAGTGATCATAGAATTATTAATTTCGGTGTCCCACAGGGAAGCATACTTGGGCCTACACTCTTCCTTCTGTATATAAACGATCTGTGTCAGGCTCAGATTCCAAATTGTGACATATTTACTTATGCCGATGACACTGCTTTGATAATTTACGACGTAGATTGGATAAAAGCTAAACAAAGAGCAGAATGCGCGCTTCGCTTAGTAATGGAATGGCTCTCGGAAAATCTTTTGACCCTTAATATTTCCAAAACAAAAATTATTCGCTTTTCCTTACCTAACACCTCTACTCCATCTTCAGAATCAGGATTTGTTAGAGCTCATACTTGTGTAGGATTAGGTAATATTGGCTGCAACTGTCCACCCCTAACTCTGGTTTCAGATATCAAATATCTGGGGGTTTTCATTGACTATAGGCTAAGCTGGCAATCCCATGTAGATTCCTTATGCACCCGGATCAGGAAACTGATATATGTCTTCAAGGAGCTTAGGCTTTCTGCTGATCGTGAAATATTGCTTCTAGTATACCAGAGTCTTTGTCAGTCCCTAATCTCGTACTGCATACCAGCCTGGGGTGGAACTTATAAAACATCTATACTTTCCGTAGAACGTGCACAACGAGCTATCCTAAAGATAATGCATTTTAAACGCAGAGATTTCTCTACGGCCGAACTTAATTCCGAAGCGCAAGTTTTGAATGTTAGACAGCTCTTTATTCTCCGTGCCATTCTGCGTAGGCACTCCATGCTGCCTATAACATCAAGTGCCCTGTTAAAACGCAAAGGATTCCCTGTCTGTGATACTGTTAAATGTCGTACCGCATTCGCCAGTCGCCAATTTCTTGCTACAAGCTCGCGACATTATAATAAAATTAATAAAGTTTTGACAATTTACGTTTATACAAAATATGAAGTTAAGAATATTCTTACCAAGTGGTTGCAAAAGTTATCATATGATGAGACTAAAAATCTAATGAAAATTAATTGTTAATTTACTAAATTATACTGTATGCACATAATATTCTGTTTTAAACTTTTTTTTTTTTTTTCTTTCCTTTTGTTTAAACATAGAAAGTACTTGCACGTGTAAGGCTAGGCGCGCGCTGGTGACTATTGTCACCGCGGCGATGTATCTTTCTCTGCTGCACTTCACAATTGCGAAAAAGAGAGGTGTAATGTCGCGCTGGTCGCCGGTGCGCGCATGGCTTATTAAATAATTGTATGTCATTGTAATTTCGGGGACCAATGGCTTCTAAGATACAGGCTTATTGTCTAGTTTAGAAGTCAGACGTTCGACCTTGAATATTGTCACTGTTGTACAACCTACTTATTAGACATAATGTATGTACTATCCTTGTGTTCCGTACAAATAAATTATTTTATTTATTATTTTATTAATCCCGTGACTCCGGATGACAGAGGCCCTTGAGGTGGTTTAGAAACTCTGTCACTAGGGTAGGGTAGCTGTTAGACTTTACTGCTCGCACGATAGAAGGAAGAATTAATGTTATTGTGTATGTGTATTTTATATTATGTTAAAACATCTTTTACTAGCAACTAGAATTCGTGTACTTATGGTTCAATGCGCAACATATATCCTAATATGTTAAAAAAAAACCGTTACTGAGTGACTGACAAACGCCGTCCAGCCGAAACTTATGGTCATAAGAAGCTGAAGTTCGGCATGTAGGTTCCTTTAGGTTCCATGTAGGTTCCGGAGTGAGGAGGCATGGGAAGCGGTCACCTCCTTCTGCGAAGCAGTGATGCTTGCGAAGGAGGAGGCTGAACGCGTGAGGGAGAGGGAAACACACGCCCCGGCCGCTGCAACAAAAGAATACGCCCCGGCCGTCAGGAATCGCAGGGCGATTCCCGACTATCGTAGGCGCGGGCCTGCGGACGGCGAGCATTAGGTGGCTCGCCGTCTAAAAAGAACCTGGCCTAAATCGACGGCGCGCTGTGTTCCACGCGCGCCTCGAAGAGTTGTCAGCAAAGAAAACAGGGCCCGCCAGGGCCAGTGCCTACCGGGGTTGCGGAATTTCATCGAAAGAGTCACCGCGGCTCTGGAACGCAAAAGTCATTAGGAGAACGCGGGTGGTTTTTGGTCAGTAGAATTCTGGCACTCCCTTCTACCGTACCCAGAGTGGGAGGAGTCATTTGATGATTTACCATCCTTAAAAAAAGAGGAGCACAAAAAGGATTCCCCGAAATTGTTACGGTGACGGAAAAAAATGGAAAATGCGCGTACGAATTCGCAAGCAAATAAAGTACTTACTGAGATTCGTGGCGCTACATATTTAATTAATAAATATAAAAAGAAAAGGGACTTTATTTTGATTACAGTAGACCATACGTAAATGGTTCAAATATAAAAGACTAAAGTATAGCATCTAAAAATTCGTCCTCCACGCTGTCAGCTGGTAATGTACCCAAGAGACTGGCGGCATTGCCATGTTGAATGGCAATGCTTAATCTCTGCCAAAAGGCTGTGAGCACAAGGGCCCCACGGCCCTAGGGTTTCAACCCCAAACGGCTCGAAAATATAGTAACCAATGGTTACTATATTTACGCTGAGGTTTTCCGCAGCCGCAGCGGCAGCACCAGCACAACACGATGAACTAAGAAGATGGGATGGCGCAAGTCTTTTGTTAGTTTAGTATATTTGTTAATTTAAAAATAATATATGAATATGGTATCTAATTATAACGGGTGTAAGGGACAGCCCTCCTCAAACTGATAGGGTGATTTCAGTATATCGTACTAAGTTGACCGGTACATGAAATTATTTCAGGAACTTTATGGGAATCCAATAAAACTGATTTGTTTAATTACCTCACTCGCAATGTATCGCTACCTCTGCAAAACGCACGCAGCGAACGGCAGCGCAGCGAGCTTTCGAAAGGATAGCTGCGCCCACGCTACGTTTTAACAGCTGATTTCATGCGTCGTTCATGAGATTTTTTTTTATTTATGTTTTATTTTTTCATTTTAGCTGTGTTATTTACATTAATGGAGTTCTGCATACAGATAATGTAACTTTACATTGAAATAAAGCAAAAAAAATGAAAAATGAAAAAAAAAAAAAAAAAATCCTGAGGAAATTTCCACTGGAATATGATTCAAAATAAGGAGCTGATTGCACCCTGTTAATTTGTGGAAGGCTGTTCCTTACACCCGGTATACCATCATGTAAGTGTTTATATATCATATTTCAATATGCATAATATGGTTGCCGACATATTTTGTATTTACACTAAAGTGTGTGTACGGTGAAATTATGTTTGCTCTACTTACTGCCATTTGATGTGCCACCTGTAAGTAGGTATACAATTAAAACAATAAAATGTCTTTTGAGTTTTTTTTTTCTATATGGCCAAGTTCAAGATGTCCCTAAGTCCACTTAGGGATTGTATGCACTATTAACACAGCTGTTACAGCAGGCCATTGTCTATCGTTTTATCTATTTAAGACGTTTGTAAGTTGTCCTTAAGTCTGTTTTTTTATTCACTTATTAGCCTAAGTCCAGTATTTCCAGTTCAAAAAATCCCTAAGTCCATGACTTTTGATTGGAATGTCACTATGATGTCAGAAGAATGAAGAATGAATTAAAATGAAGAATCTGGTGAGCATGCGGCTGAAGATGTAGCAATCGGGAATATGCACGCGATTTTTTTATTTATAAAATGAATTACTTATAAGCTCCAGTAAACACTCTAGAAAATATTTTCTAAATATCTTCATCAGCGATGAAGTTATAACGCTTCAAAGATTACTTTTAGAACGAGAAGTCCGACATGTAATTTGACGTCACATTACGTGACGTCTATACATCTGCCATACAAAACAGCGTTTTCGCGAGAGGGACAGATATATTTGTTAAAAATTATTATATCTCGTTTGTTTTTCGAGCAATTTTGATTCTATTTCCACTGTTAGTAATATATTTTTGTATATTTTTAGATAAAGTGTTTAGATAATAAATATTTTTTTATGCATATTCCCTATTGAAGCGGAAGAGGAAGAAGAAGAGGAAGAGTAGGTAGGAGGTTGAAAATAAAAAGAAAATAAAATTAGCTACCAAACTTTATCTCGTAACTCTTCAACTTACTGTTAAAATTAATAGTACAGTCGTTTTAGTTTTTTATCTATACTAATATTATAAAGCAGAAGAGTTTGTTTGTTTGTTTGTTTGGTTGAACGCGCTAATCTCAGGAACTACTGCTCCGATTTGAAAAATTCTTTCAGTGTTAGATAGCCCATTTATCGAGGAAGGCTATAATAGGCTATATATCATCACGCTAAGGCCAATAGGAGCGGAGCAGTAATCAAAAATGTTACGCAGACGACGTTGCACGGGTCAGCTAGTTCATTTTAGTTTGTAAGGTGAACAATGGTAATACACTGTAGTAGTGTTTATTTATTAATAACTTTATTTTCGATAAAAGTAATATTAAAAATAATATTTTGTATTATTTTTTGGTTAATAGTGCCCCTAAGTCCAAAACATTATAGTAAAATCACTAAGTCCAGTTAAAAGTCCCTAAGTCCAGCTTAAAAATCCCTAAGTCTATAGGATAAGTGACTTAGGCTAAACCATTTAAATCGATGAATTACTCAATATTAAGTTATTGAATTTATATCCTACATCGATTATATATTAAAGAGACATCTAAGTTATAGTTTTTGGACCAATATTTGCGATAAAAAGTATCTCGGTGTTGTTTCAAAGTCAAATTGAAACTTTACCGGCGCCATTTCTGTAACCCAAGAAAAAGGACTTAGGGACATCTTGAACTTAGCCATTCTGTGGACTAGTATTCGGCATTTCTTTGTCATTAATTTTGCAATTACTAAATCCTTAATGACCTACATCAATAAAAATTCATATATATTGGACCAATTTTAAAAATATTTATAAAAAAGAGTCATTCATAACAGTAGGTAACTAGAGGACAATTCAATAATAACTATTAAAACTGAAAATATTAAGCCAACATAAAAACCTTGTATTTATAGAAAAATGTGCTATGTTGTACTTACTGACATTCGTGCAATCTATAGTAAAAAAAGTAAAAATAAACACTTGACACAGAAAATGGTACAAATAAAACATATTTTTTCTAGCGCATCTCACTTAATCTGTTTTGTTAAAAGTGTGCCTTATTGATTAGACATAGGTTACATTCTTAATTAATTTTGAAAAATCAATCACATGCCTATTGACATAACAAAACATTATAGCACACCCTCATTTCGTCAGTTTAAGCCCCACAAAACGAAAGACTAACTAAGATATTCCAAAGACTAAGAGATTCCAAATTGAAAAATCCGATGACATTTTGCTCGACTTGAGTAAGACCTTATAGAAAAAAAACTTTTTACAAAAAAATACAAACGACTTCCAAAAAAAAACACTACAAAGTAAAAAATAACTTTAATTTCAGAAGTCGGTGTTTTTGTTAGTTTCTTCGTATTTTGACACCGAATTCCGAAATTAAAGTTATTTTTTACTTTGTAGTGTTTTTTTTTGGAAGTCGTTTGTATTTTTTTGTAAAAAGTTTTTTATTTTTCACTTTTTAGTGGTGCCCCACACCTAACAATACCACTGCAAAATCGCAGAAAAGCAAAATATGCAATTTCGATTATCAAAGAATCATCTAAATAGTCAAATTCCAGCTATTTCGATTTAAAATCCAAAGTTCGTAACCAATTTTGATACGATTTAAATGGGACCAATCTGCAAGTATATCCTTTCAGATAAAACAAGAATTTTTCAAATCGGTTCATAATTGTCGGAGTTATGAGGCAACAAACATAAAAAAAAAAAACATACAACCGAATTGATAACCTCCTCCTTTTTGGGAAGTCGGTTAAAAATAATGATTTAGTTTAATTTATATATTTGCATAGTGGTATAGAAAGAGTCTTGCTGCTCTTTTGCGGTCTTTTAGCGTCACGCCAAGACGTACTAAAGAAAATAAGACGGTTAGAATGGCGATGGACAGGACTTACGACAAGGGAAAGCAAAATGAAATGGACTAAAATTATAACAGAATGGCAGCAGCGTGATGGCAAAATAAAAAGAGGTAGGCAAGCTAGAAGATGGACAAATGATATCATGATGATTGGAGGGACAATCTGGACCAGAAATGCTACCAATAGAGAAGAATGGATGCAGCTGTAAGAGGCCTATGTGTCACAGGACACGCTGATCACTGAACCGGGAAACCCGATGGATTAGATTTAAGTTAAAACAATTTGCTACTGTATGTAAAATCATTGTTTAGTATCAGCAATAAAGGCTAATTATAAAAATAAATAATAGAAAGGGTCAGTGCGACTTAGTGGACATTATTAATACGCTACAGAATCAGGGCAGTCCCATAAGCACCATGAACGCATGTGAAACTCAGGGTGGTTTTAAATCTAAAGGCAGTATTTCTGGGGCTTTTCAATCTCTTACTATGGGAATTACTCTGAAATTCTAAAAAAAACAACTATTAATGTTATGTTCATGTCAAATGAACTCAGCAAAATGTACCAAGGAAAGGACATTTTTTTCATATATCGAATTAAAAATGAGCCTGTACTGTATTCGCAGGTCATAGCATTGTGTGCGTCATGGTCTCCGAACATGTTTTAAGTAGAAAACCCATTAAATATTGCTCTGAAAATACTCACTTCCTCCACTTCCAATTCGAACTATTTGGACCGGCTGTCTGATTGCATCCTCCATTGACCCCCATGCTATACTGAAGGCTCTCTGAAAGGGGTCAAAATATAAATTAACAAGCGGGTTACGTGCTGTCAAAAATACAATTCAGGAAAAAATTGCAAAGACCATGAAAAAAACAATTAAAAATTGCGAATGTTACAAAAGCATCTGGAATACCAAGTCGTAGTGCTTAGGCCAAATTCAAAGATAAAACCCAAAACAAACTTACCATTTAATGTCACTTTTATAAATGAAGCCCATAGTGTAAAATAAACCGAAAACATAAAACACACTGTATTTTATAGCCCTAACACACTGCTAGTCACTACAGTTTGCAATTATTTAAGGGTAATACATAAATCAGAAGGCAAGTTGACTTCAAATTTCAAGGTTCCCGAACTTCAAGCCGATGCCAGTGCAAACGCTCTTTAAAATTGGGAAGCAGCTTTCTATTCAGCCATTTATTTGTGAACAAGTTACTTGTGGGTAAGCTCGCTCCATCGTAGGCTTTGTCTCTGTCATCTCTGAACTAGACTAGAGCCAAACGATTATTTATTTATTATTATTATTATTAAACACATCTCAAGTAAAAAAAAAATTGCATTTGCATAGCAACTATGTATATATATTCCCATTTCCATGTTAGAATAGCCCGCACCAATAACCAAATCCAAGAACCGCATCGACTGCCAAGTCATCGAAATGAAAATTAGGTGAACGTTAGTTTTATCGAATGGTTATAAAATTAATTAATTCTCTTAATATTGATCGAAAAATTATTTATTAATAATCGATGATTTGGCGATCGATAGGTTTAACAAAAAACACCCCATTCCGAGTTTTCCAGTTCACAATCATTTTTCCACAAGCAACCTTCTAACCAACTTACGCACAAGGTGTAATTGAAAAACCTGAAATCTCTTAGAATGAACTCAGCAATATTGAATAACTTGCACTACGGGATCAAAACTGAAATCGTAAAGAAATCTCAATATTTTTTATGGTCAACTAAGATAGGTTGTCACCATTTTTAGCCGACTTCCCAAAAAGGAGGAGGTTCTCAATTCACTTGTATTTTTTTTATGTTTGTTACCTCATAACTCCGTCAATTATGAACCGATTTGAAAAATTCTTATTGTATCTGAAAGGATATACTTGCAGATTGGTCCCATTTAAATCTTATCAAAATCAGTTACGAACTTTGGATTTTAAATCGAAATAGCTGATATTCGTCTACTTGGACGATTGTTTTATGTCATCCAAGTAATCGAAATTGCGTATCTTGCTTTTCTGCGATTTTGCAGTGGTGTTGTTAGGTATGGGGTACCACTACAATGTGAAAAATAAAAAACTTTTGACAAAAAAAATATAAACAGACTGAAAGTCGGTTGTATTTTTTTATTTTCAACTAAGATTGGTTGTGACCAATTTTTTTTTCAATGAAGCAACAATGAGTTCAGTGTTCCTGGGATTTTCAATCACACCTTGTTTAACAAACGTAGAGCAATAATTGGAAAAATGATTTCCTTTTCTTTTAATTAAAAAAAAAAGTACAAACTAATATATATTTTTTTTTTTTTGCGAAAATTCAAAACACTGATATTATTTGAATTAACCGATTTAAAAATAAATCAATATTTGCAAATCACCTTTCAAAGCATACTAGAAAGTATTATGCTGATTTCTTAACATTATTTTAGGTTTCCAGATCATATTCTGTTTTTTTTTTTAAGTAAAACCGTTTGCCATATTATTTGGTAAAGCGATGCATTAAGTACATTTTAAGCATACATTGTTATATTAGTAAAATTATAAATCAGCTAAAAAAACAACATCTAATTTTAATTTGCAATAAAAAAATCCAACCCACTAGAGTGTTAGATTGTGTTAGGATTCAACCATCTAATAGCCACTCAAAAATACAAAAACTTACTGATATTTCCGTAGGTAGGTTAGTTATAAAATCCACAAATGTGCCACTGCTCTGGTCCATATAGCACACTAGTACAACCACAGATATGACAATCGAAGGCTTCATTTCACTGTTTATCACTGCACAGGCACCACACACCTCGGCGACTCAACGAACAATGACATCGGAGTTGACAGTGACTCCTTAATACTTAAAACATTATACATTCAGATATTGGTGCTGTAAATCTAAACATGAATTATTGCCTGCACACGTGCGGGCTCTATTGTTATCATAAGACAGTCTAAGCAAGGTTTCATTTATCAGCGATAATTCAATCATTCATCGTCGCCTATTCCAAAATAGTTATGAAGTCGGATTGTTTAAGTTGATGTAGACGAGTACCAGTATTTTGCATGAAATTTGTTGCATGAACTCGCATTTTAAATCGAACACCAGTCTTACTTAGAGGCTGTGTGTCATTTGGTGACCACAATATTTATTATAATTATACTTTATTGTACACCTCATAACAAGTACCTACAGGAAAAAACGCTCATAAAAACAAGTGTACAATGGGCGGTCTTATCGCACAAGGCAATCTCTTACAGGCAAATAAATAAATATGTTATGGTATTTTACTAATAAAATCTATTTAGATTAGGTATATTTCACGTAAACAAAAATGAAGACGATTCAGTACGTGAAAAACTCGCCTGACGTCTCACGCAGTGTGTGACAAAATTATAAATGTTTCCAATGTTTTTTTGGAAATCTATCGGACGGACTAATTATATTTTTTCAATAAAATACCCTAGTGTCGAGGTGACCAAATTTTAGGATTGTTCACGTGATGATCCATTAGCATTAATTGTCAGTCCCATACGTTTTTATGTTTAAACAATCGTTTTTGTCATGCTGTCGCTAAAAGAATGTCACTTGTCTGTGCAGATGAACGCGTAACGGCACTCGTGCGTTTCATTTTACATCAGGATCAACGTGCGGAGTATCTGGACTGGGTGTATGTGTAGCTCTAGTATCCCGGGAAAGCGCGAGTATCTTCGCGCGGAAAACGCTCTGTCTGGACAGGCAAAAGCCAAAGGTACACACATATCGTGGTACACACATACTAGATTGTGAAGGTTAGTAAATGTGCAGCACGATACTTCTTGGTAAGATTGGTGTCAGATTTTCTGGCTTTGGTTACAGCGAATGAATGAAATCCATAGTGTTTATGAGGAAACAACAAGAGCTACCAAAAACGTACGGTCGAGGCAAAACTCCACATTTTGGCAAACGACAATCGCTGATAAAATATCACTTTATTTGACTCTGATGGTGATGAAACAGATACGGGAATAAAGATAAATTTAGCTGAATGTGCTCCGACTCGAGTGAGCATATCCGGATAAATTTACCAGCTCTGACAGTTCATAAACTGACAGTGTGACAGCGCGAATACCGTTTAAAGTGCTGCTAGCAGTTCAACAAACGTAAAAAAGAAACAAAATAACTAGTTGTGTGGCTCAGTGCTGACAAGCTGTGCTGGTTCACGTTTTCAACCGCTTTCAAGCATTTTCACACTCAGCTTCTTGCTTTTTAAATACGAGTAAATACACCCTGTATCACGATCGGACGTATTCGGCATTTCGGACATTCTCGATTATGAGTGAGCGAATAACATGTTGACTGATGACTAATTTTGAATGATGCAATACTAAAACCACCTTCACTTATCCTTTACAAATCGATTGTTATAGTAACATCTTTATGATGATACTAAAATCGATTCGTTTGACGCAAGATAAGTGAATATAACAAGAAAATATTGCGGTTTTTTTTTTTCAATTTCTTTTCCATAGCAAACGCGAATATATGAAAATTAGGCATTTTCATTTACTTCATGTTTTAAGGCCGTAGATTTTTTTTTAAATATATTAATAGTTAAGTATGCGGTAGGTATCTGGATAGATATGTACCTAGTAGCATATTTTAAAAATAAAGTCAACTGATGTTCATCATCTGCCTAGCCTTTTCCCAACTATATTGGGGTCGGCTTCCAGTCAAACCGGATTCAGCTGAATACGAGTATTTTACGTGGAGTGGCTGCCTACCAGACCTCCACAACCCATTAACTGGGCAACACGGTACTCCTTGGCAAGACTGGTGTCAGATTTTCTGGCTTCTGACTATCCGTAACGACTGCCAAAGATCTCCAAATGACAGCCGGGACCAGCTTAAGTGCTTTCCGAGGCACGGAGGAAACTCGGTATGTTAAGATGGTCACCCATCCACAGACCAACCTTGGCAAGCATTGCTTAACCTTAAAGATCGACCCGTGCGGCTTTTTATTAAATAGCCACGAGCTCCTCTAAAGTCAACTGATGTAAGTCCTAAAAAAAAAAAGAATTTATAGAAAATAATCGTTCATACTGTTCCACGGAATAGGCACGTAAGGTAAGCGGTATACACAACATCATTTTAATTGGCATGACGGTATGTTATAAAAATACGTTACTCGAGCTCCATGATAGTGTAAACGACGCCTCCAAAGGCGTCTGCATAAAAAATATTCCACCAAGAAAAACATAACACAGCGTTAAAAATAAACACATGACCTACATACATACGATAAATCACACACAAATGCTCGTTTTAAAAAAACACAGGAAACAAAAACGTAAGATTTGACAAATCTACATGATTTAAAGGTCTCCATAATAACAGCCCTTTTTTCTTTTCGTCTTTCAAGGAAAAAATGAGGAATTTTTTCATACACCCTTATATCCTGTCCCGAATCAAGATGAGGAAAAAGTCAGTTCTGGCAAAAAACTTTGATGTCACTGTGACATTGTATCTGATTTTATTGCCAAGACATACTAGAAGGAAATATCATAGACATACTATATTGAGATCCCTGAAATACCGCGTGTATCTAACATCGACGCACAAACGATTTCCATGGGTCCAGGGCATGATTCTGGACACCCCAGTGTTGGAATTTTTCGTCGCTTTTTTCTCATTTTTTCATTTTTTTCAAGAGTACCACAAATAGGTATCAGCTCAATTGAGCTAATATCTATTTGTGGTTTTATTCAGATTGCTCTTTTAGTGAAAGTAGTTAAATAATTATTTTTTTTATTAAAAATCTCATTGGGTTAGGTCAGAATAACGATTACGAGCAGTCTAAAGTAAAAAAACCCTTGAAAAAAATGAAAAAATGAGAAAAAAGCCGACGAAAAATACCAAGTCTAGGGTGTCCAGAATCATGCCCCGGACCCATGGAAATCGTTTGTGCGTCTATGTCAGATACACGCGGTATATAGGTCAGGATTTATTTTTGACTTACTTTTGCCCGCGACTTTTTACGCGAATGTCTCCTTTTTTCCCGTTCGCATAAGAAACTAGGGAAATTCTCCTATAGGGAAGTGCTCCTCTACGGAGTGCAGAGAGCTATATTATGTCAAATTTCAGCTTTCTACGTGCATTTTTTGTCACTCACTCACTCACTCACTCAGTAACAGAGGGCATAGTGTGAGTTTTCTTACGTACTCGATCGCGTTAAGGCGCGTCCCCGTGCAAAACGCAGCGCTAGCCGTTTTTGGTGCTGTTTTTTTGGAACTATATACTCTTTATCCAAAAGAAATATTAACTTAAAAAAAATACATTAAATTTCTGCATAATCTTGGCTTCAAATTGGTAGATTTTTACATTTTTTTACTAAGTATAATGTTTAATTAATCTCCTCACAACGAAACTACTAAAATGAGAAATAATTATTCAAAACATGCATCTTTTCGAAAATTAACGATTAATTTGATTTTGTACTTAGACTAATGTATTATAGGCAATTTAATTAAACATTTTGGTAGAAATGTTTTTTTTAAACGACCAAAATTTGATTTTATAACGATTTAATTTAACATTCTTCCATATATTAATGTAACATACTTTTATGTCGATAAATATATTATATATATAATTATTATTATATATTATATTCTGAGCGTATTCGCTATTGTATCTCTTACGCTGTTACTGAGGGAAAAATTCCTCAAGGTTATTTGGTCAGGTTACGGCCTTAACGTAAACATTTGCTTATGTCAAATTGTATAGAAAAAAATAGGTTATCTGTTATTCTCACCAGGCGGCGCTTATTCAGTTTCAATACAAATTGTCATTTACGATAACGAGATCGAGAACGTTAAAAAACTCACACTGATCCCTCTGCTGCATTTCATATCTTAGAACTAGGGCGCGAGGCTTCTGCCAGTGGCTTCGCCCACGTAATCCCTAGCGACCTTCCTCCTGGATGAAAAGTAGCCTATGTGCTAAATTACACCTTACCTCTATGCCAAATTTCATGAAAATCCTTTCAGGCGTTGACGCGAAAGAGTATCACACATCCATCCATCCATCCGTGCTCAAAAACTGTCGCATTTATAATACTAGTAGGATATAATATCACCTTGCCAGGGTTGCGAAATTTGTTCGAAAGAGTCACCGCGGCCCTGGAACGCAAAGGGCATTAGGAGGAACACGGATGGGTTTTAGTCAGTAAGTGTCTGACACTCCCTTCTGCTTCACTCAGGGCAGGAGGAGTTATTTGACAATCTCCCATCGTTAAAAAAAAAAAACAAAAAAAAAAAGGATATATAGTACCCATGTAAAAATGCAGTACCCTACTTCAATTCATCTGACACAGGCCTAAAAGCGGTATACCCGCGTACTGAGTTGAGGGCAAAAGTAAAATGTGTCAAATTAGATAAATGTATTAAGAACTTACCGTGCCTCTTAATAACACTGTTGAGCAGGTAAGTATTATATTTACCAAACAATTTATAACCCACTATTATTTGCTTCAGGTCTAAATTTGTTCCGAGCTATATTTAAAAGAGACAAAATTTTCAACCGCAATAGACTTTATAATTATTAAAAAAGAAACATTTGTTTTCTCTTCAATTTAGCAATAAGCCATGACTGTAGATAAAATCAACACTAGATGCTGAAGCCACACTTAGCTCTCGAACAAAGAGGCCACAAAACAAATAAATAATTCAAATAATATTAATTAATATTCATAAACTTTTGCTACAGCTTACAATATAATTGACAAACATGAAATCTCACGACTCAATTAAAAATTACAAAATACAGAGCTACAATAATGGTTTTAAGTCATAATTTTTGACGCGTGTCCGCACTCTTCAAAAATATATTTTCAATTAAAACCCACATGAATGTGTAAATTAAATACCTTTGTTAATCCATTTCAAATGATAACATTTAGAATTAGCAGAGTTGTAAAGTTCAACATGCCTTGTGTGCGTTTTATTTGTTTGGGTTCATCAATTAAATGAATCAAAGTTTACGTACAAGTTAAATTAAAAACCGGCCATGTGCGAGTCGGACTCTAATCAGAAGGATTATGTTGTTATAGCGGCAATAAAAATACACACTCTGAATATTTCAACTGTCTACCGCTGACAAACAGACGGACAAATGGACAGCAGTGGCTTACTGATAAGGTTCCGCAGATTATCATTTGTACGAACCCAAAAAATTCAAGCTCAGTGCGATTCAAGCTCGGATACGCGTAGTAAGTTCCTTGTAAAGGGTTACCTAAGAAACATAAAAACAAAAAAAAATAATAAGATTCCGTACCAAAATTGTAAAAAGGAACCCTTATAGTTTGACTAAGTCTGTACGTCTGTCACAGAAGGATATCTCAAAAACTACGCTATCAACTTGGAATTTGGAATAGACGACGTTTGCTCAACTATTTTGCAAGTAAGAAAGAATAAAATAATGTATTTCTGTTTTTGTAAAAAGATGTTCTCGAAAATTCGGAGTGGGGCTTCTCGTATTTTTTTTTAGGTTTCGTTTGCATACATACAAATCTGAAATTATTCTATGTCATAGAAGTTTATGTTAAGATTACAGGAAAAATAAAAAGATGTCTCGAAGAAGTATACTTTCATAAATCATTAACACAAATTTTATTAGTTCCACTAGCGCTATACACGCAGTGTTTTAAATTTTTTGACGAATATAGCCTCGCCGATGAAAATTTAAAAACATTTCAAGTTTTATATGATGATACGGACCCCTCGATCCGCGAGTCCGACTCACTCTTGACCGGTTTTTTTTTTGTTTGTGTCCATACAGGCTGTTTCTAAAGTGTGTTGTCATAATTATTTGAACCGAAGTCGGTGGCAAAAAGTAGCTCATTATGAATTAAGATTAGGTATCACTTACATAGTAGGTATATTAGTATCACGTAGAATGGATTACATCATTTTAATTGTTCTATGGTTCTATTGTAAAGTGATAATGTTAACATTGTCATTGTTTGATTTCTTTTTCCTGTCACATAAATTATACAATAGGAAACTAAACATTGAAGTTATATCTTAAAACATTTCTCAATAATAGTTAGTAATATTTATTGTTTTTCTACCCGCAGTGCATAGACGTCATTCATGAAAGGCAGTGTTGATAATACTGACCATGTGTTAAATGGGCTTGTGTCCTGAAAAAATCTAATTAGTGTTTTTTTTTGTTACGGGAACCAAAATTGACGAAGTTACGACGCTTTTAAAATTCTCAATACGTCACACCTTCGCATAATTTTTAGTGAGTCGTGACGTCACGAGCCCCCACTCCCGAGTTTTGATGCGTTTTATCTTTGTCAATATTCATTGATTTACGAAATCAAAAAGTACTTGTCCATTATTTTTCAATACTCTAACTGACGGACTAAATAGTTTTGCAATTTGTGGATGATGGAATCCAGCCTATTATGATATTCTCTGGGGAAAATTGCGTGAATTGGGGTGAACTCAGAAATTATAAGCATTCTACAGTACTGGTATGGAATCAATGTTAGATGATATAACAATCTAAGACGGGGCAACGCACATTCTAGCGATTATAAGTTGAAATGTGGCGTACGTCAGGGGGTTTAACTTCTCCGGACCTTTTCAATATCTACTGGATGCGAGACGCACACGCACAGGACCGGCCGTTTATGCGACGCTTAGGGGAGGCCTATGTCCAGCAGTGGACGTTTTTGGGCTAATATGACGATGATGACAAAATATCTTGACAGATTGTAAGCTCTCGACAAATTGACATAGCTGAACAATTGGAATAGGACGTTTTTACGCATAAAAATTTGGTAGTTTATAATGTCTCCAAGTCATTCCGAAAAATCATGGACTTACATAAAATGGTGTGATCAATCAGAGCACAAGTCTACAAGAAAGGAGGCTCTCATTGGTTTGTTCACATGTACACCAAACAACATGCTATGAAAAAAGGCCTGGTGTTTTTGTAAACCTTCAGAACACTGCCGTTTAAAAGTAGTTTTGAGAACGTGACACACATTCCATTCGCTTAAGGCCTGAGCCAATCTTACCACCGTTCCCACAAACATAAGAAATGGGTCGCCTTTGAAATGCCACTCTATTCAGGATTTATTTAGCGCTAGCAACATTATGAGGTCTAGAATGAGTAACAGAACGCCCGTATGGTCTTAAAGGGTCCGTACGTCAGGATAAAAACGGAACCCTTATATTGTCCCTCGTGTATGTCTGCCCATTTGTCACAGCCAATTTATTCCGAATCTAGGGAACTGATTCAATTAAAATTAGTATAATGCAATATGATCTTGTATGACCCAAACACAGACACGTTACGTTAATAAAAAAAAATGCATTTTTCTACCTATTTCATCCTACAATGAAAATTGCCTGCAAGCAGAGAATCCTTACAGATTATCTGTAATCATCAATCAATATTAATGAATACTCCGAGCTTAGCAGAGCAATCCAAGCCAGTGGTCGCCGTGACAGGAACAACTTCATTACTACAACAACAAGCTACAAACTGCAGACCTAAGAAAGTTAAAGTCCTTTCCAAGCGGTTCAAAACTAAACCGTGAGTCATAGAGGATGTCTATGGCACTGTTTTATACGAGCTTGACCGCATTGCCGAGAGATAACATGCCTAACGTGAACAGTTGTACATGGACCCCCTTTTTACTCTCGGAGCTATGCCGAACGGGAAGGATCTAGAATTGGAACTGGTCGGTAAAGTTATATCGTCATATTGGCGGTGAGGAGCAATATGCGGCGGCGGAGCCCGAAGGTTCGCTCGATGTACTAAGGAAGTAAAGATGACACTTTTTAGGGCGCATTGCTAATCTTTTTACTCGAGTGGCCTGTGGGTCGGTATACGCAGCGAGCCTACAACGTCCTGCGGATTCAATACAATAATGCTTTCAGAATGCTGCTGGGGCTGCCGCGCCATTGTAGCGCGTCACAGATGTTCGCAAATGCGCGCGTTGACGGTTTCCACGCTATAGTGCGTAAGAAAGTGGCGTCATTATTTGAAAGACTGCGCGGAAGCAGCAATAGCATTCTGCAAATGATTGCATCCCGCTATGACTGCCCCATACAGGCCCACTGGGTGGGAATAGTTACGGGAAAACTGTAAATGAATGTAAAATATTTTGTCTGTTAGCATGCTACAAATGTTCCTACTAACACAGATTGTAAGAAAAAAATTTACTAACACTTAAGGATTCTGTCCGAAATAAATAGTTAATAATAATAATAACAAATCAAGTATATTGACTTGGCTCGCGAGGTTGTCGACATGTGAGAAGTGGACTCTGCAATCATTGTACCGATAGTTGTTACAGCCAACGGCTTAATATATAGCCAAAAGCCTCGACCAACACCTCAGGAGGCTCTCGTTGGGCAGCTGGGTCAAGGGCTTGATTCAGAAAGTGGTACTTCTTGACACGGCTCGCATTGCTAGGAGGTTCCTCTCTCTGGAGCCCTGACCGCCGGTAGCTTGGACCCTGTTCCCGATACCGGGGGGCTACTGTTTTTTATTTTTATTTTTGAATGTTTTATTTTTTATTATTTTTAATAGAAATGTTTAAAAATGTGAAAAACATGTAAAGATAATGAATAAAAGAAATAATAATAAGTTCGGACAAGAAGTTAGAGCGGGCACACTTTTTGAAGCCGTCGAGTGGTTCAGACTCTCCTAATGGGACCGTTGCTTCACTCTTCTCAGTGTACCTTTGTTAGTCTATAATTGTGATTATACGAGTAACTTCTGTAAAATAAAAGTGATTGTGAGAAATGTAAACATTTATTATGCTTTATTGTACACCAAAAAATATAAAAACAAAGAAAACCTTAAACTAAATAACATACAAATGGCGACCTTATCGCATTCCGCGATCTCTTCCAGGAAACCAGGAAAAGAAAAAGATAGCTTGGACATGAAATGGGGCAGACCATTTCTTTAACTGACAAAGAATATCGATAGGAACTGAAATATAATATAAACAATATAATATACAAAAATATATACACAGATATATATCTGTGTGTTATTAGAATATTATAGTGACAAGTAGTGTTCCTTAACCCTTTAATTGTACCTACATTGTGTGATTCCGTGTGTGCCGAATAAATTAGTTTTCTTTCTTTCTTTAATCCTTTAAAAACAGGCAGCGATTGCGCGCGCTTTATTGATACAGGCAACGCATTCCATAAACGAGCGGCCTGAACTATTACTTCAATACGGTAAAAGATTTATCCAAAAAAGTCGTGGAATGCATTGGCATTTTAAGTTTAAAGTTATCTGATGACCTAAGAAATCTTGAATGAGAGTCACAAAGAAACTGGAAACGTTCCTTTAGGTAAGGAGGGGTGGTTGGGGAAAATAGCACATTGTATAAGAGAGAAAGAATATGAGCCAAACATTGTTTGAAAGCTACGCCTTCTGGTAGAGGGTTCTTCCCTCTACCAGAAGACCCTATTGATGATGGCTGTGCCATTAACTTACCGCAGTCCCCGTTATGTAGTTTATTTTCTCATAAAATTCATGGGATTTAAGAGCGTGACGTATCGGCTATAATTAGTAAGACCGTCACTACTTCAGGAAAGAAGGAACATACTCCTTTTATCTCATGTCACTATAAGATAGAAATAGTACATTGTTATCCTGAAAGCAACCAATTTAGTCCCGAAACGTCAATAGTTTGAGGGACTAAATAAGTCTTTCACCCATAGTTTCGAATAAAAGGAAAGTAAAACAAAAAACGCGATTTAGCCAATAAAAATCCATATCTGAATCTAGTGAACTCATCGTGTTAATACAAAACTGTGCTATATATTCAATTCGAAAAAACAAATGTAGATTGATTTGCAACTTTTCCGCCTATTCTGTTTTTCTTTTCTGTGACCGGCCAGCTATTCAGCCATAATATTTTCCATCATTGTTTATGATGTGACGGATGTCAGTTGAAAACGGTTCTCCCTATGGCTGAAAATAATATTTTCAACCCGCTCCTCAGGCAACTTCAGCCCTACTTTCCGAGTATGAGTTGTAAAAAACGAATTTTTGTCTCAGAACTGATGCATACAAATTGCAATATGACGGCACGGTTAGCGCAGTGGTTGAGCGATCGGCTGCTGCGTCGTCGCGTGTCGTGGGTTCGATTTCCGCACGGAACAAAAATATTTGTATGACCTACAGCTAGTTGTTCCGGGTCTGGCTGTTTGTGTATGTGAATTTGTATGTTTGTAAACGCACACACGATACAGGAGAACTTAACTCAAAATTTCTTAACTGAATATTTCTAAAATTTCTTAACTAAATTGAATTGAATTACATTACATTAAATTTTTACCGACTTCACAAAAAGGAGGAGGTACCTACTATGTTCGGATGATTGTATGTTTTTTTAGTTATAAGTTATAATTTGATTTTATAATTTGTCTTTATTTTATTTTAATTTTAATATTGGGACTTGGTGCCATAATAAAGAAATGTTTTACTATTTATTTATTTTTATTAATTAACGATACTATTTATAATACTTTTTTTACTTTAACTTTAAAGCATAGCCCTAGCACAAAAACTATCAAACTATATTCCTTCCTATATCCTATAATCAAGATACCTACAAGCAGAGAACCCCTACAGAAATCTGTGCACATTCATGGGCTATAAGAGCGTGACGGGGCGGTTTGAAGTCGGGAAGTCGGAGTGTCGCCGCCACTACTTGAGGTAAGACTTCTGCTGAGTCACGGACTTGAAGCACACCGAGTGGTTCCTTCCTTTTCTCAGGAACGATTTTGAAAAGCTTCAAGAAGTCTCCTTCAACAATCGTACGATATTTAGTTTGTTATTGCCGAAAGTGTACAAGAGATTGATTATTTATTTCTGTTTTCTGTTTTTTCTAATTTCAGATTTTTTAATTTCTGTTTTTTCTATTTTATTTTTGCATAAAGTCAGGTTATGTTTATTTTTATATTTTGCTGTTCTGAAATTTAGTACGATATCTTTATTATAGACCATTAACTTGTTTGTGTGGTGTTATACTGTTAATGCAAGTTGGTTATAATAAATAAATAAAATATACATATTATATATTTTTGTTTGTGAATTTACATTCACTCATGAACGTTGGCGACTTTAGGGAATTTATTTTTCAAATTACTTCAAGTCTTGTGAAAATTACATAGTACTTACTGCAATCATCCAGGTTATTCAGGCAAATCACCCACTAATAGCAGCAATGACCATAAAACAAGACTCTAAAGTATACCTCTAATAGTTTCACTCAGTTTTAAATATTTGGTATACGTAAGAGAGAAAAAAAAGCTTTTTACAAAAAAAAAATACAACCGACTTCCAAACACTGCAAAGTAAAAAATAACTTTAATTTCGGAAGTCGGTGTTTTTGTTAGTTTCTTCGTATTTTGACTCTAATTTCCAAAATTAAAGCAAAATACGCAATTTCGATGATGAGTGTGAGAGTGATGGTTTTATGTCATCCAAGTATGGATGACATAAAACCATCACTATTTCGATTTAAAATCCAAAGTTCGTAACCGATTTTAATAAAATTTAAATGGGACCAATCTGCAAGTATATCCTTTCAAATAAAACAATTTTAAAATTGTCGAAGTTATGAGGTAACAAAAGAAATACAACCGAATTGAGAACCTCCTTTTTGGGAAGTCGGTTAAAAAAAACTAAGCGCGTTAACAGAAATGCGCCCAAAACATGGACTTATACTACTTCTCATACAACACGCACGCATCACCAACCCCTCCCAATTGCAATACTAAACTATATGTATTATAACTACTACCATAAATCAAATAAAAATATCATAAACATTACTTCCCCCCCACTGTATTACCAACTTCAGCAAACTTGCCTTTAACTACACGGGAGGTGACTCTCAGTTTTGAAGCGCCCTTCGAAGTGAAAAGGCGATATTTTCCTCACAGCGAATGAATGAATGAATGGAAAACCCGCCACAGTTATGAGGCACTCGGACCGAATGTACTTTGTTGGAAAAAATTGAGAACAAGTTTTTGTTGTGTTTCTTTGCTTGTGGAAAGTATTATGGTGAAATGGAATTTCGCTTTGGTAATGCGTGGTTTAAAACATAAGCTTTGGTTGGATTGGTGAAGCATGCACCTACTTACTCGCACCTACATATACAAATATATAATTTGTATATCGTACTGAAAGTTTGTGAGCATGCATGGATGAATTTATGATTTCCTCTTTCAAGGAAAAAAGAATAGGAGGGCATTAAACCATTGTATTTTGACTAAAACCCACCCATGTTTCTTCTTCGCCCTTTGTGTTCCGGAGTCGCGGTATCTCTTTCGAATAGTCTCGCAACTCCGGCAGGCGTCAGCCCTTTCGGGCCCCTCATTTTTGCTGACACTCTTCGAGGCGCGCGTGGAACACGAACGTGCCATCGACACGGCCTGTCTTCATAAGACGGATGGACGGCAAGCTAGCCCCTAGCTCACCGTCATCTCCAGCGGCGGGCACTGTTCCGGCTCCCTCGATACTGTAGTGCATGTTTGCGGATGCCAGTGTAAATGACTTTTATATACGCAAGAAGGTTGCTTCGGTAGTGCATCGTGTGCGAGGGAGCCGAAACAGTTTGCTGAGAATGGTGGCCGATAGACATGATACAGTGAACACTTAGGTGGAGTGAACGACAAGTGAGCTGTCATGCCATCTTGTTTGAATGGTTTGACAGCTCACTTGTCGTTTACTCCACCTAAGTGTTCACTTCGACATTTTTACAGAATCGCACTGCTGTACTACTAGGTAGGTTTACGGTGCTTCATGTTTGGGGGTCAAGTAGGGCTACATAATGCTCATTAATAATTATTATGATTACTAAAATTATGAATTATATTTGATCCTTTTGTCTATTTATCTATACTAAAATTACAAAGCTGAAGAGTTTGTTTGCTTGAACGCGCTAATCTCAGGAACTACTGCTCCGATTTGAAAACTTCTTTCAGTGTTAGATAGCCTTTTTATCGAGGAAGGCTATATGTCATCACGCTAAGACCAATAGGAGCAGCGCATTCATGGAAAATATGACGCAGACGAAGTTGCGCGGGTCAGCTAGTTTATTTAATAATACTAGCTGACCCGCGCAACAACCCATTCAATCCAAACAAACAAACAAATCTTTCCTCTTTATAATATAAGTGTAGATGAGTTGTCATATTGTTGATTATTAATAATTTATTACTATATATTAATCAATTTGTAATGTGTGTGTGATCAAAATTCAAGTATCAATTTCAATTTTAAATAATATAATGTGCAAACTATTTATATGGACTGTATGTCTGAATTAAATGATTTTAATTTATTTAGTTATTTTATAGACAAATTTTCGAACACATTTGACTCAGATATAGATATGTTAACACATGGAATACTTTTTACCCCAGATGAACATCCCCTTGAGATAATTTACAAGTAAAGTTAAGAGGAAGTAGGTTAGTTCTATTACAATGATGTGTAGGTTACCTACATAGGTACTAATCACGGGATATTGGCACCTGATCATTGTATCTAAAACTAATCATGAAAACATTGTAATAATCTTGCCTTAGTGGTCCGAACAATGATAGATCTAGCATAATATTTCCCTAACCATTTATCATAATAATATCTATTCATTCACATGTTCATGTACCACGAGATAGTTTACGCAGCTGCTAAAGAACTATTGATACTAACAGTACAGACTAGCTGTTTTCTATTATTTTTTACTTTTATAGGCCCGCGATTGACCAGTACCTCACCTGATGGGCGATCATGTGTTCTAAGATGGAGCACGCTTGCCTAGAAGTAATCTATTCACTCTTGACTTAAAGACTCCCAAGTTGTAGCTATCAGGACACACAAGTAGTCAAATGAATCTTCAATTGGCTGGGTCATATGTCTCTCTGTAAGAAAGAGCGGGCAGTATTTTCCTACTCGAGCCCAGTGGCAGTGTTTAATCAAAAATGTCACCTTAAAAAAACATTCTTGAGAGACAGAGATTTTCAATTTCAATAGGAAAATCTAAAATAAAAATATAAATCTAGTTAAATCTGTGTGTATATTTGTTTGTATGTCTATTGTAGTTTTATGTGTATTTACTTAGATTATATTGTTTTAGTTAAGTTAGTATCTATAGTTTGTTTTAAGATTCCTTCTCTGCTTGTCTGTGACTGTGTCTACATTTCTTATTAAATTCTTCTGTCGCAGGTCTGCTCGTAGAAATTTCGTTTGAAATAAGCAGTACCTTTGTGCTCTTTTCTCTGTACCAAATTTTCTTTTTAAGTATATTGTATGTACATAAATAAATAAATAAATAAATAAAATTACCCTCTCGTCCTCCCTCAATTCTTTTTCGATTTTCGACTCCTGACTGATTCAATTCATCACTTTTTTTATTTGGAAGAACCAATACAATGTTGAAGAAGCAAAATTCGGACAGGATAGAATATTAAATGAAATATAAAACACATAATCTATACTAATATTATAAATCTATTCTATACTAATATTTTAAAGAGGTAAAATTTGTTTGTAAGTTTGTATGTAGGGGGTAATCTCAGGAACTACTGGTCTGATTTGAAATAATCTTTCAGTATTAGATAGCCCATGTATCGAGGAAGGATATAGCTACATCTTAGACTACATATTATGACGGTGAGACTAAAAGGAGCCGAGCATTAATGGAAAATGTGACGCAGACGAAGTTGCGTGGGTCAGCTAGTAGTTAATAACGGGATTGCTACCATGTACCTTTTAATTTGCGAGTTTCCGATATTTCGGCACTGTTGCAAGCGCCATGATCACGGAGTAACTAAAGATCTTGCGGGTGGGATGTTATTGGCAGACATATCGGTCTACCCTCTTTCGTAGTCTTTTATTAAGACCATCTCCGGTACCACTGTCCACAAACTCACTTTTTTCCCGCAACTGTTCTCAACACACAACACTAACAGTATCTGATGATCAGACCGCGACGTAACACTTTGTTGAAATCTCCAGTTTTTACACATTCGTTATTAACTATTCTAATGTTAGTGACCATGAAAGTTTAAAACAATATATAGCTACTACATAGCATACATTCTGGATCGTGTAAAGTAATATTGTTTTAAATATTCTATCATCATCTTTTCTGCGGAAAGAAGTTCACTGATGGACATAGGCCTCCCCCAAGCGTCGTCACAACGACCGGTCCTGAACAATGTGTTTTCTGGTACGCGGTCACCACTCCAGAACTTAAGGATCCATCGACCATCTGTTCTGCGAGCAATGTGCCCTGCCCATTAAATATGAGCGCCGTGGCGATTTTTGACGGCCGTGGCGTGGAGGTAAATTTTCCACGGTCGCTGAAGGATCGATTTTTTGGCTACCTTATAAAGAAAATAGACAAAGTTCTGTCGGGCGGCGAGAAATTAAAAAAAAATACTTCTTTACATTTCGAATTCCATTTGGGCTTTGCCCTCATTGTTAACGTCAACCTACAGCAGTCCATTGCGTACATGGCCTCTCCAATTGCCTGTCACTCATCTGGATTCTCGACAACTCTCATCTTGCTGATGTCACCTTGTAAGTGATCCCTCAAAGCATGACATTTTCTATAGCTTGTTTAGTTATCTTCAACATAGGCATTGATGGGAAAGTACCTATCCATGTTTTTAATATTATCGAATGGCAACTATTTAAGTAATTTATTTTTTATTTGAAAACCATTTTGAGTAATTTATGTACATCCAGTTGACTCGCTTCTCGACGAAGTATCTATCCTATGTTCAGTTTTCTGGTCCTAGGTTTGGACGTTCATTTTCGACGCATACATACAATATACATGTCAGTACTTACCTAGTTAGTACTACCTAGTAATTTGATAGTGACGCATTATGTGCTTTCTAATTCTGATAAAATGGCCTTTTTAGAGCCCTTGTTTCTCTACGAAACCCTGCACCGCACCCGAATGAAATTGAAACCAAGCACCCATATCCCGAAGGATCACCAAACGTAAGCCGATGGATGCGAAACGCACAGTACCGTTTATTGTGGCGATATTTGAGGGAGGACTATCTTGTCCTTTCTATGTCTTTCGGCTGATATGATGATTACAATGACGAATCCATTTTTTCAGATACTTACAACAAATATGTCGACTCTTATTATTTTTTTTTTATTTAACAATTTATGTACACACACACACACACACACAAGTAGACAACAAAAAAAAAGGAGACAGAAAATAGGTACAAAGGGGATGCTTATTTCTAATGAAATCTCTTCCAGCATACCATAAGTTTATTGTTTTTTTTTTTTTCTTTTTTTTTATACAAAACGGGGAAACTCTTGGCCCAAATCTCACCTGATGGAAAGTGATGATTAGGCCGAAGATGGAAGCGAGTTTCACCCGGAATCCTCTTACACAGAGGAACTGGCTATCATACCTCTAACTGCCGGAACACAACAATGCTGTTAACATTGTTGTTATGGCGACAGACTTAGACATGATGGTGGTAGCTTGCCAGGCGGACTTAGAAGAAGTCCTACCACCAACCAAACCGAGCAAAAAAAAAATTGCCCCCGCTGGGAATCGAACCCGGGACCTGGGTCTGAATCAGGTGGTATAACCACTAGACCACGGAGGCGGTTAGTGTCACCTGTTTAGCACCACCCGGGGACCACGTGTAGGGATTCGCTGAAGGGTATTCTCCTACGGACGCGGGTGACTCGGCCCCCAAAACATTTTACACACGTGTCTACATCTCTTTTACTTGGCTCTCCTTTCGCAGGTATGCTGGAAGAGATTTCATTAGAAATAAGCATCACCTTTGTACCTATTTTCTGTCTCCTTTTTTTTGTTATCTACTTGTGTGTGTGTGTAAAGTTATATTATAACATAGAATACATAAATATTAAAAAAAAAATATGACGCTAATATATACTAAATTATTATTTCTTACTCTTAAATAATTATTTCTTATCTGAGTAACGGTGTCACAATTAAACAAAAAAACCAAAGGAACCACTTTCCAGTTACATCAGACGATACAAAACTAAAAAAAGTGGGGTGCATTAATAAATTCTCAATAATTATCAACAAGAGTGGGGGATGTCTGTCAAGGTACCAATTACGAGCCAGCTTGGACTTCGCCCGTACAACAACACAGAAACGCTTTTAGACGCTTGAATATTTTAACACAATTCGTGGTGAAGACTGTCATTTTCTAACGCGGTCTGTCATTTTGTACTTAGCTCTTTGGCTTTGTTAGTTTTCACTCGGGTTGTGGTGCGTGGAGTAAATTGTTCGGGGGGTTTAATTTTTGTTTTTGGTATTGGTTTGTCTATGATGTGACCGCGGCAGTAATGTCTACTTTTTTACTGCCCTTACCTGACACAAGCAGTAGTTTTAAGCACCTATTACTTTTTGTCTCCCATTTTGTTTTAAAGTTCTTTTTATAGCGACTTTTTTGGAGGAATAAACTATTTTTTCTTTTTTTTTTCTTCTTTCATTGTAGAACATATCAACATAGGAACTTATAACTGTTTGCTATTATCAAATTTAGTTTTAGGCTTTCGTACCTGGTGGGTATCAAACGGAACCCTACTTAACTCGCACAGCATAACCTCAATACTTTAAAAGGACAATGCTACGCGTCCATACATCGTTTGCCTCAGAACCAACAGAGATGTGAATTTACTATCTGTGTTTTAAATAATGCATATGTTCGACTGAAAATAAATTAAAATCACGGACACTTTTCAGAATATTAAAATATCCAAAATGATTTCGGATTTTGAGGTTATAATTATATTTGGTTTGTTTAATTTTTGCCAATAGAAACATACCAAATGGACTAAGATCTCAGAGCTGCCAGACCTTTCTTAATTATCTCACCAAAAAATGGTATAGAGTAGTGTTAATATGTTCTTCTAACATACGAAAGCGTGGTAACTTAGGTCGACGGCCGATTCCCTGGTATCAGGTGCCAAATACATTACATCAAAATGTCAACTGTCATTTCATCGACTGTCAGTGTCAATAGTGTTCGTGTCATACAGCGCTTTAATCGCTTTATTCTTTTAGTAGGTAACTAAAAAAATTACAGCGCTGAGAATGCTTTGTTTCAAGCTAAAGAAAAAAATTGCAACAAAGCACTCTCAGCGCTGTAAATTTTTTAGTTAATAATGGCCCCGGGTAATAAAACCCAAGTGAGTTACTTTTTAAAATGGTTTCCTATGTGTTGATTCATAGGCCACTTTTTACCATGTCCTGTCTATAACCATTCATAGACTAGCTATGAGTGGTTAGAAAGTTTGAGATGACCGATGCTTTAATTACATAGTTCCGGTGATTGCTACTATCAATAAGTACCTAAACATCATATTTATTGTTTCAAACTTTCATGGTCACTAACATTAGAATAGTTAATAACGGGATTGCTACCATTATTTTATCACGGAGTAACTCCGTGATCATGGCGCTTGCAACATTGCCGAAATATCGAAAACTCGCAAATAAAAAGGTACATGGCAGCAATCCCGAAATTAACTATTCTAATCATATTTATTAGTTTACTATTTTAGCATTATATGTATTTTATTAGTTTATATGTTATTATTATTGGTGTAATGTTCGTGTGTAATTGAAAAGATTCAATTAAATTTTTTTATTATTTGTTTGTTGTACACCTACCACAGTGTAGTCTTTGTAACCCAAAGGTTGACTGGTAGAGAATGCCTTGTTGCATTAAGTCTGTCCAAGGTGCGCGTATCAGCTAGTAAATAAATAAGTTGAAAACTAGTATCAATATTACTATTTAAACGGGGTACGTCAATCAAGGTACCTATTAGGGCCCAATTCTGACTCTACTCGGGAATAACATGAAACCGCTTTTAGACTGTTTAATGTTTTATTATTTACCGATAGGGAGGAACAAATGAATCAACGTCATTTGTTTGTCTGATTAAATTTAGTTTCGTTTGTTTTTTGTTCAATAGACTTTTTTTGCTAGGTATCTGTCACCGGAAAATGGTAAGCTCCGTAAGATTGTTAACCTATCGCGTGAAATTGTAATTTTTTATAAATAAATAAGACAGAGTTAAATTGGAAACTATTGAATTTGGATGGGATTAATTCATTAAATACAAAACGTTTTTCATAATATATCAGGAAATTATAATCTAATCAGGACAAGTCTGCCATTTTCCGGTGACATATCCACTGAAACTGTGTGGAGATGCGTACTGTCTGTCTAGATTGTGATTGGCTAGGGTGGGTATGTGCGCTGACTACACTGAACACCGCATACATCTGCGAGTCTAAAAAGACCACTTTAGCAGAATCATATTAGAATCATAATATTAACCACACAATCATAATATTAACTCATCGGAACATAAATACGTGGTTGGAATCTTTCTCGACATTTCTGGCGCTTTTGATAACGCATGGTGGCCGATGTTACTACTTAAAATGAAAACCCGTGGTTGCTACAAAAACATCTATAATCTGATTTGTTCGTACTTTCTAAATGGCTCCGCGAAACTCAAACTTGGACATCATTCCATTACTAAGTCTCTAACCATGGGATGTCCTCAGGGCTCAGTTATCGGTCCATATATATGGAATTTTGGCTACGATGATTTCCTCGCGCTTCCGCTCCCGTACGGCTGTTCATTAACCGGTTACGCGGACGATGGCTTGCTGCTCATTCAGGCAAGTACTCGGGCTGGACTCGAGAACTTGGCTGACACATGCCTACGTTTAATATCTCAGTGGGGCGATCGAAACCGTCTGACCTTTGCACCGCATAAAACCTATCAACTTCTTTTAAAAGGAAACCTTAAATCCTGGCCTAGTATAAAATTTAATAACGTACTCGTTAAAAGGAAAGAATCCGTGTGCTACCTCGGTATGCTACTAGAAAGAAACTTTTCATTTATTGATCATATAAAAACAGTAGGAGAAAAAGCAAAAAAGAACTTCTACGCCTTGACGAGAATATCAAAGGCTACTTGGGGTCTATCATTTCAAACCCTAAAAACTATATATGGGGCTACTTACTTGGGTTGTATGTGCTACGGGGCACCTGTCTGGGCCGATAGGGCCACCATAGGGGCGGTACGACGTAAATTACTTCAAAACCAGCGTTTGGCTTTGATATTCTTATGCAAGGCGTATAGGACGGTTAGTACTGAAGCCTTACCGGTGCTGGCGGGTGTTCTCCCAGTCGATCTTGAGGTGCAGCGGCGTGCTGCAATGTACTTCTACGCTAGAAAGATCACGGACCCAGAGTTTTTACCGCAACGCGACCGTGCTAAGATCTCTAGATTATTAAAACCCCAGACTGACGTCTGGGAGGTACTTTTATGCGAATGGCAATGTAGGTGGGAAGATTCCATCAAGGGCCGACACCTCCACCAGTTTTTTCCATCCGTTCGTGAGCGGCTGGAGAAGACATGGCTGGAGGTGGATCACTGTGTTGCCCAATTTCTCACAGGTCATGGCAACTTTAAGAGTAAATTGTTTTCCTTTAGGCTTGTGGCCTCACCTTTATGTCAATGCTCTACAGCTGACCTTGAATACGAACAATCCGCACATCACATCTTGTGGGAGTGTATTCTTTGGCAGACTGAACGTAATGTTATGTTAGATAGTATTCAGGTTAAATCTGGAGTAGTTTACTATACGGACCTTGTAGAAACCAGAACAAATTTCCGTGCGTTCAGGCGATTTTGCCATACCTATTACTGGAATCAAAAGTAGCTCACAATTTAGGACCCATTAGTTTAAATGTTAATATATAATCCGTGGTGCTTGGCAACTGGGCCTAACCCAGTCGTATATGTCCCTTGGTGCCTATTGGCCTAGCTCTAATCTGTCTCCTGCTTGATATGGAGGGAAGTGGAAATTATATTTATTTTTCCTACTCCTCCGCTGTACTCTTCTGATTAATTTCGTTGCGGGATCCAAGACAGTTGAATCGTTTCTCCGGGACTCGTCGGGTTTCATTAACTCGGCGTTTTTCTGGTGGTCGCCACTGTTGATTCTGGCTTTCAGGAGTTGCAGTGGTTGGGAATGTGTGGCGGGCTAACCACACAAAAATCTGTCAAATTTAATTTTTAACTTTATCGCTAACGCATTAGATTCAAGTTTGATTGGGAAAAATTGACATTGACGGGTAGCGTGATGTGCTTTTATGTTTCTGGTAAAGTGGCCTTTTTAGATGCCCTGGTCTCCGCTGCGCGCCATCGTCAGCTTGCGAGGCAAATGTCACATAGCTCGGCCTTGTACCGCGACCAAGCTCAACCTAAACCTCGCCATTTAAACATGATACATCTTCGCTCAGTGGTATATCCACGTGAGCTGAGTGGAGTCGAAATGTGTGATTGTGATGTGTGAATGAAATTGTATTGGTTTTAACCGACTTCCAAATAGGAGGAGGTTCTCAATTCAGCGGGTAATTTTTTTATGTATCTACACCGATTACTCTGAGGATTCTGATCCGATTTGTGTGATACTTTTTTAGTTCTATGGCATACTGGCCTTTTGGTCCCGTAAAAAAATTATTCAGTTTGGCTCAGTAGTTTTCATTTTATGAGCATCTTTATCTTTGCTCATTTCAATTTCTGCGTAAACGAAGATATCGTCCAAGTATCACTACTTAAAAGTGAAAAAAAATAAAACCGACTTCCAAAAAACACTACAAAGTATTAAATAACCTTAATTTCGGAAGTCGGCATTAAAAAACGTAGATTCAAAATATTAGTCAATAGATTAGTCTCCGCCCCGCTCGTCTCTTCTCCGTTTTGGTAGTCTCGGCCTTATACAAGGCTAGTTCTATAAAGCACGGATAGCAGGCTATGTAATCAATACTACTATTCATACTCGCTTGGTACATAAAAAAGTATTGCGAATAGTTTTTAAAACAGAGGTTTATTGACCACCTTATTAGCACAATATTATTATCTACAGTTTGAAAGCTGCTCTTACCTAAAGATTGTTTAGCAGACAAAGTAAGCTTCACATCTAGCAGACCTACAACGAATATGTTTAAGTAGCCAACATTCATTAACAAATTAACAACTATCAACAGAAAACCTCGCTGTCACTTAAAATAATTAGTTAAAAAGATCCCCCTTTTAAAATAAAAATAAAACTTATACCAAGACAGAATTTGTTTCTAATATTCCTTAATCAAATAAATCAAGTCAAAAAAAATCTTACTTAAACTCCACGGAGGAAGCCAATTTACTAAAAGACGAAGGTCTAAAAACAGCAATTATTCTAAGTGCCTCTTACGGACCAAGACTTAAGCCTTAATAAATTATTTTTCCATAGAACCTATTAAATGTGTTCAGCTTTCAATATTCCGGAATTAATTGCAGACGCGAATATTCTAATTAAATGTTAGAGGGAGAAGGGATGGGAGTGAAGGAGAGGTAAAAACGTCAGCGACACCTGTCCCTGATTTATTTGTTTGAAAGAATTTGGATTTTGAAGGAAAAACGGGCGGTGTTCGTACAGACTATAGATTAACTATTAATCTTCGTGTTTAGGTAAAAATAAGATGTTGTATAAAGTTGTTTTTCGTTGGTTCTTGTACCTGACGGGGAGAAAATTAATGGATTGAACGTGTCTTCGGTTTTAGGAGGACTGCAGATTGGGAGGTAAATAACGATTAGCGATTGGGGTAAAGGTGGTTTACACTTTCTCTTCTTTTAGTATAGTGTTTTTTTTTTGTAATGAGTTTTTTTTTGTATACACAATCTTGAAATCAGTCTGTTGAGCAGAGCTTTTTGAATAAATCTTCATATATAATGCTGACCCGTGCAACTTCGTCTGCGTAACATTTTTCATTACTGCTCCACTCCTATTGGTCTTTATCTTCCTCAATAAGTGGGCTATCTAACACTGAAAATTTTTAAAATTCTTTCAATGTTCCTGAGATTAGCGCGTTCAACCAAACAAATAAACAAACTCTTCTGCTTTATAATATTAGTATAGATAATGCATTATGCCGCCGAATTTTAAAAATATCATAATTTCATGCTTATAAAAAATTAAATTTAAATACAGAATTCGAAATATTTATAAAATTTTGGTACAGCAAACTCTGTGTCATGCACAAGGGTGTAGTTTGTTATTCCATTTCCAAGAAAGTTCAAAGTTTCGAGGGTCTTTTAATACAAATGTTTATTCAAAATTCAACTTATAAACAACGCTTAGGTCGATAGGTAAGTTTCTGGCTATGTATTGAAATAATCTCGAAATACAAAATCAAGCATAGTTAATTATTTTCAAAACCTGTAGAAATAAGACTTATTTTCTTAAATACTGGTTTTATGTAAATAAAAACCATCATTTCTCAACTAAACAGTACCAGACTACTCAAATGCACAACAATGATCAAATTTCCTCGGAAATTGACGCAACGCGTAACGGTCGAGTTATTTGCTACGACGCGCTACGAGAGTGCTACTTACGTTGCTACGCCGTAGCAATAGAACAAGGCTTTGTTCACACGTCCTATATTATGTGTTTATGTTTGGGTGGCTAGTTGATTCTGGAACGATCATAAAGGGATATTGAAATCAATATCCCTTTAAGGCCTAAAATGTTCATATCGCATGGTATCGCATTTTTAGTTCGCCGCAGTTGGATAGATGGCGTCGTGGTTCTTTTTGTTGGCATTGATGCCGCCGCTACACATTCATGTTTCTTCTTTTTGGTAGTCTTAGCTGGATAAATACATTCTCTCTATTATTATAGTTTATTATTATTTTAAATCTATTCTTTTTCAAAGCGGGTCAAAAGTCTCCACCATAGTCCAACGCCCTCTATATTTATCCTTTTTCATAAAAGTAAAAAAAAGTTCCATTCTTACTTTCAATAAAATCCCTGCTAATTGCCCAAGTGTGACCGCACACTTAGAAAGGGAGGTATAATTCACAAGTTGACAGTATCTTTTGATATGTCTGAGGGGATACACGGGGGACAGCCGGGATATAGGGGTCGCGTTAAATAACGTTGTGGCATCGATTATATTTATCGTACACTTTTTTCATAGAGGTGAATAAATATAGAGAAAGTGGGGTGAATATTTTTGGTCTGGGTAGAGTGCGTTTAGAAAAACATTGGAAATTATGTAAAAGTAGAAGACAATGCTGTTGTGGTGACGATCCATAGGTCCATTCTGTATGTTTCAGGAACTCTCGTAATCTCAGTCACAGGGCAGGATTCAGATTTTAGATTGTTTTTAAACATTTTTATTTGTAATTCACAAAACTGCTGTACAATCAAACATGCAACAGAAAAAACAACACAATAATATACATATGATTGACACCTACTAGATGTGAATCTAACATGCACATTCAAAGAAAATCACTTAAAATTTAAATTAATTCAAAAAAATAAAATAAAAACACAAAATAGAAATGCACACAACATGTTGTTTGAATATCACGAATTAACTACCTAACATAATACATTTAATCTTAATAGGTACATACGCAAAACGTATTTACAAAAATAAAATAAACTAGTGTTTTTAGTATGTCATAAAAATATAGTATGGCAAAAAGTAGGTTTTAAAACTTCCTTAATTTTTCAAAACGTACTTTTTTGCCATATTTAATGACAAATTTTCGGGCTATAATAGAGTTTGCGAAGTAATCGAAAAAAACTACAAGTGCTTAATTCAGAAATCAGGTTGAATCAGCCAAAGACACCTTTAACTTCCTAACAATGCCACTTGCTACAATAAGTTGGCCTCCAGATTGAATTTTTAGAATTTTCAGAGGCAGTTTTTAGGACCATTTTTAATCTCTGATCTGAAAACGAATGAACAACAACCAATTTCTGCTGACACATTCCTTATTTGTATTATGCCACTTTTCAGAAGCATATCCTTTAAATTAATGTCAAATCAATCGTCATAAAATGAACATACCACTATCCAGACACCACAAAACGGAACACAATCTCAATAAAAGCAACACGAAGCAGTGAAATAAGTGGCTAGCATCATCATCCCCATGATTATCCAATCAAGAAAATGTCAAGACGATAAAACGACTGACCTTTGAGCCAGCTCTATAACTTCATTAATACCAATAACAAAACCAACCAATTAAATAGACCTGCACAAACAAAACATTCGATACGAAAATGAGGTCAACGTGACGTGGTTTCTTCCAAATGAAGTACTGTCGAACATGGTATTTTGTATACAGGCAAAAATAATATTCCTCGCACTCAAAAGCTTATTTAAAAGACTACTTAATAACTTTTTGAGCTAAAGTTTCCTTAATGAGAGTGATGTAAAAAGTTGGTACTGGTAAGTGATTACTCGGCACACTAGTAGCAAGTTGACTTCTTCTCGTTTATAAGTGAGCAATCATAAGAGCACCATGGTAATGGGCCGATTTATGAGTTTTTGGTCGAGAGTTCAAACCCGGGCAGACGCATCACCACATTTGAAACATATTTCACCACAAAATATATCTTGTAGGCAGCGACTGATTTATTTATTTATTTGAACTTCATGCACAAAGGTAAAATGGAGGACTTAATTTTGCTTTCAAAACGTTAAAGGAAAAAAATCGTATGAAAACCAGCATAATCCCAAAACCAAAAACTCGAAGACATGTGCCATCTACTAAACTGCATTGGTGGAGGACTATAACATCTTACGGAAAATGAGCTTCCTTCCCAACATTGGGAACATTATAGACTGATACCAAATAGCTTGTTTTACTTTACCTACCACCCGCAAAGAAATAATCCAAGATTGGTCGTAAAACAAACGGAAGGTGCTGGCTAAAGTATAGCAAACGATGCTAATTTGGTGCAGATAACGACTCGAGACACGTGTAGATAGTACGTCAATCTTGTACTACAGATAACCGGATTACTGAGCTAGGTCCAGGAGATTGACAGAGGAAACGGGGGCCAGGAAAGCGGAGGGGCATCGCTTTTGTTTATTTTTGTTACATTTGCGTCTTGCGAGTACGTAGGTTATGTCTATGGTGCTAAATCTTTGGACTTAATTAGATAAGATTTTGTACATCGCTTTAGATTCTGAATTTCTGATAAATACATTAGAAGATTAATTTTAAATGTAACATAACCTCAAATCTTTAATCCTATACTCCGTTTGTATAGAAAACACGTATAGTCCAACACACAGAAAATGCATCTACGCGCGTTCATGCAGGGGCCCGAGTCTGCTATTTTTATAAATTTCTCATTCCGACACGATCCCATTGTCATGCCATTGTCATTTTGCTAAAAGTTCGTAATCTGCAAAATTCATAATGGTACGGTTACAGGCACGTAAGTGGCCGGTCACTGGCACGTCAATGGTCTCGTAATAGAATTGCGCTAGGAATGCCGTATTGCCATTATTATAAAACCGAGCTAAATTTGAGCATTTATTCATGCCAGATTTTATTTAAATTTAGTTTTACTTATTATTTATTAGTGTTATAAGCAATCTGAAGTAGTGAGAAGTTCGTACTAAATTTGTCACTATGTACGAGATTACCATTCATATGGCTTTCTTTCAATGGCGTGTCAGTGGTTGATCATTGGAATGTCATAATGACGCCATTACGATGCCATTATGTTAGTAGATTACCAAACTTGTCAAAATCAACCATTTTGAAATCAGTGATCGACCATTCTGACACTATTGTAATAGCAGACTCGGGCCCCAGATCACGTGTCTACAAGTGGAGATACAAGCGCACACGCGCGTGATTGCGTGGTTAGACGCAAGGTATGGAGTCTCACAGTGCCGCGCGTGATTATGGATGCGCTTGACGTGTGTTTGAAGAAAAATCAAGCAGTTATAATATCAAAACAGACGTGACGCTCTGCACTGCACTATCATCACAGCGAACGGTATTGAATGAATGAGTCTGGAACTGCGAGAGGCCATCGAAAAAAAAAGAACGGTGAACAACGAACCACTTCACTGTACCGCGCCTTAGGTATGTGCGTGGCGAGACAGGGCTGGGGGGGGCGGCAGTGCAGGCCGTTCTCTCAGTCAGTCCGCCTTCAACCACAGAAATTTTATATTATACTCTAGCGATCGCGTTCAGCGCTTACAGTCATTTTGATCGATGACCATTGTTGTTTCTTAATTGTTAGTAAAGACCACAAGCCTTGAAGAACATTTAATGTTAAAAAAAAAACTAATTAAAAATAAATAAATAATTTAATTTATTTGCAATAAAAAGGTGTACATTTGAACAACAACAGAAACGAATTGACGAAAGCTTACTCTTTAAACTCAAAAGTAACGAGGGAATATTGCATTTTCTATGTTCATACATAGAAAATACAATATTCCTGATATAAACTAAACTATAACGTTTTCTATTCTATTCTATCAGTTGGCTTCAATGTTACTTTTCTATTGGTAAGTTTGATATTTAAAATCCGCGGACCATATTTAAGCTCTTGTGTACCACCAGTGGTCCGTGGACCACAGGTTAGAAACCAATGAGCTAGACTAACAAAGCAATCATAATGCTGTGGAGTTTGTCGGCCACTTCTTCTCCACAGCTAAAACATTAGGAAGTGGTGAGGCGGGCGTTTTGGGGGACTGTCTTTTGTAAAACTTGACGTTCAAAAAGTTCTGGCTCTCAGCCTAATTTTAATAAACGACTTTTTAAACTTGAATTATGCTCTAGCGATCCTTAAGCGCTTACAGCGCGTGGCAGGTAGTTCGGTTAACGGTTAAATTGCTAGATTAACGAAGCAATCATATTCTAAACATAGGACCTACAATAGGCTTGTGTCCTGAAATAATCTAATTAGTCCGTCAGTTATATTATCAAAAATTATTTGACCCGTATTAAAAATTATTTTCTTTTGTTACGGGAACCAAAATTGACGAAGTTACGACGCTTTAAAAATTCTCAATACGTCACGCCCTGGCATAATTTTTAGCGGGTCGTGACGTCACGAGCCTCCCCTCCCGAGTTTTGATGCGTTTTATCTTTGTCAATATTCATTGATTTACAAAAACAAAAAATATGTGTCCATTATTTATTAATTTAATACTCTAACTGACGGACGAAATAGTTTTGCAATTTGTGGATGGTGGAAACTAGCCTATTTATATTTTCATCCAAACTCCCAGCGGCATCCACCCTCGTTTCATAGCCCCACTGACGCAAGGCTATCCGCTTGTACCTATCGCTGATCAAGCCTGATTGCGCATTACCATGTCAAGCACACGGCTAATGTCTGCTCGTTATCGGGCTTCGATGCGTAGGCATGTAGTAGGCATATGCGTAGATTGGCACATATTAATCAAGGGTGCCATTGAAGCTTAATGTTTGATGTTGAGTTTGTTGCGCCACTTTGCATTGATTTGTTCTATTTAATTCGTTTGAGGTTCGTCCCAATAGTAAAATATGTCAAAATGGGAACAAGGAAAAACCATTTTCCTTGTTCCCATTTTAATTTTTGACGTTTTATTTCACTGCGTGCTTTTTTTAATGGATTGGAAATCGTCAAATTATGACTTTTACCGCTTTGGGTGAAGCAGAAGGGAATGTCAGACTCTTACTGACTTAAACCCATCCGTGTTCCTCTTAGTGCCTTTTGCGTTCCAGGGCGGCGGTGACTCTTTCGAACAAATTCCGCAACCCTGGCAGGCACTGGCCCTAACAGGCTCCGTCTACTATGCTAACATCGCTATGAGGCACGTGTGGAACACAACGCGCCGTCGACCCGGGCCTGGTTCTGATCGGACAGCGAGGCACCTAACGCTCACCGTCCGCAGGCCCGACCCATCAGTGTGTGCTTGGTTTTGTTTTTTTTTTTACTCAAGAGCTGTCAGCGTCAAAATCCACAAAAATAATGACAGCGACAGATCGTAAAAGTAGTAAATTGATCGCGATCAGCAGATCGCGTTCATTGTTAAAATCCGCCCTAAGTCAGCAGGCACCTGCAATAATGTTGGCTAATATTGATGATTTCACAATGCTATTGATTGCATAGTTGAAAGATTGCGCATTGATTGAACGCAAAGTTAAGAAAACATAAATTTTATTGCACATTTTGTTTTGCAATGCGATATTCTTTTTCTTTTTTCATTATTTTTAAAGTATTAAGCGGTCTTAAAAAATTTTTTAGAGTGAACCAGCATTTTTAAGAATCAAAAATACTCTACATGGGGTGGAATAAAATTCCCTTTTGTTCAAAAATAATAGGATGTTTATATTTATTTAATGATCTAATTTAATTTAAATAGAGTTCAAACAGAATTTCTATTCGCTACCAGTTTACAATGAAAACACGTGTTTATTAAGCTTACGAGCTAATCTTTCTTTTGAGTGTGTTAAGACAGCTTTGTGTCTCAACACTAGTAACCTTCGTTGTAAAGCCCTCTCATTTTCATTTAATAGTATGGAGATTAAATTGACAGTAAAACATATTTGGGTAATTAATACAAAATATGTAAAAGCTTGTTTTATAGGGATGATTCCTGAGTAAAAAATATAATTCTACTAGTTTCTGCCTGCGGCTTCGCCCGCGTGATCCCTAGGGAAAATACTCCTGGGATATAAAGTAGCCCATATGTTATTCTAGACTATAATCTACCCCTGTGCCAAAATTCATGAAGATCATTTCAGGCGAACTGACGTGGAAGCGTAACAAACATCCATCCATCCATCCATTCATCTATCCATCCATCCATCCATCCATCCATCCATCCACCCATCCATTCATCTATACATCTACCCATCCATCCATCCATCCACCCATCCATCCTCACAAACTGTCGCATTTTCTAGGATTCAGTCGTCAGATTTTCGAAAAAAAATTTTTTATTAAAACAAAAAACCCGACTGCTTAATTAATGAACTGAAAAGGAAAAAACAAGTTAAAATTGCAAGTTACTTTACATTACACGCAGTCGGAGGCAATGGTAGTTTGTATCTTTGGTCAACATCGTCTACGACTGCGTGTAATAATATAAATAAATAGCAATTATAATAATTATCCATACTCTGCAATAGTACTGCTCCAACCGATGATTGTCCTTGGGAATACTTTCAGTGCATACAGGGATAATCGCCGGTTGCTGCCCCATTAGGTTTGAAATGTCTAACGGGGCCTCTGCGAGTTGGTTTCGGCCCCTCGTACACCTACCAAAGGGCCGGGTCTCCAGGGACCCGAGAAAGTAAATAAAAATAAAAAAGAAATAAAAGGAACCAGGGTGTTCCGTTTTATATTCGGATGATATGTAGTCTAAAAATAAATATACAATGCTCATTTTTAGCAGCTATTAAAAATAAGAAAAGATTTAAGAAAACATTACAGAGTTTCAAGTATCAATTCAAGAAGTTACTCATGCTTCAACAACAATCATCTTGAGTTTTCATTTTAGTGTTACTTCTCTGTACTGTACCTCAGGGGTCACGGCTATCAGGCATTGGCTGAGATATCCAACGCTGTGGGCTGTTTTTGACCTTGGGCTACCACTTTCCTTTTGGGCTCGTTTTGATTCCTGGTTTCAGTGTTCGTATTCATTTTTTCTTGGATGGAATTCACCTGTCTGTAATATTTTTTTAGTAATTTAATTTTAAATTGATTTGACATACATAATATACAATTGACTACACTGATTTATTTACATTATTTAATATTTAATTTGTATACATTGTTTTGCAATTTCAATTGTTCGTGAATATATGAGTAATAGGTACCAAATTTGATAGAAATAATTACTAACCTACTAACCCTTCATAGTTTTACATCCTTTGCCTTATCTCCATTTAATTAATTTGATGATTAGTTTTATTTGTTTCCCTTTGGCTTGTTCTGTGAACTCATAAAACTCATTGGACCGTGTTTGTTTATTTATGCACTACTCACATTGACACATTATCCAACACACAATTCAACAACACTTATCAAAACAAATTAGGTACGTAGATTGCGTAGGTCAAGATTTCTCATTACATAATATTAAATGTCAACACGCATTCCTTCGTTTGGCGGCCATTGTGGGCGTACAGAGTACCTACATTGTGTGCGCGCCATTGCATTAATTAGTGCATAGATTTTTTAGTTTTCTTGTCTGTGGTACGCAAAGAAAAGGACTGTACCTATTTTAGCTTTGTGCGCGCCACTATTGGTTGCCAAGCAACGTCTGCGCAATGGTCGTAAATTTTTATCACTTATGTTTTTATTTATTCGTTAGTTGTTTATTTATTTATTTAATTACTATTACTTTTTATGTCAGACATTATGTATTATATTTATTTCATTATTTTTACTTTCTATACTGCTCCGATCGACGTCAAACCGTCAACGCCGGCTGTCACTGAAAACCAGCGCTGTGGCTCTGTCTCGCACACGAGTCCCAGCATTATGCTGAGTGATGGCCGTTTTGCGCAGATTTGACGCATATCTTCCTAATCTTTCATAGATATAATTGTATTTTTTTTTCTTTTTGTGTACTTTCGATATGCGTCATATTGTCCGCAAATAAACTCTTTTTCTTTCTTTTCTTTCTTTCTTTCTAAGCAACCCTATTAATTTGAACCCTCTTTCTAATGTAATTAGCTTAAAAGCTTATCGAGATTTTCTTAGTGTTAACATTGAGGGTAGTTTTGAACCCACATTATGTTTGCATTGGTCGTCACAATATTTGTTTAATTTAAGGTCGGATACCGCGTTTTAGGATTATCTCATAGGCCTTTTTGCACTTCGGTGTTGTTTTTAATTAAAGTTTTAATGTTCTTGTGAAAGCACACTGCTTGTAATTTTATTTGAAATAGCTTCTTCACGCGGCTTTGCTCGGGTCCTAAATTTACTTTTGTACAAAGTAGCCTATGACCGTCAACCGCAAAAAAACCGCACTTTTCCATTTATAATATCAGTTAGGATAAGCATAGTTAAATCACTTTATTTTTGTATCTACACCGACCACAATTTGTCTTTGCATAACCCAAAGATAAACTATTTTAAAATGCCAGTGACAGTATAATAAAAATAAAATAAAAAAGACATTTATTTCAGACATAAAATTCCATAGACACGGCAAACATAAAAACATTAAAAACATTTTATTTTCAGGTTACAATTTTTTTTAATTTTTTTTTACCCATCGATAAAATCCTTAACCTATGCATATACAGGGTTTTGTAAAACACCGACAACCTCTCAGGACTATGTTACTAACATTATAATCAACAACTTTTGTTCTACGACTTTTTAAAAAACATATTTTATTTCATCAGGTTTTCATACAAAAATATTTAAACTGAACGCTCTAAATGTTACGAAGTCTATGCAAAGCAATAGAAAGCTCTTTCTTTTTCTTTTGTGGCACTTGTCCGCGAAAGTGGCGGAATACCACATCCTCTGGCCAAAAGATTTCTTCCATCACCAGGTACAGGTAGAATGTCGATACGCGCACCGAATACGTCTTAAAAATGATGATGCAATGCGACTCCAGCAGCTTTACTCTCGGATCCGTACGTCACTGACTGGCGCACGTACCTCACGATGTCCTCCGCATCAGTAGTGTATTGGAGACGGGACATACACACTAGTGTATTCGACTTTGCGGCACGCAGTGTTTTGTTTGGATCCGTAGGAGTCTTGCTGCAGCGGTTCTTACGGCTACTCCGACGGCGCTTCCACCTTTGCACCGTCACGAAGCCGTCTTCATCAGTCCGGTCCGGGTTCTTTATAGATTTTACGGGCAACTGTACACTTGTATATGCATCATCATCCTTGACCTCTGACCTCTGAGTTTGTTTCGGCGTTTCTTCTCAGAGCAGTCATCTAGTTTAAAATGACCAATAAAGATTGACGTGTAAAAGTGTATTTACAACCTACTTACAGAATAAATATCATTTATCATTTGGCCCGACATCTCCAACAACGTTGGTATGACCTCTCGTTTCTTTTATCAATCCCCATAAACGGTATCATAATACCTACTTTTAGTGTTACTCACCCACACGCACAAAACATTTTTGGGAATATCGGTCGATCACATCGACGTTTTTCACTAGATGTAATTATGGTATTATACCTTTCAAATCAAATCAAATCAAATCAAAATGTTTATTTGCAAGAAATACATTGTTTACAAGGAAAGTTCTTATAACCTAAAAGTCACTGTATTCTGCCTGCAAGCAAGCGTGCAAATTATTTATATTTATGTCATTCTCCATGCAATTATATTATTAATATTATAATTATACGGCTTTCATAAATTCGATTATCTTAATTATTGTATACAGATTTATCGTCAACATTCCTTTTTATTAGATAGTTAATTAAAATATTACATTTTATTACCTACTTCCATAAATTCCCTAATACTGTAGAAACAGTTATTTTGTAACCACTCTGTCAATTTTGTTTTAAATATCAGTAGCAAAAAAAGTCTTTCTGAATTTGGCAAAGAGCATGGAAAATCTGAAAAGTATAAATGATTCTTAGACAAAAGCTATTATTTGTTGTGCTTTAGGAATTGTGGAAATGTCAATTTCATCATTTTAGCTTGGCTGTTATCAAAGTTTTTATTTAGCCTATTTTGCTATAAAATGTATACAGGCAAACAAAATATTGTACCATTCTAACTATAAACTCTACAGTTTAAAATAGATCACCCATGGGTTTAATTAAAAACTTCCCAAAACCAACATTGATACAAATTAATCCCACGATCCTAAACAAATGTTGGACATAAGTTTGCCGAACGAAACTTTTATACGCTAAGGATGTACCTACTACAATAGTATATTATTATCATTTGTTGTTGTTTGTCCAATGTTGTTCCTTAGGGACTACTATTGGTTTGAAAGAGGATTCGAAACTTGAAAAGAAAAGAACAAAAGAAAATCAAGTATTTGAGGGTCTATGTCCAGCAGATGAAAATGGTGTCAAAGGTCTGTTTTCTTATCCCGGAGACTAAATTGACAAGTGCAAATGTTAAAACTGACTAAAATGCTATTGTAATCTATGTCAGTTTAACATTTGCACTTGATAAAAATCTAAAAAAAGATTTAAAAATCTTCCAGTAACCATTTTGCCATTTATCGTTTTAAAATGGCAAAAGTGGAAAAAAGCTTATCAATTAAACATAAACAACAATGAGAATAAATAATGAACTATCGTTTCTCATCATAAAAATATTTCCTTACTATTTTTTTAGCGATAGACGTAGTATCAGGACGGTCTCCGAACCTTTTTCGAAAATAAATTTAAACACATTATAACAACAAATTTATGTGAACAAATAAACGCAAGTCAATGGCCACTTACTTCATAATAAAACGATAGAACTATACCAGTCCCAATTTTTTTTGTATTTCTTCAAATGAAATTAAAAATTCTCTCCACCAGACTCTACCAAATTAATCCTCGCCTACCTACCAAAAAATAAGTATCAAAAGCCTTGATAAACAATAGAAAACTACTCAGCTTTAATAAATTCCACTTTCTACAGCGAATCGAATCGTTCTTACGCCAGTGGTGAACTGCGAGGACATTTGTCAACATTCTAACAATGCTTCGAACAGCGGAATGCTTTCAAACGATATTGCTTTATTTATTGAGCTGTTGTACTGAAAGACTAATAAATTTTAAGACGGTTTAAATTTCTATTGGAGCTGTCGAGTGGATTTAGTGTGGTAGCGGATTTAAATGTAGGTTTTTATGCGTGAAAATCGGAAAATTCTGCTTGTTTTCAGGGAGTTGGAAGTGAATATCTAGACTCTTTCACGTACAGTTGTATTATAAACATCATTTAAATGAAATTTTCAGCCGAAAAAGTGGACTGGGTTCAACACTAATGTGTCCCGGGTTTAACCCATTGCTCTGTTGTCTGTGTACCGGGGATTTGCTCTGTTCTGTCTCCTACTTGAAAGGGATGAAAGTAGACATTACGTTTTTTTAGGGTTTTGTACCCAAAGGGTAAAAACCAGCATAGTGCGAGTCAGACTCGCGCACCGAGGGTTCCGTACAAACCTGTATATTCTAAGCAAAAGTTGCGATTTACGATTTATGACGTATTAAAAAAAACTCCTTACTAGAGCTCGTTCAAACCAATTTTCGTTGGTAATTATGGGGACCCCCAAAATTTAATGTTTTTTTTTTCTACTTTTGTCTGAAAATCTTAATGCGGTGCACAAAATACATCTACTTACCAAGTTTCAACAGCATAGTTCTTATAGTTTCGGAGAAAAGTGGCTGTGACATACGGACAGACCGACAGACAGACAGACGGACATGATGAATCTATAAGTAGTTCCGGTTTTGCCATTTGGCTATGGAACCCTAAAGTCGGGACCCTATTACTAAGACTTCGCTGTCTGTCTGTCTGTCTGTCACCAGGCTGTATCTCAAGAACCACGATAGCTGATGATGTATTTCTGTTGCCGCTATAATAACAAATACTAATAAAACAATAAAATAAATATTTAAGAGGGCTCCATACAAAAAACTTATTTTTTTAGCCGTTTTATAGATAATGGTACGGAACCCTTCGTGCGCGAGTCCGTCTCGCACTTGTTTACAATTCCATAGTTTTTTTGTGATTTTTTGACGGTTAAACCTTGAACTTCATTGATTTGAGGCGCTTTCATTTATTTATTTAGACTTTATGCACAATAGTAGTACATGGGCGGACTTAATACAAGAAAGCATTATCTACCAGTCAACCTTTGAGTTGAATAGACTACACTGTGGTAGGTGTCAACAAACAAATAAATATGAAATAAAATTGAGTCTTTTCGATACAATACAATATACAAATGGTGACCACTGTTGATTCTCGAGTTGCAGTGGTTAAAATTATTGTGGCAGGCTGGACTTTCTTTTGCAGACACCTAAACATCATCATATCAGCCTAAAAAGTCCACTGCTGGACATAGGCCTGCCCAAAGAGTCGCCACAGGAACCTGTCTCGCGTCCATCGGCTGCGACTTTCACTAGGAAATCGGTCCACTATGTGGGAACGCTTACCAACGCTGCGTCAACAAAAACTGCTACTAAGTTTTGGCAAAACGAGCTATATAAACCAACTGTAGTTTCAGTCAACTCCCAAGACAAAGTGATGTAAATTTCTCAATGTGCCATCAATTAAAAGTCGACGGAAGCGCTCTAAGAACTAAGTCAGGTCGACATTATTATACAGTATGCAAATGTCGTCTCTTTTGAGCAAGTACAGTCGAAAGCGGCGCAGTTGTAAGTGGTTGAGGCTGACTCCAACTTACTTGGTCTAAGTTCGATAATTAAGTCTTTGTCACGCTTCTCTAACGTTTATAACTTGTGTTTAGCTTGGTGCTAAGTCGAAATAATGTCTGAAATATTGGTATGCAGTTCTCTTTAAGTTATCATCATCTTCCTGCCCTTATCCCATGTTACTTGGGGTCGGTGCAACACGTTTTTTTCTTCCAGTCTGCAGTTAAATGCGTTTCCTCTCTCCTCTTCACATGACCATACCAGGACAAGCGATTCCCTTTTAACTTTTCAGTCACTGGTTCTCTTTAAGTTATCTTCGCTGTTAAAGCTGCAACCCAGAGTATTTTAGTCATGAGTAAATAGGTTACTTCTAAGCAATCTTGCTCAATCTTCGACCACATTGTAGCTTTCCATCGGACGAAACTGTGGTCAAATGTGAGCTTAACAACAGTAAAAGCAAACGCCTATCTATGGTGTTGAAATAGCACACATTTTATCTGTACACAGATAAAATGTATGTTATTACATTACATCCGCATCATCATCTGCCTAGCCTTTTCCCAACTATATTGGGGTCGGCTTCCAGTCAAACCGGATTTAACTGAATACCAGTATTTAACGTGGAGCGGCTGCTTAACAGACCTCCACAATCCATTAATTGGGTAAAACGGTACTCCTTGGTAAGACTGGTGTCATATTTTCTGGCCTCTGACTATCCGTAACGACTGCCAACGATCTCCAAATGACAGCCGGGACCAACAGCCTAACGTGCTTTTCGAGGCATGGAGGAAACTCGGTATGTTAAAATGGTCACCCATCCACAGACCAACCTCGGCAAGCGTTGCTTAACCTTGGAAATCGACCTGTGCGGCTGTTATTATTTAGCCACGAGCTCCTCCGACATTACATCCGCATACATTTTCGAATTTCTAAATTTTTACATCTGGATACTGTATCCCCGTCAATGTCAGTTGAAAGGCTCACTATAAGCTCGTCGCAGAAATCAAAACTTGGTGAAAATTCATTGTTGTGCTTTTTTTTTCGGCAATTGAAATTCATATTATCTACCTTGTAGCTTTGCGATTTTCGACAGCTGTCTACATTTGCATTTCATGAGCTTCAAGCCTGCTGTCAGACAGACGTACATCGGAGGCTTAAGTGCACATCTATTATTTTCTTATAGTGCCGCTAAAACTACTCTAATTACTACAAAAACTACAACCTGGGAGTCTTTAAGTCAAGAACGTAGGTATAGGCTACTACTTCTAATAGAGCGTGCTCCTCTTCGACTGCATTATCGCTAACTATCAGGTTAGATAGTGGTTAATTTCGTGCCTACCAAGAGTGAAAAAAACTACAAGAACGTCCTACAAGCTACCAAAAAATTAAATACGTATATTTGCTATAAACATAAATATCTTTCTTTTTCCGACACAAAGTGTTTACTGCCTCAAAGTAGCTCCTCGGAGACATAGAAACGCTTTTATCTCGATATTTGATACTTTCACTTCCCTCCCTGTGTATTTTATTATACTTATAAGTACCTTACTACTTTAGTTAATTTGTAACCGAAATGACGTGTATCTTCATGGACGCCGGCCGGACTATTTTAAGGGAGGGGGGGGGTGCATCTTCTAAAACCCCGCCACGAATAAGATAGGTTTTACAGAACTTAGGAAGACGGGTGCAAGGCCGAGCGAAGATAACTCGGAGAATCTACCTTACCTCGGATTTGCTAGATTCTCTTTTACTACATATTTTTTAATCTTTACATGTTTTCGTTTTTTCAATAATTTTATGCCAGGGAGGTACAAGTACACCCCCTTCCCGACGCCCAGGCGTATCTCTGACATTTGATATTTAATTTTAGCTCATTAGTATAGCGACACTAAACATGACTTTTCAATTCCTGAAGCCAGGGTCCGCCAACAAGCGTGAACCATGAGGAAGTATAAATCGAAAACCTTTTTCACGTAATATGTGTTTTGTTTTATTTATGAAATTCTTTATTTTTAGCCGGATCTGTTCTACTGCAGGTCAAAGGCATGCTTCCACTTGCAAAAATATTTTACAATTTCTGGCCCATCATGTTTGTGTTTTACCTCCCATCCATGTTCCTTCATTGCCCTTTGTGTTCCGGAGCCACGGTGTCTCTTGCGAATATTCCCGCGACTCCGGCAGGCGTCAGCCCTTTCGGGCCACTCTGTGTTGTTGACTCTCTTTGAGGCGCGCGTGGAACACTAACGCGCCGTCGACACGGCCTTCCGCTACCTCCTTCGCTAGCATGACTGCTTCGCAGAAGGAGGCGACGGCGTCCCATTCCGACTCGCTCTGGACCATGGCTTGGACCACGGCCGGACGCGAGAGGTCGCCGCCGATCGCCACTTTGAGGACACGGCGATGCCCCGCCCAAGCGGGGCACACCTGTACAGTGTGCTCCACCGTGTCCTCCGGACGATCCCCGCAGTGGTGACACCCGGGCGTTTCCTCCCGCCCGATTCGGTGCAGGAACCTCCCGAAACATCCATGTCCAGTGAGGACCTGCGTCAGGCGGAAGGTGAGGACGCCGTGGCGCCTCTCAAGCCACTCCTCAAAGAGGAGACTTATCGCCACTATTGTGGCGTGACCTTCGCTGGGTTGCGATAGTCGTCGTCTCCATGACGCCATGAGATCGCGCTGGAAGTCCGTCCGCTTCGTGACAATTTGCCGCGTCAGCGGAGTTTCCCCCCGGCTTAGTACCTCCGCGCGCCAATCATGCAGGCGCGCGAGGACCAACGCCTCCAGATCCCATGGCGGCAATCCGGCAAGGAGACCCGCCGCTTCACTCGAGATCGTGCGTTACCCTCGGGTCATTCTGAGGGCCACCACCTTTTGGGGCGCGTTCAAGTAGTTCGCAGCACGCTGCCTTAATGAACGCGCCCACACCGGGGCGTAAAGGGCCATGGACCGCACGACCCCGCGTAGAGCCTACGGCAGGAGGCGTTCGGTCCTCCCAGGTTGGGCAGGAGCCGCCTGAAAGCAGCCCCGGCCCGCTCCAGTTTGGGGACCAAACGTCGGAAATGCTCCACGAAGTTCCATCGGCTGTCTAAGACGAGCCCCAGGTATTTCAGCGTCGATTCGACGCCGATGGAAACCCCTCCTACCGTCAGCAAGGATCCCGTCGGTGGCGCATTGCCTCGGCCATGAAAACACATGGCCTCGGACTTGTGCAGCGCCACCTCGAGACCCAGTTGCCGGATCCTCTCCACGACTATCACAACCCCGCGTGTCATGACGTCGGCCGCCTCCACGTACGACCCCCCCTGTGCCAGCACCAGCGTGTCGTCAGCGTAACAGATGACGCTGACGCCGCTAGGGAGGTCGGCTCGCAGCACCCAGTCGTAACCGATGTTCCACAGGGGCGGTCCCAGGACCGAACCCTGTGGGACACCGCACGACATCTCTCGCCGGTTCCACTCTCCGCTGTGACTAGGGTAGATAACTGCCCTGTCGGACAGGTAGTCCCCGACCACACGACGAAGGTAGGTCTGCACCCGATGATACCGGAATGCCTCCCCAATGCAGCTCCAGGGACCTGAGGATTGAAAAAAGATTTGTCTCTCATTTGAAACCAACATACTAACATTCAAGCATCAACATTTTTTAGTATGGGAAATCATCAAATGACTTCTTCCGCTTTAGGCCAAGCAGAAGGGAGTGACAGACTCTTACTGACAAAAACCCATCCGTGTTCCTGTTAGTGTCCTTTGCGTTCCAGGGCCGCGGTGACTCTTTCAAACAAATTCCGCAACCCTGGCAGGCACTCGCCCTAATGGGCCCCGTCTACTATACTGATATCTCTTTGAGGCAAGAGTGGAACACAACGCGCCGTCGACATAAGGGCCATTTTTCTGTCATGCGTGTTTTCACCCGCGCGCGTTTCTGGTCCGCATGCGGTTGATAGCACGGTCCTGGCCACATATAGGACAAAGATTTCGTTTGCCGCTGCAGTGTCGGCGGTGCTAACTGGATGCGGGCGGCGTTCTTCTGCCATCAGTGTTGTTTTTAATATGACGCAGGCTTCGCGACCGCAGTCAATCCGCGTTCCGTGCGCGTGCTGCCGGTGTGATAGGAAAATCATGTTTGAAATGATAGGATGCGTTCAGCCCGCATACGGAAAAGAGCCCTTAACAATAAAATAACATAAATACAGCTTAAAACCTCCTCATTTTGGGCTCTTCAGCAGTCAAGTAAAACAATCCGAAAAAAAATTCTAAAGCCTATTCCATTTTCGAATAATAATGGCCATCACAAATGGCCTCGGTAATACCGTCTAAACAATCAACGGCCAGTATCAACCACTTCGTCCAAAGCCAGGTAAATAGACAGCGGGTGAATCCGACAATCCCGCGATCCCGGGATCACGGTCGCTAATTCAATTAGCGGCACGCACGGCCCACTATTACGGGATTGTTACGTCACCGTGATTTATTTGCTTTAGCTACCTTCAAACGGTGAAATGTTCTGTTTGTTAGGTAGGTTGGGTGTTAGTGTGATTAACACGTGTTTGTGTTGTGTCCTACCGATCTTTAGGTTTAAAGAAAAGAAATATAACTAAAACCCTCGCAATAAGTCTTTTCATTTGATGTGTCACAAGTTACAATTTGAAAAATATGTTTTTAATTTTTTCTAGTTTGTCCCCCAAAAGTGACCCCTTAGTCGAAATTTTATTATTTACGTAGTACGTCAGTGTTTGAATCACAAATGTTTCTGGGTGTACAAGGGTACATACAGACAGACACGCAAGTGATTCTAAGTTTTCGTTTCTAACGGATTTTCTGGACTCTAAAAATACTGCGCCTACACTCTGAGAGGCAGCCATAGCTGTTTTTTATATTTCTGTGGAGGCAGCTATCTATACTAATATTATAAACCTGAAGAGTTTGTTTGTTTTCATGAATGCGCTTATTTCAAGAACTACTGGTTCGATTTGAAAAAATCTTTCAGTGTTAGATAGCCCATATATCGAAGAAGGCTATAGGCACATATATCATGACGCTAAGACAAATAGGAGCGGAGCATTAATGGAAAATGTGGCGCAGACGAAGTTGCGTGGGTTAGTTATTTAAAATCCCAAATTCCTTCACAATTTAAAGAAATCTTGACCCATGTTTAAAAAATTGTCTACTCTACAGCATATGGAGCGCAATGAACACTGTTGAAATGACAAAATTAAAGCATTATTATGTAATATTGTATATTACGTACTTAGAGTCTTAAAAACCGTTGATGAATAGTTGAATTCGACTAATTTCGACATTTGAATCTATGCGATTCAAATGTTGAGTATTTTTGAAGATGTCTTATTCCATTTATCTTTTTATCGTATAACTAGCTGACCCGCGCAACTTCGTCTGCGTCACATTTTCCATTACTGCTCCGCTCCTATTTGTCTTAGCGTGATGATATATAGCCTATAACTTTTCTGGATAAATGGGCTATCTAACACTGAAAGAATTTTTCAAATCAACCAAACAAACAAACTCTTCTGCTTTATAATATTAAGTATAGATTGAATCATTCTCTGATCTTTTGGGACACATAATGTGTATTTTAGTCATAACTGTAACTTCAAGTAAGTGACTGAAAAAATTTGAACAGGCTACTTCTGGGTAAGCTCTTATCCTGCTCGTCTTTAACATCGTTCTCACATGTATGTATAATTTCAACCCGATGTAAATAAATCTTTGTAAAAAAATATTATTTTTAAAAGAGTGTCCGTGGAGTTTCTTGCACGTTCTTCTCCATACAGATCTACGCTTTGGAACGTGCAAATAGCTTCAACTTTTTGGACCGACCGACCTTGACAATTCAAAAGTGCCTGTAAATGGTATAATTGAAATAAATGCTTGAATTTTGAATTTTTTGCTCGCTCCATCTTAGACGTCTCTGTCATCTCTGACTTAGAATAGCGTCAAGAGCAAACCACATCAAATAAATAAATTACAACACTTTGACTTTTCGATTCCAGTCTGCCAGCTACTACGACATCTTAAAACGATCATGTATAAGCTGTGCAAGGGAGACATAGTTATGCAAGATGCATAACGCTATCCCTTTTTCTGAGCTTAATCACGATCGCATTAGCACGTTATAGAAGCGCCCCTGAATGGGATTAGTCAAATAAAATGGTGTCGAGAAAAAAAAAAGAAGAAACTTATCATGAAAAACGCTCTCATCCGTGAAAATAATATTTTGATGTCCTAAATAAAATACCACGAAATAACGAAAATAATATTGATAAACTCAACGAACTGTACGTATCGTACTCCAAATTTAATTACTTAAAAACCCGTATGAACCTTCATTAAAATGCATGAAAGATGTAACGGATATACATCGGTATTCCATGCCGCTGATTGTGAACAGACTCGTGTGCACAAGGCAGACAGATAGGTCCAGAAGTTCCACTCCAAACACCAAGCAAAATCAGTGGTATGTAAGGTGACCTCTGAAATTTAGCGCTTCGTTTCCTGGTCTCCGGGAAAATCCGACTAAGTGCTTGTCGGACTAGCACACATTTATGTAGGTACATGCTTTTTAGGATTTCGTACCCAAAAGGTATATAACGGGTGTAAGGGACAGCCCTCCTCAAACTGATAGGGTGATTTCAGTATATCGTACTAAGTTGACCGGTACATGAAATTATTTCAGGAACTTTATGGGAATCCAATAAAACTGATTTGTTTAATTACCTCACTCGCAATGTATCGCTACCTCTGCAAAACGCACGCAGCGAACGGCAGCGCAGCGAGCTTTCGAAAGGATAGCTGCGCCCGCTCTACGTTTTAACAGCTGATTTCATGTGTCGTTCATGAGATTTTTTTTTTTATTTTTCATTTTAGCTGTGTTATTTACATTAATGGAGTTCTGCATACAGATAATGTAACTTTACATTGAAATAAAGCAAAAAAAAATGAAAAATCGAAAAAAATAAATAAAAAAAATCCTGAGGAAATTTCCACTGGAATATGATTCAAATTAGGAGCTGATTGCACCCTGTTAATTTGTGGAAGGCTGTCCCTTACACCCTGTATAATCAATGGAACCATATTATTAACTCGCCACTGTCCGTCTGTCCGTCCGTCAATCTATGCATCCGTCTCTCCGTCTGTATGTCTGTCAGCGGGCTATATCTAGTGAACCATAATAGGTAGACAGTTGAAATTTTCACAGTGAGTATATTTCTATCGCCGCTATTACAACAAATAATAAAAACACATGGTACGGAACCCTTCATAGGTGAGTTCGACTCACATCTGGCCGGTTTTTCGGTCTATGTTACCGACTAGAGACCGAAAAACCATTTACCGGGGCTTCCATACAAGAAATATGTTTAGTAATAGCGGGCTTGGTAATAGGGTCCCGTTTGCCGTACAGAACACTAATAAAGATTGCACTGTCTTGCATTCGCAAGATTTACCTGTACGAGTATGGTCACAGAGCGCGGTATCAAAAAACCGTGTCTAGAGACGTCGGCACTAATAAAATTCGTGCAAATAATATGAGTCAAAGTCGCCAGTGTACGTGTCATTTGTGCCGCGCAGTGCAAGTAAACCATTTTTTGAAGTAAGGAAATCATCAAATGACTCCTCCCGCTCTGGGCTGGACAGATCTGTCAGTGTCAGTCTCTTACTGACTAAAACCCATCCGTGTTCCTCCTAATGCCCTTAGTGTTCCAGGTACGCGGTGACTTTTTCAAACAAATTCCGTGCGATTTTGACACCTAAGAAATTGCGAGTGTACATATTTGCTTTGTATGAAAAGTGTTGACCATTTCACCTCTATCAGTGAACTGTTCCGTGGAACAGACCTTCTGTATCTACCTTTTGAGTGTACGTATTGTAAAATCAATCACAGTTTGTTCTAGGATCTCAGTTCGTTAGAGCTGGTAATGAAATCGGACACAATACGTGCCCGGCGCGATTCTACCTATTGTCTCTTTGAGTTGCCACACTCTCGGATACAAGTTCCATGTCAGTGTTTAAATTTCGTATTTTAATTTTGATTTTAGTTAGTCTCAATATTTTTTTTTTTGTATAAAGTAGGTACTGTCACACATAAACTAACAAAATAAAACAGTTTAAAACATGCAATAATTTTAAGTTTAATATAAGAACGCTTTTGGATTAATTTTAAGTATTATAAATCAAAATCATGTAGCCTGTTGGGTTCCCCAGTTATCTGATAGAATGACATTAATGCATAGAAAGAATAACTTTTTATTTTGCCAGAAAAGATATTCACAATAATGGGGCTCAACTGTAATATATTATAGTAATATCTTCATGATTAGTCTTTGTTTTAAACCGCAACTTGACTTTTTTCATTGGTCGTCTCTATCGTAATTGTTTTGTTCATCATCGTCATCGACATTTACGTGTGCATGCCTCTCATTTTGAGCTGTAAAAAATTACACCCATATTATTATTTTTTTAAACATTGCCCCACACTAGGAATTTCTCCTGTATCGTGGGATAGCCAGACCCGGAACAACTATCTGTAGGCCATACAAATATTTGTTCCTTGCGGGAATCGACGCCACGACACGCGACGCAGCAGTCGATCGCTCAACCACTGCGATGGATTTGCTCTTGACTCTAGGTTAGGTCAGAGGTGATAGAGACAAAGTTGACGATGGAGTGAGCTTAACCAGAAGAAGCCTGCTCACTTTGATGAGATTACTGTAGAATGCGTTCGGAACCACAGACGCAATGGGCTTGTGTCCTGAAAAAATCTAATTAGTCCGTCAGTTAGATTATCAAAAAATATTTGACCCGTGTTTTTTCTTTTGTTACGGGAACCAAAATTGACGAAGTTACGACGCTTTTAAAATTCCCAATACGTCACACTTTCGCATAATTTTTACTGAGTCGTGACGTCATGAGCCCCCACTCGCGAGTTTTGATACGTTTTATCTTTGTCAATATTCATTGATTTACAAAAACAAAAAATACGTGTCCATTATTTTTCAATACTCTAACTGACGGTCTCTATCTCGGATGATGGAATCTAGCCTATTATAAAGTTCCCTTGCTGCGCGCATTATAAAAGGGTTTCGGAAACGCTTAGTGCGAATTGGTGGAAAAGCAACAAGGTAGGAATGGTAACTTGCAGTGTTTAGATGTCCGATCGTAAAAGGAGATTGGTGAAAAAAGGTTACCGTGATAAGGTGAAGTAAGATGTCATTCAAAGGACTGAAGCTCACTTCAACAAACATATCTCGGTCAGATAGTTACAGAATACTGCACTCCAGTTTATTTTTCCTGGAGTCGTCATTTCCATGCAACTAGCTCAGTTTAAACTAATACGACACTAGTTAATTATTAAAACTTCTCATGCTATTAGAAACCAACGCCTTATCACAAAGCCTGAACAGAATTGTGCTCGGAGATTTCCTGTCGTTAGCGAACCAAAGATGGAGTAATTCGCAGGTACATTTGGGTTTTCTACTCTTCTTTTCTTTCTTCCTTTTCTCTTTCTTAAGTGGCGCTATCCACAAACATCCAGGTTCCCGTCCCTGATGGGACATTGAACGGGACGGAGGAAAAGCAAGTTCGTACAAATTGTATGTTACCGATTTTTCTCCGTCCCGTTCTCTGTCTCGTCAGGGACGTGAACCCGAATGTATGTGGACGGCGCTTAATCAGGCGACATTCTTTCAGCGGGAGTGTGGCAAAAGTCAGGAACTCGCTTAATCAAGCGACATTATATTAGTGGAAGTGTGGTGAAAGACAAAACTATAAAAATTCATGGGATTGACAAACGCTCTTGATGTAATGTGATCAATCCCTACACTATAACCATCGAAACCTCAAGGTAAATGCTACTTTTATTAGTTTCTTTTTCTTTTATTATCTTCAAGTCCTCAATATTTTTGTAGGCTATCTATACTAATATTATAAAGAAGTAACATTTGTTTGTAAGTTTGTATGTAGGGGGTAATCTCAGGAACTACTGCTCCGATTTGAAAAATTCTTTCAGTATTAGATAGCCCATGTATCGAGGAAGGATATAGGCACCATATCATCACGCTAAGACTAAAAGGAGCCGAGCATTCATGGAAAATGTGACGCAGACGAAGTTGCGTGGGTCAGCTAGTAGTAAAATATACTGTGAATACCATTACCGTCAGAAAGAGAATCACCATAGCGGTCGATGACCCTCAAAACTGGTTTTGATAACCTATTCACTTGTTTCTGACGAGGTTTTCTTATCTGTTGGAGTGGTATTCTAGAAAAATATAAAACGTCTTGATTATTGGCATTTTAATTTATTTTAAATTATTATTGATTGACTGTCGTTCAGCCACCATCCACCATTATTATTAAGGCTTAATTTTTTTCGTACTTACTTGCGTTCCGATTGTAATCTGTAAATGTTTAGTCGGATTAGTTCTGTTTAGTATTTGTATAAAACATCTTTCATCATCTGCCTAGCCTTTTTCTCAACTAAATTGGGGTCGGCTTCCAGTCATACCGAATTCAGCTGAATACCAGTATTACACGTGGAGCGGCTGCTTACCAGACCTCCACAACCCATTGACTGGGTAACACGGTACTTCTTGGCAAGACTTATGTCAGATTTTCTGTGTAATCTATCCGTAACGACTGCCTAAGATCTCCAAATTTCAGCCGGGGCCAACAGATTAACGTGCTTTCCGATGCACGGTGGAAACTTGGTATGTTAATATCCATCCACAGACTAACCTTGGCTAGCGTTGCTTAACCTTGAAGATCGACCTGTGCGGCTTTTATTATTAAGCCACGAGCTCTTCTTAGTATAGAACATATTTACGATTTTTTATTACTTACAATTGCAACAACAAATTTGGGATATCGTTCTTATCAATGTTGCTAGCACGATCAGTCCTTGTTTTATCAGTAAACGGGATTCTTTCATTAGAGCTGTTCTCATCATCAACTTCACTATTTAGAATGTAAACAACAGGATTATCATAGTATTTGCTGGGCTTATCTCTTGCCCTTAAGATTTTTAGTTTTTTTAGCAAACTTTTAGTGAATTGTTTCAGTTTACTTTCAGTTCTTTTAGGTTTCGTTGCACGTAGTAAGTTTAGAATTGGATCAGAAATTTCGTTGTTTTTCGGTTTGGAGTTCATGTTTTTGAGTTGAAGTCCTTTGTCGCTGTCGCGTACTTCGTATATTTCGATTTTAGTAGCATCTTGGACTGCGATTGTGACGACTAGGAAGGTAACTGAAAACGATTGAATGTTTCATCATTATCTGCTTAGCCTTTTCCCAACTATAATGAGGTCGGCTTCCAGTCGAACCGGATTCAGCTGAATACCAGTATTTAACGAGGAGCGGCTGCCTATCAGACCTCCACAACCATTAACTGGGTAACACGGTATTTCTTGGTAAGACTGGTGGTAGATTTACTTGCTTCTGGCAATCCGTAACGACTGCCAAAGATTTTAAAATGACAGCCGGGATCGACGGCTTAACGTGCTATCCGAGGCACGGAGGAAACTCGATATTTTAATATGGTCTCCCATCCACAGACCAACCCTGACAAGGGTTGCTTAACGTTGAAGATCGACCCGTGCGGCTGTTTTTAATTAGCCTTCTTAATGATGGAATGTCTCAAGTAAGTGAAATATGAGTTGGTTGGAGCTCGCACAGGCCAAGTTAGTATGTTACTAAAGCTGCTTTCAGACTACGCTTTATTATAAAAACGTATAGTATATAGCTCATAGCACAACAATATGGCACACCATACATTGTTATGGACACGTTCACACTGTACTGTACTATATATTATTGACAAAGTATGTTGCGCGTTAATATAATATAATATAATAATATAATATCCTTGGACATTTCACACAACGCCATATAGTCCCAAGCTAAGCAACCTTATGCTTGTGTTATGGTAACGAGATGGCTGATAAACTACTGATATACATTTTTTTTGCAAATACATACATATTATAGATATTGTTATGCTATGAGCTATATACTCTATGCTATATAATATAGCGTAGTTTGAAAGCAGCTATACTCGTTACATTGGTACGTAGGTACGTATGAGTAGTGGGTAGAACAAGGTTACCGATGATGAAGTGAAAAGTGAAGCTTTAACAATCTACTTTTTAATTAAGCGAACCCAATTTTTTTTAAATTTGTTGTGGACAAAAATTTGAGGGGTTACTGTGAAAGCCCTATTTTGACGTATTTTACCAACATATTATATTTATTATTTTAAAAAGTACCAAATTCCTTTAAATATTATACTTACATATCCCAAATAATAATTTCATTTTATGTTCTTGGAATCCCCAATCGTTCTAAAGTAACATTAGAAACAGTAAAAATTCAGTTTTTTATGTTATTTTTACGAGTGAAGCCCGTAGAGGTTATTATTTTATTCTATTGAATATCGGTAAACCGTAAAATTTGGAAGTTTCATTTATTTTATTGCTTATCGATTGTATGTGTTATTACTATGAGGTTTTTATTTCAATTTTATATGTGGAGCAGAAGTTTTATGTTCTTTTGTAGGTAGGTTTCTGTACCACGTGTAAAGCCTTTTATTTTTCAATGGAATTATTAAGAATCGTTTTCATTGCGCGCCAAAAAATATAACAGAATAACTTTATTTTCTCTGGCTTTATTCTCGTTTTGTATGAAAATTAACAACGACTCGATTAGTAAATTCAAAAGTCGTTTTTTTTTTCAAATTATGCTGAGTGCCAGCACTTTTTGAACGTCATGTTTTACAAAAGACAGTCCCCCAAAACACCCGCCCGTCACCACTTCCTAGTGTTTAAGCTGTGGAGAAGAAGTGGCGCAACAATTTCGTGGAGTTTCTTGCACGTTCTTCTCCACAGAGATCTACGCTTTGGCACGTGCAAATAGCTTCATGTTTTATTGACTATTATATTATATGGTTTATTCGATAAAAAATGCTTTGAATCTTGAATCAAACTCTCCAGCAACACATCTGTCTCTTACGTCATAAGACCTTGAATTTATACAATAGTATGCAAACTTTAATACATGACATGAAAAATGAATGTACATACCTGTCTTCATATGTCATCAGTGCGAGTAGTACCTAATTTTTTTATACGTAACGGTATTCAAAGGAGTATAAAATAGTTGTACTACTATGTAAGGAACTGATAAAATATAATATTATAATAGAAACAGCTTTGGCCCGTGACTTCATCGTGCTTATCCCTGTTTTTCGCGATCCTGTGGGAATTTCGGGAAATCCGCTCTTAATGCTCCCCTACATTGCCCAAGCGACCTTTATTAATTTTATTATAAATGGGAAATCATCTAATGACTTCTCTCACTTTAGGCGAAGCAGAAGGGAGTGTCAGACTCTTACTGACTAAAACCCATCCGTATATCTACTAGTGCTCTTTGCATTCCAGGGCCGCGGTGACTCATTCGAACAAATTCCGCAGCTGCCCAAGGGACCTACATCCAAATTCCAGATTTCTACGACCTTTCTTTCTTTCTTTTTTCTTTCGGCTGTGCGTTGTCTGTCAATCACTCAGGCTAAGAACTCACGGAGCGATTTTCACCCGCGACCGCCGCGGTTGCGGGCCCGCAGCTTCTGTAGAACTGCGGGCGTAAATCGCGTCGTGAGTTGTGCTTTAATTTTTAACATATATATCTGCTTTCTACAGAAGCTGCGGGCCCGCAACCGCGGCGGTCGCGGGTGAAAATCGCTCCGTGAGTTTTTAGCCTCACTGCGCCTCTCAGTGACTCAATAAGTCAGTAACAGAAGAATTTATTATAAATATAAACGGATTATAAAGCAGAAGAGTTTGTTTGTTTGTTTGGTTGAACGCGCTAATCTCAGGAACTACTGGTCCGATTTGAAAAATTCTTTCAGTGTTAGATAGCCCATTTATTGAGGAAGTTTATAGGCTATCTTCACACTGCGACCAATAGGAGCGGAGCAGTAATGGAAAATGTGACGCAGACGAAGTTGCGCGGGTCAGCTAGTTTAATATAAACGGATTTTGCGCTTCAAAAATGCAGAGGCTAAACAAATGTACGAAAGCTAAATGAAAAGTTTATTTCGGACCACTTCCGCTTGACTCTGACGTTGTGCCGGAAGGAGATGAATAAACACCTACGAGGTAACAGATTAATTAAACATTTTCATTTAAAAATTAGCGGCGCTTTATTTCAACTTTAGCTCGTGGCTAAATGAAAGCAGCCGTACGGGTCGATCTTCATGGTTAAGCAACCCTTGTCAAGGTGAAACTGTGGATGGGTGACCATCTTAACATACCGAGTTTCCTCCGTGCCTCGGAAAGCGCGTTAAGCCGTTGGCCCCGGCTGTCATTTGTGGATCTCTGGCAGTCGTTACGGATTGTCTGTCATAGCCAATTTGCGAATCCACTGTACCAATTCCGTTGAGGTAAACAAATGAATCATATTATGAACTTCTGTGGCTAATCTGTACTAATAATGTTATGAAGCTGAAGAGTTTGTTTGTTTAAACGCGCTAATCTCAGGAACTACTAGTCGGATTTGAAAAATTATTTCAGTGTTAGGTAGCCCATTTATCGCATTTAATAATTATATTACGCTAAGACAAATAGGAGCGGAGCATTAATGGAAAATGTTGATGGAAGTTGCGCATGTCAGCTAGCCTTCTATCTTATAATGTAAAAATGAATCGCTGAATGTGTTGCTAAGCGCAAATCTCGAGAACGGCTGTTCCGATTTCGCTAATTCTTTTTTGTTGTATTTGTTATTATCAGGAGAAGGTTTTTGTGTAAAAAAAAAAGAAAGTTGCCAGTTGACGGGAGCGAAGCCGCAGGGTATAGCTAGTTAGAAATAAAACCAATGCACATTCCAACTCCCGCTTGGTCTGTTTATTTTTTCTTCCTCAACATCGTCATTATTTCAGCCGAGAAACGTCCACTGCTGGACATAGGGCTCCCTAAGCGTCGCCACAACGACCGGTCCTGTTCTGGCATCCATCGGCTACCCGCGACCTTCGCCAGGTCAGGCTCAGGTCTACCTTGTGGGGACCTTCCAACGTTGGGTCTGCGTACACGGTCGCCACTCCAGAAAATTTAGTGAAGTATGCGGTACAGAGAGTAAGTCCCGCAAACTACCATTGACAAGGGAGGATCCTCCACCCAGGCGGTTGTTGTGCCTGGGGGCTACTGCCTGATAGTTCATATTCAGGCGGATCCCCATCAAGTATCTGTTCTACGAGCAATGTGCCCTGCCCACTGCCACTTGTGTTTGATGATAACACGGGCCAACAATATACGGGTTAAAATTCAGATCAACTCAATACAAAATCTAATCTAACAACACCAGAATATGTATTACAAAATAATGTGCTCCCAAAAATCCCAGGTGATTTAAAACTCCCCAATGTTGTGGAAAAAACTGTAACCTGGCAACTTTGCTCTTTTACTATTTCATTGGCTTTTTTGCTGTTTCTCCCTTAGGGGTTTAGTAGGTTTAAAACGAACGTCGAATGTTTCGGAAACTTTTTGTGCGGAACTCCTGATTTTGGGACGGTAGAAAAATCTATACTGTGAACGTTTTAAGTTTTTGTACGGTTTCTTTTGAAACTATTTCATATTATGTTCTTTGAAGTGTAAAGTTGAAAAATAGAAGCATATATTGTAGTAATAGTAATAGTAGTTTATTGTCTCATAATGTGTTACAATATTTAGGAGTGACACTGGATCCCGCACTGGGATACCCTGTGTCGCAGGATCCAGTCTCTTTAGACAAATGCTATGATTTAGAAATATACAAATACAATGGTTGAACAAAATCCACTATTTTCAAGACTAAAAGAGGTAAACAAAAGTATGTATGCGTGTGAACTTGAAGAGTCTGTTTGTGTGAAAAGAGTATGTATGGAAGTAAAGATGAGTATTTTAACAGATCTTTACTATACTATATCTATACTAATATCATAAAGCAGAAGAGTTTGTTTGTTTGGTTGAACGCGCTAATCTCAGGAACTACTTGTACGATTTGAAAAAAAAATTCAGTGTTAGATAGCCCATTTATCGAGGAAGGCTATAGGCATATATCATCACACTAGGAGCAATAGGAGCAGAGCAGTAATGAAAAATGTTACGCAGACGACGTTCCACGGGTCAGCTAGTAATATTAATAATATTATTATAATATTAATATTATTGTTTGTTTGTTTGTTTGATTGATTGAACGCGCTAATCTCAGGAAATACTTGTCCGATTTGAAAAAAAAATCAGGGTTAGATAGCCCATTTATCGAGGAAGGCTATAGGCTATATTTCATAACGCTACGACCAATAGGAGCAGAGCAGTAATGAAAAATGTTACGCAGACGACGTTGCGCGGGTCAGCTAGTGTAAGATATAAGGTTTTCCGTTTCTGTATAGTTAAGAGTCCTATTACATTTTTTAACGGAAATTCATGATTTTTGACGCTGTAGTTTTCAGCAGCAGTATGATATTTCAATTATTTGATCCTGAATAACGATAGTGCCAGTCTCTTTCTTGTAAGTTAGAGTTACACATTTTCATTTTTCTTTTCGTGTAATTTACTATAAATATTTTACGAACTCAGTTTGCAAGAAAAAATGTCGGCGATGGAACTTTGACGGTCAAATTCACATTCTTACAATCAATTCTTTTAAAAGCTGAAATTACTAATAGGTCAGTTGAATGTTTTACTTGTTTATTGGAGTTCTAGAATTTCTTTAAAGTCCTTGAGTTTTCACGGAAAAAACCGTAAAGAAAGCCTAATTTAAGCCAGAAATGGCTTGATTCAGCGTCCATTTTATTCCAAATAAAAACAATTTTATCAAATAAATAAATATGATATAAAATTTCAATATACAATGAATACGTTTCATTAGTTTTCGTTTGTCAATATAATAAAACAAAATTACAATAAATAAAATTAAAGTACTATATATTCTGCGTCAATTCAGCGCGCGCACTCCTGTGTCTCGCGCGAGCGCCCAAATAAACTATAATCCTATTCAGACTAGTAAGTATCAATCTTTTTTCGCGGACTATAGATGTACTCCCAACGCAGACCAACGTAACTTCGTCTATTGCAAACGAGCATTTACGATTCGTAATAGGACTCTTAAGACCAAGCAGCCAGTCTCAAACCTGTTTTACTAGAGCTGCCTTGTCCGCAGGATAGTCAATATTTATCCCCAAAACATATTCCCGGAATAAAAACCCTGTTTCCAATTACAAAAATAGTGAAGGTAAAAAATTCCTGTAAATGGTCTATTTCAAATTAAAGGATTTAGACTTGATTTGTTACGACCGTGGGCCAATTTTCAGTAAAATCTGTGAAAAAGTAAGAGACAGACAGACTGATTTGCGTATTTAGGTATATTCAGTGGCGTAGCGAGTCTCCCTAAAAAGGGGTTTTTATGAAACGTTTTTGGGGTCCCGTTTTTAGAGGTATTGTTTTTTTATACAAAATAGGCCCTACTAGCTCTGAATGGTTGGACTAAGGGTGGGTTATTTCAAATGGTTGTTTAACGTAACATACGTTCGTCAAAAAGTAACGATTAAGGAACATGCTTAACGTTCGATAAATAAAAAGGGTTCTTACATAACATTTTGTTATAATTCCTGCTCATCGCAATAGCTCAAGTTTTTAACACGTGTCCTACCTAAATACCTTTCATTGCACTCTATCCATTTTTGTGTCATCAGAAGAACTGATATTGAGTAGTTCAAAAGAAATTTCACAATCTTGTTCTATTTGACACAACTATAGTAACGTTAACCAGTGCTGAAACCATCTGTTAACGTAATTTTTTGCGTGCGTTAACGCTCGATTTTTAACGTTTACGCGTGCGTTAAGTGAACGTGAAACAACTCGCCCTAAATGTATTTCTGCTCTTCCATCAGTAAACAAATTTGAATAAAGGCTGGAGTGATTTTTAACCGACTTCCCAAAAAGGAGGAGGTTATCAATTCGGTTGTATGTTTTTTTTTATGTTTGTTACCTCATAACTCCGACAATTATGAACCGATTTGAAAAATTCGTTTTACCTGAAAGGATATACTTGCAGATTGTTCCCATTTAAATTTTATGAAAATCGGTTACGAGCTTTGGATTTTAAATCGAAATAGCTGGAATTCGTTTACTTGGATGATAGTTTTACGTCATCCAAGTAATCAAAATTGCTTATTTTGCTTTTCTGCGATTTTGCAGTGGTGTTGTTAGGTGTGGGGTTCCACTAAAAAGTGAAAAATAAAAAACTTTTTACAAAAAAATACAACCGACTTCCAAAAAAAAAAACACTACTAAGTAAAAAATAAATTTAATTTCGGAAGTCGGTGTCAAAATACGAAGAAACTAACAAAAACACCGACTTCCGAAATTACAGTTATTTTTTACTTTGCAGTGTTTTTTTTTGGAAGTCGGTTGTATTTTTTTGTAAAAAGTTTTGTTAAAATAAAATTGTAATTGATTTCTTTGCATTCTCTATTTCGAATACTTAGCTAATTAAAATCACAGAAACACGTCGAAACATCGTTAATTAATTAAAGTTATTGCAAAAAATGACAATATTAATCTCTCATGCAAAGAAAAATTGTCCTGTGGACATAAACGAAAAACAAATTAATATGAACGACTTTTCATTTGTTTGACTGAGAGCAGCATTTTATAAATTAAAGGTACGAATCTCGTCTAAGCAACATGAAACACACTACAGAACAAAGGTAATAGGAAATATAAGTTCCTCTGTGTAAGAGGATTCCGGGTGAAACTCGATTCCATCTTCTGCCTAATCATCACTTTCCATCAGATGAGATTTGGGCCAAGAGTTTCCCCGTTATGTATAAAAAAATATAAGTAAATTTTAACCTTCTCTTGATAGCATTTTGGGTTCCGTACCCAAAGGGTAAACAACGGAACACTTTTACAAATCCTCCGATGTCCGTCCGTCGATCCGTCGAACCGTCTGTCTGTCAGCGCTAAACAACAAAAAATAAAAATGTAAAAAACTTAAAAATGAAAGGAGGCTCCCATGCAAGAAACCAAGAAACGTTCTTTTTTGTGGTTTATGGTACAGGACTCTTCGTGTAAGAATCCGACTGGTGCTTAATGGTATTTCCAGGAAATCTGACACCAATACTGGCTGTTCGTGTAACCCAGTAGGTTGTGGAGGTAAGGTAGGTAAATACTAGTACTTAACTGCGTCCTGTTAGACTGGATGCTAACCCCAGCATATTTGGGGAAAGGCTAGGCAGATTAAAATCTTCCGGCTAATTAGTAATATGGTAAACTATAATAAACTTGTAACGAAGTACATTGACTTTTCCTTAATATCCCTTCGTAGATTACCGAACGATACATTTATGAACTGTTTTTCATTACTAGCGAACGTGAAAGATGACGACAGAGTCGATTTAGGATAGTTTTATGTCTCTATTTCTGTTTTTTGATTGATTTTAAAAAAGTCAATAAATGTATATGGGTCAGTGACCGTTATTACAAAACTTATCTGGCGCCTTCCATAGTGTAATGTTTTGATGGGTAGATATCTTTCTCAATATATTATATTTATCATACGAGAATTTGTCACAAAATATTTCCTTTACATTCCCACTATGAATACTTCAAAAATCTTTACACCGAGCTATAATTTTCACCGATTCCCTCGAAAAAATCCTTTACCAACTACATTGTATTTTCAACTCTACCCTTCAAACTTTAAAATTCCTTTTAGTTTCGACGGTGCTCTTTGTGAGAGCACAAACAACAGTCAACTGTCGGATCGAATACGCGTAACGTGTAGGTAACAGTGATATAGATATGATACGAAGTAACGAACTGTAATGCCGTCGTGGAGCCATATAGGTGGCGATATATTTACCACATTTGACGTTGGTTTTCGTGAAGGAAATGCGTAATGCCTACTTGATTTAAATGTCCGAGACTTCTGTGCCAAGTTTCAAAGTACCGGACAGTATTTTTTTTTGTATTGTAGTCTACTAAGTATAATACATAATAGAGGAGCTAGTGGCTAAATAATAACAGCCGCACAGGTTGATCTTCAAGGTTAAGCAACGCTTGCCGAGGTTGGCCTGTAAATGGGTGACCATCTTAACTTATCGAGTTTCCTCCGTGCCTCGGAAACCTTTCAAGCCGTTGGTCCCGGCTGTCATTTAGATCTTTGGCAGTCGTTACGGATTTTCAGAAGCCAGTTAATCTGACTCCAGTCTTGCAAACCTCAAATAAAAAAGAATGAATACAAAAAATCACGTCCGTCCATTATCTCCGTTATTTGTGAAAGAAGGACGGCAAACGATATTATTACCTATATAATAATATCTGCCCAAAAATATTACATCCCAAAATTATTTGATCACTAACAAACACCCCGAGCAAAGACATCCCTAATATCCGTCAACTCACATTCGTCCCGAAAACGGCGAAAAGCCTCACTTGCACCTCTATAAGCCATCCATCACCGCCGCCCTACAGGCCACACCCTCTATCCTTGCCGGCACATCCCGACCCACCCTGTATCAATTAGGACAGACTCGGTAAATAAGGCTTGATCCTGATTGTGCCAGCTTTGTTTTCCACGCGTTCGTCCCGCATTCGACCCGCTATTGTTGGCCTTTTTATTTTTATTTTATATTTCGCCCCGGAACCAGTACGTTTGCGAACGTAATGTGATTCCGCTATTGAAACCCAGCTTTCATTATTATCAGTGTATTTTGAATAAAGGTATTTTTTATGTTTTTTTGCTATCGGAGACTGGCAACAGTGTTGGTAATTTCGTTATGTAAAAAATAATTTTAACGTATTTTTAGCGTACTGTTTTTTTCAGCATCTGAATTGTATTTTATTTGCTGAACTTTTCTCGTGGTCTGACGGTAACATTGATTTAGAGCCTGTCCATATAGAAATTGGAATCGGATTTTTGCTTTTATATTTTTCAGTCATTTTAATTTTAATGTTTGGTTGAAATGTATCAAATAGCTGACAGTAACCTCTATTGCACTCGACGCCAATGCGGCGATCGTTATCTATTACAATCAGCAATCAGAAACGTTCGCACAGAGCGTAGCTGTACGTCTTGTCTGTACGTGTACACAGTAAAGAAGGTGACCTCCATAACCCTGAACAGGAAAGCACGATACCCGATTGCGAGACTGATGTCAGAATTTCTGACTTCTGACAACCTGTAACGTATGTCAAAGATGTTTAAATGACAGGCTTCGTCCGGGCCTCAGCGAACATGTTAAGCAGATGGTTAACGATCTTTCTGAGGTACGGAGGAAACGTACTATGTTATCGTTGGTAACCCACCCTGATACCCACTTCGGCAAGCATAGTTTAACCTTAGAGTTCAACTCGTGCGGCGCTTATCATTTTGCTTTAGCATTTAGGAAGTTAATGTTGGATTCCATTCAATGAGCAAAAACGCAAGCACACATAGACACGCTCCTTGTAGGTACAGTGGGTTGCAAACGAACTGAGGGCCAATTCTACTAAGTTTTATACAACGTTCAAATTCTATTCTATTTTTTATTAATGGAAAGTAGAGCCGATGTCGACTATTCTGCCAATGTCAAAAGTAAATTGGAAAAGCAAGTGTGCATTAGACTAAGTTTTTGTAAACTGATAAAAATCTTCGATTGATACAGTTGAACCTGTGCGGGTTAGTACTGGACTGAAACATACAAAAAATAAAAATACAACGTTCAAATTCATATGTCAGTCGTCATCTGTCAAAACAGCCTCAATATCCATACGTTTTTGACAGTTTGCGATTGCGACTAATATTCTACAATTTTTTAATCAACGCTTACATTTGAAACGTTGATTAAAATTTGTAGAATTGGCGTTCTGGTGACTGTCATTTGTTTGTTTGAGATCACGGGGCCAATACTACAATTTTTTAAACAACTATCGCTTTCGCATATCAATCGCAAACTGTCAAAAAAACCTTAATTTTTAATACAATTTTGACGCGCGATGTGAATGTGAAAATTAGTAGAATTGGCCCCCATCTATGGGTCTCACGGGTCCAATTATTGTCAATGTGTGTCCCTCACTTCGTTCGTTGTATGGAGCTAACCTTCTGTCAAACTCTGGGTGACGAATGAACGGCAATGTCGAATCAGTCAGAGAGGGGAACGTTGTCCATTGACACACAGGACCACTGGCACATTTGTACTGCGTTCATTTAGAGCATTGTATGGTCCAGGGTAAGGATTAGAATGGATTTGTTTGAATAGAAACTGATTTGGTACTTCAAACAGAGTTAAACCTAATTGCTTTATATCGTTGTTAATAAAAAAAAAATCTTTTCAACCGCCTAAAATGTCCATGATAAATTGGACGACGTACCTACACGGATTTTAAAATAAACAGCAAAATATTAACAATACGGTTAATTAATCTATACTAATACTATAAAGCAGAAGAGTTTGTTTGTTTGTTGGATTGTTTGTTTGTTTGGTTGAACGCGCTAATCTCAGGAACTACTGGTCCGATTTGAAAAATTATTTCAGTGTTAGGTAGCCCATTTATCGAGGAAGGCTATAGGCTATATACCATCACGCTAAGGCCAATAGGAGCGGGACAGTAATGAAAAATGTTACGCAGACGACGTTGCACGGGTCAGCTAGTTATGAATAAATAATTTGTTTATATTGAAAAATAAAATAATTACTTTTAGTCTCAACAAATACACAAAGCACAATATCAAATGGACTAACGGTACATCATCTAGCTGCCAGGATAAAGCAGCTTGATCACTTAGGTGGAGTGAACGACAAGTGAGCTGTCATGCCATCTTGTTTGTATGATTTGACAACTCACTTGTCGTTCGCCTAAGTCTTCACTTCGACATGTTTACAGAATCGCAATGCAGATGTACCATATTTTCCTCTTTTTTGTTAAAAACAAGAAGCACTAACCAGCTCAATAAACATTCCCGCGGTAAACCCTGCATTATTCCAGCACTATAACAAGGGGTTACAACCCCACGTAACTCGCTCAATAACGAACTATAAATCAATTTTCACGTTAATCGCAAGTTTAAAGTTAGTTCGCTTTAGAGCGATACCGTCTTGACTTGAGTTCCGACAGCCAGTGAGCTTCCGGCTGCGTGTTTGTGAACCATGTGGTCAGAAATGAGGCCGCGCATAGTATAAATATCAGACTAGCTTTATAAACATATTGGGATAAAGTATGACAGAGTTCCTCTCTTTAAGTTATGGCCGAATTTTTTCTGTTTCTAATTGCATTTTTCATTTATTCGTTATAATATTTGATACAAAAAACTCATTTCATATTGTACAAACTCTTTTTTACCCGACTGTGCCAGGAGGTTTATGTTTGCAATATTTTTCACGAGTGCTTAATTATTTCCTGCTGAGTATCTCAGCAGTGTGATTCTGTAGACATTTCGAAATGAAAGTTTTCACTTTGGTGAAGTGAACGACAAGTGAGCTGTCAAAAAAAAAAGATGGAATGACAGCTTACTTGTCGTTCACTCTACCTGAGAAGTGTGGTGACCTGAGGGCCAATTCTACTATTTTTTAAACAATTTTCGCATTCGCATGTCTATCGCAAACTGTCAAAAAAGCCTTAATTTTCATACATTTTTGTCAGCTTGCGATTGAGATGCGAATGTGATGCGATGTGAAAATTAATAGAATAGGCTTGTGTCCTGAAAAAATCTAATTAGTCCGTCAGTTAGATTATCAAAAAATATTTGACCCGTGTTTTTTCTTTTAATACGGGAACCAAAACTGACGAAGATACAACGCTTTTAAAATTCTCAATACGTCACACCTTCGCATAATTTTTAGTGAGTCGTAACGTCACGAGCCCCCACTCCCGAGTTTTGATGCGTTTTATCTTTGTCAATATACATTGATTTACAAAAACAAAACATACGTGTCCATTATTTTTCAATACTCTAACTGACGGACTAAATAGTTTTGCAATTTGTGTATGATGGAATCTAGCCTATTGGCACTCTGAGACGTATACTACATGGTAAGATGTCGACAGAATAGACCAGATGTTAGTCTTTCTATAGAGTTCAGTGGGTAAAAACTACATATTCTATTTAAGCAGACACAATTAATTTAAAAAGATTTCATTCAATTAGAAATCACCTAACCATAAAATTGTGGAGATATGAGCCACATGAGAATGACTCAAACCTACACGATCTCAACGCTCACCAAAAGCAGTATCCTAAACACGCTTTCCTGTGAAACAGCAGCGAAGCTTATCGTTATGCCGCAACAAACTGTTATTCCTCGTTTTAATGAAGTGAATTTAGTGAGAATTTGCTTGCTTTCCTAACAACCATTGTTTCACTTTAACAAATAAAAGGCACCCAGTCAGCCTTTTTATTTGCTGCATTTACTACAGTTGTTGCGGCATCGTCAAATTGTTTTGCAGATAGAACTTTGTATTGTGTTTATTTCAATTCTGTTTGAGTAAAAGGAAATGCTGTAGTTATGTTGCGTGAAATAGACGTGCCAATTTGTTTTATGTGCTGTTGCAGCGTTATTAGACAAGAGAAGCTATGAACGATACAGGCGTCAGGCTGACTCTCCACTGGAGCGCAGATAAGAGGTGCGGAGTTGAGGTAAGGAGCGGTGCGATGGCAATATTAACACTGGACTTGCATATAACTTCCGCTCCATTGCAGTGGACAGGGATTTGTGAACTAGTATATTCAAACAAAAGCGTAATCGTAGCAAGGCAGCAGAGCGGGGAAATAAATCACTCGTTGCATAAACTCGGCCTAGTTCCGTAAGGTCCACAATTCCGCTCCGCACTATCTCGCTCCTCATCGATGAAAGAAAGAAAACAAAGTTATTTGGCACACACAGATACACACAATTTAGGTATAAATAAAGGAGAACTTAATTCTAAAACAATACCATTGTGTGCCCCGCGGCTGCGCTAAATAGGTCCAATTCAGCATAATAGGTGCTGCCCGACGCTGGTTTTCAACAGAACCTTACGTTTGGTGTACGGATGTGAATCAGTTTACAGTGTTAACCTTTCGCGTGTCTTACGTTACACAATTCGACATAAGAAAAAAATGTCTCCGTTCCAGGGTGAACGTATAATCAACATGAGACATAAAAAGTATACGAACTCAAGGACGTTTGTAATGACAGGACAGTTTAGTATTAGTCGTTTTAAATATACAGGTAAATAAATGTATAATAGTGTGTTGTAAACGATAACAATAAGATATTTGGGGTTTTCGGACACAAGGTGTTTACACCACCACACACCACCTATACATTATCCACGAGTAACATAAGCTATATTTTATTTTGGAAAAAAATAGGGTTCCGTAAGATATTTGGGTTTTTCGGACACAAGGTGTATTATCAACCAGAAAAGTTACTTATTTTGCGTACGCTGCCTAAAATAAAAAAGATAGAACCATAAATTTTTCTAATTAATTGTAGATCTAATAAATATCTACAAAAAAGTCCGCAACACACTATACCTATCTATGTCGAGTGAGGCACAACAACCATTTTTTTATTTTTTGGACTACATTTAAACGCGTTTATTTTACTCATGCTATTAATCCTTATCAAAATAAAGTATTTCATCACTAAGTACAGTTTATGTAGATAATATTTGGTCTTCGAATGATTAAAATCGGACGTTTAGTTTTGAAGTTAAGGCGAAATTAAAATATTACGATTTCTGCTGCACGGCCCATTGCGAAGTGGACGTCACCAAGGCGGGGCGGGTGCGCGTGCGGGAGGGGAGTTTAGATCTATGAGTAAGGTACCCGCGCGGCTCAGACGCGAGGTAACAGTTTTTCTGTAGTGTATTTAGTATCAGCATTGCGCCCATGCGAAGCCGGGGCGGGTCGCTAGTTATTAATAATCTTAGTTCTGGTTTGGGACGAATCTTAGTTCGTGTGTGATACGGAGTAGTAAACGCCCGTTACTAAAGCCATAACCATAGACTTCGGGCTTAGAGAGTAGCCCTACAGGACACCGGTCCCAAAGCGTGTACGTAATATTAAACCTGAATTAATTCATACTAATGCAAGCTCGTGATCTCATATCGATAGTTCAATTTAGGGTATATGTGCAGACAGCGGTGCATGTAAGATGTAATCAGAGCTCAGTTTGAGTGCACTGTTATCAGACCTCACAGCGCCCCTGCCGCTGCACTGGTTAATTGTAAGGGGTGGGTACAAGTGGCGAGTTGTCAGCGGGCTTTAAGCAGATTATTTAGTAACTAGCTGACCTGTGCAACGTCGTCTGCGTAACATTTTTCATTACTGCTCCGCTCCTATTGGTCTTAGCGTGATGATATATAGCCTATAGCCTTCCTCGATAAATGGGCTATCTAACACTGAAAGATTTTTTCAAATCGGATCAGTAGTTCCTAAGATTAGCGCGTTCAACCAAACAAACAAACAAACAAACTCTTCTGCTTTATAATATTAGTATAGAAGTCTAGATATTTCTTTTTTTTATGGATGGGACAAGCCCGCCACACATTCCCAACCACTGCAAATCCTGAAAGCCAGCATCAACAGTGGCGACCACCAGAAAATCGCCGAGCTAATGAAGCCCGACGAGTCCCGGAGAAACGATTCAACTGTCTTGGATCCCGCAACGAAATTAATCAGAAGAGTACAACGGAAGAGTAGGAGAGGTTATTAATAGTAAGGTAATGATAAAAAAAATATTCTAAATTTAAAATATATAATACTAACTTTTACCCGCGACTTCGTGCGCGCATTACCCGGTTTTTCCCGTTCCTGTAGAAATTTCAGGAAATTATCGCTTAGTGCTCACCTCTACACTCCTCAAGAAACCTACATGCCGATTGACGGCACGGTTGGTGCAGTGGTTGAGCGAACGACTGCTGCGTCGCGTGTCGTGGGTTTGATTCCTGCACGGAACAAATATTTGTATGGCCTACAGATAGTTGTTACGGGTCTGGCTGTTTGTGTATGTGACTTTGTATGTTTGTAAACGCACCCACGATACAGGAGAAATTCCTAGTGTGGGGCAACGTTTTTTATAAAAAAAAAAATTAAGCTTTCTACGCATATTGAAATCGTTACGTCACGGATGCGAAAATTTATTTGGATTTTTAAAAACTTAAGAGATGTGATGCCCCAAAGTACATTAAAAAGCATCTTTAAAGCACTCACGCAATTTACCAAGACAGACAGGAGAAAAGACGAAAGGATATAGTGGCTTACTCCCCGGGGGTTCGAACCGCTTTTGCACGACGCCAGTATGTAACCCAATCAGCCTATATTTATAATAAAATAAATAAAAAACTAAGGTTCCACCATGAGGTCTCATACGTATGCAAAAAAGTAATAACCGAGTGGCTTAAAACTTTATCATACGAGGAAACTGAGCAAGTTTTGGTTAGACTTGGTTAAACATTCCCTCCGTATCAATAATGTTAGTACTCACTACCGCAAAGAAGACAAACACATACACACACACACACAAACATATACGCACACACACACACACACACATAGACACACACACACACACACATACGCACACAAAAATACAAAGCCAGTTTAAAAACAAGTTGTACATTCAGTCGCACAAAACCATTCAACTACAGTTACACAAAGAGCTGCTAATTAGTTTATAAGTCGCTTATACTGTTATTTCTCTTACTAAAGGAGAATGAGCAAAATGGTACCCGGCTCCAATAGATATGATTGTAGTGTCGTTTAAAAGGTCTTACCAAGAGGAACAATTTTTACTATAGCCGCCACTCTCAAATCTGATTGCGTTTGAAGATAAACGACAGTCTTACTAACTAATAAAAACCCTGTTCCTTCAGTTTCCCTTTGCTTTCCAGGGCCACAGTAACCTGTTTAGACAGTCTCGTGGCCCCGGCGATAAACATACATATACGAGTATATTAGTTACCACTTATTTATGTAAGAAAATGAGTACCAAGGTAATATTTTCGGCATTTCCGTTCATGTTTTCTATTAATAACGTTTTTACGTAAGACTTTGCCATGCACTCCTCATTTTAACTCGAGTCCCGTTGCTCCTGAGCGCGGGGTGTGCGCAAGAGCAGCGGGGGAGGGAGAGGAGGGGATCGACTGACACCAGACGTGTTCGCGTCCTGCGTCAGTCGCTCGTTCGTTTTGCGCTCGTGACGACGTTTAGCTGCTGTTTGAGTTTCTTTTGTGCTTTCATAACTCACGTCACGTCACGACGAAAGCTCGAACGTTTATTGGTTATTGTGAGGGAGTGTCTCAGTAACAATTATGTCGGGCTGCATTTGGGAGTGGATCACATTGACAGACAACAATTATTGGAAAAAAATCTAACTATACCAAAAGCATTATTTGGAAATGAAAATAATGATAAGTTATTATTGATTGGTGATGGTACTTACATTTACATAAATAAAAGCTCGAACTTTTTATTCCAAAGATTATCCTACAGTTTACACAAGTTTCAGAATCTACTGAAACCTTTCCTACTTGTATGTACTGATGGATATATATTGGATGTAATGGGTCCATACGCTGCAACAAAAACAGATGCGCAAATAATGGGCGATATTATGAATGATGGACAACATCCATTACATTGGTTACTCCGAACAAACGATGCTTTTATATTAGATCGAGGTTTTAGAGACAGCTTGGACCTCATTGATGAATGTGGGTATGAATCCTATGTCCCACCAACAAAGAACCGCCAAGAGACACAGCTGACCACTGAACAATCCAACGAAGCTCGATCGGTAACGCTATGCCGGTGGGTTGTGGAAGTGGCAAATGGCCGGTTTAAACGTGATTTTAAGCTCTTGCGGCAAAAATATTTTAATAAGTCACTGCCCAATATGTTCACTGATTTTAAGATTGCCGCAGCTATCACGAATCACTTCCACCAACCCATCGTGGATAGCGTACACGCAGACGAATTCGTCCATATAATAAGGCAGAAAATAGATACCCCGAATCTTCTGCATATGTATGTAGAGAGAAAACGGCTTAACCACAGAAGAGTAGATTTTCAGAGGATGGAAGCGAGCCAGATTGAAAACTTCCCTTCAATGACGGAGGAGGATATAATTCTATTAGCGCTAGGTACATACCAACTCAAGCTGGCAAGATCTTACTGTGCCGAGCATTTATCAAATGGTAAATAATTGAATAAAAAATCTATATATAATTGAAACGTACAGAGAGGGAGCACTTGATGATCTGCCAGACTATGGCATACACGAAGATGCCTGGCTTTTGCGTGGACGAATCCAGTCGCGACATGTCCGTGTAAAAACATATTTTTGTTATATATTAATCAGCAGTGCAAATAATATTGTCCAACAGTATTGCACATGTTTAACCGGGCGACGTACGATCGGCACTTGTGCACATATAGTGTCCATCGTATGGTACTTAGGCTATGCGAGGCATACGGGATTTACTGCTCCGGCATCTTTCCTCAATGCTGTTATAGTTGATACCGATATGTAATGTTTTAAATCTACTCACTTATTGATAAAATATATGTTTTGTATTTAAAGAATGCTTGTTTTCTTACTTCTTTTAATAATAGAATCCTAAATGTGTTATATCATGTTATTCTAGCTTTATTTTACTTATATAAGTAGTTTTTAATAAATTCTTCATCATTTATAAAACACAAGCTGTTCCCCGTGGTTTCACCCCTGCTGCTCGGCTCCTTTTAGTCGTAGCGTAGCGATGATATATAGCTTATAGCCTTCCTCAATAAATGGGCTATCTAACACTGAAAGAATTTTTTAAATCGGACTAGCAGTTCCTGAGATTAAAGCTTTATAATAATAAGTATAGATAGTGAGATTACTGCTTTCCAAACGTGAATAGGGACAGGCGCCATGGTAGACGTTTTTCTGCATCAAAATGTCTATTCAATGATATATTAATGAGGACTATTGGAGCGGGTACCACGTTCCATACATTTTTGCCCATTGTCCTTTAAATCTTTAGTAACCTTTTTAATAGTCTCAATATTGTTAATAATTACGGGAAAGAGCGAGATAGCCCCAACACAAGTATTATTAATTACTGGGGATATCTCATTTACAATCCATGTAACTGATTTTGGGACAAATAAACATTTTTCATTTTTTCATTTTTCATTTACGACCAGCAGTTTCGGCTGTGCGTTGTCTGTCAGTCTGTTACGCACTCAGTAATGGAAGAATGTTATATATTAGGACAGAAAACGCCATTAATGTCAATGACGTATTAAATATAGACACGTCATAAACCAACATCGCGGCGCTTAAAAACGGCGAAAATACTAGATAGCTACTAATACGCATGAAGAAAGGGAAAGAAAATATATCACCTTACGGCGGGATGCCTGTTGCTAGAAGACATCAAAACAAACGTAGTGTCGCGCGACAGGTTGGTGCGTAACTAAGCGCGATGTGGCCAATTGGCTTCATTTCATGTTGTCATTTTAGAGTGCGGGCAACGTATCTATAGTTTTATATATCATTGATTAATGTACCCATTTCGAAACGGTTGGCTGGCACTTCCCGTGACCAAAGTGCTCGCTTTTATTTTCAATTGAACTATTAGGTAAATAATCAAAATCATCTAAATCGCAGTTTCTTCCACCTTGTACCGAAATCATAACCGAAGCGATAGAGTAACTGGGACACCTTCAATTGTCTTGCGGATCCAGATCATAGTCTGTTGCTAACACACACCACTATTTGCGGGATTTATTAGTCTACTATGTACTATGTATGTGTCTTAGAAATGGATTGTACTAGGTGTTGCCAGTGGCTGCGTTCGCGTGAAAGTCGAATCATATTCCTCGGGAACTCACCACAAGGATATATATAGTTATTTATGATATTAGTGCGGTAAGTTGGTTTTACAAACGAGTAGACGAATGTAAGCCCAAAACGAAGTCAAGAGCTTACCATAGTTACGAGTTTATATGCGCGTATGTCATAAAAAGTTTTACAACACATTTGCGAAATACAATACAATAATAGGTAATGAGACAATTTATAGAGAAACTATTTGTTTTCAGGTATCGGTCGGAAAGTCGCAAAATCTTTGCAGTATAAAAATGGCTCGACTTTGAAATTTTAAAATTAGAACTACATCGTTGTCTCATCTTTGCCTCATTTTCTCTTTAGTATTTAAACTGAGTCAAACGTATTTAGCAAGAGCGTTTCTAAGGAGGTTTCAATCATTCAGCTTAATAACTGTTATCTTTTATTATTTTGTTGTATTCTATTTTTAAAACTAAACTTCGAAATACTTGAAATGAATAAGTAATAGATTTTGGATGTTCCATTTTAAATTTATTTCAATTTAAAATACCTACTTATCTACTTCAAATAAATGAGCTTCAATTTTACGTGGCGGTCATTTTTAATCTGGTTTTCGCGATTCTCCTGCCATGGAAAGTTGATTTTTTTTTTGTAAATTATTAACTGAGTATTATTGAAAAATATAAGAATTGAGTATTATTGGAAAGTATATTGCGTTTTTTTTTTCATCTCCTAGCTTCTGAACATTTCTTATTTTCGTAATGTGAAACTCCCTGGTGAAATTCTTGTACCTACCAATATATTTATAGAAATTAAAAAAAAAAAACCGTAAAGGATATGCACGGCGCCATACAACGGAACGTGCGTAACAATTTCGGCGAGAGTACCTATTTAACCGCACGTTCCATTGTATGGTGCGTAATTTTTTACTTTCGAACAATGTATACCTACAGGCTTCGTAAATGCATTTTTAGTGCAAATGTGTTGAAAAAAATACTTTAAATTTTTATTTTTAACTTCTTAATATCCACATAAGAACACCATCACAATGCGTTGTGGAAAAGAATGTAATTTCACATCGTGGAAAAAGATTAAGTTTGAGAAAATTTAGGCCACCTTGACACGGATAGGTTAGGTTAGGATTGCGAGGGCTAGAGTTAGCGAGTGAAGTAAAGCAGATTAAATAACTTTTCTTCCTTTTCTTCTTTCTTATTTTTACCTCATAACTCCGACAATTATGGACTGATTTGAAAAAATATTGTTTTATCTGAAATAATATACTTGCAGATTGGTCCCATTTAAATTTGATCAAAATCGGTGGCAAACTTTGGATTTTAAATTGAAATAGCTGGAATTCGTCTACTTGGATGATGGTTTTATGTCATCCAAGTAATCGAAATTGCGCATTTTGCTTTTCTGCGATTATGCAGTGGTGTTGTTAGGTGTGGGGTACCACTAAAAAGTGAAAAATAAAAAACTCTTTACAAAATAATACAACCGACTTACAAAAAAAAAAAACACTATAAAGTAACAAATAACTTTAATTTCGGAAGTCGGTGTCAAAATATGAAGAAACTAATAAAAACACCGACTTCCGAAGTTAAAGTTATTTTTTACTTTGTAGTTTTTTTTTTGGGAGTCGGTTGTATTTTTTTGTAAATAGTTTTAATTTTATTTAGTAGAGACAACTAACATGGATTGTTTTTTTTTATTGGGACAAGCCTGCCACATATGAGTCCACGAAACGATTCAACTGTCTTGGATCCCGCAACAAAATTAATCAGAAGAATATAACGGAGGAGTAGGAAAAATAATAATTCATAATTCATAATATTTATTCATTAAAACAGATTGTAGATTTATAACTTTTACAGAAATAATAACGGGTAACACAGAATCTCTACAATAAGGTGGGTGAAGCTCTGTCCTCCTAGATAGGCTACAAAATAGCCTGTGTTTAGGAGACACAGTTTTAATCCCTCGGCACTAATTGGGTTTGGTACGTGTTACATGTGAAGATTGGCAAAATTATAATTATCAAACGCATAAGCACGGAAAATCTATAATGAGAAATTAATTAAAAATTAAAAACAAACTGAAGCATGCAATAATATGTGGGAGTGTTTCGTGTCTGTGTGTGTGTGTGTGTGTGTTTGTGTGTGCGTGATGGAGTGTTTGTACTGAGTGAGTGTAGTCGTGCGTATGTGTGCATCAGTGGGAGTAATTACTGAAGGTTGTCATTCGTTAGATAAATTTCTGTTTCGTCATAGCTTAGGTTTGATATGAAAGAACGGACAGACTTTTTACAATTAAAAGGAGACGAGCCAGAGACTGGTAAATGTGCGTTAATTTTGTTATATAAAGATGGACCAAGGTAAATGTTGAATTTTTTTATAAAAGCGGTGTGAGCAGGTGGTATAAAATAAATATAATTTCCACTTCCCTTCTTATCAAGCAGGAGACAGATTAGAGCTAGGTATAGGTACCAATAGGTACCAAGGGACATATACATCAGGGTTAAGGCCAGTTGCCAAGCACCACGGATTACCGAATGGGTCCTAAATTGTGAGCTACTATTCATTCCAGTAATAGGTATGGCAAAATCTGCATCTATTGATTATTTACCTATAATTTTCGATATCTAAAGACAAACAATTCCAAGCAATTTCCTCCTATTTCCTCGATGTATCATAAAGATAACTCGAAAATTACTGTTTGCATTAAAACTAATGCCCTTACAAGGCGATAAAAATAATATCTGAAATCGCGTATAGTTCTTAAGAATAAATGTCCCATCACTCTTTTAAAATGGGCCCAATATCCCTGGGACGACCTGTAAGCACGCATGACCAATGGTTTGGGCTTTCGAGATTGAACTTTAAAACGGGTGTTGTAAGGTTTAATTTTGTGTGTATTGAATGGAAATTAGAGAAAAAATTGAAGTGTGCTAAGCTCAAATCGTGCCCAGCGGGAATTTGAGTAGAGCTATCAATCTTGGTTGGATGACACTTCGATTTAGAAATAGCTGGATAGGAAATAAGATGATAGGTTTAATCTGTATTCTATTTTTAGTAGTAACTTTGCTGTTGTTGAATTCCGGTTTGAAAAGAAGCAGCAATTTAAATGTCAAGAAGATATTTTAGCTTTGTTTCTGAGATGGCCACGTATAATCAACACAGCTCAATTTACAGGGCTTACTGAATTTTTTTAACGTGTTTAATTGCGTTAAGGTATGAAGATGACAAATCATACCAAGATCATATCATATAAAAAAAATTAAAGACCAGCTTTTATATATCTTGGATGGTCCCCCATATTTTGGATTTTATATTCGTTTTCGTGTCCGCCATCTTGGATGATACGCCATATTGGAACTAGAATAATGTCGATGTCACATAGCTAAACATGCATTGTCAACTAAAATAAGCGTGTATACCAAATTTCAGCTCAATCAGTTAAAGAAAACTGATTTAAAATTCAGTTGCAAGATTCCACCCGGTCAAATATACATACATTGCAAGTTAAAAATAAAAGCTTGTAAAAAGAGGTTTCCCGTTGATGAACTACTACTACGGTTACGGCTACTACGGTTATTCAGGTATAATGGTTTACTATCACCAATAACAATATATTTGTATACAAGTATTGTCTCACCTCTGATAAAGTCTACATTCATCCAGGACTAACATCAGGCACCAAACTATCCAATGGAAGAGAGAAAAACCCCTCCTGCGAACAGTTTCTTATCAATTTCATAGTACAAAAAACTATTTCCATTTCTTCTTTACTTTCTATTTAACCAAAGAACCTAAATAAACATAGGCCATTACAATAATCACATTATAACAATCTCCAACGATAAATTGCCAGTAATCTAAAATGAGGCGCCAATTTATCTCTCAAGTCCTATCCGGATCTTGTAATCCGAGAACGGACCCGTTTCAGCGTTTATTTATGTTTGGTCAACGGTTTTCGGAAAATGAAATAGATAAGGGGGTCCCTCTCCTTCGTTATCTGTTGCTTTCGACCCGAGTTTGGGACTGGGACCCTTTCGAGAAATGCGTTTCAAGTTGGATTCAAATTATTTTTCGTTTCGAGGGTAGTTTTTGAATTGAAGATGTTTTTTTTTGTAAGGGACTGATCTTCCCGCTTGGATGAACATTTTTATCGAAACTGTTTCTGTCTTGACTAATGGGAATTTGCAAAAACTACGGAACGACTCTCCTTTCCTTAAATAGTTTCTCCTTTCGCTTCGCTACATATCGTTCAAATATTTTAATCGTAAATGACAAATGCTGTTTATTTTGTAAGTAGGTTGTAAATAACACTTTTACACGTCAATCTTTTTTTCCTAAAGTCCATACAGTCGTACCAGGGTCAAATCATATGAGAACCATGTAGGTTAATGTTTAAAGTGGTATTTTGAGGAAAGTACCACACAGATTTGAGTGGACCTGTCCAAACAGTGCAAGCATTTGCCAGTTATCGTGTAGCTCAAACTTAAAACTTTAAGGAGCACAACATATTTCAATCACTCACCCACATTTTTACGCGACTGACTAAAAAAAGAAGTGTTTTGTTTTTAGGGTTCATGTATTTAACTTCAAGTTCCTTTTGTCTCTTTTCTGAGCTAAAAGTTTTTTAAATGACGTCACAATATGGCGCTAAGGCGATCCTATTCTTATTTGAAACGCATTTGTATGTAACATTTTTATATTTGTTAGTATTTTTTTATGAGTCCATTGCAATTCAATCTATTTACATAAGTTTAATATGGCCTCCAGCACGGCGTCTATGGCAACATTTTTTTGAGATGAAAAACGCAATTTGTGTGACAATAATTATAATACCGCTATGTTACCGTGCTGGTGTATAGGTACAGACAAAATCTCACCGTGTAAACTCTGCCGGTCGATTCTGTCGACAACTCACCATGATCACTTAGGTAGAGTGAACAGCAAATGAGCTGTCATGCTATCTTGTTTGTATGATTTGCCAGCTCACTTGTCGGTCGCTTCACCTAAATGTTCACTTCGACATGTTTACACAATACTCACTATCCACTACACGCACACACCCTCACACACATAAGCACACTTCATAATTAAAGCAGAACACAAACATTATTGCAGCAGTAGGACGACACAGATCATCAATTATTGTAACAATATTAATGTATTAGAGTTTTGAGGCTGTTCACTGTTTCTCAAAATACAGGTTTTAACCTAGTTTGTGAGGCAGGATTCAACATTTTTGTACAGATTTTACAATATATGTTCCTTAATTGTGTATTCTCAACCTACTTTTTATTGCTGTATGTATTTGTAATTTTAATGAATACATAATATTTATTATTTACTAGCGGCCCGCCCGCAGCTTCGCCCGCGTCCCGTTCTGACTCATGATAAGCAAATATTTTTATTTTATTTATTAAGGAAAACAAACAATTGCACACAATACATGGTTAGCATAGGCTTATAATCTAGGTATATTAGTACGCAACTAACAACGTTATCCACAGGTTATAAAATCGAATTAAAAGGATGCAAAAATATGACATGGATCATGGATGGAATAGAATGTATATCTAGAAATCGAAACACGCAGCGCCATCTACCGGGGTGTCGAGGCAACCTTCTAATCAAGCAATTTTTTTATTTTTGTTTTTATTTGGTATGGGTTTACTCTTGACACTAGTCTTGGTCAGAGATGACAGAGACAAAGTCTACGATGGAGCGAGCTTACCCAGAAGTAGCCTGTTCACTCTAACTTTGAAAAGATTTGAAGAATTTAAGCGCCATCTATTATACATTTATAGAACTAAACAATATACGGACTATATTCATCAAGCGAACCTTTAATTTGCAAAGAAAAATAATATTATGGTCAAGAATTGAGATAAAAACTATCCTATCTCTTAAGTTGGATCAAACTGCACACGGTGTGCCGAATTAAAATCGGTTAAGTTGTTTAGGAGTCCATCGCGGACAAACAACGTGACACGTGATTTATATAAATAAAGATTATTTGCTGAATCGCACTGCAGGTATAGTTAAGTGAGTTAAAGATCTTTGGTTCATGGATTGAAGCACTTGAAGGTCGCTTTACCTAAGTTAACCCGGTAAGAATTTTACAGAATCGAACTAAACGTTAGTAACTTTTGACTAAGCAAACATTCTAAACAAAAAATATTTTTATGGTACCCCAAACACACCCAGCCACAGCACTGGGAACGCAAAATACGCAATTTCGTTTACCTGAAACATATTTTATCCAGCTATTTTGATTTAAAAACCAAAGTACTGAATCAATTTTGATTAAATTTCTACGGAAACTGTCGGAAAGTCTTTTGACATAAAAAAAAAGAATTTATGAGGCAACAAACATTAAAAAAAAACCTCCGCCCTTTTTAAAAGTCGGTTAAAATTCATAAGAACGAAACCATCGAAAGCAAAAAGAAAACATCTCTCTCACTGGAATCGATCACATGTTATCTCGATCGCAGATTTGGAATCCAATAAGACCTCTTTTTTCCAGCACTGGGCATTTATCTTCCGAAATGGGATCAATTTAGAACTCTGCTGAGTACTTTATGTATATAGATAGCTATTATACACAATATACACCCATTGTTGGGTTATTTTATGGGTAATTTTGGATATATTTCCAAGATTTATTTGATTCGTAAATGGATTCTGGGTAAGCTATTCATTGAAAGGAAAGCACTTATATTTTGATAGATATTCTGTATTTATTTGTCGTTTAACGATTTATTTCTTATAAGAGCTTATGGGAATAGAAGATTTCCCACATTGACTTTTTATTTCGTTAAAGATGCCATGTTTAATAGATATAAGGAGAAATAACTGTCTATAAAATTACTGTATGACATCGTTCACCGATCTCAAGAAATATAAAAAATAGAACAAAATTATTATTTTAGATTATTTAAAAAGAACAGATAAATAAAACAATATCTTTTAAAAGGGCCAAGTCTAGCCATGGGCGGACCGATGGATCCCGACTGATGAATAGATGGTTTCAGGGCTAACACTGAAACTAAATAATGTTAACTGTACTGTGGGAGTCTTGTCACGGTGACAAAAGTCACCAGTGCGCGCTTAGGCTAACAGAACAAAAATGTTGCATTGCAGGGATCTCAAAATTTGATTTTAGCTTTCTAGAAAACATTTAAGCTATCTCCTCCTATAAAACCCTCAAAGCCAACATAACAATAAAACAGAATCCCGGAAGCAACATACGTCAAGCCACGTACCGGAAGTGACGGCGAATATTATAAATTCAGGCGGAAACGGTTCCCCGCGGTTAAATCACACTGAAACATCGCGGGTCGCGGACTTTAAACAAAATGCATCGCACTGTTAATGTTTTGTTTGGGTTTGTTTTCTTTTTTGTTCTCCTTAGATATTTTAAGGAAAGGGGTCACTTTTATGAAGTTGATCGGAGGGCCAATTCTACTAATTTTTAACATTCGAATCGCATTCGCATCTCAATTATTACTGCAATCTGGCAAAAATTTATGAAAATTAAAGATTTTTCCTAGTTTGTGACTGACATGCGAATTTTGTTTAAAAATTAGTAGATTTGGCCCTTTTTTTTTTTGGGATGGGAAATCATCAAATGACTTCCTCCGCGGGCGTGGGTGGAGCGGGAGGGAGAGTCAGACTCCTACTGACTAAAACCCATCCATGTTCCTTCATGTGCCCTTTGTGTTCCGGAGCCGTGGTATCTCTTTCGAATAGTCCCGCAACTCCGGCAGTAGATTTGGCTCTCTGATTGTGAAAGAGCTTTACAGAGAAGAAGGCTTATTCCCACTTTGTCCCGCCTGCCTCCGTGGTCGAGCGTATGCCTTGTGACCCGGTGGTCGTGGGTTCGATTCCCACGGGAAGCATACTTTGTTAAGTTGTTTCCAGTTTGGCTAGGACTTTGCAGGCTTGAATCACCTGATTGTCCGATAAAAAGATGATTCCGTGCTTCGGAAGGCTCGCATAAGCCGGTGGTCCCGGCCGCCAAATGGCGGTCGTCAAATAAACTACGTCAGAGGCACTTGAGGCGGTTTAGAAACTCTGACACAGGGGTGTGTGGGGTCGTTGAACCTTACTGCCTATACGATAAGATCACTTTCTCCCGGAGCCGAAAATGTGACAGCAACACGACAATGCTTTTTCAGTGTCATTACAATTTGTGTAGCGATTTTAACATCTGTCTGCATAGCCTTTACATAGGATGTCTGCTTGTTAATTAAATACTTATTTCGCGAAACAGACATTTAATAATACGCAGTAGTAATATTTGCTTATTTAAAAAGCAAGCTGCTCTTTGAGAACTGTTTTTGACAGCAAGAAATTAGCGTAGGTACTGTACACTACCATTTCCAAAAACATTATTTTCTTCACAAAAAACCTTATCCTCATTTTGCATCTTCAGATGAAAACAGCAAAAATAAAAAATAAAAACCTTAGCCCAAGCACTCCCAAAGGAAGTTTCCTCAAAATAAATATGTCAAAACCGCAACATTTATGTGGAAACATTCTTAAATATACCAACTTTGATTCAGTGTGCTGCCGCCCTGCACTCGACGCAAATGTGGTACGAGTTAAATCACTCGGAAACCTACACCGACTCGACGACTGAGAAAATACGTCTCGCAGGTTCTCGCGAAAAAAAGGGACTAAAAAGAGGAATAAGGCTTTTTGGGTACGTTTAGACGAGGCGAGTTTCTCGACTGTCGAGAAGCGAGTATGTCTGTGCGAGATGTGTAGGCGAGCTTCGTCAAGCGATTGTCGCTTTTACTTTAAATGTCTAGTGGCAGCCAAATTCCTAGCACGTTTGTTAATCGTGTAAATGCAAGTCTCTGTGACAAATAAAAATTCATTGTTGGTGATGGTAAACACGCCTTGCATTACAGAAACCAGTTTAACCGCTGATGTTGTCGTCACAATTACTTGAGTGAGCTGTCAATTCTATTGAACAATTACCGAATACGATTATGACAGACGAGACTCTGTTTATGTCAATTTTGCTAATTCTTAATTCGATGTACAGGACGCTCTGAATAAAATTACATTCTATTAGTCACAGATAACAATAATTTGAAAGGTCCAAAATGTATAGGGTTCGGTAGCTAAACAATAACAGTCACACAGGTCGATCTTCAAGGTTAAGCAACGCTTGCCGAGGTTGGTCTGTTGATGGGTGACCATATTAACATACCGTTTTTCTTCCGTGCCTCGGAAAGCACGTTAAGCTTTTGGTTCCGGCTGTTATTTGGAGATCTTTGGCAGTCGTTATGGATAGTCAGAAGCTTGGAAATCTGACACCAGTCTTGCCAAGGAGTGCCGTGCTACCCAGTCAATGGTTTGTGGAGGTCTGGTAGGCAGCCGCTCCATTCAGCCGGCATTCAGCTGAATCCGGTTTGACTGGAAGCCGACCCCAATATAGTCGGGAAAAGGCTAGGCAGATGATGATGAGTAGCGCTACTACCTATGCCTCGTGGTCAATTCAATGCCAAAATTTTGACTTTTCGACAATCATTAGCGTTGATAGAATGTAATTTTATCCAGATTCTAGAACTTTTAACGCTGTCAATTATCTAAACACTAATACTTATCAACTGTAAAGAAATATCTGTTCATAGGAGTCTAAACGAGAACTTTATATGAAGCGAGAAACTTTCCGCGTGTAATCGACACATTAAAACCGGAAATTTCAAATATTGAAGATGTTACCAACATTTATGAAAACATGTTTTTACGAGTATATTTTCTGAGAAGTCTCATGTTTATGGAGCGTTGATTTTGTCGCATTTTTTACGGCTTGATGTATGTTATTGTACTGAGGGAAGGATTTTACAGTCGTTTCCTGGAACAGGAATAAATACGTACTCAAGTTAAATAAGACTACAATGTATAAATACCAAGAATCTTCAGATTCTTCCTTACGAATTTCTTTTGTAAAAAATCGTCGATGAAAAACAAACAAGTAAAATAAGAGCAAAATATATAAAGACCAAGAATCTTCAGATTTGTCCTAAAACTTTTCTTTTGTTAAATATCGTCAGTGAAAAATAAATAATATTTTCTGTTTTAGTGGAAAATTACAGATCTTTTTTGCGTTTATTCATCTAGAATTGGAAACGAAGAAGAATCTTAAACTACTCACATAAAGTTATTCTGTCAAAACCTAACTCAAAGTCATACATAAAAGAATAAACTACTCAAGAAAATTCTATAAAGAACGAAACGTAACTTCGCAAATTAAAGTCATCCTTTTTCTCAAAATAATTTACTGTTACGGCTTCCTTTCGCACGTTCATAAAACTAAATTAAATCACGGAAATAAAATTAAAATTTCCCAACACAGAAAGCCTTGGCTTTTATCCTCAGTGGTGTGCATAACCCTTAAATGTTGTGTGGTTGTGTTAGCACAATTAAAATAATTCCTTGTTCCATTTCTATCTGATATCATGGCCTCGGGAAGTTTTCACTTACTTCCGCTGCGGTCCTCTTGTTTCTACATAACCGAAATTCTATTTTCTCGACCACACTCAAAAACCAACCTCAAAATTAAGTAGCTAGAGTTGAATTTCCTTTGTGGGTGGTCTATCTAATTCATAGTTCAGTTAGGTAGTCTAAATTGGAGCAAAAATAGCAGTTAGATGCGATAAAGTGAACAGAATTGCATGTAGATTGAGTTGTTCAAGCAACGTTCGAGTATTTGTGTTCGTTTGCTGGGGCTTGGTGCATGTCAATGAGGTTCCTTTAGAGGTAATACCTCGCTGCTATGAATAAACAATACAACTATAGAACGAGCAGTAGATATTTGAATTCTGAGAGACAATTCTATTAACTTATAAGTAACGTGTGCATCAGCATTTTTAGGCTTCCGTAGCCAAATGTCAAAAACAGAACCCTTGTAGATTCGTCATGTCTGTCTGTCTGTCCGTCCGTGTATCACAGCCACTTTTCTCCGAAACTATAAGAACTATGCTGTTGAAATTTGGTAAGTAGATGTATTCCGTAAACCGTATAAAGATTTTCAAACAAAAATAGAAAAAAAAAACAATAAATTGGGGGGATCCCATCATACTTAGAACTGAAACTCAAAATTTATTTTTTATCGCACGCATACGTGTAGGGTATATGGATAGGTCTTCAAAAATGATATTGAGGTTTCTAATATCATTTTTTTCTAAACTGAATAGTTTGTAAAAGAAGAAATCGCAACTTCTGCTTATAATAAAATATCTACTGGTTTGTACGGAACCCTCGGTGCGCGAGTCCGACTCGCACTTGGCCGGTTTTTTTGTTTTGTTTTTTATATCGATAGGCTCACGTTTGACCACCATCTCACCTGATTTTAAGCGATGATGAGCGATGATGTGGTTGAAGATGGAGCTCGATTGCCTAGAAGTACCCATGCTAACAATATATTTTTGACAGTCAAAATTAGTAAAATAGAAACTCAGAATTCGAAAAAAAATATGACAATATTCAAATTCCATTTGCAACCCATTTATATTAAAGCCTTCTAATACAAAAGGATACGTAAACCCACTCTAAAAAATATAGTAGATACATAAATACGGGATATTATAAATTGAATATCAAATAAATAATCGCCTATCAATATATATATATTTTTTTTACATCAAATAACTTACTTCACTACAGATAAACTAAATGTTTAACAAAACTCAAACTGCACATAATTCGAAATTATACATCAATATGACATTACTCCTCATAATGCAATACAGTTAAATTTATTTTTGTACAAAAATACTACATACATAGCATACATACTGACTGCACAGCAAATTTTCCATTTTTCATAGCAAAATAACTAGCGAGCGAAGCAAGCTCGGGACTTAGGGCACCCCGACTCGGACAGGTTAGGTTAGAAGGGGATTTTTTTTTTTTATGCGAAACGGGGAAACTCTTGGCCCAAATTTCACCTGATGGAAAGTGATAATTAGGCCGAAGATGGAAGCGAGTTTCACCCGGAATCCTCTTACACAGAGGAACTGGCTATCAAACCTCTAACTGCCGGAACACAACAATGCTGTTAACATTGTTGTTATGGCGACAGACTTAGACATGATGGTGGTAGCTTGCCAGGCGGACTTAGAACAAGTCCTACCACCAACCAAACCGAGCAAAAAATTTGCCCCCGCTGGGAATCGAACCCGGGACCTCTGGGTCTGAATCAGGTGGTATAACCACTAGACCACGGAGGCGGTTAGTGTCACCTGTTTAGCACCACCCGGGGACCACGTGTAGGGATTCGCTGAAGGGTATTCTCCTACGGACGCGGGTGACTCGGCCCCCAAAAATGAATGAATGGCGGGGTCTATTCTTTGTGGTTATTTTTTTTAAACCACCCAGAAGTAGGAGCCCCGCTAAGCGGACGCCTTTATTAGTACCTATTGTTTTGAAGCAAATTTAGAACCGTATTTAGAAAAACTGCTGTAAATAATATAAAAATAGAAGCTATATTTAAAAGAAAAAGAGTTAACATGTATAATGTACATTAAGATTATTAGCTGTGCATTGATGAAAAAGCTTATGCTTTAGAAAAATCGCTGTACGCTGCGAAAATAAATTGTAGTGTGTTTAGTGATATTTTGAGTTGAATATTTTGCTGTGCAATCAGTAATTTTAATGGGAATTCGGAATCTTGTTGCATAGAAAAAGCATATTTTTTGATTCGCGTACGATACTATCCATAAAATACACCGAAAATTATGCCAACTTTTCAATAACTATAAACTATGTTTTTTTTTTTGCTTTTAACGTGTTTGGTATTTCAACAAAAATAAACACCCCTAATCCTCTGAACGATATATTTTAATTTAGTATCCTATCATGGTCTAAACCTTGCACATTACTAAAATTTCAACAAAAAAATAAATTACCAACTTCTCAACCCATCCTAAAAAATAAAACCTCATTTCCCTTCTCAATTATTTACACTTCTTCCCACCTTCACTTAACTTACCCCCACTTAAGACCCTGAAGTAGTTCATATCACGCCCCATGACGCCTCACACATTTCACTGCACTAAGATTTATTACCCGGCGTCGCCCGTGTCCTGAATTTCAATCTACCCCCAGTGGACTAACTGATTAAATTTTTCAGCATGAAATATATGCCTTATAATATAACACGAAGAGTTCTGTGGTAAAATTGAATGTGACCACGGAAATATGTGGGTTTTGATTAAATTTTTGAGGGTATCTGAAGAAATGGAAATGAGTTTGATGTTATTGGTTGGATGTTTGAACTATTTTCCGGTCTGAATAAAAATAATAAGTTTAAGTTTTTAATTTCATTAAAGTCAGATAACTTCTGAATATTATCACAAAAGTAATTTCATACGTTAATGTACGCCGTCTTTTGCTTCTTTTGCGTTTTTGCAACCATGCTTCAAAAAGTTCTTTGACAATTATTTGAATTCGACAGTTATGATTTTTTTTTAAATCTAGTACTAATCTTTGGATAAGTGGCAGAAACTGCAACTGCTTCTACCTAAGCTTGAGCCACAGTTCAGGCAAATTTAATTTTTTCTCTGGAAATGATGATGTGACGGCACGGTTGGCGCAGTGGTTGAGCGATCGACTGCTGCGACGCGTGTCGTGGGTTCGATTCCCGCACGGAACAAATATTTGTATGGCCTACAGATAGTTGTTCCGGGTCTGGCTGTTTGTGTATGTGACTTTGTATGTTACACGATACAGGAGAAATTCCTAGTGTGGGGCAACGTTTTCTTTAAAAAAAAAAAAATTATTACGTATAGAGTTCATTTGATCTGTGTTTACCTGGGACAAAAGCGTAAAGTTATCTGTTTAGGGTAAATAACGTTCCCAACTACATACAAAAAAGCCTTTAAGGAGCAACATCACCGCACTGAACCGCCAGAAACAACACTCAAATTCATCTGAATCCATCACATGACACCAAAGTGATTCTTTTCCCGGAAAAAGTAAATGAAAACATAAGTATGTCGAAACAAAAATAATAAATTCGCCAAAGCTTTGAGTGCTTCAGTGTTCAGCCACTCGCGGCAGTACGGAGCGACATTTTAATGATGCAACTCTGTGGTTAAGGGGCTTAGAAAGTATAGAAGTGGCACTTGTTTGTGGGATGAAAGTTTTTGAAATAAACACCGGTATAATCACGACATTTTTTTTTTGAGGGATGGGAAATTATCGAATGTCTTCTCCCGCTCATAGTGTCAGACTTTTACTGACTAAAACCCATCCATGTTCCTTCATTGCCCTTTGTGTTCCGGAGCCGCGGTATCTCTTTCGAATAGTCCCGCAAGGTATAATCACGCCTGGATTTACCATAGGAATACACAGGGGTGTTTATTTATATCCCCCGCTACGAAGATCGTTTTCATAGAAGTACAACGGATATTTATTGAAATTAAAAATGGTCCTGGCATTGGCAAATGGCTCGCCCTTGTCAGAGAGAACCAAGGTCTTATACTTTTAATGATGAGCATATATTTTTATTGACATTTGTGTAGTACGGGCACTAAAAGTCCTCACGAGAAGCCCCATTTCCTTTTGGCAGCAAGTATATCTTATCACTCATGTTTGGGACCACCTTAACGATTAGGCAGTCAGCAGAAAAAAAAATTTTGCAAATACATGATATTATTCAACATCATCTGCCTAGCCTTTTCCAAACTATATTGGGGTCGGCTCCTAGACAAACCAAATTTAGCTGAGTACAAGTACTTTATGTGGAGCAACTGCCTACCAGACCTTCACAACCCATTAACTGGATAATACAGTTCTTGGCAAGACTGGTATCTGATTTACTGGCTTCTGACAATCTGTAACGACTGCCAAAGATCTACTAATGACAGTCGGGACCAACGACTTAACGTGTTTTCCGAGGCACGGAGGAATCACAGTATGTTTAGATGGTCATCCATCCACATACCAACCTTGGCAAGGTTTGCTTAACCTTGAATATATACCCGAGTGGCTGTTATTATTTTGCCACGAATCTACCTCACAAGCGATGCCACTTTTTCTAGATGATCGCGTGGAAGCCTTCGGTATATGCTTTTAGAAATTTTACTTTGACCCAAGTATCAAAGCCGCTTGAAAACTGTTGAAAAACGTTCCAAGAACTAGCAAATCACTGAAATATAAGGTGAATAATCAAAACCGGGTTGCTTAACTTTAAAATTAATATTAAGTGATATAATTATAATTTATTATTAAATATATTGTTTTAAACTTTCATGGTCACTAACATTAGTGTAACTGTTCTAATGTGGCATGTACCTTTTAATTGCGAGTTTTCGATATTTCGGCACTGTTGCAAGCGCTATAATCACGGAGTAACTGATAATCTCTCATTCAAGAACTCACACAAACGTAAAAAATATCCCCCTCTGCCTATTGTGCCTATGGCGTTGTGTGAAATGTCCAAGGATATTATTATTATTCCATTTATTTCTTTTTTTTTTGTACATATATTTTACATTTTTAAATATTTCTATAAAACTAATTAAAAAAAACATTTAAAAATATCAAAATAGTAGCCCACCGGCATCGGGAACAGGGTCCAAGCTACCGGTGGTCAGGGCTCCCGAGAGAGGAACCTCCTAACAATACGCGCCGTGTCCAGGAGTACTGCTTTCTGGATCAAGCCCTTGATCCAGCTGCCCAACGAGAGCCTCTTGAGGTGGTGGTCGAGGCTCTTGGCAATAATGCCATTGGCCGTCACGACTATCGGCACAATGACTGCTGTGTTCACATCCCACATGTCGACAACCTCGCGAGCCAAGTCAAGATACTTACTTTGTTTCTCTTTCTCAGACTTCACGAGGTTCTCGTCATGAGGGACTGCTATATCAACAATCATTGCGCGACGCTCTAGTCGGTCTATCACCACTATGTCAGGCTTATTGGCAACAATAGTCCTGTCAGTGATGATAGACCGATCCCAGTACAACGTGCAATTGCCATTTTCGAGAACTGGGTCGGGCACATACCTATAGTACGGTACTTCCGATTCCACAAGATTGTATCTCAGAGCAAGTTGCTGGTGGATGATCCTGGCTACAAGGTTGTGCCTGTGCAAATAGTCTCCGTTAGCCAGACTAGAACAACCGGAAATAATGTGGCGGATGGATTCCCCGGGTCGGTGACATGCCCGACATATGTCAACCGTACCGTCCTTCACAATGTATTTCCGGTAGTTGTTCGTCATCATAACTTCGTCCATGATCGCACAGACAAAACCTTCGGTTTCCCCAAAGAGGTCACCAAAACGCAGCCAGGCTACGGACGCTAAAAAGTCTACATCGGGCCCATGTAGGACCCGATAAAAGCGTCCGTGAAGCTCCTTGCTCTGCCATACCTCCCTGCGGTCGTTAGTATCTAATACCACAGATTTGCGCCAGTTCTCGTTAGCCAAGGAGAGCGCGGTAAGGCCTTTGTCCACCGCTACCACATCCCGATGCATACCCACGTCGGCCTCTAGGAAGTATTCCCTAAGGCTGCATACCTCGCGGTTGTGCAGGGTCTTAGCATTTAAGAAGCCACGACCCCCGCACTTCCGCGGGATATACAGCCTCATCACCGATGACCGTGGGTGATGCATCCGATTTGCGGTAAGCAGTGAGCGTACCCTTCTATCCAGGGCGTCAAGTTCTGTCTGAGTCCATTTGAGTATGCCGAAAGAGTACATCAAAACCGGAATGACCCAACCGTTGAAGGCACGCACCTTGTTTCCGCCTGATAAAAGACTGTTAAGTACTTTATTCAGGCGGCCAAAGAAGCGCTCCTTCAACGATTGTTTTATATCAGCAGCATTGATGCCTAACGCTTCCGACATACCCAAATACTTGTAAGTTTCGGTTGAGGAGAGGGACCTTAGGTGTATGGAATCCGAGAGTTGTGTTCCCACGGATTCTATAATCTCCCCTCGCTTTACATGCATGACCGCACATTTATCCACACCAAATTCCATCCTGATGGCGCTACTGAAGTTTTCTGTCACCTTCAGTAGCTTCATCAGTTGCAAGTTGTTAGGAGCAAATAGTTTCAAGTCATCCATGTAAAGGAGGTGCGATATGACCTGACCACCTCTTCTCAACCGGAAGCCTTACCCCGAACCCTCCAGCAATGTACTGAGAGGGTTGAGGGCCAGACAAAACCACAGTGGACTCAGACTGTCGCCCTGAAATATGCCACGCTCGATCCTTATCGGGTCGCTGTTCACCTGGGTCTGTCGACACCCTGGATAGTGAAGGACCGTCCTCCACTGCCCCATACACGACATCAGGAAGGTGCGTAGAACTGCATTAACTTTATACAGCTCCAGCACCCTCATGAGCCATGTATGTGGCACTGAGTCATAGGCCTTCTTATAATCTATCCAGCATGTCGACAGATCCCTTCGCGAACGACGAACCTGCTGGCTAATGGCAATGTCAATGAGGAGCAGCTCCTTAGTAGTATTATTATTATTATTATTATTACTGGATTAGGTGTCTAGTCTATACCCCATCTCGTCTATGCTCGCTCTCAAAAGGCTACAAGTCCTGCAGGACAGTAGGGGCTCTCCACACGAGCGACGCGCCGTGCCGCGACATTTTAATGAAGCGCAGTGTGGCCCACTTGAGCCTTTCATACTGGCAGCTTATACGCATGTCTGCCGTAGGGCCTAGTGGCTGTAGAGAAAAAAAAATAGACTAAGTTATGAATGAGAAAAACACAACAGCTTGCCAGTTTCTCGATGTGTTATGCAGTGGTGTGATCACAGTACTGAGTACCGTACAGTTATGTTTATTTTCCACTAGCTTATTCCCACGACTTCATCACGTTGTTGCCAATCCCGTTTATCGTATAGCCTTCTTCATGATGCACCTTCTTCACGGTGCCTTCTTCATGAATGCGGGAACCATAAACAAAAATACTTTTTTTAATCCGACTGGTAGATTAGTTAACTGGTAGTTCAAACAGAAAAATACTCATCAGCTTTATTATATAAATAATATTAGATTTACCGATGGGCTGAAATTAGCATAAACAATAATTAAAAGTAAACAAACAGGTATATAAGGTTACAAAAATGAACTCGGCAATTTTCTCAGACGATTCAGCAATTTACCAATCAATAATAATTTACCAATAACAAAAAATATATAAATATGTATCTAATTATATAATATCTGATAAAGCATACTGTCTTTGTTTACAACATAGGATGTCTCTAACATTTCTTTGGAACAACTGTAAACTCCTATAAAATCTTGATAGCCACTTCTCTACGATACTAAGCAATACGGAATACATTTTAGTTACATTTACATCATCTTTTTACGAGGACAAACTATGTGAGAATTCTCCGTAACGAATCAACATAGCATCAAAATAGTGGTATGTACAGACAACAAAACAAATAGGTCTGCAGCCTTACCATGTTGTAACCCAGAGCAAGACGCTGTTGCGTTTGATGAAAAAGCTGGGTAATATTTGATTTCTCGTCTAGTATTGAACTATTCAAGAGTCTCTGATAACTCGATGGCAATTAATTTGTTATACATGCTTATTTTAGTAACAGTTGCCGCCCGCAACTTCGTTCACGTGTGTCAATCGTGTGTCAGAAAATAAAAATAAGTTCTTAACAAAATATGAAAAATGCAATAACAATAGTTGATGTGTTTGAGGTGAGTGTTGATGGCTTCCAGGCAATAATGCACAAGCGAACCGCCTCCCTACTGAGCAGAGTGCGGGGCAGTACTAACAGTATCCTACAAGTAATTTCCTGTGCATCTCGCAACCTTCGGCTACCCGCACCCGACCTTCACCAGGTCAACGGTCCACCTTGTAGGAGGCCTTCCATCTTTGCGTCTTCCGGTACGCGACGATGTGATGCAGTTATTAGCCAAGTAGACAAGACATAATCTGTGCGTAGTCTATTCATCAGGTCCATTTATCCGGTCCGTTATTTCTTGACTGGAAAGAGTAGCTAACAATTTTGTTGACTGTACTCGCGAATTACTGACCCGTTGAAGACAAAGTATGTGCTCAGACGGTATTACTGAGAAGTGTGCACTATGTACAGACTTGCCTAAGATATGTTACACATAGTGAAATTGTCAAGCGTACCACTTTTTATGCGGCCTATAACCTTCCTCGATAAATGGGCTATCTAACACTGAAAGAATTTTTCAAATCGGACCAGTAGTTCCTGAGATTAGCGCGTTCAACCAAACAAACAAACTCTTCTGCTTTATAATATTAGTATAGATAATATTAGTATAGATTTTAATGAAAAAGTACTATTTTTATATGTTGCCTGTCTATGTATTCAAACTATTGCTTTGTATTGAGGCGTTATTGTGTCAGTGGGAATAACTAAACGGTAGGTAACTGCCGTTTTCTCATTTCAGATGTCACTACCATCAGGGGGGCTGAACAGGCCACTGATAGTCATAATATTGATCCCACAACGATCTGTCAAATTTAACTTTCAACTTTATCAATATCGCATTAGGTTCAAGGTTGATTGGGAAAATTTGACAGTGACGGGTAGCATGGTGTACTTTCTGGTTCTACTAAAGTGGCCATTTTAGATCCGCTGTAATCCATGAGTTTGACTGCTTTTTTTGGATGGGATGTCAACAAATGATTCCTTTCGCTCTGGTTAGATTGGAAGGGAGTGTCAGATTTTTACTAATAATATTATATATTATTATTATTATTATATTTACTAATATTGCGATACATAAGAGCCAAGTGCTAGGTTTCTTCAAATTCCCTGGACGCCACACTAGGATGCCCTGTGTCGTGGGGTCCAATCTCTTCCCAAGTAAGGCAACAATATTTTATTTATTGATAAAGCTAATAACTAACAAAAAAAAAATGTAAGTAAGTGCTGAACTTTAAAATTATAAAAAAGGAAGTTATAGAATATTAAAATTAAAATAATGGGTGGCCGATAAGGGGTGTAAAACTCATCGAACTATTCCGCAATTCTTGGCAGACTGGCACTAGTGGATCCAATTATGCTGACATCACTTTGAGCCACTCGTGGAACACAAAAACGCAACTTGGGCCTGGTCAGTCACCCATTTATTTCTTATTTATTTCTTTTTTATTTATTTGTCTGACCATGTAGGTAATTTTTTTTTTTATACCTATTTAATCCACATACGTCAACACTTGCTTAAGTGTGTATTTGTTTTAGTGTCATAGTGCTAGTAGCTATCAAGTGATAAATAAAGTATATTTTTATTTTTGTGTCATGTAAATTTTAGAAGGAATTTTGAATTTTGGATCACTTTGCATATTATTATTAATTATTGTAAAATTCTAGTTCCTAAAACGTAACAGACAGTTGTGTTGCTGGGGAGTTTGTTGGCCACTTCTTCTCCACAGCTAAAACACTAGGAAGTGGTGACGGGCGGGCGTTTTGGGGGACTGTCTTTTGTAAAACTTGACGTTCAAAAAGTGCTGGCCCTCAGCCTAATTTGAATAAATGACTTTTGAATTTTGAATCGCTCGCCGTCTGCAGGCCCGGCCTGACCGGGAATGGTCTGACGCTCAGTTCATCTTCTTCTGTAGCGGCGGCTGGGGCGAGAGCATTACATCTTCCTCACACGTCGCGCCACCTCCTTCGCTTGCATTTCTGATTCGCAGAAGGTGACTGCTTCCCATGCCTTCTCGTTCCGGATCATGGATTGAATCAAGGCCGGAAGCGAAAAGTTGCCACTGCCGATCGCCCAAGCAGGGCAGACTACGGGCGATCCACAGTGGTGAAACCCAGGCGTGCCCTTCCTCTGAATCTGAAACAGGTAGCTCCCGAAATAACAGTGTCCGGTGAGCGAGGCTCTCTCAAAGTAGTTTTAGTAGAAATGCACCAATATTAAAATATATACATATCTGGTAAAGCATGCTGCCTTTATTTACAACATTGGATGTCTCTACCATTTCTTTGGAACAACAGTACCTCTCTATTCCAGTAAAACCTTGATGACCACCAACAGTGTCCGGTGAGCGAGATTGATTTCTTTTAAAATAATATTTTGTTATTTCTCTCAAAGTATTTTTAACTGAAATGAAAAAGGGAAAAATTTCTACTAAATCCTAATGTATAAAACTCTTCTGTAACTGAGTGAGTGACTGAATAACAAAGAGTTATGTAATTTTTGAAACACTGCTCTCTGAAATAAGCGGCACGTGCGAAAAGGCGCGAACCCACCGCGGTGCACGCTATCCACGGCCACGCGGCACATTTTAGCTGTGTGGGTTCAGTTGTTTGACAACGTGGGTCTACGTTTCCACTGCAGTACACGCTACACGCAAAGACTATATACAACTGTAGCGTGGCCCACTGTGGCACACGGAGAGGCTACGCACGTTTTAGCGTTGAGATACGTGGGTGGCATATTCGAGCAAGCTACGCGTGTGTCAATGACGTCAGTCAATTGGTGCGCAACGTGTCCGTGGGTTGAAGTGGAAATAGTCTCATACATTTTCATGCAAGGTGAAGCCTCACACGTACGTAGCTTCTCCGAGAGTAGCGGTGGGTTTCCGCTTTTATGCTCGAGTTGACACTCATAAAATGGCACGTGTAAAAAGAACGTGCGCTCGACTCGAGTCCTTTTTTGCCCCTTAATGATTTACGCTTGCCTGCAAAAAATATAATGATGTGTTAGTAAACTGTTATTACTTATATTGTTAGTAGAGTGGATTTTTCATTTAAAGTTATTTTAGTACCTACATGTGCGAAGAGGACAAACTGAATCCAGCCATGGCTGTATACAACGTGTAACATATTAAAAGCAATTTCTATTTAGGGGTAATTTATTCATCATTATGAACAACTTTTACCATGGGACCATCCCCCCAAACGCGAAATTAAAAGGCAGCTGTTCTGTAGTCAGTAGGCCAAAAGTGAGACCAATATGATGCCTTTATACTAAAAATTACACATTGATTTCCCTGACTGTACTTTTAATTTGCGTAAAGAGGAAGAAGTTAATGAGTGCCTACAAATGGTAAAAAAAACGAACCTATGAATTAAAAACCTATCTGCGTTTAATACTTAGGAAGAGGCAACTCACCTTTCTCAGACGAAGAAATCCTTGTCAAAGAACACGACCGCTTCTTAAAATATTCCTCCCACTTTTTAATAAAAACCCTGTCTTCCAGAGCCTCACAACCGACCAAGTTTTACCACACAAACAAAGTAAACATTTACCAAAGAGTATTAATTTAACAGCGTGTCTAACAAGTAACAAAATACCAAAGCGATGGTTCTTTAAAACGTGAACGTTTATATACGTCATTACGATATTGCGAACCCGACGCCGACCGCAACGATTTATTATTGTTTGCTTACTAAATTAATTTCTTCAATTCCGGAGGTTGGTACCAGCGGGACGGGACGTGGATATAGAAAAGATAGATGTGCCAATAAAGTCTGTTAGGGAAGTGGAAACGTACTCGTATCTTTTTTGGCCTTTTTTGGCCTCGCACAGATAAGTATTATCATTTTAGGATGTAGCTTAAATGTGTCAACTTATTTTTATAACAGTTAGTTTTACATATTTTTACTTTCATGTGTACCTTGCGAGTCCTGAATAAACATTTTTCTTTCTTTGTTTCTATCTCTAGCCTCTAAATAATAAAAAAAAAAATATAGGGATTATACAAAAAAAAAGATAATTTCTAGAGCGTCCTTTACGGTGGCGTTTCCACGACGTGAGTGTTTTCTGTTTTTTACTTTTAATTTTTGTATTTAATTACCTATCTTAATATTGTCTCATTGCTGGGCAAAGATCTCCCTCATTTCTTTACAACGCTTTTTGTATTCAAATATTATTATTATTAAGAAATTAATTTTAAGCACTGTCCCGCTTAAAAATAATTTCTAAATAAATATATAGTAATGACAAAACAATCGCCTCTTGCTCAATCCCGATTGCAATAATTATTATTATTCCTTTATTTCAGGCAACAGTAGCCCATACAAAATAAAATACACATTTACAACAAAATACAAAAAAAAAATAAACTAATAGGTACATATAAAATTTGAAACACTAAGACACACGAAGTGACGGCGTCGTGTTACGCTGCGCGGTTTCACATAGCCACGAAAACGTCGGTAGACTACACCCTTCGGCCAAAACTCTTCCTTTAGGAACTTGTCGAGACGTTGTGTCGGAACCCGCACCACAAACGACTTGAAGTTGGTGTTGTGACGCGGTTCCAACTTTTCGACCCTCAAGGTCCAGTTTGTCTTCACCTTCATGTACTCCACGATCTCCTCAACCTTCGTGGAGTGATGTAGTCGGGACACATACAGCAACGTTGTAGGTACCGCTGCCCGTAACAGCATACTTGGTCCTGTCAGTCCAGTACCGCATTGATTGTGACAAGTAGGCTTCTTCTTCTTCTTCTGCACTTTGGTGAAGCCATCCTCATCACACTCTTGCTTCGTTGGACAGCGCTGTGTCGAACTCCTTGGACGGGTTTCACAGCGACGGTTTTTCTTTTCCCCTTTCTGCTGATTAGGTAGTGACGCAGCTGGTTTGTTTGCAGCAGCAATTGCGGCGTAAGCTAGTTTAGGGGTCGACGTAGCTACGCGTGTCGTATTCTCTAGCCACGCTAGGAATCTTAATTTGCGCCATCCAGTCTTCTCTACCCACATCCGCGTCACGAACGAACGCAACTTAATATTTGCATAATCTCTTTGATTTGCAAAATAATAATAAACCGGTAGAGTTTGTGCTTTTAATAATGTGCCGTAATATTGTGTAATAAAGGGTTTTCGTGAAACTGGGGCTAAATCGACTATTATTGTAGAGTTCCCAACGCTTTCTGATGATTTTGCGGAAAGAGGCCCTGACCGGGAGAAGTTTAAGCTGCTTGGGGACGGAAGATAAACAATAACTATGTTTTCTTGATTATATTAGCTTCTTAAGATAGGCTGGGGTTCGCTTGGTGAGTTATTTGTACAACATTCCTTGAAAGTGCCGTTAGTATAATGATCGCAAATGCATGTTTACAGTTCGAACCACGGTTCTTTACCGCTCAGAAGTTAGGTTCTAGTGACGACCGCGCAGGTGCAATCACCGTAAAAAGTGTTACGTTCGTAAAATATTTTTCTGTTTATATATATTATATTATAAACATGTAAGAAACACAACTAGATCAAACACATACAACAAATGCATCTTCTTCCCTGTGGTATGGCAAAGTTCGGGCCACTGATTCCGAACGACGTTGTGCTGTTGAGGATTTTATTGCTGAGATGAACTTATCAATCCATAACACCCCAGACGCACCACCTACTTTTTGTAGCCAAATGGGCGAATCTTGTATTGACGTCACACTTTCTAGTGCAGACGTACGCTTGGATAGGTGGCGTGTTCTTCCTGACGCGTCTTGTAGTGATCATCGCCTGATCGTGTACGATTTTGTTCCTATTCTTACTCAAGGTTCTTCACACTTAATTGGAAATTTTAGATATAAGAGTAAAGGCGCGAATTGGGAATTCTTTAGCTCACTTTTTGCTTGTCATGCCAAAGACTTCACTCGCGATGGACTGTCAGCTGAGGAAAGTGCTGAGATAATGTCAGACACTTTCTCTTACTGTGCTGACATTGCTATTGGTCGTGCATCTGTGACCAATATTCGTAGATGTGATTGGTGGAGTGACTACCTTGCTGAACAACGTAAGAGCTATCGCAGAGCGCGTAGACAGCTTTATAAGCTTAAAAAACGTAATGTTACCGGAGACGTTTTTAATCTTGCCATAAGTACTTTTAGAGTTGCCAAGTCGCGTTACAGAGCATCGGTTGAAAAATCTAAGGGTAATTTACTCCGGAAAATTGTTGATAAACTTGATAAGGAGGGTCCGTGGTCTCCTTTGTATCACGAGTTTAAGGCTAATAGATCGGTCGACCTTGCATACGTTCAGAACATTAAAGTAAATAATACACATACCACCGGCATTGAAGAAACAACTGATGTTCTGCTTGATTCTCTTATACCAGATGATTCATCAGTAAATGAAAATGAATACCATCAGCAGATCAGGGCGTGGGCCGCGGTACCACCTGAATCACCAGAGTCAGACCTTCCGTCCACTGACGAATTCATAAACGTTGTCAAGAGACTACCTCTCAACAAATCATCCGGTGAAGATAAAATATCTAATAGAATGATTATAGAAGCGTGTAAAACGTCGAGCGATGCGATTTTATCAGTATATAGCCGATGCATTGCGGAAGGTATTTTTCCTCGAATATGGCGACAAGGCTTTATACGCATTATTCCAAAGAGTGGCGACAAGCCCTCGGACGACCCTAAGTCATACCGGCCCATAACACTACTCCCATCTTTGGGAAAACTTTTAGAGCGACTGATTGTTCCGCGCTTGTTACCGAACGGACCTAAATTTCATAAAAATCAATACGGTTTTACTATTGGAAAATCCACTGTAGATGCGGCTCTATCTGTCCGTAAAATTGTCAACTCATCGGAACATAAATACGTGGTTGGAATCTTTCTCGACATTTCTGGCGCTTTTGATAACGCATGGTGGCCGATGTTACTACTTAAAATGAAAACCCGTGGTTGCTACAAAAACATCTATAATCTGATTTGTTCGTACTTTCTAAATGGCTCCGCGAAACTCAAACTTGGACATCATTCCATTACTAAGTCTCTAACCATGGGATGTCCTCAGGGCTCAGTTATCGGTCCATATATATGGAATTTTGGCTACGATGATTTCCTCGCGCTTCCGCTCCCGTACGGCTGTTCATTAACCGGTTACGTGGACGATGGCTTGCTGCTCATTCAGGCAAGTACTCGGGCTGGACTCGAGAACTTGGCTGACACATGCCTACGTTTAATATCTCAGTGGGGCGATCGAAACCGTCTGACCTTTGCACCGGATAAAACCTATCAACTTCTTTTAAAAGGAAACCTTAAATCCTGGCCTAGTATAAAATTTAATAACGTACCCGTTAAAAGGAAAGAATCCGTGTGCTACCTCGGTATGCTACTAGAAAGAAACTTTTCATTTATTGATCATACCGCGTGTATCTGACATCGACGCACAAACGATTTCCATGGGTCCGGGGCATGATTCTGGACACCCTAGACTTAGAATTTTTCGTCGGCTTTTTTCTCATTTTTTTATTTTTTTCAAGGGTTTTTTTTACTTTAGACTGCTCATAATCGTTATTCTGACCTAACCCAATGAGATTTTTAATCAAAAAATAATTAAATAACTACTTTCACTAAAAAGAGCAATCTGAATAAAGCCACAAATAATATCAGCTCAGCTGAGCGGATACTTTGTAGTACTCTTAAAAAAAATCAGAAAAGAACCGACGAAAAATTCCAACACTGGGGTGTCCAGAATCATGCCCTGGACCCATGGAAATCGTTTGTGCGTCGATGTCAGATACACGCGGTATAAAAACAGTAATGTTAAAAATAATGGCGCCGGGGAATCAAAACCCAAGTGAGTTACTTTTTAAAATGATTTCGTAATTAAAAACTGTCCGTTCTATTCTAGTCATTAAAATGCAATTTAAAAAAAACCAGGAAAAATGGTAAAGGTTTCGCATGACCTGTTGATTCATAAGCCACTTTTTACCATGTCCTTTTCCCAATCAACTTATAAGAATAGAATAAAATAAAATTCATTTGTTTCGGGCAATATAGGTACCCTTATGGAGATAAAATTACATTTAAAAATTATAAATTCAATGTCAGAAAAAATAATCAAAATTGTTAGCAGGAATATTGACAGCCATATAGGTATACAAAAAAATAATTAGCTTCATTTATTGCTCTCAATATTCCATTGTCAGAATAATGTAAACGGCTCATAAAGGAGGCCCTCGCTTTGCGTAATACAGCATAGAAATCATCTACTCTGTTCTCCGCAAACATGCCGGACGCACTACATCGCCATGGTAACCCAAATATGCACCTAAAACTTCTTCTAATTAACACCTTCAAACCTAATGCGTTAGCGATAAAGATAAAATGAAATTTGAGAGATTATTGTGTGGTATATTATTAAATTGGTATTGTGTGTTAACATTATGATGATTTCAATATGGTTCTACTAAAGTGGCCTTTCTAGACCGGCAGTGATACTCGTTTATGAAGAGTTATACAACGTGCAACAGAATAAACGCAATACCCGGAAGCAGGGGTTCATAATCCCATGAACCACTTTTACTACGGGACTAACAAAAAAATCACAAAAAAAAACTGCTGTTCATTACATTTTTGTCAAGGTCATCCAGACGCACTGCAACTTTCCATCCCCTCCTTTTTGTTATTCCACCAATTAGCACTAGGCGTTTCCAAGCGTGGCTCATAATGCAAAGGAGTGGAACTCTCTGCCTGCGTCTGTGTATCCGAAAGCTTACAACCCTAATCTTTTCAAAGTTTGAGTGAAAAGGCTACTTCTGGGTAAGCTCGCTTCATCGTAGACTTTGTATCTGTCATCTCTGTCCTAGACTAGAGTCGAGAGCAAACACATCTCAAATAAAAAAAAAACTTGTAAATTATACTTAGCTTTTCCAAGGACTCCACTTGCCTGCCAGTAGATTTTAGCGTCTCCAAGGTCCCAAATACCTCTGTTCCAAAACTCATCAAAATCGATTAGCCGATTTTGTCGAAAGCACAACAAACAAAATCGCGTTTGCATAAAATTTTGACTGCAGGTACGAACGGCGGTCTGCAGGTGCGGGACTTGTTTATGCGAATTTGTTCGAAACAGTCACCGTGGCCAATAATAACATTATCAAGAACACGCGGATGGCTTTTAGTCAGTAAGTGTCTGACACTCTCTTCCGCTCCGTCTAGGCTTGCTTGAGGTGGTTCGGGAAATGAAAATCTTGAGGGGTTGTGGGGAAGCTTTTGTCGAGCTGTGAGAAAGTTGGCTGAAAACAAAATATACAATACTAAAAATCCATCTTAGTGTAGTTTTTCTTTCATTTGAACAAGTGCCAGTTTCAGTGACCCTGATAAGATGAATAGGTTTTGTGATCGCAAATAACTGGGAGTTTCGACTCGCCTTAAGCGAGCTGTATGAGAACGCCCGTACATTGATTACCATGCCTTTTCCCTGTAAGGACATCAAACTATTAAGTTATTATTTTATCTCCTGAAATACAGTGATAGTTTTAAGTCTATTTCAAATCAACTTATGCTGTTTTTCAACAAGTTTTTTTTTTACTTTTTATATGTACGCGTTTGACCACTATCTCACCTGATGGTAAGCGATGATGCGGTCTAAGATGGAGCATGTTTGCCTAGAAGTAACCTATTCACTCTTGACTTAAAGACTCCCAGTTTGTAGCTATCAGGAAACACAGACTGCGGCAGGGAATTCCACTCCTTTGCTGTACGCACTATGAATGTGTTCCCAAATCGTTTTGTACGTGCGGGTGGGATGCCCACCATGTACCGGTGGCGCATCGCCGTTCGTCTTGTGGTCCGATGATGGAACGGGGACAAGTGTCAAAACACATTTTGTTGTCGTTCTCAAGGAGTACTGAATATAACATAGGCCATTGTAATAGTAAGCCAACGATGTGTTCACTACACATCAGCACTGAAATTAAACACCAAAATTGAACCCACCTCTAACATCTAAAAGTTCTGCTCCCTCCTCCCAAAAAAGCTTCGCCCCCAGAAGTTAATCAAAGCAGTGTTGAAAATGGAAAGTGTTGACGTCTCAGCGAGTACATAAAGCAGTTGATGAAAGAACTTAGCGGGAGAATTCGCGGGCGCCGATAGCGAGCAAAACTGTAAAACAATCAAGACGATGCCTAACGCTCAGGGCGGTTTGCACGTAGCTGAAGCGTGGGGCTAGGCAAACTGCGGGTGCTATGGGCTTTGATATCGCTCCGATCTTTAAGAGTTTAGCTGAGTTGGTTTCTTAAATTAGTTAGTAGTTAAAAAAGACGACATTTAAAATTGACCCGTATTGCAATACAAATTGGCCCGTTTAGGCCGAAGCAAAATTTTGATTTTGTTTCGGTCTAAACGGGCCAATTTGTGGAGTGAAAATAAAACGTGAGGTCCATTTTGTCCCTACATAGTAGAAATGTGACTCATCCACTGACTGAAATAGTCATTCAGTGAATGAGTCACATTTCGTCAGTAAGGTATGTCTAATTTTTCACCTATATTGCCATACACTATGCTTAACTCCAGGGTCTGAACTAATAATTAAAAATCCAATACTGCTCTATGACACGGTAATAAACCTGAAGATAGAATTCATTTTGTACAAAACGCAATTGTTATATTCGGATTCTTTTTCGTAATTGTTATTTTTTGCAGTGTGTGAAATATTTGCAATGATAATTTTGACTGTCGTTAAGAGTGAGGTGTGGACAAGAATGTCTGCCGGTAAGACCCTATCGGGCCAAAGTTATATTGCCTTACTATTGTTCTTTTTATTTGCGGTCACTGATAGATTACAGAATAAGAATTCTGGCTTTGGAACATAAAGCTAGTTAATCTACTCAAATTTACTGGCTATCTGGCTAGATTTAATTTACCATGAAGAACATCAGGTAAAAAATCGGTTTATTAGGCAATTAAATCAAAACAAAAACCAATAAACCCCATTCCTCGTGGCCCTACATCACGTTGAAGCGCGCCGACACCGCTCATATTAACTCCGGACAGGCAATGATGGCCGACAATTTGTTAGCCGCGCTCGGTTGCAAAGAAAATTACGACCTGCACTGAACCTTAATTATCTGTCGTTATTCACAAATGAAAGGGATCGCGCTAAAGCTGGGTGTTCGACGGTGAAACGTATCTTTTCTATGTTTGCTGTTTGCTAGGTGGTGCCCGCGACTTCGTTCGCGTAGATGTCCGCTTTGATAAGTTTCCCCTCCAATCATCTGCCAAGCCTTTTTAACCGACTTCCCAAAAAGGAGGAGGTTCTCAATTCGGATGTTTGTATTTTTTTTTTTTTTATGTTTGTTCGGGCATAACTCCGTCGCTTGCCAACCGATTTTAAAAATGATTTTTTTGGTAGAAAGGGTAAACTTCCCAAATGGTCCCATGATAAGGAAACTAGGATCTGATGATGACATCCCAGAGAAGTCGAGGAGAACTTTCGAAAATCGTATTGGCAGCTAGTGCGTTTGTTAACTTTTTCATTAAGTATTTTAAAGCACTGCAATTTATTGAAGGTTTGGAGTCGATCTGATGATGTAGCCGAAAGACAGTCGAGAGAACTCCTCAACGATTTATAGCAGTTACCTTGTGTTTGGGCTTGACTAATTTGTATTGATGGAAACTTTACACCTAGATGGGTTGTGGCTGTCTGCGATTTTGCAGTGGTGTTGTTAGGTGTGGGGTACCACTAAAAAGTGAAAAATAAAAAACTTTTTTACAAAAAAATACAACCGACTTCCAAAAAAAAAAAAACACTACAAAGTAAAAAATAACTTTAACTTCGGAAGGACTCGGTGTCAAAATACGAACAAACTAACAAAAACACCGAGTTCCGAACTTAAAGTTATTTTTTACTTTGTAGTGTTTTTTTTTTTGGAAGTCGGTTGTATTTTTTTGTCTCAACTATATTTCGGGTCGATTTCTAGACAGACCGGGTTCAGCTCAATAGCAATATTTTACTGATCTCGACAACCCAGTAGGTGACTGGGTAAGACGGTACTACTTGGCAAGAAACGAGTCAGATTTATGTACTGGCTTCTGACAATCCGTAACGACTGCCAAAGATTTAGGGGGCCGAGTCACCCGCATCCGTAGGAGAATACCCTTCAGCGAATCCTTACACGTGGTCCCCGGGTGGTGCTAAACAGGTGACACTAACCGCCTCCGTGGTCTAGTGGTTATACCACCTGATTCAGAACCAGAGGTCCCGGTTTCGATTCCCAGCGGAGGCAAATTTTTTGCTCGGTTTGGTTGGTGGTAGGACTTGTTCTAAGTCCGCCTGGCAAGCTACCACCATCATGTCTAAGTCTGTCGCCATAACAACAATGTTCACAGCAATGTTGTGTTCCGGCAGTTAGAGGTATGATAGCCAGTTCCTCTGTGTAAGAGGATTCCGGGTGAAACTTGCTTCCATCTTCGGCCTAATCATCACTTTCCATCAGGTGAGATTTGGGCCAAGAGTTTCACCGTTTTGTATAAAAAAAAAAGATCTACAAATGATAGCCGAGCCGGGACCAACGGCTTAGCGTGCTTTCCGGGGCATGGAGGAGGCTCGGTAAGTAAGTATGTTAATATGGTCAACCATCCACAGACGACCTCCGCAAACGTTGCTTAACCTTCAACATCGACCCGTAAAGCTGTTGTTATTTGAACAAAGTTTCCTTTCCCTTTACCCCCCTATTTAATTTAAAAAGAATCTTAACTGGCTACATTATAAACAACTGAACTTCCAAATTTCAGCTTTCTAGACCCAGTAGTTTGATTGTGAAATTTGTTCGAAAGAGTCACCGCGGCCTTGGAACGCGGCGGGCATTAGGAGGCACATGATGGATGGATGGGTTTTAGTCAGAAAGAATAATAATACTCCCTTATGCTCCGCCTTGAGTGGAAGGAGTCATTTTATGATTTCCCATAGTTAAAAAAGGCCTGGACCCAGAGAACCAGTTTATTATATGAAGAAGCCCGGGTTCTAGACTTATGCCTAGTTGATGGATACAGGCTCGAACCTCATAATAGGTTCCGTAACTCTAACAATTTCAGTATCTGTGTCAGGGTGGTGTGTCTGTGTCTGAGTTTTGTTTTTGTGTGTGTGTTGTTTTTTGTGTTGTGTTTTAGTGTCTTAAACAGACAAAATTATTATTTTTTTACATTGGACTGTCGATATTTATTTCTAATGTGTGCAATAAAACTTTTTATTTTAGGAGTATGGTGTACAATAATTTTCTACTCAGCATACTCAAAACATTGTTTAAAATAAGTTGCAAGTTAGCTGACTGTTGACCTGTGCGTGCCCTGTGCCTAACTCTTCGGGGGATACATTAGAAAATTAAATGCTGTCTCTCGCCAAATTAATTAAAATACGTATCCATTGTTTTACAGTAAAAGGCTAGTTTACATCATCAATAAATTGCAAATAAATTTAGTCCGTCAGTTACAGTATTGAAAAAAAATGGACACGTATTTTTTATTTTGTAAATCAATGAATATTGACAAAGATAAACCGCAACAAAAGTCGGGAGTGGGGGCATATGACGTCACAACCCGCTAAAAATTATACCACGGCGTGACGTATTGAGAATGTAAAAGGCGTCGTTACTTCGTCAATTTTTCTTTACGTTACAAAAAAAACGGGTCAAATATTTTTGACGATCCAACGGTCGGACTAATTAGATTTTTTCAGTGGAAAAGCCTATCCCCTCCAATAGTATATTTCACGTAATTATTCATAAGAGTCATGAGAATCATTTTGTCAGAAAAATTAACTACCTTTTTTATTTTTTTTTACTTTATATGGGTTTGCTCTTGACTGTAGTCAAAGAGTTCCACTCCTTTGCTGTGCGCATTATGAAAGACGCTTGGAAGCGCTTAGTGCGAGTTGGTAGAATAGCAACAAGGTTGTTACAGTAAAAAACTTGAATGTGCAGCTTCCTTTACAGCATGAATAATTTGTCTATTGTCTGAATTATGTGGCAGTTCATTGTAGCATAGTTTTCCCAGCAACCTTCTAAGTCACACAAATATCTTATGCCTTTCTTATCATCTGTCTCCCATGTATGGCAACAACTATGATTGCCATTTGGATGCAATCTACTACCTAGCAGAAAAAAAAGTTAAAACGAAGCCGTCATTGACCCCATTTTTTTTGTTTTTTTTTTTTGTCTTGTTTTTTTATTATTTTATGTATGGCTTACGAAAAGCAATTACATTATGACTGACAACGATTGTGGTTAAATCGCCAAGTATTTTTGTGACTTTCACTAAATATTTACACATATTTAGGCACACAGTGCCGACTCAGCTTAAACCGACTTTAACGAAAACTTTTCGCAAATGGCGATCCTAATTCAGTAGCCTAAAACAATAGATTTATGGTTTTCTTTGTCCTTGCCAACAATGTGACCTTCATTTTGCACACTGGCTGTTTTTTTTAGCTTGAATATTAAATAACCACTCTCGACCACCATTAACTTTTCTTTACACAAAAAATATGAATATTTTCTTTTACACAATAGATTGGCAAATAGACAGAGTCTGGATGATGAGAAGGCTATGACAGAGTTTTGATACTTGGACATAACTGTGGGATATTTCACGTGATTTATGGCTAGTTTACACAGTGCAAGTTTCTGACTACACAATAGACTCGAATTCCTACTTGCAAGCCAGTAACTTGGCTCGCCTTAGCTGTCTTCACGATGATAGTAGCTGCCCAGTCTCTTCTATCGATCGCGTCCGAACCATGCGAAAGCTCGAAAGGTGTCAGAGATGCGGCCATGTGCAAGTTTCTGTCAGGCTAGCAGTCGAGTGAAAACAAAAGTAGTTCGTATGCGAGCTGCTCTCCAACTCGTACGTGACAGTAACACGGCAGGCTGACTCGCGCGCTAGCTCGCACTATGTAAACTAGCCATAACAGTTAGGTTATATTCCAAGACTGAACTCGGCTCAGCCGCCATGACAGCCAAAAACAACGGCTTATTTAATTAAGTAACAAAACCACCGTCAAATTGAAGATTTAAAGTGAAGTCGAAGTTAAAAAAAAATACAACCGACTTCCAAAAAAAAAACACTACAAACTAAAAAATAACTTTAATTTCGGAAGTCGTTGTTTTTGTTAGTTTCTTCGTATTTTGACACCGACTTCCGAAATTAAAGTTACTTTTTACTCTGTAGTGTTTTTTTTTGGAAGTCGGTTGAATTTTTTTGTAAAAGTTTTTTATTTTTCACTTTTTAGTGGTACCCCACACCTAACAACACCACTGGAAAATCGCAGAAAAGCAAAATACGCAATTTTGATAACTTTGATGACATAAAACCATCATCCAACTACTTGGATAAAAACGAAATAGCTGAAATTCGTCTACACGAATTTCAGCTATTTCGTTTTTTTTTAATCTTTATTTATAAGGGGTTTTTATCCACATGGATACGTCAACCCCATTGTACCTTAACTTAATTTACACACAGCTATTTATATACTATGCTACTATAATTATATAGGAAACTATATGAATATTATTTTAAACTTTCATGCTTATTCGATTTAAAATCCAAAGTTCGAAACCGATTTTGATAAAATTTAAATGTGACCAATCAGCAAGTATATTCTTTCAGATAAAACAAGAATTTTTCAAATCGGTTCATAATTGTTGGAGTTATCAGATAACAAACATAAATAAAATTAATTAAAAAATAAATGCAACAGAATTGAGAACCTCCTCCTTTTTGGGAAGTCGGTTAAAAACATGAATTGGACCTCTCATATAGCAGATTCAAACCAAGAACCCAGCCACAACGATCAACTCAAATTCATAAACGTAGAACCTATTGTCTCCTCACAAAACCAACAACTTCACATACACGCCTCCCTACTTCTTATTCCAAATCTTTTCCTCCCAAAAAATCACTTCATAAAATCAGGTGAACAATATATGCAAAAAGGGAAAACAACGGAAAACCATTTTACAAACACAATTTACACTCAACGTAGAGTTTTTTTTTTATTAAAACCCCAGGCGAGCCGTAAAGACAAGGGGGTGAAGAAAATTTATTCATTTCGAGACATAATTCTGAGCATATTTTAATAAAAATGTTACTTGAGCACCGGTACCTAGTTCGGAAATTTGAATTCTGATGTTGCAATTCTTTTTCTTATTTCCGTGTCGGGTACCATCGGTAATGTTCGGGACGTGTGGACATTCTAGGATACCTACTTACTTCTTAAGGGTAGGTCTATTTGACTAGATTTTATATGACATGAAAAAAAATGTTGCAGAAACTTGTATGACATATCTCAAAACCAGAGGTCGAAAAATATTGCATTAAATCCTCAAAAGATGGTGGTGGCGTTGTTAGAATTTTAAAATCTGTGAAACACAGACAACACTAATGGCGTGTAACGTCACTCACACAAAAGTGCCGCCATATTGAATTGAAGCAATTGAGTACATCTGTCATTTTGTTGTGTGACACTAGGATAGAAGAATAAGTTCAAAAGCGTTTAATTTCTCTGTTTATCCACCTATTTTATTGCTATTTTCACCAATCATACTGCTTTATTATATATTTCACATGTTTTAATAAGTATTCTTTCATATGAATATTTTTCACAGCAGTCAAATACCCCCTCTTGGTGTCCTGGTTATTCAGTAGTGTGTGGTGTACGACGGTTGTATAGTTCTAGCCATGAACCTGAAAATTAATTGGATTATAAAATAATATTTAGGCCGATATTCCAAACCATGCCCAGCTCGATTCAACCTCGTACCTCCAAGTTGCCAGTTATAGTTTGTTCATTGACATTCATCGATTTTTATTCCTTTGTCATAGCGAAAAATGAAATATTGTCACAAAAATAATTAAAAACCTGAACTAAAATGTCGAAATAACTTGACTCTAGCAAATAGACAAGATGTGCGAAGCCAAACTTCACTGAGGAGAAAAAAAATGTCGTAACGGTAGATAGGATCACTTTTATAGATAAGTGATCCTTATAACTTAGGTACTTGAAATATGGACCCTACAAATTTGTGACGGTCATAAAAATATGCCAAACTAAATAAACGAATATGAGGCTGATCAAAACCTAATGATAATCGGTTATGATCTTTTTGTTCGGCGCCTATGAGTCCTAGTGTGCTGTTAAATAGGTTTCCTCAAGAATAGGCTTGTTTCTATCATCCACAAATTGCAAAACTATTTAGTCCGTCAGTAAGAATATAAAAAAATAGTGGACACGTACTTTTTGTTTTTTTTTTTTAATCAATGAATATTGACAAAGATAAAACGCATCAAAACTTGGGAGTGGGGGCTCGTGACGTCACGACTCGCTAAAAATTATGCCAGGGCGTGACGTATTTAGAATTTTAAAAGTGTCGTTACTTCGTCAATTTTGGTTCGTCAAAAGAAAAAATACGGGTCAATTTTTTTTTAATAATCTAACTGAACGGACTTGTTAGATTTTTTCAGGACACAAGCCTATTGGGCTATCAAAAAGATTTATTCAAATCCGACTGCTACTTCCAGAGATACAAAAAAAAATGTTTATGTTTTGTGATGTGTGTTGTTATTGTGTTTTGTTGTTAATGTATATAAATATTGTTTTTGTAGATAAGCACGTTCAAATAAAAAAAAACTCTTCAGCTCTATTATTAGTTTAGAAAATATGACCCAATTATATCATTACTTTTGGTTCAGCCTGATAAACTTAATACTCATTCACGAACAATATTTCTCAACATACTTCACAATTCAACTTCAACACATTTTCCACACTCGCTATAAAATTAAAGCCTCTTAAGAAAATTACTTCTTAAGGATTTATTTCCACCAGAGATGTGCGAGGTTGCACAGCTAGGGATGTGTTTGTTAAGAACCAAAATAATCGCTTAATTATTTACCTAGCCTCGCTCAGCGCAAGCAGTTCTATTGATTCTTAACAAACACATCACACACACACACACACACACATCTCACACATTCACACACACAAGATGAGAGAGATGTGTGTCACATCTTCGCACATCTCTGGTGGAAACGCTGCCTTAAAGTATTCATAGGCACACAGCCTAAAAAGATCGCATCACATCTCAGTATATCAGGTTGCGGGACAGCGGGAACATTAAAATGCAAAGAGAGACTTAACTCGATACTATCTCTGAAGAAATGGGATAAATCCTAGCTAGCGTTTTATTTACTTACAGAAGCCAAGGAGGAGGATTTTTTTTGTTAATGGGCCGAGTGTTCAGTTTTTTCTTCTCATAGCAGTCAACAATAAAAACTTTTTTTTGCGTCTGTTATTATAAGACTGTTGGCTGATTGTTTACATCGAAAAATAACAAAAATGAGTTTGCCTATGTACATTCTACGATGATTATAAAAAACCGGCCAAGAGCGAGTCGGGAAGCGGCAAGGCAGGTACATAGTGTGCGCACGCACTTTTTAGAGAAACGATGTGTTCTGATTGTCTGAGCCTTTAAATATCTTCTAAAATGTGTAAAAATGTCATGGACTGTTTTTGCTACATTTGTGGGGAATTTATTAAAGTAAGAGCCAAAAACATTTTGTTTTTCCACCAAAAAATTCTTTGTGAAGCCAACGAATCTTCTCGCGGTACATTCAGTCAAAGATGGCTGGACGAGCTTGACGCCTAACATTTTCCCAAAGCCGGCAGAATTGGAAGAATGAAAGGGAAGCCATTGACCTGCAATGAGACAGACCAGGCTGATAAAAAAAAACAATTCAGAGCTATATGATGCTTTTGAACGTGAAAAAGAAGAATAAAAGAGCTATTTAATTTATTATAGAAATAAAAACAATGTTGCTTGTATAATTGTTTATTTTGTTTCAGCGTTATTTGCAAAACATCGCTAAAATAAAAAATCCTGGACGTCCTAATAATACAGACAATTCTTAGTAAATATTATATTTTTTGTAGAAAAACAAAATTATCCCGTTATAAAAAGTCACATGTGCCACCAATCATGTTGCCCGCCCAAGATTATTACAAATTCAATATAATATTTTCCTGACACCAGCGTTTATCAAAAGTAACTTTGTTTTCTTTAATATTTTCAAAGGAAAATTCTACCCGACTGATCAAAAATTTTCCGACATAATTTTTTTGAATTTCTTAATTTTTATACAAGTCAAAAGTTCGTGTCTAAAACAATTGTTGAATCTTTGTGATGTTTGCTTTCAGTGGTTTTAAATAAACTAAATCGTTTGTTTATTCAAATTTTTGTAATAAGAAACTACAACGTCATTATCATGAACCACAAGGTTGAGTGCAGGCGGCAGATATATACAGAAGGCTTTATATTTTTTTAATCAATTTAAGGCTAGGTTGCAGTACTGTGTGTACTGACGAACGGCAGCGACTGTCCGGCGAGCGAAATAATGCCTAATTTTTGATTATTTTTTCTTCTTGGCGAAAAATTATAAAGAAATTATACAATATGGTTTCAACATTCACTTCAAAATGAAAAAGCTTTATCTATATTGATATAACTTTTGTATATATTCGTGATGAAATCTCTTAGCAGTACACGTTTAAAATTGTGATTTAGTATCATGTTTGATAAAAAAAAGTATCAAGCCAATCATTCTTAATCGCGTTTGTATCTCTACGATTTAATTGAGGGTGTGTTCAATTTTTATGTAACGATTTTATTTATTAAATATCTCTTATTTAATTAGACTTTCAGACGTTCAAAAATATTAAAAAGTACTGCAACCTCGCCTTAAAAATAATTACACATGAACTGTGTTATTATTTCAATTTTGAATACTAACTAGTACCCAATTTGTGGTTTTGAAGCGTAACACATTTTTATAAAGTGTTTAGTCCAAATTGAGCTCAGAAACTATGCTGTACACATATTCAAGCAGATGTGTAGGTACAATAAAAAATTACTATCTGTCATCTACGTTGAAAGTTTTTGAATGGAAAATTGTTATATTAGCAACCAGTGTTTCAATTCCAAGATAAGCAGAAGACGTTGTGAAAGCCTGTCATGGCATGACGGAGTCATATATAATGGGCGTTGACCTTTGCATAATGTGTTCTCTTTGAAAACCTAAACTTCTGCCCCATTCCTCCAGCATTCATTAAAGAGCGGGGGAAAGTGGATACTGTATAATATTCGCATTATATCCCCCTTTACTGGCGTTTCTATCGGCTATCAGCCGTTGCTCAGCATCTTTGCGGGACTCCAAATGATGTCATTAATGTTTGATGCCCATTTTTACCCACCCTCCCCTTTCGCGGGAGATAGTTTCTTGAATATGTTATGTTGTTATTGATTTTGGAGCCAACACAAGCAATGTTTGGTATTTGTGAAGGAAAAAAGTTGCTGAAAAACCTTGACTTATCTAATTCAAATTTGGAATTGTGGAACGGGCGATTTAAATTATTGATATCGGTCCTCATTTTTATTAGGTTACTTCCAGGCAAGCGCGCACCATGTCTCTATCATCGATCACCTGATCAAGTTTTTTAATTCACCATGTCTACGCCAATGTACCACTTAAACTCCACCTAAAAAGTACTTTTTTATGGATGGGAAATCATCAAATGACTCCTCCTATTTTGGGCGAAGCAAAAGGAAGTGTCAGACTCTAACTGACTAAAACACATCCGTGTTCCTCTTAGTGCCCTTTGCATTCCAGATTCGAGCGGCGGTGACTCTTCGGAACAAATTTCGCAGCCCTAGCAGACCTAAATAGTACTTAGTGTACTAATTTTTTTTTTAATGAGAATTGTAGCTAGGCTGGGAGAAGCCAGTTAACAAAAAAAATTGCTGAGCTGGCAGTACTAGCATCTCAAATCGCGTAAAAGTCAGATATTATCCCAATAGAAGTCTAATCTATATGTTTATTATTATCTAATTCATCAACTGAACAAAATTGCTTCTGTATACTTAATATTTTGTTTTGTTTTGTTGAGATGGTTTTGCTCTTGATTCTAGTCTGGGTGAGAGGTGATAGAAACAAAGTCTATGATGGACTGAGCTTACCCAGAAGAAGCGTGTTCACTGTAACTTTGAAAAGATTAGGGTTGAATGCGTTCGGAAACACAGACGCAGGTAGGGAGGTCTTCTCCTTTGCTGTGGAAACGCTTAAAACGAATTGGTGGAACAGCAACAATGAAGGGATAGTAACTTGTACTGCGTCTAGATGTCGATGGTATAAAGAAGGCGGTAGAAAGAACTTTTCACAAAAAATACAACCGACTTCTAAAAAAAACACTACAAAGTAAAAAATAACTTTAATTTCGGAAGTCGGTGTTTTTGTTAGTTTCTTCGTATTTTGACACCGACTTCCGAAATTAAAGTTTTTTTTTACTTTGTAGTGTTTTTTTTTTTTAGAAGTCGGTTGTATTTTTTGTAAAAAGTTTTTTTATTTTTCACTTTTCAGTGGTGCCCCACACCTAACAACACCACCACAAAATCGCAGAAAAGCAAAATACGCAATTTCGATTATCAAAGAATCATCTAAATAGTCAAATTCCAGCTTTTTCGATTTAAAATCCAAAGTTCGTAACCGATTTTGATATGATTTAAATGGGACCAATCTGCAAGTATATCCTTTCAGATAAAACTAAAATTTTTCAAATCGGTTCATAATTGTCGGAGTTATGAGGTAACAAACATAAAAAAAAAACATACAACCGAATTGATAACCTCCTCCTTTTGGGAAGTCGGTTAAAAATAAAAAAGTCTCACATAAGTCACACTCAAGTATGGAATCTGGAATTGATAATTCCAGATTCGAGGCCAGATCTCTGCTCAGCAGGGGGACAGTTACAAGCTACTATATTTTTTTTTATCCTTTTGTAATACTGTTGGACCTTAAGGTTTCAAGACAGGAATAACTTGTGAGACAGTACTTTTAAGAGAGAACCTTATTTATATTAATTTTATTCCCATCTGGGGATGAAGGGGCTTAGTTTATTCGATGCCTGTTCGTGCAAAATGTAGATCTTTTGGTAAGGGATGCTTACACTGGGAAAAGGTCATGACCATATCACTTCAGTACATATTATAAAACAAAGTTCTCCGCCGCTTTTTATAATTTATATTCGGTCGATTTTAAAGCAAACGACTTTTCTATTGCGAATAAACTCAAACTTCCCACAGAAAGCCAACCGTTCCTGCCGGAGTCGCGGGATTATTCGCTAGAGACACCGTGGCTCCGGAACACAAAGGGCATTGAAGGAACATGGATGGGTTTTAGTCAGTAGAAGTCTGACACTCCCTCCCGCTACACCCAGAGCGGGAGGAGTCATTGGATGATTTCCCATCCCTAAAAAAAAAAGAAAAAAAGGCTGATATAACTTGAGATGTTGAGATAATAAATCCTAATAGATAAAATTCTTCCGTTACTGACTGACAGACAACGCATAGCCGAAACTATTGATCGAAGAAAACCGAAATTTGACATGTAGGTTCCATGGGGAGTGAAAGAGAGTATTTTTCGAACGGGTACGGGAAAAAACTGGCCAAGTGCGAGTCGGACTCGCGCACGAAGGGTTCCGTACCATCTACACTAATATTATAAAGAGGAAAGATTTGTTTGTTTGTTTGAATTGAATAAGCTCCGAAACTACTGGACCGGTTTGAAAAATTATTTCAGTGTTAGATAGCCCATTTATCGAGAAAGGCTGTAGGCTATATTATTATATCATCACGCTAAGACAAATGGGAACAGAGAAATAGGTAATGGAAAATGTGACGCAGATGAAGTTGCGTGGGTCAGCTAGTTTATCTATAAAAACGGCAAAAAAAGAAAAACAATTTTGCTGTAGGCGTAGGCATGTGTCAGCTAAGTTCTCGAGTCCAGCCCGAGTACTTGCCTGAATGAGCAGCAAGCCATCGTCCGCGTAACCGGTTAATGAACAACCGCATGGGAGCGGAAGCGCGAGAAAATCATCATAGCCAAAATTCCATACATACGGACCGATTACTGAGCCCTGAGGACATCCCATGGTTAGAGACTTAGTAATGGAATGATGTCCAAGTTTGAGTTTCGCGGAGCCGTTTAGAAAGTACGAAAAAATCAGATTATAGATATTTTTGTAGCAACCACGGGTTTTCATTTTAAGTAGTAACATCGGCCACCAAGCGTTATCAAAAGCGCCAGAAATGTCGAGAAAGATTCCAACCACGTATTTATGTTGAGATAAGTTGACGATTTTACGGACAGAGATAGCCGCGTCAGTGGTAGACTTACCAATAGTAAACCCGAATTGATTATTATGAAATTTAGGTCCGTTTGGTAGCAAGCCCGGAACGATCAGTCGCTCTAAAAGTTTCCCCAGGGATGGGAGTAGTGTTATGGGCCGGTAAGACTTAGGGTCGTC